>JAJNNQ010000026.1:31150000-32400000 GCA_027886175.1 Phylloscopus collybita | reverse complement strand
TGTCATGTTCCTCTCTCCCTGTGTAGGTGCTGGAGCTGGTGAAGGGCATGCATTACCAACTGGCCTGTCAGAAGTACTTCGAGTTGACACATGATGTGAGTAGCTACTATGCTTTCTTCAGCTGTTATCACCCACTTTGTCTTGAGGAAGGCCTTGGAAATCATGAATGAAGCCCAGGGACTATTTTCAGTTTGCCTGTCTATCATTAGTTGTTTCGCCTTGTTTGTTTTCTTTTCAGTAGTTTCAAATATTCTTTTGTAATTTTCTGCATTTATATATTGATGTTATTAATGACCTCAACATTACAAGATATAGTAAAACGGGCTATCTTCCTCAAAAAGGTCGTTAGATTTAAGAACCTAAGGTTCGTTAAATCCTCAGTAATTGTTGAATCTTACCTATTTCAAGTCATTTATCTTTTTCAATATCCTTGCTTATAATCAAATTTGTAGGCTTTAATGCATTGAGCAAGTTTGATGTGTTTAGATACACCTTAAAAAAAAAAAAGAGAAATTATCTAAAATGTCTTAATTTAATCTCCCAGTATTTGCATGGTTCCTTTTGTTAATTTTTATTTGCTATTTTTTCACATTTGTAGTCATGTGTGATTATTATTTTAAAATCAAGGTGAGCATTCTCAGAGCTTTCCCATTTGCTTAGTTCTAAGCAAAGTTATCTTAAAATTTTGTCCAAAAATTTTTAAGATAACAAATGGCCACACTCCATCTCCTGTGTGATTTCTTGATCCAAAGAACCAGCTTTTGGAGTGGTTCAAGATTCCTTGTCATCAAAAACCCCCCAGTGAAGTACAGCTGTTCTTACAGCTTTGTTCTCTTCACAAACCGAGAAACAGAAACAGCCCTTTCCAACAGCAGACTGTGGAACAGCTTTACTGAGGAGATGGATGAGGATTAGGTGACCCACCCAGAGGCATTTACCACTGACTTTCTTGTTCTTACCCATTTTCATGCTTGATTTAAGTGGAACTGTTTGTCTTTACATATTTCCAGAAGTCATCTTAAGTAAAATTTTCATGGAAGTACTGAACTTGCTCACATGGAGAATTTTAACTTAAATGACGTAAAAGTTTTACCAAGAAAGTGATATGTGTTGGTGTTGCCTGCAATTCTTAAAAGTTATGGTGTGTGTGGGTTAGATTGACCGTGAATGACTTTGTAACAGAGACTTGTTCAAGATTTTATTTCTTGATATTCAGAGGGTCAGCTTAAGTAGTCTAGTTCTTGGCACTAGTCTGGGCTAATACATGCAGCTGGACTAGAGTGAGAATGTTTACATACATTTTTGGGGGGTGGGTGATGGGGGTTGTGTTCTTGCACTTCAGTGCTACCAGTTCAAATAGCATGGGCTAACAAAAAGCTGATAGTCTATGTATTGTGTGTAACTTGGGCTTATTGACATCAGTGCTACACATCTCCTGAACTTTGGTTTCACTTTTTCACAACCACAGAACAAAAGCAGACATCATTTGTGTGTTCCAGTGCATGGACCTGGCAGGAACTAAGATACATGTAGGCAGTTCGTTAAATCCTCAGTAAGTGTGAGAAAGGAAAGCTGTACCACCATGATTGCTCCACCTGGTTTTTCTCTGATATCAGCTGTAGCATTATCAGCTGTCATTTTAGAAGTTCTTGCTTAAAACCCAAAGCTTTTATAGCTCCAAAATTATTACTTCAGGATTTTCAAAACAATATTTGTTATAGCAGGGATACTGAGCTGGAGTTCGTATGAGAGCCAGAATGTGCTGAATCCAAAAAAAGTCTTGTGTTAGTATTGTCTACTTAGATGGATTATATAGTTTTGTCTGAAGTGACAGGTCTTTTTGCTTGATTAAAACCTTAAAATTTTAAAGCTCTTCTGCATGTTAAAAGCTTAAAGTTTTGCCTGCACAGAAAATACATTTTTCTCTGGGGATGGTGGATTCCAGATGGATTTAGCAATGCGAATTGGCAAAGCTGTTAGAGAAATCTACTTCCTTTATTTCTTGTAGTAAGTCTCAGCTAACATACAACTAAGTTAATGATAAGGCTTTAAAAATTATGTGCTTTGATCTATATTACTCAAAAACATTGTAAAACTTGCATCAAGTTGTATGAGCAGTATAATGTAAAAAAATACTTCCATTTTCATGAATTTCCAGCCAGAGCAGAATATTTTTATTCAGAGAAATGCTACTGAACCCTGTTGAAAATTACAGAGAGCAGAATTCTTTCTATATCACTGTATCACAAATGAAGTTAATGAAAAAAATCTTCCCCTTTCTCTTTTAAGGCTCTTACAAAAAGTCGATGAATGGGTGGAATTCTTTTAATTAAGAGTGGTCTAAGCTTCATTTGATAGAGTTTTTTTTTTTTTTAAGTAGCATTCAAGTTTGAAAAGGAAAAAATGGTACATGGAATCATACAACAGTTTTAACTAACAATCCTTAAATAGCTTTTAAAAACCCACAAATCAAAACTCACAAATATCATCAAGCACCTCTGAAAACATGATTGTAGACTCCGTTCATACAATGAGCTGCTTCTACAGCTTATTCCAGACTGCTGGGAGAGAAGAGTTCAGAATAAAATTAAGAGTTACAAAGCGACTCTTAAATTGGTCTGAAGAGAATTGAGATTTTAAGGTTAAAAAACCCGGAGCTCATTAAGGGCTTCTAAAAGGAAAGCCAGTTTTTCACTATATCACTTCTTTTTAAGCCTTTTTCATGTAAAGAAGTAATTTAGTTCCCATGTAATGAAGACTGGAGAATGGATGAAAGCTGGCTGGATGAAACTCATCCAGATAAGACTAAAATCAAATTCAGCCATGACTTTGGGGTGGTTTGTTGGTTTTTTTTTTTTCCTTATGCCTTTAAGTACCAAATTAAAGTACTAGGACTGTTACTTACTTTTAAGATTTTTCAAGCAAGGTCACTAACTACAGTTGCTAATTCATGTCTGAATTAAATTTTGTTATCCATGTCACCATTTTCTAACGGAGCTAAGCTAGGCAGTGGTAGTGCATTTAATCAGGGTTCCATTTAGAGCACACACTGATCCTCTGCTTTATGATTATTCACAAGTGGCTGAAATTTAAATTGATGGGGTTTGGCATATTAAATTAGCCACAGTATGTCCTCAGGAGACTCTGTGTGTGTGCAGAGTTGCTTATTATGCCTGAACTGGCCCCTCCCTTCTGGAAACAAAGGAATATAGTGGGAGCAGAAATTTACAGGTATATGACTCCTAGTCTTCCATGGTGTGTTATACTCCATGTTTGGTAAGTCTTCCAATGAATTTTAAGAGCGGTATTTTTTTTGAAATGTTCCTAGAATTCACATGAGCTGACAGGCAGATGAAAGGTGCAAGTTGCCTTGAATAGGAGGTGAAAGCACCTTTTTAAAGTAAGCATTTCCAATTCTGAGCCTCTCCAAAAGAAATACAAAAATTGTAACTGATTTGTGGTGAATATGTCAGAATAGCTTCCTTTTACAGCTGAAAGCTTTGTTGATTTGAAATATTTGATGAGCATTAATTGAATCTTCATTTATCAAATAATTCCAGAGCTGAAAGAATGCACCTGCTAAGTAAAAAATAGTAATACAAATATGCTGCACCTTATGCTAGTTTTCTGTATTCTTTTCCACTGAAGACTAAATGTTCTGTGGTACTGGTTGTGCATCTGGAGTCAGCATGCTGATGGTGGCACTGATGGAGCAAAGATAAGCTTGATCTGTGGGACTTCTGTCTTAGCCTGTCACTCCCTGGTAAATACTGCATTTGTGCCTTCTGGGGAAACCAGGAAAAGACATGAAGTTACCCTTTTCCATTTGCAGTTTCACACTGATACTTAAGATCTAGATTTATACTGTGCAGTTGCTGCAACTTCTAGTAGTATTTTCTACTTTTATTTGCACTCTAGACTTTTCTCACTCCCTCTTTTGAGTGGTGAAAGTCCATTTTAAAGTGTAGGTTCAGTAGTCCTACATCTCTAAAGAGATGCCGTTTTACTTATGTGTTTTTAGATGTTTTGGGGTGTTATTTTTCTTTACTGTAGTAAAGACACTGAAATAATGTTTGGATATGCCAAAGTTATTTTATTTCTGCAATGAAGGAAGAAAATTTCAGGTGAAACTAGATTTGTGTCATGCTAACATTTACTGAGACACTATTTACAAACCAATGCCTTTTTCTACAACAAAATTGAAACTTAGTAAATTGTTAATTAATCTGTTCTTGAATATGAAAAAGATGATTTTTAGAAATAAGTGTAATAACTTGGTATTCCTTTCCTTTTATGTGCAGGTTGATGACATTGGGTTTTCTTTGAATCATCCCAATCAGTATTTTACAGAGAGTCAGAAGCTGTTAAGTGGTGGTAGAGAACTGAAGAAGGAATTCAATAACTCTGGAAACTTTCAACAAAAAAATAATAGTCAGGAAAGCATAAATTCAAGTTCTACTCCCACCACTTCAAGTGCAAAAGCTGATACAGAACTGGAAGGACTGGAAGCATACTTCACTGAAGACTAAGCAGCTGTGCTATTTGTGTGTTATTTGTGTTATTTTTTTATTTCTTTCATTCTTTCCCTTCTCTAGGATTTGTCTCTATACTGAGGAATATGCACTTCACCACCTGGAAGACAGAAGCATTTAGTGCTTTTAGTAGGCTGAAAAAATGAAAGATAAATATTGCATCCAGTATTTATTCTTACTGCTTTAGGAAGGTGTTTTATAGGTTGTGTTTAAAGATGGGAAACTTTCTTCACAATTATTAGGTAATTTTTGTCTGACTTACCTTTTTTGGTTTTCTTCAATAAGTTCAAATATTTTTATCCCCTTTTGTGATCACTTTTCTATGTATCATCTTAATAAAAAAACTGCAAAGCAAAAGTTTTTTGTATTTTCTTTTTAGCTATATTGGGATGGTAATTAAGTTGGAGTTCTTAGGATCAAAATTACCCTCTGGAGGAGTCTGTCTGTCTCTTCTATATGAGGAGCTGAGGGAAATCAGCTTCCTAATTTGTACCTTGACACTAAATTTAGAGAGCTGGTTTTGATACTTGGAAGAGAACATAATTAGACACCTGTATGTAAGAAAGTAGTAAAAAAAAAGATACTGTACCAACTGCCTCATTGTGAAGAAGCTAAAAGCTTATTAGCATGTATTTCTTTTAAAGTTTCCTCAATGTCTGAGTGTGGTTGGAGCCTTCCGTGTTCTGCTAAGCTAAACAGCCATCTGAATGAAGCTTTGGGTCACCTAAACTCCACCCATTCCTCAACGCCCAGGTCGCCCAGCACACAAACACACACCAGCTTTCAGTCCAGCAGAAACCCTCATGGGGTGGATGGGAGCTCCAAGCAGAGCTGATATTGTCTAACCTGCTGTTTGGGTGCTTGCCCAGGGATTTAAAAGACCTCCATTTTATTTTGCCTGCTGCTGAAGGAGTTTCAAGACAACATTATGCCCTCCCTGGAGAGTGACCTTGCTCCCAGTGCAGCCTTTACCCACATAAACACAGTACTGCCATCGCTAGGGACGTGCACCAGCTCTGTGAGGCCTTGACATGAAAACTCACTGGCCTCCATTTTCTGAGCCCTGCCTGAAGCTTGTTTTAGCTGTACCTTTGTCTCTCAAATGGCAGCCTAGCTTTGTACAGTTGTGTGCCGTGCTGCCTGTGCTTGTAATGGTTCTGATAGGATTCTGGGGCTAGTGGCTAGGAGGTAATAAATAGTTACTTTGTGTAGAATGAATCCGTCTATGATTTTAGGTGCCACAGGGCTCCATGGAATGAACAAGTCATCCAAGTGGCAAGCACAGATCCTTACACAAGGATGGTTTAAGCTCCTGGCATCACCTCACCTGATGTGTGGAAGGCCATGGGTTGTAGCAGATGCTTAAAAAACTTTGGGTTTGAAGTTTCTTTGGAAGTGGTAACTGTCCTCTGATTTAGCATTACTGAGTACCTGAGTTGGAGGTGCCTAAGTGGGCATCATGGATTCTTTCAATAGAAATGAAACTCTTTCAGACATGCTCTGAGATTTATGGTCTTAAGTGAAAGAGCTGGGAGAAGAATGAGGTCATCAAGGCAGTGCATGCTGGTGATACAAGGGAAAATGTAATTTCTGGTTCACCTGTAACTTGCTCATGTAGAGATTAAACTTCCAGCTCTTCCTTTCTGAGCTTTGCTTGGGCTTTGAAATCTGTGTTGGTAAGGGCTGTTTGTACATGTATTCTGTAGTGGATTGCTACATTAGAATAAACTTATTTCTAGATACTCAAGCATAAATTTTTTTGAAAAGTAAGTCTATCTTACGATGAAGAGAATATAATCCCACAAATCCTCTGAATGAAAAATCTTAAACTGAAGTGCAAGAAACAAAGGTGTGGAGCAAAGCCTTTGTGCTTTATTGGCTTACTTCAGTATTGTGGGTTTACATCGCTTGATTAATAGTACTACAAATTTTCTTAAACTATATTTTCTTTCCTTTTATTAGTCAGGAGGACTATAATTAAGTAGCAGAAAAATGTACAGATTATGGCATACAGTTGCAAGTAACCAACAAAAGATTGAAATGAATACTTCTGTTGCTATTTGAAGAAAATGGCATTTTATTTTCACATTTCACGCAATTTGACTATTTTGTGTTTCCTTCGTAAGCTGAATATTTTGGAAATAATGATGGAAAAATGGAAAAATCCAAAAGAAAATCTTCCTTTTGAGCTGTTGGACAATGAGAAGCTTAATACCCTTACTGCTTTATAAATTCAGTAAGAATCACTTGTCCTATGATTATGGAGCTGTTTGAGATTAGGCAGAATCACTAAGAATATGTAAATCATTAATTTGAAAACATTGCCTGCGTTTTTGTTGGTATTTTGGTTTTTTTTGGTTGGGTTGGGTTTTTTGGGTTGTTGGTTTTTTTTGTTTGTTTGTTTGTTTGTTTTTTGCTTTGATTCTCACCCCTTCGCCTCATCTCTCCCCAGGAGTTTGTGGTGTGTTTGAGCTTTCAGGTAAGCTTACTAATTACATGCAATTAGAGATACTTTCCTTGTTTTCCCCAAGTACATATCAGGAAAATCCAATGAATGGAAAGATGTATTCATATTTGAGTGGTTCTTTCACTGAGTGGTGTATTTCACATCATGATACTTCAGTTATTTTTTTAAGCATATATATTCCAAAATCCATATCCACTGAAGTCCTTTAAAAACCCACAGAAGAATCACTTTTTTTCTGCTTTTACTCATGAAGGACTCTTGGTAATGCTATTATCTCAACATCAAAACTTCTACCTGTGGTATCTAGTTGACAGAAAGAAAAATACTTCAACCCTTAACACACTTACTTGCTGAGATTTGTTTAAATCCCTCAAATGCTGAAGGATTTACAGTGTTTGAATTGGACAAAGGTTATGATCAATGGGTGTAATTCAATCCCACAAGGAACCTGAAGTGTTTATATAGGTAAATTGATTGAAAAACAGGTATAAAAATGGTTGGGATAAAGTCAAGAGTGAATTATAGCTGTGAAATATTAGGAATAGATACCTAAATACTGACTTGTTAACAGAGGAAGCATTGGAAGGCTTTATAAGTGGGTAAGGGTGGGTGAAAAGTAGACCAGCTGAAGACTCGAAGGTGATATCAGTGTGTGTCAGTTGGGGGAGAGCAGGACCTGGTGATTAGGCTACAAAAAAAGGGAGATGTATGAACTCTCAGTTTTTCTTAGAATAAAAACTACAACCACAATGAAAGCATCATGCGAAGCTGTGTTTCTAGCTGGAAGTTTTCGGCCAAGCTGAGGATGTTTTGTCATATAACCATAAACTTTAACTAAGCCGGTTTGTGAACATGGGATAATGAGAAAGACATCAGTATAGTGGAAGAAGACATGGCACAATGTTTATTTTTTTAGAAGAATATTGCATTTTGCTCAGGATCAGAGTTGTATCATGAGAGGTGTTACGCAAACAAAAAGTGTCTGCCATGCTCAATGGCCAGACTCATAAAGTGAACTTCAGTAAAAACCAGTTTAGATCAGAAGTGTCTTTGCTCAGACTGAACCAGTCAAATGGATGCGTGCAAGGGATGAATGTAGTGGTCTCTGTTGTGCTGTTCAGAGTAGATGCCCTGGCTGGCCCTTTTAACCATTAAAGTCTATGACATGTAGATTTATTTTTATGCTTAGTATGAATTTAATCTTCTAAGCTGAAAGTGTCCTTGGTTCAGGCAGCTACTGTAGCACTTTTGGGTGGGATATAGAGGCAATCTAAGAGAGATAGAAGAGTCAGGAATGTGTGATTCACCCACTCGATTGTCAGTGGTTTGGCCGGCTACAGTTTTCAGAGGAATGGTTGGCTGTAGAAGAATACCAGGAAACCTGCTGAATGACTTTGATTCTGGTCTGATCTTTGGTGTTGGAGCATAATTAAAAATATGTAAAGTTCTTAACATACTGTAGGTAAAAACCATTAATATTGGAGTTACTATATGACTTTGAATGGAAGAAAAGGAGAACCCTTGTCAACTGTGGCTTAGGAAGGAGGTGAAGGTTTTCTTACATTGTCTCTCAGTTAAATCTGGAGGCACTGTTGAAGAGTGATTTTATCTACAGCATCCAATTTTTCTCTCTATTAATAGATATCCTAAGGAGCGGTTGTAAAAATTCCTTTTCTAGGACCTAGCATCAACAGAAATACAGTTTTTTATAGGTGGGGAAACTTTTCACTTGGATTTAAAGTATTCACCTATGGTCTTCTCAGTTTCATCACTACTTTAGTGTATCAAGAATGACAAGTACAGATATCTGAATCAACAAACAAATAAGGAAAATAAAAAGTTATTTAAATACAAGTGTTGTATCAGTTGTAGGGTGTGTAATCAGAGTTACAAGGGTTGAATATGTTGGTAGTGCAGCCATAGTAATCTGGTGAGTGCAAGCATATGTGAAAAAGTGTATTACTCATTTCCCAGGTTATTTATACTTGGTATGTTTAGAAATGAGCCTTAAAAAGTATATTTCTCACTTTTGTACTATTCATTTAAAGACTGTTATAATTTTGTTTTGTAAAAATTTCAAATGTATTATGCAGTAGAAAAATACATTGGAATGCCCTTTTTAAGTTCATCACTGATATTCAGGGATTTTCTGTCCCTTGCCTCTATGTTTTGGTTTAAGCTTCCTCTTATGACCTATGTAAGGCCTTGAAACCTCAGGATTTTTTAGATTTGGATTAAAGGATGTGACTTAATTTGATTTTTTTTTTCATATATCACCTAGGAAAAAAAGTCCCAATGAAAATTCTGAAGATCTTCATAAGCTATGTGAAATAAACTCCTCCCTTTGATCTTCTAAAGTTTCCATCAAATGAAATGGTAAGCAAAGAAATTAAGTAAATTTGCTTCTAAACTCAGGTGTAATTACACTGAGGAAGCCTTATGACTGTATTTATGCCTGTTCTAAAGGCAAAGCTTTTCTTTTGATTTCTGAATTGTTTTGGAGCATGTGTAAATGGGACTTCAGTTGTGAGTGAATACTAAACCAACCTCACTATCCTTATCAGAAATAAAATAGAATATTCAGCCTGCTGAACTGCTTCCAACCTGAAGGCCAAAATTATCTGAAGCACAACCATCAAGCTGGAATATCTAAATTGGCTGTCAAGCAAGTTTGATGGGATATTCACTCTTTTTAACTGCAATGTGTGCTCCCAGCATGTATCAAATTAGACAGTAGAGGAGAACCACTTGTTTCCTGTAGGTAGCTGGAACCTATTTAAGCCAGTTCACCTGTGTGACACTTACTTAAGGTGCTTAAATGCTTATCTGGGAGGGGAAAATCATATCTCTGTGTATGCCATCCAGCTGTATAACTGCTTCTGCTAAAGTGCTTTCTATAAATGGGTTTTATGTCTGAATAACAACAGCTGTACCGTGACAGACTTGTCATATTTTTGCAAGAAGTGTTCTTAGCACATGATTATTTCATAACTTGAGAAGTTCAATATTTATTAAATTATCTACTGTGCAGATTTAAAGCACTAAACCCAGTTCTCTGCACTAATGCCAGCCACCAGCACACTCAGTTCACAGTTTAGATTCAGTTTCTCTAGGGTAGTTGGTAGCTGATCTTGTTTTTCACCAAGTAGCAAACGCTAGAAATGCTTTTTTCTTAAACAGAATTTCATGCTGTTTCAAAAATTTCACTCTTGCACTCTTCAGCTGTAGTGACTCAGTATTTTGTGGTAATTTAAATATGAAAGAATTGTTTAAAAAGTTTTAATTACATTTAAACTGAAAAAAGGCTACTTTTCTTAATAACAGTCTCTTAGTGAAGTCTTTTTGGATTCAGTGGAGCTTATTGCCAGCAAAGAAGTTTGTTCCTAATAAGTTACTTTTTTCCCCTTCATATTAGTAGATCTAAACCTGAGTCTTCCTCAATGAGAGTGACTGCAATAATCATATTCTCTAACAAAAATCACCTAAGGAGCTTTCTGTAGCTTGAAACAAAAAAATCCTAGAACAGAAATGAAGCTAGTGCACCTGTGTATAGTGTTATTCTTCCAGTTGTCCTCTTCTTAATCCTCATAACTATAGAGAACACTTAATTACCAAGAGCTGATTTTGTCCATGAATCTGGAAGAATTATCTAAGTAAGGGTATCTATCTCAAGCTTTAGTAAGGACCACTTTTAGCAGCTGTTAAATTGACATTATAAAGAAGTGAATAGACCCCTTTTACTGAGCAAGGTTTATCCTGCTATTGATAGTAACTTATGTCTCAACAGGGCTGAGGTTCCTAGCATCAGACTAAACTGTTCTTCATTACTTTTTTCATCTGAGGATAGGAATTTGGGTCTCACAAGCAGGTGGGCTGTACTGTGTGCATTGAACAGCTGCTTCGAAAACTCAGATCTCACATGCTGAATTCATGTGAGAATTTGTTCACAAGTTGAATGCTGAGTTTATAGCTGCATAAGAAAAGCAGGTTGGTTTGGACTCATGTTTTTAATACTGTGACTAAAATGAAATTGTAGAAATATTATAGAAGTATCTTATTTCCTCTCTCTACCAGTAAGTTGAAGGTTGCTAGCATTCCTTTAAAATCCAGATGTCCAAATATGTCAATTAAAATCAAACAAACAACACCAACACATGCTATTCCTGGGTACTTTAGAAGAGTCTTAATTTTTAACAGTTGCTGAATGACTGTTTTGGGAATGAAAAGTTGTCTCTTTTCTGTGCTCTAAGTAAATAAATGTATTTGTTGTATCTAATGTATCATGGTGTTAATGTCTTCATGGTTCACTGTGGTGAAAGGCTTGCACGCAAATCCTTGAATGTTGCTTAACCTAAATCTACTCCCTTGAATTTTTTTTTTTTTTTGCCTGTGTGGATAATTTATGGTGCTTCACTGAGCAGAATCTACAGCATGAATTAGCTGTATGACCAAATTGCAAATTGTGGTTGCAGAGGATAAATTATTAAAGCCATGGGTTACTTTGCATGTTTGTTCTGCCAGGTGGAAGACTGAACTCTAATAATTAAAAATATGCTTCTGAACTAGTCTCAGTGGGATCTCTGTAAGTGACTGGTAGAATCTTAACTTCCCAGTGTAAAGAAGGCTTCTGTTGGCCATCAGTCCTGCTTTACTCATGATTCAGAACAGTTGTTAGCACTGAAAGGAGTCCAGTGTGGTCCTTGGGGTCATAGGGTGGTTTTGGAATAGAAAAGGGAGGGATAAAACCATCAATATATTTGTTTTCTGTATGGATGAACTGGTTGTACAGTAAACAGGACATGGGCTGTGGGCTCTGTGTGCCAACAGCCATCAGATACTAGAAAAACTGGAGGTCTTGTGGATGACATCTGAGGGACTTCATATAATACTCATGGTTGTTAGAATACAAAAACCTCAAAAAATATACCCCAAACTGTATAGATTTTAACTTCTATGAGTTCACAGAATCACACTAGCCAAAGAATTGTAACATTAAACCTGCCAGCAAACCAGATAGTACCAAGTGATCATTTCAGGGCACAGTGTTCCATTATTACAGGAAAATGCTGCTGTTCCTATTCACTGTTACTAACAAGGGGGTAATTCAATGCCACAAGCATTTCCCTTTGGTAGGCAGGAGACCTTTTTGGTGCCTGTGCTCTCTAAGCAGGTTTTCAGTTGAAAACACTCCCCAGATGGGGTTTTATTGTCAAGTTTGCTCTTAGAAATAGCTCTGGCTTAATGGAAACATTCATGCAAAACTTCATTTTGCCATTGTCTCTTTTTGTGTGTTCTGTGTTCAACAAATTGCAAAGAGGGAATATAAGTACCAGGAATGTCTGAAGATCCACCTGCTTCCTCCATCAGGCTGTGGGAACCTGGAAATTGCTAAAATGCTAATGAGCCACCTGACTTGCAGCACTTAGGTCAATAGATGTAGTGTGAAAGATTGCTTTTTCCAAAAGAACACAATTTCCATTCCTACTCTCCACCTCAGTTCTGAGGTGCTGTCTACTGTGGATTGCTGTTTTGTGACTTTGGAGCACAACAAAAATATGGAGCGTGACAAAACCAAGGCATCTTCCCCTGAAGGACAAACCCCATCTGAATTCATTTATTCTGCTGCTGCTACAACACACTTTTCCCTTGGAAGGTGTGTGCTGTAAGGGGCCCATCACGCAAAATGCAAAGAGGTGCAAATCAGACAGCAGCTTCCACTGCTACTCCTAAAAGAATATAGCAAAAAAAACATACTTCAAAACGATAAAGAAAAGGTTGGAAGGATAGAATAATATTGTTACATGTATTAATTTCCAAAGGAGCTGTTGTGGCAGGGTCTCACTGTTCGTGGTATCATTGCACAAGAATATGGAAGACAGAATATTTTTTGTCCCCAAGAGTTTACAGTTTAAATTATGGGATGATGTAATGAGTGAATGTAATAAATATGCAGGCCAGATGATTAAAATATGAAATGGCAAGGACTGTGACCAGTGATATTTTTACCTTTATGTGTTGTTGTATAAATTGAAGGTTTGAGGTGGGTTGTTAAAATAGATGTTAATTATGTCGGCTGTTTTCGTTGGCCACTTGCCTATCCAGCATGAGCAATTGGGTACAGAGGAAGGATTTGAAATCAATGAATACAAAGTGAGAAAATACATTTAATCAAATTATATGCAAAATAACCCTGAGATGAAGTCTGTACCTCCCTTACTGTCTGTTCTCCTGCTGTCCACAAACTTCTTCAGGATCTTTGACATTGCAGAAGCTCTTGTATGAACACGAGCTCTTGTATGTCACTTTCTGACTCTTAATTCTGGATTGTTGATGTGGTATTGCAATGACAACAAAAGGCACAGGTATATGCCTGTTTCTCATGTATATCTATGAGAAGGATGCTTTTATGTCTGACAAGGCCTTTAGCCATGCTGTTGCTATTCTCAATGTGCAGAAAGTTTTACTTGTTTCTTTGCCGTGGAATTTTGGAGACAGAACAGTCCAGGTCTTGTTTCTGATGTTGTCCAAGTCTCTTTCATTCAGCTTTGTAATGTTTTTGCCAGCTTATAAAAGATGTTTTTATTAGCCTGGTTTGTTTTCCAAAGCAACGCTTCCACCACAGAAGCATTTTGACATGCAGCAGTTGTGCTCCATGTCCAACATTAATGGCATGTGCACAAGGTTTGTAGATTGCTCCAAAAGGAATGTGGGTTTCTCTTGGCCATGCCTTATTCAAGGAAAGAAAAGTCCATAGTAGCTGGCAATTCTAATTTGATATGAGTTAAAATACATTGGCTTTGAGTGCCACTGGGCTTATGCACATCATAAAATGACAGTTTGTTATTTCAGCCATGTTAGCTCTTAGGTGTAAGCATATAATTATTCATATAGAATATTTTAGTTTTAATATATTGGGGTTTAGTGAACTCAGTTGCATTTATGAGTGATCACAAGGGCATCTAAAGATTGGATTTCTTTGCAAGGGATTTCTTGATCTTTCAGTCAAAATAAAAATAAGTAAATATTATGCACACAAACTAGTCATGATGTCTTCTGTTTTTAAAGGCCTTTGGTTAGAAGGTAGCTCTGTAACTCAGGTGATGAGTACTGGAGCTATTTGCAATTTCTCAATCCCAGCTCTAATTCTCATGGCGTAGAATGGCAATAACAAACTTGATATATGCTTATTGCCTATTCTGTAAATTGTTTATTCTGATGGGCAAATCTTAAATTTTCATTGCTACTGCTGCTGCTTTGTACTCCCTCAACATTTGAATTAAAATGAACTTTTGCTACCTGATGAAGCTGAGTGGGTCCTATAACTTTCTAATCTAATCTTCATCCCTGGCAGCTGCAAATCATTGGATGCTTAGGAGAGGAAGGAAACAAGTGGGCAGTGATCCTTCTCTGGGTAGCCTATGAATTTTAAAGTGGTTTTTTGAAGTAATTTACATTTTTTATCTTGGCATTCTTGTGTTTTTGTGGCGCTATTTTGTATTATATGGAAAAATGTTTCCTTTTCTAAAGTTGTGTGCCTGATCATCTCATTATGTTGTATGATCAGAAACAACAACCAACTGTTGTTTTCACCTTCTCTAAATAGCAGGTTCTAGCTGTTGTGGTTTTTGTAAACAGAAGAGTCTTACTGTGTTTGATATTTCTGCACATGGATGTTCTTCTGTGTCTCTCATGTTTCTTCTTCTCGTGTCTTTTTTATATGGGGTTTATTTCTACCCTGGACTTCAGGCTGTGTTTTCAGTCCCAGTGCTCTGGAGACTTGTCTGGTCACTGTTGCAGTGCAACTAATGAGTCTCACTGCACACCTTGTGCTCAGAGGCACAAGTTCACCTCTCATCATGAATGCTTCTGTGTACCTGGTAATTTTGGCTGGAATATCCAAGATAGCTGGACATGATGCAGAGAAAATTACTCTCCTGTATCTTCTTAGCTCCAGAAACATCATCTGCCTGGTAAGCAAATGTGTTTGAGACTGACCTGCTTGAATATTTATTAGAATTATATAGATCAGTGATATATATAAGAGATCTAGTGGAAACAAGTAATTACGTAACTAAGAGCTCACAACAGCACATATTTTTTCTAATTTAAAATCTCATTTTGTCCTAATATTTACCAATAAAGAAAACAAACATATCTTGTAACTAGAATATATATGTAGAAGGAGGTAGTAAATTAAACAGATGTAATAGGAAGGATTTTTCATGATATTGTTTTTCATTAAAAACCTAAGACATTTTAACCTTTTTTATGCTTCCTGATAAATGCTGAGATTAATATAATTTCATTTTTATTAAGTATAGTCTAGATCACTACATGGAGCCCCGAGTGCTTTTCAAACATTTCAAATAGCTTCTGCCTCAAGCAGAAGCTTCAGCTGTAGCAAGAAATCTAGCTCTAAAAAGAAAGGCTCTATTTGAAAATGTTCATTTAAAAAAAAAAAAAAAAAAAAAGATAAAGGAGAGATTCTGTCTTCTATTCTGTCTTCACTTCTGTCTTTCAGGGAAAGAATAAATATAGGGCATCTAGGCTCCTCTAAATTGTTAGATTTTTTTTTTCTTCTTCACAGAAAATTGGCTGTAGGTGTGACAAACACGATTTATCATCCCTCTAGACTGTCTACAGGTACTTGATTGATTTCAGTGTTGTGAAAGCCAAAGCCAGCCCCACATTTTATCATCATACTCCTCTATGAGAGATCTTGAAGATTGGATGAAATACCCCAAATATAAACTGTTTTTGTTATTATAGATTGACCAAAGAACAGGACTGTGTATACTTTATCAACACTTCCTCTTGTTCTGAGCATCGCTGGTCTCATATTCTCTAAGCACAGGTAGTTAAGGTTCATAAATGTCTTTGTTTTTGAATGGTCTGTTTTGTATTCTAGTCTTGTGATTTTATAGCTGGAGTGAAACCCTGGGTTCAGCAAATTTCGTATACTAGCTTATGTGCTGCAGCAAATGATTTTGGATTGATGCCATAAAATGGATCTTATATTTTAGTAATTATTTTATAATCATAACTAACTGTTAACAATTTTTAATATACAAAAATACTACCCAGCCAAAAAAATCAACGAAAATATCTTGTGCTTGACAGATTTGGTTGACTAGGGAATAAGAGAACTCCTTTTTCTGTTAATTTAACTTTTTACATACAACGTAATAATTAACAATGAACAGTTTTTCAATACTTGAATATTCAAAATGTATACCTTGATATTTTATTCATCTTTGACATGATGACAGAGCTGTCTTCCACAGTCTAGATTTGTTCCCCTAATATGTTAGGCTTAAGAGATGTGTCTGGAGTGAAGTAACCAGCAAATTCTGTTCCCTGCTCTGCTCTTTCTAGCCCTCATTTTTTATGGAAATTAAAACAAAACAAACAAACAAACAAAAAAGAGCTACCAGTCAAATACATTTAAGAAACTTCATGATGAGCACTTGAAACATGTTCAGAAGAGTATTCTGGTCAATTTTTTTCTGCCATTCCAGAACTGCTTTAAAGTAGAGAAATTTTTTTCCAGGTTAAAATAGTACTTTCAGAAAAAGAAGGTTGTTAGAGAAATGGAGTCACATAAAGATATTTATGAACCCTGAGCAGGTGCCCAGTTATTTGGCTTTTACCTTTTGTTTCTGATATGGAATGGATATATGAAGTAATGCTTTGTTGTTGTTTCTCTACAGGCAGATAATAAGTAAATGCTTTTGTTCCTCACAAAAGGCTGAAGAAGAAAAAGAAAATTCTGTTTCTGCAGTCACATTTGGGCTTTTAGTTCCAAGGACATAGCATCCAAGAGCCTAAAAGGTACCAACCAAAAAACTCAGAAAGGCAATTTTTTTTCTACTTTTTTTAAACTTTTTTTTAAACTCTTTTCCTTAAAGTATTTCCTACACTGAAGGGATAGTGTTTTCATCACCCAGAAACCTCAGCCTTTGTGGGAAAGGGAGCATTTCCTCTGCCTGCTGAACAGTATTGAGTCTGGGGAGCTATGTTCCCCTGACTGGGGGTACTCTTGTTTGTATGCAGTCTTGCTTTTTCTTTTCAGAGTAAGCATACGTGCTTATAATCTCTCCTGATTTGGAGGAAGTCAATTTTTTACTTTCAGAACATGGTTTATTTGCTCCCCACTGCTGATCAACATACAAAATATTCTGTTCTCTGGCAGATGTTCTGTCTCTTGCCTCATCCCTTGAATTTGACTTGCAGGGAGAGGTGCTCATTTGGGAGCCGTTCCATAGTAATTTCTTTTTGTGAAATGATAGGCTAAGAAACTGTACTAATGAGGACTGCTCAGGAGGTCACACACCACTGGCAGCTGTCAGGATGAACTGTGAGCCACTGGTGGTGGCTGAATACAGCCAGAAATAAATGCTTTGTCACAGTGCACTGTGAGTGAAGCTTAGTAATTCTTTTCTTCTGGCGTACGAATTTCTTACTAATGCACCACAAAATGGCATGTCTTAGGTATAAATAGCAGTAAAAAGAGTCACTTAATAAGATTTTTTTTATTTGCTTTACTCAGGATTTGAAAAATTAAAACACTTATAGGGCCTGGAGAAAGAGAACAATTTTATCTACCTGCATTACAAAAGGATACAGAATGGTTTTCAGAGACAGTAACGAAAAACTCTGGAGTCACATCCTCAGGATGTGCAGGCAGTACAGTATCCAGCTTGCATTATGAAGGATGGTAAATAGGGACTAACTGGGCAATCCTGCCAGAAAGAGAAGGTTCACATGCCGTCAGAGGTAGGTAGAGTAGGGTTTTGCCTTGGTGACCTGAAGGTGATGGGGAGACCAATAAGTTATGATGAGAAAAACATAGTCTTGCCTGCTTACCAGAAACTGCCACATTTTAATGCCAGATGTGAGCCGAAGGCCAAATATTTCCAGACTTACAAGCTGAATTGCAAACCTCTCTCTCCATTTACAGTGAAGTTTTGGCAGGACTGAGCCTGTATCTGGACTTTGCTTGCTGTATTCTCAGTGTGGTCTCCCCAGGAAATTGTGGGAAAAGGGGCAAATAAATATCCAATTTGCAGTTTAATGCTGTGCAGGGGTACAGCTGCAGTAACATTTTGCTGTTGACACTGTCTTTTTCTGCTCCATTAATCTCTTAATCTCTCTGTGATATGCCAGTGGTGGGCAGAGACACTTTTTTATGGGGACACCCTTGTATGTTGGGACAACAGTGAATTTTTTCACTAATTCATTTTCCCTTCCTAATATAAATGTATCAGATTCATGTTGGCTAAGCAGGCACAGCTCCACTGCTGCTCTTAGGGCTGTCCCACTGGAACATCTCCCTTCTTGCAACTCAGAAACCATGCTGCAGAGCCTGGCACAGTTTATGTTCAACTTGAGATGTTTATGTTCAATTTGAGATGAAATTCAGATCGCCTGAATTCCCCTGGTGATTTGTGGCAAATTGTCTTCCTGCCTCACCTACAAGGTGTAGGGAACCATCCCTCCTTACCCCAGTTCTGTCCCATTTGCATCAGTCTATGCCACACGTATTGCATCTCCTCCTATGTAACATATGGAGAAGACTGCCTCATCTGCCAGCAATGACAATGAGCAATGATACCATATGTAAAGGTATATTTTACCTGAACAATAACTTTGGATTTTAATGGGAACAAGTATTTCATTTCAGGTAGCCTCCTGATGCTAAAACTTCTGGGTGTTGGGACACTCCTAGTTGCTAGTTCTGTCATGTTCTGGATTTCATGTTGATCCAGTGATGCTAGATTTCCATCTGCCATTTGATACTACCTTCAAGTCTTTGTGCTTCCAGCAGTGCACCTGGAACTGTTCCCACTCCTCTATCACAGCATAACCTCTTCTTCAGCCATCAGGGCTGGGTATGGTCTGTGTGTAAGGGCAGCATGGCATACATAGGGTAGGAAATGAGATCTTCCTTCTGACTGAATGGATGGTGCAGGCTGCTTCTGCTTTGAGTTCATCCTTCTGTTCTGCTGTTTGCTATAATAGTCAGTTCAGATGCTGCCACAAAAACTCTGCCATGAGCAGCTCCATCCCACTCTTCAGAGTGTGAAAACCCCTATTTAAGTTATTTGTGGTGTTGTGGGTATCTAATTATTCTGAATGTTCTGTTTATCCATGCTTGTGTTCCCTCCCACTGCAGCTGGCATGGCTGTGTCTGAACAGACTATTACAGCAAACAGCAGAGCAGAAGACTGAACTCACATCAGGAGCAGCACCATCCATGCAGTCAGAAGGAACTGGGACAATGCATCCAGCTCTGGGGTCCCCAGAACAGGGAGGACATGGACCTGTTGGAGTGAGTCCAAAGGAGGCCACCAAGATGATCAGAGGGCTGGAGCACCTCTCCTGTGAGGAAAGGCTAATCAGGTTTGTTCAGCCTGGAAGAGAGAAGGCTTTGGGGTGACCTACTTGTGTATCTGAAGGGAACCTGTTGTGTTGTGTATCTTTTCCTGGCCCAGCCTGGTGCTCAGCTTGGGCTCCCGGCAGCTCTGATACGCTACAGCAATACCTGTTGGTGGGGTCTTGATTCTACAGGCAGTTCGACTCACACTGTCATGGCTGTGGTAGAAAAAGGGGACTCTCCAAGGCTTCCAGGAAACAGAGGTTTTATTTGGGGGGTCAGGGGATTCCCCAGCCTCAGTCCAGTGCCTCAGAGAGACCCCGAACTTGGGCTGCAGGACGTTTTTGTACAGGACAGTTTGGGAGGTGGGTACAAATTATTCAAACCAATAAAACAATCCAAACACTACATGCCAGCTAAATTACCTAAACTCTAACAAATCCAAAACAGGTTTAGGAGTGGTCTCAAGAAGGTCCTGCCAACCAGTAGCTGGAACTCTTGGACCTTGAAGATAAGAATTCCATGATGGACAAAAGGAAAAATTATGCATAACACAGGGATGAAACAAGAAAAGAACCAATAGAAAAGAGTCTCCAAGCAGAGACTCAAGTTGTCTTAGAAACCCTTATCAAACTATGATAAGAATACATTCTAGGACAAGGGGCCCTTTCAAGGTATCTAAACTACACTGAACCTACAATATAAAAAACTGTACCATATTCATAACTAAAGCTTATAAAACATTTCTTGCAAACCCACAGAACCTACAGAAAAGATGGAGAGAGACTTTTCAAAGGACACATAGTAATGGGACAATGGGTAACCATTTCAATTTGGAAGATGGTAGTTTAGATTAGATATTAGAGAGAAATTCTTTACTGTGAGGGTGGTGAGGCACTGGAACAGGTTACCCAGAGAACTTGTGGATGTTCATGCCTGGGAATGTTCAAGGCCAGGTTGGAATAAACTGAGCAACCTGGTCCAGTGAAAGGTGTCCCAGTGCAGCAAGGGTGTTGGAACTAGAAGATCTTTAAGGATCCTTCCCACCCAGGTAATTCTATGATTGCTTATGAACTTAAAATTGGTTTACCTTGCTTCCCCCTGCCTGATGAGCACTTGGTAAGTTTTAGAGGTTTAATTTGATTTGCATTTCTCTTTGGTGGCTCCTGAGCCCTGTAGAAAAAGGGCATCAGTTTGTCCCTTTTTCTGCAGTCACGCTGGACATCTGTTTTGCTCAGTGGGACAACTGGAGGATTAAAACAGATGAAAGTTGGGTAAGATGCTAATAAAAAATACAAGAAAGAAGAAATATATTCACATATAATTCACTAAAGGGTGGTGTGGCAAGGAGGGAAACACAGCTGTATTTTTGGATGGAAATCCCAACAGGTCTATCAGTCAAGATGAAATCTCACATTACACACTACAGTGTTTGTAGTCCAGAAATTCCCCTAGTTGCTTTGCTGAAATCCCTGCAAATCATTTTGTAGATGACACTGAAATAGTTTCTCTCCCTACCAAAATGTCATTATTGCTAATAATGGGCACCTTTAAACCGGAAATGGGTAATGTACAATCCACTTGACATTTTTAAAGCTGAGTTCACGGAGGTAGGATGTCTGCCAAGGAAAAGTGAGATTGTTACCTGCACTCCCCTGATAAATGTCGTGGGGTGTTTAGCAACCATGGATGGCAGGTCTTTGCAATGAACTCTTCCTTGTGGATTCAAATCAAGTTTGAAGTATTTGCACCAATGTTTGTCATATTACAGATTCAAAATCATTGCCCAGTGTCTTTGGGCAGGCTTTCCTTCTCCCTGTCAGGATTTGCTAACATCAAGCTAATTGCTTTCTCACTGTTGGAATAGGGAGCATGATGTTTTCTTGGGGGTATTTTCACAGTGTCTTGGAGCAGGGCCTGCAGTGTGGAGTCTGAAAGCACCTGCTGCTCTCCAGCCACCACCAAAAGATTTTTAGGGAAGTCCTGAAGGAAACTCAGTCAGTAATGATCTTCCAAACATCCAAATATTTTTAAAGCATGTGTACTAAGCTATTGGCCTCTATTGAAAATATGCTACTTTATAAAATGTATTTCAGGAGACCAAACCGTTTTTCACAATTTCTGGTAAATAATTAGAAAACTGCCTATGCCACTTAACTAGGCCACAAAATGTTTCAAATTTAATGAAATGGACATGTAAAAGCCTCAGATACTGGTTACAATAAAGAGATGGACCGTTGAGCTTTACAATAACTGCAGCATCAACAAGACTCAAAATATAAATAATTTGTTGAATTTGCAGACACTTGGCTGAATTGCAAATTTAATGTAATTTCATTGATTCTCTGCATAGCTAACACACATTTATATTTATTTGAGCAGAGAAGGAGCAGAGAGAAAGCAGAGATGGGAAGCCTGTACCTTAAAGTTAATCAGATTGCTTTTGACTTAAATTCCTCTAGGAATGCTGAATAGGTTAATAGGCATTGTACCCCAGTAATTATCATAGAAGAAGCACTGCACTATTAGAAATAATCAGTGCCTGGGATTTATTTCTGAGCATTTGCCTTATGTATTCATATAAAATGGTCTGAACAATAGTAACTAACATGTAATTATAGGTATTTAAAAGCCCTTATAATGAAACAATAGTTTAAATGTGAAATCAGACTTTACAATTTTTAAAATGAATACACATCCATTTTCATTGTAATTTATGATAATTCTGCTTGTAATCTCTCACTACACTGAAGTAGTATCCAATTTTCCAGTTGATTCTAAGCATATGAAAGCCAAAAACTGAAGTTCTTCTTGCAAACTGTGTATGCCTCTGTTTTTTTACTATTATTATTATTATTATTATTATTATTATTACTGAAAAGTTTTGGATGTAGGGAAATTCTCATCTGCTGAAATTGCAAGTTTTAGGCATACCTTTTAACGAGATGTCTGTTACAAAGACTTCTCAGGTTCTGGCTTGGTGTTTGCAGCAGAAAGGCTGAGGCACCCTCTGATGTCACAGTCACTTGTGCTGGTCTTATGAGACCACAGGTCATGCCTTGTGATTGTGTTTATCACTCCCATTAGCCTGTTTAAAGGCTTTCCTCAGAGAATTTCAATTTCTAGCTATTGTAGGCCAAAAAAATCCCTTTCCAACCTATACAGAGAGTATAGGAGCTTGCTTCTGTAATCCCCTGTCTTGGACATCTTAAAATCACTCTATGGACCCCTTATGGTTTGGATGCTGCAGACTGGAAGTCCATCATTTCATGTCTACATGCATCGTGGAGCATTGAGTGCACAGTATTGTGCCTGGGGAACTGCTGGGAAAGCAGGCACCTCAAGGAATGGTGCTTTACCACTGGATATTCACAGCAATTAATCTTACCACTGTGCTTTTCCCTGTCCTCTTCTAAAGCTGTGCACCGTTCTTCCAGCTCATGCTGACAGTAGGCAGAACTCTGTGGTGAAATATATAACATCTCATTTTGTTTTATTTTCTTTTGTGGCCAGACTCACTATAAAAGTAAGATGGTGCTTATGGGATACCCAGTAACAGGTATGTAAGAACAGGCAATTCTCATAAATAGATGTGTTTATTTTCATGGCACTGCAGCTGGGCAATTAACACAGCTTGCTTTCTGGTTGACATTAAGGTCACAATTCTAACCTAAGGGACATTATAGCTTACTTGCTGATATATATATATTTATATATTTGCTGAAAAGGATTGCAACTTGAGCCAAAGTGACAGACAAAATGTTTTTTAGTGTATGAATTTGGTCACAATTATGTCTGGAAATGAGCATAACAGATGTGAAACTTCTTGAATTTCAAAAGACAGCTTCCTCTGCAGCCCTCTATGGATCACATTTGAGGTCGTTAAATCATTAGCAGGCAGCAGGGAGACTGTAATTCTGCTTTTCTTCAACCTAATCATTCCACTGTGCAACCCCTTTTCTCCTCACGTTGCCACTTCTACTTGAGTTGATTACCAACATGATCTTTGAATAAACCTACTGGTTACACAAAAAGAGATGAGCATCTGAGTAAAGCTGTTAAATCTATGTTTATAAAATTATCTCCCTGGACTTAATTATCACTATCCTGCTGCATGCTCTGATTCTACACTTGCTTATCCCTTGACTTCATTCTCTTGTTTGATAATACAGCTTCTCATAATCCACACAAGCCTTGCAATATATTTCATTCACTTGCTGACATTTCACTTTGTTGTTGGTATTCATCCCTAGGTAACCCAAATGCCTGTCAATTAATCAGTCATAAGTCTGCAGAGTATTATTAGAGCCAGGGACTGCACCCAGCTTTCAAATGAGGCAGCATTTATGGATTCATGTTACTCTCACTATGAAAAAAGAGAACTCTGTCATTGCCAGCAGCCTTTAGGAAGGTTAGACTACAAGGCAAGCTCTGGACCAAATCCTTCTGGATCTATTGGAGATATCTTAAAACTTCAATGAGTTTTGTGTCCTTCTAGCTTTATCTCTTGTGATCTGCTGATTTCTCTCTCTCATGATTTAAAAAAGGCTTGGAATCCTGGGTGGCCTTTAAATGATCTTTTGAAAATTATTATTTCCCTGAATTTTAAGAACAAGAACTGGCTGAAGCAACTGCAGAGATAATATGGGTTAGCTTTTCTTCAGACTATGGAAGAAATGAAAAACTGAAAAATGCTTTTGGTAATCCTCCCTGCCTACTTTTCCATGCACAATTTCATGCTTTCCATCTGTTCAACACACTGCAGGGATTTTATTAATGAAAACAGGCTGTTTCTTCAAGAAAGTGCAAGCTTCTGAAAACTAAGAGCATGGATGATGACAATAATGACCATGGATGGAGTGTGAGCTGCACAGCACAGTGTAACACCTGAGGCAGGGTTTTCCTTCCACTGTTTGCTTCCACCAGGCTTACCCGTGTCAAAGGCAAAGCCAAGAAAGCATTTCTCTCTCCTGTAAGAAATATCAGTGTATTCTGCTTAAGAGAGCAGCTTCCCAGGCAGTGATTTATTTACTGATCCCACTCTCCAGTCGTCCATTTGCTTTCGAAGCCCCAAGCTCAGGAGAAATTACTGGCTATAACTGAACAAGGGTGTCCATGTGTAAGCAAATATGGTTTTTTTAGTTATCTAAACATTGACATTCTCTGTTCTTGTTCCTGAGCAGTGTCATAATTAGTGGTGAAATATTTACTTCCCCAGAATACATTCCAACTGTGCTTCATCCAAGGAGTCTTACTTTGCATGAAAGAAATGCTGTGCTGGGTCTGTCTAAATGTGGGTTAGAGTTTAGGGGATACTGAGAGTTATATAGGCCCTCAGGTTTGTGAACCCAGGAGAGACTGTAAAACTTTTGCTGTACCAGTAGCTTGCAGTGTCTAAAGAGGTGGAGTGAGAGATGTGTGAATACTTGGATGATGTTTCCTTATTGCTTCTTAGCATTTGCAAGGCCCACATACATGCTGCTGACATAACAAGCAGGAGAAATATCTCCAGTTTTTCATTCATTGGTGTTTCAGCAAAATTCCTGGCAGATTCAAGGGCTGGCTGCCTGGCCAGTTAGGAGTCAGGGCTGGCTCTGAGCTGGTCAGCAGTAGAAGCTGACATCAGCATTGTCATTCAGGGGAGGAACAGCGAGATTTTGGATTCAGGGAAGGCACAACTGGTGTGGGAGGGGAAGTCGAGGCTTTTAAGAGCTCCATTCTTGTGCTGCTGTTTGAGGGGCAGGAATGGGCACCTTCACATATACATCAGCACAGGCAGGTGATGAAATGGTCAGCTCTGTCTGCACTCAGGGCTGAGTCTTCTTTCATAGAAAGATTAGTTTAAATATAGATGTTTCTAAGCCAAATGTGAGTTGCTATCATATTCCTTCTTGTCTGTTAGTCCAGAGCAATTTTTTTTTGTCAGAAATATAAGAAATTTCCAAATTTATTTTTTAAACTTATTTGTGAAATGTCGTTTTCAGAGGGAATGGTTTTTGAAGGAAATTCCTGTTCTGAAAGAAGCAAAAGTGGGATTTAATTTACATCTTTCTAATTTGGAATACATATTCTGACTCGTATAGTAGTAATTTCTGAGAAAAATATGATCTCTAGTTTTTCTCTAAATCACTTTTCATCCAGGTGCATGAAAAAAACCCCAAGCCTGAGACCTTTGAAATCTTTTGCAAGACAAGAAAGTAATTCCATCCAGACTTATTTGGCCAGTCTATATGATACCTTTATGTGGTAAAATCTCTCATAAGCCTTCTTCAACCCTTGATTGTAGCAACACAGAACATTTACTCTCGATGGTATTTGATGAGTAATGATACTCTATGAATACTTGAGCATTGGCTGCTGTAGGGGTGGAAGATCAGTGCAGATATCTCTCTGCCTCTTTGCAGAGGCAAAGAAATGTCAGTCATGAAGTTGTCAGAGTGAGAAAAACTAGATGTATAATTAGCAGAGATGTAATCCAGATCTCTGAAAAATTCTTAGGTGTCAAATATGTGCCTAAGAATTTTTTATGGGCTTTGTACTTCCCTGATCTGGTTTTAGGCAGGCCAGAAGTGCAGCCTGAAGGGAAGTGGCAGTGGGGTGATGGCACTGCCAGCAACTGCTGGGGACTGTGTGTGCTCCAGGAAGAGTTGAAGGCCACAGCTGGAACCAGCCTTGAGAGTCAGGATATGTACCTGCAGACACACATACACACATGCATGCAGCTTGTGCTGGGGCTGGTTGTTCATGGAGGCAGCAGCTGTGCTGGCACTGTGTGCCTGCTGAGCCCTGCAGCAGAGATACACTTAGAGATTCTGCTTTTGTTACACTGCTTCCTCAAATGGCCCAACTAATCTGGAAAAATCATGTACCTGTACCTGCTCTAGGGGTTAGCAGAGCTAAGCTTTGAGACAGAATTTCTATTTACTTATTTATTTAACATTCATAACCAACAGAGCTGTTCCAGCAAAGCTTTGCAGGACAACCTGAACCTTGATAAAAACTGCACTGCTAACCTTTGCACACCTCAGTGCCATATTTTAGGCAAGACTCACTCTGTTTTTATTGGGATGTTCAATGTAATGTAATACCACAATCTGTCTGTCAATAAAAATGCTATTTCGTCCCCAGGCTGTATGTGTTCTCATCTGTTACAACAATATTGAAATGATGCCAGTTGCATTGTGTTTGTAAACACTGCCAGATTGGAACTGCATGCCCCATTCTGTAGGATCATGTCTGTTGTGTGATGTGGGCATCACTCAATCAACCAGCTCCCTTTGTTTTCCCTGGATTTCTCCTTGACATTTATTTCTGGGAAGGCAGATCCTGCAAGCAGCTTTATTTGTGGTTCAGGAAAAAGACACACTTTAATGCCCTCACACCATATTTATCATCATCTAGCCTGCCTTGCAAAGGTAGCTGCAGATGTGATGGATAGAGGATGACTTGACTAGTTTTGCTGTGGTTTCTGTAAGTGCTGTTCTTCATCTTTGGGCAAAGAGACACAGTGTTATTTCTTGTGGCTGTGCCACACAACAGAGCTCTAATCTCCCAGCTCTT
Organism: Phylloscopus collybita; assembly: GCA_027886175.1. NCBI lineage: Eukaryota > Metazoa > Chordata > Aves > Passeriformes > Phylloscopidae > Phylloscopus > Phylloscopus collybita. The sequence continues at coordinate 32,373,065 of JAJNNQ010000026.1, read as the reverse complement.
CACTGTCTGTGTAAATAACTATTGCCTTTTAAAAGAGGTTTTGCCTGATCAAGTACTGAAGTTGCTGTGCTGTGGTTTGGCAATGGTACAGAAGAGAACCTGCTTCTCACCCTCCCACCCCTTTGGGGGTAAAAGTACTGCAGCATCAGGTGGGGTCATTTATAGTTTAAGTCCCCAAAATAATGTACTTGCAAATGAGATACACACATCCAGGGAAGGAGATAGGATTTCACATTAATAGGGCTTTGTCATTTAAACCGAAGGTGAGAACTTGTTTATATTAACGTGATTTTGAACTGTTTCCAGTGTATTATCATTGAAGAGACATACTGTTAGGAGAGAATGCAGTTCTGCTCCCTGAAGAGCAGAGTTCAGTGTTGTCATCTTATTTGTTATCCCACTTCATTTCTTGGTGCACATTTATTCTGTCCCCATCTGCTTCGTGCTCCTTTCAAACAATGCTTCACACAAATTAGTCCAGGTAGACAAAATTTCCCTCCTTATTGTCAGTGGCAGTGTTTCCTTGGTGCCTGTGGCAAGGAGGACTTTCTCAACCCCTTCTTTCCTCCTGTCTCTTTGGGAGCAGAACTCACCATGGGATCAGAACAGGGTCCAACCAGTGGTGGTGGCTGGCCATGGCTGGACCCTGCTCTGGGGTGGTGGCACTGCAGAACCTGGGTGCAGGGGTGCAGGACTGTGCCAAGCAGCTCCCTGCCTGAAGAGTGTGCAGAGACTGACTGGCCCTGATGACTCAGACCCTAGTAATTCACCTAATCCCCCGATAAATAGTGGCACTAGGAACTGACTTTTTCTCCTGAATCAGATGAATGAGCAAAGAATGTGACTGTTCCCTACTGGCTGTGTTGTATTAAGAGCTGCAAAACCCCCAGAGATTAAAAAACATTTCCAGAAATCAATCTCACTAGCTACTTACTGGGGTTTTCTTCTTCCTAATATGCAGTGAAGATATACAAGCCTAAAACTGGAGTAAAAAAAGTCAGAATATGAATATTCTGTTTTCAGACACTAGATTCCATTGCTTTTTTGGAAGGAGGAAATAATTATAAAATTACAATGAAGCAACTTTGATAGTAGGAAAATAACTGGTGTGAATTTTGTTTGTTCTTTACTATTCTTGGTTAGAGAATGAATCTTCTCTTTTCACTGTAAGGCTTGGTCATAGGTTTTAACAAAAATAGGTTTAGGATCAGCTCAAATGCAGCAATGTCTGCTTGCAGCCAGAAAATATCTCCTTATCAAGAGACATAGCCATGGAAGAAATTCTGATCTCCCTCGGGTAGCAGCTTTAGAAGCTTTCCAAGGTGTTTGAAAATATAGGAAGATCAGTGGAGTAAATGAAATAAGATTATAAGTTTGGATTAGAATAGCCCCCAAGATTTATCTAACCTGCACCAGAACTGGGCACAGCCCCCTCCTTCCCAGAAGAAGGCTTCACAGCCAGGCCTTTGGTTATCTTTGTGCCCCAGTGTTCCAGGCAGATCAGGTCTGATGGAGAACATCAAAGCCAAGCTTGCTCCCATCATTTCTGAAAGGCTACTCCCTACCTCCTGTTCCCCGTATGTTGCCCGATGTGCCTGTGACTGTTAAATAGGAGTTATTTTTACTTCTCACTCGCTCAACGAAAACAAAGAAACACCTCCTCTTCTCCAATAAACAAAACCCAGGCTTGCCTAAAGAGAAGCAGCCAAATGTCAGTTTTCTTGTGCAGAGAGCAGCTGCTGTTGGTGAGATGCACTTGTGGGGGATTTGCCCCCTGTGTAGAGCAGGCTGGTGGCTGCATGTGGGTGCTGGATACATCCAGGCAGGTATCCATGGGGTTCCTCTGTTTCATGCAGGCAGGAACTCGTGGTCTCGACAGGGACTTGTTGTGCTGAGGCTGTCACTGTGAGTAATGGCTGCTGGTGTGATAACTCAATGTAACTATTGGATAGCGAATGACTTACTGAGGCTTTTTGTAGAACAACTGTACAGCACAAATTCAGGTTTTTATAAATGGGGATTGGTGTCTGTTGTGATAAATCAGATTACTTGTTTTGCCCTGTACTTCCAGCATATTCAATTTGCACCACAGTGAGACAAACTTATTGTGTTTACAGACTTATTTTTGCTGTTGAAGGTGGCAGTGGTGAAACGCTCATCTAATGATCTTGCTTTCAAGATTCTCCAAAATTTCTCCCAGCTGTTGCAGGAGAAGCTAACTGGCCAGCATGCTGCAGGGCATGGGCTGAGCCCTGCTGTTTTCAGGAACCACATACTCTCTGCTGCAGAAGGACTGCCAGCTCCTTGTTATAGGTAAGGACTGAGTCTCACCTCGCATGGGTGCATCCTTTGCCCTATGTAAAGCAATAGGTTGCACTGCTGATTCTGGAGCCTTCTCCCTGAGTGCCTTTTTTTGGCCTTTGTGACCCAAAAAGCAATGAAGAGAGACTTAAAGTGAATCCAAGCTCCTGGATCAGACAATTTCAGCAACTCTTGACAAAATATTTTCTCTTTCCACCCACATAACCTTTCTGCAGTTAGCATTATCTGTTTTACTCTAGGTTGGTGTCCCACAGGGGTAAAGCACTGATTCTCTTCATCTCTGAAGACTCATGCAGTCAAGTGTTTTTGGTACCCAGTACGAAGTGTGAAGACTGCATATAAAGTTCATTGATGTTTCTGAGACTTACTGTTGTTACTGACTTACTGTCTGATTCCCAGCCCTTTATTTGGCACCGGTAGCATGTGGTGAATGACAGCACAATAGACTGCAAACCAGCTTCCATATTTTAATCTGCTTTTTTCTGCAAGGAGAGGGAAATTTTTCCCTGGCATTCCTCCACAACTCTGCACAGCCTGAAATTAAATTGCTAGAGCACTGCCCTAAGAGACTTTAATTTACATTTCAACAGTCCAAAGTAGCAGTTACTAAATCTCCTAGTTGGAGTAATCTTAAGGTTCTGGTTAGTCATTAAAGTTTTTGATATTGGGGAGAAATAGGCATTTAACTGTGAGGATTAAGGTACTTTTTTTTTTTTGCTGTGGAAGGGTATGAGCGCAGGAACTCTGTCCCTCTGTTAGAAGGGTTTAAAAAGTACCAACCCACAATTTTTAGTTACTTCCACCTCAGCTGAGGAGTGACACAGGAGAAGCAGGCTTGTCTACCTAATGCTGCTCAGCCCCTCCTGTACCCCACTGTGTGTGTTTTATTAACTTACTGGAGACAAAATAAAAGGGGCCAGAAAAGGCCAGGAAGTGTAGCTTAATGCACAGGTAAAGGAGGCGTGTGCCCAGCAAATCAGGGATGTGAGAATGACCTTGTTTCCAAACTCTGTCCCTGGCAGAGCCTGGAGAGCTGCTGCATTGACAGCAGCTGTGGGCTGTGGGAGGGGTGGCCCTGGAACCCCTTTCTTTTCCTACAACTCTCTTAGCCTTTGTCCCTGTGCTGAGACTACAAGAAGCTCTCCAAGGCTGCTCCTGGGCTGGCCAGTGCTTTCCATCCTGCCCTATCCCCTGAGAGCTGCTCCTCTATCCTGTAGGACTGGATTGCCTGTGTCGCTGGAAGGCAGCTCAGCAGCTCCACACTTGTTAGCTTGGACAACCTTAAACAGTGTGTTTTATTCTGGGGTTATTGCAAGAGAAGACACAGCAGCTGGTGGAGAATTCTGATATGTGTTATGACACGGGTGGCACAAGGCATCCCGCCCTGCCCTCTGCCTGGGCAGCTGTGAGAGGCAATGCTGCAGTGAGGAAATGGGTCTGGCAGGCAGAGTGAAAACCAAATTACTGTAGTGGGGAGGGAAATCTGTTCCTGGCTTACTGATGCTTAAAAGAAGCCAGACTTCTGGCTTCTGTGGTTATTTTTCTGTGTTGATCTTGTTCCCTGTCACAAGGAAATCTTTTCCTCAGTACCCACACCTCCCTGGTGCAAAGAGGGTGATGGGGGAAGTTATGTTGCACCTTGTTCGGTGCAATGTCTATGCCAAGGGAGAAGGAGATGTGCATGTGGCCCTGACAACACCTGAGGAGGGTCTCTTAGGCTACAGGGCACTGCTGTAGTGCGTGGAGCTGCTGCACCTTTATATTTGAGTCTCTTCCTTGGACTTGCAACAAAAGTACCTTGGACTTAGACGGGATGTCTGACCCGTGCTAAAATCTAGATGCACATTCTAAAAACTTGAAAAATAAGAGGGTGGACATCTGAATGCAAAATTCTTTTAATAAGGTTAGTCTGAAGAATCATACTGCACAGTCATTCTGTGGAGTTTCTGTCTAGCTTTGTTGCATTATTTTTTTTTCCTTTGGTATGAAAAATTTATTTCAGTGCTGGGGAAAAACAACTCTTCCAATGAAACAATGCTGAACAATGCTGATCTGACATCAAAATGATTTTTGATATGAGCAGTTGAAATGCTAAAGGTTGTACTTCCAGAAACAGAAAGCACATATTAAGTGGAAGAACATTCACCTGATCATTAGCAGAGTCTCCTCAAGCAGAAAAAAGAGGTAAGCTCCAAGCATCCATCTGATTAGAAGCTAAAAAGATCTGATTTTACCACTGAGCATGTTGTGTAAACATGTGAGCATGCCTTTATCTCCCTTTATATTTTCTGTGTTGCAATCTCTTGTCCTCCTTAAGATGTTATCTGTGTCTTTTCTGGAAAATAAAAGCACCAGTCCCAGTACTCAGACCCCCCTCTGGACCACTCACGCTGTGAATCCCACAGGGTGTTTTTCTGTGTGTTGGAAAAATCAGCTGGGATGACAGATACAAGTAAGTATGCTTACTTTAAAACCCAAAGTCCCCAAACCTAAGCTGTTCCTTGACCAGGACCGCTGTTCCTTGACCAGGACCACTGTTCCTTGAGGGTCACCTTCCAGATTACCCTGGGAGCAGCTACAGATGCCATAGGTGCTATATGACATTACAAAGAAAGGAGCCAGGTACCAAGTGCAGGTTACTGTAAAAAAAGTGACTTGGTTGCTTAAAAAGAAGAAAATTATAGCAAATGAAGGTATGAGGCAGTCAGTGACCTCTGATACTGTGTATCTGACTCCCTTAATGCTTGACAAATGATTTAAGCTCGGTAGCTGACTTTGGAGGAATGGAGCATGTACTCAGCCCAAGCATAAGCATTTTTTCCAGAATAACACAGAAGTTAATGTGCTACAATAAAAGCATCTGCTTTATTTAATGACCCATTTAATCATGTGATTCCTGTCTTTAGCTATGAAATGCCAGCAGTTTTCAAGTAGGCTGGGAGTGTCCCAGCACTGCTGTGCCTGTTAGCTTATTTATGAGAGAAGGAAAGAAGCAAATGAGAGCTGTAAATTATTTCTGTCTGTTCTGGAGTTGTCCTCTTCTGATGGCCTGGCTTGGTGTCCCCTGGGGAAGCTTCTTCTCATGCCAAGCAGAAATCTCCTCCTTGCCCCTTTTCCTGCTCTCTACTCTTCAAGAATGTTTTGTGTTTACAGGTTAAATTCCAAAAATGTTTTGGAAGGGCTCTGGTGTTGGACTGCAGACTCTGCAAGGCACCACTGGAGCTTCCCTCGTGCAATGCAGATGGGGGTGGGTCATTAAGAGATGCTGCTCTAACACTTGCCACTCCTCTGCTTCATCCTCTGCCATGGAGGGTAAAAAACGGATGAGTTCTGCTCTTACTGTCCAGAAACTAATCTAGTTAGTGATTAATAAACAGTGATTATAAATTATGCTATTTTATGGAATATACTGGAGCAGATGAGGTCAGTTGCCTACAATCACACATTCTCCTCAAGTGCAACATAATTACAGAGGTACAGTAAAATATAATTACTCAGCAAGTGTTGCTAACTGGAAGATAACGCAATGCAGTTGTGCCTTTTGTATTTAAAGGTGAAAAGATTTCACATATTTCTCTAGCTTGTTCTTAGCTTGTTCCTTCAGACACTCCTTTTTAGTCCTTTCTGGTATGGACTCAGTTCAGAATAGCCACAGTGGAACTCCCAGCAGGTATGTGCAAAGCTGCATAAAAAGCATAATATCCACAAAGTCAGTTTTCAAACTGTAGTCTGCTTACACATTCATTACAACTCTACTGTGGGGAAAAAAAAGGAAACAAAGGTTTTCAACAGGCAATTGGAAGTAAAGTTCATGACACCGTTGCTTTTCCTACCTCATCTGAGAGGGTTAATTCAGTCCAGATTGTTTCTGCAATCCATTTCCTAGCACAGTTCTGTGAGTGGCTGGGCTGCCTGGATGGAGGAGGAGTAATGGAAAGAGGGGATGGTCTTTTCCTCACAATGTCACCAGTGATGCTGGGTTGAGTGACCCAGGCACCAGTGGCTCTCCAGCCAGAGGGGGCCTCTGGGGACCCTGTTGGCAGTGGGAAGTGTCCTGCAGCTGATCCATAAAATCACTGTAAGTAGACAAACACATACTCTTCCCAGGGGAGTGTATTAATGTGTGACATAAGATGAAGGTTGGCTAAAAACATAAAGTAACATCTGGCCTAGTTAAGCATAAACATTCTTTCCTGATAAGTCTTTTTACAGTTTAACATTTTCTCTGGAAGTTTTTATGATGCCCTCTCTTTACTTCTTGAGGAACTGAACTCCTTTTTTTCCTCCATTATTTCATTTCTATCAGGCAGGCAAATATATTTCCTGTATGCTTCTCTTCCATGTAATGTCCTCCTTTTAATTTGTTTTTCAACATGCTGCAGTTTCCATGAAAATCTCTTGTGACCACTGCCTTTTTTTTTTTTTTTTTTTTTTTTTTTTTTTTCCTTGAGTCATTGTTTATCTGTTTCCCAGGTTCCCAGAGCATGGTAATAAAGCTGTATTAGGTTACTCGTTTTTAAGTAGCAACATGCCCTGTTCTGCAGTGACTGGAAGTGGAACAGCCTCAAGATAAAGGAAAACAAAAATGCAAAACATTATGGTGACATGACCTTGAAGGGGAACCCCTCTATCACAAATTCTCTCTGCCCCTTGTGTATAAGTAGGGCTGCTAGGTACAGCAGAAATGGTGTGTTTATTTTCTAAGTTTTTCTCATAGTGCCCAAGGCGAGTAATTGGAATTTCATTCTCTCATTGTTAACCATGATAGCCAGAATTCATGTCTTAAAGGGCAGTTTATCTCTGGAGAGCTAATATATAAAAAAGTGGTAAATTCTTACAGAGCAGTTTCATTTCCTGTGTGTATACATATTTGGATTTAGTTTTGCCTATTGCAGATGAATTACCTATTTTTTTTTCCCTGCATATTTTCTTCTTTCTCTTGCCCTGGAGTTATACCTGGAGAGGACTGAAGAGGATTTTTTTTCTGACTTTCACAACACAAAAGAAACCTTAAATAAAATCTGGATTGCGGTGCCAAGTTGAGTCCCCACTTACATGTGTGGATGTAGCCTGTGGAAACTGCAGTGATGGAGGGTGTCTGTGATTCTGGATTAACTCAGAGGGAACTCTAGGTTAGCTGGGGTCAGAAATACCCATCTTCCCATTTGTGAAATGAAAATCTCATGTAAATCACAAAGACATGACAAACCCTTCGATGCTGCTCATGCAGAATTGGTCTGCGAAGCTGAGTTAACAAAATAAGATTTGTTAGAGACATAGTGGGACACCATCCTGAAGTGAATAAAACTTTCAGGCAGATGAAGAACACTTCTTAATGTGAGACCATTTCCTCTGCAACATTTTGTTGTAGAAGTTATGGTCAGTTTTAGGTGTCTTTTAACTATGTTGTGAATTACATCCATAAGAAAGAGGAATATGGAGCAGCACGTTTTCTCATGGTCATAGGTCCATAGTTTCAGGGTAAGAGGCATGAAGGCAAGGGCAGTGAATATTTCTTTCTATACATTTAAACTTTTTTCTTGATAAGGTTTAATGTCATCCATGCCAACATAATGTCATTATTCCAGTGAGTAAAGAAGAGCCTCCATTGCTCTAGAGTCAGTCTTACAGGGAAGGGAACAGTCAAGCAGCACTATCACCACAAAGTAGACCTTTGATCTTCAAAATCTGGTGGTATGCAGGGTTTACTACAGAAAAAGGAATTATTTGTCAACTTTAGTGAGAAGTGAAAATATATCTGTGTAAGCTTCTGGAGTTTTGGTTTATTTTGGATTTTTGAACAGCACAGACTTACTAGAAAATTTTGTTAGTGTCTAATTCCCAAAGCAAGCAACTGGTTTGTGCTGCATTATCAGAAATCAGGTATGCAAAATAGCAATAAACATGGATTTTGTTAGCCAGGAGAGTGCACATTCAGGCATCTTTAAGGCTCCCTTAAAAATATAAAACGTTGTTTAAGCTCACATACAAAATCATATCAAGTCACAGGTATTGGAACTGAAAAATGGGAATTTGTAAACTTTTCTAGGCTTACCTGCAAGCTCTCAAAATATCCATGAGAAGAGCAGAATTCTTGTGGTTTTGACTGAGAAATTTATTTTTGAGAGTTATGGAAAAGGTTGCTATTAGAAAACTGATTTTCTTGTAGTAAACTCATGTGCCTGGGGAAAACTCTGGTTTCTCAGACCCTCAGATTATTCTGGCAATGATCATTTTCTACCCAGGGATGAAGGGCTCATGAATCCAGTTGAGCAGTTGTGGTTTTGCTCAGCTGCCAGCTGCAGCCCCCAAAAGCTGTTCCTCCCTGGTTCTGTTCTAATCCATTCTGGACAAGCTGCAGAGAGGGGAGAGCAACTTATGGAGAAACTGCAGGCTGATCTCCTAGCAAATTGAAGCTTTTATAACTAAAAATGGAAAATGAGAGAGGACGGAAGGTGGGAGAAGATTCTATGCATCCCAGTCCATCAGGCTGGGATTTGGTGTTGCCCTGCCCCAGCAGGACTGCAGGCACCACTTATCCTCCTGCCAGGGGGCATGGCACAGTTTTGTCTGGGTATTGATAGCTGTATTTCTAGCAGGATATGCTGAAATTCTCATAACTGATTTTTATGAAGAGGAAAACAGTTCATGGCTCAATTTTCCCTGCCCTGTCAATCCCAATTTAAACTTCTTAAACTTGTGTGCAAAACATCACAGCCTCATGGACACTTGCAGGCACAAGTTTTCTGAAGTAAAGAAAAAGCCCTTTGAAAACTGCAATCCTAATCCGTTTTTCTTCAGCATAACGTCTGCTTTAATAATGACTGTTCTCTCATCAATTTTCATTTATTGAGAACTGAGGTAGATAAATGTATATTGATCTCTATTAACTACCAATTGGTTACAAGTTGCCACTACAATTTCAGTAGAATTTTTTTTTTAAATGGTTGAACTACGTGGACTTTACCTTGTTGAAAAGCAGTGGTAGCCTCTGTTCTGGCTGTTCTTGTCCATATGGGTACTGAACTACTGCACTCTCTGGTAGCACTGATAGATAAGGTTCACTTGAAATTTCCTTTCTCATTTGTGTTCAGGTAAATTGCACATAGTTAGTGGTGGGTGATACTTTGATGCTTCAGAAACTAAATGAGAAGCTAAAATCTCAAATTTTCCAGCTCTATTTCAAGTGATTGAAATGGCAAGGACAAAAATTGCCCTTTTCTGTGGACAGTGGTTGCATAAAATAATTAACAGAATTTTTTGCGGCTTAGTTTATTGGATCATCTGAAAATGCTTTCTAGATATAGTGGCACAGAAATAATGGATATGACAGATGAAACCCCACCAGATCATTAAATCTTCATGTCTCAGACTGCAATGCTAAAGGACAATTCTGAGTCTGTGTCTCTGTTTCATGTCTGATTGCAGAGAATGCATAGGGGTGTTTTGTCAAGCACTGAGTTGTGGGGGGATCTGAGACCCAAGAGGCCAAGGAACAAAGGAAAAACAATGTAACTGCATTGGCAACGTGAACAATGGCATTAAGTGGAGCCTCAGCAAGTCTGCCAGCTGTACCAGCCTGTGCGGTGTGGCGGATGGGCTGGCGGGAAGGGAGGATATCCAGAGGGATCCTGTCAGGTTTGAGACGTGGGTCTGTCTGTGCAAACCTCATGGAGTCCAGCAAGGTGAAGTGCAAGGTCTTGTGCCTGGGCTGGGGCAATCCCAAGCACAAGTACAGGTTGGGTGGTGAATGGATTAAGAGCAGCTCTGAGGAGAAAGGATTGGGGGTATCGGTTAACAAGAAGCCGGACATGTCTCAACATTGTGCACTTGCAGCCCAGAAAGCAAATTGTACCCTGGACAGCTTCAAAAGCAGAGTGGCCAGCAGGGTGAAGGGGTGACTCTGCTCCTCTACCCTGCTCTGGTGAGACCCCACCTGAACTGCTGCAGCCAGCTCTGGGGTTCCAAGTATAAGAAGGGTGTGGACCTGCTGGAATGAGTCCAGAGAACCACAAGGATGATAAAAGGTTTACAGAAACTCTCCAATGGAGACAGGCTGAACGAGTTGGGGTTGCTCTGTCTGGAGAAGAGGCGGCTCTGGAGAGACTTTATAGCAGCTTTCCAGCACCTGAAGGGGGCTTTTTAAAAGGGCCTGTAGTGATAGGGCAAAAGGTAATGGCTTTGAACTGAAACAGGGCAGAGTTGGATTTGCTGTTAGGAAAAAATTCTTTACTGTGAGGGTGGTAAAGACTGGAATAGGTTGCCCAGAGAAGCTGTGTTGAACACTTCAACCTGGAAGTGTTGAAGGCCAGGTTGGATATGGCTCTGAGCGATGTGGTCTAGTGGCTGGCACACCTTTGACTTGCGTTGGAACTAGATGATCTTCAAGCTTCCTTCCAACCCAAACTGTTCTATGATTTTATAATTTTTAATTAAAATCTTTTATATACTCTGTGAAGCAACTGATTGTGATATAATGTAAATTCTAAAAGACAGAGATAGGTGCTGGTAGTATCCTGTATCAGCACTGTATTTAGGGGGATAATCTGTGTTAAATAGAGATTACTGGTAGGTGCATATGTTCATATATTCCTAACGACTTGCCTAAAGGTATTGTTGGGTGTGTTTCTCCATAATTAAGAAGTCTACATGTCAGTGCTTTTTCTAACAGCATATTCCAGCAAAAAGCACTTTTCTGCCTAGAGTAAAACCTATCCCTACGAGCTAACCACAATTTCAAACAATAGAGGAGTTTCAATATGTTACAGAGTCCTGCATATTGGCTAGCTGCTTCTCAATTAAAAGATTTATGATACATATAAAACAGATGGAAACTGGAACCACCAGCTGTAAACTATTAATGCAAGGGTGGTTGACTTGTGCAATCAGGTAAGGTCAGTTGCTGTGTGCCATCGGGAGAGAATAGATTCTGTATCATTCAGATCAATGTGCTTCAGTGCATTCTCTTAAAACATCCCAATTTCCAGGCAACCTATAGACTCTAACCATTTCCTGAGGCAATTAACAAAGAAAGTATAATGCAAAGCAAAACAGAGATGAAAACCAAAGTGAACTACTGACTGTAAAACATGGAGTAAATCTTGTGTCACTTCTCACTTAGTCATAGCTAAGTGCTGTTAATCATCCACTCTTTGTTGCACTGTCAGGTGAACAGCTGAGATTTTAGGTGATTTATATGCCTGTTGTTCATTCTGCAATGCAAATGCCTGGAAGTGCATGTGCTCTGCTGCCAAATGTCAGCTGGGAAGAGGTAACCTGCAGCTTTTTGGGCTCTGGGAGTACCTTGAGCTCCTCTTGAGTCATCCCCACAGGAGGTATGACCTTTTTCTAATTTGTTCATAAACAACTGGCTGTGTAAGTGCCACCATACTGTTAGAATATCTCATCTTTCCAAATCCTGTACCATAACCCTTTGTACTGGTAATACTTCCAGAAATATATGCCCAAGCTCAGGGCTCATGAATCTGGTAGTATTGGCACTGGAACTCACAGACAGAGGACTGAACATAAGCATTTTGAACATCTAAATTCAAATGTGTTTATTTTGGAAGAAATAGATCTAAAAGAAGAGTAAAAGTAGTCTAAAAAGTACACCATGACTTGCGTGGACAGACTGGATAATAGATAATGCTCTTGAAAAGGAGAAAAGAACATTTCAGTCATTCCATTTCTCTTACACAAACACTGTTGGGCCACAGTTTTCCCTCTCTGACTCTTCTAAGGGCAGCAAGTAACCTAAAAGGTAATCCTTCTGTTTCAGAAGTAGCTCTAGCACAGCTTAAAGCAAAGCCTGGTTGGAAATATAGATGTTTTATATATGTTTAGAAACGGCTGTTAATGTTGTTAGATGCTAAGTTCAGACTTTATGCAAGTAAAAGGAGCTTGGCCTTCATCCTGCCACAGGATAGGAAATCCTTGTAGCTGCTGGGTGCAAGCCTCACACTGCAATCATCTGGTGCCACAGAAATGGCTTTAAAATTATTTATTTCCACCAAGAAACTAAAAAGTTCTGTGACATTAAAAAAGGGAAGATTTTTCAGTTGTCTTTACTCTTTTGGTGTTTCCCATTGAAGTACTTTATGTCTTGAACTTCTCTAATACTCAAGTCCTCTCTCAATATCTTTAATGTTGAGCCAGTTATTTCTGAGTACCTCAGGACATATTTGTGGATCAAAATGATGCCAAGAAATACGTATCTGTTTCTTACCATTTCCTAGCATTGTGCTCTCTTCAAGCTTAGAATAATCTAGTGCTCCCCTAGAGACAGCAGTTTATGTAACTTTTTGCAGAAGGGAAATCTGTATGTGCCTCAGTTGTCCAGTTCATTATAGCACTTTGCAATATGTTGTCTTTCAAGAGCAGGATAATACATTTTGGCAGTTACTGTAATGGGGCAATGCTGAGCCACTGTTGGAAAAAGCAATGTGTTTTCTGTTCTCTCAGAGTAGTGTTGTCTTTTGTTATTATTTACTTTCTGGTTTGCAGTGAGTTATTTGCTAGTGGCACTAAACTCCTTGCTCATTTCGGATGGGTAGTTGATTAATTTGCTTTATCTGATATTAGATGTCCTGCTATGAAATGGCCTCAAGCTGTGCCGTGGGAGGGTTAGATATCAGGCAGAAATTATTAAAGGAAAAAGTTGTCAAGTATTGGAATGGGCTGCCCAGGGAAGTGGTGGAGTCACCATCCGTAGAAGTGCTCAAGAAATGACTTGACACGGCACTATGGTTTAGTGGAAAAGGTGGTCAAAGGTTGGGCTTAGTGATCTTTGAGATCTTTTCCAACCTTAATAATTCTGAGATTCTATGCAATTTGAAATCTGTTGCTGTCTGGAGCTGTGATGATATCCAGAAGACAAGATGTGCTCTAAATATTACCTTTTTAATGTTCAAGTAGAAAAGATATTACCACTTAATTTTTGAAAAAAAAAATAAAATTCATATCCTAAAATGCAGCTTGCAAATCTCCATGCTTTTATGAAGATTCTTGACAAATTTCAGCTTGCCTTTCTAGACTTTAATTTCTTTTTGAGCCACCAGTATATACAGACCTTTAAGTCTACTCTATTGAGGGTGTCAGTGACTTGAGAAGCGTAACTTCCTGGATGTCTGCTGTAGAGTCCTCTGTATGTTTCCAGATCTTTTTTCCCTTTCCCAAAGCTTTGTCAAACCTTTTTTGTTAATCTGTAGTAGCTTTTCTATGTTCTTAAATGTTTTATAAGCCTATTTAATCAGTCTGTTATACAGCAGTATAAAAGTCACTTGAATGATATGTTCTCCAATAGTCATAGCTTGGCTCAACACTAAGAGGATAAACAGGTCCATAGATCTTTCTGCATCACCACCTATTTATTCTTTTCTCAGACCTGACTTATGAGATAGACTTTATTTATTTCCCTATATCTGAGCAGCAATGCCATGTACCTCTACCTGGTTAACAAGTCTGTGTGACTGCAGAACTCTTCAGTCATGTTTTGATTATGTTTACTGTCAAACTTTTCACTTCACATTATCTTTCCATACACATTAAAGGTGACTCTAGAGACCACTGAGGTAAATCTGAGCTTTGCACTGACTTCAGTGAGCCTTTTTTCTGTCTCCACAGTATCACCCAAACTTTTATATGAAATATGTAAGTTGGATATACGTCTGTTATCTGTTAAGTACCTTAATATTACAGTTTCTTATTTAAAGCATGTCACTCTGACATCTGGTGAATATGATGTCCAAACAACAGAACCTTTTATTAAGTTAGCTCTTGCTATTCAGAGTGGCTGATTCTTGCCCTTCAGAAAGGCTCTCTTAAGCTTTTAAATGATTTCTAATTCTCCATGCAGCTTCCTGCATCATAGTGCAGAAAGTAAGCTTTCTTCACCATTGACTGCTGGGATTAAATGCAGTAGCATTAACCCATCATTATGCATTTCAAAACCTGTCAAATTCATGTACCACCTGAAAGGAGACTTTCCCCAGTTCATATATATAGAAGGAGTTCATATTTGTTCTGTGAGTCATTTCTCTCTTCTGAAATTCATTCCCTGCTATGTGCAAAGGTTGTGTTAGGTTTTTGCATGTGGTTTCAGATTTATGGCTGCAGTGGTATTGCTAATCACAGGAGACAAGTCTGAGATGGAAAAAGGAGTTAAGAATTGTTGGCAGTTCTCTGAGAAGCTATATTAAAGCTTCAGATATTAATCATTTCAATGAAGAGAAAGAATATGAAGTGCTATGAGAAAAAGGTTAGCTAAAAACAAATTCCAAGTGTAAGAAGAGAGGATGTGGAGATTTGGTTAAGTTACTGAGTATGAATAGTAAAAAGCTGAACAGCAACAAAAGAAAAAAATCCAGAAAAATTAAGACATATGAAGATAAACAAAGCAAGACCATGCAGTATATTATAAATATAACTAATATAATATAATATAATATAATATAATATAATATAATATAAATATACATATTTTTATATATACACACACTATATATATACACACATACATATTATATAAGTACAACAAAAGGGGAAAAACCTATTCCACTCAGTGAAGAGGGAAAGTTGTGGACACATGAAAAATCAAATATGGAAATATTTAAATTTTTCTTAGCTCCATTTCTCAGATTATCACTTGACCAACTGCTATTTAGACAGGCAGTAACTGGATGAAAGTTCAGGTTAGACCAGTTGAAGGACAGATGGGAGAACACTTAAAGCAGTTTAACAAATTATTTGGATCATAACACCTGTACCAGGATATTGTAAAAACTGGCTGAATCAACCACAAGTCATTATTAATCTTTGGGTGCTTGTGGAAGGTAAATGGAATTCTGAAGGAATGAGGACGTGGTACCTATTTTTATCTTATTAGGAATAAAAGGGTTGGTTTGTTTTTGGTTTTTGTTTGTTTGTTTGTTTTTATTCTGGAAAAGAGAAAAGTAAGTTTCTCCAAATATTAATTTTTGTTCTCTCTGGATAGGACAAAAAGAAATGGGCTTTCAGTGTAGAAGGCAAGTTTGGATGAGACAGTAAAACATTAAAAAAATCCAAAACCCTAAATCTTTCTAATCTTCATGGAAACAGGTTGCTTAGAGAGTTTTGAGGGCACAATCATGGTGCATTGTTAAGATTAGGTTAGACAAGCATCTGCTAGGAACCGTGTAGACACATTTGGCCCTGTTCATAGGGAAAAAATAGGTTATATAGTCTCTCAAGGATCCTTTCAGGTTAGATACCTGCTTTCTTATTATGTTATTATTCAAACTATCTATTTTGAATTGTGCCCTCTCTCTTTTTGGTTTGCAACATGCTTGTTTTGTGTGGCTGCCTGTTATTTCTCTAAGTTTATGATTCTTAAAGCAGAGACTCGGATTTTTCAGCAGCACCTGCTAATAAGGATTTAAGTTTGTTGGCCCCTCGATGCCTGTTACAGACCTTTCTCTAATGATACTAAAAATAGAATCATTAGAAGGTTTTTGTTTTTGAGTACTGAAAGTCAAACTACTAAACACAAAAGTCGAACTGAAAACTTACTGCAAAATAATAGTTGGTTTTGTAGGGGGTGGGGAAATAAAGGGAGTATTCTAATTTTGCTTGATGGTGGATAGCAATCTAGAGAGTTTTCCTCAGCATTATAAACTAGTGTTTTATGTTTAGCTTCATTTACAATAGAAAGGCCCTAAAAATGGCCAGGGTGCAGGGTAATTCCAGCTTGAATTTCATTGATAAAAGTAGGACCAGACTGAAATTTTTTCAGTGCTGGATTTAATCCACTTGAATGAGTCTTACACAAGCAACACTTAAAGGACTCATACTATGCAGTTCAGGCAATATTTTTTGACTAAGCTAAAAGTGTGAAAAAATATTCACCATCCCTAGAGGTATTTAAAAGATGTGTAGTTGTGGCACTTGGGAACATGGCTCAGTGGTGGGCTTCACAGTGCTGGGTTAATGGCTGGACTCAAATGTTTTCTCCCACTGAAGCGATTTTATAATACTATGATTCTATATGCAAGGGCCTCTTTTTCTCCTTTGGTTTATCTTCTATCTCAGCAACACCTAACTAAAACCAAGAAATTTTGTCATAAAAATATCCTTATATGTCTGGAAACTCAGCTGTAAGTACACTGTTGTTATCATCCAAAAGATAAAAATTAAATAAGGGTCTTTGTACAAGTTTTGGTAGCGTCATTCTACTTTTATTTAGAGGTTGAAGCATCTTTCCCTTCCCTCCCCTTCCCCTCCCCTCATTGCAAACATATTAAATACAACATGGGGATGATCAAAGCAGCTTTAGTTTAGATACTGCATTTCCTTGCCAGAAATTTATAGCAAAGCAGATGTGTATGCAAATTGCACCTATCTTAATTCCAGAGATCACTATCTCAGTCAATTACTTTAAAATAACTTATACCTTTGAAACATAAAATGTGATGAAAAACCTTTAATACTGGATAAAGAAAGTGTCAGTAACTACCCAACCAAGGGCAAGACTGAAACATATGGTCACATTTTCCCAGCTTCATTGACCTCATGGGAGCTCTTAGTAAAAAAATCAATGACAGGGTCTTCGATGTATAAGAGTAAGAACTGTGTGAATGTGTGTTAGAGGTAGTAAGACGTGTCTCATATTACAGATGATTTGCTTTTTGGGTAAATATATTCTAAAGAGTATGAAAACCAATGTTTTCTCTACCTGAAAAAAGAAGCAGTGACATTTTAAATGCACATGCATCCAGCCCCCCCACCCCTCTCCCCCATGCTTCTATGTGGAAAAGCACAGAGATTGAAGCGCTGAAGTTCACATTTTTTCATGCAAAAACACACTCCCCTTGCTTTTGCTCTCTTATGTAAGCTTTATTGCAGAACAGTCTGTGTAGAAGCCCCTTGTATTCTTGTGCTCCTGCCTTCCTCAAAACTTAGTGCAACCTCCATTACTCTCAAGACCAGTCTCTCCTAAAAAGACCTGTCAGAAAAGGCACTCAGCAGCCTTGACAAATAGCTGTCAAGACTTTGATTTCATAGAGTGGAATGATTTGTGGTTTTAGCCTTTCATTCGGCAAGACCTCTTATCTGAGCCCTTCTGTCCACAGTTGTTAAATGCATATTTTTAACCCATGATTCCTCAGGTGGCAGATGGTGTGGTTAAAATCATGCTGAGCACTAGATACTTTCAGAGATCCCATAAATGCTTGCAGTCTCGCAGTAAATTTTGCCCCTCTCCTTGAGGGATAGAGGAGGTCTGCAACTAGCAGCATTGGCTGAGAAAGGACACTAGAGTATTCCCAGCAAAACACACCTTTTCACACGTGGACAGGAAGAATTCAGTAACCACAGGAGATTTTGCTGTGGGAGCAGCTTTATTTGTGTAAGATTAAGTCTCCTTGCATGTGTACCTTCTATTCAGGCTGCTGGTGTAACGCAGATGCATCATGAGCCTGAGAGTTTCTTTCTTATTTCCTAAATTCTTTTTAAGTCACTAGTTTCTATGTCCCTTAAACTTGGTGCCATCTTTTTTTCCTGTCCCATTTCTTTCTTTGTTATCATAATTACAGCTGGTTCAAACAACAAAATATTTAACGTCTTTCCTTTCTGCCAGACATTGAAAATACTGATTTAACACGTGCCTTTTTGTCTTTCTTTTCTTCAGGGTTTATTGGAAGGCAGACTGGCAGCTGATAAATGCATTTTTTCTCTTCTTCATGTATGAGACCCTGATAGGACACATAAACAACAACTACTCTGTTTTGTTCTACAGAACAAAAGAATGTTGCCAAGACATATTCCACTTATACCTCTGAATACAATAACCTTCCTCAAGCATTTCTATATATTGGCAAGATGCTCTGAGTAGGAAGCATTTCCCCCCTCATTCCTTCATATCTTCTCTTTTCATTTCCTGGATTTTATTTGCAAACAGTTGGACAAGAACATTCTCCCCGTACCTGGAATATTACTGTTACACTGCTACTTTTAAATCCTACCAGGTTCTGATGAAAAAGAGATATATTTAGAAGCACAGTCTGCTGTCCAAAGAGGGTCTTTTCATTGATATGTCATCAGCTACTGTTCTAACAATAGACAGAAAGGCTCCCAGGAAAAGATTTTTTAATAGGAAAAATCCTATCCTGATAGAAAACACTTTTGAATGCTAAAAATACAGTGCCCAATGATTTACACATGACTTATCTCTCTTGAGGGGGATGCGAGTAGAATTACTCCTCTATAGCACTAAGCAAAGCAGTAAAAAAAGCAGTTTCAGTTTGCTGTGCTATGTATGCATCTTTTTAGTGTATCTGTACCTTGCTGTTTATTTTTGACTTCTTTTCCCTCATTCTATTGTTTTCCAGTGAATTTTATGCATGTACACGTGTTGCCATAATAGCTTTGTCTGTTTTGCTCTCACATCAGGCATGTTTAAAACAAGTTAAGTATAAAAGCAAAGAGAAAACCTCTGTAGCAGGTTTTTCCTTCATGTTGTTTCAGGAGAGTTCATTGCTATGCTAATGGAGAGCACGTGGTACAGGGTAATTGCTAAAAAATATTCCTTGCAGACATCCATCATCTTTTATTGTTGAACACTCAATATTCTGCTCACAGTAAGGATGTAATTCACTCTGGGCAATAAGACACCAAGCTGAATGCCACACTAATTGCAACAAACCTCTGCAGTGTCTAGACATGGAGGTGTATGAATGGAGTCCATAACCCACCATGCTCTGGTGTGGGTGCTGGCAGTAATGTGCTCAGCTGAGGAAGGTCAACTGTGGAGTGAATTTGTAAGAGAAGATGGGTCCCAAAAACTCTGGTTTCATTCTAACAGGACTGATTTACTTAGACTGTGTATGGCATTTATGTATAGAGTGAATAATGTGTGTATTAAGGATATGGATATAATACTGCTCTAGAGAACTGGAAAATATCCGTCTTCTGGCCAGAAAGCAATCTTGTACTATCCATGAAGCCAGATCACAGTTATTCCACATGGCCTTAAAATTTATGAGTAGAAGCAGAATGGTCCACAAAACTTACTAAAAACTAAGCTAAGCAGACCTGGTTTTCCTTTCAAACATTTAGATGAAGATATTGACAAAAAATTATAAAAAGGCCTCTTAAAACTCCTTTTTAAAATGAAGGGGAAATATAATTCTGAACTACCTAAGGGGTTTTTGTGACTTATTTAGTGCTTTCATTGCACAGTCAAGGTTTTCCTATAAAAGGCACTGCTATGCTCAGCTGCTGAGTATTGCTATTATTAATGAAGGACTATAATGGCTCTAAATTTATAGTTCAATACAGAGTTTAAGCTCTTTGCTGGGGTTACAGCCATGAGGGTCTGCACGTAAGCAGTCCCTGTCAATTACTGACACTGACATACATAAGATGGTACCTGCTTGTGTCTCATTATTTTGATTTGAAGGCACCGTACCATAAACATTCAGAATGCTAAAACCCCAAGAGAAGATGAACATGCTGATAACACGAGCATAAAGCTGTCAAAGGCAGATAACCTCAAGATGGCTCCAAGCAGGGCTTTTGCAAAACCACAAGCTGAATGTGCCCTTTGAAAACTGTAACATATATTGTAGTCTAAATCTTAAATATACACATCCTAGCAAAAAAATCCAGCACCCTGTGAAAATGTTAAAAATAGTACTTTCTATTGTGGTATCATTTGAAAAAGTGAAGAGTATCTTATGTCAGTGTTTAAGGCTACCTAGAAAGGTGGGGGCAGCATTAAGAAGTTTTGTTAGTTTGTAGTGCCATGAAGTATTTATTAGGCCACACATGTTCATTGCTTCTTTGGTCTTAACTCCAATGTACCTAGTCCCTGGTGCTGGTTGGTAGTATGAAATTCCTTTACGGTGTGGAGATGTGAGTGGGTCCTTGAGAAGCACGGGCAGCTGGCAGGCAGTGATGGCACCGTGCTCAGGCTGGAACAAGAGCAGCAGGACGGGGACACAGGCACCATGGCTGCTGCCATTGTGTCCAGAATGGTGGCCCCATTGCCCTCCTTGGTGAGGAGAAGGTTGTGCTCAGGGAAAGCCTGTCTGGGGGGTGTCATTCTGTAAGCAATGCCTGCCCTGGAAGGGTCAGACAACCTCCAATTTAGCACAAGCTGAGGGATACCTCAGGGTTTCTTCCAGCTGTATTTTCTGCAGATCTACTCTAGAGCAGTTCATATGGATTTGGAAGACTAACCACATAAATCTTGAAAATATGGTTAGTACTGACAGGGTGTCACCAGTGCTCCTCCAAATACTTTCAAGTCAAACTTCTATTTAAGGAGGAACTAAAATGACTGTCCTATGTGTTTATGAGAAACACTTTGTTTGATGGAGGTTAATGCACACAAAATGTAAAACGTAGTGCAAGGATACTGCATACTGCTTCTCCTGGGAAAACAGTTAATGAATCCATGTTTAGTGGTTCAATACTTTTTGTGTTGCATCAAGCTCTTGTGCAAAGAGATACCTGCCCTTTCATCCTCTACTTTATTAGAGAAGAAGAAAAATTATTGGAATAACAGAGTTACTTGGAAAAGTTTAAACATGCTGTTGACTCACTCATACCCTCAAAATAAGTATATGTATTTGAGAATCACTATTTTTCCCCATAAAAGAAACATTTTTGGTTTTATTTTTGGAGTTCACACTTCAACTTTTTCAATAAAATATAAATAAGCACCAGTGTAGCACATGCTCACAGCAAGAACAAAATACTGTCACAAAAGTGATTTACCACACAGGAGCTTGCTGTTACCACTTCTTTGCTTTGCAGGCCCATGTTGCTAGAGAAAACGTGAGCGAAGCCTAGCTCTTTGCTATCAGAAAATAGATAGTTGAATTATTTAACATATGAGAGACTGAAGTGATATGAACACAAAAGGCCAGCAAGTTTCTAGCCTCCAGAGACATTTGTAAATCCTGTCTCCATGTAAGTGATAGACTGTTTATCTAGGTCAGGCTGCCAAATGTAATACATATTTATGTACCTTCCATTCCAGGCTAAGCATCATGTCAAAAATGTCATCAGGAAGTATGAAAAAACACATAGTGATAGTACCCATTAACTTTGTGCTTACATTCAGCTTTTCTCTCAAGGAAGCCCATTTGCCATATTACTAACTGGTAACTGGTGGCTGGTTTCTCCCTGTCTTTATCTCCACCCATGAGCGTTTCATTCTGTTTTCTCTCCCCTGTCCAACTGGGCAGGGGTGTGACAGACTGGCTTTGCTGGATACCCAGCATTCAGCCAGGGTCAACCCACCACAGTATTTTATTAAAATCAATGTCTGCAAGGAGGGAAAAATTGTGGGATTTTTTTTCCCTGAGGTCTAGGCCAGAGACAAACAGTCCTGCCAAGAGACCGAGTGCCCTATTCCTTAAGGAAACAAAGCATCTAATTTTGTGCAGGTCTTTACAACCTTGTCTGTCCCTCTTCTCAGGCTACAATTTGATCACTCTCCAACCTGCTTTTTCTCCATAAGGGTGAAGATAGTAAACAGCTGTGAAATGGCCAAAAACTGTCCATTGTCTCTGCAGAGCAAATAAGGCCTGCCAGAGTGATGACAACCCCCTGAAGTTTGGCTGCAGAGGGCTTCAAGCCCTTCACACCAGCAGCGCTTTCACAAGTAACAGCAGTGAAGCAGCTTCCTCTTCTCTTTTCTCATACCTTGTTATCCACAAGCATGGCCAATATCCTAAGGGTCACTGAGCTGCAAAATCACCTAGAAACAGGAAATGCTGGAAAGGAAGTAGAGAGTACTGTGAATAAGGAAGAAGACAAATTCTTAGGTGAGGGAATGCTATTGCCCTGGAGGGACAGAGTCTCCTGGTCTCTGCCACAAAACTCCTTGTCATTGCTTGTCCATTGACTTTTCTCACATGGCCATTGTCTGGAAAGGTCTCATGTTTTAGTGCTTGACTGAATACATTTAAGTTAAATGCTCAAAGCTGCTGAGCACCCAACAACTAACTGCCACTGAAAGTATTAAAAAACATGCTTAGATAAGCATCCAGACTCTGGAAAATATATAAGCCTGTAAATAAGGGATTTATCCAAGTGTTGACGTTTGCACCTTGGCTTCTTCTCACCCTGTAGTTATTAACTGTGTCATAGCAAATTTGCACTAAGTAATGCTGTCTATAAATCCTTAATTCTACTATTTGTTAACTTTTAAATCCTTGACTTTGCAACCTGACAGGTTCTTCAGAAGAAACATCTGTGTAGTCTTGGGTTTTTAGAAGGCAGACTAAAGTAACAAATTTTCTCATGAGAAATTTTTTTTTTGACAGGATCAGAGCCTTCTATCACAGAGATCTTTGTCACTTCAGCAGCAGAATAACTGATAGCAGCATCAGATTATCATCACCTGTTTACCAGCAGTGAAGGAGAATGAAAAGTGCCCTTTCCAAGGTGCTTTATAACCCATGGCTGATACCAAGTTTGGGAAATTAGAACTATGCTCTGCATCTTGGAAGAGAAAGATCCTTTGGTGGTTAGAGATCCTTCTTTGCTAGATCTATCATGGTCTTTTCATCAGTCCTCTGAAGTCAGTCCTCCTTCTTAGCTAATCTCAGGTTTACTAGCTTCTCCTGGATCTTTAGCCATTACTTGTCCTAACCTAGTCCTTCAACTGTGTCCTTATTGTCCCTGGTTTTGAGCTGTGTGGTAGACTTCTCCTTGCTGCCTGGGTGCCAGAGTTGGGAATGTTCAAGACCATGTTGTGAAATTCTGTTCTTGTAAAAAATATTCAGTAAGGTTTTATAAGAAAAGCATGACGCTCTGCTATCTCTGGACATGTGCTACCACTGGCAATTCTACTGTGGAAGCAGTATTTGCCTATTTCCACTGAGCTGCCTCTGTCTGTGTGGTTTCTGTAAGGATGGGACATCTGATATAGCAGCCAAAATCTGTGAGAAACACAATCTATCTGGGGGCTCATATCCTAAATTTGTTTAAATATCAAGCTGCTGATGTCAGCTAAGAAACAGAGCCAGTCTGCCCTGCCACTTGCTTTCCTGTGCATCCTGCAGCACTGTGGGAAGAAAACCAGTGCAGCCAAGGGAAGCATTCATTATTCTGTTTCAAAATAAGACAGGGAATCTCAAATTGTGCTAGACCATCCCAAAAGAGTAACTCCTGAAATCTTTGCTTTAAATGTTTCTTGTGCTGTGCTGAAAAAAGCAGCTGCCCAAACTGTTTGCAGGCTTGTTGTTGAACAGTGAACTTAGGCTGGGAAGGGGAAGATCATTTAATAGTGACACCACATAATTTGTTGTTACTGAAGTCCATATTTATCCTATTAATAAAGAGTTTGGCCTTAACATTTTGTGTAAATGAGGATAATTTATTAAGTAAAAAAAAAAAAAAAGAAACTAAGGAAAACAGATTGCTCTAGAGGGCAAAGAAATATATCACTGCAAACATACATAATGAATACAATTTATAAAGCACTTTTAATTAAAAGTTTTTAACTTGAATTATATCATTTGACTGCAAAAGTTGAGCATGTTTTATTAAGACAAACTTCTCAGTTGATCTTTATACACCATTTAAGGGAAAATAACCATTATGTTTATAGCTGTCTCTTTGTCATTAAGATTTTTTTTATTTATAACTTACCAAAGTGGTGTAAGCAAAACATTTGGGATCTGTGCTCTTGTTCACCAGAATTTCCTCTGAATTAATTTCCATCTGTCTAGGCCTTTTAACAATGGTAGTTATTCTTCCTTATAGGGCTGATGAATAATTCTTGCATACTGCTTTTTATAAGAGACTTGAATAGCCTTCCCTTAGCTTGGGAGCATGTATGCTTATTGTCCTTCAAACATATGCTGTACCTTGTAATCTGTTTAAAGACACATATAAGGAGCACCTGCTGCAATGAGTTGTTGTCTCTGGATGATTGTTTGCTTTGAACATATTCATGAAGAAGGTTGTCTCAGCTCTGTCCCACAAAAGCTCTGGTTTGCGTAAGAACTTGTTGCCCAAAACAAAGGAAAATTTAATCCCCAGCTTTTGAAGACCTTGAACAATTTGAGAGGAAGCTGGATACAGATGGTAAATACAAGTGCTTTCTAAGTTATGGTTCTCACTGTGACCAGCAAGTGCCCACCTGAGATGAAGACATGGACAGCTCTGGGAATGATCCATCCTCTCCTCCTTAGTTTTAAGGTTCAGTATCAAATAATGGAGGAAGTTCTGGAACTTGGAATAGGGGCTCGATGTCCAGTCAAGAAATCAACTTGGTACTGCTTTGAGATATTAAGCCTTAACAGAAGGTACAAAAAATATTGTACTTCAGGAAAAGCTGACCTGGCTTTTTTGGGGGGGGGCGAGGGGGGTGGGGTATGTGTGCTGTGTATCCACCTCCTCGGTTCTTTCTAGCTAGTAAAACACACTCATTCAGTTAATTTTTGGATAAAGATGCTTTACCTTGCATTTAGTATGCTTAGAAAGTGGTAGGTGAGACACAGAATTTGTCACTCATCTCACTTACTGATATTCCCTCCCCCTAATTCCAAGAGAATTTAGATATTGAATTGTTCTCTGAGCAGCCTAACTTTTGGAGGTGGATCTGTGAGATTTAGCTTTGAGCATTCCTCTTGCCAGGTTTCATAGACTGTAACACGATAGCCTACAGCAGCTTTGCAGTGAGATTTACTCAGGTGACTCTTCTTCAAAAGCTGAAGAGCAGAGGGACCAAGTACATCCTTGGAGTGCCATTCTGTACTCCCCAAAACACAAAATTCACATGTAGCACTTTTTTTTTTTTTTTTTTTTTTAGTGAATGAGCAGAATTTATCCTTCGAGCACCTTTAAAAATTACAAATAGATTAATCCACTATTAAAATAAAGGTCTTGTTTCTGTCTCAGGAAAAAAAAAAGGGTGCTAGACCTTGCTAATGCCTGCAAATAGCTTTTCTATTGATGTAAAGTAGAAGTTGTATTTGGCCACAAAAATGGAGGGAGCTACATAAACCAAGGAAAAGAGAAGGCTCCTGAGAACCCTTCGCTGCAGTTTGGGAGTGAGAAAATGGATTGTGTAACCTCCAAATTAGAAGCCATCTGTGTAGATCCTCAGTTTGCTGTTTACTTTTCATGAAATGAAGTTTGTAGCCTTTTTCTGAGACATTCCCCAAACCATCTTTTTCAGTTTTAGTTAAAAATTATAAGGTTTATTTCCGATCTGTTTCAGGACCTTTATCTTTCCCATAGATACAAACAGGTTTCAATTTGGGCCAGTTGGCCCTCCTCATTACCAGCAGTTCTGCTTGAGTAATCTCGCAGCTTGAAGAACTGGCACAAGAATAATATAATTTCATTTAGCATTGCAAATGTTTCTTCCTTTTTTCCTCCACGTGGTTTTTCAGAGTCAGGGAGCATTTTATGCTCACTGATTTCCCTCCTACATCATCATTTTGCACTGTCAAGTGTGCAAAGAAAGAGCTACAGAGCTGTTTGGTCTTTTTATAGTGCTGATAATCAACACGCTGCCCTTTGTGAGACCGTCATGTTCGAGTACAGGATCCAACACCTTCTGAAGAGAGCTGCCAGCACTTGTCTTTGAATTGCTTTTCCTCTGCTCAAGATAAATGCTGACATTACCTTTCTGACTTTTGTAAGGAGACCACAGTCTCAGCTGCAACTGCTGTGAGGAGCAAGTAAAGCATGAATGTGCTCAGACACTGCAAAGACTGCTTACACACATCTCAAATCTTCTTTCAGGCCATTCCACTGAAGTTTCAGAGTGCTTTGATTTTCAAATGACAACACTTGATGTGAGGAGAGTTTCTGGGATTACTTCAACCTTGTGCTTACTTGTCAAAGATATGTGTCTTGCTCTGTTTATGTTTTATCCTTTTTCCTACCATGGTGACCTGCATTGATCCAAGGCAGTGACTAGAGCATTCCTCCCAAACAGCAGGTATATATCCAAGTACCAAAAAATCATTATAGGAACTGGAAATAGCTTCATTAGTGCTTGGACATGATTTTGCTATCCTTCCCACAAAGAGATGATTTTTTTTCTCCTCCCCTTCTGCTTTATTTCTTGAATCTCTGGCGTTTTCAGCTGCCAGGAGGTGGTGCTGGTGTACTCCTCTTGGTCAGGATCCTGTGATACCTCTGAGCACACAGGAGTGAGAGGCAGCTTGATTTTGGCAGACACGTACAAGCTATTCGGTGAGAGTATTTGGATACAATTTTGCATCAGTTGAATTTCATGTCGCTGAAGCTTGCTGCTAATACTGTGCTGCTGCTATCGACTCTGCTGTGAGGAGAAGCTGGACTGCTTGTCTTCTGCTTCTAAAATGCATTGTACCACCTTCCAGGTACCAACCAGGTTCCTCATGTACAGGGCACCTGTCTTAACATCTAGAAACTCCCTAAGAGAAGCATTAAAGATTAAGCAACCTGTCACCACGCCTAGTCCTGCCTCGTGGTCAGAGCCTTGCCTGCCTCTGGCTAGCCCTGGCGGCAGCTTCAGGCAATCGGTACGGCCCAGTAGGCTGGCCAACCGAGCCGATCCGGTGGGCTCTTTCCAGCCCAGCTGCTTGGTGTGAGTCATGACGATGGTGAGGAAAGGAGGACTCTGCTGAGGGGTTGCCACAGGAGTTTATTGAGGGTTCTGGGGAAACAACCTCACTCCAGGGAGCCTGCCTCAGCAGAGCCAAGACTGCCCTGTGACAGCTCCTTTTACCAGGGAGAGGAGTAAGGGGAGGTGTCAGGGAAGGAACCAATGAGGGAAGACCAGGGAGTGGCTGCCAGGATGATTGACTCCTCCGAGAGCCAATCCCATGGGGGAGGATGGACTTCTTGGGATCCTGGCCTATCACTTGATGCCCTCCTAGGAACTTTCCAGAACCAGGGAGAGGCCTCAAGGAGATGGACAGGTCCTTGGGGGTAGGGAGCACAGGATTGACAGGTAACTGAAACTGGGTAAACAACCAGGGTAAAAACCAACTGGGGTTTGAACGGGGGTACATGGAATGAACCAATAAGCAGCATGAACAAACATTTAACAAATAGAATTAAACACCATGACAGCACCCAAAAGATATGAACTGCAAATGTAAGTAACCTATGTTGGAAATGCTATTGGTTCAGACTGATGTACCCAAGTTTGAGTTGCAGGGCATGGGAAAGATGGTGATGTTTCCTTGGTACCTCCCTGTGCTGGTGTGTTCCCACTGGACCTGGAAATTCTGTGCAGCCCACTTCACCAAGGTGAAGCAGACAGTGTTTCAAGTTGATAAAACCAGGGTCAGCATGACTTTTTGCTTACCTACAATCATCCAAACAAGTCCCTGTTACAGACTTCACCTTCCAGAGTTAGAGCTCATTTTCTCTGTCAAGCTCACATCTCCTTGGCCCTTGCTGGGTTGCTGCTTCAGGCCCAGCTAGTCTGTCAGAGCTCTTTAGGTTGCTGCTGTGACTTCAAAGAATATCTGCCTTACCTTGGACTTCTGTGTGATGGTCAGGTTTTTGAAGCTCTTCTTTTTTGTGCTCTGCACACTCAGCATGGCCCAGAGCACCAGGCTCCTATCCTTGTGGCTCCCTCCACCTCCTGCTTGGCCTTACTACCCTGGACCTGGGACATCCTGCTGCTCAGTGGTTGCTCTCCCCTTTTCTGCCCTTTGATGACTAACATAAATTTATAAAAATTCCCATCTACTTGTAGAGCTTATTCTACAGAGGCCTGGTCAGTAGCCCACAGCCACACTCTCTGGCACAAGCAGAGGAGAAGTGATATTGAAGAGCTAGAGATAGTCTGGTGTATCAGCTCTTTAGGTTCTCCTTAGATAGTATTTGATTAGACCTAGCTTGCATTTCTTGGTGTATAGTTAACTTGTTTCTCCCTGTGGCTTTCCTTCTGTGTTTTTGTTGTCTGACATACAATTCTTCATTTAAGTTTTCTTGTGAATCTTTTCCTACAGGCAAAACTCATCTTCTGGCTGAAGGTCTATTTCACAGTCCTGTTCTGAGGCTTCTTGTCTGTATTCAGAATAGCATAATCTGTAACAAATGTACCATGTAAGTAAGTTAAGAATACATTGATCTTTACTCCTGTCTGTGAGTGCTTGATAGGCAAAGAGATATTCAGAAAGCCAATGTCATAAAACTCCTGTGGCACAAAAACTAAACTCCTACTGTTAAGCCACCAGTATAAAAGACTTGACCTCATAAGGGCAGATAAATCTGCATGTCACATAAATTCCCTCTCTGGACTCTAATGCTCAGATTCACTGCTTTTCAAGTACTTCAGAATTTCACATATGTGTTTTTTTTCTTTCATATAAAGGCCTTTCTCAGCACGACATCATGACATTTACTCCCTCTCTCTGTTCCAAGTCTATACTAAAGTTAACTGTAAATTCAGCCTGGCAAGTAAGTTTAACTTGTAGAATAATTCTTACTCTTCAAGGAAGTTTATGGCATTTTCAGAGGTTTGGTTCTCTTTCAAATGGCCTAATTTAAAATACTGGACTCTAAGGCAGTCTTGAGCAGTGAAACTCATAACCTTTCCTGTTTCTGTGCAGATGGAAAGAAGCTGATGCTCTGATTATTTTCATTCAGAAATCTATGGAGAGATAAATATAGCAATGGAAATGCCAAAGACCTGGCTGTACAACAATCTGTTTCAGTAAAGTTTTCTCTGTAAGAAGGATTAAAGAACTGCATCCAGGATCAAGTAAAATGTGAGCATTTGATTGCTGTATAGGAGAGGGACAAAATCACTATGACTGATAATCTTTTGAAATCTGGAAGAATTAACAATATTCTCTATTTCAATGCAAAGAAGTGCATTTGGGGGTTTGGGGTTTTTTGTCTGTTTGTATTTTTTCCATTTTAAAAAGGTTTACATTTTAAAAAACACTATTAGTTAGCTTAATCTGGTGGTTATTCCCCTGCCTCTCCCCCAGCCCCATTTCTCCAATTGCAATAGAGATTTTTTTTATTTTTTTTGGATGGGATTTGGTTGAGCAAGTGCAAATTGCTTCATTCCTTTTGTGTCTGACTCACTGATGAACTCAGTTATCTCTAAACAATCATTTCAGGAAATACTTCAATTAAAACAGGCTTACCTTTTCTCCATCACCAGATCAAGTTTTTCAAGTCATCTTGTCAGGTTGTCTCTAATCCTACCACGTAAGACTGCTCCAAGTTTCTCTTCTGTAGCTCAACATCACCCTGAAAGAGGTGTTTCCAAGCAGCTTTCTCATTAAGAAATGGCAAAGCTTTCTATCTTTACCCCCTTGCTGGATTATGTTGTGACAGCCCTATGTCAAAAATATGCCTCAGATTCCTTAGGGTCAGGCTTTATCTTGAAGTATGACAGGAGCATGGAACTGCATCTCTCTGGAACGAGTAATTTATGCCATGGTTTACTTTGTGCAGAGAGACCAGAATAAAATGAATCTAATTTACATTAGGAGAATATTTAGTTTTGATACCAGGAAAAGGTTTCTCTCCAGGGTAAATGCAACTTGCATAGTCATAGAGTGTCTTTTGTTGAGCTCATGCAAGCAAATTGGATGTGTGGGGGTCCGGAGACAGGAGACTGTGTGTGCTACAAGGAGGGATAGGATAGATCGAAGGTTTTCAGCTTGGTCTCTGCCTTTGGCTTACCCAAATGTTCATTTATTAGGCTAGGGTGACTCCTTTTGCTGCAGTAGTGGTCTGCTCTGGGCCAAAGTCCTCTAAGCTTGCCCTTACCACATGAGTCTAGGACTGCTGTAGGGACAGAAGGAACATGTAGGGACATCCTGGGTAGATGCAGCTCATCCCACACCTGGATAAATTGGGCTTTCTGCACCTGACTCTCGGTCCTCCCATGCCAGGAGAGGTGTAGGAGATGCCAAACTCCCCTATCCTCAGAGAGGGCTGTTAAATATCTTACTGGGGACTGTCCTGCAGGACCCCCTGTACATCTTCTGGTTCTACATTTCTACGATTACATTACACAGAAAGCCAGAAAAAAATTAAAACTCCATAAATATATCACCTATGACCCTGGAAATGGTAGTTTTGCAGAACTGCTTTCCTGCTTTTTTCATTCAAGGTGTATTGTGCTGTTCATTACAGTATGTCAGAGTGACAGTAGCATTATTCTCTTATTTACAGTTCTTCCTTTCTCTTCAGCAGTGAAAATGAAAAGGAAATCAATGCCATTAAAGAGAATAATGACAAACTCACCTCCTGCAAGGTCTGTGCTCTTACATTTTTTTTTTCTGAATTCTCATCTCTGAATGTACTTGTGCAAATATGATGGAAGAAGGGAAGAAAACTCCAGGAAAGCACCCCTGCAAAAGAGAAATACTGTGGTAGGCCACTGGATCTGCAAAAGGCTGAAAACAATCTGTGATGGTTTAAGGCCAATTTGGGAGGAGAACTCCTAGGGAAACCCTCCCCTCCCTTCCCCCACTCGGTTCGGGAGAAAAACACCTCAGAGAGAGAATGGAAAGAAACCTGTTTATTAGACCAGCAAAGCACTCCCCCAGCACAATAAATTGAACAATACCGGATGATGAATTAGGGAAAAACAAAGTCCCTCCTGTAGGTGGTTTTTGCTCTCAATTCTTTCCAGCACTGGTGGACGTTGCTGCGCCGAATCAGTCCCAGTGGGTCCTGGTGCCAGCTCCCCCGGTGTCCCCTGGGTCCTCAGTCTGGGGGGAGGTTTGAACAGTTCCAAAAAAAACAGGCGAGAAAAAAAAGGAAAAAAAAGCAAAAAAGGAGAAAAAAGGAAAAAAAAAAGGCAAGGTTTCTCAGCCCTAACTAAGCTAAACTAGCTACGAGCAAAGAAGAGCGAAGCTGCAAAGAAAAAAAAAACTGCATCTTGGTGCCAGTGACTCACGTATCTCAAGGCCAGTCTGTGAGATTTTCTGAAAACAAACTGTGCACTTTCTCCCCATTTACTCTCAGATCCAACATAAACCAAACAGACGATTGGGGATACATTGTAATGTCAACCCAGGACACAATCCCATGTCCTGCATCTCCCTCCACACCCCTGACTGAAACGAAAGTGTGCTATGTGATTAGAAATGTTAGGGAGGAAGAGCAAGAAAGATCAAATTAAGTGACACAGGAGACAATTGGAGCTAGTACAATTCAGTAGCAATCAAACAACATTCAAACTTCAGTAACATAATTGTGTCTCTCAGTCAATCTTTGCACTACACTGTGAAGCCTCAGATCAAAGAGCTGTTAAAACCCACCAAGGAAGTTCTCCATCAAGCAGGAGCCTGTGGTCTCTCACAATTTACTAAGTCAGAGCAGCACCTAACTCTGAGCTGTGCCACCAGGGCAGTATTTCATTGCCCTTTCTGTGGAATTCTGAGCTAAAGCCCTTTCAAGAACTTCCTGATTGTGAGCAGAGTTTGCAAGCACAACATCTGGAAACCACTTTGGCTTTCAGAAGTGAGAAGACTGCAGCAGGACTCTATATTCTCTGCAAGAGCCTTGTTCCTCTGTGCTGCCTTGCTCAGTGAATAACATTGACTGCTCACTTCTTTCAGAATTTTACTGTGAATTTTACTGAGAAACGAAGCAACAGGGATGGAGGGCAATGCATTTATCCAGCATGATGCCTTTGCTCTAATGAGTGGGGCAGCCATACAGCATTTAGAGTTGCTGACTATAAAGGATGAAACAAATCTCATTTGCATACTACTCTCAGGGAGAGTTTCATTAGTGATATTTACCCTCTTTGTACTGTACCAGTCCCTATCTCCCAAGCAACCCTGATGGGCTGATGGAAAGCGATTTAGATGAGCTCAAAAGTGGTTCAGTAAGATGAAAATTTTCAATGGATAATTACAAGGCCAATATTTCATAGGTCTGACTGCTTGCTAATTAACATACTTTGACTAGATCTGCCTGCAGCCAGAGTAGAGCCCATTAAGGAGTAAGCTACCACATTATGTAGTAAATACTGTGAGGTAACTTCATCCAAAGACAGGCTGCCTATGTGTGATATGGCTTGAAGGTGCTATATTTTTTCTGGATGAAAGGAAAGCTAAGGTAAGCTGAAATGAAGGAAGATGCAGTGGTAGCTGTGAGTGTGACTGGGACCTGAATGCCAATCAGCTGAGAACATCAGGGCAGAGAGTGTTGGGTGTAGGCTGCAGTTTGAGACTGAATATGGCAAAGTGCACCTACAGTAAATGATGGTACTGGCCCAGGAGCAGAGAGTGGTAGATTTTGACATGGTCCATGATCATTACAGTAGCAAAGTTGCACAGCCAGTTCCTGACCTGCTGCATTCACTCATGGAGTTAGGATATCTATGCTTGCCAAAGGAAAGAAGAGCATATAAGGGGAGGTTCTATGCAAAGTTTTTGTGTTTGTGTGAGACAGAGATAGAAAAAAAAGGGTTTAGTTAGTCTCTCTTGCTGATAAAAAATAAAATGCTGTTGGCCTCTCCATTGAAAGCACAGAGTCTGCAATTGTTGGTGCAATAATTTCATTACAGCACATTCAGGTACCACTTGGTGATGCTCCTGATGTACAGAGGTTGCACATCTTGCAAGGGAATTGGTTGAGGCTTTCCTAGTAAGCACTGCATCCTGTATCCTCAGCACATTTCATACATCCTGGCTGGTTTCCCCTGGGACAAAATATTTCTGTTTCAGCTGCATTACCCGAGAAATACACCTGCTCCTTTATGTAATCAGCACCATCTCCACAGAAGGGTAAATAGCTACACATTTACCTGATGCAGCAGATGTTAAACATGTTTGCAAAATGGCAAGTAACGATCAAGAATTAGCTTTGCAAAATCGTCTATAAATTTTATAAAGATATAAAATAAGTGACAAACAGAGTTTTATGCTGTTTTCTCCATTCATCTGCACTTGTTCTGCTTATAAGTAGCAAAGTCCCGATAGTCCTACATAACACATGTAGGACTGTGTATGTACTTACATGCCTTAAAACCCATTTGTCCTGAGCTCCTATACAACCACTCTGTGTTGGTGTGCATGTACACACGCATTAGAAAAAGGCATTCACAATACATAGAGGTAGGTTATTTCCTTTGTGTGGTATGTAAAGTTGCAAAGAGGGAGGAAAGTAGAATCCCTTGCATGGTGCTGCTGCTTTTGAAATATTGCTGCCTTCAAAACACTGCCAGATCTTTGGTGGAAGACTTTGCTGAGGAGCAAGATGGGAGCCACAAACAGATTAGTGGTATCTTGTCTCTATGAGAGGAGATGTCCCCTGAGTCACAATATCTGAGCTCAGCAGTCACTGGTAGCTGGAGGAAAAAGTATAACCTTGCCTTCTTCATAGCCTTGTAAACTTGTCTGGCATGCAGGCATGAGATAATATTACAGTCTTATTCCCCCATCTCCCCACCACTATTGTTCTTCATGTGGGCACTGCAGTGATGTGGTTAAGGGCCTTAGCTCTAATTTCACTGGAGACTAGCTGTTATGTTCCCTTTTCATACAATAATCTCATATTACAGAGAATGTGAATCTATATCTATTTATATCATCTATATCTAAACCTATGTCATCTGTATTTATATATACACTGTGTGTAAATTGATATGCACAGCATATATACAAATGTGATCTTTTAGGCATATGCTTATGGATACCATGCATAACTGAATCATTTTGTAAAGACTGCACCTGTATACTTTTAAAACAAAAAGCTGTTCTATAGTATCTGATGTTGGTTTGTACTAATGGATGATTCCGTAGGATTTTAGAGGTATGTGTATTGGGCTATACCATGCAAACATGCTTACCTGGTATAATGTGTGATGGAATGCATGGTTATATGTGTGTGTATGACATCATTCTGTAATGCAGTGGTGTATGTACACTTCTAGAGTAACCTCCCCAGATGTCAGGCTAAGTTGTTCTCAGCAGCTGGAAGGTTGAAAGCTAAGGCACAGTATGTGCTGTTTATGCAACTCTGTACTGTAAAAGAGAGACCTGATGTTTAAAATCTGTAAAAAGTTGCTTCAGCAGCTGTGCTGCCAGCCAGTAAGAGTGGCATTCCCTTGCTGCTCCCTTCAGCCACAGAAGACCATAACTGAATAGCATGTGAATCCTTTGCTGCCTGAAGCATCCAGCCAGCAGGCCCAGAGGTGCTTTCAAATCAGGGTTTTACAGTTCTTCCTAAGTCAGAGGAGATGTTGGTGCTCTTCTGCTGCACGAAGACAGACAAAACCCAAAAATATTGTGCAAAGAATGATTCAGGAAGAAAAGTCAGCAGAGCAGAGAAATAGGGACAAAAGAAGCTGCCTGTCTCATTAGTATATAGTAACACAAGTAATACAAAAATCATGAAGACTTCTCCTTTCTTTACCATGGGGTGTTACTGGCCATCTCACACATCATCCTACCTCAGTCCTTTCAGAAAATAAGAGGGTTACTGCTCTTTGCTGCCATCTCTGCCCTCAGACAGTGTTTGCATGTGCCTTGTCAGGGGATAGCACTGGCCTTGCATCTGATGAGGGGTGGGAAACCTCTTGGTCTAATAGATCTTATCTAATAGATTATACTGTATTTTCCTTTGTGTTCTATAGCAAGTCATTATTTAAGGCCAAATCTACCAAAGCAGGAACTCTGACTACCCTGCTGGGAAGGTGAGAGTAACATTACATTGCTTGTATGTTGAAAGCTGTATGTGTTCCTAAATGATCTGCCTGTTTAGGCACCTCACTGATGTCACTGGGAAATGGATGAAAAACACTGCTTTTGTTTGTCTGCTTTATGTGTTGTACATATGTAAAAGGTTGCAGGTTATAGCATGCTGTAGAATCAGACCATTTGTTTTTCAAAATATTTTCTGAGTTTGAAGTGTAAGCTGTGATGCTCTAGCACTTGCATAAAATCTGCAAAGTATGGGTTTGTGAGTCATTTGTGTTTCAGCATGACTTAAAATCTTTCCTTGACCAACTGGTTGAATAATTGGTACCATCCATTACCTGAGTTTAAATATGGGATGATCAATAAAACATGAAATTATGTAAGGACCTGGTGATTAGAGAGTGCAAGGACATAACAGAGGAAGTACCTCTGATAAAAGGCTGTGTTCTTAGATGAGAGTTTTTTGATGAATTCTTTTCCTGGTCCCTCTTTATCCTCTTAAGGACTGGTGACTACTGGATACAGGGCTCTTAAGCCTGTATGGTTATTTCTGTTTCAATTTTGGTTATAATGTCTTGCAACACACTGAAATAGTGACATTCTGCTCTCCCTACCCAGAGCTTGGTTATGGAAGGGAGGGGAGCTGAGCACAGGGTGGTCCCACATCCACTGACTTGGCACAAAGCCTCCTGTGCAGTCAAGAGAGAGCACAGTGCTCAGGGACTCAGCCATACTGCTGTTGGATAAATAACAGTACATCAGGCCCAAAGAAAAATGTGTTTTCCAGATGCTCATCTTAAAGCTGGCAGAAAACCCTGTTCTTTCCTGGTTTTCAAGGGAGGTTTTGCTGGGTATGACAGTGCTGTGACTGTTCCTTGTAGATAATAGATTTAGATAAGCTTTGTATTGCGTCAGTGTACTTCAGTCTTTGCAGGTGGGTTTTAAAGATGCACATCAACTCATTTACTCCACTGGATGATCAAAGACCTAAGACTACACAAAGGATTTCTGAATGTTGATTCTTTACTCTGTTAGATATTGCCCAAATAGATATTGCTTATTTCTTCTCTGTCATAGAATTTCTTTGTTACATTAATATTTGCATTGTGTACTGTTTTGAGTTTAGACTTTCAGGACTCTTCAAAAGCAAACTAAAATGGAATTTCTGCCTAGTTAGCAATCCACCATGAATATGATTCGAATTCTTCAGTTAAAAACATGGAATGAAATTGTTAATGAATCTACATTTTCACTGCTGTGCAGGTGTATTTTATAAGCTAGCCCAAAAATACTTCTGAAGCTCTCAGGCTAGATTCTGACTTAGTAGACCATTTCTCAGATTCACAGAGGTTCCAGTGAATACCAGCATCCTGATATGGTCATTTTTGGCTTCTCTGAGTAGATGACAAACAGTCTTTTGTTTTAATGGGACAGAGCTCTGCTGTGCCACCCACTGGGACATAGCCTGCCCCTCATCTCTTCTCCTGACCTTAGCTTTGCAGGGAGCTTGTCAGCCTCCCTGCAGCAGGAGGGAGAAGGCATCCAGAAGGGCTCCCTGCTCCTCCCCACTCTCCATTAGCTGTGGGTACTGACTACAGTACTGCTGCTGTGTCACACCAGCATTGAGATGTCCCTGGTGATACCATGAATGACTGCTAGGACTGTGGGAGTAAAATAAGACAGACAAAATTTTCTTCAGCTCTCACCAGAGCACACAAGCTCTATCACCATATATTGGCTGTTAAATGTTTCCAGCCTCTCTGAGTTGGAGAATGAGTTTCCAGAGTCTTGCCTGAATATCGCTAGCCCTGCTCCAGATGAGAAAGAGTCCCTTCAGTTTTTAGGCAAGCCATCAGTTTAATCTGAAAGGCCCAAGAAGTTATTGCAATGGCATTTCTTCAAAAGCCATACCCAGCCATACCCTTCCATTCAAGTGGAAGGAGAACTCTTCCTCTATTTTCCACAGGAAAGGAAAGCAAAATTTTGAGAGTGACTTTGAAGAGCATTAATTCCCTGTTTTCATTTTGTGTTTGGGAATTGTACAGGCCTGTCCATAAACAATTGCTCTTGGATTCCAATTTCTATTTTGTTCAACTACATATGTTTTATGGAAGTTACACAGAGCTACATGTACAACAAGACACCTGCATGACAAAAAATATGAAGCATCAGAAAGATTATTGTAATGGTAAAATATGTACAAAAATAACAGTACTTTGCATGTACATTGAACAGATCAGTTGCTCATTCTATAGTAGCTGACTGTATGAGGCTATTTAGGCATAAATCACTTAGTTCATCCTGACTTCTGCAATGATGGGACATAATTGATCTTTAAAAGTTTTATGAAAGACTCGCAGTCTGCAAAATTAAAGGAAGTTCTTTTGTTCAATTTTGTATTTCAATCAACTGCCAGTAATATCACAATATTAGAAAATACCAGTTTTCTCCTAAAAGCGTTTTATAAATAGTATTAAATCAGTAAGTATATTAATGCATTACAGCAAAATATTTAGCACCATGATATTTTTCACTTTGTATCTGGAATTTGTGGAAAAAAAGCCAACAACATTGTGAGAAATTGATCCACTTCCAGGAGGAATGATGGTAATATTTCATCAGCATCATACCCGGGTTTCAAGACTCTTCTTTCAAAACAGCATTAGACAACTCAGGTGTTGGAAACCTCCAGGTCTTGTGACTGTTGCCACCTGCCTTTTGTTTAAGAAATTGGTTGGTCAGGCTGGGATGAATGGGGAAATATTTCTCTTGTTTCCATCATTTGGGAGCAAATGGACAAGGGGGAAGAATGGGTAGAATCCCACTGCTCTTCCACCAGTCAACATGGGTGTCATAATTTAGCATGAATATACTACAGCAGTGAACCTCTATCATCTGGAATCTAGGAAGGATCAACAGCCTGCTGAACCACTGCATCTATCCCTCAGTATTCATGCTGGTACAGCAGCACTTTGCTATTGAGTGTGTCCTTTGACAAAACGAGGGCATCTGTTGTTGCTGTGTTAAGGATTTTGATTAATACACTCACAATAGCTGCTACTAGCTGCAGTTTTAATTAAAGCACCAGTTTCTTCACCTCCTTTTGCATCTTAGTTTTGAGACAATTGCTCAACAACTTAATCTTGTTTTCCAGGCTTTTTATGTAGGAACTATAATGAGAAATCCCTGCACAGCCACCCCTTTATCCCTTGAGCTATTTTTGAATATATGTCAAATACATCTTCTACACATTTTTCAAAGATGGTTAGTGTTTTGGAATTGGAAAAGCAGGCAGAGAGCTGTGAGCCAGCCTGGAAATGGCTTTAGCTGTCTATTATGTACTTTAATGTGTAGCAGGCTTGAACTGATAAGAGAGATGGAAACTATTCTCAAGGCCCATGTACTTTCATGGCATGAAAAATAAATTGCTTAACCCTTTAGGAGAGCCTTATGTGCTGCACACAGTGGCTTGCCTCAGACCCCAGTGGCAGATGAAGGAATTCTTGCTGTGTTTTGAGCCTGCTGGGTTTCCAATGGCTGTGCACAAAGGCCTCTGATGATTCATTCTTTTCTTCCTCTGTGATACTCCCAAATCTCTCTGGGTCCTCCTGATGGCCTGGTGACCAGCTGGCTCATCCTTAGCCCTCTGTGTAGGGATGAAAGAGGCAGGGTTGAGGACTCTAAGGAGGTTTTGCTGTGCAACTGAAAGGGAATGATCTCAGACCCAACATCCTGCAAATGGATCTTGAAGTCACTGCATACAATTACTATAAATTATTGAACCAAAGCAATAAAAACTGCACTTAATGCATTGAGTAAAACAGAGTGAGAATAGTTGCTCTCCCCCTCACAGTCTCTCTAATTCCTGTCACAATCTAACATGGAGTTCCCACCGCAGACAAAATTATAGCAGAAGGGCTATTTAACTTAGACAGGGCCTGTTTACACAAACATTGCAGTGTGTGATGAAGGGTGATTGGTTGTAACATGGATAGTTTTGTCTTTGGTTAAACCTTCATGCTGTCAGATGGTATTTCCCTGCTTTGTATGGTAATTGTCTTCTAATGTTGTTAGGCAACTGCAATGCCAGTCTGATAGCTGTGTGATTTGGGACACTTGCTATGCCACTCACTGCTGCAATAAAGCAATTTTAATTTGTTGGATTCCTGAAAAGGCTTATTCCCTGTAAATGACCTAGTCAGGCATGTGAGTACCATGCCCCCCACCTTGCTTTCCTGATGAATCTATGCTAGTTGAAAGAAGAAACAGAGAGTTTTCTATAAATTTACCCAGAGAAAGTCATGACAGATCTCCTTTCAAAATTCATACAACAGGTACAGAGTGTATGTCAGAAGGTGAATTCAAAGAGACCTGAAGTGTCACTGTTTGAACTGGTGACTCAGCTGTAGGGAAAAAGAGGTGATGACTGTAAACAGATGAATGACACTGAAGGTGGGAACACAAGTTGTAGGGGTATTTGCAGATTAATAGGTGTAATTATCATAATTATATGGGAATCACTTGAGTCATGACACTATCTGTCAGGTAAATGCAAAAGATCATTCATAAGCCATTGAAAGGGATTCAAGTAGCCTGTAAAGAAGCTTCCAAAAAGGTCAAAAATGAATTGCATCAAAGAGCAGTTTCAGTACAATTACATGCAAATAATTGTACAGTTACATGTAAAATATTTTTCTGAAGATCCTTTTTCCTTCTTTGAATAAATGTGGCGGCTGTATAAATAGTGGACTAGATGTTTGGAAGAATTTATCCCAATGATTTTAGCATTCCATCCAACGATCAGAAGAAAAATAGGAGGCCTGCTAGTTTTTAATTTTATAAGATCAAGCCACTAAGGACAAGGAAATGGCTGAATTAGATGGCATGTGCACCTTGCCCTTGGATCCATGATACTGGTAGCTGGCTTTGTAACAAGAGGGGGGTGCAACACACTGATGCTGCTGTTTCAGAATTATTTTTTGTCCCAGAAAGGTGTTTAACTAAACTAATGAGAGAACTAGCTTGGCAGAGAATGATAATCAGAAGACATATCACAAGGGTCTTGTCACATAGGGACGGAGAATGGGACAGACATGTCTAATTATTGCCCAATTCTGTGGCTCTAGGAGCACCTCCTTGCCAGCCACGTGCTCCAAGCAATGATCATGTACACCCTTCACTGCTCAAGTGTGTGCTTTATCATGAAGAAGCCTGAATATTATCTTGTAAGTGCATCCTCCTTCAGCTGCTGTCATTGGCACATTTTGTTGTTTACTGTGGTTGAGACTCAGTTAAAACATGACAAACTTTGATAGACTACTGGTTTTTTTTGATAGACAATTGTTTTCTTCTTTTCTTGATAATAACTGTTGTATTTTGCAGTACTCTGTAAAAAATGAAGGCTCTTGCTTATAGTGAGAACCAGTCAGAGGAGAAACATAACACACGGAAAATGATATTGTTTATGGATTTGATAATGTTGGCTCAAATGTCTGCATAAAAAGTTCCCTTTTGACTTTTGTCAGAATCACAGTCACATCAAATGGCTTTTGTGTTCTACCTTGGGTAAAATATTCACCTCATGGACTTGGCCAAAACTTTTATACAGA
Source organism: Phylloscopus collybita (assembly GCA_027886175.1). Lineage (NCBI taxonomy): Eukaryota > Metazoa > Chordata > Aves > Passeriformes > Phylloscopidae > Phylloscopus > Phylloscopus collybita. Next base: position 32,332,504 of record JAJNNQ010000026.1, on the reverse strand, counting down.
GGCAGAAAAAATTATGATCCACCAGAGGCTCAGTAAATCCCAGAGAAGCTGGTGCTTTTTTGAATGCAATGTCTTTTCAGACTCTGTTTTCCAGGCTATACTCTCTACTTTCTAATTTGGTAATTTCCTCCACACAATTCTGGTTTTGTTCTGCTGAGTCTGTGCCATGGGAATGAACTGGCTTTGCTTTCTGCACGGGTGGGCTAAAGCTTCCTTGGAAAGCGTGGCTGGGAGTCATTGACACAACTGCAGCCTGTGGCCACAGCATCCCTGCAAAGTGCATGTTGCTGTTCTCACTTTACAGATGGTTAAATGAGCACAGAGGAATGAAGGGATTTGCCTAAGGCCACATAATAAATCAGTTGCTTCTGTTTGGATTAGTTACAGCTCAGGACATCCCTGCTGCCAACTGCCAACCCTGCACTCATTCCACCACTCACTCCACTGTTTCCAGTGCCACAGGGGTTGTTTTCCTACTAGTTTACAGGACATGTAGATGGTTCTACTCAAGACATAAAAGAATCCTGCTGCAAATTGTTTGAAGAGACTTTGCTGCCCTTATGCAAGGTGGAAGATCTGGGGTAAATGGTTTCTGCTTGCATGATTCTTGACTCTGTGAACTTTATGTCATTGCACATTTTAATGACATTTTTCTGGTAACATGAAGATTGACAAAAATGTGCTAGGTTAAGCCGTGGAAATCTGGATTTCTTTCCATAGTTTTTATTCAGACCCAAAAAGTAACATTATATGTATCTTGACACATAACCCAAAATCTAGGATGAAAGTAGGCCTGTCCATTGTGCCATGTGGGGTAGTTAATAATCTCGTGTAAACTTGCTGATAAAGATTGGCACAGAGCAGGACAATCGTGCTGCACATGCTTCCTCCTGGAGATGTGCTTATTGTTTGGTCTTTGGTGTGAATTGTACAGCCAGCAGTGAGCATTTGGAGAGCTCTGTCTCCACCACTACAGCTGTGGTTTTACTCCAGCAGCTGAGAGGGATTGCAGAAAAGGAAATGTAAGTACTTGAACTGGGAGCTCTTCTGTGTTTAGACCAAACCAACAGAAAATGTGACATTTACATGGGTTGAAAAGAAAACCACCAATTAAGGTGTGATCAGAGCTGCCTGTGACATGCACTGGAGTGCCCAAAGAGAGCAATTCAGGAGTAAGGGGTAGCAGGGAGAGGCCGTAGAGGCAGTACAGAATATCTACAAGGCAGACATACATGGCAAGCAGAGGAGGGAAAGGATTGCTACTGCAGGGTGCTGAACATCTTTGATGCCCACTTGAGTTCAGAGGTGAAAGGTAAAATACTGCAGTTATATCTGTGTAAGATGGATCCTAAGTGCTCCTGAATTTTCCTGCTTATAGTTACTGCCATTTCATTGCAAGCAAGGTAATGTGAGCAGATCCACTGTGCTTTTTTCTGTGCAATGCTAAATTGTTATAGCTTTCTGATCTTGTGTTCTGACAAAGCTCATCCAGAAACGCACAGCAAAAAGGGTGACATTTGATGCTGCCACTTTTGTTGCCTCACGAAGTAATACAAGATAATTTTTAATCCCTGAAATACTTTTTCTGGCTGGCTCACTTAGTAATGTCAACTCTATAATCTTTTTCTCCCTAAGAATGATATTAAAATATTCAATGTCTTAAGTACAATTCTCTTCATAGGAACACCTTTCTTTAAAAAGGCTCATCCTCAGGTCCATACAAATATCTGTTATTGCTTGTGCACACGTAACACGACTGCTCAGATTTCATGATAATTTTATATACAGGATATAAAGGTGACATGTTCACCTATGTCCACAAAAAGTAAAATCTTCCCTTCAGGCTCTCCCTTACTTCTGTTTCAGTCAGTGGGATGTGAGCAGGGAGAGTGGGATCAAGCCCTAGAACAGCCATGGCAGCAGCATGGCCCCATGCAGAAATTTCACTTATACTGTTCCCAGCTGGAATGGTGTGTGTTTCTCTGTGTTTGCAGAGGAGTGGTTACCCTTCAACTGCCTAGTTGTTTGCAGCTTATTTTCATAGCAGTGAGATAAATCAGAGTGAAAAGCAGCACCCCCTCACACCTGTACAGACTTGTGACACTGTCAGGCTGTGAGCTGTAACAGTATTAGACAGAACTCCTAGAGAGGCGGGGGTCCTATCTGCGTGTACAGCGTGTAATCTTCCATGTGGATCCCTGACTGACAACATATCCCCCCTCTCCAAGAACAAAAGGTCTCACAACCGAACGAACTTTGGGTTAGTAATAACTCATAAACTGGTTAGTAAATAAAGTGCAACTTTGTGATTTCAAGTCAACTGTCTTTGTTCTGGGAACATAATATTAACGGAGTTTAAACGGGCTTTGATGAACTGGGTTAGCTTATTGAGGAGGCAAGGACCGAACATGAGAACGAGGAGAACGAGAACTGGTCCTGCCAATGTGGAAATTAAAGTGACAACCCACGGGGATTGAGTAAACAGGGAGCTAAACCAATTTTGCTGGGAGTGCTGCTTGCTGCGATGTTCCAGACACTGCTGCAACTCTGCCATGGACTGTCAGATAGGTCCTGAATAGTTGGTGTAAAAGCAGCATTTTTTGTTCAGGGCAGCACATAGACCTCCTTTCTGTAGGAGCAAGAGATCTAGCCCGCGCCTGTTCTGCAGCACTACCTCAGCAAGTGAATTAAGGGAGCTTTCTAGGTCTGAAATGGATTTCTGAATCCGGAGTAGGTCTTCTGCAGTCGTCTGCAGCTGGCTCAGGCCTTGGCTCTGCGTGACCAATGTGGAGACATCTGTTGCCGCACCTGTTGCTCCGAGGCTAGGAGGACTGTAAGGCTGACTGCGGTGATTAATTCTTGCTTCTGATGTGGGAGGTCAGTCTCGAGTCGCTGCAGCATCTCGTCATCTGAGTAGTACAAGATTCTGGGGACAACAACAACTTGGACACAAAAATCGTGAGCCTCTTGGAAATATTTAGTGGAAACACACGGGGTGATACCGGTGGATTTACAAGCCCACGTCCCCGGGGTAGCTGGGATTACCCAAGACCATGATTTTTCAGGGATGACTGAGGTGTTGCAAATGTCTTTGTGCTGCCGTGTGAGGTGTCTGCTGCCGATGCAGACTCCTTTCCCTGAGATTTGTTCTAATGTGATTCCCTTTTGGGGAATGTCCCAGAGACACTGTTTAGGGTTACTGTCGTCAGAGTAGCTGAACATGTTGTTGAGGGCTACTCCTTTGTAGAATGGTGAGTAGGTGCTGTAACAGAGCCAGCAAGAGCTGGTGAGGTCTGGCTTTGTCGCATTTAGCGACGCGAATGCAGCTCCCAGCATTCGGTAAAAGAGTGTGTGAGAGGTTAGCTCGAGCGCACTGTGAAACGTTGGTGCGAAAGTGGTGAGATCTGTCACAGAGGTGTTGTGTTCGTGGTTGTTTTGCCGGACCACCATATGATTGGTTCCGAAAATGGCACGGTGCTGTGTTGGGGCCCTAATGACTTGAATGACCGTGCTACGATCTGTTCCCGTATGGTAGAGGTAGATGGACCACTTTCACTGAGAGACCAACCAGGATCTCGGGGCTGCAGAACTGTTATATTTAGATGGGAATAGGTCCCTTTGTTATCACTGATTTGTCCGCTTGTGCTGTACACGGCTCGTTTGCAGCCTTTGGGCCAGAAAATTACTTCTAGGAAATTGTCTTTTTTGGATGGGACCCACAAGTTGCTGGTTACAATGGTCTCACATCCCTAGTGTTTGCAGTATTTGTGTTCGGAGTGAATGCAGTAACTTTGTCCTGGATTGACACTGGGACACCAGTATGTTCCCCAGTTAATGCAGGAAGCAGGCTTCCCTTGGGGGTCAAGGCCTATGTTATTGAAATTAAATATGTCACTGAGGTGCACTATGAAACTGGGAGCGTTGGAGATGGTTTTTGCAATCAACCTACCGTCTCGAGGATTGCGGAAGCTCCAAAGGTGTGGCTGGTAAGGATGTTGGCTGGTCCTGCACTGACTGACACACTGACGCAGGATCAGGAAAATGCAGACGGGTAGGTGAGGCAAGGTTCGAATCCACATGGATGCGCAAGGGCTGCGGAAAGTGTTGGCCCGGTGAACCTGTTAAAAGAGACTCAAAGCACGGTTAGTCAAGCTGCATGAACTGGCCCATCACAAAGTAATAACAGAGATAACAGAGATAACTTGAGATAAGTAGTCTGAGGGCAGCTATGGACAAGCTGCTCTCTGAGCAAACAGTGAACCCTAGACAAGGGCAAGTGGCACAGCTGCAGGAGAACACTCGTCAGAAGCCTCTATGATCTACCTGCAAACTAAAGCTTTGAGACACAACCGATCTCACCCTGCACAAGGCTACATGCATGGAATCAGGCGGATTCTCAGCACGATGAGTCTGGCAGCGCTCGTTGCTCTGGACAGCTTCAGACAGCCATCACTTCAGCTACAGCAGCACGGACCGTGACTGGAATTGGAGCCAGGGCGGCACCCACTGCTGCTTGGACTGGGACCACGTTCTCTTCTCTTGCGACATGCATGATCATTGCTGCAATGCTGGCTCCTGGTGGCACAAAGCGCAAGATCTCTTTTGTGGCTTGGTTACATTGCTGCTGCAGGCATCCTGCCACGACTGGTCCCTTCGCCTCCGCTGGCAAATCTGAGGCGTCCACAGCAGCTTGGAGTTGGTCCACAAACTGCGTGAAGCTTTCGCTCTTGCTTTGTTTCATGGTGGACCATGGTGCCGGCTTGGGGACGATCCTGCATGCAGCACGGATGGCTTCTCTGGCTGCTCAAGTTGTGGTTGCGACCTCTGATGCTCGCAGGCCTTGGGCTTGTGCTTGCGGGCTGACCATCTGGGGGTCCTTGCTCATCAGCCACTGTATGTTGGAATTGCACAGGGGATGCTGGTGACCTGTGGCTCTGGTAAGCATGTTTAGACAATTGTCCTCCCACTCCTGCTTGAACATGATCATTGCTGCACCATCGAAAATCATTCTGCATGTCTGTTTGATGTCGAAGGGCAGCATGTCATCGTTGCCGAAGATGCTGTCTATCAGGGTTGAAAGCATGGCTGAATTGATCCCCTTTTCTGCTATGGCCTTTACCATTGCTTGCACCTCTTTTGGGTTGACGGGGGAATAGGTAGGTAAATTGTTGTCAACCCTTCTGACTGGGAAGGCTTGCACTGCAGATGTGGTAAGATCTGTACATGCCATTTGGATCTCCCTCCAGTCTGTGAGTGGCATGGACTTCTGTGGCTTTTTGGTGGCTGCAGGTGGTGTGAATGGATTGGCATGCTTGGCGAAGAGAGCTGGTGCTCTTTCCCTATCTGTGTCAGAGTCTGAACTGTATTGGTTTCAGTGTGATTTTTGTCTTTTTGTGTGTTTTGAAATGTGTAGAGAGTGGTAATCAGGGTGTAGCAAGTGCCCATAGTCATCACTTGACTCCTCTGAGTCAGAGGAGGAAGTGGAGTAGCAAGAGGTTTTTGATCTGCAGAGCTTTCGAGCCTGGCTCTGCTCTTTTTTCTTTTCATGGGCAGGCTTTCCCCTCCTCTGTCTGTGTCTCCCTGCTGGGGAGCTGACACTGTAGCAAGGGGACTTTTTGTGGGGTTCTGTGCTCTCCTCCCCCTCAGTGCTCCAGGTCTCCACCCCTGTCCCTCAAGTGTCCCACTGCGCGTGTCTGTGGCGGGAAGCAGATCCCTGCTCCGCCCTTCTTCTTCATGCCCGGCGCCATTTTGTGGCGCATATGGTGGCGGTTTCTCCCGATTTCTGTCAGGGCTTGCACGGTCAGGATTACAACAGAAATCGCAAGCGTTACTATTTTTATGCAGCCGGCCGTGTTCAGCAGTCGGCACAGACTGAGCCGGCGGCGCTGCGGCGGACGCACGAGCAGTTCGCGCGTCCGGCACCGTCGCCAGCTCCGTGGACGATGGCGGAGTGTGTGCGGGGCTGAGGGATTGCGACGAGTGTGAGAAAGCTCCGTCGCCTCACCGACGTGAATCGGAACCTGCAGAACAATCCCCGAACTGCGTCTGGGTGGCGGCGCCAACCCCGATTTTTGGCGTGACTCTTAAACACGCCTGGGTGGCTTTCCAAGCAGCTTGTTCATCAAGCACTTTGCGCAGCGCCTGGGTCACCTTCCCCCAACTTTTCAGGTATTTGCTCGAGCCCCTGACTAGAACATCATTTGCTAAAGCTTTTGTACATCTGTCCCAACATTCATCATGAGGAATATCAATAGGACTACTTATCACGCCTAATTTCGTTAAACGGACGACTGCACATCGAAAATTTTTAACTTTACAGTTACTTCTCCACTGATTATAAAGTTCTGATACAACCTGCTCCAGCGCGTCCACCTCTGGGCAGTACTTTGGTCGTCCGCGATCACTGAAGACGGTCCTGCTGCTCCAGTCGCCTCTCCCCGACCAGCATGAACCCCGAAAAACTGTGGCTTTGACCCCGTTGCAGAAAGCGGGCGAGTTTCGGCACCACTTGCTACCGGGTCACCGTGCGGCATGGAGCGCGGCGGAGCCGGTAGGTGCGACCTGGCTCGGAAGGGCCACGGCGGTCACTACCTTTTGCCTCACAGACCTTGCCGGACAAACCACTCGCTCACACCAATATGGTAGATGGTGGAATGCATTTATTAATCGCGCACGGTCCTTATAAAGACACAACGCGCTGACGTCACAGCCTGGGGCTGTGAGCTACAACGGTATTAGAACTGCTGGAGAGGCGGGGGTCCTATCTGCACATACAGTGCGCAATCTTCCTTGCGGATCCCTGACTGACAACAGAAGTCAGACCACTTTCAAGCCCCAAATTGATCATGGCTTTCTAAAATATGATGCTAAGAGTCACTCCCATCACCAATTCTCAAGACAGAATTCAAGTTGAGGGTTGAATGTAGGCAGCCCTCTGGCCATGCATGGAACTGCTGACATGTTTAGATTAATCCCCTTTTTTCCCCCTTCAGGGATATAGCACTATCTTTCGCTTACTTCCAGAAAATGTTGTGTATTGCCATGGCAGCTCACTGCTGGGCTACTGTTTTGGAATGACAAAGCAGGGAGGATGGAAAAGCAGCTGAACAAATGAGTTGCTGTTAAAGCCCAGAGCTCTCATCATGGTAGCATCACACATCTCTCTGTCATTATTATTATTATTATTATTAGCCCCAAAGAAGCCTGAGGTATATACCAATGCACTTAGTGCTGTACTTTCAGAGGCATTGATACTTTTTTGTCAGAGGCACTTCTCTGTCAATATAATTGTTCTCATGGTGGTGACCAAGCTGCAGTCAAACAGCCTTGTATGCTGGACAAACTGAAATAACAAAGCAAAAGAGAAAACTATTTTTTTTTTGTAGCTGGAAGGAAGAACATGTCTTAAAATTTCAGAGACAAAATAAAATGAAAGGAATCAAATAGAACAGAATAGGATAGAATAGGTAAGTAAATATCACTGAAATACTGTTTTAATATATATACATATATATACATATCCAGCTGAAAGGATATGCAGAAAAATTACTAGACCCTTGATTTTTTTTTTAAATAATATTTTTGCTATGTTGATGCTGTATGTAGCTGTGATAGTTTGGAATTATAAGAGGCCTGATCTTTAACTACTCTTTGATGGGGAAGTCATTGGTTTCTGAAGTGCTGGAGATGCAACATTATCAGTTCTGTGAGCTGCTTAAGGAGCACGTTATTGTCTGTGGCCTTCTAAGCCGCAGGGTCTGAGATGAGCAGTGTGGGTGAAATAATGTCCAATAAAGTACACATCAAATTTGTAGCAGTGAAGTGACAATTTGGGGTTAGGGCAGGAGCTACTGAGGGGAAGGCAGTCCATGGTAGTGTCTAGGCAGTATCAGGTGGCTTGATACTCAGACACTGAGTTTTGAGAGCAGGGAAATGCACAGGCTCTGGAACAAGTAACAAATATATCAGGTGAGTCATCTATTGCCTGTTAACATTTGTTTCTAGATTTTGTATGGTTAATACATAATATTAGTTCCTATTCTGTTCACAATTTCTATATATTAGGTAGAATGTTGTGAGAACATTAGAAACGTGTACGTATAGCAGTTTTCTATCAGTAGGGTTTTTTGTTTGTTTGTCTTAGTTTTAGAGTTGGTTGTTTGCTTTTTGTTGATGCGTGTGATCTTCGGTGGAAAGAATTGCTTGAAAATGTTTTATAGGAATGTTTCTGTCTTAGTACTAAAGTAGAAATTATTATTGCTGGAAATTTCCTAACGCTCAATTTATTTAAAAGTAATGCATTTCTCTTGATGGGGTTTTACACAGGCTCTGAGATATATAGATGAACCTTGAGAGTAGCAAGTGGAAAAACTCATTCCTGTGGTCCCCCACAACTCTGTTTGCACTGCTGCAATAGGTATATCCAACACACAGAGTTCCAAATAATGCAGTCTTTGGGTACAAGCTCAAACTGCCTTATGTGCCCAAAAATCATTCTAGGCATCCTTTTCTGAAGAAGTAACCATTATTGAACCCCCAGCCCCCTTCCAAATATGTCACGCAACCTGCAGCACTAAAACTTTCTTGTGTAGATGTAGGTGTCATAGAAAGTAAGTATTATAGAAATCCTAAACCTGGGAATGTCTGGGTGTGGAAGCACTGAGGGAAGGTCAGGAGAAGGGCTGAGACTGGTGTGTGTTGATGGTCAGCAAGACCTCAGCGTACATATACCTGCAGCTTCCCACCAGGACAGGGAGGCAAAGGGCAGCGAGCAAACCCTAATGCAGGTGGGGATGGAGATATGGACAGTTCCTAATAGAAACAAAAAGGTTTACCTAAAGCCAGTACAGGGTCACCAACATAAGAGGAGCACAAAAGATGGAAGATCGACTTGACAGTTGGAGTTCCTTCTTCCCAATGTCATTGCAAGGACTTCTAGACATAGCACCTGGACATACATTATTGTCTGGATGCTGGAAAAATGACTTGTGCTCACACATGTATTGCAGTAAATGTGCTGTGTGCTTTTTTCTTAAATTTTGGGTTGTATTTATAAAGAGCTTTGGAGCTTCATAACATATGTGAGTGGACCCTGTAGGAGGTGAACAGAGTACATCTGGTTGTGGAAGATGATGTCAGTATAAAGACACAAGGGGCAGAAAGAAGGAGGCAGGGAAAAGGTGCAGGATCAGCCATGTCTGGCTGCTGAGGGGTGACACAGAGTGGGGCTGTGTTGATGGGGGGCATGACCATACAGAGAATTTCTGGCCCAGGGATTCTAGGAATACTCCATACTTGTAGGGGAGGTAGTATTTCACTGAATCAAAGAAGGACTGGAGGACACATGCCAGAAGTGACTGAAAATTATGAAATGGTCTGAACTGAATGAAATCCCAAGGCTTGGAGATGGAGAAGATCAGGCAGCTATTCAGAATCTTTTCTGTGTGTCTGTGAAGTAAACTCCCTTGGTTTTGGATAGGAGTATATAAGGGCCCATATATGAACAGAGAAAGGCATAGTAAGTTTTCTGTTGTGAAGACAAGCATGCAGAAAATTATAGATCATTGGAAGAACAATAATTTCTCTGGAGAAAAGATGGATGAATGGAGGGGGAATTCACATTTTAATGTAGAAGCTGGTTATAGGATTGGGTGTAATATGAAACAGTGATGCCTTATACAGATTGCATTGTAGAAATATCAATCAGTTTCTGATTCATAAAGCTGAAACAGCACAGGACTTAAGGTCAATGCTAATGGCTCCTTCCCAGCTCTGCCAGATAACCCTAAGGTTCTACTGTATTTTGCTGGGCAGGAGTCACTTGCACGTTTGTGTCTGCATGTGGCTCCTCACTGATCTAAATTTCTAGTACACCATGTGAACATCTTAAGCTTCTGGTCATGCAAAAACATCATGAAGCAGATTGGATCACATGGAGAAAAAAGTCACTGCTGTATTGACAGCTATAATTTTCCTGAATATATTTTTAATGGTGAAACAGAAAGGTGACATATTTTTCTTTTGATTTGAACACTGACTTTCAACTCAAAATGTGATGGTTGTTTTTTGTCTAAGAGTGTCTGAAAATGTCTCAAAATCTAAGTTAGAATAGGCTTAAATTTGCTCTACGAGGGTCTCCACACTTCTCTGAATTTTTTTTTAAGGATTTACAGGTTGCAGACTCCTGACATAGAACAATACTGATGAAACCAGACAACATGTCCAATTTTCCCCTGGCATTTGTAAAAAGAATCTAAATGGGGTTGGTAGATCTGCACACTTATTTTGTTATGACAGGAGATTTTATTTTTCAGCAGTATGGCAAGAAGGATTGAAATAGAAACAGTCTGAGAAAACCTGCAAAGCTTTCTGTATTCATTGTTTTTGATGGTCTAGATACATAACTTGAAAATAATGCATCTTGGATTTCTGGTATTTCCAGTTACTGCTGGCTTAAATTAGAATCATGGGAAGGACTGAATAATTAACCAAGATAACAAAATGTTCTTTTTCAAATCTTTTGGTGGATATAATCAAGCTGGAAAGGAAGATGCAGTTAATTAACTTTACCCAAGGTAATCTGATGATTTCTGATTTTGTTTCTTTTCCAGTTACTTTACCTGCAGCCACAACACAAAAATACAGAAACATTTGGTTTTGCCACTCACTACTTTGGTTTAATTCTTTATAGTAAGGAAAAACTTATGCTTAAAATTATGAACTGTTTTATTGTTTCTCTATTCTGGCCCTTGAACAAATCCATGTGAGCACAGCTTCCTGCAGTTTTACGTCATAGCAGCTCACAGATCCCAGGCTGTGCCTACACTAAATTAAATACTAAATGTGTTCAAGACAGTTGAACCCTCTGTCACTAGAGACCAACTGGCTTGAAATGGCCTTCTAAGCCTTGCTTCAAAATTCACTTCATTCTGGCTGTGAGTCCTGACCTGCCTTGCTTCTGCTTGTTCTCTTTGCACTGTACCTTTGCTGTCTGTAGAGACAAACCCTGATTTCTTGAGCTTTGGCCAGGACCTCAATGATTCCCTTTTCTTGACCTGTCTTGTGTTGTGACTCCTGGGCTGCTGACAGGCCTGGGCAGCCACAACATCTGCCTTCAGGTGGGCTAACCAGCCAGAAGAGGGGCCTGCAGACTGTCTCCTACAGCCTTGTGCAGTCCCAGACAGGCCACTCCTCTGCTGGGCTGAATAGGTTAGGAAGGGTTTGCTAAATCCATTATGTTTTGATTTTTGATATCTAGGACACTGTGGGAGAGACAAGCTGGCAGAGGAACTGCCCAGCTCCCCAGATGGCTGGGCTGTGAACCCATGTGTGATAAGCTGGTTTTGTGAATCTGAATGATTGATAAAATTTACTGGTAGGAAGAAATGTGTCCTTCCACAGCTACGAGCAAATTACATTTCTGACTCCAAAGTCAGGAATCTGTTTCCAGTGAGATGCTGTTTCTATTTCTAATCCAACTGTGCTTGGCACTGTGGTATATGAACAGCATGGAAACTTTACATAAGGAAAAATCTGACACAGCCTAATCTTACCTGGTCTGGACACAATACAAAGATAACTATGTGGGAGGCTTGAGGATTTATTCTGTTGTTAATTACAAATAGATTGCTCATGGTGTCTTAAGTTAAAAAAAAATTCAAGTTGTAATCTGTTTTTTGGAGCTATATATATTTTTTTAATTTATGCACTATTATTATTAATGTACTGTACATATACACATACTTTAAAAACATGCTTTATTATACAAACACATATATTAGTAATGTTAGCATTATTATTATTGTATTAACATTTTCCAAAAAGACTATGAACTTCTTGCGTTATGGGAAGTCTTGGCATGTGGCAAGGTATTCGTTGAGCAGATTCCAGTGCTGGTGAAAATTTTTCTGCATGTAGGAATCTTTTCATACAGTCCAGGAATTTTCAGTGTTTTGTGTCAAATGTCTGCTTATGACAGAGTCTGATCTTATGATCCAGTCTGAAATTACTGTTGAAGTGGATAACATTTAACATTTTAACTGGATACTGAGCTTGCATAAAATCTGCAGGATCACATCCTATTTGGCTAAACTTGGTGATCAGTGATTAATGAAAGCTTTCAGCAATTCTAACTTCATTTTCTGGGCCTCAAATCCCAACTGTTCAGTTAAAAGAGCTTAGTAACCATCTCACAACAACTTCATTGTGGAGAGAAACTAATTAATGCTTCTAAAATGTTTAAATGCAGTGCATCTCAAAGGAAGGTAATAATTTTGTGATCTGGGCAAAGCCTTTGTATATATGTTTAACTAAAAAAAAAAGAAGAAAAAATCTGAATCACAAGCTGAATAAGAAGATTGAAACAAAATACTGAATAACAACTGCTGTACTGAATGAAGCTGTGATCCCATGGAGAAAATGCAAAAAGATAATATAATTAAGGATTAAAGAGAAGATCAAAGGAGACCATGCTGAACATGTGTGATAGGCTGATGCAAACCCCTGTTCTTCATGTTGGGGTGAGAAGACAGGAAAAGCACAAAAAATGCAGCAAGAGAGAATAAGACAGGTACAGAAAACTTCAAGGTGTGGAAAATTTTCAAATGCAAACATGAGGAATATAGAGATTTCCATTCTCCATGTTCTTTGCCAGTCTCTTTCCAGTTTGCACCTTACTTTTTCTCTCTTCTTGTTATGCTAAAATTTTGATTTTTGTCTTGTCTAAGCTGAGCTACTCACCATATATGTGTACATCCTCCTTGCATTTGAAATCTACAAAGTTCCCGTGGCTTAGTCATATCGATCTCTTGGCTATACTTATTTTCTTTTGTCTGTGGTAGAATCCTTTGTGTATTAACCATTAAGAGTTTCTTTGAGGAACTCAGTCTCTTTAACAAGTTTCCTCCTTGGAAGAGGAGATTAGATCTTGAATTTTTTTTTTCAATATGTTGAAATCTGTCTTCCTAAATACTGAATTTTTTAAACTTTGCCCATTCTCCTTTCTTCTAAACGTTCATTTCACTCTTGCTTTTTTTCCCCCAGACGCCCTTCCCCTTGATATTGCAATAACTTCTCCCCTGCTGATTAAAAACTCCTGATGGTTTTTTGTGATATTTAATTTCAAAACAATTGTCTAAAGAATAATCAAAATGTACAATTTCAAAAGAAATTGTCTGCTGGTTTGGCTCTGTGTGAAAAACTCCACTGTTACAATATCTGTGGTCTTCTCCCCTTTGAAACACACTTTTCAACAGGTCAGCTAGTTTTGTTGGTGACCTAGAGAGGTAACATATGCTCCTTGACATCTTCCCTGATGACAAGGTAATATTTACATTATATTAAGTAGTCCTGTGACATGAATTAACCCACAAAGTCTCTTATTTTAATTAAATGATCTTTTGATCAAGCTTGATCCCATACTTGACTATCTTTCAATTTTTTGGTGCAAATATTTATTTTCTTTCTCAGTGCAGATACATTTTGTAGTACTTTCATGTTATCAAGAATGATCTTCATACTACAAGAAAAGAAAAAACATAAATCTTTCTCCAATTTCTTTCAAGTAAAAGAGAGTAAGAATTAAGACAAAATAGGGAAAAATTGAGACAATGAAAATGTGGCTCACTGGATGAAAAGTGCAAGGGGAGTAAGAAAATAGGGTTATGATTAGATCTTGACAATAACAAGAACACACAGGAAATCACAGAAATATATATAATCTTCACCCAAATTATTATAAGGAAAACAGACTAAAACAGTGGCTCCATAATCGTTCCTTTGAGCTTATGGTTTGAGGAAGTGCTCTGACATCTACAATATGAAATGAGCCTGAACACAACATTTTGTTCTCTAGAGGGAATTATCAAACACAAACACAGAAAGGTGGAAATAAGTAACAACAACACTTCTGATAAAGGCTGGGGATTATAGTGCCAGAGGCATACAAAACAGGCTAAGAAACGATGTTGTTGCCAGGAACCTAATCTCAGTCCAGAATTGTTATTATAAGGAAGAGATTATGTCAGACAAGTAAGGCAATTACTGAACCCCACTCCATGCCAGTGAGGTTATCTGGAGAAACATGTCCAGTGTTCTATACTGAACCTGAGAAAAGATGCAAACAAACTGGATAGCATCCAGAAAAACATCATTGTACCTATGAGAAATTTTTGAAACCCAAGCAAAAACAAACACACAAAAAATGTTGAAAGAGCTGTGGCTGTTATTTTGCAAGTCTGAAAGACAAAGGAGAGACTGGAGAATATTCTGACATGCTAAAGGGTTTTATAAAGGCACATGTAATAAACTATTCCACATAGTCAGTGGGAAAAAGAAAAAGAAAAAGAAAAGCTATTTAATTTGAAGGAAAGATGGCTGGAAAGTTTATACCAAAAATTCTTTCTCATTAAAAATTCTAAATTCTGAAAATCCAGAAAAGGCTGCTTTAAGGATCTGATGACATCAGAGATTTTGAAGAAGAGCTGAAACAAATGCTAGGGGTGGATTAGGAATACTTTAAAATATCTCACCAGGCTTAGTCACTTTCCAGCCCTTCATTTTTATGATTTTTGACTCTGTCTGCTATCTGTAGTTATAATCTATAAGTTTAGAAGAACGATATAATATCAAATAATTTGCCAAAGAGTCTCATTAAACCTAACATTGCAAGACTGACATCTTAGCATTGGATAAGCTCTGTAGAGTCCCAATTCATTTTTGAGAAAAACAGCTTCAGTCATCTCTAGCTGGATTATTCCTATTTTTTCCTCACAGGATGAGTAGTTCTCTGAGCAGGGGTTGAAATCAGAATCATGTTCCTCATGTGCCCTCAGAATCAGAATTCCCATTTCTTGCTTCCATATTGTTTCCCAGTTCTTTGCATTTTGTTGCAAATGAGACAGGAAAGATGCCTTTAGTTTTTTTTTGAGCAGCTTCTCTGGAAGGGAGAGGAGAAGTGATTATTACCCCTTCAGTCTGGCAACTGTCAGGGGTGTCCCCTCTCTCTGCATTGGGGAGGTTTTCCAATTATGGAGCTGCAGCAAAAGGAGGGGAAGGCACCACTCCTTTTCTTTCATTGTTTGCCTGTTTCAATAGCCATTCTGCAGCAAAATGGAGGACAAAGCTGCTGGCTACTTGTTAGATCAAGCCTCTTTTGGGCTTGGATTCAAGGATATTCACTTTGGAAGAAATTCCACCCCCACAAAAGGTAGGCTTCAGTTAATAGCTTGTTCAGCCACAGAGTTTCTAAGCAGTAAAAGAAGTGGGCATCTGTGTGCAAGATTCTAGTCAGAAAATTTGACGGGTTTATGGCATTTCAGGCATACAAATGCTATTTTGGATGACAACCTTACTGATTTATTTTTCTTTTATTTTCTGTACTTTGCAGCAAAGGCAGCATCTCCTGCCATGTTATGTGAAATGCCTGCTTACATCTGCAAGGCAAGGGCTGTTTGGATTTTTTTTCACATTTTGGTAGTAGCACACATACCCACATTTCTGGAATACAGTGCTTACGTCACCCTGTGTCAAGTTGCATAAATATACTCTACAGAGAAGGGAAGGTGACAGATACAAGCAGTCTTTTATTATTGAAGCATGAGACACTCAGTCTAAAGCCTTCAAAAATTTATCTTAGGGGTCTAGAAAGGATTCCCAGTTTTGCTTATATTTTCAAGGTTGTGAGCTTTTCATAAGCATCACTTATATGTGTGTAATAAAATCATTATTTTAATCCTGGAATGATTCAAGCTATTATTTTATCTCACTACTACAAAATTCTTGGGTTTGATTGTTATGAAGGAGTGTTCATTGTTCTAGTAGTTGAATTTGTGAAAATTATTGTATTGTTTTATTTGAAAGAAAATTCATTAATAGCATAAAGAAATTTTCTGTTTCAAACTAAATAAGAGAATTCAATCCTAGATGAAAGATAGGCAAAATGAGATATCTGTGATCACTTGTCTTAATCTCTGAGAGCAGGTTTTAGATCTCTGAATGCTTAAAAAATGCATACCAACAATACTCTCTAAATAAAATGGAAGGGAATCTAAATTTACGTTACTAGGAAGCAGTAGAAGTTTTCTGTATTTAAAGAACAGCTTTCAGTTTCAAATCAAAATAATAGCTACAGCAGAAGAAAGGGAAAATGCAAGCATCTTGGAAAAGTAAGTAAATCTAATTAAATAGATAGGACTTTTTTGACTGTTTGAGTAGTGTATAAAGATTTAAATATTGCAGGAAAACATCTATTGCCAGACAAAACCCCCGGCAAAACTGTGAGGCCCTGACTTACTAGCACTAAACTGTGACCCAGCATTCAGAATATCTGATTTTGGAAATATAGCTACAGACAGAAATAACCTCTGTGATTTCTAGCTGTGAAATAGTCCTAAAATAAATTCTTATGAGATTAGAAGGACTTCTCTGATATAGCACTTTTTTCAAAATAATACAATGACTGTTGTTTCAGTTAGGGTATTGCATTATTTGCTTTGCTCTGCTCCCTAAAACTTGTTTCTCTCTGAAGGAAAGCTGAGGAGTGTATTACATCAGTTACAACATGGCTTGCACCGTGGTCTGGTGCATGGGATTTGTTTATCTCCTTGTTTTCCAATACTTAACCTCATGACTCAAGAATCATAATGTGCCCAATTAGTTTTGGTTTATATGCTCTGTGTGTTTCAACTGTGCAGTGTTGTTTCTTGATAAAAATTACATTTCTACAAAACTGGGATCATTTCACCCATCACAAGCCATCCTGAGATTATTACCTTATCATGGGTCAAATGAGAACAGATGTTGCTACTGAATATAGGGTCAGGTGGGACAGATTTGGTTATGCAAGGCAGTAATACCTTAGCTTCTTTAAAATTACACCACGTTCCTGAATGTTATTCAGGGACCTATACAAGATAGAAAGATTCTGAATTATCTCGTCCCACCACCTTTATTAATTGGAACTACCTTTTAATGGTTCTCATGAAATTCATAAAGTTAGTGCCTCTAGTTTCTTTTGGCCAAGAAACTGTTGAGAAATCAGACTACAGAAAAGTGCCCTGTATATAAAGCTATTTATTTTTGCATCTTCTTGTTTATGAAATGTATTGCTAGTATGATAACACTTAAAAAAATCTTTTAAGAATCTGTAAATAAAATTTTTGGGTTTTTCAATTTCTGCTCTTTCAGCGCAGTACTTTGAAATAGTCATTACCTGGCCATTATTCAGATTTCAGTGAGGTGGTCATTACTTGAAATATAAATGTAACTCTAACATAGTACATTCGTTTTGAAAGATGCAGTTTATTATATTGTCCGAATTTCTGTATTTATTTAGATTTTTGATACATTCATTTGAACCCAGAATTAATATAGAACTTATCATAAGTGCAGAATGGAAAGTCACTCCTGTTGAAAAATCATTCCTTTGAATTTTTTAGTCTCACCCATTCTACCATGTACGAAGTTCTGAAAAAAATAGAGTTATGCAATGTAATCTGGAGACCATCAGAATCAGGCTATTTCAAGGTACAAGGGAAGTATGAATTTTAAAAGTATGGAGCCATCCTTAAGAATGGGCTGGATCCTCCTCCTTGACTTTCAGTCTTTAAAGCTCCAGTCTGATTTCCTCTATTTCCAAGTGAGTAAAGGCAGCCTTAGGGAATAGACAGTCTCCTTGAGGAAGCCTACAGTTGACAATTCATTTGAGTGCCTAACAATCTAGCCAAATGCTCTACCTCTAGGCCATCCACCATCATTGTTTTTTCTTTTGGCTACTTGTAATTAAAAGAATTACTCTGTGTATAGTGATGTTTCAGGATTCTTTCCAAGTAGTTGCAAGACGAAATATCTTTCCTTTGAGGGGAATGAAAGACTGTCAGTACAGAAGTAAGTAGTCTGAAGAGCCTAAGAACAGACTCATTCATAGGTAAATCAAAATTTGATTTCTTATTTGTAACAAGACATCCAGCTGCCAAAAAAAAAAAAAAAAAAAAAAAAGAAACCAGTTGCAAGACACCTTCAGACTTTCTTTTTCCCTTCTGTGAAATTTAGATGAGAGTGACAAGATTATATGTAATGAAAGTCTCAGCTAAAAATACAATAATCTCTTTAATGCAACAAAGGCCAAGCACATTAAATGATGTAACAATTTGTCTCCCAGGAGAATGTGTGTGAAAACTCATGGAATGTGGTAATGGATTCTGATACTGATGTATGAATCTTTTCCTTGGTGTGTAACTTCCTCACCTCCATGCAAAGAAACTAGTGAGTATTACATGTTCAGTAAAAAGATGTGATCCTTGTCATAAACACGCTTTTTAAAATTTGGCTAACTGCTTTCTCTTTTTGTTTAACAGTCTTTGTATGTGCTGGGCAATGAAAATTGAAGTCATGTCTCCTGAAAAGGAAGGGTTTTCCCCTACTGTAGACCTCTTTGCATCCATTGTAATGATACAACTGATTTGTACCTACAGTTTGAAAGAAGCAACATACATGCCTTGGGTATGTAAGCAACTTTTCTCAATGAGCCAATAGTGAACCAATATTCACTATTGAATATTGGTTCACTATGTTCCCATGTTCTCTGCTTTTTTTTTTTTTTTTTTAAAGGAAAAGTCACTAGAGAACGGCTGTTTTTCTTCCTTTTATTGTAGCCAAGTAGCAACTGGGAAACAAGAACATATAGCCACTTCAGAAATACACCCATGAGTCCCAAATCCATGGTGAACCAGAATAATGAAATTTCCCTATGAGAGAAACATTGTAAAACACTGATGAGACAAAATCATAGCTAGACTATGTCTAGAACTTGCCATAATGTGTCTTCAGTAAGAACTGTTGTTGCAGTGTGCTATTTAAGCCTTGGCTTAAAGGCTTTCCTTTCCTTTAGCAATGGAAAGCTTACCAGGCTTGCTAGGTGCATCATTTCCATTTCCTTTACAAAACAAAACAGCAGTGAGCCATAGCTTCAAAAAGGAAAAAAAGAACATAGCACTAAGCATGTAAAGTTTTTGTTATAAATGCTTAATTGTGAAGATTTTTGCAAAATGTTTTACATTCTATCTGAATACATAGGAAGATGGTTCCTAATTCTAAACAAATAAGCACTCTTGAATTTTAAGTATTTACAATTCTTAAAAACCAATCAGTAGTCAACAGAAATAAAGCAAGAAAGTATGAGAAATGGGTAAGTAGGAGGCTTTGTACCACTCTCATCCTATGTGGCAATGCTGGCTTACAGTTCCTCAAGGACTGTTAAGTCCTATAAATATTTTCACAGTAGCAGAACACATATATTAGTTACAAATTTATTTTAAACTTAGCTCAGCTGATGTAACTTATGTTCCCAAAATGACTTTTTTTGCTGTTGTTTTGTTTTGAATAAAAAAAAAAAATCTATAGAGTCTCCTTGTCCAAAATTACTATGGTGACAAAACAGATCTCTGAGCATAAAATCTGCATCAACCCAGCTGAACAGGTTACATGCTCAGCATTGAATTTCTATTCTAGGCTGACACCATGGGAATGAGTTAATATATTCACATGGAAGTATAGACTGCTGTAAGTGTGGCAGGTAAGTCAAACCGTGCATGCTTGGCCTGTGGGGTCCTTAGCACTGCAGAAGGGAGAAGATATCTTATTAGCAATGCTTGTTAAAGTCTGCTGGAGTGCAGAAATACAATAAAATCCATTCATAACTATATCCAAAAAGAGAAGATGGCTTAGCATACTTTATTTCCTTGTATTTCTCATGTCGAAGATGAGGATAAAGTGAAAACTATATCCATAGAGTCACATATTTTAACCTTGAACTGGTGTCCATTAGAAATGAAATCTGTCTTAATACATAATTCAGAGCACACCCACCTACTCTCCTGCTAAATGTTGTTGTGGGGGTAGCTATTTTCTTGTTCTGTGCCACTTTCAAAGAGAAGGTTGTTGAGTCTGTTATCTTTGGCTGAATGTGTAAGCAGTTTTGGAACCGTGGAGAAAGGAGTAGGAAAAAACCATCAGTGCCAGAGAAACTATTTAACTGTGTCCCCCCCCACCACACCTTGTGATTTCACCTTCCCATCCTTGCTCTTTGCTAACAGACTCCTTTATCCTTCTGCCTAGACTTGTTCGAACATCACCTCTTAGAACCACTGATTTTCATCATTGGGCTAAGAGTTGGCTGGCAATTGCAAAATGTAGATAATTATGTCCTAGTCTCAGGAGTAGCTTAAAAAAAAAAGTGGAGATGTGGAAGTTTCTATTTTTCTTCCTTTTTTTTTTTTTTTTCCTGCTGAAAACTTTCTAAACGAAGTATGTCTATCCCTAGAGGGAATATTTCTCAAAAAACAAGATATAGATAATTCATCAAGTTGAAATAGAATAGCATAATAAAACTAGGGGAAGAATATTCTTTAATAGAATGCAGGAAAAGCAGTGACATGGTGACATTATTCATATAGACAAGCACTAGTGAGATGGAAGTTTAAAAAGCTGCCTCTTGCTGTAGGCATATTTTAGTTTGCTGTTCGGTAGTTTTCCAGTGGTTTTGTTGCTGTTGCTGAAGAACAAAAATAAAAATAGTCATCAGGATCATGGGATAAAAAGAAATCTTGTTTTCTGTCCTTTCTGAAAGACTTGTGTGCCTCACCTGGAGCAGGATCAGTCTGGCTCTGTACCCAACAAGTTGTCACTGCTGGACTGTGTTTTATTTTAGCAGTGGTGGGTTCCTGCAAAGGTGTCTGTGCATGTGTGTAGGCTGCAGTGACTTTAGAAAAACAAAAATAGTTTTAATGCCTTTAGGTTTCTAGGTTCCAACTTTTAGTTTGGCACTTGAAATCCTGACTCTTGTCCTCTCAGCCCCCTATTTTCTAGCAATTGGTTTTCAAGTTTCTTTATTGGGTTTTTGTCAATATGCAACCTAGTATTTCTCCCAAAGGAGAGTTTTTCCATTTTCTTTTGCCATTTGCATTCACTCCATGTGACAAATGTGGTAGGAGCCAATGGGTAGTCTTGTCATCCTGTTTCCCCATCCCTTGCTTAACCTCCTACATTTGCACACCTGTAGATGCTTATGACGACCAGACAGCCCACCTCTTGATCCATTCATCCTTTTATCCATTTCACCCTTGTTTATCTCCTGGATAAATGATGGCAGAAGACCTCTGACACCTCTTAATGCATTTATTCTCCCTCTCATGTCCTCAAAATCATATCTGAGGACAGAATATTAAGACTGGACATGCTTGCAAGTTTATATTTAAGCCATTTTAGAAATGACTGTGTTTGAATTTTCCTGCATCTGCTACCACTAGTATTCTTTAACCTTCTTTTAACTTCTTCATTTTGCTAAGAAAGTTGGAAGTTTTTCTCTTCCAAGTTTGAAGGGCTTCATCCCCTTTTCTATGCTTTATTTTTTTTAATATATATTGAGAAGAAGGTAAAAGAGGACCAGAAAACAACACTTAAAAGTTTTGAGTGCCCTCTCCACCCCTCCAAAGAATCTGAGAGCCCAGAGAGACAGCTGTGTTATCTCCCTGAAGATTTGTTTTCCATTTGATCAGGCTGAGATCAGTCAGGGTGAGCAAAAGGTGTTTGAGAAGTAACTCAAAATTTAAACCATGCTTTTATGTGAGCTTTTTTTTTTTTTTTTTCTTTGAGGATTTATTTTATTTGTTATTATGAAGGACCAATAGTGCTGCCAACTATAGAATATTAGGTCTTGTGGTGCAATGGACCAAGTTTTATAGGATCAGGCAGAGCATGATGAGTATTTTTCTGGTTGCATTTTATCTTCATAAATTCAGAGCATCAGCTTTCTGTGCTTATCTTGAGCAATGAGGGCTCACAGTTTCCTGGATTGTATTCTTCCTGGTAGAAGAACAGTCTACCCCTTCAGTCTCCTTCTGCTTCCCAAAGCACAATTTCAGATGAAAGACAAGTTCCTGAAAAACTCTGTGATCTCTACTGGTTGTCTTTTCTTTACTTGAATTCAACACCAATGATTCGTCAACTTTGGTTTTGTTCAGTTATGGAAAATCAAAATTGGTTACAGGTTCAATGTGATAACATTTCCCTGCTTGGAAATAATGCAAGTTCTGTCAATACTGCGTTAATGGAACTTGCCCTGATACAGTAGACTGGCTTCTACTGGTTTTACTGAAGATTTGAAAACCAGAAAAGTTAAAACATAGTATGTATAGAATCTGGGCACAGAACTGTGTCAGTAGATTAGTGGCATACTGTGCATTATGGCATGATGGTATTCCTGTAGTGGGTTGACCCTAGCTGTATGCCAGGACTGGGGAGAGAAAATGTAACGGAGGGTTCATGTGCTGGGGTAAGGACAGAGAGAGGTCACTCATCAAATACCATCATGGGCAAAACAGACTAGAATCAGATATATTAATTGAATGTATTACTAAGAAAATCAAAGCCAGATGATGAGAACTAAAAACAGATCTAAGAAGAATCTTCCCCCCTCCCTTCTTCCCAGCTCGATCTCCTCCCCCAGTGGTGCAGGGGGACAGGGAATAGGGGTTACAACCCCAGTTCATCACAGGTTGTTTCTGCTGCTGCTGCTGCTCAGGGAGAGGAGTCTTTCCCCAGCTCCATTGTGAGATGCCTCCCACGGGAGATCTTCCACCATGAACTTCTCCAATGTGAGTCTGTCCCACAAGGGACCGTTCTCCACAAACCGCTGCAGAGTGGGTCAGTCTTCCATGAGATGCAGTCCTTCAAGGACAGGCTGCTCCAGTGTTGGTCCCACATGGAGTCACAAGCCCTAGCAGGAAACCTGCTCCAGTATGGGAATCCCACGTGTTCATAGCCTCCTTTCAGCTCCAGCATAGGGCTTCTCCAAGGGCTGCTGGTGGATCTCTGCATCCCTGTGGCTCTCCATGGGCTGCAGGGGCACAGCTGCCTCACCATGGGCTGCACCATGGGCTGCAGGGGAATCTCAGCTCCAATACCTGGAGCACTTCCTGCCCCTCCTTCTGCACTGACCTTGGTGTCTGCAGAGCTGTTCCTCTCACATGTTCTTCTCAGGCTGCAATTACATCAGTGCAATAACTTTTTTTCCTTCTTCTTAAATATGCCATCACAGAGGCATTACCACCATTTCTGATTGGCCCAGTCTCGGCCAGCGGTGTTTCCAACTTGGAACAGCCTGGGCTTGACTCTGCTGCACATGAAGGAAACCTCTGGCAGCTTCTCACAGAAGCCACCTGTAACCCCCCTGGTACCAAAACCAGGCCACACAAACCCAATACAATTCCTCATCTCAGCCCAGTCCATCTCTTGTAAACATAACACAAAAACAACAATTATTGAAGAAGAAAGGAAGAAAATGCACCAGATGCTCATGGTGTGGTAAGAAGAGACTGGAATGACTTGATATTTTTAGTTCTAATCCCAGTTAGAATCTGGGGTTCTGGAAATATTTGGTATGCTGGTGAGGGAGGAGCACATTGATCCTTTTTGTATGGGGTAGATCCTTGAGTTTACTGGGTCCAATCAGCTTCATAATCTGAGGGATTTCTGCTTCCTGGTCCACAGGAGCCAAATCTGGTGGCTGTGGGGACTGATTTGCCTTAGTTCCTGGAGGAAAGGAAGGAAAGGCAGATGCTTGAACAGGCTCTGGACTGAGCAGACTACAAAGCTCCTGTTTTTCTTGTCACAGAACTTACTCCAGTCCCAAACTTTTGTTTCTTCTGCCTTGTCAAGCAGGCTAGGAGCTAAGTGTTGTCACAGTGAATGCTGCTATTTCTGTCCTGTGTGTTAGCTGGAAAAACCTTAGCCTGATGTCTATTGTATTACATAGCTGTCCAGGAGCAGTCATTCCAACACGACCACCAGATTGACCAAACTTCTTGTTGCTGGTGGTGCTCCCCTGGGACAAAGCTGCTGTTGTGTTTTATGGAGTGTATCATAAGTCTTCCTTCTCCCTGTCTCCTCACTCTACTTGTACCCAAAGTGCTTTGCAGAAATGAACTTACGGGACTTCTAGATGTTGCTGCATACACAGAACATCTTCCACAGAGTCCTGTTTCTGTAAAGGGAGCAGAAAGAGGAATAAAATTATGTTGTCTTAATATATAACATTATAATGTCTTAATCTAAGCACAAATTACTGTTATAGATTAAGATATATAAAGATTATAGTAAGATATAAATCACAATATCAATGTATGGTGATAAAATTCTATGGGAGATAGGTTTCAAATGCTGTCCTCTATTTATCATGTAGCCTCCTTTATTTGAAATTAAGTAATCACTTCATGTGGACTTACAAGGTAAAGGAATAGCCTAATGACACTGTAAACTAGAAGGCATCCATGCCTGTAAAATATTATTCTTTTTCTCAGACATTTGCAAACATTAACTGGTAGCCTCTCATGATGACCCTTTGAGATGCTTTCATCTGTGTTTGACAGAGTGGGAAATAGATAAAAAATTATGAAAGGATGAGGAAAGGTCAGAGAGTGAAATTTGTGAAATCATGTACATCCCTGTTCTATCTTTCTAAGTCAATGACCTTCCCTATGTCCTTCAAAGCAATCCATAGTAGTTTTACTTGTATCTTTAATGTTTCATTCAACATAGTATAAGACCATGAATAATGAAGTTTACACTATACAGGCAGGGTAGCTATTGATTTACACAAGGTATGTCTCATTTATTAATCTGTAAATACTATGCAAATATATGCATGACAAGAAATTAAATCAATGCCTGTCACTTCTCTTTTCAGTCTGCATGTTTTCATGAGTATAAATTTGACATTAATATTAGTTTACAGGAATGCACTTGCTGAGAAAGCAATGATTTACACTGGTGTGCAAATTGCTCATATGAGTTGAGAGTTTTTGAAAACAGTGTGTGTAACCTGGACCTGCTGTCCTGTGAGTGCCAATTTATAGATGATCTTAGATCCATTGATTATATGGATTGTTGAAGTATAATAAGGGAAAGGGAACACTCAATTCTTAAGGTTTTGTGGATGGTCTCTATCTGAAATGTCAAAGTATTAAACATTAGGGTTGGGTAGAAAACATGCTGAACAGAGAGCTTTGGCTGGAGCTCAGGGACAAAAAGAGATTTTGTGACCTTTGGAAGAAAAGGCAGGAAACTCAGGAGGACTACAAGGTTGTCATGAGGTTATGTGGGAAGAAAAATAGAAGGGTCAAAGTCCAACTAGAACTTAATCTGGCCACTGCTGTAAAAGACAATAAATAATGTCTTATTAATAAATAATAAATACATCAGCAACAGAAGGAGCACTAAGGAGTATCTGTCTTTGAATGTGGGAGGAAACACAGTGACAAAGGATGAGAAAAAGGCTAGGATGCCTTCTGTGCCTTAGTCTTTAATAGTAAGAGCTGGATACCAGACCTCTGAGCTGGAAGACAGGGATGAGAAGCAGAAGGAAGCCCCCATGATCCAAGTGGAAATGGTCAGTGACCTGCTACACCACCTAAACACCTAAACACGCAAAAGTCTGTGGGGGTGGATGGCATCCACCTAAAGGTACTGAGGAAGCTGACAGAAGTTTTCAGCCCGTTTCCATCATTTATCAGCAATCCTGGTTAACTGGGGAGTTCCAAGTGACTGGAGGTTAGACAGTGTGACACCCATCCATCCATAAGGTGTGTTGGAAGAGGCATTCAAAGAACTACAGACCTGTCAGCCTGACCTTGGTGCTGGGGAAGGATCATTCTGAGTGCCATCACCTCATGTGTTCAGGACAACCAGGGGATCAGGGACAGCCAGCATGAGTTCATGAAAGACAGGTCCTTCTTTACTTACTTGATCTCCTTCTATGACAGGATTACCTGCTTAGTGGATGAGGGAAGGGCTATGGATGTTGCCTACGTGGACTTTAGTAAAGCCTTTAACCAGAGCATTCTCCTGGAGCAACTCATGTCTGCTCATGACTTGGACAGGTACACTGTTGGTGATGAGAGGCAATCTCTACAAAGAATTCTAGGAAAAAAATATTCCGGGGGTTCTTCTTCATTCTTTGCTGGATAGCTTTGTGCATTTCACTGTTTTCAGAACACCTGATAATTTCTTGGTATAGAGCGGGACACTCAGAATCAGTGCCTTCTGTCTGAGTAATAACTATTTTGGTGGTAATATTTATAGCTTTTACTTACTGATGTATTAGGGAACAGACATTTTCCATATTTGAACATGTCTGAGTTTGAGCATGATCTGATACATTTTTTTTTGTGGGAAAACTAATGTCTTTTTTTAGATATTTGTATGTAATGGAATACCTGCTACAGGAAGGCATTGGGTTGTGATAGAAACACCATGAACAAATTAAAGATACTTATTCTTAAGAAACGTATGGTTTTATTTCTGTAAGTTGTTTTTTATTTTTTTTCTTTCATTTTAAAATCAGGTTTTCCCCTTAGCAGCTTTAGATATCCTGAAACAAGAAAGATGAAAAATTATTGAACTGGAGACTGTGGTCTGAGCATTTTCTGCATTACTATGGGATGGAAATGGCATAAGAAAACCCCCCAAAATGCATTTTTAAAGCACAGCTTTGAGGACTCCAGAGGTTCAGTTAAGCATTCAGCATGAACATCTGCAGGTTTGAATCTCAGACTTCCTTAATGCAATGACCTCATTTCTCTACAAATTGGTCTCTGTACTCAGCTGGTTGTAGGTTAGTTAAAATCAACCTCTCTCTGCTAAGTTGTACTTCAAAAATTCCTTTAGAAGTTTTCACACTGAATACATTTCCACCTGTCAGTTCACATGAACCCATTTGTATCTTCCAGGAATAAAAAAATAGACCGAACTAACCGTTGATGGAGTTTTATGACTCATTGAAGCCCCGAGCTATGTGAAACTGGCTTTAATTTCTAAAAATCAATAATACGTTTAAGCTGTATGTGTCTCTGAGAGTCTTACCCCAGTGAAGAAGCAAATTTACTCTGTATAACAGGTGAAAATAGATTTTCATTCAATTTTTGGCTGAAGTAGTGTTTCTGAATATAGCTCTGATAACAAAGCTCAGTTGTTGGGTTTCAGTGAAACCGTTGTGTAATACATTGCAGGCAGCTGAGCCCACTGCAATGGAAGAGAAAGACAAAGCCCTTTTGGCAGGGTTTTCAAAATGAAAATTAAGACTTTCTGGAGGTGAATCACCTCCTGATGGGCTGATAATGCTATGAAATCTGTTTGTTTTAAATATTGCTAGTGATATATGGAGCGCATTGTATGCCATAGTCATTTGATGGTGTGTGATTCACAACAATTTCCTTCCCACTGCAAGCCTTTTGAGTCAGTCAGAGAAAAGAAATAACAATTCATCCCTGCATCTGTATTGTCCTGTTTAGACCACTTTGGAAAGCTACAAAATGTCCTGGACAATACAGCTTGAATGATAGGTTTTCATAGCATTTTTTTAGATATTGTGAGCTTCTCATGCAAACCCAGTATAAAAAAATAAACATACCTATATTATTGATATTCTACCACCCCTGCAATGAAAAATACAGCAAGAAACATAAACATATCTATTAAAATGTAGACATGTCACATTTGAGAAATCTGCATTTGCATTCTTCATTCCTCTGTTAAATATTACAGCCCATTTTTGGTGTACATCCCTTACTGGTTTCTTAAAAGAGTGAGAATTAACATCCCTGTGGGCTCTACTCATAGAATGACTTTGCCTTTGGCTATCTCTCTTGTAGTTTTCAACCCCTGGTTAGACCTCCCTTAAACCATCCCTCTTGCTTTGATACCAAAAAGAGTTTCTCAATTTGCCACATTTGTCAGTATTTACTTTTTAGTCTGCCAATAACTTTACCACTTTTAATTGATTTTTCTTCATTACCAAAGGAATGATAATGGATCACATGAGTGCACTGTACAAGGGAGTTGTGCCTCTGTAGAATCTCCTCTGGACATTGTGGAGGATCTGTCTGTCTGCTATGTGTAGAACAAGGATAAGGCTAATAGAAAGCATCACTTTTCTGAGGTATTTTTTTAGGATATGTTTTAATTTTTCAGGCTAAGGGAGATGATGTAATGGAGGAAACGGTGAAAAGTGAAGCTAAGCATTGTATTCTTGTTTTTTAAATGATGTTTGACTTTGTCTAATCTCCAGATGTCACAAAAAGAACAATGATGCTATAGCAAGAGAGAATTAGTGTTTGCTATAGGGAAGATGATAAACAGTTTTGACTTGAGTCCTGTGAATATATGTTTGCATAAGAGTCACAGAAATTCAGAACCTGCTGGAAGAATAAGAATATAAAGCTGGTTTGGAGCAGAGTTAATTTCATTACTCTATTAATCTTGCTTCTGAGCTTGTTTAAAAGAAGCAGACTTGCAAATGACTTTGAGTTCTGCAGGAAGATAATTTTAATTTTATGGGGCACTTTTACTCAGAAGTAGGCGTTTTGCAGCTGAAAGCATATGGTGTTGGAATTCTCCCTGTCTGTCATGAGGACTGGATGATGCCAGCACGCTCTCCTGCCTTCAAATGCTATGGCACCTTGTAGAGTTTCTGCTTGTTAATAATGTACTTTCTTAGACAAGAACTCACTATGAGAACCAGATACTGAGAAAATCTTGTTACTGGATCCCAATGAGGTTAATAACTACTCTGCAATACTCACCAGCCTCTATCAGCCACTAATGCTCAAGAGCTCTAACAAAGATTAACCATCTTCTCAGGGGTCTCTGAAAGTGCACAATCAAGAGCTGAATATAATTTTGTACAAAAAATACCAAAGATACTTCCTTTAAGATTCTAACATTTACCTTGCAACAAACCAGCTAGAAAACAGAGCTGTGTCTCTTCAAAAGCTTCAGATTTCCTGAGGTTTAAAGGCTATGAAGGGTTTCAGCATCAGTTCCCCATCAGTTGCAATAAGTAGCAATTTTAATCATGAATATATTTCATGGAGGTTTCAGATCAACGACATTTTCTGACATTTTTGGCTACTGGTTCAGTCATATTTTTTACAGTGGTTAAAACCAAAACCAAACAAAAATGTTCCTCACAATCATTACTTGGCAAGAATATCAGACCTTTTATTTTCTGTTGAAATAGGAAAATGTGGGTAGCTAGAAGAGGAGGTATTGTAGCTTACTCAGATATAAGGTTGCAAAGCAAATTTATTCTTGCTCACATTCTTTGTAAAAGTTGTGTTGGGTAGTTTGTTCTGCAGCTCTGTACACTTATTTTAGTCTCCTCTGGTCTATGTGACATTTACATGATATCATGGCAAGTCTCTGCTATTCAGTTTCTTCAAATAAAATCAGAGGACCAAGATGCATTAAGTGCATCTGAATTAATAAAAACCAATGTTCTATGGATACACTTAATCCTCCATTTGTCAATTAAGGATTCCAAATGTTGTGATATTTGTAGTGTATCCAATTTAAACTTGTTCTTGAAGAGAAAAAAATTGTTTACTTCTTCAATGGGTATTTAATAATGGTAAACTGATTATGGAGTTATTTTTTCTCTTTTACAGTTAGCTAAATCTTGCCATTATTACTAACTCTCAAAACAGTAACCAAAGCTGCTCTTGCAGATCCTGCCATTCATGAGGCGAATTAATTTCACCTGTAACCTTCAAAGTGCTCAAATCAGTATGCATTTTTTATTGTCTCTTCTGTGCCAGTAAAACCTTTCATTTTACCTTTTTTTTTAGAAATGCTACAGTAAGAAAAATCATTGAGACTATGATTTAAATGGAAACACTACCTGTATATCCAATATCCTGTTGAAAAACATTAGTGGCTGATAGAGGCTGCCTATGCCTTTTCCTTGACTGTTAAGGAACCCGGATCTGTCTTCTACAATGTCTGGTAGATGGTATATTGTGATTGCCATTAGTTATTTCAGTTGCTGGTATCAGAATGACTCATACAATTATCTGGAAGTACAAAGCAATTCAGTGCTTATACTCAACAGAGAGTATTTGAACACATGTTAAGTTTCAACAAAATTTGTGAATTCATCAGTTTCCTTTATGAATTAGAATCATATACCAAAGAATCAGTGCCATTTTGTGGGTTTAACTGCTATTATTTAAACAGCACTTATTTATTTTGTCTTGAAAACAACTCCACATGCAAATACACTCTATAGAAAATGCTAAAAAAATCCTCTTTGCTCCTTACATGAAGATTCAGCCACAATGAAAAGTCATCTATGTTCTGGGAGAGAATAATATTTTGTGCATTTTTCTCTAACTTTCATTCTCACTTTTTGTGCCTACTGAAAGTGAGGTTGAGTAACAAAGACACCGTACACAGCATTCCAGTCGTTACTGCTCCTGGTTAAACATACAAGGATTACTTTTTGACCATTTACCTATATACTTCTGTCTTAAGCGATTTTAATTCATCTTTACTCAGGTGAGACCTTTTATTCTGAGGAAATCTCTGTCAGAAGATGTTGTCATAGTTAAAGGGGGGTCTCACAACACCTTCATGCCATTCCTGAAGCAGTTTGTTCAGTGTTGCATTAGAGCATGCTATAGCAAGGCAGGAGGTGGTTACAGTGGCTGCCAAACCCTCAGGTGTCTGTTTTATTAAGGTTGGTGATACTCAGTTAACTGAGATGTCAAAAGGTTGGGAGTACAAAATGACAGGTCACATCACCAGCTAGAAAGATACATTGCTGTCACCTTTGCTGTTTCCTGCATGTGCAGTGTGGAACCAAATAAGTATCTCATTAACAATAATAAATAAGAGATCAGTAAAAATCTTCAGCAATAACTCCTGCATATTTTTCAGTTCAGCTTTCCTAGGAATCCAGGAAACATTTTGTCTTAGAAAATTTGGTACCAAATTTTCCCCCTTCAGCACTAATTACAATTCTCTGTAGTTCTCTCTCTCTTTTGCCTGCCTTCCCTGCATTTTTACTTGACCAGAACCTACACTTGATTAAGAAAAAATGTGGTATCTTAGGTACCATTGTATGGCTGCTGATGGTAGGTGATCCTGGTTTAATCATCATTATTAACTATTTAGTTGCTTTGCTGGTCATTCTTTGGATTTTGTGGTGAAATTTTTAGTTACCAAGAAAACAAAGTTTTGGTAAAAAAAAATTATAATGCAAATATTGTCTTTAATGGGAAAGAAGTAAAACTATTTTGTAATTTTAGTAGCAGAACTAAAAGAAAAGGAGAAATTATGTAAACACTGTCTCCTCCTGTATTTTCACACTGGATAAAGTAGCCATGTTATGGTTCCACCATTGTGGAAAACAGATGACCAAGTGAAATGGATTACTTTCTTCTTACACTGATTTGGCACTGTTTACAAAAGACATTTTTAATCAGCATGAGGGAGGGTGACAGAATCAAGCAAAACCATGTATTGCCATGAAACTATTAGGTCATGTTGCATCTTGAAGAGAGAGATCCTCCACTCAAGGGAAAGTAGATTTTAAATTCTTTCTGGTTTTGTACAGTGACTTTTTCCACAGTATGGTATGTTTTTAAAAAATTGCTTGTTTAAAAAATCTTGGGGAGTCAGTACACAACCTGGCATAAGTTATTCCTAATTAAATAAACAGAACCCTGAGTAGGAGGAAAAGAAATTCAAAGAGGAGCAACTTAAAAAAGACATGAAATGAAATTTTAAGCAGTCAGATACTAGTGCAATTAAAATTACTAACCTGAAATTAACATTCTGCTAAGGGGAAATATAGTAATTTAAGAGACCAGATAATTTTTGGTCATATTAACAGTGTCACATGGTCACGAACCATTCCCTTATCTAATATAATAACACTCTCGCAATATGGAACACATTTGCCTTTTTAATTACTTAGCTGTTAAAAAAAATTTACACTTTTATTCCCAGTGGATAGTTAACAAATTGTGACTTTTGCTTTGCTTCATTAGAATTGGGTAAACGTGACCTTGACATACTTCTTGGAGCTTCATCAAAGGCACTTATGGCAGAGGAAGGAGTTAATGACTGGGAATTGCTGTGTGAATTCTCCAGCATTCCCCAGGACCTTGTAACTGGCAGATAATTTTTTTTCACTCTCTCTTCCTGTTACTGTTGGCTTTCAACCTTCGTACTTCTGCGTTTTATAGGGTGGGTGGGAAAGGTGTTGTGGAAATAAGGTAAGTACGTTTAAAAAAACTCAATCCATATCTACCTTGTGACAAAATAAACCAAACATAAAGCATGCTTCTTAAATTTCTGCCTGGAGGTCGTACTTAAGAATACAAATTGGCAAAATAAAATCCCAAATGTCTTAGGATAAGCTGGTTTATGGCTTCTATCGTTTGCATAGACATTTTCTATTGCAATCTAAATAGAAGAAGGAAAAAAGAAATTACATGCCCACCTATTTTAGAACTACACCCAGGAAAAACCAAGTTCATGTAATTATCTCTTGAAAATGCTGCTTAAGAAGGAAGCTATTAACACTGCATAAACCAAGGCTGGGTGATCTATGAGACCCAGCAGAATATGAGTCTAGTGATTTTATGTGAACATGCAGTTCTATGGGCTTTCCAGATTAGTAAAAGAGCCTCTTTACTGCAACACAGATTCAGGTTATCCTTTGACAGGACTGGAAAAGGTTCTCCTTGTCTTATGGCACAGAACCATGTCCCTGCTGCCTCTCTCAGGCTCTCCTGCTGGTATCAGGAAGGAGCATATAGGGTTGATGGAGTGAGATTCAAGCCCTGTTCACATCACATTGACATCAACAGCATATACAGATTTTGGGATGTGTCATGGGTTTGTCAGATCTGTCAGATCAAGGTATTTCTCCCAGGAGCATCCCTAGGTGTTACCTGATGCTGAGAGTTTTGCACTCTGCCTTATTTTTCCCCCCTCTGGTTTGATTATCTGCAGCCACATTTCCAAGATAGAGATTGCTCTATTTCTGTCTTCCAGTGTTTTCTGCAAGGGCATGCACACCACCTACATGCTCCATGTGATACTGAAAGTTTTAACAAAGGCACAACTGACATTGAGACACATAGTCCAGGCTTAATGAGGTGGTTCCTCTTTAAAGACTGTTCCAGAAGGGCAGCCATATTTTGCCAGAGTTAAGATAAAACAAAGTAAACAAATGCTTTGATTTAGCCAAAAATTTTACTTGTACTCTTGATTACTGTTGAAACCAATTGGTGATGTGTAATAATTTCAGGATTCATCTGGAGGAACTTCTAACAGTGGTGAATCAGTGGTGCCCTAAGTAGTCTTAACTCAGTTTGACAGCTAGTAATAGGCAACAGCTCCTACCACAGGAGGAATTGATGTAATCAATTCATCCCTTTAGTCCATCAATTCAGCTCAAGCAAACCCCACTTGTGTAAGTTCTGTGTTGGAGTTGTGCTGGGCCATTATCCTCTATACCTGTGAGCAGCTCTAATCCTGTTTGCCATTGGCTGCTTGTGGTCTCCTGTCCAACCAAAACTGCTCTGTATACAGCTTTTAGTTTTTCTCATGATGGGGGATGGACTAACCCTCTTAACCCGGCTGTTTTAGGGGCCTGTAGCACCCTGTTATGGACCTTCCTTTACACATAGATTCATAAACTGATATGTGCAGAACCTACTGCTCTGTGTCCTCATTTACTCCACAAGAAATGCTTTGTCTTTCATGTAGCACACCATATCACCCACTGACACCTTTTTTTCCTCAGACCTATCCTAATGATTTTCAATTCCAATCACAAGAAAATATTCTTTTTAGTGTTGCCACTATCCACAGGACTTTCCATTTCACTCTTCTTGTTACCCTGGCATTTGGTATCCAAGAGACCAAACAGTTTGTCTTTGAGTTTGGTGTCTTTATAGTTCTGCTGCTTGGCAATAAATTGATTGTGACTTTATGTCCCTTTGCAGCCATCTCCACATGTGTTAGCTGTGTTCCTGCTATTCTTCAGCTAGGGCTATACTGCTTACATACATGATACCAGCTCTTCACACAGGCCTACCATGCATGCTTTTTTCTGTTCTGAAAGGAAAATAAAAAATAAAGAAGGCAAGTCACAGCAGCTGTCTTCCCAGTGGCAATTTTTACTGACTAGTTTAGAGCAATTCTTGCAGAGAAAAGATCAAAAGATCTTCTGCATCTCTCCTGGTGTCCCATTGACCTGGATTAGGGACCCCCTATGTATTTCTCATCATTACCACTCTTGTGTGTTAACGAACAGGGAATCAGATTCCCCAGATTGATTTTTAATAACTCTATTTAATCTAAATAAAATACCTCCAAGTAATATTTGTTTTGGGGATTCTAAAATGTTCAGGCCTTCTGAAGTCTCATTTTCCAACTTTTCCTTGCCACAGAAAGACCTAGAAATTTCTAGGATTTTTGTTTTTGTTGTTTTTGCTGGTTTTTTCTTGGTTTGGATTTCGTTTGTTGTTTTTTTGTTTGTTTGTTTGTTTTTAAAATGAAAACAGGAACTGTTCATTAAAAAATTCATTCAGGAATTCATTTGGAATTTCAGGAACTGGAGCTTGAAGAAAAATACTATTATCAGGAGATGAATATCAACAGTGGGGGAGCTGGCAACACTGTTATCTTGTGTGCATCTTAGGAGTCTTGGCAATCACATCTCAGCTTCTCTTTTAGAAAAGTTTGCTAGTTGACCAGAACAGATTTTCAGACTCAGTGTAGCACCTGGTAGCTTGGTGAAACACATTCAGCTTGGTCAGTTCCTACCTGGGGTGGTCCAGAACCATGCATCCACTAAATAAAATTGCTAAATTCAGACATTTTCAAACTCTGAACAGCAATTCTTTGTTCTGAATCTGAATTCCAGGCATGAAATTTGGATCTGAATTTCAGTTCGTATGTCCAAACTGGTTTAAGTCTATATCCTTGGGATAAATGGATCTAAATCTATGGGGAAGAGAAAGACATATTTGAAATGCAAATGAAAATACTGTCATTCTAACTTTCCCTTATGAAAGTTCAGACCCTGCAGTAAACCCACACATTTTCAATGCTATTGAAGTGAGCTTCTTCATGGGTCGTTGGCAGCTATTCCCCTTAAAAGGATGTTGGTTCAGTGGCAAGAGAAAGTGACTGTCCAGCTTCTCCTTAACACTCCTTGTCATGATAGGACAACTTCATTGTCTCCTCCTGGGTCTACTGTAGTTTTAGAAATTCTTTACTGTGACCAAGCAAAATATGTTACCAGTATTGAATGGCTGATTCTGATCCTAACACACTGGCATGCATATTACTCATAGAAATGTGAGAGCTGACTTACTGAGAAATTCACCAAAGAAGATTTTCTCTGCTCAGTGACAGTGCAGGAGAAGGAAACCAACATACAGAATGTGGGAAGTAGGGGGTTTTTATTGTGCTGGAGACCTGTACCTATGACTTTGACAGTTGAGGGTGCTCAGCTGCTCTCAAAATGAGTGAGCCCCAAATCTTCTGCCCTCAGCAAGGTTTTTTTATTGCTTTAGCTCTGATTGATGGCTTCAGGGAACTGGAGCTTAAAGATAAGTCTTTAATGGATCACTAAATTGTGACTGCCAAGCAAATTATTGTGTATAGGTTTTAGAAATTGTACTACCTAGAAGACAGCATATTTCAGGAGTGAAGTTTTACTCTGGAGGGAAAACAAACAACAGCATTTTCAGTAGTGGTTTTAATGGCTGATTTGCTCAGAATGTTCACTTGCTGCTGTCTCCTTTCTTTGTTCAGTCTTCACTTCAGCATCTCTTCTTTCTGCCATATACATGTTAGTAAGGTCGTTTTATTACCTTTCTTATATTCTTTTTCAAATTTAAGATTTTGTTTCCATAGTTATTGACTATAAAAAGTTTCCAAAATTCCTTTTTAAAAGGAGTATTCAAAGGTGTAATATAAGGGAGTTATTCTTTATGTGTGTTTAGACATGTTTATGAAGAAATATCTTGGACACTGACATTGTGACCTCTCCTTTTGTCACTATTATCTTCATAAACATTTAATGTGAAATATTTAAAAGCTTAATATAGTTATTCTACACTGGAGTAACACTCACAAATCCAGTTTTTGCAGCATGCTCACAAATTATTTATCTGGAACCTATTTTCAAAACAAGATTAGTGTCCAGTACCTATTTTTGTGTTGAGCATGTGTTGAGTTGCCTTTGACAAGGATTGGAAGCAATTAATTTTAATAACTGTAATAACATCTCAGGTATTGCTTGTCTATGGGTTGTTGCTGTTGCTGTATAATAACAAACCTGGAAACTACATATCTAAAGAACTCACAGTCATTATGTTAACAGGTCTGGTTAAAGGTTCAGAGGATGGTAGGTTATGTTTTGAACAATTTTACGTGTGTGTGTGAATTAGATTTCTTCTTTGTCATTATTTTTATGACCTAATTTTTATATTAAAGATTTATTCAGTTTTGTGTGATTTATTCCTGATGCAAAATTGTCACCATAAGAAAACACACTGATTCAGAGTTTAGAAATGGTGCCCTTTAATTGCAATGCATAAGAGACAATATTTTAAAACATTTAAATTAAAAAAAACCCCATGAACCACAATTAAATATGCAGGTATAAAAATATGCAAGTTTATGGAAGGATTTGAAAAAAAAAGACTGGTAAAAATGTGAAAATTTAAAATACAACTTTTCCTCAAAAATATTAGGAAATCAGAAATCAGCATTTGGTAATAAAGCAAAAATTAGAATTTGTAAGCTAATTTCAATTTTGCGATGAAATACAAATGACGTGTATGTAATGAAGCACATGACAAATTTTGCTATAGATTTTGGCTTAAAAATGGACATGAAACTGACTTTGATTAGCTGGAGAAAGAGGAATATCTTGCTTCTGCACTTGAAAATATGTCATGTTTCTGTTGCTAATGGTAGTGTGAGTTTGGATGAGAGAAAAGAAAAGGTTACACAGTCACATTTCATTAAGCCAACAATATACTGAAAAGAATAACACGCATTTTCAAGGGTAGTGTAGTGAACTTCTGGGTACCTTAGATAACTTTTAGTTTTATTTTGCTTGGGTAAGCATTTTGTGATCATTACAAAGCCCTCATAACAATGAAAGTGCAGAGTGAAATAGTCTGAAATGAAAATCATTCATTTGCTTGGGATGTCTTCAAAAGAACACAGAGATATTGAGGTTTACAACGTATCCTCCTCCATATTGTAAAATCTGAGTGTAACAGAGGAGCAATAAGTCCCACTCATAGCCAGGAAAATGAATCAAAACTTATTAAATGAACAGTGATGGACAAATACATCTTATACAGCTGTCATTTTACTTCCGTGAATTGTGTCTTTTATTATCAAATGTACTGGGTCCTGTGTTGTCTTTTGTGTTAAACCCTTAAAATTATAAGATGCTGTTTTAACTGGGGTAAGGATCTTAGAAAATAAATGTTTAGCTTAACTTTGCTGACAACATGGAATGGTACCAGACTTTGAAATCTCCATGTCCTTCAATTAGTCTTTTTATGTTTGCTGGCTTCTGAGGCGGAATAAAAAATATTTTTAGTGTTAGGATTTCTGAATACAACCTCATGTTCCATAAGGGCTCCTAAAGCATGGATAAAGAGAGAAACTCTTCTTAGGCAGCCATAGAGAGGTGAAAAGATTAGTGGTCTCTCACCAACAGATGCATCTGACTGTGGCAACAATGACTTAGCCTAACTTCTCCCCAGCTTCACATAGAGTATATATAGATGAGTGGAAGAATAAAGAGTCAATACTGAAGAGTAAAAACTGGGAGTGCCAGAGAGGTTTTTTTTTTTGTGAAATTCTACGCCTTTGTTTTCTCCCAAACTGTTTTAACAATTCTGTCTTTATAGCTTTAACACTGTTAGTACAGGCAGTCTCATTCCTGGAATGGGCAGACAAGGTCTGTAAGTGCCTAATCAGCAGATAATTTATGTGTCCTTCTGAGTACACATAAACCTGAAATACGATCACTGTTGGATGCACACCCAGCTTCTTCAGGCAACAGGAAAGAAACAAAACTGCTAATAATGCTTATCTAGAAAAATGCAGACTAATACTGAATGCAAATAAGCCAGATGGAAGGCTCCTTGGAAGGAGATCTCTTAAAATCTGCTCCACATCCTCTGTTTTACAAGGAAGTTTAGGCTTATATGAAAACAATTACCAAAGACAGAAAAGAAGGAGAGATGGACAAGTGAAACCTCACAAAATACAAGAGGAGGGTAAGATGATGGTAATCACAGATGCCTTTTTCAAATACAGCTCACACAGATTTCGTTGGAAGAAGAATTGTCCTAAAGAGGTCACAGTCAACAATAGTCAAAAGCAAGGAAATCTGTACTGAGATGAAAAGCAAGCATGGCATAAGATGAACTACCTGACAAATCAGTGTTTGCATATATTATGGTAGCATACAATAAAAACAAAGCAAGCAAGAAAACTCTGCTTGCACCCTAGGGGAGGAGACATCCTCTGATGCTAAGTGGTGAGTAAGTTGACAGTAGATAGACCAAAGTTCCTGGGTAGACACAGATGACATATTCTTCCAACTTTTACCCTGTCCTGATCAGATCAAAACAATCAGTTTTTAGTTCAGTGATTCCTTTGCTATTTGCCATTCATAATCACAAGAACAGGAAGAAGTTGTTCAACATAACATGTATGGAACTCTTGAAATTCTGATGGGACTGAAATTTAGTACTCCTTGTGTTCATTATTTTTATCAGAAAATAATACAATGTTGAAAAAAGCTTTGAGATAAATGCAGCTAAAAGTCTAAAATTAAAGGCAGAAAGATGTGCTGTGAGAAATCTTGTCTTGGTAGTTTGGACTTGTGATTGATAAATGTGATGGTAGAGACAAGACAAAATGTGTAGATGAAGTGCCACTGTTCACTAGTATATTCAAATTTCTGTGGATCTCTGATAAGGCAATAGTGTGTAGCAAATTCCAACCTTCTGTTTCCTCAGAGGAATGAGTTCTTTATGAACTGCATAAAAGAGACTTTGTGGCCATCTGGGATAAATTGCACAAGCATGCCTTTGATGATTTAAAAAAAGAAATGATTGAACACATCTTCAGCAGTGGCATTTTATACTGTTTTCCAATTCCCCAGGCATAATGCCATTTCTGTTGCCCTGAGATGGCAAGAAGATCAGAGCACACTGTTTCAGGAAGCTGCAGATATTGATGGCCAACATATCAATTTTGATGGTGCATTCCTGGCTAATATAAAATCTTCCAAGAATTTCAGTGAAGCTTTGGAACATGCTATTATAAATCTTAATCACATATTGGAAAATGCTAGAAGACAAAAGTCAGGCTGCCTTTGGGATGTCAAAAACTTCCTTGAGAGTTCAAATATAGAAACCTGCTAGTTAGAAATAAGTGTTCCTGGCATCTCTGGCTCATCTGTGTGTGTCCCAAAAGGGGAATTTGAAATGTGTGGCTACATGCAATCTAGCTTGTTGCAGGAACAGTATTATGTCTGGGTAAACATTCTACATGAAAGGAACCTGTCCTCCTCACAGCAGCTCCAGATCTGTGCAGAACTGTGTATTCTAAAAGGTGCTCAGTAGAACTCAGGCCTTTCTCACACCAGCACATGGACACCAGAATGGTAAACCATTAGGGGCACACTTGTTTCATCTGGCACTGTTTTTCTAGACTGCCTTTGGGTTACTCAAAGTAGTTGGGTCTCCTCCATCCAGTCACACTGCCACTAAGTGGCATTGAATATGGTGGAGTATGCAGAAACTTTTCCAGTATAGGAAAATGCCTAAAAGGACATCAGGCTGGGGGTGTGATGCATACTGCAAAACTGGGGGAGCAAAATGGATTGAGAAGGTCCAGGGCTGTCCATCTCCAAAGAGAAAACCAAATTGCTCTGAACTGTGTTTCTGCCAAATGCTTATGGCTTGGCTAGCCAGTGCCTGCACAAAATTCAGCTATTTCTGTGCAGGGCTGGGCAGCACCTTCCTCTTCAGAATGCTGTTAGCACTGGGACCTGCATGAAGTGTTAAATGAGTGTCTGGATCTGCTCAGCTGAGGCAATATTCTGTATGCCAGTAAATACCTCTGTTGATTGATTTCTGTGTGTTTGCAGAGAGGTGGTGAGCAATCCAAAATTACAGCTATTCTCCAGCCTTGCCTTTGACCAATAAGGAAGTCTGGTCTCAAGGGCAGGAGACAATTGGTTAATAGAACAGAAATGGGCATTATGTTTGTGTCTGTAGTTGTTCATACTTTTTCACCATGAGCTTCTATAGTTTCTGTGTTGCATAGTGGGCACACAGAGGGCCATGGATGATTGGTCACTCAGCTTTGAAGGAGATAGCTTTAGCTTGTTTGATCTGGTCTTTCCATCTGCATAGGGGACAGCCTTTCCAATGATGTAGTCCAACAGTAACAGGTTATTTTTATGCCGAGCCCTTTTTGAAAGACATTTGATAAGCTAAAACCCCATCACCTTTTCTTCAGCATTTAGTAATATTCAGAACTGAAAGGGCTTATGTACTGTGCTAAAACCCTCTACTTTATGTGCTTATGAAATGTGCATATACACTTTGAAGAGAGCCAAACAGCTGAAAGCCAACTTTTCTTTTCCCAGGAAAAATAATTACATAACTCCGTGTATACGTAAAAAAAGAGAGGATGCGCAAGTAAAAATGACAGGGATGATATCTTTCAACCTGAGATTTATTAACTGATTTAACAGAGTGAAATGTTTACAGACTGTGTTATTTAATAGAGAAGAAGAAAATGTGTGTTATTGGAAAGTTTAGAAAAAAGGTACCTGAAACTATACCTAAATTGGTACCTGATTTTGGGAGAGGAAGAATACCTGGATACATTGAATCCCAAGACCCACACACAAGTTTTGAATGTGATTTTCTTTCATGTAAAGTTCACAGAAAATTTGCTGCATTTAAAACTGAAAGTTTAAAAATTTAAACACACCCTCCCTGCAACAGCTATATATAAAGTATCACACAGACTTTTGAGGGCCGTCAAACATTGTGTGGTTGGCAGCTTCAAATGTCAGATCTTTGCTAGTGCATCATGTTTTGAAGCTGGGAAACTCTTGATCAGCTCTTTCACTCAAAAGGTGAACGATTTAATTTTGGGAGTTTGAAAATAAATGAAAGCTGTCTTTAGATAAGACTGAATCTTTGCACTTAGTACAATCACCTCTTGCTGCTCAACATGTTGCCTGTCTTGGCTATGCAATGGCCTTTTTTTCTCTTTTCGTTGCTAGTTTATTAGGTCTTTTGCTTTTAATGCAATTAGCATGGCAGTTGATTTTGGGGATTAAGAAGAAGAATTCAGCCAAGAAGAGGTCAGGCAATATATTGATAAAAGAATAAATCTCAGTCTAGTTTGTTTGCTTGTTAAAAAAGACTGCAGAATATCCTAGTTTAAATTTAAGTGTGAATTATGATCTTCTCTCAGCAGATAGAAATTCTCCTTTGATGTCCAGCTGCTAACTTTTAGCACAGTTGCCAGAGTCAACTCTCTCTGTGCCTCCTGGCTAGAGGGCTTGCCCTAATTCTCATGTTAGCTATCAGTAAGCACAACTATTGAGATTATCTCTCTGTGGAGTAAATCCATTCTGCTTTTCTTTTCTAGGGAAAAATGATGCTACTTGCCCTTGGAGTGGAGTTTCCTTCTGCACAGTTCTATCTTTAGCTGGATGAAATTCAGGTGTTGTTAAGGCTTAGAAACCTAGTACTTCCCATTGCCTGGACCCTCCACTGCTTTGCTGTTGATTTGTACTCTTTTACTGGTTATAGATGATTTTAGGAAAATCAATTGAATACCTCTGGGAATCCTTTATTAGTGTAGCAGCAACTTTCTCTTGGTAGTGAGCTGTAAAAGCATCAAGATACAGCTGGCTGATTAGTTGCAGATGATTTTAATATACTTTCACTATTTGCTTTTAAAAAAGGGATTTTTTTTTTTCTCATGGGATGGTATTCTGATGATAATTCAGTAAAGGTGATAGGTATATTAAAAATGTAAACTATCCCTCTATTCTGCTTTTTTAATAGAACTTTAATTTTCTTTTGAAAATGACAGATGTCTTGGATACTTCTAGCCTGTAAAAGACTGTAAGTAGTTTCTGATAATAAGGATTCTAGTCAGTAGTCTATATAAGGATGAAAGAGGTAATCCACATTCATCCCATGTTCCCAATGGGAAATTTAGCTCTCACTTACTATCCAAAACCATTGTATATTTTATGTACTATTAAAGATCTGCTCTTCTGTTAGAAGTGGCTCTTACCTAGACTATACTCACTTCT
This sequence comes from Phylloscopus collybita, assembly GCA_027886175.1. NCBI lineage: Eukaryota > Metazoa > Chordata > Aves > Passeriformes > Phylloscopidae > Phylloscopus > Phylloscopus collybita. The sequence goes on along the minus strand of JAJNNQ010000026.1, from coordinate 32,290,260 downwards.
AATGCTTTTTATTTCATGTTTGAAAATGTAACTGAAGTGTGTATGTGATGAAAGAAGACTATGTGAGTTCCTAGAAATCCCAAAGAATAAGTGCATATTTATGTTTCCTTTAGTGATTTTTTTCAATTTGCTTTCCTCAATATACAGGATCTAAGGAGCCATAGGATTATAGTGGTCACATACAACTGTTCTAAATGCCTACAGATAGTACTCTCTGCCCTTGCAGCTGGATTTGCTGTCTGAAGAAGGATTTGAATAGACTTTGTCCTTTCAATACTGCTTACAAATCTTTTGGTGTCAGTAAGCAAAATCTGGTTTTTCTTTCATGATTGTAAAAATTATTTTTTCTCCTGTTGCAACTAGAAGTTTTGAAACAAAAAAGAAAAGGATGTATTTGGTTCTAATGAGATTAACATCAGTTTTTTTTCATGGTAAAAAAAAAGGAGAAATCTTCATATATCACCAGCTGAGAAACACTAGATGCACAAATGGAGACAGAGATGATTCTCTTTGATAAGATACACAGTTGACATGAATGCAAGACAGAAGTTTGGGAACTGAGGTTTAAATTTATTCATTATGAACATTTTGGTTACTTATTAGGGACTCTGGTGATAAATTCATAGTATGAATTAGAATCCTTTGAGCTTGTTTCAAACTTGGGGAAGTTGGTTTCCCATGCAAACCTTTATGTGGGATTTAATTCAAAACAAAACCTCATGATTTTAGTTGTCCACAAGCCTTCCAGTTGTCCAAACTCCTGCATGAAGATTCTAGTGTGGAATTCAGCTACCTTGTAACAGTAACTGTGCTACTCAATTTACTGAGATTTGCTGCCTGGGCTTGAGCAGCCTCTCCAGGAAGAAGAGTGAGTCCTACATCATGTCCTGTGGAAGTGTCTCAGATGTCCTGTGATGTCTTGGACACACTGTGGTGTTGGTAGCTGGATCCTGCTCCCAGCCAAGAGAGGCTGGAGAGTCATTCACCTCATCCAAAGGTGGTACCACCTATATTCATGGCTCTTTTATAGATCTATATTATATAGGTTACCATTTAAATGCGTGTCTCTGTTATAGCTCTTGTATAGTATTGCCAGTCTGTGCAGGTTTTGGACATAGAAGGAAGGATCTGTTGGACTGGGCATCTATATTGATGCCTTTCTGGCTGGTAAGCTCAGTATCTCTGTAGGCATTTTAGATTGTATTGGCTTTATCCTTGGACCAAAGAAAGCTTGACCTTGTATTCAGACTCATGCCTTGGAAAATCTCATTCCTTGGGAAGAAAGAGATAACATTCTTTATAGTAGAGTTTTTATTCTTATCAAAATATATTTGTGCATTCTGAAGATCATACATGATTGTTTCTAACATTTCTTTTCAGAAGGGAGATGTCAATTTGCTGCTTCTGATTTATTTCCCAGCACAATTCAGGCTGCATGTGTAGAATAATTGTGAAAAGTGAGCTACACAGTTAAAAAAAACCTTGGGACAAAATATTCCTATTGCCTTTGTTTTCTTTCCTGACTAAAATTTTTTGCAGGTGCTTAACATATGAAAGCTGAAGCATTACACTGGAGGTCCATTGAGCTTCAAGTTCTCTTTCTGGCAGAAATTAGTTAGCAAATTTTGATACTGCAAAGAAAGAAGAGAGAGGAAAAAAATGCACCATATCCAGTCAAACATGGTGGTAGACTTCTGTTTTGTTTCCCATTAATAAACAACAAATTGAGATTAAGGGGGTTTTGAAAGACAGTGTAAAAGAGTAAAGCTTTAACATGAAAAAAAGAGGCTTGATTTAGCACAGTTATCAGTGATTTCCTTCTATATTCTTCCATATATCATGATCAGGTTTTATTTGTTATGCAGTTCTGTTCCCTTGTAGTTTGAGTCATCACTGAGAAGAGGCCATTGACTTGTCCTTGAATTCTTTAGAAGAAATACATGACGTGCTTTTGGAGAAATTATCAATGATTTAATTCTTGGAAGTGTTCTGCAGTATGGGTCAAGATTTTGTAAAAAGTGTTCACTTCACCCCTGTGTCTTGGGTTATGGAACCAAAAATGTGTATTCTATTTAATTTGCTGAAAGCAGCTGGGGAGATGTTTTTTTCTTTCTCTCTTGTAACTCTGGGAGGAGGGGGGTGGGTGCCTTTTGATAATGGGCCAGCTGCTAAAACCAGGTGGGGCAGTGTTTCTTATCTCTTTCACCCCCTGTCCTCCCTCCAGGGGGATATCTTCTGCTACTGGGCCATTAGTCATCCCCAAGCAGACACCCCTAAGCTATATATCCACATTCCATCATATCGTTGTGAGATGCTCCACCCAGTGGGGGGAGCCAATCATTCCTAACTGGATAAAAACTGAGATGTAGGAACACCAGGGATCTGGCTTCACCCGATTCCTGGAGGAAGACTGGACCCTTTTCACCATCACTGGACCCTTGTTCTATGGGATCATCTCTACTCCACCAGAACCACATCTGCCACTCCAGAAGGACTTACTTTTGGACTGCTTCCAACACCCTGACCAACAGGGTGTCAGGTTGTAGCTCTGACTCTGTCAGGGTTTTCCAGGATTGTTGTTTGTTTGGTTGGTTAACATTTGTATTGTTAATATTCCTATTAAAGAACTGTTATTCCTATTCCTAAATCTTTGCCTGAAAGCCCTTAATTGCAAAATTATAATTTGGAGGGGTGAGGGGTTTACATTCTCCATTCTAAGGGAAACTCCAGCTTTCCTTGGCAGATACCTGTCTTTCTAAAACAAGACACCCTGACAATCCATTTTGTAGAGCGTCCTTTGCAATTTTACTGGAGTTATTCTTTCCAAAATACCTTAAACACTGTTACACTGAAATATTTTGGTTTTGTGAAGAACCATGCCCTTTATATTCCTACAGTCCTATATATCCTTATAGCTGTTAGCTATTACATTAGCTGATCATCGTTTAACTACAATTTTCATAATCTATTATTAATGAATATTTTATTTTATGTGTTGTATTACTTTGCCAAATGAAACTGCTGTGAAGTTAATTGCGGTGCAGGTTTTCTTAAGGTGAAAATGAGAGAAATTGCTTTTGCAGCAAAATTTGTCTATAGAATTTGTTGTGTCATTACAGGACAATGCCAACAACATAATCCCTCAAGAAAGCAAAACAGTTCTCAGCCTTGTCCTATTGTTAGGGTGACAGATTAAGCATTTGTAGAGCTGAATCCTGGCAGGGCAAAAATCTGCAGCCTTGTAATTTAGGAAGCATTCAATCGTAAAATGAATGGTACACTTCCATAGTCTTTGAAATATCAAGCCTTTTTTTATGTTTGTATTTCAACCTACTCAGGTATTAATGCTCATTTAAAAATATATTCTTTCCACACATCCAGCCACTCCAGGCTGCAGAGGCTTTCTGCAGGCAAAATTCAATGGAGGAGGTTCTTTTGTTCTCTACTGCACTCCAGGGATTTCTGATGTTGGCAGCTGCTATGTTTTTGGAAACTTCAATGTGCTCATGATGCTTTCAAATGTCTTTTTGCTGAAAGCTATTTGAGTCCAATTTAAAACATATATTTCTGCCATTACAGTTGACATAGATTTTAATTTCAGACTGAAAGAACATTGATTTATCATTTGGCTTTTTATGGTGCTTTTATAAAGGCTGTGTTCTGCCTGCCCTTCTAAGAGAAGGAGCAGTTTGAAAGGCTTTGGGGAAGAATGATAGGTGAACTTTGGTACTGAACTGTGCCCTACATGCTAAGAATCCCTCTGTCAGGACACCTTAGCCCAGCATAGCCAGAAGATGGACTCAGCTGAATCTGGAGAGGGTAAAAGGGAAGGAAAGAATTTTTGGTCAAGGATGGCTTCCTGAGAGCTTTATTCAGACTCTCAGTAGGCTTTTCCCTGTTTCAATTCACAATACTCAACTCATCTCAACAATACTCAACAGCTGAAAAATTGCATAGTAGGAGGCCTTTAGCTGTCTGGGCAGAAGTGAAAGCTTTCTGTCACAATAGGTAACCCTCCTTCTTTCATGTTTTAAAAATGCAGAAACTGAACCACCATCTTTTAGATAATAATCCTTGATGATCAGTACACCCATTTTTCCATTAAATGGTGAACAATATTGGGTAACCTCCATTCCTGTATATCCATTGCTTTTGGTATTCAGGCAAAATTGCTGGATTTTTCTCAGTTAAGAGATACACTCTTAATGGCATCCCAAATATTATCTCTATCTTTCTCTTACACGGAAGTTTCTTTATTAATGACCAGTTGAAAGAGACTACTTTTTAATCTTAAAAGGTGATTTTTTTTATGAAGGAACTGTGTTCAGATTGATGCTTTCAATTGAAAGAAGAATTGCAATAGTGTTGTACTTATTCATCATGTAACATACCTTTATAGCAACAAAAAAAGAAAACATGAAGTGGATAAGATAATCACAGAGTTGTATGTTCAGGTGGCAAAAGGCAATGTAATTATTTCAGGCTCCTGATGACACTTTTGGAAAATACATGGGAGAATGTATGGGGAATATGTGGCTGGAGTCTTTCTGCTGACAGAACCCAACTACAAACTACAGAGCCAACTACTACTTTGAGAGACCATGGGGATCTGGGTCCAAATTTCTTTCCTTATTTTTCTGCTTCATGTTAAATTATGAAAAAGAACAAGTAGAATTGCCCCGGGCCCTCTGCTTGTATTACTGTTGTCTGCTCAGCATGGGAAATTAGGCTTGAACTGTTCAAAATCTGGACCATGTGAGGATATAATGGCAGAATTTGTTAGAATGGCAGAAAGTTCCTCTCAATCATGCAGCATGCAGTCCCATTGGTTTGAAGTCAGAAAGCTTAAGTTAAAAAATTATATGCAAGCTCAATCAGCTCTTCAATCTAGATTTTGAATAGCCAACAGACCAGCTTCCAGTGATTTCAGACAATTGCTTGGCTCATGCTGGAACAGAATCACTGATAAATGTTTCCAATTGTACCATTCATTATGACTTTTCAATGCATCTTTAACTTCTTGGAACTGGAATTCACTGTGTGCATTTGATTGCAGCCCACCGTCCCGTGCTGAAAACCCCTGTTCCTTGGTATTAAGACTCTCAGTATAATTAGAGACTATTCATGGCAGCTAGCTACACAGATCCTTTTCCAGATGTTGGAACTTTCACAGCATCGCTTGTAATTTATTTTAAAGCAATTTGTTGCATCTCTCAAAAAACTACAGCCTATTACTGCTGCAGCCTTCACCTTATTATAGGAAACTTTTAAAGTCTTTTGACTGCATTCTTAAATGGAAAATAATTAGGAAAGGTGGAGAAAATTCAGCTAAAAACATTTGATTATGGCTTTGTGCATCTCACTGCTTTGCTCTAACTAGAAAACATGAAGAGAGATAGTACTGATGCATTAAGAAGGGCGAAATAGTATTTTTCAAATATTAATAAAAATTTTGCAAAGCTTTCTCCATCTTGAAATATGGATTCTTTCAGCAATTAGTCCCCATATCCTGCTAGGTCTGCCATGATATATTTTATTGTTTATAGAAGAAAGGTTCTGCAACAGACCGAGGCGTGGGTAACCTTAGATACTTCACCTAAGGCCTCTCCATTTGTGTAATGGATAATTGGGATGATGAAAAGAGCATCACCACTCTGAAAACTGACACAGGGCTGTTCCAGCTCCTGCAGGCCTAGGAAATAAAGTGTCTCAAATTGGTTTCAGGCATTTCTGTTCTGCTGCAAACAGCAGCCTCTGACTGTGTGCTGAGTGTGTCATTGAGAATGGTCTTCCTGCACAGGGAAATCATTACAGTAGGGCACAATTTGCAAGTGCCACAGCTGTGCTGTAGGAACTGTTGTCCTGCTTTGGGGGTGGAAAAGAACTACAGGGCTCTCTCTGGATGTCACCTTGATTTCATAAAGCACCACATGGACACCAAATAGATTTTACTGTAGTGTGCCATACCGATCCCATCTATGGAGGGATTCCCAGCATTTGAAGGGACATAAGATTTACTCTCATCTACAGTCTTATATTTTTTCTATTTTTTTAAAGCATCTATTTTAATATCATATAATCATAGATTATCATGTTGGAAGGAATCTCTAGGATCATATGATCCAACCTTTTCCAGCATAAGCACAGTTTAGACATGACCCAGCACTTGTCCAGCCAAATCTTAAAACAGTCCAATATTGGGGAATCTGGCACTTCTCTGGGAAGATAATTCCAATAGAGGTTGCTTTTATTGTGAAAAATAGTCCTCCTGTGTCCAACTGGAATCATCCCATGAGTAAATTTTACCCATTGCCCCATCTCTTTTCCATGTGACTCCTTCTAAAAAGGCTTTTTAGCCACTTTTTAAATACTGGAACATGGTGATAAGGTCTCTCTTTCTCTTCTCAATATTGACCAAACCCAGTTCTCTTAGACTTTCCTCATATGGCAGCCTTCCCAGTTTCTAGATCATCTTTCTCTGAAATCTCTCCAGGCTGGAGACTTTATCTGGCAAATGAAAAAAAAAAGGTGCTGGCAGGATGAAAATCTCTTGCATTTGTGCAGACATAGGAGCAACTCTTGAGATTTCTGCATCAAAACTGATCACAAATTATTTCATAACCTCAATGACACAGCTTGACTCTCTTTTATGCTCTCAATAAAGCTGGTCCAATGTAATACAAAATTCTTTAACTGGTTGTCTCAGGGAAGACTCTTGTATGGGAGGAATGATATCACAAAATCAACCATCTGGGACAGATGACCCAGGTTTTATGGAAAATAGACTGTTCTTGTATCCTTCCAGATGTCAGGACCTGTCTGAAGTCTGATCAGCACAACAAGCTGCTTAAACAGACTTTCTGCTCATGAGACTCTGCCAGGAATCTTACAAGTACTAAGTCAGCTCAATTTTCTGCATGTTTGGATTTCCATCAACAATTTGTTCTGCAAGGTGGTCTGCTGTCGAAGGCATGCCATTTAATCATTTTTGTGAGCATGCAAGATGAAATTGCCTATGGGTTGTAGATGTAAGGATATTACTTGAGTGTTGGGCTTGGGCTTGCCAAGCTTGTTGGGCTTGGTGCTCATCTGGTGGCAGTGATGTGTACTGATCACATCCTTGAGAGTCTAACTTTGGAGCTGTCATGAAGGTGGCACCGAAGAGCAAATAAAACCTTTTTCTTAGAAACATGTGGAGTGTGCCAGGAACACCAACCACCATTCTGGCTTAGTAGAATGATCCTGTGTTGGCTGACTGTAGGGGAGAGTTGTTCTCCAAGATCTGAGAGTCGGCATATGGACTGCTACAAGAAGGCACAACTTAGCAGTCCATGCAGAGAAGTTAATAGGATTTTGGCAGGTTACCAACACTTACAATATCACTTTACTTCTTTCTTACCATAAACTGAACCACTGGCAGCTTATTGGTAGAACTTCCTCGCAGCCTGATTTTGTTTTAGACAGTGTCTGCTAGTTGGCTTTTGAAATAAGGGAGAAGTATAAGAGGCACAGAGCATTAACCTATAGGTTTCTGATTCTCTTTGGGGAATACTGGAGTTCTCAGTGGGCTTTGCAGACAGTTCAGGCTGGCTAAGCACACTGTGGATGCACACAGATGCCAGGGCTTTCTGACTGACTTGCGTTTAAGCCAGGAAAGCAGCAATCTTTGCAGCAGTGCTCCTAACATTGCACTTATAACCCCCACCCTTGTCCTGTGCTGACCTGCTCAATTCTCAAATGGTATCTGTGGAGAGACTGGACACCTTATTTTTGTCACATATGTTTTTCACTTAAACTTTTTTACGTCAGGTAAACGATGGGATAGGGATATTTCTAGTAGAGGTTGTGGCTTCTTCCTCTAAGTGTTTGCATCTTTCTTGGTGGTAACTTGGGATGTGCCAAGAAAATGATAATTTTTATGAAGTTCTGGAACTTTTCTGAAAGATTTAATTTCCCTCCTCTTACTCCATATGACCCAACATAGTTGTATAAAGCACCATGCTTTTGCCACAAGAAGAAATCAATCATCAGCTTGGCCAGGGGTGGACTGATGTACTAAATACACTGGCACAGTTTGTATGTGAATATGAAGAGGGGTCGGACTAGATGATTTCCAAAGGTCCTTTCCAACCCTTGCAATTCAGTGGTTCCGTGGTATTGACCTTACAAATGTGTCAGAAGATGCTGTGGCTCAGATTCTTTAACTCTTTGCCCTACTTGAAACAGCAGTGCTGCCTGACAGCACTACACCAGTTTGAATTGTGTAGTGCTCTGTGTGTATCCTTATTACAGGAGTATGCTCCCAAGGGATAGACAAAATCCTCTTTTGACTGTAGGATGCCAATAAAAGGCTGACATGATTCCTTCCTTAGCTCAGAATATTTTGGGGCGTGGGGTGTGTTACTGTGCTGCCACGTCCACTCTGGTGGGGGTTGGCATACATGGCATAGGTTTGCTTCTTCAGGGAATGCACATCAGTGTGAATTTCTGCCTATTTGTAAGAAAACATGATTGGAGATTATGTAAAGCTTAGTGTTTTAACTGTTTATGTAGCTCAACAGACAGAGGGATGTAAACAGACACTCTAAAATTGCAACATTAAATTACTCCCTAAAACAATCGTTGTTTTTGATTTGTTAAACTCATACAACACATTGAAACAAGAGGGGAAAAGTCAAACGCAGAATAAAACTGGAGCTATAAATCTGCTGAAGTTACCAGAGTTATTCTGAAGCTAATTATAACTGTATGCAAAGCAAATGAAGTGAGAACTGAATTAATGGAGACTACTACCTCCCACGAGCTAATGAGGCATGCTTTACACCAATAGCTCTTCAAATTGAAAAATTAACCATGAGAAAGAAAGAAAGAAAGAGGAAGAATTGAGGAAGTTGTTTAAGAATAGTATAGAAAACCAGAAAAACAGTTAGATCCCTGCTGTTCAATACTCTCCCTTGACGTGCTTTTCTAAGTATCTAGTTAGCTCTTTTTTTTTTCCCTTCCTATCTTCATAGGCATTTTTAGTGCCACTGGGCTAAAGAAAACAAGAAAACTGTGTTGATTTGGGACAACATTTCCCTGTCCTACTTGGACATTTTCCAAGGTATTTAGTTTTAAGGCTGTGTGCCCAGCACTCTGTAGTAAGAAGGGTAGTTGAGTTGGCTAAGGCTGCTTCTTTTCTTTCAAGTATGTGACAGGATTTTCAGCCCTGATAAAGAAAAAGCTTATCTTTTTTTCCCTTCATGGTTCAGTTAAGCTGGAATGGCTTGCCTTGTGGTGAATTATCTTTGCTGTAAAACATCCTTAGCCAGCAATAAACATCCTTCCCTGAATGCGTGGGAAAGGATAAGCAAAAATTCATGACTGACAGACACAGAACTTCTACAAAATATAAAAGCCCACCACAATTTTCATTAAATCAGAAATCTCTTCTACATTCTCTCAGTGTGTGGAGAGGTGTCCTGGAAGTTGAGATGTTGGCCTCAAGTAACTTTTCTGGAAGTTGAGTGAAAGGAGACTCCTGTACCCCGCTGTCATTCCTTGATAAGTTACATCGGCTCCTAATCTATGCTACTTCTTTGCTAGCTGCAATGCAGGTACCTTTGTTACCATGCACTGTCTTATGAACCTGCTTGTAGTGTTTCTTTTGTTTATCCTGTGTAGTAAGAAGGCTGTTAAACTCTTATGTCGGGTTTCCTTGTGTCTATTCAATAAGGAATTTATGTCATGACAGACTTGATCGGTCATTATAAAGAACTTGCGACTGAGAGACATTTGGGGTGCTGGCTGCCTCAACAGAGCTACTGCCAGAAATCTGAGTGCACAGCAGGACTTGACTGAGCTCTTGTATCCATTCCTAACAAAGTATAACAAAAAATGATTGTTTTCAGTTTGTGTTCTGTGGTCCACTCCACCTGCTACCCATTAGGCTTTTATTTCTTCCTTTTTGTAATTTTCTATTTAATTTTGTCTGTTGTACTCTTTTTCTTTCATAAATAAAAATCCCCATCTTCTTTTCTGTCTTGCTGTGTATCTACAGCCATATTTTTGTCTGGTGAAATGGGATATTTTTGCCACTCACTAGAAAAAATTCTAGTAACAAAGTGTTTGGATCAATATCTTACCTGTTCAGAAGATCTGTAAATCTGTGCTTTGAAGGGGCTATGTGTCCTGTCTTTCACTGAGTAGCATATATATCTACTAGATTTTATTTACACAGGGAATTTTAATTTCAAAAGCAATCAGAGCTTTTACACAAGATTATTACACAATCTTATTTAATAACACCAGCATCTAAATTCAGGACATTTCCTTGAAGTATATACTACTTTTAAAAGGCTCTTGAATAACCTGCAGACAATATTGTTGCTTTTTTTTTTTTTTTTTGCTAAATCAAACTGGACATTAAATGCAAATGACAAAATAGAAAGGTAAACAGAATTGAAGAGATATATGTAATAGTAGCAAGGAGATGAAAAAAGTGCTCTTGACTACAAGCTACCACAACTCTCCATTTTCTTACTTGGAATATATATATATGTATAGTAGGGTCTAATAATTAGATTACTAAAACCATCTTTGCCACAGAAATCCACTTCACATCTTGCCACCAATGAGAAAAATTTAACAATTATAAGTTGCCAGAGAATCACTTTTTCTATTCCTGTCCTTACATAACTGCTCAAAATGAAGCAAAACTCTTTCTGGAATTAATTTCATGTAGGAAAGAGGGTTGAAAGGAAAATGGCAAATCCTTCTCAGGGACAACATCTGAACCAATTGTTTTTAAGCAATTCCTGACAGACTTATATTTTATCTATTTTTGAAAATGCTGAACTGAACAACCCACTACTGCCTAAAATTTCTGTTATGAAATGTCCTTACTGAAATTACAAATTATATCAGTGCTTGATTAGTCTTACTTTTAGAAAGTTTTCCCAAGGTTTAACATGTTAATACTTGTTTATGTAAAATGAGAAAAAAACTTTTAGTGCCGGATCTTTTAGTGCCAGATCTTTTTATAAAATACTAGTAACACCTGAATAGTTATTAAATATACCAGTTAGTTTCCCCTCCCCTCTGCTATACAGTGCTTGTTTGCTCATTGTGCCCACTAGGAGCTTCTTTTGTGTTGTACCTAAAGGTGTGAATCCCTGGAAATTCTGGAGAGAAAGCTGGCCATCATCCCCTTGTTATGCCTTTCTTCTTCAAACAAGTCACAGCTAATGTGAAATCAGATTTCTTTCAGAAGCATCTTGTTTACAAACAATAACTGTTCTTAGCTGGACATATTTACTTTGTAGCTGGTAAGATGGTGAGTTGTCAAGCCCATTCTTCTAAATGCAAGTAAAGTTAAGAGGAGGATTTTATTTGATCTATTGATTCTTCCTGATTGCCACATCTTCCAGCAAAAGACCAACAAAAAGGCACTTCAAAGTCTTCATTGCTACATTGTAGAATTAGTTTAATTACAAATGTAATGTCACTTCTCTAGTTGTAGTGTGTTCTATTTTTAAACTTTAAAAATGATTTATGGCATTAAGGAATTAAGGTCCACTTGAGACTGCTGTGCAGAACTGATTGTTTAAAAGGTGTGAAAATAGCAGTATTATTTACACGTTTGTGAGAGTGGTATTCTTGTAATTGAATCATGTCTTTGCAAGGTTCTTTATCACATTACTTCTGAATACATACACAGTGACATTAATTTCAGTATAACATATGACTTACATGTGTTTATTTATTCCTTTTCATCCCTTCTGTCATACTTACCAGGCTTTTGTGACATACTAAAAAAAGGTTAAGTCATCTTTCTGGTGGGACTTTTAAATAACCATGTTGGCTCTGACAACGGGGCAGATGAGCAAGAGTGTTCCTGTTCTTCCAGCTGATTCAAGCCCTCCAGCTCAAGGATTTCTACATTGCTAACCTTAACCTGAGGGAAAGCCTTGGCCCTATTGATAGAACTGAGAAAATCAGTTTTATTTGAAGACAGTCTTACTGCAAGAAAAACTCATGGGTATACACAAGCAACTTTAATTAAGGGAAAGCATTATTTCTCCTCCACAGTAAGAATAGTTCTACTCACTCACTGTTTTAATGGAACTGTAAAATAAAAGTGCAATCAGTTTTTCCAGTTTTTAAAATGAATCTCAAATTCGACTACAGCTTCTTCAGATGTGTGTCTTCTCATTCATAGAAGCGAAACAGTTCGTCTTAAATTGTCCAGGGAACAACTTTTGCATAATATCCCGAGGATGAAGGCAATTCTTTTTACATTACTCATTGCAAAATGTATCTTTGATACATCTGAAGCTATCTTTGAGATATCTAAAGATATCTCTTTATCACAACATACACATTATATAAGGAGACAAACAGTATCACACTCTATTACACTTTCTTCCTGAATTTCTCCTTTACATTAAAACTTCTGTGAAAATGTTTCAATCATATACATATCAATTTTAAACAAACGTATTCAATAAGCTGTTGGTTTCATTTCCCCCACCCCTGCCATTTGCTTTAAATGAACATTTTATTTTGAGACAGTCCTTTGCTTCAAAGAAATATTGGCTTATCTATGATTCAATGTATCTCTGATAAATAAGTCTGTAAAGATCTTTAACATTTGTAAGTGACACTTTTTTTTTTATTTATAGACCTAACAGCTCATTTTCTCTTCAAGCAGCTATATTGACAATGTTCATCACACCATTTAAGGAGAAATAGCTTGAAAAATATCTCTAAAAATACAAAAATTGTCATTTTTCAGATAGTGTACTTTCAAATATCAGTTAGAAATAAGAAATTAATCTTGCATTTCCAAACTCGAGAACATTCAATTGAGTTATTCTTAAGACTGGTCACACCTTCTACTGGCAGTCCAGTTCTAGATAAAGCCTCTATTTTTTTAAAGTGTTGTTACACAGAAGTCTCTCTAAGCTTTACCTTGCTTGCTGGTAAACTTGTATGAAAAGAATAATACCATGTGTCTGTTGCATGTATCAATTGTGGTCTTGTCTTCTCTATGTTTTTATAATTTGGTCATCTCTTCAAAGGCATCCCTGGACAGGATTCCCTAACCATAAACATATTGGAACAGGATTTTAGTAAATGTGTTTATGCCTTTTTGTATGCTGTACATAAACCATTTTTACATTTCTTTTTTCCTTGCAACACAATTTAAAGTTTTTGAAGTGTGGCTTCTTATTTTAAACAGCCTTCTTTACTGTGTTGTTTAGCCATGCCAGCTTTCTTTGTGATATTTCTACAAACATTTTGGCAAATGACACACATTTGTTCTGAATTTCTAATGTGTTATCTGCCAATATTTTGCAGTTTTGGCTTTGTTGGTTTGGGGGCTTTTTCTCCCTAGAAGTTATTCTCATTTTTAATGTAATTCTTTTTGAAATTAGCCAGTACTACAGTGTCTTAATTGCTTTTCTTATGTCTTCAATAGATAATTGATACGTATTCATCAGGGTTTTTGCAAATAAATTTTAAATCACGTCTGCGAAGCTGTAATTTTGGCTAGCAAGCAGTCTTGATTTCACACTTGAAAAGTTATTTCTGTCCAGTCTATGTTATAGTAGATGGAGTCTCATTACTCAGTTTGTTTTCTCAGCTTCTAATCACCTTCATCCTCTCCCAGTCACTATCCCTGTCCTAGCTGAGCAATCTTGATACTATATTTTTCCTATTTTTTCCTTTAAGATAAAGGTTTTACCCATAAAGATTTTGTGTTGCTTGTTATTCACCCATTTACCTGATTTGATGGCTATTTACAGATGAAACTACTCCAAATCAGGACAAAGACTTTTTAAAATAAAATAGGCAGTAGAAAAAAAGTTAGTCAACCATCTCAAAATCTCAACATTTTTAGATGAAAGGCACTTTTGGTAAAAGCTAGAAGGCTCACAGAAGGGGAAGTCTAGCATCTAATAGAAATTGTAGCTATAAATATCAGCACCATCTGTAAATGGTGGTAGTGTAAGATGTAATTCTATATATTGATATTTACTGTTATTATATCTCTGCGTTTCTTCAAAGCTTCTCCAATAGAAGATTATCTAAATATTCTTAAAGATACCTCTGCTATGGGGAGGCTACAGGCTAAGTAGATGACAAAAATATCAGTGGGTAGACTGCAGCAATAATCTGGAAATCAAATAAAGCGTGTAGGAGACATAACAAAGACATGAGAATGGTAAGCAATACATTTCCTGTGCCTCAGTTCTCTTTAGTCAAGAAGGGAAATAGGAACAAGACTTTGAATCAAACCTGTTGCTCTACTAACTGGAGTTTCTAAAAAAATCCCCAGAAGCAAAGAAATGAAATATACCGAATTAGAGTAAAAGGGAGAAACTTGACCTAACTTAGAAGAAGAGCAAGCCAGGAAAAAGTTAGTCCACCTCTGGGATAGCTGGAGAATTTTACAAGCAAGGTTATGCTTAAAATTGGGGGAGGTAAGAGGAAAACTGAAAGCTTGAGAATACTTTGAACTCTTTCCAACAGATAACAGTAATATTGCCTGCTGTTTCCTGCAAGTGAAATTGAAGTGCTTTCTTGCTTTTAAATTTAGCAGTATTAGTGTATTACTCTCAAGAAATTGACACTTGAATGGAGAATCCCAATGTAAACCCCTGCTTTCCATTCCCCATTTAGTGGAAAGGAAAAAGTCTTGTCTGAGACATCTCCACTGGAGTTCTCTGATTTGTCTTACAGCTCTTAATGGAGGATGTTTAACTCACCTTAAGTTCTGCTGTTATCTTCCTGTAATAAAGCAGATAGACACAAAGAGAAATGGAGGATGAGAGGCAATCTAGGAAATACAGATTTGTTGACATTCGCAAGACTTAAAAGACCAATATTTTTGTCAGCAGTCCAGACCATGGATGGACAGTCAGCCAAAACATTTACTGTGGATGCAGACTGAATTTACCCATCTGGTATCATCTCATTAATCATACCTCCAATCCTTTTTTCCAGGTGAGTGCCATTCAGCAACATTTGTTGTGTCGGTTCCCACTGGGGACCTCAGTAGCTCAGTGGTGGTGGCAGTATGCTTGCTGGGGTTCTGGTGGTGCACAGGGCAGTGTGCTGGCACAGTGTGTCCTCTTCTGCTCTTCCACTCGTGGTACTGTGTTAACTGGCATTTTCATTAATGGCTCCAGGTTACCAGCATCTGCTATGAACTTAGAATTGCTCACCTCACATTTGTCCTCACAGTCAATATATACTGCCTAAACCTCAATCCCTATAGAATCTGTGCATTGGGCAAGTCTGCCAGACCTTATGAGAAAGAAACAAAGGCCAGCATGAACTCCATGGAGTAAGGCATTAGCCTGTTTTATAGGTGGGCTGAAAAGCCCATTGCAGCAGATCTGCTGAGTTTGATAATGGATATTTTAAAAAATACATCAATTCATAACAAATTTTTATTGTTTTCTACCCCAAAATTTGGTTCTGGAAAACACAGGTATATTTAAGTATCCAAGCAATAGTTCCATACTTCTTTTACAAGTGGACTAAGGGCTGTATGTTTATAAATAAACTCAGTTTCCACTAAAAGAATCACTTTTCGTGAATAAGTTTAACTTCTCCCATTCCAGTCCAGAAACACCAAATTTACTGGTCCTCTTAATTATAAGGATGAACAATGATCCCCTGAAGCAAAAAGGAGTTACTGTATGACATTTGATGATATACCATATAATGTCTCAGAGGAGACTGTATGTCATTGTAATTCAGCACTGCACATTTTCTGGTGCCTATGCATTGTGAAGTGATGAGAATTCATTCTTCACTTTATCAACAGAGTTAAAAATACTTTTGTTAAGTTAGAAGAGAGAAAACATAAATAATTTAAGATCTAGCTGCTTAATACTTGCGTAATTTTAATGAAATTTAAAGATAAGCACATTTTTATTAAAATGATAAACTCATGAAGCAACAATCTTCCAGCCTGATTCAAGTCAAAACTGGCTATGTTCAATTAGTATGAAAATGTATTATATATCTTTTTATGTATGCATTCAATATGGTTATTGGTAGCAGTAAAGTAAAATTCTGCAATAATCTCAGGGAGATAAAATGTAAATAATTAAATATCTGTCTTTCTAGAAAAGGATTATTATAACAAAATTTAGAGATACAGCAACTTACTGAAACAATAAAGGTTATTCATAGTATAAAATGTTTCTTTGTCAATCAAAATTTTACTTATTTGATAATTTCTAGAAACAAATACATCATTATTTGATTTCTGAGTTTATCAGCTGAAAAATCTTATCTCAGTACTGAATACTAAAGGATCTAATTTAAACACAAATATTTGAATCTAAATAATATTTTTTTTTAATATTGTCAGAGCTCTTTTGTTGATCTGTGGCTTTTCCAAAGCAAGATTATATAACGTATTCCTTACAGGAACATCTTAATCAGGCAAGAGCTGTGGCAAGCGAACAAAAGCGCCAGAGTTTAATGAGTCTTAGAAAAAGCAATGTTACAAAGTAACTTCTTCAGTCACTGAAGTAAAGCACAGGAAAACTCTACTTTGCAGTCAGGCCTTACACAACAGCAACTGCAGCCGCTAGGATGGACATAGTGGTTCAAAGAAAATACAGGCTACCTGTATACAAGTTTAGTTTACTTCATTTATCTAACAAACTCTAAACCATGCATTACACAGGAAAAAACGTTTTTCCTTACTTTGAGGGACTCTATATATACTGTAGCCCAGATGGCAAAGTGAGAAAGGTATCCACAACACGTGTTTAAACATGGTTCACATGGAGACTATCTGAAATCTTCTATCAGCCTTCGGACTATTTCGTAGCAGAGCAGACAGTCCATGAAGACTCTTGCAGTCTCCCAGAGGCTACTCTATAGATTTCAAGTTGAGATATCCACAATCCAGTAATGAAGCAGTGAATGTTTCTGTCAAATAGATTCTAACAACAAAAACTACAACTGTTTTTCTCTACTTAATATTTATTTTCTTCACATGCTAAGATGTAAAGATATTTGAAAGAAACTCTAAGATAGTAGTCAAATAAATAAAAATTTTTGGCTTATTCCATTATAAAAACCCCTCAACTTCCTAGTAGGAAAAGTTTTCAGTGCTCTGAAAAGTATGGTGTTGGTTTTCTTATCTTCTTTTCTTTCTGTTAGAGCCGGCATTAATACATGGGAGTCCCAGTTTCATGTTCAGACCTGGTGTTTATTAATTCTTATCTATATTATAGCCTCAGGAGTTGTGAGCTCTAACTAGCAAGTTAGAAAATTAAGGTAAAATGGCTGCCTCTAACTCTTTCCAAGGTTATTTAAGTACTAATCACCCAATAATGAGATGGCACCTATATTATTTATACTTTTGATCCAATAATGACCACCCAAGGCCCACAATTCAGACCCTTTTCACCCAATTAGAAAAAAACACCCTAAACCATGAAGAAGAAGGTGAAGAAGGACTTAGACAATGCCCCAAACCCTTCGTCTTGCCCCATATATATTACTGTATACTAAAATCTTAAATCTGAGTTTTTCACCTCTGAGATCACACAATACTATTCAAACTGCACACCCATAACCCCAGGGCTATCATTCAACTTTGGAAGCCTGTTTCACGGCTTCAAGTCAAATGTAATGCTTGCTTGAGGGTCTTTTTAGAACAGAAAGCCTGAAATTTTCAGCCTCCAGGGTTCCAACAGTATGGTTTCTAAATACACTTAGTATTTTCAGAAATCCTGTCAAAATAGTGAGAGTTATGAAGCTTTACTTAATTTATAGGAACTTCATAGGAGAGTGTTACAGCTCTATTAATGCAGCACAGTGTCCAGCTTAATTGGTCCCAGTGGCTGCACCTATAATATTAAGCTGCAAAGAGTTAGGGAGTACAACAGAGCACATGAACCAAGCTTTGCAGCATGCAGCCCCTGGCAGGTTTTGGCCTTGGTCAGGTCACACTCTTCCAGATAAAACCCCAAACCATGTCTGAGCTTTGGCATGGGCAAGGGAGCATTCTTGAAAGGCAGTTTGGAAAAGCTCCCATGTTCTGGTGGGTAAGTCTGGTTGTATGGATGCAGTCCATAAGGTATCATTCCATTAGAGACACAAGGAGGGAGTCCCTGCTGGGAGTGTACAGCTCCTGGTGCCTAGCACAAAATTATGGCTCCCTGCACTCTGGGGTTTTACTTCTGATACTGCTTTTTGGAGTCCCACTGTGCTTGGTAGACCCAGGCTGACATTTCTAAGTTCTTGTACTTGTCAAGCAGTAGGTCTCTCCCCCTGCCTCAGTTTCTCACACATTGTGCACTGCAGCCATTGCATTCTCCCACATTAATTTATAATGTCCAGTGTAGGCTGGTTTCAGACTGAAATGACCTACTGAAGAAAAAAAGGCTCATGTAATTTGGTGTTGTTTTAGAAGCTGGAAACATACACAGGACACACAGTAGTAGATGGATCCTTCATTCACTAAGGAGATCTCAAAGCAATCAGAGACAAGTATTTGTGTATTTCCTTTCATAAGTTTATCAAACTAATATAAAATTAATATAAACTGATTTTAAATTGGTTTGTGTTCTCTCTGAGGAAGACTGCCTCAGAACTTCCCTGTCTGGTCCATTAAAATATTCAGATGCAAAGAGAGAATTTCACGTTGCTGTTTGCACAGGCTTGTAGTATTTGTTAGCTCACATAGTTCCCTGTTCCTCTCCTGATATTTACTGCCTGCTTTAATTTTAAAGCCCATTTCCACAGCGGCTGATGTTTTGTTGCCTAAGCAGATTGAACTGTACATTCACCTGTCACCTGTGTGAACAAAGGAAAAGAATTTCCTCAGTTAGTGGTTTAATTTTTTATTTTCTATTTTAGATTTATTCCCCACCAACTTGCTCCTTATTGGACTTGCACAGAGTCTGCCTTTCAGCTTAATTTTGCTCCTTCTTGACTTATGTCCTTGGTGTATGTAGTTATGCTGTGGAAGAACCTGAATGCTCAAAACGTGTCTCAAAGGAAATTTGAAAATTTTTTTGATAAAAAAGATGATGCTGTTAATTCTTGTCATTTGGTGACCAGAACAATGAAATTTACATCACCGATAAGTTGAAATTCTAGAAAGAAATGGGTATAGTAAAGCAGACATTATACTTGGGTTTCAAGGTATTATATGATGTTGATAGCTTAAACAAATTTGTCACTAGTTGTTTAAATTTATTTTACCATTTTTAGATCATAGGCAGTTGAATTGGCTTATCTGATTTTATCTTCTGGATTGTAGCCTAATTTTCCACAAACAGATTTCATTTGCTCTACTCAATAATGCCCAGAAGAACTTGCTATTTGCTTTCTTTCCCCAACAAACTTTAGGACAGTGACAAGAAATCTGAAGATTTCTTGGGCAAAAAGACCAGAGAATCTTACATTTAGGATTCGTTAAAGGTTACATTAGCTTTATAAGAAAATTATGAGTTACCTCATAGCCCTCATTTTTGAAATGCAGTATACTATATGCAAAATAAAGGCAGCATAATTTCTTATTTAGCAATGGCACTTCCATTGTCAGTTAGTGAAGGCTTAAGATAACATCTTCTCTTAATAACAGAGATTGAACCCAGCAAAAATATAGTTGCAAATACAGCAGAAAAAACAGTTAGTGACAGTAAGTGATCTTTCTTTTTTTAGTGTTAGGAAAATGCTGCAGCTTACTCCCATGTTTGGTGTGCCTGCATATACTCTACAGAGGGCTAGGACATTAGAGGTTATTTCTTTATTTTGGGGCAAAAGAACTAAGAAACTAAAATTTCATGTGGCAAATTATGTTCTGGTTAACCAGCTACTAACAAATTAGATGTTAGCTGGTGCTCCTAACTAATAGCTAAAGGATTAGGGATGACAGTAATTTTCCCTGTCTCTCATATTCTGTCCTGTGAATAGGGAACTAACTTCCTTGCTCTTCCATGGTTATTAAAATAAAAAATCATACTTGGGGTACGTCTGCAAAGATTATTGAACACAATTATCACAAATTTGTTTTGCTGTTTTGCCAAAATAGTAGGATATTAGCATGGTTCAATCAAGAGAGGTGTAGCTTTAGTTAGAAATTAGTGCCATACTGAGTCAAAGACAATACACCCACACCTTGCATATTGCTGTCTACTTGCAATTTGTTGTTTGATGTGTAGGCAGAACATGCTTGTGGTACTGTATGGACCCTACTTTCTCTATCAAGTCTTTGGTCTTTGGACAGACTGTGCTATTACATGACAATGAATATTGTTGGTAGAGTATTACAGGCAGGTAACTGAAAAGAAACTGCTGTTGAAGTATGAATTATTTTACCAAAATTTATCCTTATATAAATATACGTATACAAAGAAATTATAGACAAACAATATCAAACACGATTAGATGCTGAAACTGTCCTTTTCACCACATGATTCTGAAAATCATCCATAATGTTGCCCCAAGAGTAAGAGTGACATTCAAAGATGCAGATGGAAACCATTTTTGAACATTTAGTAAATCTGAAATTTAAATATTGTTTGATGTGAAAAAATAGGTGAAAATAAATGACAGTTGTCTCTAAGTGTATAAAAAAATAGATGATAATATCTATCTATCATCATGACTACTTTTCATCTACAGCTCTCAAAGAGTTTGCAAAAGGAGGTCATGAAAACTTCAAAGGTGTTTGGAATTTATTCAAATATGACAGAATGGAAGATTTGTCATATTTATATTCTACAAAGTAGTTTCTGAAATGCCATAGAGGATAACAGACCTAAGACTTGCCAGTGAAAAAAGTATTACAGCAGACAATACTCACAAAATATAGTGGAGAAAAAGCATCTATTTTAATGTTGTTTTTCACGGCACTTTTTGTGGTATTTTTTTTAATTTATTTAATTTGACATAATATGCCTGTTCCTGTATTTATTTATCTCCTAAGAGAGATTAAACTAATTTTAAAATATATGCTAAAATAAATATTCTTTATATATCAGGGTTAGATGCCAAAGAATATTGAATATATACTTGACTCTTGTACTCTGAAAAAAGATATAAACTGGTGAGTTGTGAGTTCAGGTTTTTCCCTCAGTGCTTGCTGATTGCATTAGATGTGGGGTCCCTTATCAGAAGTGACTAGAATGGTGGGTTTCCTTCCTGTCAGAAATTTTGCTTTTCAAAATCTTTGCTCTGGCCCAAATGATTCCAAAGCATTGGTCCCATTGATTCTTACTCAGGTAAATGATCAGTATTGATAGATGTGAGCTTCCCTGACAAGTATTTTCACAGGCAACTTCTGAGGTGGGGTGTCCTCAGGATTCCAGCTGCTTGGCATTGGTGTTCTGTAAATTCTGATCAAGGTTCCTAGGCTAACCAGAAGTAGAAAGATTATGTGAGATTGTTTGTCACAAGACAGACATTGCAGTCTGTCTATACGTCCATGTCTTCCTGTAGACAAAAGAAAGAAGGAAAGAACAAACTTTTGTTCTAAGATAGGTATATAAGGAGCAGAAAATCAAATTCCACAGCTGTTCTTATTGCTGGATAGACTAGTTCAAGCTCACATGCTCTTATTAATAAATGAATACAAGCAACATTACCCCTTTATTCTTTTTTTCTTTTTTTTCTCTTTTAGTCTGTGCAATTGTCTTGGCCCAGGGAACTTGGCAATTCTCTGGCTTTGAGCCATTTGTGCTGTTGCACTTGCCCCAGTCACAGACTACATTGTATTAGAGCTGAAGACTCTATCCTACACCAAGCATATCACCATGCCACAAAGGTGGATTTGATAAACTGCATTAGGGCAGAGAATCCTGAGGCCATTTGGATGAGATCCAGACCAGATCCTCTTGGACTATTTCATTAGATTTGTTGGAGATTTGTTAAGTGTTTCAGTTGGAGCAGCTCCTACAGCTCTAGTAAATGACATACATACATACATGATATACATACAGATAAAGACTGAAAGAGTTTGATGACTTCTGCAGTTTTAAAGTATCTTCCAGATTTTCAGCTATCTCTTCAATTTCCCCCCACTACATTATATAGGTAGAGGTGCCAAAAAGATCTCTACCGCTTTCAGCAGAAGTCAGTGAAGAAACAAAGTACAGAATTTGAAGGCCACAGATTGTAATAAATGGAATTGTTGGCAATGGAATAATTGGTGCATACCTCAGCTTCTAACAAATCAGCTTCTCCCTGTTAATTGAAAATGTGCTTGACAGCCACCTAACTGTTAGTTTAGTGCAGTGAAAACCCATGCTACAAATACCAAACTGGTTCAAAGACCAAGACACGTACTTCTGAGTTACAGCTGTGAGTTATTCTCCATCCTCTTACTCTGGTGATGGGTGAACTAAGATATGTAAACATTCTGCTTCAGAACAGCATGAAAAACCTTGTGCATTTTTATAAGGGACTAAAGGTTATTTCAAACCTATCATCTGAGGGATGCTGTCAGTTTGTATTTACCACAGGGGTTTCTGGATTCTTAGCTCATTTTTTATGGTTGTCAAATAATTTGCTCTACATGCAAAGCCTTCCTACAGACACATGCACTAGGGACAAAACCAGTTTGAATCCTTGTGTGTTTTTTTCCCCCTTAATTTTTCTATTTTTTTTTTTAATACAAGCCTTCTGATACTACTTTGATTGCCAAATTTTTATTCTTTTCTGTTTAAGGAGCTTGTAGGAATAAAACATATAGCCAAAGTCATCTCAGTCGGTTGCACTTCACTCCTCTTCGTCAACTCAAATAAGTCCCATTATTGCATGAGGCAAGCTCTCCTCTGCTTCAAAGCAAGTTTCCTTGTACTGATTCTCTGTGAAATCTCAGTATGCTTTTGCTTATTTATTTATTTATTTAGCTGGCATTAGTCATCATGTTGGGTGCATTCAAAACATGAAAAAAATTCTGTGTTCCCTTCCTTCCTATTCTTTACTATCACTCAGATTAGGGCTGAACTAACTGTGCAAGGGTTAGCAATGAGTTGCATGGCTGTTAAATATGTTACTTAATTTTAAATGGAGACCAACAGTCAAGTCTTGCTCTGATGACCAGAAAGGATATCCTCCTCTTCATTGAAAGCATAGAGAACTTAGGAATTTACAATACAGAGACTGCCTCACAAAACACCCACAAATTAGGGAAAACATATTTTCCCTGTAGTGCTGAAGCATTTTTAGGATCTTGGCTTTAGTATCTCAGTCTTATGCTAATGTAGCAGTCCATCTCTTGTTGCTCTGTGCACAGCTGCAGTTCTTGATAAAAAACAAAACCAAACAAAACCAAACAAACAAACAAACAAACAACTCAAAAAAGGTGATTTTTTTTTCTTACATCTTACACTGGAAAATGATTAAAATATATTTCAAAATTTAAGCTAGCAAGTCCTGGATTTGTGAGGCCAGAAAACACATGGACAACTCATGCCTTCAATCCCCAAAAGTTCTTTGTTTGAAGATCCATATGTTGTCATGGCTTTGATCGTACTTAAACTGACATTTTTAGCACTTTTCATTTAATTAAAAAATTATGCTCACTATTATAAGATACATACTAAACTGAAGTAGTGTTTGGAACACACATAAAAAATATCTTTTTTTATATTAAACTCCTTGATATACTATTTAGTAGCATGGGACACTCTACCCATATAGCAGTTGCCATGGGAAAAACGTGAATATTGAAAAAGATGAATACAGAATATTAATATAAAAACTGCATTATGCATTAGACAGTCTGCTATACAATAGTGCTATTCATAAGAATGGACCTTTTAGATAAAATAATTGATATTAAATAATTGAGCAAAAGAGAAAAAGACCAGAAAAGATAATTTGTCTTTGAGTTTCTCTGATAGTACATAGATA
The DNA here is from genome assembly GCA_027886175.1 of Phylloscopus collybita. Classification (NCBI taxonomy): domain Eukaryota; kingdom Metazoa; phylum Chordata; class Aves; order Passeriformes; family Phylloscopidae; genus Phylloscopus; species Phylloscopus collybita. Next base: position 32,266,374 of record JAJNNQ010000026.1, on the reverse strand, counting down.
GCTACACAATTTCTCAGCTGACTAATTCAAACCCATTGTATTAATGGGAGCCAGGAAAATGATCTCATTTTTTGGTAACAGTCATCAACTTAGAGTGTGTCCAGAATATGAACACATAGAGGAAAAAAATCAGAATTGTTTGCACCAAACCTTTTGTGCATATTTAAACACATGCTTAGCTCCTTTCCAAAGCAGAGAAGGATTAAATTTTTCTCTGTCGAGTCTTATGACCCTTTAGTATTGATAGCTGTCTTTTGACAGTTTCACTGTTTAGGAGTTGATTGAAAGTTTCAATTTCAATGTTTCTTATTAACTGGTAAATTTTACAGTCAAGATGGGATGAATCTGCTGCTCTCTTCTGATTGCCTTGAGAGAGTTAAGTGTAAATGCTTTGTTTAACAAGGTTTCCAATTCAGGTGAAAATTCCAGCGGTCAAGCAAGGTAAATGTCCACAATAAATAAATCTTTCTGTAACAACACCATTTTTATGAGTTCCTTACTAATGTGGGGAAATGAGAAATCACGCTCTCATACAGAATTTTACAGACAAGAATTTGCATTCTTTGATTTTGTGTGTTACCAGGTACCATGCATACCTGACATTGACTAGCCTGGCTTGCAAACAACTGCAGTCTGATTGTTTCCCTTTAGAAACCTTCAAGGGTGTTTTTTTTCCCTTTGTTGGGTTTTTTTGGGGGTGTTGGTTGGTTGGTTGGTTGGGGTTTTTTTTTGCAACTTCTGAAGTGTTAGAATGTATGCCCTTCTATTGTGCTTGCAAAACATTTGTTTTTCATGGGTGTGAAAGCAACAGTGAGATGGCCCCTGGATGATGGGCTAACAGGCCCTGCTCTGCTCCTGGCACCTGACCCTAGGGTGTCTATAGCTCATGATATCCCTTTGGACAATGCTTCTCTTCCTGCTAAGCAACCTAGTTCTTCTCTGAGCCTGTAACCTAATCCTAAATGCTGTCTCTGGGTCTTACAGAGGACAAGTTTACACCTTTTTTAGAACCTGAAATTTAAATCTAATCAGTAGCTCTTAACATCTTCGAAAAGAAAAATAGTTGACACCAGTGTTTGGTATATCTGTAAATGGATTTCATACTTATCCACATTTATAATAACATTTTAAATTTTTTGACACTTTTTTTTCTTTAAATGAGCCATATCAATAGTTTAATTTTTTTTTGTTTGGTTTTTTTTTTTTTTTTGTTTGTTTTTTTTTTTTTTTTTTTTTTTTTGTTTTTTTTTGTTTTTTTTGTTTTTTTTTTTTTTGTATAAAGAGCTAGAAATACTTTTCCATCTGCAAATTCATATTTCTGGAGTAAACTTCCTAATTGGGTAGTCTGTCAAGTAGATAGCACTCAAGAAATTGTTCACCAATTTTTGCTTCAATATAGCATGTAATTTGCTGATTTTATTTAGGGATCATTTTTAACTTTGAGAAAGATAGTATTTGCATGTCATCTGTATTCTTTAGTTATCTGTCTGGAATTAGTACTAAAAATCTCATTTCACATTTCTTAGTTTATTTAAAAAAACAAAATGCCATCCACCCAGTGATGAATGTTCATTGTTTGAGGGCATGAAATATCACTCCATGTTAGCTTCTAAGATGAATAGAGAGAACTGACTCAAAACAGAATTCTGCAGACGTTAGAAGCTGCAAGACATCCACACCAACAGAAAGACTGAAAATAGTAAGGAAGATTAGAAAGGAAGAAAAGCATCCCAGAAGTCTTTGACAAAAACATATATACCTTGTTCTCAAGTTTTGTGTAGTATTCCTGTAAGAAACAGGACTAGATAGGGCAGAAGGCTCCTCAGAAGGGATGGTTGCTCTTTCTTACAGCAGCTGCTCAAGGTGAGAAGGTCACAGGAATGGCTTGACGTAAGAAAGAGATGTAATCAGGGAGGCACAGCAATGAGATGGGTGCTTGCAACTACTACAGACACTGAGAGACTACTGGAAAGAAAAGGAGGGGACAGAAAGGCTTCAGGAGTCATGGAGAGTGGAAAAAGTATTCCATGAATCAGAGAAGCTGATCCATGCAGATTTTGTTGCATCTCAGACACCCTGTGAATTAGGCAGCTGAAATAAATTCACCAAACAGAGGGTCATGGGGCAAGCCTAAATTATCCAAGAGTAGCATGGTTCAAAATAAGAAGCTATTAATATTTTACCTGATACAATCCTTTAAAGAATTTTTCACTTAAAAGTGAACTATGCTGGTTTACATTCTAAAATTAACTCATTCTTTTTTTGCTAAAAAGAATAATTAACCAGAATAAAAAACTATTCTGATCTTCCAGAATATATCACTGTAAGGAAAAAGTCCATACAGCATTGTGTCTCACACCTATGGGTTTCTAGCCCTTGTCAGAGATAGGGATAGGTCAAGCCTTTCAGAAAGAGACATCCTAGACTGCTGAGATGAATATTGTTCTCAGCTTGGTAAAATACAAATCACTTCCTTCAGGAGGACCCACAGATATCTGCTCTGCATTTCAGTTTGTATTGGGTTTGTATGGCAAGTTTTTGACAGTGGAGGGGAAAGGGCTGCAAGTGTGACTTCTGTTAGAAGATACAGAAGCTGACTCTGTTGGACAGAGCCAGTGCCAGTCGACTCCAGGATGGACCAGCTGCTGGCCAAAGCTGAGCCAAACAGTGCTGTTGGGAGAAACTCTGTGATAACACATTTAAGAAAGTGGGAAAAAAAAAACAAACAACCAAAACCAACGGTTCACAGCAGCAGTTGTTAGAAAGAAGTGAGAATGTGTAAGAGAAACAAGTTTGGAAACACCAAGGTCAGTGAAGGATGAGGGAAGAAGGTGCTCCAGATGCTGGAGCAGAGATTTTGCTTCAGCTCCTTGTTGGACCTGTGGCCCTCTAGAGACAGGAGCCATGCTGCAGCAGTGTGTTCCTGAAGGTCTGGATCTGATAGAAGGAGACTATGCTGAAACATTCCTGAAGAACGTGGGAAGGTCTCACATTGGAGAAGTTAATGAAAGACCATCTTCCTCAGGAGACACCCCATGCTGGAGCATGAAAAGTGGATGAGGAGGAAAGAGCATGAGGAGACATGAGCAGCAGAGACAATGTGCAATGAACTGACTGAAACACCTGCTCACCATACTGCTGAGCCACTCAGCATGAGGAGGCAGAGAAATTGAGTGCAAAGTTGATCGGGGAAAGAAGGGAAGGGTGGGGGAAAGTTGGAGGATTTTAGAATTTTTAAACTTGTTCTTATTTCTTATTTTCCTACTCCATTATTGACAATAAATTAATTTCCAAAGTTGAGTTTGCTCTGCCTGTAGTATTATTTCTCTGTCCTTATCTTGACCCATGAACTTTTTGTATTTTTTTGCCACTTGCATTGTTAGTAGAGGGGGAGGGATAGAACAGCTTGGTGGGCACCTGGCAACTAGCCAAGGTCAGAGCTCTACACAGCATGAGAATGTCAATACTTATCCTCTTAAGAGAAAGGAAGAGAGCCATGAAGGCAGCGAGGCAGGCAGTGGCAAGGGGAGTGATGTGGAAAGCTTTATTAACTTACAAGACTACGTGTCTTTATTCAAGTTGCTATTGTAAAAAGATTGAGGAAATTATGCTTAATGTAGATGGTTTTATACAACTTCCAGTTGGTACAGATGAGTAAGGAATCTCTCAGATTAGTCAAAACAGAATGTTTTTGAGTACTCTTTGTGCTGAGGAAATCTGGGTTGTCAGAAAGCTGGCAAGTCAGGTAAACTTTGGAATGACATTTATTACCTCCTGTTGAAACCATATTTAAAATTGAGTGGTCATGAAAAAAAATAAGAGAAAAAAAAGTGGTTGTGGTTGTTGTGATAGAGAGGGGAAAGCTTCAACACTTGAGGCTCATCAGTTCCACTAAAGAGGCCTGTCTGCTAACAAATATAACCTTAAATAGGGTGTCAGACCAGGGCATTTAACAGAGTACAAGAAGGGGCTCTCGACAGCAGTATAAAGTGAGTTGGATTCTATTCAAGGTTGTGATGCTAAAAATGAAGCTCCTACTTCTGTATAAAAATATTTTATTCAGTGGGGTCTAGTCAGTACTGGAATCCCTGAAACTGATCTCTTGTCCACTGCAGGAACCTAAGTGCCCATTTTTGCTACCTCAGTCTAAAATATCTTGTGTAATTGCTATTGAAAATAGCTGCTCCCTCTCTCATGACCAGAAATGAGATTTGCATAGTAAAATCCCAGCCTATGAACTGAAAATGTCTAGGATATCACTCTAGCTTAAATAGGCAACAGACAGTGATTCCCTATATATCTCAAATTTGCCAAAGGAGTAGATTACGGGAATCTTTCTGATTTTTTGTAATCATGCAGCTTCTGCATAGCAAAATTTTTTAGAATGTATATCACTTTGTGCTTTGAATAAGGTATTAAAGGCTTTTGTATTTTGCAGATTTTGAATTTTAATTGCTTACAGTTATTGCCCTATATATTTCCCCAAATTTTAATATTTATTTCACATAAAAGCAGTTCAACTTATTCCAATTATAAAAGTCATTAAAAAAGACTATGTGCATTATAAATGTGACCAGATGGTAAAATATTAATTTGTTTATCATGAGATTTTTCTTTTAAGGTTATCTAGTAAGATCTTCCCCATTATTTTGTAATCTGCTCTTGAATCTCATTTGAATGACTATTGTAAGAGTATATTTTAAATGGAAATAGAAACTAGACACAAATGTTCATAACTGAGCCTGCCAAGCTGAGAAAGTAACAGTTCTCTCACACTATAGAAATAGGACTAACACTAATCTTGCACTTATGTGACCTCCCCTCATTCATATATAATGAATACCTCTAAATATTTAAATAAATTGGTCTGGAATAACCTGGACCTCTAAAATGAAAATTAGTTTCTTAATATTTTACTACTTATTGTTTATTTTTTCATGGGTTATACTTATTAGAAAAAATTTGACCTGAGAAGAATAAGTAGAATTAAGTGATACTTAATTTGGTTTTGGCATTACTTTGTCTTCAGAATGAGCTACTTATTTTTATGGAAAAAGGTGATTTCATTCTAGATACTAGACTACTTCAGTTTACCATATGAAATACTGGTGAACTCAGTACACCTCTGTAGACTATTACAACTTTAAATTAGGTCTTAAAGACTTCATTGTACTTATTAATTTAAATAAGCCTAATAAGATCAGGCTATTCCAGTATAACTTTATTTTAAGTGTATTAGTTGGTTATCCACAGCTGACAAGGACAAATGAGTTCTGCTTAAGGCACTCTTTCATCTTCATTGATCTACACTAAAAAGACTGCTATAAGTTATACTTAAATATGTTGTGGGCATAAAAACAAGAAGCAAGTATATGATAAGGAGATTGGATAAGAACTGTAACCATTGCTTTGTTTAGACATGTTTTTTTAAGATGTGAACACCGGAAACAAACAAATAGTAAAATTGCTCATGACATATGTAATAAAATGCTCATGTTTTCTTCCACTAAAAGAGATTTTGCATCACATGGCTTAACATCTTGAAGTGTCAGTAGTCAGCTTAGACATAGAGATAACAAGCAAAAAACATAAATTAAATTGCTTCCTTAAGTCTTGCAGGAACATGGAGAAACTTTAGGAATAATTGATAGTGGCAGGATGAGAGAGATAAAAAGAGATGAACTGGGAAGTATTTAATGACTCTTTGTGGTATTACATCTGTCACACTTTCTGTGCTACATTAAAGTTTCATTATTTTCATATTTCTTGTGTTCATATTTTCCCATCCTCTTCTTTCTGCTAAATTTACCAAGTAATACAATGTGGATAATAGAGAGCTATTGCTGAAAATGTCATTGAATCTGTTACTGGACTGGATAAAGTACCTCAGCCATGCATTCCTTTTCATAATGCATTTTCAATTAGTGGTTTTGAAATTCTGTACAAAGTAGACTCATCCTTTTTTTTCCTAAATAATTATATATTTCTAAAAAGACACAGCGAGACTTACAGTATGGAACTATTAGTAGGAGTTTCATAATAATGAATCAATTGCATTTTGCCAAAGAAAATTATTGCACTAGTCTGTTTACAGAAGTTTATTCATCTAAAGACTTGCCTTCTACAGGCTCTTAATCAAATGGTTTGCCTTTCCTCATCTGAAAGATAACAAGCATAATCTGAGAAATTCACGTTTCCCTTCTTTCAATCTTGTTTCCTCCATCTATGTTCTTTCACCTTTGCAGCCTACACATTTAGCTCAGTGGTTTAGTTTGGAAAAAAACATAATCTTTTGCATGAAGATGTTTTCCTAAGATTTTAAAAAAAATTAAGACAATATCTATAATTTCTAACAGTGTTTCTCTTAGATTCTTGAGAGTCTAATAGAATTCTGTTCATTAGTGAATTCTTGTTTGTGTTTTAAGCTTGGAAAGCAAAATCTGATGTATTAGTAAGTAATACTGTGTCTAGAGTATGGATCCATCAGGATTTGTTGTGAAACTGGAATGCATATTAAGTACATGTAGATAATAAATGGAGTACTGTGCTTCAATGCCAACAGGACCTAAAGTAACACAGAATTCTTCACTCAACTAAGATAAGTAGAAAGTTGAGTGAGATAATAGCACTGGAGGCAGAAATCCAGACTGATGCTCTCCTGGTAATGCTTTTTTACTTCTTTCTTACATAACCAGACAAAAAAGGGCTCTTTTCTGTTTGACAATTATGCAGTATGATTCTTTCAATGATAGATTGCAGTTTGCGATGATCTCAAATATTAAATCAGAGAGGCTCTTAAATGTTAAAACACACCCCATATTTAAGTGCCCTTTAGAACAGAGAATCGAAAGCAGCACCCAGAATTCATGAGAGCTGTGTGAGTCATATTCAGCCATAGGAGCTGCATAGTTACCAACACACACTTTATGACTTCTAGATTATAGCTTTCTCTTGGCTCCATTGTCCACAGAATACACAATTTCACTTTTACGCATTTTTAATCATTATATCTCAAGTCATCCCTCTGTCAATACAATAGTGTAATTTGCTAAGAAAATAACTCACAGTGCTCTGAGATTTTAAATCATCTCAACCTGCACTCAACGCAAGCACGAATAACAGATAAAGCTGTTTTGAGGATTGTGAGATTACATCCCCTGAAAAAGCTGCAAGCTTTCTAAATTACTGCCTCAGGATCAGGAGAAAACAGGAGGAAAAAAAACCCTTCTACATGATGGGTAGCATTTTAGATTGCAATTTATGTGAAGTATATTAATTCAGTTAAAAAGGTGCTGAAATACGGAGACTGCTTTTGCAGTTGTTTTTATAGATATAGTACAGAAGTGTTTCTGCATTATTACTTACAGACATAAGTGTTGAAATGTTATACTAGTATTATCATCTTTGAAAACTGTGTTTAAAATGATATTTTACTAAGAAAAAAAGAAACATGAGGCCTTTGCAATTTATGGAGGCCTGGTTATAAAAAACCTTCTGTTCAGCAAAGAAATACATAACAAATTTGTCCTCAGAAATGTATCTTTTCTCTTGACATTTGATTTCTCTCAGCACTTGATTTCTTTCCTATTTTACTGTTCCTTCCAACTGCCTTGTGTGACAAATATTGAGGATACTGGCTCAAGAGAAATGGTTTTGTTGCAAATGTGATTCTGTGCAGTGCATATGGAGCTGTTTTGTATGCAGGGTAGGTAGAAGCACTGGTTCTTTACAGTCACACCGAGACATTATGTATAAAAGATTTTCACACTGATTATTTTTTTCCCTCAAAATTAACCGTCTGTATTTTTCTTACACCTATTTCAATGGTTCATCCCAAATCAGACTGAAGATTAAAATTTCCTTCTCACCATGAGTCTAACAGTGCCTCTGATTTTCAGTGATTATAATTTCATTTCTCTCAGTAATCATTTTTTAGTTATTCAGCCTATTTTTAACGACTACAGATGGAAATAAAATGGATCTGTAGAAGAGACATTCATTAGCAAGTAAGTATTCAGGGACTGGAAAAGTCTGTCTGATTCACAAAGCAGAAATGGTATTTAGTATCCAAGTCCTCTCCTAGACAAAATTAGCAAAGACTGCAGTGAAGTTAAAGCCTGCTGGTTGCAAAATTGAAAATTGGTTTCCTGGGGCTCTCTGTAAACTCTTCATTACTTTACTCAATCATGGTTCATTAGTAAGTTAACAGACAGAAGACCAGCGCACGTTGGGATATGTTTAGAGCCAGGACTTCCATCTCCTTGAATATCACTTGAAACTTGAATGTCACAGCAAATTAGATACTGTGTCAAACTGCATCTTCTTCTCGGCTGCAGTACATACAGTGCACAGATCATGGCCACTTAACCTCTTGAAACTGTCAGGTGCTTTTTATCACGCATTTCATGGAGTACATGTGTTTTAATTCAAAGCAACTCTGGTAGAACAAACAAAAGACCTCAAAAGGTGCCCAAAATAGAAACAAGGTTAAACCCCCCCCCCATGTTAACAGTTTAATGTAAAATGGATTTAATGTCTCTTATTAACCAAAATCTCATTTGCTAGAAGAAAATCTCCATAGGTGATATTATTCCACTTAAACAGAAAGCTAAAAATAATTATTAGGTGTCCGGGAAATGTTCACATTTTAGTTACAATATAATTTTGAGTTACAGCTCAGTGCCAGTTATCTAGAACCCCGCCTAGGTGCCTGAGTCTATTTTCCATTAATCACAATTACATTTTTCCATGACATTGCCTGATTTTTCAGAAAAATATTTACTCTATGTAGTTCAAGTAGTGAAATGAACTCTGCAGAAGTTTTTAAAGAATTTAAATGCTTCTGTGCAGCTGCTATTTGTATAATCTTTTAATGCTATAATTTTAATGAGGTACCATTAATTTTGAAAATAAAACATAAGCCAGGCATTATTTGAAGCAAATTGCTTAAAATTACCCATAGTGTTTAGAGTCTTTTTAATACAATCTGTTCATGGTTTTCAGGGTTCATGGGTATAACAAGCGACACTCCTGATTTTTGCCATTACGCTGTTACACCAGCACAGATAACGGCAACAGCCAACACGACAGCCACCTTATGATGAGTTTGTGATTTGGATATTTGCTAAGCAGAGGTGCTAGACCCTGATTTACACAGTTTCCCCATGCAGTTGAGGAATAAATTCATTCTGTGTCCAAAATGGGAAGTGTAGCTGCCAGAAGTGCCCAGTCGGAGCGACTCCGTAGGGAGCCAGCGTACAGCAGGACTAACACTGTGTTTCCTTCTTGCTCTCTCAAATGTTGCTGCTGTTGCAATCTTAGTACCTGTTAGGCACCTATTTTAGGTCATGATATGGCTACAAAACTATGTAAACTGAATTTTTAATTATGTCCTAGATAAGAGTGATACAAAGTGTCTGACAGTGTCCAGAGAGGGACTGAATACTTCCAAAGTCCCTTTGGGAGGAGCTTCAGGTTTTTTGGACTTTTCTGTGCCTACTCAGTGGGTTTACTCTATTTGCTATTTACAAGAGCTTTCTGTGTTCACTGGGCCCCATAGCCTCTAACTGGGTGTTCAGTTGGTTCTTTCTGTCCACTACTAAACAAGTTACTTTTGGCAGTCTGAGAATCAGACTAGAACTACACATGGTATGATGAGTGCCAGGACCCCAGAAACATGATCTTTCAGCCACTTGTGTCCCAGCCAGGACACAACACAGCTCCTTTCCAGCCTGGGACTTGGATCCCCCTTTGTGTGGGGATCAGAGAGAAAATTCATGGATGTCTCTCTGGGAGTGTACAAAAGGATGAAAGTAACATAAAACTCAAAGTTTGAAAGCCAATTTCTTCAGCTGGTCCTTGGCTTGCCTTTGCCTTGTCTTGGCAAATGCTGCCATTATCACAAGAAGTGAACATGCTGTGCTTACATTGCTTCTGTTTCATACATGGTGCTTAAGGGAAGAACAAAGTATTCTCATGCCATCATTTGTATGATTTTCACATAATTAATTTGTCAGTGTACACATATGCTCCTATCTTTATGGGGTTCTGACATCTGTTTGATGGATTATAACCTAATTTACTCTAGAGACAGCTGACCTGCTGAGGGTTGGCCTTTCATTATAAATGTTAACAAAAGAATTAATCCCTCTCTAATTTATTGCCAGGATTTCAGTTGTTCTGTCACAAAGAAATACATAACATGTAGAAACTAGAAAAATGGCACAAAATAAACCTTAATAAAAAGGCAGATTACCACAGCACAAGTAGGAATGAAACAACTGGTGACTCAGCTGAAAACTTGAAAATCCAAGGTCCAATTAATATTAACATTGTTTCACGAGTATACACTTCAGATAACATGCAGAATCAGATAACCCATATAAAGTCATCATAAGGAGCAACTGAGTGAGAGTGAGAGCAGATATTGTATCAGACAGTCATGCTGTGGGAAGTCACGCTGCTGAGAAGTCCCTGGCAGAAAAGCAACCACCACTGAAGATGTCAGATTCACAGAAACAAATGGAAGACATGAGAAAAGAGATGAGATACATTTCCTTTCATAGCTCAGGTATTTGGGCTGAATTTAAGTCTTTCTTTTACAGTTAATCTATGCATAATGTACCTGTAAATTTATTCTTACATAAGTTCCCTAATGAATTTTCTGTACAGGTCTTGCTTAATAATTTTGGTTAATACTATTTTACCTAATGCAGTTATTAAGCAGTATTTTGGAAAGTTGATGTGTGGATTATGAATGTACAGACATAAATAAGGTTTTAAACAAATAGTTCTGAAAATTGTAGATTTGTCTTTTTCTTTCCCCTAGAAATGTGATTTTTCTGCCTGTTGCTCTGATTTTACTGGTCCAGTAGTGCACTATTATTAAAAAAATCATTCTCCTTTAGTTAGGGATTAACCTTAATTAGAATGAAAGATGCCAAGAAGTCTACATTAAAAGTCCATTTCTGTATTGGATTAGGTATAAAATGACCATATTGGTTTCTCCTGAAGTGTATAAGCACTTCTTAATTCTTTATGAATAACGTGTAAGGAAAATTAAAACACAGTTATACTGAGATGTTTGGATAGGGATCCAGATCCTGCATCATTCTCTGAAATATGAATGAAAACAACCTGAGAAGACTACAGGCATCCTCATTAAAAGCTGAAGATATTTTTTCTTTGATTGGCAATGTAATGTTTGTTTTCAGAGTCCCATGACACCCTTCAAAGGCTAAGGCTGTATCTCCACTTGCAAGTCACCTGGCTGGGTAGGAGCCATGGGCTGAAGTCATTGGTGCCAGGGTCACCACATTAACTCTATCCTGAGGCTTTTATTTTTGACTGAATTCAGTCTAGTCTTCTCAATTGGATGTCCTTATCATGGATGTGGTTTAAAATTGCCAAAAGGACAAACAAACACTGTTTTGGACCATTATGTTTTCCTCTCCCAGGAGGTGCTGAAGCACATTTGTTATGTACCTAAAGTAGAGGCTTCCAAAACAAACCTTGTCTGTGAGCACCACACCTGCTCTGGGAAGTGAACCGTTCAAAGTGTTAAGTGTGGATGGTGAGTGATTAGTGCATGTTTCACTTCAAATCCTACAATTGCTCTAAATAAAATGATAAAGGATCTGCTACTTGAGGGGTACAATAATCTCTGATAGGCATCTCTGCTTTCTGTATCTGTTTCAATGTTTTGCAACTGTAAATTATGAAACTCAGAATTTTTCCTTGTAATCTGTAGAGTTTTCTACCTGAGCATCTCCCAGGATTAAAAGTATTGGGAGTTCCCACGGTTGCCACTTTTGAAAAACAGAATAATGCTTCAAAGTTTCACTGCAAGCATGTCAATAATTAGCATAGAACTGAGGAGAAATTGCAGTACACTTAAATTTGCAACCTTTTGTGTTAGTATGTAAGTGAAGCCAAACTTGCAAAAATTGTTAGAGATCCTGTAGGCCTTAAAATAATATCCCTGATGCTCTGGCCTGAGGTTCTCCAGGCCAAGGTTCTCTACTAATGGTAGCACAGATTAATCTGTGTACTAAAAGCATTGGATGCAGAGGAGACATTCTGCTGATCAGTGATTACAATCCCTGTACTTTGGGGATGGGATGTAATTTATTCCTGTGGGAAGTACTTCTGCAATAAAGCATAAAAATATTAAAGTTTGCTTGAGTGAGTGTAACCACTGCCTGGGGAGCAATGATTCTGTAGTCTGGTCACATTTCACACATCAGAGCAGCAGCCTGATCTTGGTAGCAGTTGAATTGTTTGCTGAACCTGAAAGAACCTATTTACATAATAAAGTTTTACACTTCGAGTCCAGGTTTTAGAACTCAGTATCAGCTTTATGGTAAATAATTTCTGAGGTTTTTATTTCACAATTCTCTTGCTTATGTTTTGAAGAAATGAACAGTTAAAGTTCTAATGGGAAATTACATTTCCATTCCTGTATAACTTAAAGCAATCTGTTTCTTTGCAGCTTGTTGCTTTTCCAAATTAAGATGCTGAATATGAAAACAGGTAGCAAAATAAATCTTTTGTTATTAGGGAAATTTGTATTGGTGAAAATAGAGTAACTTTGTAGCTAAACTTGATGTGTGGAATGTGAAAGGCAGAGCAGTTCAGTACAGGATGGATACTTCTATAATGCTAGTCATAAAATTATGTTCTGAGCTATGTAATTTTCTTTTCTGTTGGAGACTGACTTACAAAAACACCAAACACCAAAAGTACAGTATTTTAAAAAATGAAAAAAGTGAAAAATTTTCCTTAATCATGTTGTACTTAACAGAAGTCATGCTAACCTGCAAACCCAAGATTGCTTATTGTAATTACAGCTTTTTTTTCTTCTGACAGCTGCCTAATATTTACATCTACAGAAGTATTTGAAGGCATAATTATCACAAGAGCATCATACTGGAAAGCTATTATATGTTCATTAGATAACTCATTTTGAACAGGTTCAATTTATAGCAGGACCCCGATAGCTGCTATGCCAGTAGTCTTTGCCAAAAAATTTCACAGAATAACACAGCAAACGAGAGATATCTGTAACCTCTTTCTCAACGGAGCTCCTAAGCCACTATATGGGAGTTCATGACAACTGTTTTTGTCAGCTTTGTCTTCTTTTATGTAGCAAGGGTTGCCTTTTTAATAGAATAATTTTGTATAAATTGGCTCAAAGGTCCAAACTCAAATAAGAAATTATGTCTTGCTTGGTGATATGGACAGCAACATCACTGTGCTTGCCTACTTGCTATTATACAGAGCAAGAAAATATTTTCAAGATAATATTTGCCTCTGTTCACATAGCTGTTGTTTCTCCATTACAGCAAACAAACAAAAATTCATATATTCCCTGCTATTTCACAGTTTCTTCTCTTGTATACTGTGTTGCTTCACTTTGAATAGACAGAGAGCGCTGGCAGCCTGATGGACATGTTTGTTGCTGCTGAAAGGCGACAATTCTCTGATCTTCTACTTGGTCAGAGGCTCCCATTTCCTTCCTGGTAGCTCTTTTGCTGCAAATGATATCTCAAGAGTGAGAAGTTTCATAAAAATCTTTGTCTTTTTTGTTGTATTAGTTAAGTGAATACTACTCAGATTACTTTTGTCACTGGGCCAAGGAATCAAGGAGATTGTGCCTACAGGTAGACAGAGAAGGGCAAGAAAGACAACTTTCACAGTGGGAATCCTTAAAGGATGACCTTCCTTCAGCCTGAGGTTGTATTCTTCAGCTTGGCTCTGAAAGGGGAGCAGCCTGTGTCCAAAATCTAAAATCTGTTTAGTTTAAATCTCTATGATTTGAAATGTCAGTGTCTTGGAAAACAGAAACTGGGACAGTATTAATCAGGAATGTGACCCTAGCCTGGAGCTAGTTCACAGCACAGACAATTGTCTTTACATGCAATTTTAGTTGTCATGCTAATATGCATTTTATTAAAAAATGGTTACTTGTCATATGTGAGACATTTGCCTATAATATATCTTATAATAATGATGAAAGAAAATATTAGTAGCAATATTAGTTGTAATAGTAGCTGCTTTTCATCGTAGTCTTTCAATGCCATTTGCTTTGGTTGGAACATTAAAGGGTAATACTAGATATGAGAGCTATCATATTGAAATCACTTCTAAGCCCTCCAAAAATCATTTTCATGTCTTAAGTAAGACAATATAATTTCAAATGCATGGTAAACAATTTGGCTTTTGAGAGTAAGTTAAAAATCAATTTGCTGAAAAGATTCCATCTAAGGAGGAAGATATTTTCTATTCAGTATTTTTAGAGATGACATTTCATCTGCTGTTTCTATATGAGTGTGAATGAATACTAAAATTTGAGAGACAAATTCGGAAGGGAGGCTTTCTTGCTCATGTTGAAAGAATTTATGCCATATTTCCTTTTAGATAAAAGGAAACATGGCATAAATATAAAGGAAAAAAAGAAAGAAAAATTCCTTTGCTTGAAAAAGAACTTTTGTATGCAAAGTACACAGCCAAGCTTTGAAACATATGATGCAATTGGAAGCAAGGCATTATGAAATGGTAACTTATGAAGTTTAAATATATAGCTACTACAGTAAAACTTGCTTGTGTATTACTGCTCTGTGATGTTCTGTTTCCTGAGAGTATCTGAAAGTCAAATTCACTCTAAAGAGATCTTGAACTATCATCTCTGCTAATACAATTTTCTACTGAAGCTTTCTGCAATGCAGACCACTTCTCAGAGTCTTGCTTCTAAATTAGCATGGGGGTTAGTTGACAGAACACTGTATTTGCTAATATTTGAGGGGCAGGAATAAAACATGATCCCTCTTGACATGTCCTGTATAAATGCACACTGAATTTTTATCTGATGCATACCAGCATTATGTGAAATACTCATAAGGAAATCTGAAATTACTTGGAAATGAGCAGATTTCAATTACCAAGGTAAATCTGCTCCCGAAAGTGAGAGATCTAGCTGAATTGGTTTATGTGTGGGTTTTTTCCATGTAATCAGGCAAAACATGACGTATGTTAATATGGCTCAAATAGGTTTGATCACAAACCTCAAAGAAAAACATACCAAAGGCTATTTTATGCAAAATTAAATAAAAGTGCCTCATTTTCCTTTACCCTTGTACATTTTGATTTTCTGAATGTATGTGTAGAGTTTTTAAATGATAAACGTGTGGTCATACAGTCAGATAATTCAAGAATTTAATTTTTAACCTATAAACAAAGGCAAAAAATATTGTCCCCTATGTGGAAACACATAAATGGATTTGTGTGAAGAAATTCTCAAAAATTTCAGGTAAGATCTGGCCTTAAATATTTTCTTTGTTAATGCTTGTAACTATGATTTATTAAAATACAAGTAAATATAACTTTTTTTTTATTAAAATAACACATGTAATGTGCATGCACACTGAAAAAAATTAACATTATAGGAAAATCTTCTGGGTTTGTTGGGTTTGTGGTTGCTGTGCTCTCTGTTATAAATGGAAAAGTCTGAGACAAATTGTGCTTAGTCACAACCAACACTACATAATAAAAATGTCAGACATAGGAACCAAACTTTTCAGGAGCTGAATATCTGTGGTAGGAATCTGGGAAGGACTTAAGAGGTAAATACACCTCTCTGACAGTTGCCAGCTTGGTGCTTCAGCATGCTTTGCATGAGAACAGCAGACAAAAACTGATAATGTGCAACTGGTACCAGTCCTGAGAACTCTTTTCCATACCATAGCTGGTGCTAATCAAATGTTCTTTGGAGTTACATCCCAGACTAAGGCAACTTATTGAGCATAAACTCTGAAAGGATGAACTGTAGACACGTAATGATTGGAATCAAAAGGTTGCTAATTTTAATCAAGAGCCCTGGGAAGATACCTTCGTAGAAGGATTTGAATGTATCTGGAGAAGATGGGAAACATGGAAATTTGGTGTCTGCTTACCCAGGGACAGAACACTTCTGTTAAAGTTAATGGAGTTAATGTTAATGGAGTACTATATTTACAAAATCTTTGCAATTTCTTCTATTATTTTCAATCTGCATTTGCCAAAGAACCAGAAAAAGAAAAAGAGTATAGAGTTAATAAAATTGCACCAGATACATTTTCATTCCAAGGCTGTGAGTAGTAAAAGATGGCATAACCTTCCCTGGGGCCTTTCTCTGTTTACAAAAAGGACAAATGGTAAAGACATATATCATGGCATTGTGCTTTTGGAAGTATCCAGGTCAATCTCTAAGTTCTGAGATGCACAAAGTAACAGAAATTATATACATTGTTGATTTTTAATTTCTATAGCAAGACAATTTCTTAAAGTGTCTTCTGAAATGTTCAAAGGTTTTGTTGAACAGGGTATAAAAGACCTTACTATTCTTTCACACAGGAATTGTCAGTGATATATTTATACTCTACAGGGTTTTTATTTGCTGGTGTTAAAAAGTTACAGAGAATTTGTTCAGAATATTTTTGAAGCAACAGTTAAGACAAAGATTAAATAGTATATTTCTATGAATTTTTGTTGACGTCACATAAACTGTTTGCTAAAATTTGTTCTGAACATGATACTGCATTTTATATCTTTGGGAACATAAAAAAGGATTGGAAGAATTAATATAAATGCCCATTTTTTTCTATATATCTTGTTCTCAAAATGCAAAATAATTCACTCCTTGTTAATGCCATTTTTGTCCATATTTTGCAAAATAAAAGGTGCCTTTGAATATACCAGGAAATACACATCACTTTTTTCCCATAATGGAGAAAACTGGTAGTGGAGATGATCTTTACCTTGATGTATCTCCTGTCTAGATGTAAACATGCATGTTACAGTAGATGGAGGACTATTAAATAACATGCATATCCTGTTCAGTCTTGAGGTAATTGGGGAAAAACCAGGTCTTTAACAAAAGTGACAAATGTATTCATAAAAGAATAACTATGGAACAAATCCAGAACAATTTTGCAGCTATGGCTGGAAACATTTTCTCATATTGCCTAGAAGTCAGAGAGGTTTGCTAACAATCTTTACTCTGAAGACCTTTGTATGAATTCTTTTTCCTTCATGCTGGATATGTAGAGGTTCTTAATTTACAGAAGTTGTATCAAAATTCATTGAAGTCAGCCAAGAGCTTAGCTATTAAGTTCAATGGAGATTGGACTTGGTCTGTAATTTTAAGTAGTTCAGTGTTAATGTCCCTAGTTTTGGTCTGTTGATGTTCTCATTAATTCTAAGCAGAGAAGTCTACATCTTGTATTGAATGAAGTCGTGTTTGTTCTTTTCTCTACGACAGTGGTAATTGGCAGACTTGTCCATCTCATCCTGGGGATACTGCTCTGTAATATTCCCTTTTTTATGACCTTTGGAAGTATTAATAAGATGTACTTTGGGACTGAGGTACAGCATAAGTGGAAATTCAAAATGGGTAGACCTATATGGTAAAAGTACTAGTGGTGGGAGAATAAGCCAAGAACTAGCTAGCCTAAGACATTTTTAAGTACATAAAGAGGCAGACAAACTAGTGACTCTGAAAAGAAAAGCTGAGACTCTTGGAGGTGAGAAACCATGTAAAAAACTTGCTGTGAACACCGGTCATTGTGGTGTGGTGGTAGTGGAGTCTTTCACTAGAGAGCTTGAAGGCAGTTCTTTCTTTTAGAGAAAAGTGATTTCTAGCACTAACAAGTTTCACAGCTCTCCCTGAAGTAGATCTTACATGCTGACTTCAAAGTAAAAATAAATTGTCATTGGTGTCAGTGATAAACTCAATTAGAGTAGTAGCTTTGCTTTCTTGTGAGAATGCTCTTTACAAAATAGGGCTTTTAACTGTAGCAGAGTTACAAGCAGCAGCCTTCTGTCAATTACTGAGTCATAGCAGCTGGGTTAAAATGAACTAGTTTTGAAATTTGGATCACTGTTCTATGTCAGTAGCAAAGAAATGGAAAAGAAAAAGGGTTTCAAACATGATCTCTAAAACGTACCATGTATTCAATGGAACCCTTTCACTCTGTCTCACCCATCAAGTAACAAGAGACACTATAAACAAGGAGTGAGAAGCAAGGAGTGCTGACTCAATTATTATTCTGTTAGAAAAGCCTCCTGTAGAGTATGAAATACTTCACATCGTGGTCACCCCAGCCAGTTGTTTTTTATGCTAATAATAATCCGAGCTATGTCTGCCCTGATTCTTTACTATTTTTAGTCACATAAATATTATTTTTACTGAGATCTAAAATTAAAATCCATCCAAAAGAAGAAAAGCTGAGTTTTTTTTTCTAATACAGTCTTGTGCCCTGGAGTCAAAAAAGTGGCAAAGTACCAATTAATTACTACTTTTGCTACTGCTAGCTACAGAGACGAGTAGATGTATAGAACTACCTGATGCTCAGGATTCAGCAGCTAGAGGAAATAGTTGCTTTTGCTATTCTCATTAGCACCTGAAAGAAAATGGCTTGACAACCAGAGAAAAATAAATTGGAGTTAAAGCCATTTTAAATGACATTTTCTCCACAGCCATAGTAGTACAAGATAGTGAATGGTCTCTAACTAGACAGATGGTGAAAATAAATTCTCCAATTCATTTCTGAATAGATTTAGGAAGAGAGTGAAATCCTGAACAATGCACAAAAAGGAAGTTACACTGGATGGTATTCACAGATGGATAGAGCCTTGCTGCCAGTGGAATAAGGAATGACACTTTATCAGGAAAAGGCAACATTATAACTTTTCCTCCATCCCACCTCATTGGTCTCAGAAAAACGGACTTCCCTCTTTTGCCAGGGAAAACTACAAAGCTTTCAAATTCTCAAATTCTTTCTTCAGTGATGGCGAACAAGTGAACATCCATGTGCATGGTCAAGCTATTCTGAAGCCAGAGCTGGTGGGGTGGCACACCCAGGAAACAACTAGCACAGAAGAAGTGATGAATGAAATTACATGAATATAACTTTTCCATGTTTCATTCTGTTGATCACTGGGATATTCACATATTTGGTATATTTTCTCATTATTGAAACTGTAAAATAAAATGCATAGTTTTTCTCTGCAGTTTTGTGGGAATGTTCATCCTCAGTAAGAGTACTTCAAGACATTTCATTAGTGAATCAGAATCTTTGTTTTTCAGGTCAGTGTCATTCAGCAGAGATTTTGATTAAAGCTCTTGCTTTGAAAGGCAAAGCAAAGTAGTTGCTTCTGTCTTACTGGTACAAAAATTACAGGACAGCTCTGGCCTAATGGAAGCTATGGTAAGAGCTGTATTCTGTCCAGAAATGAGGAAGAAGATAAAAAGGCTGAAGAAGGAAGAGAAAGATTCTTTTTTACTTCAGTCTGAGAACTTATGATGCTTGAGGTATAAAATTACCCTAAGGTAAATGATTCCCTTAGTTTGGCAAAAAACAAGGTTAAACTTCAGCTAATCAAATTCAAGATTGTCATCAACTCTCACAGAGAGGCTCTGGTTTTGAGACAATAATGTATGTTCATTCACATTATCTGAGATTTGGGCTGGTTTACATTTCTCATCAGAATCTTAGATGGGAAACTCCCAGTAACATCTGCTGGAGAAAGCTATTCCTATTGATATAGCATACTCAGTAAATGAAGAGAAGTATGTGCCCATGAAAATTATCAAGGAAAACGCCATTCTTCTCAACCTCAGTTCTATGACATGTAAAATAGGGATTGATTTCCATTTAAGGTACTTTCCATTGAGAATAACTGGAATTGTTATCATGGACGTGGTGAAAGGGTACCTTTGGCAGGCAAAGAAAAACAGGCCAAAAAATAGCACTGACAACAGGGGAGATGAAAGGGTAAAAGAAGCGAACAGGGCAGATTGGGAGAGTGGGTGGAGAGAAGAAAGATGGGAAAAGTTAAGTGCTCATTATAGGTATAAGTGTCTGAGAGATCTGTCTAGGGAAAGAAGAGAGTGAGGGCTCAGGAACAGCAAGGAAATTTATTTCAGCAAGACTAAAGAATTACCTAATGTCTTGGATAGAAATGGGAAAAGAAAGAAACTGTATCTACACTGTTGTGGTTTTACAATGGATAGCTGTAAGATGTATCTTATAAAATAGATGGCATTTATACATAAAAAATAAAAAGAGCTGGGATGCGTTTGCATAGAGAGAGGTGTGGCTTAATGCATGGCCTTAGCCATGCAATGGGAGTGTCAGTTAATAGACCACTCAAAATACAATGTGTTTTTATAGCCCAGAGTGCCTTTTAAATTCTGAGTCTCTTTTCAGTGAAGTTCCATGAATAACTGCCAAAGTTATTTGTCAAATAAAGGTGATGTGAGTATTCACAGTGCATCTACGAGGCTTTTTCTTTAAAAAAGAACCCAAACAAGCACATGAGAAAAATGCACAAAAGACAAGATGCTGTTAAAAGCTCTATTTTGTTCTTTTAGAACTAGACTGTACTTTCTCCAATAAAGAAAATTATTTGTTAATACGTATCTTTCCTGCTTTTTGGCTAAGAGCAAGCTATTTGTTTAATATCTGATCTGTCCCCTTGTCAGTAGAAAGCATGCTGCTTAACAGTCTAATAAGATTTTCTGGTTATTCGCTAAAATAATTGTTGCTAATAAATATTTCTATAAACCTATAACTATTTTAGATAATGAAACATAATGACCTTAGATTTAATGTTAGAAATATGAAGTCATTGACTAAGGTGAAATTCCTGTTAGGTTCCTTGTGGGTTTTCTGTTGATCTACCTCAGATTCACCCTTTGCTGCTGCTTTCAGGAAAGTAAGTAATGTGCTGATCTTATGTCTGTAATTGCCTTATTTTGAGAGGTTGCTTATAAGATTCTTACCTCTATAACCTATATCTAAAAGTTACTTGTGGATTTTTAAAGTGTTATTTTTTTAAAAAAATTCTGGTATCAATATGAATGCATGTTCTTCATTTATTTCTTAGAACACTAAGAAACTTAAAACATTTCGTACTAGCTGTTTTATTTCTGTGGGGATTTGCCAGTAAAATGGTTGGAATAAATAAAAAAATTAAGAATTAGTTTTGTTTTCATTAACAAAACATGAAACACCATATTCCAGGGAACTAGATGTCCCAGATGACCTAGAACTTCTTAATTCAGACCTAGTTAGCATTCATAAGCTGTCACCCCTCAGACACAGATGAGTATGGCAATATCCTCCTTCAAGATGTGACCTCACTGCTCTCAGTGGGGCTCATGCAATCCTGAGTAGGATGAT
The DNA here is from genome assembly GCA_027886175.1 of Phylloscopus collybita. NCBI lineage: Eukaryota > Metazoa > Chordata > Aves > Passeriformes > Phylloscopidae > Phylloscopus > Phylloscopus collybita. Next base: position 32,245,153 of record JAJNNQ010000026.1, on the reverse strand, counting down.
CTGGGCTGGAAACCTTGCGGTCAGATGGCAAGAAATTCCCAAGGGATTTTCTGGACTTCTTCAGACAGCAGCTGCAGTGGCACAGTGGCTGCTGTATTCACTAACCCCAAAGCTGTGCGACTTTGTGTGGTTCCTGTGCCCAGGTTCAGCCAGCAGCAAGGCTCAGTTCATTGTTAGGAATAGTCATGCACATCTGAGTGCACACAGACAATGGGTCAGCACTGATGGAAAGCAGGTACCTACCTCCACCTACCTGGCTGTGTAAGTCTTGTGTAAACATGAACTGTGTTGGCTGCCCAGTGCTCCTCTCTTCCTGCTGGTCAGGACTGGAGTCTACTTGTGGTGTGTGCATATATGTATATACATGCATATTTATACACACATACACACTCCAAATGCTGACCTTAGCCACTCAATCAGCCCAGCAACTGGCCTCAGATTCCTGCTCTTCCAGTTGTCTGCATCTGCCCATTTGAATGCCCTGAGTTTGCAGCCTCACTCCTGTGGTTGGTACTCAGACCTCTACACACACATGCAGAGTCAGGTGTGTCTGGTAAATTGTCTCAGTTCTATGGGAGTAGAAGCAAGGGAGTTTTTTTTCCATTAGGAAAGTGAATAATGCTTTATTTTGCTAGACAGACATAAGAAGTTGACAAGCCCCAGGATTTACTGTGAATGATTCCCTTGCATATACCAGAAATATATACCAGAATATGTACTTTTCCACTTTCCAAGAAATGATATCCTGACAGTGTGCTGAAAAAAGTTTCTTCTAACATGGAAGAGGGCTAGAGGGCTGTGAAGCTGTGTATTCTGAAAAGCCAAAAAAAGATTTTAGACATGACCCTATTATTTAAGTATCAGTATCTGACATTCAACAGAATGTCTCATGGGTCCTTGTCTAAAATGGGCACACCAACTAAATTTCAGAGATTAGAAATCCTTATTCTACTGCTGAATTTGATCACATTTTAAAACGTGTTTGCGTGTCTCTTGTTTGCTAGTCTGGATCTTTCCTCTCACAAACGCTGTGAAATAAACTCATCTTGAATTTACATAGTGTCTCACAGAAAAATGTGAAGTGAATGCTAGTGAGAAAGCAATAAACTCAAAGTGGCAACTTGATTTGAGTAGTATGGTGTGTATTGGGATCATTATTTATATGCCATCAGTGTACATGCCTACATATTCTTTGTCTCCCCATAAAAATGGATTTTTCCCCAGCAAATAGGATTATGGCAGCACATAATTGCTAAGATGGACATACCTTGTTTAGCTATAAACTGCCTTCTTACATAATTTCAGAAACAAAATGCAGAAATAGTATATACTCAGCAGGCCCATTTTATGTTTTCCTTCAGCAAATAGTTTAGAAGCTGATAACATTTTACAGCTCTTTTTTTCCTTTCCACACAAAGCAATTTTAGAGAATCTGCTATAGGTTAAGACTAAGGAACAGCAAATGACAAAATCAAGGCCTCTTGAATGAAATGGATATTGCCACATCTCATTCAGACTAAAGTATTATGATTTTTTCAGTTCAGGTTGCAGTCATTAATGCTCCCAAGTTGACACAAATTTTTCTTCAACTATCTACAAAGCCGACTAAATAGACACAGTGTAAAAAATATAAAGTCAGACTGGAGTATGTGTCTCCTCTTGACTCATTTTACTACAATAACAACATTTTCCTGTCATATTGTAGCTGGATATTAAAGTCTGATATCTTTTTACTGACAGTCTTGCAAAATTTGACTGGTTTTACAGATGCAATTAATCAAACAAATGTCTTTGTTTTTATGTTTTCCTCTGGAGATGCTGAATTTATCTAGCTTTCACAAAAATGGGATACTAATGTCACCCACCTGTAGGCTATTTTAGTTTACTACACCTAAAACAATTGTATTGGTCTTTGCCTTTAAAAATTTGCAAAAGCAATGTTGAGTTATGAGTGAGTATTATTACCATACACTAGGAATTTCATATAATTCTTTATTAGCTTTTGAATCAATTGGATTAATTATAATAAATGAGTTAATTATGTCTTATCCTTTTCCATTTCCCTTCTGTGTTTCACTTTTCTATTTCCTTTATTTTCCCTGTCCATTTGGCTGATCCTCTCTATTCTTTCTCTAGCCCTCACTCTCCTTTATTCCCCTATTTTATTGTTATTCCTGAGTTTTCCTTCTTTCTCATCATTCCCTGTTTTATTATCTTCTTTTCCCTCCGTGTGTATTTCTAGTCTTGCTTTGATTGTGATTATTAAAGTTTTAGTGACTTCCTTCCAAAGAGATCTATTTGGATTTAAGTTAGCTGTATAGCACTGCTTCTTCCTTTCATTTTCCAATTGCTTTTCAATGCAACAAGAACATGTGGCTAAGGATGGAATTTACCCAAGGTTTTGGACCCCATTTTTGTGTGAGTTAGCTGTGCATGTAATAATACACTGTTCACTTGGCTGCTTATATAGTAAAAATTGTGTTGTGTTGTAGGAATAAAAAAATACAGAGATTGATTATTTTATGATTTTGTATGTGTATATATCTTTGTGTGACAGAAATGGATGACTCTGGCAATTTCCATTATGAGATCTGATATTCAGTTTCTTCTGTTTTCCTGAATTTTATCTGTTTAGACTGAATTTTGCCGTGTTGGACATGAGAAGCAAAAAAGACTTCTCTCTTGCCAGAATGACTGACTATACCATAAATTGCTATTTAAATTAACAAAATCTATTTTAAATTTCAGAAGATTAATTTCACAAGTTTTATGTGTTGCTGGGAAGAAATTCGTAGACTCATATAATGGTTTGGTTTTAAAGGCCATCTAGTTCCAACCCCCCTGGTGTGAGCAAGGAACTTTTCACCACATCAGGTTTCTCAGAGGCCCATCCTACCTGGTCTTGAAGTTCTCCAAGGGATGGGGAGTCCACAACCTCTCTGGACAACCTGTTCCAGTGCCTCACTACCCTTGCAGTAAGGAATTTCTTCCTAATATCTAATCTAAACCTACCTTCCTTCATCTTAAGACCTTTCTGCCTTGTCTTTCAGCTAGCTACATGTCCTTGTGAAAAGTCTCTTTAGTCTTCTCTTAAGTCCCTTCAGTTACTGGAAAGCTGCTTTAAGGTCTTCCCAGAGCTTTCTGTTCTCTGGGCTGACCAGCCCCAATTCTCTCAGAGGGTTGGTAAGGAGAACTGAAATCAGGCCAAAGACCATTTCCTCCTAGGAAATGTTCTTCACAGAATGCAACTGAGCCACTCATTTGCCTGTGTGATTTTCAGCCTTTAACAGATACAATCATTTTGGATAGCTGATATTACCCTCACATAGTTTTTCCGACTATTTTCTTATTTCTGCTGTCTTAGTAGGATTTCTTCATTAACCTTTTTCTTAACAGATAGGAAACTGGCAGTATAGTCCCAATAACATTTGTTTCAGTCTTACATTACTGTGACATCTGGCTACATGTACCTTTTAAAGACTGCAGAGATATTGGAAATAGTTGTCCGTGAACTAGATTGCTTTGATAAGCAAATAGCAAGCAAACTCATTAGAAGAAAGCCACCCATAGAAGCAGAGAGCTCTACTTGCCCTTGCAGAATAAATGCTGCATAGCATTCACATTACTTCCTGTACCTGAGCTAGCTCATTTAAAATGAGGTGAAGTTGTCCCAACACTGCATGGCAATCTAGAGTGAGAATATATGTCTTTACCTATACCAACATATAACACAGATTTTGCTGGCTGGACATTGTTTTTCAGAGTGACTATCTCACTGGACTTTCTAATCTTTTTAGTTGTTGAATTGCTCTTCTTACACCTCTGCAGTCTAAATTGTTTAACAGAGAAGGTTGCCGACCCTCAGCAAACTTTCTAGGCGAAAGTTCCAGCTACCTGTTGCATTATTTAATCTAGTTTTGATGGTAGCTCTTCTGTCAATAGGTTTTGACACAGTCCACATTACAACATTCTTTGTCCAGGCTTTAATTTCAATAATAAATCTACATATAGGTTTTAGCCAGGTTGGAGCCTATGAAAAACTTATTTACAGTTTTTTCTCTCCCACCAAATCATCAATGCTTATCTCACCTTCCTCTTTTTTTTTTTTCTTCTTTTTTTTTTTTCCTGATGCAGAAATTCACACTTTCTTTTGCCTTTTTATCGCTCAATTTAAAGAAAATGAAGGTGCCAATTAATTTTTTTATCTTCCTTGTGATACAATAGCAGTAAAAAGAAACTGTCACTATTGAAAGATTTGTAACATTCAGTGTTTTTTTTGTTTTAACTACCAGTTATTCTTTGCAAGTGAGTAGATTAGTTCATCAGTTTAACTTCTATACATAGTTTTTGGATTAACTTATTATCCAAATAATTTCTATTAACTAATAGCTTTATTCCTTCCAGGGACAATTTAGAGTTTTGCTTTAAAGTTTGGAGGGCTACAGTTTACTGTCTTGTATGAGAACATTTATTAAGTGCAAAGCTTTCAGGTCTGATATCTGACCACTTTAATTGTCACTGTAATTGATTTTACCTTTGTCTTGGCATTGTGATTGCTTTGCAATTTGTTGATGATTAATGGCTGTCCCCTGGTTACCCTGCTTGTCTAGGCCTAAGACAGAAACCAGGCTGGCTTTGACTCTGACTTCTTCTAAACTATGCCAAAAACTATTTAGTTCAAATTTATCATATGGAGAAAAAGGAGACTCAGCACAGTCATGTCATCCTCGGCCTCTCAGCTCAGCAGATGGAGAGCTACAATAGGCTTTGCAGCTTTCCTGTTTTCTTTTTTAAACAGAGATGCATGGAGACTTAGCTTTCCCTGCTTCTAGGGTGGCCTACATCATTTATCTTGCATTTACCTTTGGCGTGGTGTAAAAAAACAAAATTATGCACAAGCCACAGGCAAAAATTTGTGCCCTTATATATTTACCTAATATTCCTTTTCTCACCTAAAACTGAGATGTTAAAGTTGACCTGAGTCTAATTTTGAATTTAAACTGAGATTTATCTGAGATTATGATTTAGTTTGGTTTTGTTTTTTTTTTAATTTGGTTTGATTGTTTGTTTATTTTGATTTTTGCTTCGTTTTATTTTGGGTTTTTGTGGTGTTTTTGCTTGGTTGTTTGTTTCTGTTTGTTTTGTTTGTTTTGTTTATCTTTGTTTGTTTTTTGTTTGTTTTTGTTTGTTTTTGTTTTAACTGCAAGTGAAAAGATGAGCTTGTGTTCACAAAGCAATGAGGCTGCAGCAATGAACTTACTCTGTTATCAGATTCTGAGTTTCAGATTGATATCTCTGGGCTGTAAATATAAGGTTTATGGAATTCTGAAGAGGGTGCTGTCTTTTTTTCCTTTCCAAGTCACTGAAATAGCCTATAATTTCCTTTACATTAGGAAAATTTTCATGTTTCTTCCCAGGTGCCCCAGCTTTAAACTTTTCTTTCTTCCACTTATTTATTTCCATGTAGAAATTGAGAAAAATGTAATATCAATATTTCTTGATGTGTGCCCTGTTTTGCATCACAAATTCTAAGCTTAGAACCAGTTAATAACTTGTGGCAACTTTTCAGCTGTAGCCATCAAAGAAGTGGCTGACCCCCAAAATGGACCATAATTCTGGACCAATTACTGAAATATCTGCTCAAGCCAATCAAGACACTTGTCAGTTTGTTAAGATAGAAAGGGAAGAGATGCCAACCTTCTTTTGAAGGGGTTCTAAAATTTCTCCACATTGAAATGCAGTTGGATTTATCACTTTGCACTCTGTCTCTTCTCTCTGAACATGCTGCTAATGAAGGCACGTGTGGTGCAAGTGAACATGTTTTGTTACCTTGGCATCAAAACACAGAGTGGAGCCTTGACAATAAAACCCCATAAGAGAGCAAGGATTGCAAAACTAAGGAATTACAGAAAAAAAGCCCCAAAATTTTCTTACCCTGTTAAATCTATTGGTTTTATTTATACCAACAGAGACCCAAATGTAATGTCTAAAGCACCAACTAAATGCAAATCAGAACATAGATGAATTTTTATTTCTAAATTATTTTGAAAAAAATAAAACAATTCTGCTGCACAAATGTTTGCAGTCAGCATAAACAAATGTTGAGAGCTCAGCTATGGGAACTCTAGGAATATGCCAAACCACCAAAGTTGCTGAAACTTTGCTGCTCATTCTCAAGTGTACAGTTTCTTCCCAGTGTAAAGTCCTCCCCTAAGCCTGTACCAAAACTGGAGATGGAGTTTGTAAATGAAGATGTGCTCAGGCTGATGTGAAGTTTTGTTCATACCTAGAAGTCTGTCTGCAGCAGAGAGAAGGTGCCATTGGGCTGCCTTTTGGGCCAAGGAGCACCAGTAGGTGCTGGGCAGCCAGGACTCCCCAGCCAAGGCTGTAAGGAGCCTAGCAGGGTCTGACCAAAGCTGTGGGCTGTAAAATCTGAAGGCAAGGTCTGTTGACTTCAATTTCCTCCTTCCACAAGACAATGATTTGCCTGGGGACACCCACAAGTAAGAGCTGCATGGTGCAGGCTCCCACCTTTCTCCCATGAGTGACCCAGAGCCCTCTCTCCATGTCTCCCCATGTCTGTTTGGAAATTGTGTCTCACACCTCTGGTTTTTTCTACCTCAGATATTGCCTGCTCTCTGGACATTTTCACAGCTTTGTACCTTACTCTAGCACAGAAAATCACATGGGCTTTCCACTGCCGTTTGAGAATCCTGCTTCTGTAACTGGTGGGGCAGGGAGCAGAGGAATTGTGTTGTAAATCAAATATGGCCAGGCAAATGTTGAAAAGCATTGATAGGTAAATTGACCTGTTTCTGTGTTGATCATTTCAAAACACACAGGAGCAACTCCAAAAAAGTAATTGAGAAAAGAGTGTAAAATATCTGAAAATGGTGAATCATGGTATTCAGTGATTTTAGGAAATGGTAATAAAGGGAAAAATCAAATTTCCCCTTATGAAATAAGAATATCAATGCACTTTATAAAACCTGGAATTTTTCTTTTAAACCTGCATTTAATGATGTTGAAATTCTGAATGCCAAATGTCATATCTGTAAAAGTGGTAAATTTCAAGACTGTATTAAAAACTTAGGGGACATTTACTTTGGAAATGATGTATGACATGACCTTCAACTCTTCATAATTTAATAAGAATGCAAGGCTAACTAATTAGACTTCAAAATGACAGATAAGTATTAATTATAATACCTTTTGAATAGACAGTAAAAGGTTTTAAAAATAAATGTTTTAGACGGGTGATGGGATTTTGCTACTATTAGCAGAAATGTCTGCTAAAAGAAGTATTTTTCTCTTGACCCCACCCAGAAATCATTCTCAAGATTTTCTTCTTTCTAAAGAAGCTCAGTCTGAGCCCAAGACTCAGTTCTAAAAGATACTACAATGAGAAAAAATTAATCTTTATGATTTCTCATTTCCCAGTTAAAATCTTACCAAAAACTTTGGGTTTATATTGTTATTAAACTTAATAGAGTTTGATTCCAAATATGAGGTATCTGATTTTTCAAAGTAATTTGTTTTTCAGAACAAAACTTCCTTAAGAACAATTAGATTACTCTGCAGTTCATGTTTCTACAGATAAACTTACAAAGTGATCATTCAGCTATTCACTGTGCTGAGATTCTTGGGTTTTTTTACACTATAACAAGACCTTATGTTCAGAAATGTACTTATTAAATTTGGATAAATGTGCTTTGGATTAAACTACACAAAAACATAACTCAAAAAGAGACACTACCTAAAAAGCCCCAGCAAAAACCATACTAAACCACCTAATTACAATCTCTCACATTTATGGGGGAATATCAAGGAAGGAGAAAACTAATGAAAGATATGACATAATATTCTGCAATTCTACCCTTTTGTAAAATATTCCAGTTTAGTATTGGTTTTTCATGGCAGGTTTTGGTATTGGGGGGATGCAGGGGTGGCTTCTCTGAGAAGCTGCCAAAAGGTTCCTCCATGTCTGACAGAGCCAACCCCAGGCAGCCCAAGAGGGACCAAGCTCCACTGATGGCCAAGGCTGAGCCCATCAGTGATGGTGGTGGGACAACATAAGAAGGGGGCAAAGCTACAGTGCATGAGTGATTGCAACCAAAGGAGAGTGGGCTGAGAGAATGTGAGAGGAACATCTCTGCAGACATCAAGGTCAGTGAAGAAGACAAGAAGGTTGTACTCTGAGTGCTGGAGCAGATATTCCTCTGCAGCTCTTGGAGATCCACAGGGATTCAGAGATTCACCTGCAGCCTTAGAGAACCCCACGCCAGAGCAGGTGGATGCCCAAAGAAAGCTGTGTGCCCATGGAGCAAGTTCCTGGAAGGACCTGTGTATCCATGGAGAGAGAGGAGCAGGTTTGCTGGCAGGACTTGTGAGCCCATGGGGACCAAAATGAAGCAGCCTGATCCCGAAGGACTGCACACCATGGAAGGAACAACCCTGGAGCACTTTGTGAAGTACTGCAGTCTGTGAGAAGGATTCCATGTTGGAGAAGTTTCTAGAGAACTGTCTCCTGTGGGGGGGGGCGGATCCCACACTGGAATAAGGGAAGAGTGTGAGGAGCTCCCCTAAGAAGGAAGAAGTGGCAATATGTGATGAATTGGCTGCAATGTCCATTCCCTGTCCCACTGGGCCACTTGGGTAAGGTAGAGAAGAATTTGAGAGTGAATTTCAGGCCAAGAAGAAGGGAGGACTGGGGAAAGTTGTTTTTAAGATTTGGGGTATTTTGTTTTCTCACTACCCTGATTTGATTGTTAATAAATTAATTTTTCCCTTGATCAAGCCTGTTTTTTCTGGGACAGTAACTGTGAGGGATCTCACCCTGCCCTTATTTTGACCTATGTATATTTTGTTATATTTTGTCTCTCCTTGTCCAGCTGAGGAGGGAAGTGGCAGAACAGTTTTGGTGGGCACCTGGTATCCAGTCATTGTCAACCCAACAGAGGTAAAGAGTTGTTCTAAAATTTTTAGACTGCTTTGTCAAGTGAACCCTGTTGTTCTCCTGTCTTGGTTTACCACTCTGAAATCCTGTGATGATCAATAATGCTTGTCTAAGCTCTTTATGAAAGGAAAAAAAGATATGTCAAAGAGCAGAGACCAACAATTTCAGGGGTGTTTGCTGTTGTTTTTTAAAGGCTTTATTTGTTGTTGTTTTCGAGTTCTTTGAAAGAGCAGCTTGTATTTTGTTTTATTTTGTCTTTCATTCTTCTAACAGGTAATTTTTGAATTTTCTTTCCTGTGCCCTGCTCCACTGGAATTTGTCTGACTGGACTGGATAGATACTTGCTACTCCACTACATTTTTAGTTTTATCATAGCCTCCAATGCATATAAGAGGAACGAAAAGGAAATAAATCAGAATGAAGTTTGGGAATTGGCAAGTAGTGGGTTTCTACCACTTATTAGACAAACAGCCTGAGAGGAATTTGCTATCTTGCTTTTTCTGAAATTTGTTATTTTGCTGTAGTGCTGAAACTGGACAAAAATGTATACACAGGAAATGTCTATACAGAAAAAGTAGAGTAAGATAATATGGTAATGCTCAACAGTGCACACAGGTTCCTCTATACATTTTTGTATATTCTATAGTAACATAAACCCAAAAACCCATAAGCCACTAGTGTCATATCTGATTTAGTTTTCTCTTGTAAACAAATTCAATGTGAAGAGATCACCACAGGTTTCTGTACATGTTTTCAGAGTTCTTGTTCCTATTGTACTCCTCTCCCGCTGTGACTGTGCAAACCTCCTTTCATTTACCTTCACATTTGCTACTATCCTTTTCCTCTTGTCCAAATCATGCCACAAAGCATACTGCCCACTTCTTGCATCTTGTAATTTATTCCCATAATACCACATTTTCGCATGAAAATGCCCTCTTTGGAAACCCTCAAGCTTATTTGAGAACTCACTGAGGATATGTGCACTGTAAAAGAATTTACTTCCTTGTTTTGCCCCCAATTATCTCAATCTCATATATACTGTGTTCATTCCTGTAGTCCCCTTTGGTGTGAATCTTAGAATCACAGAGTATTCTGAGTTTGAAGGGACCCACAGGGATCATTGAGTCCAACTCTTAATTAATGGCCTGGTATGAGGACTGAACCCTCAACCTTGATGCTATCAGCACCGTACTCTTACCAGCCAAGAGTGTTGCTGGAGGCAGTTCCCAGAAAGGTGTCCCGTAGAGATGTTTTCTGACACAGAGACCCAATGCCCTACAGTCCTCTATCTGCAGCCTAATACTAGAAGAACTCTTGTTTAGAGCCCTGAAATGCAAACCTCAGGTGATTTCAAATTATTCATCTTCCGAAACTCACAGAAAATAATTAAAAGCTTTGGGTGAGTACCTCAGAAAAGAGACTCAAGCCAAGCACTAGGCTGTGTGGAAGTGGTCAGACTTCTGGTGGTGCATCCCCCTGCCCTTCTTCCCCCATCCTCAGGCCTGATTTCAGAAGCTCCTGATAAAGCCCTGACAGGACTTTCTAAACAGTGAAGTGTCCCTAGGCCCTACCACCATGGACCTTGCCATCAAACTCTGTAAAACCACATTTTTGCAAATTCTTATTAATCCCTGCTTTTGCCAATATCTTTGACACTGTTTCTTTAAACAGCCAAAACACTCACTTGGTGACAAATCTCTCCAAAAAGGATCTGACGCCTGGTCTGTACATGATTTACTCTGAATGGGTTGGTCAAAAACGCAGATAACATACTAGAGCAAGTGTCTTTATCTGTGTAAATAAAGGCACTGTATCCAGCAGGAATTAATAAAGAATATTTAATGTGAAGAAATAACAACTCATGCAAAGTTAATTACCCCTCCTCCAATTTTTCACAAACTTTTTTGTGTGACTTGTCATTCTCCAGACCATTTCTTCATGTCAGCATTGACTTACTACACACATCCTGTTCTTGTCCCTCATTATTTATATTTTTGCCATAAACTTCTGTCTACAGCATAATACCTAGTTACAATTAACTAAATTCTTCTTCATACATAAAATTTTGCAAAAAGGGTGTACTAATCTGTAAGCTTTAATAACACATATCTTAAACATCTTCTCTGAAGAAGATGTTTAAATCAGGTTTTGTAATTAAATATATATAACTTTATTACTATCCCAAACAATTAAAAGGAAAAAACATAAAAATAGTCTCTAAAGCCATTCAAAGATGATATAAATATTTATTTTTAATTGAACTGTAAAAAAACCCCAGCATTCAGCATCTTTAAGGGTCATTTCTACAATAAATTCAAGAATGCTATATGTCTAGAGTCCCACTGGAAACATAGAAAAATAGTTAATCCTCATTTTTTCATACAGAAAAAAAAAATCTTGGTGTTTACACATAGATTATTGCAAGAGTTTTATGCTTATGGACTTAAAGTCCCTTATGGACTGAAGAACAAAACAAGTAAGATTTGAGTGAGCAAAATGAGATCACCATGGCAGAGCAAATAACAAAACAATACCTCTGAAATTTGCAGGAAATGGACAGAAAAGAATGAAATATTGGGAGAGTGATGAGCTAGACATGAAGGGAACAAACAACCCATAAGCCATCTCGAATACCAGCAAGGAAGCCTAGAATTAGAACTGCAGCTAGATGACTTCTGTAAAATATAGTAAATTGTGCAGAGAAATGAAAAAACCCCAGCCATTTATACCTGGTTTTCTTAGTTTATGAGTAAAATTATGTTATCGTTTGTAATCTAAATTTTCAAATATAGAAACTATATCAACCTTAGAGAGCCCCTCCCGGAGGGATTGGTGAGATGGGGCAGCACTCAGAGGAATATTGTTTGCTCATGTTCCAGTCTTACACTTCAGGCAGATCTGCTGACAGCTGGTGCTGGAGACGTGGTACTAGGATGGATGAGCCTTTAAAAAACACAGTATGCTCATTCTCATGCATTCAAGGGGTGCAATTTTAAGAGAGTGTGCATTTTGTTACATTGCTCTGAATGTAGCTTGCACTGGAATGGGTACTTGCCACTTGAGAGCAGGAGAGGCATATAAGCAGAAAGGTGTGTTTTTACACCAGTATTACGACATCAGGTGGAGAGGAGAGTGGTGAGAGCATGGCTTTAGAGTGTATTTAAACTACCAGCAGATTCTTTTTTCTGTTTGGAACCCAGGTTTAGACAGCCGGCAATTGTTTCTGCAAACAATAATTTAACCAGGAAATGTAACACGAGTTGTGTCACGAACAACAGCTTTCACAGGTCACTAAGCCCACACGCCTCAGTTCCTGCCCTTGCATGCCAATTAAATCACCTGTGCTCTTTTGGGAGGTAGCATTTATCACCTCTGATGGGCATCTACAATCACTAGAGAAGTGGTAGCAAACACTTAGAGCAAGAATGATAATAAAAGGCTTTTGGAGGCTAACAAAAGCCAGTAACATGCAATTTACTCCAATCATACTGCTCTTGGCTTTTGATGTCTTTAAGTCACAGCAGATCCTGCCTTTAATCTCTACACATGTAGCTTTAGCAGCAGTTCTCAGGCAAATATAAATTGAAAGGGTAGAAATGCAATACAGACAGGGGAAAGAGTATGTGATTTACAGGCTCTCAGAATCCCAGGAGTACTAACCAGTTGTTTTACATGAAGAAACAGTGCACAGGAGCAGCTAGACCACTAAAGTGAGACCCAGATAAGAATTACAACATGGGTGATGTGGGCTCATAAATCTCATCTATACAAGTGACCTAACCTTTGCCAATACAAGCATTCTCTCTCAGAAATAAGAGAACTGGTTTTAGTAAGAGAGGTTTCTGATTTTCACCGCACAGGTCTCCAACAGAGCTGTGATGATAAAATTTAGTCACTGAGGGGCAAATTTCTAGTTTGGCTGGTTTGATTCTGTGATCAATCTTTAGAAATATTATATATATTTCTAAAAACTTTGTAAACAACTTTTTTGGTTTTGTTAGAAATGTTTTACATATTTTAGTGTTTGCTTCTTTGGTCTGTGATGTGGTGACAAAATTTTTCTGCATTCTCCAGCCTATGTTTATTGAAGAAACAGTGATGTTCAGCAGCTATTACAAAGTTAATGTTAGATTACAAAATATTTAATTGAAAAAAAAAGTGGTTTTTAGAATTTTGCATTTTACAATTTATTCAGATGACATTGATGAAGTGTTTACATTAGGAAATTCTTGTTAGGGTACCTTCCAATCATATTTATGAGTAGTTTGTCCTTGATAAACTACCTTAAAGGGTGGATGTTAGTTCACAATGATGTTTTAATTGCATTATTATACTGTCAACAATATAAGCTTGAATGCTAAATTTGTTCTTTTTACATTTTTAGTGGGTGCAAAAATTAATGTATATAACCTATTGCAGCTGAAGTGTCAGTCACTAGTCTCACATTTAAAAACTTTCCTTTATGGATTGTTTAAAAGCTTTTCTCTGCCCTGCTGAAAGAATCAGTGATATTAATGTTTTGTGTTGTTAGAAAAGGACAAGTAGGAAATAGCACCCAAGTTATGCAAATTATACTCATCATAACATGAAATCCATAATGCTCTCTGAAAGAGCTATAAGGAACTCTGTCTCTTCAAAGAGCATCTATTTGCTTAACCAAATTACAAAACATGTCTAATAGTAGAGCTATTAGTGAGAATGGCAAGTGGTCAACAGTCCTTAGCATGGGGTATTAAACTTTCAGATTAGGTTTAAAAAAACCTCTCTTAAAACTGTCTTAAAATACCTAAAACAAATTCCCCAGGGTCCTGTGCATCCTGGCATGTGTAGCTTATAGCATTCAGCTGAGTCTTGTAGCTTTTTCAGACCCTTGTCTTGTATCGATTTACAGAGGAATATCATCCATATTTTAAAAATTATTTAACCCATTATATTGTCCTGCAGAGGCATCCTCTCTGTCATAATCATGACCTGAAAATAGAAGGGTGTAAGACCTTGATGAGTGATCTGCCTCTCTCCTTTTCTAAATAATGAATATTCACAAAAGTAGTCTCATTCCTATTGACTAAGGTGGCTGAACTAAGGTTAAAAATAGACTGATGGTAATATTCTAGTTTGATTCTTGAAACTGCTGCTAGCTGGACTTCTATTTCCTTTTTAGGGACAAATTCTGGAACAAATCTACACACATAAGGTATCTCAGTACTGATGAGTGATAGCAACAGCTCCTCTGGCATTACTGGATTGTGTGGTTGTGTCTGTTGTATCACATCACACTGTACAGGTTTGCAAGGCCACTGAGGAGAGAAATGTCTGTGAGCCTCCAGCTCCTCACCATAAGCCTCCACTTCTGTCTCCCAAGATACTGGTAGCAGGGAGGAGTAACTGCAGGCTTTTGTTTTGTTTCTTTCTTTTTTTTTATTGGGTTTTTTTTTTTTTCTTTTTTTCTTTTTTTACCCTGCATCACCATGGAAACTCATGAAGAACAATGACATTGAATTACAATTTCTTCTCTGTCCTGGCTGCTGTGACATCACAGATGTCCTACACAAACCTTCAAGTTTTGGGCGTGTTGTCAGGCTCTGGTGCTCATGTTGACCTCCACCTTCTGGCACTTGGAGCATGGAGCATTGATTCTTGTTTGTGGTGAAAGCGGACACTGTTTCCAGACCAAGCTGCTGTCTGGCCTACTTAGTGATCTAGATGATATTTAAAGGCAGAGGGAGCACATGAGGAATGTGGTTGTTCTGAGAATAACTCCAGGGAATCTTCTGCAGCTGATTTGCATCCATGTGCTGGCAGGTAGAAGGTAAGGGGAAAACCATGAAGGTTTAGACTTATCCCCAGGAAGTGTGACCATAACACATTCATGCCATGGAATAGTGAAACAGGGTTGACAGTCAAGTGGCACTGCAGTAATTACCTCCCATCCTAGTTGTTCATAAAGCTGTCCAGTAACCTCTGTGCATCACTTTGCATTGATGCCAATTCACATTCACTGAAATTTTACTGTGGAAATTAGTGAAAAGTCTTTTTGTTATATTTTTAGCCTCAGAACTTGAATACCAACTAGAATCAGTGATTCAAGGAAATCAAGCATGAATGCCTAATGTGTTGAGTTCATTCACTCCTGATTGAGGTAACTGAATTGTCTTTTCTAACACTGCATTAAACTCATGTGGGAGAAGGAGAAAAAACAGTGAAAATGGGTTGCCTTGAAGTGTCTGCTTTTTTATTAGTTTTTATGAACCTGTTAAACTGGAAACAAACTTTTGCATTTTAAGCTCTCCTTAATGGAAATATTGTTTCTGCTAAGACCCCTTGAAAAACATAAATCAAACACTTTAAAAATGAAGTTTTACCCTCAGGAAATAGAGATCTAATAGGTTTTTTTAGTTTCTTAATAGTGGATTCCAAATAAATTTTAAAAAATATTGGGAAACTTATGCTTATTTTCTTTCTCATACTGCTGAAGTGTCCCTATTTCTTGTTTTGTCCTTGTACATCTCAGGATGAATACTTCTGAACAGTACCTGATCTGAAACTATATTTTTCCTCTCAAACTCTCTTTATAACTTGTCTGAATCTATTAAAATTCTTATTTTTCATGGTTTGGTTTTTGGTTTTTTCTTCCCCTAGACAATGAGTTTAATATCTGTTATTGCCTGAATTAGTTAGGTAGCCTTGTAGATTGACACAGCTGCTGTGCTTTGCCAGTCACTGAATATCACCTCTGCTCAAAAGCTTAAAGATTGTACTTCTGATGCTTTGGTCACACTTGTCCTTCTAGCTATTTACAGCTCAGCAGTTCTGCTGTCTGCACCATCAACTCTCCTCTTCTGATCTACATCAATGTTCCTTCTGCCTCCTTTTTCTGCTGGCACCATAGTGCTCTCATCCCTTTTGCCTTGAAAGCTGTCCTGTCCCTCCAGCATGC
Source organism: Phylloscopus collybita (assembly GCA_027886175.1). NCBI lineage: Eukaryota > Metazoa > Chordata > Aves > Passeriformes > Phylloscopidae > Phylloscopus > Phylloscopus collybita. Next base: position 32,229,260 of record JAJNNQ010000026.1, on the reverse strand, counting down.
CTGGACTCTTTGAATCTGTATGGTCAGCAGGGATTAGCACTTTGTCAGAATGTTCCTTCTATCCTGCTGGCTTTTCCTTGGCACTTGTTGTCAGTCTTTTTTTACTGATTGTACCATTGGTTTGTCTATGCTTCCAAATAGCTTAACCTTATGCATGTCATTCATATAGTGGTTTTTTCCTTATTTTTAACTGAGTCTTTTATTTTCCAAAAACATTCTGCCTTTTTTTTTTTAATTTCTTTCATGTTTTGTACTGTCCAATTTTTCCCCACTGAAATGCTTCTTTCATTATTTGCCCTGTTTATGTCTTCTAAGAACTATTTTCAATTTGACTGTTACTTCCTCAAATACTGTTACTTATCTCTGGAGAGGTTCCTGTAAAAAGACTCGTCCTGCAAGGCACTGTTAGAACTGTTGGAACAGCTGATGCACTTCTTGTTACATACTTTTTTGTTGTTGTTGGAGTTTATGAATACAAAATTCATATTTTTCCATATGCAGCACACAATCTTAGCTATATTAAACAATTCTGTAGACAATGCCATTTAACACCTGTGTCACATCTGTCATCCGTGACTCTGCCTTACCTGGGTTTGGCTAGGTAGTCTGACGAGCTTTTCATAATGATCAATAATCTCACTGTGTTTTCTTGGCTTTCCCAGTTATTGTTTCCATGACTGGCTGTAATGTCACATGTTCATATTTTCATTCATCTTCACACTTAGACAGCCAACTTCCAGCTTTTGGAGGCAATCCTGGATCTCAAGGCACCTTGATTTTGAACATCTAAATAGGTGTAAGAGCGTGATCTGATTGAAATTCCAATGAGCAACATTTTCTGGGGGAGAGTTAGGCACTTGAGAGAGCTAAAATGGATGCAGTTTGAAAACAGAGATTATTTCTGACTGTAGCAGTCTTTTAGAAAACAGGAAGTGATGTGCTATGAGACAGGATAAAAAGTTTTAGTAAAAAAATGCTGCATAAATTTATTCCTAATTAGCAGTAAATGGAACAAAAAATTGACCCCTTAAGCATAGCCTTGTGTTTCCTCTCACCATAGGAAACTGAGAGGGACAGGTTCAACATGCTTCATGTCAACATTTTAAAGCAAAAGAATCATGTAGTTGATAGAGACCAGGTCTTGTGGGCATTTGTATGTGCAGTCTGCATGCAATGAGATGTGGGAGCATATTCTAGAAAGTGGAATAGCGGGACCAAAACTGAATTTACCTCCTTTAATCAGGCTTGGAGCTAGAGTAATTCTCATTTACATCCACAAGAGACATGCTGTGAATAGAGATGCTTCTTAGAAATATCCCTCTCACTTTAGTTGTTTTCACTTCTTGCCAGTCATCACTGTCTCCCTGTCCTATTTCATAAAGGATTTCTTGCAGTTTCCTGATATCTTACTCTCCTTAAAGAGAGAGTAAGCTATAAAAGACCAATTTGTTTTAAGGAGAAGGAAATGTTGAACACCAGCTGTGTTTTCAATGTTTCCTTTTCCCCCCCTTAATTCTAAAAATGACCTTAATGTTTACCTTCTGTTTACAGAGCTTCACTTCTCTATATGCTATTGCTTCCACCCACCTAAGAGCATTTTGAAGTACAGACAGTACTTACTTGCCAGGGTTATTGAGTATATTCAATTAAATACCAGGAGAGATTTCAGCACTGACTCTTCTGTGTTGCTGAAATATTACCACTGTTGTACTTTAGAAAGTTCTATTGCCGGCTGTTACAGGAGTGAAAGGATTTCTCAGGAAGAATTCTGTATTCACAGAAAAAGGAAGATAATATACCATGGTCATATACCATGGTCTTGCAGTCATGAATGCTCATCATCAATATAAGCAAACTACAGTTATTACTTTTGTGGATAAATCTATGTATAAGAACAGTTAAAGATATGCACAAAGTATATAACATTCACCAGTGATTATGTTCAAAAATAAAAATGTATACAAGGTTCTTTAAATTAGGAAACATTTCCATGCAGGGTACTTCATTCTCACCTAAAAACAGAATGACAGCTTTAAAAAACAACAAAGGTGTCTGGAAAATCAGCCTACAGTCCTTTAGCTTCAAGCTGCTAGTTTTATTTTTTTTCTTTTAATCTGAGCAACTGCTTACTTCACAGCTGTTTCCAGGAACATACACAAAGCAACTGATAAGAAACACCTCTGAAGAGAGAGCTATATTCTGGAAAAAGCTGTTGTTTGATTCATCTGCATCAGCCTCCTTGAAACAGTCTAAAAAGTCATGCACATATGTGAGTAGAAGCAAGGACAGACAGACTAGTTTCACTACTTTTGTGCACTCCACTTAAAAAAAAAAAGTATTTTTAAAATTTTTGGGGTTTTTATGATACTGTATTGATGGAGATTTTTCTAGAAACCATTCTCAGAGGCATCCTGTGACGCTGCTTCTTACATGACTGTATTAACCTTTTTGGAAATATATTTCTTTCCCTGTCTCACTCCATGCCTCTCTTCCTGCTTTTCATGTTTTTCTATAAATCCACCTATAATCATTTAGATAATTATTTTTGAGTAAAGTAATACTATTTTAGGGAATACATAGAAACTTCTCCGAAGGGCAATGATATTTCCATAGAATGAATTTATGCAAAGTCTTAATTTGCAGCCAAAATGATATTGTAATGTATGTGTCTTGGGTTATGGAACCAAAAAACGTGTATTCTATTTCATTTGTTGAAAGCAGCTGGGGAGAATTTTTTTTTCTTTATCTCTTGTTATTCTGGGGGGAGGAGGGTGGATGCCTTCTGATAATGGGCCAATTGTTAAAACCAGGTGGGGCAGTGCTTCTTATCCCTTTCACCACCCTTCCTCCGTCCAGGGGGATATTTTCTGCTAATGGGCCATTGAGGCTCACCAAGCCATCATCCACAAGCAATCATCCACATTCCATCATCGAATTGTGAGATGCTCCACCCAGTGGGAGGAGCCAACCATTCCTGCCTAGATAAAAACTGAGATGCAGGAGCACAAGATATCTGGTTCCACTGGATTCCTGGAGGAAGACTGGACCCTTCTCACCATCACTGGACCTTTTTCTCTCAGGATCATCTCTGCTCCAACAGAACCACATCTGCTGCTCCAGGAGGACTTACTTTTGGACTGCTTCAAACACCCTGACCAACAGGGTGTCAGGTTGTAGTTCTGACTCTGTCAGGGTTTCTAGGATTGTTGGTTGGTTGTTTGATTTTGTTTTCTACTACATTTGTATTGTTAATATTCCTAGTAAAGAACTGTTATTCCTATTCACGAATCTTTGCCTGAAAGCCCTTAATTGCAAAACTATAATTTGGAGGGGGTGAGGGGTTTACATTCTCCATTCTAAGGGAAGCTCCAGCTTTCCCTGGCAGATACCTGTCTTTCCAAACCAAGACAGTATGTAATATATTACATATTGTAAGTGATATATTTTGTAATATAGATGTATTTTACAATATCTAATATATTGTAAGTGTTCTGCTTTGAAATACTAATTTTAGCATCGATTCTTCTAACAGTAAATTGTCAGAGTTGAATACACCATCAACATCTGTCTCCCAGTTAGAGAAGGACTCCAGTGGATTGGGAAAGGGCATACATAGTAGTACCTATCTGTAGAGAAGTAGATTCCAGAGTATTGTATAGCAGGGACCCTAAATTCAATGCTAGAAAGTTATTGAAACAATTTATTAAGCAATGAATTTGGAGGTACTTGCAGAACAATAAGGTGGTAAGAGGCAGCCAATATGGATTTGCTAAGAGCAAATAACTACAAACCAGACTAATTTCCTTCTTTGGCAGGATAAATGGTTTAGAGGACAAAAGGAGAAGCAGAAGATGTTATAATTCTTGACTTGTGTAAGGCTTTTGATGGTATCCCCTATGACACTTTCAGAGAAATATGATGAAATTGGGCTTGATGAAATTACAGTAAAGTTGCCACACAAGTGGTTGAAAAACTGTAGTGGGATAGTAGTTATCAATTGCTGCCTGTCAAACTGGAAGGGTTTATCACATGCAATATGACAAAATCCTAATCTTAGTTCAGTGTGAGTCAATATCTTCACCAATATTTTAGAATGCTGGAATAAAGAGAAACCATTTATTTTCAGCATTATGGAGGGCCTTACAAATGTCTTTAGAGGCATGAGTAGAAGTCAGCTGAGCTGATTAATATGAATGATGCCACCACCTCCTCCAACTTTCCTCCACATCCTCTGTTGTTCAGCACCTGTGATGACAATGTATATTGAAAATTAAGTTTTCACTTAGTAATATTTTAATTCTTTCACACTCTCTTTGTCAATAGTCTTCACTAGTTCTGTACATTTAAGTCCATTCACACCTCTATTTTAAAGGAAACCTGGAGCAAGCTCTTTTTCTCCTTTTCCAATGCTTTTCTTTACCTTTAGATTTGAAAGGTGAATTGACACCAGCAAGATGAAATCCAACAGGGAAAAAAAAAAAAAAAAAGGTGGAAATTGAATATATGGAGAAGGTCCTTCGATGCAGGAGCTCCTGTCCTGTATGTTGTGATGCAAACCAGTCAACAAACATGGCAGGTACTTTTCCCAGGAAGATCATATCCTAAAGTATTAATAAGATTATCATAGGCAGGCGGGTAATTATTTTGCAGTAGCAGTGAAAGACCCCTTACAGACTATATAAATAGTTTCTGATAACTGTAAAACAGCTTTCTATTTTATGTATCATGTCAGAAATAAATCTGTAATTTCTATTGTTTCAAGTACATTGACAGCCAGTCACTGTAGTCTCAGATAAAGTTCTGTGCCAATTTTATGCACCATATTTAGAGATGGATGTATGCAGGCTGGAAAGAGTTGAGAGAACAGCTAAATTTAAAAACATATGACTACCAAGGAAAGATGGAAAACCTTCAGTTTGGTAAATCTGTACAAAAGAAGACCTTACAGAGAAGATAGATGGGATCATGTGTAAAACATTTCTTATGAAAAGACAGTTTCTCCACATCTTCTGAGTGCAGGAACAAAAAGTAATTTAATTTAGTTAACAATAATGAGAATTCACATCAGAATCTTTTCTTGAATAAAATCTATTACTCTTCTGGAAAACATGCATAGGAAATTTGGAAGGCCACAGAGCTGTATATCTTTGAGTATGCACAGTGAGAACCTGTGCCAGCCAGAATGATCAGGATGGACTCCAGTGAGTGAATAAAAATTCCTGTTTGTGTTACAGCCTGCCAAGGTAGTCTTTACTAAACACGACCTAGAGCTAGGAACTCTAAGTGAGGAATGCTTAGATGAGCTAGGTGAAATGAAAGAATTTTCAATTTTCTCTCAATTTCCCTCGGCCCACACTGGGGCGGAGCTTTACTCTGGTCTTGACTCCAGGCTAGAAACTTTCAGTAGATACCTGCTTAGCAACATGTTTTCTGTAGTCCCTTCTGGCTCTCCTGGAAGGTACCCTATTTGCTTCTTTTTCTAAGGCCCAGCTGTGGACTTTTTAATCAGATATTTTCTGCAGTCCCCCGTGTCAAGCTCATGCTTCAGCCTCCCTAATGGCTATGCCTTTCAATCCCCATGTGCTCAGACAGTTCTCCTATCTCATCATACCCAATTTTTCAGGGAAAGATCTTCTCTCCAGACACTCTCAGCTGACCTATTTCAATGTAATATAGCACACAGTTAAGAACCAAATTGTCTTCAAATGATAACAACTAAATAGATAAGCAACTGTAGGAAGGCTTTAGGTATAGTTGATTATGCCAAAGTAAGGTGGCAAATTCAGTGGTCTCTCCTAGAACTCCATTGCTGAGTGTTTCTGAATGAAAGAGCTTATCAAGCCTTCTGTCTGAAAGCAGAGCATATTAGTGTGCAGCTGTGATTCTCCTTTTGGGCTTACAAGCATGGTGGCATGTTACCAAAACTCTCAGTCTGCAAAGTGGACTCGGCTCAGATAATGTTCAGAGCTATGCATATTGATCCAACATGATTGTTCACTTGGTATCTGTAACCACAGCCTGAAATTTCTACGCAGGCTTGGTATGAAATCTCTGACTTGGTATGAAATTACTGTCTTGCATTTGCTCCTTGTTGGTGTCGACGGGTACTTTTAGCAAACAGGCAATCTATTAGCTTTCTGGTGTATTTTCCCATTCCCCCATTAAAAAAATCATTAGGAAGCCTTTCTGTGATATGTGCCTTGCTGGCAAAGCCATTCTAGCTTCCAGGATTATATTGTATAGGCAATTAATAGTCTTGACAACATTTGAGAAATGAAGCTTCCTGTGAAAGGTGATTAACTTAATGACAGCATTTAGTGTATAGCTTGGATGAAAAAAAATCAGAGTTTAGATGTTTTGGCCAATGCTATATTAAAACTACATTTTAATGTTGTTGTCCTTGTTTACACAAGGGTCTCTTGCTGTGTAGAAACACTGCATGTGCACCTGCTCAGCCTTCAGTTACTGGGAGGCAACCCAAGCCATGGTAGCTCGCTGTAATTTTTTGAAATTTGGCATGTGTATGGGAGCAGATACCACTGACTGCTCAATTGAAATTCTTTGCATAGCAAGTTATGCAGGGAATTCACACAGATCTGCTGTGTCTATGGGGAAACTTGATAGCCTGGTCCAAATCAGTTGTGAGAAAAAAACCCAAATAAACAAGAATTTTTGTAAAACTACTCAGCAAAAATATCCTTAGAATCTAGGACCTTATAATGGAATAAAAATGTCCTTTCTTACACCCCTTCAGAAATAGTACTGGTCCTCAGAAAGATCACCTAAATCCAGAACTTCTCCTCTCTCATTCTCACTTTATAAGTGCAAAGGCCACACACCTCTTTGTGCCTACTAAGATTGCTTTAGACATAGTAGTGTATGACTACCAAAGACTACATAGGTGGTGATGTTATCTGGAGGAAGACCGAGTTCCAAAGCCCTTGAGCAACTATGTCCAGGATACTGCCTAAATTATCTTTCAAACTTTTTATTGCCACCCAAAATGTGTTGAACACATTTTATTTCTAGTCTATAGAATTATTTGCTTCCAATTGTCTTTGTTCACTGCATCTTTTCTAGAACAGAGAAGAATATCCACATCATGGACTTGAGTTTCTATCTGTAGCTCCTGGAGCTGAGGGGAATATCTGATTGTGCATCTGAGTATGCATTACTCACTTTGGAAACCAAGAAGTAACTCAGTTATAGTAGGAGTGCTTATTCTTCAAATACCCTCCCAAAACATTATCTGCAGAATGGATTTGTCAACCCCCTGCTGTGATCTGCAGAGAACCCATGGCCTCAAAGTCTTATGGAACAATGATCTTCAGGGTCTTTTTCTTTTGTGCAGTAACTGCTAAATGTGACCTGTTAAAGTTATATCTAAATGTTTGACTATGTTTTTATGAAGTATTTATGATGTTTAGCAATTACAAATAAACTATGATGAACACACTTTTAACTGGTCAAGTCCTTTTAAAGAAAAAAAAATGAAATTATTTCCCATAGCTGTTGAATCTTTTTCACAAAAGAAAAATTGATTAACAAATCTTGAACATTTTCTTGAACATAAGTGAATTTTTCTCTTTTCATTTGTATTAGAAAATTGCATTTTTAACCTGACAGCAGGAAATTAGTTTGAAATCAACGTATTCATACTTTAGTTTACAAATAGGTGTACACTAGGCAGAATATTCATGTGTTGATATATCTATTATTCATCAAAATCTTACAGAAGTATAATTGTTTTGTAAAAGAACAATCTTTTTAGGAGGTATCTGCTGTAAGTTATTTAGATAAAATGCATGAATATATATTTTTCTCTCTACAGCAACCTCCTTATAAACATGAAAGACTCTGAATTCTCTTTCATGGTCCCTACCTTATGGTGTAGCTCTGCTCATCTGTGTGACTGCCTGCCTACTTATCTTAACATTTATGTAGGGAGAAATATTTTTATTGAAAATATGCATTTTGCAGACATTTTCCAAAGTTACCCTTTCTGTGTTAACAGCAGTATGGACATTTATGGTGGTGGTGGGTGTTTCCTTATATCTCCTATAGCAGCCCCTTCCTGGAGCATGAACATTGGTACAACAGTGCTTTTGCCTAAAACAAAACAGACGTAGATGGGAGATTTCTGAATCCTGCAATCTCAGTATATGTCTTTGTATCATCAAAAATGTGTTCTGTGCCTCTTTGGCTACCAAATTCAGCAAACCTGATTTCATACTGGATATGGAGTGTTGACCTGCAGATGTCAAGTGAAAGTCCCAATGTTGTGGTGGCTCCTGGAACAGAAACCTTAAGACAGAGAGAATAAATACACCAAAAGGCATACAACCCTGCAACTGGCAGTTTGCATCTTAGAAAATTTCTACTGTTTAAAAAAACACCTGAATAATGGATTGCTTTCTCTCACCTTTCACCTTCTGAAAATCTCCTTTAAAATAATTTTTGTGTGTGTTTATATGAAAAATGTGTGTATACATTTTATATCATATAAAAGCAGTGGTACTTACAATAGACACTCGAAATTCACCATTTCTTTTATAGTGCACAATTTCCATCGTGGCAGCTTGGAGTGACTATTGTGCACCTCCAACTGTGCCCTTGAAGAGTAAAATTGTTGTAGGTCTGGATGTCTGATAGCTTTATAATCATCCTTTCTGCTGAAATCTGTGCTTTTACATGACCTTGATTGTTACATACTAAGATAGGGTAAGTTTTATGTAGAAAATTATAATTGTGAGCTAATTATAAGGTTGTATTCCATCTCTTAGAAAAGTATAATAGTGATTAAAGATTTCCCCTGATTTTACAGAAACTGATATTGATTGCACAGAATATGAAGACACTTTCTTTACCAGTGCATTTTAAGAAGGGAATCATACAAGGTTTCCTCGATGGTTGTAGTACTTGTGTGTGGCATTAACTGTGTGTTGTAGACAGTATCTGTTTCTTCACCACTTTCTACTATAAGAAATCCTTTCGTTAGAGTATTTTCAAGTCATGACTAAATAAATCAAGTGACAAAATATTTTGGACACTTTGGTACATTTAACTGCTTATCTGAAAAAAAATTAAAGGATTTTAATACTGAGATATTCAGAGCTCTGCCCAAAGACAGGTGAATAGAGAACACTCAGATTAGTTACTGTTCATCCATACACAAAGAGTACTTCTAGTCGTAGGCCATTTTGAAATTATGATATTTATAAAAGTAACTTACAAATGTAATGCATTGTGTAGTCATTCTTTGGACCTTGCCTGTTATTCACTGAACTGCATCACCCAGTTCAATATTATACATCCCTCACTAGATATTTATCAACCTTCTGAGTGATTTAATGTTTTATGCCTTTGGGTAAACTCCCAATTCTCTGTGCAACTTTTTGCCTTATAAGTTTAACTGAGATCAATGTTCTGAACATTATTATAATCCTCCCACTCGAGATAAAATTATTTGCAGGAAATATTTCAAATATCAAGCTATAACTCAAGATAGATTAGAAGTGGGGGAGGATGAGCTGCAGAGAGGATTAAATCCATGTCAAATATGCAAGAACAGGCTGAAAAACAAGTACAAATCATAGCAGACAAAATCACAGCACACTACACACATAAATAAAACACCAGACACAATCTTAAGAAATACAACAGGGAGTTTAGTTGAGCTCAGAGTTAGCATTTTTCCAATTAGATGCCAGATTTTAGCAAAACATTATTCTGACCTTTACCTTTTAATTAGATCATTCATACAGCACAGATTTCCAAAACCACCCTATCTTACTGGTGGTGTTGATTTTTTATTTTTTACAGTTTAGATATACTGAGAGCCAAAAACAACTTAAAAAAAGATAGGAAGAACAGCTTGGAAGCATCCTGGGAAGGAGGGAGATGAGCTGAGGATTGTTTTCTTTTTTTTATTGAGGCTTCTCCAATTTGATAGCTTTAATTGGAGTACCAAGTAAGGTCACCAGACGATGGATGCATCACTTCTTAGTTAAATTTCCATATTTATCCCATGGAACTACTTTATAGGTGTCTGTTTGGACTGATCTCTCAGAAATATTTCAGACCTTTGTGTGTATTTGAATACACTGTCTGACCTAGGAGATTTCCACCACTCCAAGGAGACTTCTCTAACATGCCCCCAGTCTGCATCATTTCTCCTTGTACTGCTGCCAAGCTTAGTGTGCCGTAAATAATTCAACCTTCCACACCTTAGTCCTAAGGAAAAGAGAAATTCAGAATATTTCTGAAAGTTCTGCTCCCTCTACCACTGTCATTTCTCAGGTTACAAGCCTCTTCTAGCTCATGCTACAATTTTCTGCTGCCAATCCAAGGATGTTTGTAAAATGCTCTCTCAGTTTTGGTCTGCAGAGTCCCTCAGCAACTGAGGATGTCATCAAAAGCAGGAAGGAACTGGATTCAGCCTTCTGATGAGGTGAATGAGGTAGTAGTGATGGCAGCTCTTAGCTCTTTGCCCTGAGTAGTGGTTACCATCAGGCACTGTCTGTGCAACACCACCACATTGCTACATACTGGTCTTACACCAATCCATTTTAATCCTTTTTTTTTTTGTGACATGAAGATGATACATAGAATACACAACTGGTGCTTCTACAACCCTTATGTATTATGACCACTGGACAGCATCTTTTTGGTTCCCTTTCATTTGGAATAAGAATTTCTTTTCCAAAAAAAAGTTTTAACTGTGACGTGTTTCACAGGGACCAGTTTGCTGACCAGGGGTTTCAGATTCTTCTGTCATTGAAACAATTTTGAGAACCATAGCTAGGGAATGAAGACACCTGGACACAGAATAAGCTTTGCTGCAACAAAGCAGAAATTGATAGGTTCTATCACTGAAAAAAAATAAAAACATCAAAAAAAATACATGACTACTGCTTGAAAATTGTTCAGAACTGCACAATTTTTTTCTGTTACATTTCTCAGAATTAAAATGCAAGCATGCATTGATATATGTGTGTGAATATTTCTCCTCTCTTAGAAAGATCTTTTTTCAACAGGTTCTTAAAGCAGGTTTCTACCAGGTGAATAAGTGGCTGTCCTATGTGTAATACTGCAACTTCCCCAGACGTTTTTCCATTCAATTATTAACCTTGTAAAGAGAACAGGTTGATATAGTTAAGGTTAATGAGCCAATTATTTAAAAATACCAGCCATCAAACTGCTTTATTCTAGTTGACTATGTACATTCATTATAGTCATCCCAGCCTTCTGTTTTATTGCTGTTCTTATCAATGAGGCATTAACAATAAGGGTCCTAATTGCTCAAGAATCAAGACATCCCAGACCACCTAAAATAACTGGGTTATGAAGTAGTTCAAACTATGTGTCTTTTTGCCATCCAGCAACTTAATCTGCTAACTAATTGTGATCTCCTCAAGCAGAGAAGAAATAAAGATGTTGCAGTAGGAAGGTGCTCAGTTTCTCAGGTCTTGGGAGCAGTTTTCTGTCTCATGTGTCCCTGGCTGCTATTGCCATGTCATGGGTCTGCCCTCATTCTCCCTCTTCAATGCTCTTTCCTAACCCTTATGTCTGCATACAAATCCCTCCTGCCTCTTATGCCTAGGCAAGCAACCTTATGGACCATGGCTAGTTTTCAGGGTGAGAAAGGTAAAGAGAGGTGTTCCAGCCTTTTCCATTCCCTGGTTTGCACTCTGTTGCTAATTTTCATGACTTTTAGGAATCTCACATATTGTAATATTCCTGTGGCTCTGTCATCTTAACGTGGACATGGCTGCATTTTGAAAGTTACTAACAGACACAGAAACCAGCAAAAGATGTATCTGTACACATGCACATATGTTCACACATACTAGGTCATATACAAATGTGATTCCATAAGCCTCAAAAGAAAAGAAAAGCCACTGGTGAAGTCTTTGGGTTACTGGGAAGCAAACATAACCTTGAAGATTATATTATCTCTTTCCAAGTCTCAGATGTGGAAAACCAATTAGTCTCTCTGCCTTTACACAATTTCAGCATGAAAGAAGAAGCCTAAAATGTGACATAAGTAATGCATAATAGACAGACATAATTGAGTAGAGGGTAATGACGACAATGAGCAGGAGTTACCATGCAGATGCTGTCTAGATGCTGGCTTTTGTCACTGAAATACAAAACACTTCAGAGGCGGCAGGAAGAAGGAATATGTTGGTGGAGCTTGTATCAGTGCTGATGTATAAAGTGGATGTATCCTTGATTAGTCAGAAAATCCGTTTTTCAGCAGAAGTGTTACTCAGACATATTGTGAGCTAAAGAGTACCCGTGTAGAGATAGGTGTCAATTTTTCAAACTCACATTTACTCCAGTCTTAAAAATTAATCACAAAACATGAAGTACAAAAAGTGTCTGTAGACACTTGTTGACAGTCAAATGAAAATTGGTTTTAATGTATTAAATTCTATTAAATATCAGTACTTATATTAATACTTCTTTACAATTACAAACTTATGATCTTTTTCAGTAACGGTTACTAGGTTTTGTTGTCCAAGATTTTTTTTTTAAATGAAAGTGACCCCATGCATATATTTTGAATTTTTTCTAAATTGTGAAAGTATTAGTCCCAGGTGACTCAAGCCACAAATAGAATAGCTAAAATAAAAATTCCTATTTATCCTGTGTTTGTTTACTTCACAGAAATGAAAATACCAGAGTAGACAAATTCAAAGGGACTTTTGTACAAATAGCTTTATTGATTGCCAAAAAGCAAATAAACTGGAGAGTAGAATTCCCTTCACCAAATGACAAATGCATTATAAATCTCAAAGACATTTTTCATCTTGAAAGACTGCAATATAGCTCCTAGAAAATATCAGAGAATATTGATCAAAGTGTTTTGTCCAGTAGCATGTTATTTAGCAACAAGTAAATTCCAATCTGCAATATTTTTAAAGCAAAATAAACAAAATCTTTATTGTGGATGCACTTATATTCTTGGTTTTCCTATTTTTCTTGTGATTATAATTATTATTGTTTCATGGGGATTACTGCATTACTGTTTTGCAGTTTGGTTACTTCAGATTTTAACCATTCACTATGTTGTTAATTTTACAGCTATTAAGTCAAAAACAAATGGAAGAATTTTTGGTTTTGTTTTGTGGGATTTTCCTTAACAATATTTACTCCAGCTCCTTTTCAAGGACAGCTTCCATATCCTTTAGGTTTCTTTCAAAGAGAAGCTCAATTATACATCCAAGTCACCATTTGTGAGTATCTGGATAGTATAGTAATTTCAAACTTTCTTGATCTGCAGTATCTCCTGTCTAGATGCAAAGAATAGCTAAGAGGAGCCTTGACAGAAAATACGAATACGGAGGGAATTTAAAAACAAAATTTGAATTTCTAAACATAAATAACATATTTCAAAATGCAGACAAAATTTGTATTGCACTCAAAATCCTCAGCTTACAATAGCAGATTCATATGACCCCAATCCTTGCACTGCCTATGGCAGCAGGTATCTTACTCTGTTCCTCCACTGGAGCCATTTACATTTTTCAACTGAACTGATTTAAAATGAAATATTATACAGGGTTTCTTAAACCTGATTTTGAGAAAACTTCAAAAGCAGACAAAAGAGGTAAAAAACCTCACTACAATTGTCTTTTTTTTGCTATGGTTACTGTTTCAGTGCTTTTCACAGAAGAAATCAGGCCAGCCAGTCATGCTTTTTTTTGGCCTCTAATGCTTCTTGAGAACCATACACAGAAACATGAGAATGCATTTACTGGCTTCATGTTTTTACTGCCTCTGTCTCATTGCATGAAGCTCAGCTGCTTGTGGAACCATGCTTACCATGCATTGAAACAAAAATTCTTTGCTTTTGGCTCACATATTTATTTCTGCAGATGACAAATAGCACCAGTTCACAAGTTCCAGTCTGATGTATTTTTTAAGGCATTTGGAGTGCAGGCTTTTGATCCAATACAGTGTACAAGAGCATCATCAGGGAAGCAGTTTTTTCAAACAAAGTCCTAATCTTTCAGATGACACTTGAAAGAAATGTATGGATAAAATGATTCACCTTTTTATGCACACCTTCACTTTCTCTTGTAGTAAGCAAGAAAAGGTGCAGTGTTTCACTTGAACACTGAGATGCCAAATGCAGCAATACATTTTACATGCAACTAATAAGATTTTACTTATAATTGATTTGGGAATAATTAGGAAATGCAATTGAATTTAAAACTGCTGACCGACAGGGAAAATAGAAATGTGCCCTAAAATGCTGTAACAAAATAGCCGGAGTTGGCATCATGCTAATGGCAGTCTATTCACTGAGTTATCTTCTTGAATATGCCATGATTTCAGTGAGATACAATAGGGGAAAAGGTACTATGCCAGACAAATGAACACATTTAGAATTATATCCTACCAATCTGCCCTAATTACTAGCTAGAAGGTGTGTATGTTTATTGCTTTATTATGAAAGCTGCACATCACCATCCCTGACACATCTGCTGTCTGGGGCTCAGAGAGAAAAAAAAGTCTTTAGACTTGGTTACTGTGAATGGAATGTGTCCCCGCGTCCACCTAACAGGCAGATGTTGTTTTCTCATCCTACAAGGCTGACCAAAGTGTTACCACCCACATGGGTTGTCAGTCACAGTTTTGCAGCTCACCTTTTTGGTACAAAGTGTTATGGTTTCTACTTTAACTAACAGTTTGCCTTCCTATCTACTTAAGACATGGCCAAATCTAGATATGGATCTAGATAAAGTTATTTTTAGTATGGATGAATTTCTCTAAACAAGAAGTAGTCCTTGCTCTTCAAGCCCATGCTCATGTCATCTAAAATTCCTGTCACATGACACTGTGAAGGTGAGAGGCAGACGTTATATGTAGCCCTTTTGTGTCAAGGTGATTGTCTTAAGCCAATCCCCCCCAATACTTGATGCATCTCCCAGTTTTGCCCTTAGGGAAAGAATAGTGGCTTTGCAAGGTAACCTAATTAGGAGCTATTTCTTGGCTGTAGGTTTATGAAGAATTTTAGAATTTAAGCTAGGTTTTCAGTTTCCTGAAGTAGCAGAGAAGGTAAAAGTCACAGCAATTTCCTGCCAGCAACTTCCCAGTTACATCACATACAGACAGGTTATAACATGACAAGGTAGTGTTCTCTGCTTGTTAATGGCTGCTAAGAACATATCTGTGAAATGACCTCATACAGCTCTATTCACACAACTGTAAAACACAACAGACACTATGTTAAAAAAAAAATCAGGCTCTATCCCCTTAAAAAGTGGGTCTTGGGCTGCCTAACTATCTAGTGCTATTTTAGATGAGACAAGATTAGGATATGCCTGTGCTCCAGGTGCTACTTTTAAAAATCAAAAAGTTTCTTGTAGACCCTATGTGTCTCCAACCCTACTTCAGTGTTCTGGATGCTCTATGGCCTCCTGCATCTAATCTTCTGTGTACACATTATCTTGGGCCACTAGTAATGAATGGGCACATGGAAAATCACTGGAGAAAGAAAGAGAAGTCCTTGAGCAGTTCGAATTATGCTATGTCAGATATTCACAAGTATATGCTGTGGGCTGTGTTCCTTTTCCCATACCCCATCATAGAGTTATAGCATCATAGAATGGTTTGAGTTGGAAGAGACCTTATAGACCATGTAGTTCCAATGCCTCAGTGCACAGGGGCACCTTCCACTAGAGCAGGTTGCTCAGAGCTCCATCCAGCTGGCCAACCTGTTTCAGTGCCTCACCATCCTCGCAGTAAAGAATTTTATCCTCATGTCTAATCTAAACTTGTTCTCTTTCACTTTGAAGCCATTCTTCCTTGTCCTATCACTACATGCTCTTGTAAAAAATCCCTCTCTGTCTTTCTTGTAGGCCTCCTCTAGGCACTGGAAGGACACAATTAGGTCACCCCTAAGCCTTCTCTTTTCCAGGTTGAAAAAAATCCTCTTCTTTTAGCCTTTTCTCATAGAAAGACACTCCATTCCTTTAATTATCTTGGTGACCCTCCTCTGGATTCTGTCCAAAAAGTCAGTGTCCCTCCTGTGCTGGGAACCCCAGAGCTGGATGCAGCACAGCAGGTGGGGTCTCATGGGACTGGAGCAGAGGGACAGAACCATCTTCCTTGACCACTGCCTTTCTCATTTCAAAAAATCCTGGGCTTTTATGACATTGGTACAAACTTTCTCACCTCATTTTTCTCAATTGTTTCCTACAAGCTCTCAATTTTGTGGACTTGCTTGTGTGTCATATTAACATACCTCTCTTCGCCTAAAGAAAGGTATGTCCAGTCTACCCTGAGTTCTCCCTTCAGTCCTCCCTTCTTCTCTTTTACATTGAATTAGCTTTATTTATGCTTACATAATATTAACTGGTTTTTTTCTGTATACTAGTCTGTTACCTTTATTCTCTTTTGTCATATGTCTTCCTATTTTTCTCACTGTTACACATATCTCTTTTATTGAATGTCTTTGTTTTAGCATACCACATCAACCAACCTTTATTTCTCCTTTTTGCAGCCTAGTTTTTTTCCTTAGCCCATTGTCCTATTTTTCTTGTTTCTCCTTCTCTTCCCCCTGAGCACTTTTACAGTGTCCTTTGTCTGTCTTTTTCTGTCACATTAACCTGCTTCTGCTCTCTATTTTCTCTAGAGTGTCATTTTGATATAAAATCTATTGCATGCTATTTATTCTCTACAATTTGGGGTGAACGGACCTGCCTGTATATAGAGACACATTTACAGATAGAATCCTTCAATTACTTCCAAATTGTCACTATAATTTTCAAGAGTACACTATATTTATAATGGTTGAATTTTCCAGTGTTTAATGTACTATAAATATTTCATTCTTGTTTATTTATACTCTGTGATAAAGAGGAAGTATTTGAATTTTCTCTTCCTCGTGTGCAAATCTTTCAATGCCACAGGGCCAGACTGCAGCCAGGTGAGGATGTGCAGGTGTGTAAACTGGGGGCAATTGAGTGCTTAATCATGGAGCTCCCAGAGTGCCTGGACAGGGCAAGTGCTTGGCTAGTGCAGCCAGCAGCACCAACACATGGGAGGTGCAACTGGGGTCATCACTCTTCTCCATGAGCAAGCAAGCTGCAGCTGGCATCAGAAAAGAATATGCAGTCAGGCTTTTCTATCCTAACCCTGCTTCTGCAGGGCAGGTTAGAAAGATCTTAAACATCCCTCAAAGTCTGTGGTTGATGCTGTGCTCTGCAGGGAGGAAGCTCCTGGGGTCTGGGAGTGGCATTTATGAGGCATGACAGCAACTCAGAAAGGCACAAAAATTGCATGTCTGGCATAAAAATAAAGACAGTTACCTTGCTACTTGGTTGAATGGCTTTGAAATACAGAGAAAACTACTATATTCTGATGCTGTAAGAAAAGTTAGATTTTGTTGCCCTGCTTCGGTTTTTTGTACTACTACATTTTTATTTTGAATATTCCTAGTAAATACCTGTTATTCCTATTCCCATATCTTTGCCTGAAAGCCCCTGAAGAAGATGTATAAGATGAAACTGGTTGGTGCAAAGCCAAAGTTTCCTTGAAAATTTATGAGATGAAAATATGTAGGAGTGAGGTGATAGAATGGGCACAGGGTTTACTGTAAACACAAAAGCGCATAATTTAAAAATTTGCCATACCTTAAAAAGCTCATTGGAAAGAGACCTTAGGAAGTCACCTAATCAACTGCCTTACCCTAAGGTAAGCTTTCCCCCCCATCCATTTCTTGTTTTCTAAGATTTGCTCAAGTTTTTGCTAAAGACCTCAAACAATGAAGATGCCACAGGCTAATGGTCATCCGTTAGTGTTTCACTTCTGGTCATAAAATGTTTTATTAATATCTTACCTCTATTACTGTTCTTTGTAACTTCAGGTATTTTCTTTCTCATATCAACTATGCATGTAGAGTAGAGATTTATTTCTTCCTTTTTGCTGCAGCCTTTAGGGAATTGGAGATTATTTTTGGAATTCTTTTCCCAAACATTCCTACTTTATGCTAAACAACATCAGGTTTAAGTTTTGTTTCGTTTTTGTTGTTGTTTGGTGGGGTTGTTAGTTTGTTTGTATTTTTTTACAGATTGTTCTTTATGCATCTGATGCTCTGGAGTTTTTCTAATTGTTCTGTTTCCTTTCTGACATAGTAAAGAAAGTGTTTCCAAAGAACCAGTAAGCTGTCCAGCAGGCTGTGGTTAGCTATTTCCATTTTCACATGCTAGATTATTTACTGAGCTATTTATCTGCTCCATCAAGACCATTTTGAACTGAACCCTAGCCTCCAAGATACACACATTACCATCTGCCTCCTGATAAAAAAAAACAAACCCAGTCTACTCTATCAGTTTTGGTCATAAGTGGAATTGTTGAATAAGGCTGAATGTAAAGCTTTTTAAAGTTAGGATTACTTTAAGTATCTAAATTATCACAGTAGTTTGTAAATAAGTATTTGCATGCAGGATACTTTGTTCTGCTGAAACCGCTACAAAACAGTCCTTTGTGCCAAGCCATGACTGTGTTTACAGTGTAAAGTGACATGGGAGAATTTTTTTAATGGAGAGAGGAAGGAAGTTAGAACAGGAAATAATTCCAGCTTCATTTCATCTTCTTATGTCTATTACTTTAGGAAAGTGGAAAGGAAAGCCTTCTGGAGACTTGCACGTATTTAGAAATCTGAATCAGATGTGTACTAAAGGGATACAGTTCAAAGGCTCATATAAGAAGAGAAAGCATACCACATAAGCCTCTTAATAGATTTCAGCTTCTTTGTGTATTGCTAGTCTTCTCACACACTTGTTTCTGTGTCTTCTCACACACTTGTTTCTTTACTGTACTTCTATGTACCATTAGACCAATAAAAACTTCTACCTTCTCACTTTTATCTTACACCAATATTTTTTTGGGCTACAAAAAGTAGATATTACAGAGAGATTTAATTTGTAATAAGGCTATGAGCTGAGAAAAATGTGACCATTTACAGCATCCAGAGACCAAAAGAATTAGTCTTTGAGCATATGTGACAGTCAAAGGTTTCTTTACCTCATTTACTGCACAATTAACTGTTGTGTCCACATATATAGAGCTGAGCAATGTAATGCTCACAAGATGTTTGCTCTAGGGTTCGGGGCTTCCATAAGACAGCTTTTAAGTAAGTGGAAAAAACTCTGATATCATTCTTTACAGCACAGGACAAGCCATCATGTCATGGGTTTATGACTGTAATATTGTCATCTTAACTATTCCAAAGATGTAGTTCCGTAAGAAACAGTTTCATAATATTAATAATGGGTAATTCATTGCATCATAAAAAAGAACCCTAACAGTCCACAAAGTGTTAACAGAAATGAGCAAGTTGAACACTATTTAACTAAAATGGAAACTTTACTAAGTAACTATGAATTTATTGCATCGGTTGTTTATTTAAGGTCATCCAGAAATAATGGTAAAATTTCAGCGGTCTAAATAATTTTGTTTCAGTCAAAAAAGTGAGCACTGAGTTGAATTTAAGCCCTCTAAATCAAGACTTTGATGAGGTTGAATTGCTTGTACATGTACAGCAGCACCAAGAACTAGAAGATCATAATCTTAAATCTGTCTGGAGGAAGAATGATTTGCAAGATGTTTTTGTTTGCTTGTTTTGGCAATTCCCAATTTAATCATCAGACTACATACATTCTGAGCCTTTTCTATCATAGCATGAAGATCTTTCTATGCAAATGTATTAAATCTGTGATGTTTTCTGCCTTTACTGCATGACTACTGCCCTTTTATCATAGTAAGGAGAATGACAATATTCATTAAGAATATATAAGACATTAAATAGTGGTGATAACCTATGGTGATAAACATCACATAAAGATCAGGAAATGACAGTCAATCCAGGCCTGAGCAAATCTTAAGGCTGCAGAGTGAGTGAATCTCTCATGTCTTCCCTCCCTCAAACCATTTGTCTCCTCTTATCAGTAAGGGCAATGACAGTGAGAACAGTACAAAAATAATCAATTCCTCTGGCATATTTAAAATAGTGATTTCAAGGACCTTTTCAGAAAACCTGATTGCTCTATTTCAGCCCTGAATATTACATTCATGTTCAAGCTTTCAATTTTTTTTTTTTTTAAAGGACTGAGGACTTTACATATCCAAATGCAAGCTCTATTTCAGAACATATCCAAAAAGCTGGATCCAAAAATAAGGACACCTCACTGTAATTGGTTAATGATTCACCATCTTTGCTTCTCTAGGTAAAGATACCAAGCTTGTTTAAAAGTGGTTGTTGTAGGAAGACTATAGATTTGTTGTCTGCAAGTCTTCATGTTTTCTTTGTAAAGTGCAATGGAAAGAAAGAGTTTTTTGCTTGTTCATGGCTTCTTGCTTTGGTAAGTGATTGCTCGAAGATCAATCATCTCTATTGCCCTACACTATTCCCATAATGTGACTGTCATGATGGCATCTCCTTTAGCTCCAAATGCAATTTTAATGCTGTTATCTAGTTTGCTCGTTAGACACAAGGCTTCAATGGTTATTTTTCAGGAAGGGAAACCATGTCCAGGCCTCTATCAGCAGGAGGAAAATACACAGAACCTGACTGTCTTGTGCCTTTTCCTGCAATTATAAGGCTAGTGCTTTCAGCTCTCTATTACCACAGAGTTTGTTTTGTACAGGAACAAGGAGCTCTCAGCTGAAGTTGAATATTGTGAGTGCTAACAAATGCACATAATAATTGCATTTTTTTTTTCAGAGCAGGAACCCTTCCGTGATAATGTGACTCTGTGTTAAGTGGGCATAGATTGATGGGGCTGTAACCTATTCATTATTATTATTGCCAAAGAACAATGCATGCTGCCTAACACATCACAGAACAAAAACTGTGCTATGTGGATAGCCTCTCCCTTCCCAATACATACTCTTTCTCAGTCCCAGTATTACAGCAGAATCAGCCCTTGTGATAGGTGCCACATGAATGCCTCAAAAAAGTTGGAATTGATTTTTCCAGAGTTTCCAGCACAAAATGATGGTTCAGCTGATGCTCAGAGTACATTGTTCTAATATGCTCTTTGACAGTATTTCAAAGGTGGTAAAGTGGTAAATTGGTGGTAAAGTCTACAGACTTTAAAGATGCAACTGAGGGATACTCTTCAATGCTTCAGGACACTCTCTAATTTAAATTTTTTTTGGTTGCTGAAATTTCTTTCTCAGTACATGTGAACCCTCAAAAGGAGTTAAAAAAAGATACACCCTCCCTGCCCTTGAAAATGAGAAAAACAGCTTATGTCATTTGCTGCAGTCAATTGTTTTCTCTTCCAGAGCAAGTTACATACAAGCTAATAAAGAGAAAAGTAATTAAAGATTTTTACATATCTTACAAACAAATAATATAAAATAATTTTGGAATATATTTGGAGGGATGTATATTCAATAATTTTTCTTGCAATGTGTATAAAGGTTGATGTAATAGCACAATTCACCTGCAAATGATAAGTGATTGCTGCCAAAAAAACCCACAACTATTTTTTTAAACAAGAAAACCAGTTTTAAATCAAAGTTTCTTTTTCCCAAATCTCTGTAATTTAAAGCAGTTCCCTAACTGACAATTGAGAGGTATTTTCTCTTTAATGGGAAAAGAGGTTATGTTTTTCAAATAATATTTAATTTCCTTATCTAATTTCTTTGGCATAAACAAGCTTTAGCACACAAAAGCTTTTGCTGCCTAAAAACTCCTAACAATTTCTCTTTTACATCAAATTATAGTAGCTTTGAAAGGAAATAATGCATCTGCAGATGGTGCTGAATTGCATGAAATTAATTACTACATGTGCAAGTTCTCAGTAATTAATTCCATTGAGGCCTGTAAAATCCATTGTGAGCTGAATTACATGCTTTTTAGCCTTTCCTTTTCTACCTGAAAGTTGCTGTATCATCTTCTAAGCTGAGTTTAAAAGTGAAAAGGAAAATATTTTAAGTTCATCCAAGAAAATGCATTCAATTTTCTTTGTCACACTCATAATGTAAAGAAATCAAACTGTTATGGATTGTTTGTTAGTACAGTGACCAAACATTTCTAAATGTCTTCTTGGGAAGTAACTATCTGCTACTGATGTACATTCTGATGTGGTGGATATTCAAAATTCCTGGGATCACTGCTCAGTACCAAGTCCTTGCATAGGTTTTAAAACAGTAAACACAAAGATCGTAGACCTCAGCACTTATGACCACTTGTACCAAGATTTTCATGTTTTTTTAAGACGTTGGGATGAGAGAGGATGTTTTCAGAACATATACCCTCCAGATCTGATGCTACAGGTAAGGCAGACACAACAGTCCGTAGACTGTGAATCCTGGCAGTGCCCAGATATAATCCAAGTGCTTGAATGATCAGATCAGCTACAGACCTCACACAGTGTCTTGGGTTGCAATACGTAACCAAAAATGTGTGTTCTATTTGCCATCTGTTAAAACCAGCTGGGAAGGTGTTTTTCTTTATCTCTTGTATAAACCATTCCTCATAACTCCAGAGGGGAGGGGGTGGGTGCCTTCTGATAATGGGCCAGCTATTAAAACCAGGTGGGGCAGTGTTTCTTATCTCTCCCACAACCCATCCTTCCTCTGGGGGATATCTTCTGGTAATGGGCCATTAAGGCTCACTACATGACTGGTAAAATTACATCATCCCATTGTGAGATGCTCTACCCAGTGGGAGGAGCCAAGCATTCCTACCTGGATAAAAACTGAGATTTCAGAACAGCAGGGCAACCTGTTTTCCACTGGATTCCCAGAGGAAGACTGGACCTGTCTCTCCACCACTAGACCCTTCTACAGGATCATCTCTACTCCAACAGAACCATATCTGTCACTCCAGGAGGATTTATTTGGACTGCTTTCAACACCTTGACCAACAAGGTGTCAGGTTGTATTCTGACTCTGTCAGGGTTTCTAGGATATTTGTTTGTTTGTTTGTTTGTTTTGTACTATTACATCTGTATTTTTAATATTCCTAGTAAAGAACTGTTATTCCTATTTTCATATCTTTGCCTGAAAGCCCCTAATTGCAAAATTATAATAATTTGGAAGGAGGGTGTTCATACTCTCCATTCCAAGGAAAGCTCCAAGCTTACCCCGGCAGACACTTATCTTTCCAAACCAAGATAAACAGATAGATGATATGTTAGGGAGATATATATAAAAACCAAGGTGGTTTGCAATGTGGGGGGTTGAAAAGGATTTTTAAGGGTGAAATTTTAGGATGGTAAGATTAACCTAGCTGTTAGATCTCAACATGGTTTAGCAAGGAAGACACAGACTGCATGCAGAAATTCTGTCAGTGATGGACTTTGCACAGGAAGGGGGCTGTGAAATAGCAAAAAAGGATTGAGAACTCCACTAGTTAATTATGATCTGTCTCCCAGTTTGATGAATTCTGACTAGTCTGGACTCAGTGAGGACACAGCTCACAATGAATCCCATGCTATATAAAACCCCTGAAGCATAAGTCACCCTAGTATTTCCAACTAGCCATTTAGTCTGGATTCAGTCCTATGAAAAACTTCAGTGTCATGTCAGACTTGTTGCTCTTGTGGTGTCTGTACAGGTAGGGGTTCTGTTGGTCTAATCTGACTTCACTCTTTGTGACAGTTGAGCTAATTTGCCTGGGATACGCTGGGTGCAACTGCAAGAGGCTGTGCTAGAGCAGACATACATAGATGTATATTGTTTTTTGTATTAGTTTGAGCCAAAGAACTCATTTGACCATTCAAACACGGAATTTTGAGTCTCACTAAAATAGCAGATGCTAGGAGTGTGATCTATATTTTTTTTTTCCTAAGGACAGTGTAGGAGAGCCCTGTTACAAACCCAGCAATAACATTTTCAGCACATTTGTTTTCTGATTGTTTCTTGTGTTATTTAATCAGGGAGGTTCCTGTAAAACAGAACATTTCTGATTGATATATGACTAGAGAATGGTCTCACTGAAAAAAACATTAATCCAAAAAATTAACTTTATCAGTTTGAATTGAATTTTAGCTCTTTTCTCAAGGTTTAATATTTTTTGCATTTTATGAAAATGGAATAGAAAGGCGGAGCTAGGTTTCCAGGTGGAAATTCCGGTATGCATATAGGTGAGAAGTAATCTCTGATGCTGTCTGCTACATTGCACTTAAGAGTCTGACAAAGAAAATGAATAAAACTGTCAATCTCCAAAGTTGCTAACACAGGTTGATACCTTGTCTGACACTCCCTCAGAAGACTGAAGGTGGAAAGAAGCTCTGAGAAGGGAAGAGTATTTTCTCTGCCTCAGGCACTGAGGTTATGTGACTTGCCAGCCTTTCTAATTTTTGCAGAGCCATGGTATGTGTGCTTCTATAACCTTTCAGTCAAGACAGCAACTGGGTAAATGCCAAGGTGTCCTGGGTTGACGGAGCCTTATATCCCATATCTGGACTGGGTTGTTATGTCTAACAGCCAATGCTTTGCTGGCTGTGGCTTCTACTGCGCTTGCTGCTTTTGGCTTTGCTGCTGGCTGCTTGCTTGCTTGCTTGCTTGCTTGCTCCTGCTTGCTAATTTAGCCGCTTTTGCTTTCTGCTGCTTGTTTTTGTGCTGTTTCTGTTTTTTTTTTCCTTTTCTCCCTTTTCCCTTTCTCCCCCCCCCCCCCCCCGAAGATTTGGACCGGCTCCGGACCTGAGGACCTGACCTGAGGATCTTCAAGGATCTCCGAGCCTGCGGAAGAAGCTCTGTGCCCTCCCCCCACAGTAACTTGAGCCTTTTCCTTTTCTCTTGTGGGGGGAAGAGTTCTTGTTAATAAATCGGTTTTTTCCACTTGTCTCCTCCAAAGAATTTCCTTCCCAAACCCAGGGCTGGGGGCGGGGAGGGGTGGTGGAGGTTTGTCTTAGGGGACTTCCTCTCGGAGGGTCTTCTAATTTGCCCAAACCAATACACAAGGAAAGCATAATCTGCTTTCTAATCAGCAAACTGGTTACTGCATGAACAAGGACAGTGAAAAACAGAAGGCTTTTTTCCCCTATAACCCCAGTATGGTGGATATAGTATCAGAGAGTATATTGATTCAAGATCGGTATTTTTCTGTTTATCAGATACAAGGGTCACAAAAATATTTTCATTTTTGTTAGCTGAATTAAAGGGTCATGATGTGATTGACAGAGATTTAGAAGAACATCACAAAACTGCTTTAATAACCATCATGAAATACATCTTAGATATTAGGATATTGCAGGATATTACCCTGTACTTGATAAAGAAACCATTCTTGATAAATGGAAAGCATCTCGTTTAACAGCTATTTACACTACTGTCTGTATTGTTAAAGGCACCTATATGTCAATATTGAGTTATGTGAGAAGGATAAACAGGGATGTGGGGGTTGGGATTCCCTAAATACAAGTAAGTAGTCCTATTTGAGATAGTATGGTATATCTAGAATAACTATACAAGGCTGGTGTACATGGCAGTGGACCAAAGGGAAAATTCCTCTGTTGGAATTGTAGCTGGAGGCCAAGCATTCTCCCTCTCTTTCTCTCCACCACCACCCCCCCCCCCCCTTCTTTTTTTTTGTGTGTGTACATTTCTTTTATGAGTATTCTGAGTTTCCCTTGAGACCTCAGGCCTTGCCATGTAGCAGACACCAAATACCTAATTTAAAAACCTCCCACTCCTATTTGAAGTATAGCTCCTAGTTTTGTGTACTAATACTGATGTTAGAGTTGCTTCATCTCTGTCTAGCAGTAGGTACATAAATATTTGCAGCACACAGATTGCATACGCCAGTGATGATGATGCTGGGACATAAATCTTGGTGTTAGCTTCTTAGTCTCCTTATAGGATGTGTCCTAAGGACACTTTTGAATAATGCTTTTAAAGAAGTCACTTTGTACCTTGATATACTTTCATTTTTTCCCCCAAAAAAATTAGTGGGTTAAATATAAGTTAATTTAAGCTTAGTGGTTTGCTTATTTTACTTAAAATCTCAAAATATTTGTGACAATACAAATAATTTTTCTAGCCAATCTAGCTTATAGTGTGGAGTTGAAAATTATCTAACAATTCTAACAACCTAATTTTTTTTCACACCTTTATTTTCTTGTTTGTCTCCAGTATGACCTTGAGCAAGTCATCTAAGCTTCCTGTACTTTGACTTCCCTACCTAAAAAATATTGATAGTCATATTTGTCTGGATGATTAATTTGTTTTAATTAACAATTATCTTTGTTTATATTGGAAAAGTGCTTTGAGATCCATGGATGGAAACTAGGATATAAATAGAAAGCATTTTCTGCTGCTAAGAAATCTATTTTACCCGAATGACAAAGATGCAAAAAGAAAGATGAATGCAGAAAAATGTCTGTATAACAGCTATTCTGGCCTCCTGGGAGCAAGTTAACATTTTTTCCTGAGAGGACTGATCTGCTCAAAGATTAGATAATCAAATACAGACGCATTATACCAGCAAGGTGTTTTAAAGGAGAACCCTGACTAAAAATAAAGATGCTCTTTGGCTATTCTGTAAACATCAGCATGACATGTGAAAGGCCTTGATAAAGCTGAGGATTAAAAAAAAGGCACTGAAAAAATGTGGGGATGGCTGTAATGAATCACATTTTGCTCTCAGTAACACTCATATAAAGCCAGAAGAGCTACATATTAAATAAAAAGGCTTCACTGAGGAGAACCTTCACCTTGATTAAAAATGGATGTCCTAGATGAAACGTCTTTGGGTTTACACCCCATGAACTTGAAAACAGAACCTTAGCCAGATATATAATCTTTTAAATGCTCTAATTTTTTTCTTAGGTATCATAGAATCATACAACTGCTTAAGTTGGAAAAGACCTCTTAAGATCACTGGGTCCAATGGAAACTTAACACTGCCAAATCTACCACTAAGCCATGTTCCTAATCTACACATTTTTTAAATACCTCCAGGGTATTTAAACCACTTTCCTGAGTGACCTCTTCCAATGCCTGACAACCTTTCAGAGAAGAAATGTTTCCTAATATCTAAACTAAACCTCCCCTAGCACAACTTGAAGCCTTTTCCTGTTGTCTTATTGTTAAATGAGAGAAGAGACCACGACGATGGAAAGGCCACAGCTGTTGTTTTTTTTTTTTTTTTCAAACAGATGACATTTTTCTAAAAGTTACATCTAGGCACTTAATGAATCTTCAAACAAAGAATTTTAAGGAATTCCCATAAAAACACCTTCACATTTCCTTATTTCCCATTTTCCACATTGTTGCTAACTGACTTCCCTGCTGCTCTTCCATGTGGTCACCAGCAATCTGGTCACAGGAGATCCTGAGGATGCTGGGAGGGGCTGCAGGGTCCTGGGGTGAGCCCATGGGCAATGGGAGCCTGGGAGGTGCTTCCTTGATCTAAGGGAAGGATTTAGGGCATTACGCCAATCCTGTAGGTCAACGCATTGTGCAGAAGTTGTGTCTTAGATGGGGTATTGGTTTTTACAAACAAAAAAAGCCCTGATGCTTGAGAATGAGAGCTGTGGGATCCACCTGACAAAATGTGGTGAGTGCCTGTATGCCAACAGAAATGCAAAGGAGTTCTGAGACATGCTGCTGGATACCTGCAGTGAACGGTATAAGCTCTTCAGGAAATATTGTCAGAGAAGATAGAGGAAGGGCAGCTGGAGGAGGCACTCTCTGCACGAAATATCAGCTCACTTATGGGGAGCTCTTGTATAGGACAGACAACAGGCTGAGGGAGAGCTCATGGGTCAGGACCAGAGGAGAAGTAAATGATGGTGGCATTGTGGAGGAGTCTGTGGTCAGAAACACAATATTCCTGGTGGGTCAAATGTCTTGGTGAAACAAATCCTTCTTTTAATAACTCAGGTAAGTTTCTGGATTTCCCTCAATGACAGAGCTGTCAGAGCTGCAGACAGGGTGGAGCAGCAGGCCACAAGAACCACACACGATTAACCGAAAGCACTCACCTGAGAAGGAAAAACCTTCTGCAATGGTACAGGCTGGGTCTGCTTGGGGAGCAGCTCTGCTTAAAACTGTTGAACTCTTGAACAGTGACACACGAGCCAGGAGTATGCCCTGGCAGCAAAGATAGCAAACAGTGTCACAGCATACATTAAGAGAATGATGGCCAGTAGATAGAGGGAATAGACTATCCTCCTCTTCTTGGCATTTGTTAAACCTTGTCCCACTCTGCACTGGTATGACCACACCTTAAATGCTGTGTGCTATTTTGATCACCACAATATAACAAAACATTAAGCTATTAGAGAGTGTCCAAAGGAGGCCATGAGGATGGTGAAGGGTCTGGAGGTGAAGCCGTATGAGGTGCACCTGAGATCACTTGGTTTGTTCAGCCTGGAGGAGATTGAGGGGAGACTTCATTGGGGTTTTTAACATCTTCATATGGAGAAGTGGAGGTACAGGTACTGATGTCTTCATCCTCATGACCAGTGACAAGATTCATGGAAATGTCATGAAGCTGAGTCAGGTGAGGTTTAGGCTGGATGCCAGGAAGAGGCTGTTCACCCAAAGGGTGGTTGGGCACTGGAACAGGCTCCCCAGTGAAGAGATCACAGCACAAAGCCTGACAAAGTCCAAGAAGTGTTTGGATAGTACTTTCAAAGCACATGGTGTGACTCTTGGGGTCACTTGGGGTCACTTGGGGTACACTATGCAGGGCCAGGAGCTGGACTTGATGATCCTGATGAGTCCCTTCCAACTCAGCATGTTCTGTGATTCTATAACACAGCATCCCTGTGTAATTTTAGGTCCTCAGTATGAGAAAGACCCCAACAAATTAAGATGAGTTAACTGATGCTGCCAAAATGTTTGGGGGCTGAGCACTCATTCTGTGAGGAAAGCCTGAGAAAGCTGGGATTGCTCAATCTGGAGACGAGATGGCCTCTGAGGAACAAAAGAGTAGATCCTAGTCCTTACATGGAGGCTGTTGAGGCCACAGGCTCTCCACAGTTTTTCCTGATGAGAGGATGAGAAGTAAAACTGTAAGTTGAAACATAGGTTTAAATTGGTTATAAAGAGAAGTTTTTCCCCCTGAGGATAGCCCAGCAGAGTAGCAAGCTGCCCAGTGATGTTACATAACCTCTTTCCTTGGTATTTTCAAGATCAGACTTGGTAGATACCTAAACAACCTGATCTGATCCCATGTCTGGGCCTGTTTTGAGTGGAAAGTTAAACTGGATACCTACTCAGGTCCTTTCATACTTGAATTACACTACAAGTCTATGAGAAATAGTGAGAATGCCTCCTTTTGAAGCTTAAATACTCATTCTAGAAAGGCTTTAAATGACTTCAATTAGTACCAGGCAGGCATCATCTCCAGTGATTCAAGTACCTAATTTCTGACTACTAAGTGAGGCAGACACTTTGATAAGTTTGAGGAGTTTGGAATAAGGGTGCTTCCTTAAAAAAAAACCAAAAAACCAACTTAATTGTACTGATGGCAGCTCTCCGTTACTCATCTTTTCTAAGAAAAGAAGTGGCTGGTGAGAAGGAAATTAGCTTCCTGATCCTGCAGAACTCTTGAAATAGAAAAAAAAAAAAAAAAAAAAAAAAAAATCTTAATACCTCTCCCTAGCACTGTGTATTCTTTGTACATCTACTCTCAACCAAGCATTCAGAAAAACTGGTTACCAATAAGGAATGGGTTGTTCTTTTACTGGTTTTATACTACAGCAGCACATGTGAAAAGAAGACCCATTCACAAACATGAGGATCTGAAAAAATGCACTCCATCCATTTGCTGGGCTTTCTCCTACAGGCAAAGCAAACCAGCCATTTTCTGGGGAAAAAGTTTTCTTCTTTTCATCAGTATTAACAGGAACACTTTAAACTAGATCTGCCACTTATTGGAAGATCAGTGTAAGGAAAATAAGACCAGCAGGAAAACTGAAAAATAGGAATAGGAAAGCAGAATTTGTTTTCTAATTACTGCCATGCAATTCCCTTAGATACATTTTATTCCAAGTCTAGGAAGTAACTCTGTTAGAGGTCATCGTAGGTGTAAGGAATACATTGTAGGTGTAAGGGTGTAATGAATATTTTTTTACCTATGAGCAAATAGGAAACTGACACTTCAAAAAATATTGTCATATTGCCTAAATCTTTCAGTTTCTTGTTATTATCCATGGCTTAACACACTTACAAGTGGGGACATGGCATGGAAAGCATGTATGCATAGGTTTAAGCATGTCGAAGTTGTAGAAAATGGATTTTAGAAGACAGTATAAGGTTCCACATCAAAATGTACATAGGTATATGTCGTGGCTGAACGCAGGTGAATAAAGACAGTTGCAGAGGGCAGAGGGAAGATTCTGCTTTTTTTTTGCTTTGGGCAGGCAAAACAAGAGTCACATAACCCCCACCCCCCAAAAAAACAAACCCAAACAACCCAAAACAAAACAAAACAAAACAAAAGAACAATAACAACAACAACAACAACAACAAAGTAGTAAAAAATCTTTAAGAGAGAGGTTGAAGGACACATCCTGTTTCAAGTCTACAACATGGCCCTAAGAAAAAGCACAAAAAGGGAGGTGACTCCACAGAGTGAGAACCCTGGAATGTCAGGTTTATTTTTCTCTGGAAGCTGAGTGCTGTATCTAGGGACTTTGCAAATTCTCTGTAAAAGCAGCACCACGCATCAAATAAATCAAAATGAATCAGCCACTAACTTGTGCTTCTAATTGCCTTGCTGTGAGCAAGCTGGTCAAAAAGGTTAATTAACATTATAAACTGGCCCATGGTTTTCGTGAAATGATTTAGATGTGGGAAGTCAATGATCCCTGTATTCAGGTGTGGGCAGGGACAGTTAAGCTCTATCTAGTCAGTGAATGAACTTGCTCCTCACACACCTGAGAACTCTGACTTTCTTAAATTGCCTTGAAGGTTAAAGCATCGGAGAAGATAAGGCAAAAAAATTAGTGCCTTGAAAGACTCTTAGCAGCCTACCAAACTGGAACACAGGGAAGAATCTGGAGCAATTCACTTAGACAATAAATGTCTGTATCTGCAACCATCTGTAGACCCTCAAAGATTGTAGTCATGTTTTGGGGCTGCCCTATTAATTTGTCTGAGATGTAACAAGGTTTGCAGTCATTTCTTTCCTGCACTTAAGAGCCTCAAACACTTAGTAAGAATGATCACTTCTGATATCACAAAAGCATGCTGAAGACTATAGTATTAGTAGGCAAGTCTGGCTCTGAATATTTTATGTGAAGAAAAATTACTGCCTATAACTGACAGGGACTAAGACTGTAGTTACTAAGTTTTCTTTGATTAGATAATTATTGGATTATAGCTTTTGTTACCTGCAGTTTAAAATACTTGGACAAGTAGTGTAACAAACTCTAATAACAGCTGACCAGGAAAGTACCCAGCACCATGTATTTTGTAGTAATACAAAAGCCTGAAGGAAGTTACATTTTTTCTGTTGGCAAACAGAAAAACCTAAAACCTATATATAAAACCTAAAGTGCAAAATAAGCTACTCACGTGCCCCATGATCCCATCAAGTTAACTTAATTATGTTGTTCTCACATAGGTTTATTAGGAGTAGGCCATGACATATTTGTGTTTGTGACCAAACCCCAACATGATAGAACTACATCTCTCCTCTCCAAGAGATCTGACCTGAAGATCCTTAAGCCCATTTTCTGCTAATCTGAATCTCCATGACAATGCTGATAGGAAGTGATGCAGTTCAAGGAATCCTGGAAACAAACCAATAAACATGGTTTCTTTCAAGCACCATACTTTCTGCTTCTTTTTTGAGTCATTTTTTGCATGTGTTGAATTTTCACAAATACACAAAAGACAATCAGAATCTGATATGCAAGAGTCAAAAAGAGTGTAGTTTTGGCAAGAAAGGCTGAACAAATACTTTTTTTCACTAACAGTGGTCTGCACTATTCTGTAACAGTAGAAGTCAGGAAAGGACACAAATATTTGTAGTTAAAGATAGAACTTTATCATCTGTACCCTCTCTGTAAGGAATGGTTTTCTTTCTTCCCTACTATTCCTTCTTCAGCTTATCAAGGTTACCACCAGATCTGTGGGTTTTAAAACCCTATTCTTTCATCTAACCCAGCATCACCTGTGTTAAATAAAATATGTCAGCAGGTTTAATTTCCTCTATTTGTTTTTGGTGCTGAAGTTTAGACTGTCCAGATATCTCACTGCTACTTAGCTATTTCTCTTCAATATTCTCCTTAATTAAGACTATTGCAGAACACTTGAGGCACATGGTGAAATACTGAAAACCTTTAATGAATTTTTCTTTTTCCACATCTCCCTTCTGGATTCATCCAGCTCAGTAGGGCTGTAATTTTTAATAGCTGTACTTAGATGAAAAGCAGAATGACCTTTGTCCTCTGGGAGAAGATTAATACAGGTCAGATTAACCAGTGCCTTGGCCAGTCTGGCTTACAGAAAGCTATGAGGGAGATAGACCACAGAGTTGGAGCCTCCTGTGATGGTTTCCTGAGCTAACAGCTGATTGCTTGAAGGAAGGATGAGAGGTGCAATGATTTACACCAGAAAGCACCCCTTAATAGTTCTTATTAGCCAGGGGAGACATTTGTCCACCTTCTAGGCTGTGTGCTCAGTCGATGCATACTATTACACAGAAATAAAAGAAAATATGAAAGACAGTGATGTGACAGATGGCTGCTTATGGCAGAGAATGGCTTGAATGTTCTGCCACAGGTTAAAGAAAATAAATATATGAAGTGACTTTACTAAAGGAATACTGTAAAATACTGCCATCTTATATCATACCCTCAACAAGTTCTTTAACCTTGTTAGTCTCTTTATTTCAGGCTTTCTGAAGTTATCACATAGAACTACTTTGAACTTAAGAATTTTAGAAATGAGTGGTAAAATAGCCACTGTCAACACAATATTCCTTGCAGGATTTATGTTTAGAAATAGCTTTTTCTTTCAGAAACACTGGTCTGAAATAGTCCTAGCTTTTACTTTACAAAGTGACTATTTTAGAATCCAGTTAGGTAGAAGAAAATTATTTCCATACCTAAATTCATTCTGTGAGTGTCATGGGAGTTTCTGGAATATCTGAAAGAAGAATGAGCTTTTGTCCAGCATTTTATATTTGGATTTGCAAGATACAAATCTATGTCCAAAAGACCAGTGGTCTCTGTAATGATTTTGCTTGTGCACTTGCTCTTGTACCTGTTTCAAAGTGATTGGCTTTATTTACACTCGTAATTGTTCTTCCTCAACTGATACAGCACATGTGAGCACATGTGAGTAAAGGCCTGTTCTTGGTCTTCAGGAGAAATAGAAAACATCAGAATATCAATCTTAAATGAGAAGTGGTAAAAACTGTGCAGAGGTTAAATTTACAATTACTGTGCATTTGTGGTATGCGTCTTTACCTTCTTTGGTGTACTTGCTCTCCTGTCTCCAAATAGAATGTATTTTTGTTTTTCTCATCTTCCCGTGTAGGTGATACCCAACAGATAATTTTCTAAAGAGATGGAAATTTAAAAAAAATACTTCTATTTGAAAAATGACCTGGTGGATCTCTGTTTATGCACTATAGTGGAATCACACATTTATTGTTGTGATTCTACTTGCATGAATTTTCCTTTCATGTTTTACAAATAGAAGACCAGAACCCACCCTAATTTATTTACAATTCAGCCTTTCTGGAAATAACTGATATTCAGTTACTAAACTACCATGCCCTGTTGGATTAATTATATCAGAGTGCTCATGAAATTAGCTTGATTAACCCACAGAAAATGCAAGCATTGTTGTAAGCACATGAAGCAGCAGTACGGTTATTTTGAATTCAGACAAGTTCACAGTCTTTTTTTTCTAAATTGAAATATGATCAAGTTTCAATGAATCACTGACAGTGACTAAAAGCTTAAAATGGAAAAAGAATTATAGTACTGTATGGAACAACTGTACAACTCAGAGACCATATGCGAACTGTGACACTGACAGATGTGTTCCCCCAGTCTATTATAAGGATAACTTAATCGAGAAAACAGACATACAATGTTTATTTCCCTCATGACTTGCCAGATTTCTATAATGTAACATTTTAAAAATAAAATAACAATATTAATAATTTCAAAAATAATACCAAAAAGTAACTTGTTTTGTATTTGCCATTCTTAGACCCTGTGCTTAAGACTTGGAATGAAGTTTCTGGAGACATCATTTGTTTTTGTCAGGAGTTATGCTGTACACTCTCCGCTGGTTTTGTTCATCAGATTGACTACAAGCACATCTGCCAGAAGTGTAGTATGAGCATTATTTGCTTCTAAGCATAACCAATGAAGACTCACCTGTTATGAAGCAGATTCAGATCTAAATATAGATTTTGTATCTCATCCAGTTATCTGAACTTAAAACCATTTAAATATGACCACTGGTCATTAAATACAACCAATGCAAAAAACAACAAAAAAACCCACAAACAAAACCAAAAAACAAACAAACACAAACCCAAATAAACAAAATCAAACCCCACACAAACCAAACAAAAACCCCCAAACCACAAACCAACCCTGTGTTTACAGAGCTACGACTGTCTGAGGGCTTTAAGGCTTATAAAAAGTGTTTTGCTTTCACTATTTGGTTTCTTTCCTCATCAAAGGAAAGGTTCCTTTCCTCATTGGTACAGTCATTTTAACTTTCAAAAGTGGGATACAATAGACAAAAAGGACAGATAAATTTTACTGTGTAATTCTAGCATTCAGTCATGTTTGAAGTTCCTCCTAATAATTCATTCATCATTGGAAAAAAGTATTTCCAATATGCTTTCATATTTCTTTTTGGGCCTATCAAAATTGAGATTTGTTTTAAGGATGACATTTGGAAGTATTTCCTCTTGGATATGAGACAAGCTTTGCACACAGATTTTTGAAACAAAATTGCAGGAGCTGATCAGGTAAAGGATGAAATCTATCGCAAATGGAAGATGCTTTATGGAAGTGCATGCACTCCCAGAACCCTACCAAACTATCTCCTAGCCTTCAGCCTGTTTTAGGAGATCCCATAATAAAGTTAGCCTTACATGTTATTAAATCACTCATTAAAACTACCTGAAATTTGATTTTCTTTTTTGTTTATGTTATGCTGATGATGTAGTTGTGATTGAGAGTTTAAGCATGTAAGTAAAGCAAGACTTGTCAGAAAGATCTTGTACTAGAGAAACAGGTGTAGCTGCAATAAAACAGACTTCCCTATGGTCTTCAAAATATTACTCATGGAACAGTAATTAATAGTTTTATTTTTCATAATAATGATTTTTAATTTCTAATGGATTGTGAGTACATGTAATGAACTCAATAGAAATTGTAATTTGTTAGCACATGACAAATTTTACCACATTATGTCTAAGGCTAGTTTTACAGTGTCTCATAAGCAACAATTTTTGTGTCATGCTAGGGTTAATAGGGTTCCTCTTCCTCCCTTTCCTCCCTCTTCTCTCCAAGTTCCAATCAGCTCTTTCTCTCAAGGCGTCTAATTATTTAAGATAATCAAGCTAAGCTGTAACTGTAAGGCTTCTGCCTTTATTCAAACTATGTGATTTAAAGCTGTCCTTTTACTCCAACTTTGTAAGCTGCTTTTTTTTTTTTTTTTTTTTTTTTTTTTTTTTTTTTTTTTTTTTTTTTTTCCAGTAAAGCCAATACCTTTCTAGAAAGCCTTGTCTGTGCTTAAAATTCACAAGGAAATAATTTCTGGTTTTTTCCCATACTTTACTAGATACTTCTTGACCAAAAATGAAACAATATGTATCCTTTTGAATTAAAATTCTGCATCTGTTTCACTCCCACTACTCTCCTAATTTGTAATTTCCCTTTGCTTTTGTATGTTTGTTTTATTGTTCTTTGAGAACAGGGTATTTCGTGAGAAAACCTCAAAACAGTATCTTAGTCTAGAGGTAAATAAATCTTTAGCAAGGCCACAGACACACCTTAATACTAACTTTCTCTAGCACAGCACAGACTGTATAATGATCTTTGAAATTTTTTATTTAGTGTTTCTTCTTTGAGGAAGTGGGGAAAATGGGAAATCCAGATTGTTTTGCTATGGTTTTAGTTAAACTCTTTGTTGTAATAACAGGAAACAACACTAAAACCCACAAATATTTAAAAATAATTTATGATTAACTGCTAATAAATCTGCTTTCAACTACCTTTACTACACAGCTTAGTATACACCACTGTTATTTTGGCAATTAATAGCAGATATATTCCTTTCTTACTGACAAGTTTGTTTTTAGAATTGTAAACACCTTCTTTATTCCTTCACAAAATGGAACATTTGCCTTCCAAATGAAAGTGACACTTGGCCCATATGAATTATGACTATTGGCCACGACGAAAACCTTTTAATTCCTTGTAATTCACATTTGAAAATAAATTATATCACCAAGCTATTCACACAAAAAAAGTTATGCTTTTAGATGATAATTCCACTGTAGGATTTAGAATATTTTGGATTAAGTAGAGGGAGTCTTGGCTTGGACCTTGTGCCACTGAAGCCAACAGTGATTTGATTACTGTCTCAGTTTAGAGACAAGTTTAGGGGAAAACTACCATAGAATGAGTGTTTTCTCTAAAGAAAAGTGTTACAGCAATCCTTTCCTGCCAAGAAGTGAATATTAGTGGATGAAAGTGAAAAAAACTAGCCATTTATTGACAGAGTACCCACACAGCATGGGAAAAAATGAATAAATGCTAGATATTGAATTGTCTGAGCCTTATCCCACACAGAGACAATGCCACCGCCCTTCCCCTGAAGGGAAAGAAAAAAACAACTGTGTGGCAGGGATAAACAAAATGGCATCCCCTTTTGTCTCAGGGGAAAAAATCCCAAAAGCTCCTGCAGCATCTCGGGGGGTGGGGGTGGGGGTGGAAAGGCTCTTAGTGAATCTTTGATTTTGGTCTCCTCTACAGAGAAGATGCGACTGGTGGATTTGGTATCCCTTCTTTTCTTTTGCTGCGTCAGCTTTTCCGAAGTTTGGGCTGGAGAGGGAGCGGCCCCTTGGCTTCCTGCTGGGCCCCCGATTGCTTCATCTCCCTTCCCTTCTCCGAGCTTGGACTAAAACCAAACAGTTCACACACACACACACACACACCAAAAAAAAAAAAAAAAAAGCTGCCAAAGGATTGCTCTTGCAGTCTCCAAGGATCATGAAAAAAAAAGAAAAACAAAAAAAACCCAAAAAAACCAAAACTACTTGCCTAAGCTAACAAAAAAACCAAGATAGATAAGCAACAAAGTAACTCTGTCGTCAGGGCACCATAGGCTCCAGAGAGTGAGGCTTTAAAAAAGCCCAGAAAAGGAGCCCCAAGGCTTCCCCCAGAAATGGATGAAGATTAAAACTATACCAACAATTTCTAGACAGAGAGCGGATGATCAGGGAATTGAAAACCACACCAAGAAAATCTTACACAGCTGCTTCAAAGAGAAAGGTATGGAAAAAGAAACATTTTGGGAGTGCCATGGTCTCCTTAGCATGCCTCTTGGTGTTCCAGAGTCCCTGGATCCCTAGGCTTTGTGGGTTTCTTAAACCTAACCCTAAGAGCAACCCTTACCCTAAATGAAGGAGGAAAAGCACTCTCTCCCTGAAGTAGACATGGCCAGCACGTGGCTCATACCACAGGGAAAGATGTGGAGGGAGCCGTACTGGGGCTATACCCTGTGCACCTTGGCATGGCTTTTGCAGCTGCAGTGTGCTTGGAGCTCTGGGCTTTGTGGTTTTCTGAACCCTAACCCAACCCTAATCCTAGGTGGAGCAGTAAAATCAGCCTTGGATTTATGTTGGTGCCAAGCAAAACGGTTGGGAGGGAGCCATGTTGTGGCTGTGTCCTGTGTTCACCTTGGCATGGCTTTTGTAGCTGCAATGTTCTTGGAGCTCTGGGCTTTATGGTTTTCTGAACCCTAACCCTAACCCTATGTCTTGGTTTGGAAAGACAGGTATCTGCCAGGGAAACTGAGGTTCCCCTAGGATGGAGAATACCAACCCCTCACACCCCGACGAATTATAATTTTGCAATCAAGGGCTCTCAGGCGAAGATGTTGGGAATAGGAATAACAGTTCTTTACTAGGAGGTTTAACAATACAAATATGATAGGAAACAAAACCACCCAACCAAACAAACAAATAAACAAATAAACAATAATTTTAGAAGAAAACCCTGACAAAGTCAGAGTTTCAATCTGACCCTGTGATTCAGGATGTTGATAACAGTCCAAACGTAAACAGTCCAAACACTTCTGGAGTGGCAGACGTGATCCTGTTGGAGCAGAGATGATTCTGCGAAGAAACCGGTTCAGGGACGGCCAGGAGGGAGACAGGATGACGAGCACAGGAGACAAAGAAGCTCTTCCCACACCGCCGCGAAGGAAGCGCCGCGCACCCCGCTCCTGCAACAGAGCAGCACCCACCCCACCCGGCCACCTCCCCTCCCCCCCACCCCCCACCGCCAGGGCATGAGATGTATAGAAATGCAAATGCACCGCACAGGCTGGGGAAGGTAACAATGGCCTATCAAGGTGGGTCATCAGGCCCCAAAACAGATGTAAATAGAATACACAAAACCCAGCTCCACAACCCAAGACAACGTTCCACCCCTTATTCTATTACCATCTGTATCATACCTAAATTAATAAACTCCACTATACAGAATGAACCCTCACACTCAGTTCTCACTCAGGATTAGGTTTTCCTGTGGTACACAACTGGTTTTCCCATCTTTCTGCATCACCCACCAAGTGTTACCAGGTCCTTGAGCAAAAACAATCCCACGGGTGGGTTCACCTTTGCCCAAGGTGGGGTTTACCCAAACAGTCTTTCCTAAGATACCTCTCATATGTACTACAGGGACTTTGTCTCCATCCACTGTGTGCAAAGGGGTAGACTGGGCAGGACCAGCTCGATTAATAGACCCTCGGGTGTTGACCATCCAGGTGGCCTTTGTTAAGTTCACTTCCCAATTTCTGAAGGTCCCCCCGCCAAGTGCTTTCAGGGTGGTCTTAAGCAGTCCATTGCACCGTTCAACTTTCCCGGCAGCTGGTGCATGATAAGGGATGTGATATATCCATTCAATGCCGTGTTCCTTAGCCCAGGTGTTTATGAGGCTGTTCTTGAAATGAGTCCCGTTGTCCGACTCAATTCTCTCAGGGGTGCCATGTCTCCACAGGACTTGTTTTTCCAGGCCCAGGATGGTGTTCCGGGCGGTGGCATGAGGCACAGGATAGGTCTCCAGCCACCCAGTGGTGGCTTCCACCATGGTCAGCACGTAGCGCTTGCCTTGGCGGGTTTGGGGCAGTGTGATGTAATCAATCTGCCAGGCCTCCCCATACTTGTACTTGGACCACCGTCCACCGTACCAGAGGGGCTTCACCCGCTTGGCCTGCTTGATGGCAGCACACGTCTCACAGTCGTGGATAACCTGTGAAATACTGTTCATGGTTAGATCCACCCCTCGGTCTCGTGCCCACTTATAGGTGGCATCTCTGCCCTGATGACCTGAAGCATCATGGGCCCACCGAGCTAGGAACAACTCTCCCTTGTGTTGCCAATCCAAGTCTACCTTGGATACCTTTATCCTCGCAGCTTGATCTACTTGCTCGTTGTTCCGGTGCTCCTCATTAGCCCGACTCTTGGGGACATGGGCATCCACATGACGGACTTTCACAGGTAGTTTCCCTACCCTGATGGCAATGTCCTTCCACTCATCAGCAGCCCAGATTGGTTTTCCCCTACGCTGCCAGTTGGCTTTTTTCCACCTTTCCAGCCAGCCCCACAGAGCATTAGCCACCATCCACGAATCAGTGTAGAGGTAGAGCTTCGGCCACTTCTCTCTTTCAGCAATGTCCAGGGCCAATTGAACAGCTTTGAGTTCAGCAAGCTGGCTTGACCCACCTTCTCCTTCAGTGGCGTGTGCAACTTGTCTTGTGGGGCTCCATACGGCTGCTTTCCACTTCCGGTTCATCCCTACGATGCGACAGGAACCATCAGTGAAAAGAGCGTAGCGTGTTTCTTCTGCTGGCAGTTGGTTGTATGGTAGAGCTTCTTCAGCCCGGGTTACTTGTTCTTCTTCGTCAGTGAGACTGAAGTTCTCAGCTTCTGGCCAGTTGGTGATTACTTCCAAAATCCCAGGGTGATTCGGGTTACCAATACGGGCGCGCTGAGTGATGAGGGCGATCCATTTGCTCCATGTAGCATCGGTGGCATGGTGGGTGGAGGGAACCTTTCCTTTAAACATCCACCCCAGCACCGGTAGTCGGGGTGCCAGGAGGAGTTGTGCTTCAGTGCCAATCACCTCTGAGGCAGCTTGAACTCCTTCGTAGGCGGCCAAGATCTCCTTCTCTGTGGGAGTGTAGTTGGCTTCAGACCCTCTGTAGCTTCGGCTCCAGAATCCCAGTGGCCGGCCTCGAGTCTCACCTGGCACCTTCTGCCACAGGCTCCAGGACAGACCATGGCTCCCGGCTGCAGAATAGAGCACGTTCTTTACCTCTGGTCCCGTCCTGACTGGGCCAAGGGCTATCGCATGAGCGATCTCCTGCTTGATCTGGGCAAAGGCGTGTTGCTGTTCAGGGCCCCAGTGGAAATCGTTCTTCTTGCGGGTAACCAGGTAGAGAGGGCTCACAATCTGACTGTACTCAGGGATGTGCATCCTCCAAAAGCCAATGGCCCCTAGGAAAGCTTGTGTTTCCTTCTTGTTGGTTGGTGGGGACATGGCAGTGATCTTATTGATGACCTCAGTGGGAATCTGACGCCGTCCATCTTGCCACTTCACTCCCAGGAACTGGATCTCTTGGGCAGGTCCCTTGACTTTGCTCTTCTTGATGGCAAAACCGGCTTCCAGGAGAATTTGGATGATCTTCTCTCCTTTCTCAAAGACTTCCATTGCCGTGTTCCCCCACACAATGATGTCATCTATGTACTGTAGATGGTCCGGAGCCTCACCCTTTTCCAGTGCATCCTGGATCAGTCCATGGCAGATGGTGGGACTGTGCTTCCACCCCTGGGGCAGCCGATTCCAGGTGTACTGCACACCCCTCCAGGTGAAAGCAAACTGGGGTCTGCACTCTGCTGCCACAGGAATGGAGAAGAAAGCATTGGCAATGTCAATGGTCGCGTACCACTTTGCTGCCTTGGACTCCAGCTCATACTGCAACTCCAACATGTCTGGCACAGCAGCGCTCAGTGGTGGCGTGACCTCATTCAGACCACGATAATCTACAGTCAGTCTCCATTCCCCACTGGGCTTACGCACAGGCCAGATGGGGCTGTTAAAAGGTGAATGAGCCTTACTGACCACCCCTTGGCTCTCCAGTTTACGAATCATCTCATGGATCGGGGTCACAGAGTCTCTGTCAGTGCGGTACTGCCGACGGTGCACTGTTGCTGTGGCAATTGGTACCTGTTGTTCTTCAACTCTTAGCAGTCCCACAGCAGAAGGGTCATCTGAGAGACCAGGCAAGGTATTCAGTTGTTTGATCTCTTCCGTCTCTACAGCAGCTACTCCAAAAGCCCAACGATATCCTTTTGGGTCTTTGAAATATCCATTTCTGAGATAGTCTATGCCGAGGATGCACGGGGCCTCTGGGCCAGTCACAATGGGGTGTTTCTGCCACCCATTCCCAGTTAAACTCACTTCGGCTTCCACTACAGTCAGCTGCTGGGACCCTCCTGTCACCCCAGAAATAGAAATGGGTTCTGTTCCTACATACCCTGATGGCATCAGGGTACATTGGGCACCAGTGTCAACCAAAGCCGTGTATTTTTGTGGGTCAGATGTGCCAGGCCATCGGATCCACACAGTCCAATAGATCCGATTACCCCTTTCCTCTACCTGGCTAGAGGCAGGGCCCCTCTAGCACTGGTTATCCCCTCCCTGAGCATACATACTAGAGGTTCCTTCAAGGGGATTCAACACAGCATTGGCAGCTTGGTTATAGGAGGTTGAGGCTACTTTCATTTTCGTAGATCCCCCTTGGTGATTGTTCCTCTCCTTGAGCTCACGCACCCGTGCTGCCAGGACAGAAGTGGGTTTCCCATCCCACATTCCCATGTCTTCCCCATGGTCACGCAGATAAAACCACAGGTCAGCTCTTGGGGTGTACCCTCTCTCTCGAGCTGGGGGTCGTTGGGCTCTAACTCTGGGGCCTGTGACTCGCACTGGTGCCACATTGGAACTGTTTGTCCTCATCTCCTCCCTCACCCCCCTTATCTCTTCTTTGAGTTCTTTAACCACGGCAGAGATATGAGCCTGCATCGGGCCATTGATCATACTTTCATAGTTCCTAAGCTTATTGGCAACAGACCCCACTGTCTCTTGATTGTCCTCAGCATTAATTGTTGCAATAAAGGTGGTGTACTGAGATGGCCCTAGATTTGCCAGATTCCACAACATCTGCCCTGTGCATTTAACCTTGTCAGGGTCATTATCATGCTGTCCACTCCTCCCAAAAAGTACCTCCAGCACCGCCACTTCCCTCAGCTGTTGGATCCCTTCCTCCAGAGTTTTCCAGCGCATTCTATGGTGGTGCTCCTGCATTCTTTCTTTGTGGATAAATCTCTCTCTCTCACACTCATTAAAAGCCGCTCCCAAAGGGAAAGGGGTCCTGGCTCTCTTACAAATACCTGATTTATACCTGAGTCCTGGGTCAAGGGTCCCA
This sequence comes from Phylloscopus collybita, assembly GCA_027886175.1. NCBI lineage: Eukaryota > Metazoa > Chordata > Aves > Passeriformes > Phylloscopidae > Phylloscopus > Phylloscopus collybita. The sequence continues at coordinate 32,186,576 of JAJNNQ010000026.1, read as the reverse complement.
AATTCCTTGCCTCACCACTGTCCAATTGCACACCAGTACCCATGAGGTCCCAAACCCGAAGTAGCCAGGCTGTGTAAGCCTCACGCCCCCGCCGTACGATATCTTTTTGCAGGTTACGGAGACTTTCGTACGACAGGGACTCGGTGATGATCTGAACATGTGATTCCCCTGCAGGTTGTGAGGGCCCTCCTTTCTTATTGTCTGGGTTTGCTGTTTTCACCTTAGATTTCTTTGTTTCCACAGGGGCAACTGCCGCTGGCTGTGACTGCCCCTGTGGTTCAGCTGGGACCTGAGCAGTTGTAATCTCTGTGGGTTTCATTGCTGCACCATCAGGCTCTCTTTTGTCAGGGCAGGGGAAGGATTTCCCACTAGCTGGGGAGATGTACTCCCTCAGCATCTGGCTCATCTTTTCTTGCATCTCCTTAATCAGAGCCCCCACCCAAACCGGGTGGTTTATCTCTGAGGCAGGCTGTGGGGCAGGAGCGGACTCTTGGGCTGCATTCTTATTCTCTGGGGTACTTATTAAGGTGCTTACCCAGGCCAATTTCCCCTTATCTCTGAATGCCAAACAGAACAGGCATACCAGCAACACCAGCCACTGTATGATATCATTAGCACTCAGAGATTTCAACCCTTCAAAAACTGGTGGGGTGGACCCAAAAAACTGTGTGAAGGGCTGGGAGAAAATTTCCCCCGGTGCCATTTCCTTACAATAGGTACCATTGTTAAAGTAACCCCAGAAGCACAGAGTTAGCCTATGATAGCTATGAATCCATGTGCTTGCTTTCCAGAGGAAGTTAAAAATCCATGAATTTCTCACCTTATTAATCCACAAAACAAACTGAATGCCCGCCACAGTAGCCTTAGTCATAGGACCCATATTAACATAAGGAGTAGCAAATGGCAGAAATACAGCCACCACCACGTGCCACCCAAACCAGGGAAAGCTAGACCACATGATTCTGGCCAGTGGGCTTTTATCTAATACCCAAGAACTGTTATTCCTCTCTCTCAATGCCCTCGTGCCCCACGTTGGGCGCCAAAATTTGTCTTGGTTTGGAAAGACAGGTATCTGCCAGGGAAACTGAGGTTCCCCTAGGATGGAGAATACCAACCCCTCGCACCCCGACGAATTATAATTTTGCAATCAAGGGCTCTCAGGCGAAGATGTTGGGAATAGGAATAACAGTTCTTTACTAGGAGGTTTAACAATACAAATATGATAGGAAACAAAACCACCCAACCAAACAAACAAATAAACAAATAAACAATAATTTTAGAAGAAAACCCTGACAAAGTCAGAGTTTCAATCTGACCCTGTGATTCAGGATGTTGATAACAGTCCAAACGTAAACAGTCCAAACACTTCTGGAGTGGCAGACGTGATCCTGTTGGAGCAGAGATGATTCTGCGAAGAAACCGGTTCAGGGACGGCCAGGAGGGAGACAGGATGACGAGCACAGGAGACAAAGAAGCTCTTCCCACACCGCCGCGAAGGAAGCGCCGCGCACCCCGCTCCTGCAACAGAGCAGCACCCACCCCACCCGGCCACCTCCCCTCCCCCCCACCCCCCACCGCCAGGGCATGAGATGTATAGAAATGCAAATGCACCGCACAGGCTGGGGAAGGTAACAATGGCCTATCAAGGTGGGTCATCAGGCCCCAAAACAGATGTAAATAGAATACACAAAACCCAGCTCCACAACCCAAGACACCCTAACCCTAACCTTAATGCTGGGCCGAGTAGTAAAATCAGCCTTAGGCTCAGGATGGTGCCAAGCAGAATGATGATGAGGGAGCTATGTTGTGGCAGTCCTGTGGTCCCCTTAGTATGTTTTTTGTAGCTTCAGTGTGCTAGGAGGTCTGGGCTTAGTGGTTTTGTTAACCCTAACCCTAGTTTGAACTCTTACCCAAGGCATAACCCTAACCCTAGGTAGAGCAGTAAAAGCCTCATGGCAGTGAGGCTGGTGCCAAGTAAAAAGTAAAAAGCTCCCTCCAAGTGTGGAGGTAGCCATGTTGTGGCAGTCCTATGTTCCCTTTGGCATGCTTTTTGCAGCTGCAGAGTGCTTGGAGCTCTGGGCTTTGTGGTTCTCTGAACCCTAACCCTAGGTGAAATTTTAACCCTTTGCAGAGCATTAAATCACCTTTGGGCTCAGCTTGGTGCAGAACAGAAAGGTGTGGAGGGACCCACGTTTTGGCAGTTCTGTGTTCTCCTTCGCATGCCTTTTGTAGCTGCAGTGTGCTTGGAGCTCTGGGCTTTTTGGTTTTCTGAACCCTAACCCTAGGTGTAAGCCCAGCTGTGGGGAGGGCAGTAAAAGGGGCCTTTTGCTGAGGTTTATGTGACAAAACATCTTTGGTGCCAATGAGAAAATTTTGGAGGACATAACGTTGGGCAATGCCATTTTTCCCTGTTATGTTTTTTGTAGTTGTAGTGTGCGTGGAGTTCTAGGGTTTCTGTTCTTTTGAACCCTAACGCTAACGCTAAAGCCTCTCCCTGAAGAGAGAAATTAAAGCTGCCTTTTTCTGAGGCTGAGATGGCCTGCAGTTGGCTGGTTCCATGAGGAAGGTGTTCAAAGGGACATGGGCAGTGCCATGCACCTTTGGCATCCATTTTGTAGCTTCAGTGTTCTTTGGAGCTCTGGACTTTGCTGTTTTTTCAATCTTAACCCTAAGCATCACCATAACCTTAAGAGAAGTAGTAAAAGCAGCCATTTTCTGAGGCTGATGTGGCCAGCATATTGCTAGTGCCAAGGAGGAAGTTATTGAAGGAATAAGGTTGTGGAAGTGCCATGATCCCTTTGGCTTTTTTTTTTTTTGGTAGTTTCAGTGTCCTTGGAGCTGTAGGCTGTAGGTTTTTCAAAGTCTAACCATCAGATGAGCAGCAAAAGCAGCCTTTTGCTGAAACTGAGGAGGCAAATTTTATGGTTTTTATGGTTTATAAACAAATTTAGGTGTGGAATACTGTGGAATGAGTGTGGAATGAGTGTTTCCTTTTAACAAAAAATGCTTCCAACAATCCCTTTGAGGTAATAAGACCAGTGGATGAAACTGAAAGAAACCCAACCGTTTATTGACAAGAATGACAACAATGCATGGGAAAAAATGGTGAAAAAATGCTAGATATTGAACTGTCAAACCCTCCTCCCTCTGCTTACACACAGCCACACCAGAAGGAAAAATCAAATGCCAGGGAAGGAGAAAAAATAAAACCACAATCGCCACAAAGTGGTGTGGAGGAGAAAAAAAAGTAGTGCCAGCTCTTGTCTCAGGGAAGGAAAAAACTGAAGAGTTCTCACAGCAGCTCAGGCAAAAACCAGATGTGAATCTGGTGAATCTCTGATGTTTGTCTCCACAGCAGATGAAGCTGGTGTATTTAGTATCCTTTCTTTCACTGGGTCGGCTTTTCTGAGATCTGGAGCCTGGATGGAGCAGCTCATTGTCTCTGCACCAGTCCCCCACTTCTCGTGTCAATAGCTCTCTCATGCCACGGATCAAAACAAACTGAAGAGTTCAGGAAAAAGCAAAAGCCACCAAAGGATTGCTGCCGCAGTCTCCAAGGCCAGGGAAAGGGAAAAACAACCCCTTCTCTCCTAAGCTAACAAAAAACTCAAGCTATCTAAGCATCAGAGTAACGCTGTCACGGGGCACCACTGATGCCTGAGAGGGAGGCTTTGAAAAAGTCCAAGAAAGAGCCCCAAGGCTCCCTGGTCCCACAGAAAGCTACAGCAACCATTTCTGGGCAAAAGGCAGACGATCAGGGAATAGAAACCCCGCCTAAGACAATAAGTGATTTTCAAGACGAGAGCATTGTTTTCTATGAGTAGATTACTTGCACCTCTTCTCTGTTAAGGAACAAATACTTGGAATTGTTTTCCTTATCTCTCTTCAGGCCTGGTACCTAAATGAATATATCATTTGTACTGTATTTTATTCTTATTCTAAAGCCTGGTTTTTGAATGATGAGCTGTGGATCATTAGGTAAGCATTAGATATTAATCTTCCTTGAATTTTTGTAATATAATAATCTCAGTGACGCTACTGGGTATTTTGTGGGTACCATCTGTCAGGAAGAATTATAAAGCAATGAGGTTTAATTTTTTTTCCCTAATGCATCCTATGAAATAATTGGATGAAACTGAAGCTTCCAAAAGCAAAACAAACACTTACAGTAAAAATTTTGCCAAGAAATGTACTGTGATGCAGCATAAGAAACAGTAAGGTTCAGTGTCTGGAGATTTGCTAAAAGTTGTCAAAAAAGGTATTCACACTCATAAAGTTATTTAAATAGTTAACAGGGTTCCTTTTTTGTTTGTTTGTTTGTTTTTTAATTAAACACTGTGGTCTCTCTCCTAATTACCTGAAAGAGTCAATTACTCCCTTCTTTTACATCTTGATTTTAATTTTTAATTGTCTGGTTTTGTTAGCTATCTGTGTTTTGAAGTCAGAGGATGAAAATATCCAGTGGTTCAATCACCTGGCTGATGATGCACAATAATGGTGACATTATGGGATTTGTTAACACTATTACATAAATGGACTTGTTTTAAATCACAACCATTGAAGTTACTTGAAAAATAAAAACAACTGATCACACTGTATTATTCCTGTAACTTGATCCAAAGATGATTTTGCTGAGTACACAAAATGTTAAATAACAGAATGAGAAGGAGCCTGAAACATTTTTCTGGACAAAAAACAATATTAAAAAAATAATTCCACCAAGGCTTTTGAACTTTAAATGCATCTTTCATGGTAATATAATATCCCATTAATAGCAATAGAGTAGATAGATAAATTGAATCTTTTAATGTTGCTCAAATAACAGTTCTTATCAAAATACTGTCTGAGCTAGTGAAACATTTGCAATACAGAGAAAGTTCAGACATACAAAAAAAAGATCTTAAATGAGAGGTTTTTTAATGCTGGGCAGGGAAATGCTAGTTACAAAGTTTTTACTACCTAAACAAATCTTTCTTATTTTATTGCAGATTATATGTATTTTACCTAGTTAATGTAGTCTAAGATTTGTAGGGTGATAAACTTAGTAGTACCTACAAAAAGAAGGGAACAGAGAAAATCCTAAGATTTTTAAAGGAATGAAAACTGGGAGGCTTCCTTCATTATATACTCCTAAAGGTCAGTATGGGAGAAAAGTATTCTACAGTTTTCAGTTAAGCTCCTGTTTTCCCTCTCCTATCCATAACACTTTGGCAATTTAATTTGTCATAGCAGGGCTCTAGAAGTGAACCTTGAAAATTTGGCATGCTAGTTTACTATACAGAGCTTGTTTCAGCGTATTTGAAAAAATATTTCCATCTTGCTGAATGCCAAGAAGGGTCAATTTTAGTTCAGTGGATAATTTAAGGTTTAATTTAACTGAGGAGCAGTTTGAAGATGCTCATCTTTTGGTTATGCAAGAGTTTATGTGTGCTTGTTGGACAAAATAAAATTAAGGAAGTAAGCAATGACACTAAATGTCTCAATTTTTGTGGCAGGACTAGTTTTGTATGTTAAGTTATGTTATTGCTCAACAGAAAGAAAAATATCTGTCAATCAGTAGGGTTAAAGCTGGGTGCTGAAAGAAGAATTTCTGCATAGAGAGAAATAACTAGTAAAGAAACTGAGATATATTGTGAGTAAATCAATGAAATGAACAGGCTACTTGGAAATGTCCTAGTGTATTGGCTTGGCACAGCCTGGTTTCTGGTAGCAGGGGGGCCACAAAGATGGCTCCTCTGGGAAGCTGCTGGAAGCTTCCACCATGTCCAGCAGAGCAATGGTTGGTGGCTCTGAAGATGGACATGGCGCTGGCCAAAGCTGGGCCAGTGAGAGAGGCTGGTAACACCTCTGGGATGACATATTTAAGAAGAAAATAAAAATGAAAGTTTTGCTTTGAGTCAGGGAAGAGGAGGAGGTGAGAACATGTGAGGGAAACAACATGGAGGCAAGAAGGTCAGTGGAGAAGGAGGGGCAGGAGGTGCTCCAGGCACCAGAGCTAAGGTTCCTCTGCAGGCTGTGGTGAGACCATGGTGCAGCAGCTGTGCCCCTGCAGCCCCTGAGGATCCACAGGGGATGCAGAGATCCACCCACAGCCCCTGGGGATCCACGGGGAATGCAGAGATCCACCCACAGCCCCTGGGGATCCACAGGGGATGCAGAGATCCACTCACAGCCCATGGAGATCCACAGGGGATGCAGAGATCCACCCACAGCCCATGGGGATCCACGGGGGATGCAGAGATCCACCCACAGCCCATGGGGATCCACAGGGGATGCAGAGATCCACCCACAGCCCCTGGGGATCCACAGGGGATGCAGAGATCCACCCACAGCCCATGGGGATCCACAGGGGATGCAGAGATCCACCCACAGCCCCTGGGGATCCACAGGGGATGCAGAGATCCACTCACAGCCCATGGGGATCCACGGGGAATGCAGAGATCCACCCACAGCCCATGGGGATCCACGGGGAATGCAGAGATCCACCCACAGCCCGTCGGGGAGGTGCCCACACCAGAGCAGGTGGATGTTTGGAGGAGGCTGTGATCCTGTGGGAGAGCTGGTGGAGAGAGCGGGCCTGGCTTCCAGGCTGGAGCAGCCTGTCCTTGCGTGGAAGAGTGACCCACATCACAGCAGGTTTGGGAGGAATGTCTGCCTATGAGGGGAATTCACATTTTCAGCACGTGCAGTTTGGCTACTGCTCATGGGGGTGGACCCACACCAGGGCAGTTCACAGAGAACTCTCTCCTGTGGGAGGGACCCACGGCCTCACAGGGGAAGGACTCCTCTCCCAGAGCAGTGGAAGAAAATCTTGGTGATGAACTGACCAAAACCACCATGCTCTGTCTCCTTGTGCTGTTGGTGGGAAAGAGGGAGGGGCTGGGGGGAAGCACTGTTTTAAAGGCTTATTTTACTTCTCGTTATCCTCCTCTGATTCTATTAGTAATAAATTTCACTTTGTAACTAAAGTAGAGCCTGTTTTGTCCTTGAAGTGCTTTCTCCTGGTCCTTATCTCACTCATGAAATCTTCCTTAACTTTTTTTCCTTTTCCCTCATTTGCCCAGCTGAGGCACGAGAGGGTGAGTGACTCTTGTGGGTGCCTGGCACTGGCCCAGTGTCAAACCATGACACCTAGTTTTCAGTGTTAGTTTACTACAGATTGAAGAAATAAGTTTTCAGTGACTTGAATTAATTATTTTTGAATGGTGAGATTGTGATTGCTATGATTGTTCAACTCTATAAGATTAGCTTAATTAAACTTACTTTTTATTTCTTATTTCATAGAAATACTGTACTTAAGAACTCTATATCCATTGAAGTAACTCATCCTCATACTTACATCTGATGGACAAATAAAAGCACAAATAGTAGAATTTATATTAATGAAGCTTTATGCTTTTAGCAATGAAAATAGAATTTCTTTGCACAGACTGAAAACTTATGACTACTAAGTAAACTTAAACTGACAACACCAGTATTTTCCTTTTTTTTTTCTACATATAGAATTTGGCTTTGTAGAGCAATAAAAAGTCACATATCACATGCTGAAATTGGGAAAAAATTAGTTAAACCACTTAACAAAATACTTAAATACTTATCAACCCCAAAAAACCTCCAAACTACCAAAAAACTTCAAACCAAAACAAAAAACCCAACACCACACAGCTATACTCAAAATAAATGAGAAATTCTTAGGAATGCAGGTGCTGTTCTGTCCATTTTTTCCCTATGGAGCTGTAAAAATGCATGCAGAAATAGAATCTGACAATTCTTCTGTTTAGAAAGTTAATAATGTCTGTCTTCTAGCTTTGATGATACAGTGATCTAGATGTGAATTAACCCTTTTTATCTTTCTGTGCCACAAACATGTATATACTTGTTGTATTCCCTTTTGGTACCTCCTCCCCTGGGAAACTTTACCTGTCCCGTGACTCTGACCTATGGCCTTTGGCCATAGGTAACTCCGCCCCCTTACCCTGAAAGGGATAAAACCCCCTTTCCCTTCGGGGTCGTCCTCTTTCGCCTTGGGATCCCTTCAGGAAATAAACCTTGGAACAACATCTCGGGGTAAGAGCCTCCTTTAGTTTTATGTCCCTATCTTGGAGTTTCCCCCCACCCTAACCTCCCTAAATCTGAGCTGGCAACGGGTCTCGGGGGGCTGAAGGAAAGGGGTTAACTTCATATACTGTTGTTCCCATGTGCATATACACTTCTGTTTGTTTTTCTACAAACTCTCTTTAGTCATCTAGTAATCTTATTCAGTTTTTTCAATTCTTTTTGAAGCTTTGTTACTTGATTTTAGAAGTTTTTATAGAAATATCCTTAGAACCTGGGAAAATTCTTGGTCACTAGGAATCCAGAGGGACTAGAGGTGGGTCTTTTTAAAAGCATAGCCAGGCATCTGAAACATAATCCTGTGACTATATTACAGATTTCTGATTCTTTTCAGTCTCCTATGGGCACTGCTAGCTTGTAAACAGCTCATAATCTCATTATAAAATAGGGTTAGCAGGAGACCAGGAAGGTATGACAGTTAAATCAGAATTCCCATTCACATGCTGATGCACATGCATTGGTTTGCAGAAGAGGTTTCTCTGGTGCTGCAAAGCAAGTTCACTGGCTGCCTTCTAGGACACTTTCCCTTGTTGAGTATGCAGGCAACATTTTCCTGGTCGTCAGAAGAGTGAAGCAAACCCGATTAGATTTGTTCTCAGTCTGGGAGCAGGAAATTAACTTTGAAAATGATTTAAATGTCTTGCTTGGGGAGGGCCTTTTGCCACTTTGAGTTCAATAGTTCAATTTGACAGAGCTCTCAGCCAGATTTCTAATGTATAATAGGTAGGTGTAAGGGATGAAAATGAAGTGGTGGTTTTGGATTTATATTAGCTGAACTTTTATATTTAGTTTGCTGAGTGGTTTTTTTCTGCTATTATCAGAAAACCCCTGTTTTGAAGGGCAATTCTGGTAAAGAGGCTTATGGCTACATTAATGTGCAGTCAAGCATATTTGAAGAAGGACACCTGACTAAAGACTTGATGCTCTACTGCTGTTTTGGGGCTTTTCACTTTTGACAAGCTTTAGTCTGATTGTATGGGCTGAATGCTTTCCCCTGTGTTTCTGTATTTCCATCACAGACAGAGGCAGACAGCATTCAGAACTGCTTCATACATGTTCAGGCAATGAAGTTTTTTGTTCAACTCCATTCACTATATTCCCATGCAACATACCAGTTGTGATAAATAAGCAGTACCCAAAGAAAAAGAGAGTATAATCATAGAATAGTTTGGGTTGGAAGGGACCTTTAAAGGTCATCTAGTCCAACACTTTTTCAGGTTCTTCAGCTAGTCATGAACCTGATCTAGTTTTACAGTGGGAAGTACTTTGCTCCCTCAGTTCCTATCCTGCTGTCCATCCTCTTGAGAGGTGTGGGAAGAGGTTGCTCTGGAGGAAAAAAGCTTACTGCAGCCTTCCTGTTTGCAGTTTGTCAGTCTTGCTGATCTGATGGGCTATACTTACTTTGACCTTTCTTTTCACTCTGACATACCTATAGAAGCCCTTCTTGTTACTCTGCATCCCTTGCCAAGTTCAGCTCTGTCCACATCTTGGCCTTTCTGACCTCATCCCTACATATTTTAGCAGCATTCCTATACTATTCCCAGAATAATTGTCCTTGCTTTCACTCTTTGTGTATTTCCTTCTTGCCCTTTGATTTGACCAGCATGCCTCAAATCAGCCATGCCAGTCTCTTGCCTTTCTTGTCTGATTTCTTATAGCTAAAGATCCAGAGCTTTTGCACTCTATGGAAAGCATCATTGAAAATCTGCCAGCTCTGTTCTGCTCCCTTATCCTGAAGACAGTTTCTCATTAGTGCCTATTCACTAGCTCCTCGAACATCTGGAAGTTTGCTTTCCTAAAAATCAGGGTTATGTCTTTGCTCTTCACATGGCCCATATCCCTCAGGACTGTGAACTCCACCACCGCGTGATCACTGTGGCCGAGGCTGCCTCCAGGCTTGTGAGTGAGTGCCAGTTAGTTCACTTACATTTGTGACCATCCATCCTGTATTGTATCCCCTCAAGAAGGGGATGTTATCCTCCATGTTTTCCAGGAGTCTCCTGGATTACCTACAGCTCATTGTGCAACTTTCCCAACAGATGTTGGGGTGTTAAAGCCCCCTGGGAGGACAAGAGCCTGTGAGCATGATGCCTCCTGTATCTGCAGCAAGAAGGCTTTGTCAGTATGATATCCTCCCATCCCAAGGAATTCCTCCCTGCACAGGCCAAATCTCCAGTTTACAGGATGTATTCTAGAGAGGACCTTGGTTTCCCAAGGTAACGTAGGGCTTTCTGCCCTCCAGCTGTGAGGCCTCAAAGATGTTTTGTCTCCTGTCCTAACAGAATGCTAGGACTATGCTAAGTTATCAGACTTAAGGAATTACAAGTATGCATGCGAAGAGTTCTGAGGTTACATAAAAGGTATAAAAATGTATATAAAACAAAAGGCAAAAAGTCAGCTTGGTGTCATTTCAGTAGTAGAAACTAAGGTCGTAGGTAGTATAAGAGCAGGTAAGGCATTGTGGGAGCTAGGAAATGAGAAAAAACTAGGTTTTTTTATGGCAAAAGTCCTGATAGCTTTGGTCAAGTTAAGCTTACATCCTCTTTTCCTTCTGACATAGTGCTGGGATCCTCTGTCTCTGAAAGAAAAGCTGGGAGTTGTAGTCACTGTTTCTCATGTTTGCATTTTTCTTAAACTCTTTCCCAGAGATTAGAGTCAGTAAACAAGGTCACTCTATGTAAACTATCTTGTTTTTCACTTTTCCCTCTTCTGAGGAGGGACTTTGCTTGTTGACCCTTTATGTGGCCAATGAGTCCAAGGATCCCACCTCTTAGGTGGGCACATTGTAAAAAGGTATAAAAATAAGTTCTGAGAATAAACCAGCCCCTTTTCGGAGCTTCAGCCTTCTGAACCGTGAGTCCGTGTCTCATTTATCGTGTCCTACAGCGACAGGGAGTGATATTTGGCATCACTATATTTGGCATCATTTAGGCTGTAAAAGACCTTTAAGACCATTGTGACCAACCACCTGCCTCCTTGCATATCCTGAAACTCCTTGCAGATTCAAGGAAAGAATAATTTTACTTGTGGGTTTTGTGTCAGTTTTTTTTGTTTGTTTGTTTGTTTGTTTGTTTGTTTGTTTTTTTAACTAATTTATGTATTCTCTTCTAGAATATGAAGATATAAGAATTTAAGGAATTGACTAAGAATGCATCCTGAAGTGAAGGAAATGCACTTGTAGTGCAGCTTGCATGAAAACTCCAGTGAGGAATGAGAGGTAAGAAGCACAGCTCCTTAGTATTCCTACTTTTAATGAAGATGGTTTCATAGTTTTTTGGAGCTGACACTTTTTGATGTCTAATTCTCTGGGTATGGTGTGGACGGTTGTATCTAAAAGTAAGTGGAATTTCACTAGACTCCTAATATCTGAGGCTGAAGTCTTCCATTGCAATAATCATGTTCCATCATGATTGTAGCTGTGAATTCCAGAATGCATCAGATAATTCCTTGGTTCTCTGACAACGTGAGTAATCATTGTCTTCCATATTTATCTATCATTTGCTTAATTCCACAGTTCATTAGAGAAATGCAGTCTCTGACATATGTTCTCAGACCAAAATTAAATGGAAATTATAAAGATCAAATTTACAGTCAGACTGCACCAGTTATTTGTCTGAAATGCCAATGAATTATAAATAAATTAATCTGAGACTGTAAAGATTTAGGCAGCAGAAATATCAGAAATAGGCAGCTATATTATGAAGGGTGAGATGGCAAGTTTAACAGCAACAATAACAAGCCAAATACTGTTATGGTAAAGCACCATATGGTGAAGTTCAAAGAGGGCAGCCAAACACAGCACTTTTCACTAACAGCAGAAACAAGAGATGTTGAACCAAATGCTTCTGCGTGGTGACAGTCCTGATACGGCGGCAGTATGAGAGCTGTGTGGGAGAAAGCAGTTGTTAGACATGAGGTGGAGAGGTGTCTTGTAAGACAGGAGAACAGGGTGATGACAGTGAAGGGTCTTTATCCACTTGTTGCAACAAAAATCAGAGTAAGGCTTATCAAAATATCTGTGTACACAAGGGTGTCTTGAGAACAGGAGGAAATACTACCTGAGCATTTGCGTGTTGTTGGTTACACAGTCCAGTTGGTAATATTTACTCTCATTTTACTCTCATTTAATAATTTTTGTTTCTCTGATTAAAGCTGTCTACTTTGTAGTCCCATCCTAATGGGTTAGCAATAAGAGAGCTGCTTCTCAAAGGAGGATGAGCCAGGTGTCAAGGGAGGGCAACCATGGCACAAGCACAGAACATGAAATTACTGACCAGAACAAAATCTTGTAAGACTGGTGTGGTAGTGGGAAAAAGTCCATCCATAGTCATAGATAAGGTGAGATAATGAGTCATGTTTAGAGTCCACCCAGGAAAACCTGGGGGCAAGTCTGGAAATCTGGATGTAGCCGAGGACTGAGGGCTGTCCAGAAGGCAGGGCCATGGGCCTGGCCCTGCTGCAGCATCTCTGGTGCAGGGAGTGAAGGTGCTGGGGATCTGCACAGCGACAGAAAGTGGTGGTGGCATTCTTAGGGATAGCTTGACTAAATATCACATTCCACTGACAATTGGTTTGATTGTACCTAAGCTATGCTCAGTGCTTATTCTCTGAATGTTTCTAGCTGCAAAAGTGATTACCCTTTTTTTACTATGAATGGACAAGAATCAATACCGAACATTTAATCAGAACTTTCTTGAGCTTTGGAGAAAGTTACACATGGCTCCATGTCCTGTATTTAAGAGCACTCCTCTTTGTGATTAGACTATAAAATATTTCTAACGATATTTCTATAGTTGTACAGTTAGTAACATAAGTCCATTTTGCAATGGGGTTTAAAAGTGGAACAATCACTTACAAATTCCAGCAGTTTCTGCTAATGAGTTGTTGTAATACTATGTGCACCCCAAAAGGAGCTTAGTCTGTATTCCTTTCCAGGGGCCAGACCTTACGTCACAATAATTTCAGTGTGTGATTTTGAAAACCTTAATTTTACATTAGAAAAGGCTCTATAACAGGAAAACAACATAGACAGCAGTGGATGTCTAATATGACCAATTAGGTTCATCACCCTCCACTTAGCTTGCCATGCTCCCACCTGCCAGCTTCTGAGCTAGTGTTCTGACAAGGAAGAGGAGGTGCTGTGCATGAGCTTGCTGAGATGCAGTACCAGTATTTAGAAAGGGGTAAGGAATGCTTTATCTGAACTTAATCTCTTTAAGCCCAGAAACAGTCCAGCTTCCAGCTTCAAGTACTAGACACTAGAAATATCTATTTGAAGAGGTAATTTCTTGTTTTATTAATTTATCTCTTGTCCCTTCAACAAAGTAGATTTTCTGTGGATTGTTCTGGCTTTGTACAGCAAATTATTTTAATGTTTTTATGCTTCACTTTGCAAGTATGAAATAAGATAGTTTGTGTGATAGACAAACCCCAACTTCATATTTTCCAATTTGTTCAATGCTTCTGATTTTAACAGAGGTACTTCACAGAATCTCTGGGTCACGCAGAAGCAAAGTCACTTTTACCGTTAATAGGGATGAGACTGTAAGTTACACTTTCATATTTAAAAATTTAACAACCAAGCAAAACATGGAAAGAGACATGGTTTGGAGGAAAAAAGAATATAAATCATGATGTTTTCTTTTGGAAGAAACATGGAGAATAATAAAATTCCTGTGTTCCCATCAAAAAGGAGGACAGACTTTTTTTTCTCCTCCTGTATGTATGGCATATACTTACAGTCCTATTGCAAAGTCAGAAAATTTTCTTTATGCTTGGAGGATAAAATTGCCCAAGCTTTTGTTCTAAAGGTGGAACATTTACAAAATATACAGACTGAAAGGAGGGGAATGTAAGTCAACATAAGGGAATAAACTAATTATGGCTGACTGGATCTTGAATATTTATAATGCAGCCAGTAGCAGCTCCTTTTGGGCCCCTTGTTTACCAAGTCTGTTGAATTTATATGCCCTGACAGGACACATAGTTCTGAAAAGAGCTATGTGCATAACATCAGATATGGCTGGAATAGTTACAGGCTGTAAGGCTTCATTCACCACGGCTGTGTCTTTAAAAATACAAATTTGGAGTACCTTTACTGCTGACAGTGTATACAATGGATATGTAGAAAGAAAATGTAGGAAGCTGAAAAATGGGACCTAATATTTTGATGGAAAGGTTGACCTTTGCTCCCCTGATTATGCCAAGTTTTTGCCTCAAAACCATTTCACTAAGCAAGGCACTAATCCCAACAGCCTGTCAAGCTCCACACCACATTTCTGTCACTTTTCCTCATTGCTGGAACATGATGCAGAAAGCAGCATTTTGTCTTTGAGGGCCAGTACAAAAGCAGGGCTTGCATCAATGGCAGGATTGATGGCAGAAACAGACTGAAATGAGACTCTGCTTTGGTGTGGGATCAAATATCTCACACCTTGAAACAGGATTTATGAACAATTGTCCATCCAGGTGGCAAGTGAAATCTGTTTTTCCCACTCCCCTACTATCCATACAGTAAATTGCTGACAAATCTTCCTGTGTGGCCTTTAAAAATAACCTTTGAGAAAGAATACCTTTGAAAAATGTAGTTGCACAACAGATTCAATTGATACCAGATTGTGCTGTCAAAAAGCTTTTGCACCCAGAGCTTCTTCAAATACAGCCAGACACTGAGCCAGGTGGAAGTCATAGGCATCTGAAATGGGAGCAGAGCCATTTGTTAAAAAAATCATGGACGACCAGTGCTGATCCAAAATTCTGGGGTGAGGGATGTATTTTGGAGGCTTTGGTTCATCCCACATCCCACATGCCTCATCTTCATGGTAGCTCATAAGGATGTCCTAATTGCAAGCCATTTGATTGACAGCTATGGGGAGGTACATAGCATTCCAGCCCGTGTTGCACTCGTAATGAATGAAAGAGAAAGGAAGTAGAGTTTTCTTTTCTCTTTCATCTCCTCCTCAATCTGGCCCAGTGGATTAGTGGAGGTCCTTGCAAAGGTGGGTGATCTGTTCTGAATCTGCAGAGTGAGTTTGTGATGGGCAGATATAGCAACTGCTAACAGGCATAGAGTGGTGGCAAACAGCACCTCTGAGAGCAGAGGAAGAGTCAAGATGGGCTCTGGGGAGTAATCAACTGGCTAGTGGGCTTTGGGGTGGCACAGTATTGTGTCACTGCTGATCAGATGCTGCTGCACCATAGCTGTGCAGGTGACCGAACCATGGACAGACTGCACACAACACAATTTTACTGTAGTTTAACAACCACGCTCAGTGATACTGTACTGTATTTGTACATATGCCCTTGGAAATGTGATTTTTTTCCAAACAGTCTTCAGAAAGAGTGTTCTGTCATTCGAGATTTTTTGTTTTTGCTGGCAATTACCAAAAGCCCTTCAACTGAAAAAAACAACACTCTGTCCTTCATGGGTTTAAATGGGGGTGAAGTCATGAGATTTTAAACTGATTTTATTTTAATGAGGACAAAGCTATAGAATCTGACAAAAAATATCATTCATGCTACCAGCATTGTAAAAGTAGCTATCCCTGCAAGTTCCTATTATTGGAAGAAAGTTTGTGAAATATATTCACAAAGCAGGAAATACTTTACCACCTCACTCTGTTAAAAAGTCTGCCCATTCCTGGGCAATGAACTGGACTACCTGATAGCCTAAGGCTCAGGCCCACTCTGCACATTAAAATCTCCTCTCAATGGTGGGGGGAAAAACAAGTCAAGAAAAGATGATGGACATTGCTAAAATGAGTCCTTTAAGAGAGAAGAATGGGTGCCCAGCACAGGTATGTTTGTGTTAGCATATTTCCCTTATGCTTTATTTGTTTCATATATCACATTTAAAATCTTCCAAGCACACAACATAAAATAGTTTACATCCAATATAAAATCAGACCAACAGATTTAGAGAAGCATGCTGGATGAAGAAATGCCACTGGGCCTCTCTGAGTTAGCTGTGTGGAGTGCTACAGGCTTCTCAGATCATCCTGACATTTCTGTGACAGCATTGACCTGCTACCCATGGCTGAGGATGTATCTCAAATGGTCATTAAGTCTAACCCTTTACAGAAAAAAGGATGGAGATAATAATTTCCAGTTAAAAAAAAAAAAGAAAATTGAAGTCTTGCTTTTTTCTTTATTTTTAAGAACATACATTCAAAGGAGAAAAAATGTAAAGCAATGAAAAGCAGAATAATAATCATTGCTTATTGTATTTATCTAGACAGCAGTAAATTGATTTACCTTTGCAGCAGTAAAGAGAAAAACAATGCATGTCTTCCTAATGTGAGAAGCAGAAGTATCAAAGACATGTTATTTCAGATTACTGATGTCATACCACATACCAACAGAGAAACCCTTCTGTATTTCCCTGAAAGTGGAAGGAGGTTAGCACTTCTCATGAGTGGGTGTGGAATCCCCTAGCCATCCAGCACCAGTTTTTTCTCTACCAAGTTATATTTTCCTACATAGAAACAGAGAACAATGTGCTGTAATCCAGTTCAAGTATAAGGTATTGTAGGTGGTAAGGATCCTGTGGGCTCCATTTCAGAGACCTATGTGGGCAGGACTGTTACCTCCTGAAGCCTCTGTTCTGGTTGATGGCTGGTAGTAGAGAGGCAGCACACTGACTTGCAGTATTAGCAGAAAGCTAAATTATTTTATGGCAATAGAATACAGTCCATGGTTTCACTCAAGAAGTGTTGGACATTTCCAGGTTTAGAAGAGAAATCTTAAATTGCTTGTTTATACTGGTTGGTTTGTGAGCCTTGGTCTCCAAAATTTTCACTCTGTCACCAGTGCATAAAGATCACAAAATTATTTATTTATTCACACAATTAATTTCAAATACTGTCATATTTTATCTACTGGTATTACCATAATAAATCTGTTACTCTACTCAAGATTTATCCCTTGCCCGAAAGAACAGTGACATTACATTTCACTGGCTATTCCATCAGGCAGAGCATGTGGAATTGTTATGCTTTCTGAAATATGTTAACAATAGCTGCATTCTGGATTTCATTCCACACACTACACAGGCAAGCTTTAGTATGCTTTTCAGAGAAAAAAGGCAGACAATTGCTTGCTTCTGAACTACAAAGTATGAATGCAGTGCTTATTTTTGCTCTCATTTTGCATCCCAGGAGTAAAAGGAAACTCTTCAATTCATTGCTGAAGTGTGCTAGATGTTTGTTTACTTTGATCAGATGAAAGGATGATATTTCAAAAGTGTGTATCCATATATTCCAATTTTGTAGAGTTTCTGATGCTGACAGACTCTATGTTGGCTTTGGGGATAAAGTAAATCATATGCTTTCGGCTTGGCTGTTTATCATTCATGCAGTATCCCATTGTTAGAATTCCCTGAACCAACTGAGTATTAATAACTGCTTATTTAAGACTGCTTTTCAGAGTCCTCAATATAGCATAAGAATATGTTATGGTTGTTACTACTCTAATACATTAGTGACTGAATCTTATTGTGGGGTGAATGTTTTAAATGGTTTTTTTTTCTTTCATCTTCTTCAGCTGTGTCAGTAGATGTTTCCAGTTTATTTTCTAGGGAGTATTAGACAACCTACTGAGACAAGACACAGTGAACTTAATTCTCATTCTAAATGCAAAATATTTTAAAATCAATTTCTGTGTTTTCATATGGAGAAAAAGTAGAAGCATAGCAATACCAGACACTTTTAAAATGTAAAACATCATGTAAAATTTTTAAATCCTTACATTTAGACACAAAATATCTGTCTAAGAAACTAAATCTCTCAAATACATAAGAAGGGAAAAACCAGCTGTGTAATGAGTGTAAGAAACTATGGCAATATTTCAAGGTCAAGTGTGTTGAAATAAACTTCATAAATCTATCATACCTCTTAAAAGTTGTGCTTTCTCTTTGCCTGCTTTCCTCTCAGTCTGTGATTATTGTGTCAAATAGCTCATGAATACTCAAGAAAATTGAGTTTGACAATAGTGAAGAAAGCTATAGGAAGAAGGTGCTGCCTGCTGTGGCATAGTTGTACACTAACCAAATCATAGAACATATCACATGGTTTGGGTTGGAAGAGACCTTAAAAACAATCAAATTTCAACCCCCATACCACAGGCAGGGACACCTTCTGCTAGCCAGGTTGCTCAGAGCCCCATCCAACCTGGCCTTGAGCACTTCCAGGGATGGGGCATCAGCTTCTCTGAGCAACCAGTTCCAGTGCCTCACCACACTCACAGTAAAGAATTTCTTCTCTATATTTTTATGCATCAAGCTGAAGCTTCAGACAAGCCCTGCCTAAAGGTAAGATTTTTGGCAGCAGCTTAAATCTAGGTGGTCCACCCCTAAATCATTCCATCTCACACGTTCTAAGCATGGCAGATCAGAACTAGTATAAAATGAATAGACAGGAGGTCTCAGAGAAGAGACTTTAAATAGAGTTACTTACTCCACAGTATAAAACACAAGAACAGTAGCAGATTACATAAAGCAGTGCATTATCAAGGTACCTATATTACAGCTAGGAAAGAAATAGATTAGGAGTCAAGGTAACTTTCCACCAAAATGATGACAGTCTATACAGAGTCCTTTAACCAACCCTTGAGAGAGTAACCACGAAATTGGTGTCCCAAGAGACCCCCACACATATATCCAGGGAATGTGCAGAAGATTTCTGCTTTGTGGAAGTTTGATGTAGCTTTTATAGTTTGAAGAGTGAAGCGTCTGTCAATTAGAAATTCCAGCTTATCTTTTCACATCTGCTTCCACATCAAGATGTTTATTGTCAGCTCAAAACTTCAGTGCCATGGTGCCAAAATAGCTCACTAAGAAACAAAGTGTCTTGATTGAGTTATTTAACAAAGGCTTATGTGAGGCTCATGGGAGAGAGAGATGTCCTGAGTTATTTCATTAGCTAACAAGGAACAGAGAAGATTTCCTGGGGTGGGGAGGTGGGGTGAGTTGTCCCGCTACATATATCTAATCTAAACCTACCTTCTTTCAGTTTAAAGCCATTCCTCCTTGTTCTGTCAGTAACACCCTTGTAAAAAAGCCCCTTTCCAGCTTTCCTGTAGGCCTTTTTAAAATACTGGAACCTTGCTATATGTCTCCTGGATCCTTCCCTTCTCCAAGCTGAATAGCCCCAACCCTGGGCTACAATAAAGCCTGTCTTCACTGGAGAGGTACTCCAGCCCTCTGATCATCTGTGCGGCCTCCTTTGGACTTGTTCCAACAGGTCCATGTCTTTCTCATGGTGAGGACACCAGACCTGCACACACCACTCCTGATAGGGTCTCATGAAGGCAGAGTAGAGGGTCAAGGCAATCATACACCTTGACCTTCTGGCTGCTCCTCTTTTGATGAAGTCCAGGATGCTTTTGGCTTTCTGGGCTGTGAGTGCACATTGCTAGCTCGTGTTTCGTTTCTCATCCACCAATACTCCCAGGTTCTTTTCCTCAAGGATGTTCTTAACCTACTCTCCAGCCAGCCTATACTTGTGCTTTGCATTGTCCCACCACCATGCAGCACCTTCCACCTGGCCTTGCTGAACCTCATGAGGTTCTCACAGCCTCACATCTCAAGCCTGTCCAGGTCTCTCCAGATGTTTTCCTTTCCCTCCAGCCTGTCAGCCACATCACACAGTTTGAGGTTGTCAGCGAACTGCTGAGTGTGCACTTGATCCCACTGTCCATGCCACTGACAAAGGTGTCAAACAGAACCAGTACTAACCTCTGAGGGTTGGTATGGATGCCAGCCATCACAGCTCTCCACCTGAACATTGAGTAATTGACTACAACACCTTGAGTGCAACCATCCAGCCAATTCTCTGTCCATCTGTTAAATCCATGTCTCTCCAGTTAGAGACAAAGATGTTTGACACTGAGGAACAGTGTCAAATGCTTTGCATAAATTTAGATGAGTTTTAATTAAAATATGCCCCATCCCCATCTTTTTATAGTTTAAAACCCAAGCTCCTCATAGATGCTTATTAGCAAGACACTTCTTCCCTTAATCCACTTGTTTTCTGGTGAGGAAATACCATAACATGTACATGTCATGGCACAAAAGGAGAATTATAACTTGGTATACAGCACATAGAGGAGCTGCAGCCAATAAAGAACTTCATTCTCTTCTATGTGTTACATTATCTGTTCAGACACAGGGATAGATTAGTTGTCACAGCCTTACATATCCCCTCCTCATATGTTCGCTGTGTTACTAACATTGCCTGGATTGGTTTTTGTTTTGTTGTTTAAACATCATGCTTAGACACACTGTATTTACTTCTCATTTGGTTGCATGCTATACCTGGAAGAGTCAAGTCTTATGTAAAATCATTGGGAAATCCAAGAATATCACTAAAATCTTTCTGTTTCAATGAGAATGCTGTGCTATATATTTTAGTGAAAATTCGTGAAGCATAAGCATGTTATTCAGACTGAATTTTCTCAAAATCTATGCTTTGACAGAAGAGGCTGTAAATGAGATGCGGATTCTCTGTCTGAAATATTTAAAAAAATCTTTTTAAAGTCTCTGGCACCTGTACACCTCCTGTCATGATAACTGAAGTACACTCAACCAGTAACTAATAAGAATGCCAGGTAACCATCTGGCAAGAATATTTCTAGGTTTTGTGTCTATAAAAATAGATCAAGAGTATCTTCAAAAACCAGTGCGGAAGGAAGAAGAACAGAAGATTCAATGTTTCAAATTAGCTGAGTAGAGGGTGCAAGTGAGCCATAAGACAGACCACAGAGTTCTGTCCAAAGGTGAAGCTGTGTTAGTGGCTGGCAGCAGAAACACAAGGACAGTATCTAAACAGAAGGATCTTTCTCTTAGTCCACTTGCTTCTGGCAAGACCAAGTGCCACTAACATCACTAAATGAATGCTTTATGGTTGTTGGTTAAAGTGGCTTTCTGGGAGTCACAGGGAAATTCTCTTCAATTCCTTCTCAGCACCAGAGCTACGATGATGCTTCAGCATCACGACAAGTTCAACATTTACCTGACCTGCAGCCTTCATTCTTATTCCCATCTGCAAGTAGTGGCCAGAATCAAATAGAATTATTTGACTGATACCAAAGATGAGACAGGCTCTCTAGGCTAGTACTGTAATAGCCAAAGAAATTCTGTGTGCAGCTCTCTTCCTCGTTCTTCAGAACCTAACTGAATTATGGATCTTTGAAGGAGATATTTTAAGGGTTTTGTACAGTGTGTACTGTTAGCATTGAAGTGGCTTTAATGCAGAGAAAAGCTTTAAAGATTTTTCTGATTTTTTAAGTAAAACAGAATCCAGCAGCTCTTTGTGAAGATAATTACATGGAGAGGGTTTGTCTGAAGTGTGTTTCAGAGAAATAAAATACTCCTCAGATAACATTTTATGGTCTGCATTTTTTGGAACTTTTAGCTTCCCTGAGTGAGATACTTTAATCAGAAATAGGATTATGTAAACCAGTGCTTGAAAGATCCTATTTTTAATACACAGAAAGAAATTATTCTCTTTAATGTGTAAGATCACAAAAAAAAAAAAAAAAAAAAAAAAAAAAAAGAGCATTACTCAAAAAAAAAATAGTCTTATGGACCTTCCTTTTCTTAAGATATTAAAAGTAAATTTGGCCAGATGTTACTGAGCATTGTTACAAAGTATTGATGATCCATGGGACTTTAAAGGAGTAGAGAAACAGATGAAACTACTGATAACACCATTATACATTTATTTGACTTGGAATAAGAAATAATATGAAGTAAAATTAGGTCTTCCTTTTAATAATACCCAAGTGACAATGCTCAGGACATAACTAAGCTACACTAGAAAAGAGGATGCCTGTTAGAGCACGTGAATGCAAGAGTCCAAAAATTGCTCAAAAGAAAAAAAAGGTTTTACTATTTAAGGCAAAAGTATTTATGTAACATTATCAAGAAAATTTGAACATTATTGCTTATTACATAGTGAAAATGTGAACAAATGTTACAAAAAAAAATTGTAGCCATGGTGTTTCATAAGTTAAAGAAGAAAATTAATTATTTTTATTTCCTGTAAGAAAACATCAGCCCTAAACATGTGCTGTTAATGACTCATTTCAGTTCTGGTCTGCTACAGTTAGATCTTCTGCAGGACCTGTTGTGCATCCTGATGGCTGAGAAGTTGAGATTTAATGAAAAATTGGTGTATAAGAATGAAAAAAATCAGGCAGTTTTGGGGGTGGTAGGTGCAATTTAATTTAATTTTTTTTCTTGTGACATATTAAAAGCCGTCTAAACCACCATAAGATTGTCTACTTGTTATTCGGACATGCAAATGATGAAGAGATTCAGTTGCAAGAAGTTTTGTGCTTAAAAGCAAATTATGCCATAAGATCAAAATGGTGTCTGTCTCCACCCTTCTGCTGATCATGGACCTGGCTTGCTAGAGCACCTTGACTAATAACTACAACAGTTTTAGATGTAATTTTAAAATACTGCTTTGGTCATTCTAAATGATGAAAATATTTGGAATGTTGCTGAAGTGCTGACTGATAATTCAGACTAGGTTGGTCTTTTGTGTTGGTATTGCTGATCAGGATAGAATTTTTACTGGTAGCTGTTATGATAACTCTCGTATATAATACAGTATTTTTATATATAAAAACATGTGTATTGAATCTAATAACTTCAGTCTCCTTAATGTGAAGCAGACTTGGCAGCAGTTGAGAAATATGAAGGCAAGGGGAAAGTAACCAGAAAGTATCTGAGTAGTATCTGTATCATACTAATGTTGACTATACTCATCTCCTTCCTCCTCACACCAGAGACCACTGTTGGGTAACGTAGGGAAGTTATTTCCAGGCTGGGGCACAAAGACCTGCCACTGGTAAACATTGGAGGGATCCAGTTACATGATGGGTTTTCAAGAGCTGGGGTTAACTGAACTGACATTAGTCCATTAAACTATACTGTTGTGCTAAACTCCCAAGAGAAACAGTAAGTGGTTTTCAAGTATGATATTTTAGAAGATAGCATTTGTAAACAAATATGATACCATTTTATCATACAGCCATTATATCTCCAACAATGGCAGACTTTGTGACTAAATCAGACTGAATTTAGTATCTTTAGTGCTTAAGCGTCAGGAATAATGTCCTTATGTCAGATCTTGTGATATTTGGGGTTCAGGAAAGAGGAACTGAAAATACTGAGTCATGTGTATACTAATTTTGCTAGCAACCTGTACAGATTACAGTGTTCGAATTTCAGAATTTAGGGGGTCAGAATTTTTAATTAAAAAATAGAGAGAAATTGAGTACTATAAATGTGAATCAGGTGGGTTTTTTTACTGGGCAGCTTAGAACTTCTTAAGACACAAAGCATAAAAAAGCATAAAGGAATCCAGTGTGCAAAACCCTCTTAAAGACTCAAACCTTCAAATTTTGAAAGGAAATCTTAGGACATTGTTAGTGTTGATTAGAATATTTATAATATATAAATACTCAGTAAGAAATATGAAATAATACAAAAATATTTTAAAGAGACTGAACCCTAAGTGCAGTCTTCCCTTATCTCCTGTTTGCCATTGTACAGACATGGCTGCGTTGGGCTCGCTTACATGAGTCTGGGCTACTCTTCTTGGCAGAGCAGCACAGGCTATTTTTCCCAAGATCTGTTTGGCTGACAGGAGAGTACCATTCCTTGCTTGTGTTCCTAACTGGAGGGCTTGGGAAATCATCCCTGTGACTCCTTTTGGACAACCAGAAACCAGACCCAACATTGCCCTTCTGTTTTCTGTGCTCAGATCAGATGAGTGGTGAATAAAGAAACTAGGTCTCATTGAAGGGAAAAAAACAAATCTAATCCAGTCATGCCTGGATGATGGAACAAGCCAGAAGGTCTCCTAGGATGGGGAGTCAGGAGTCAAGGATTAAAAAGTAATTACAGCAAGCGACTCATGATGCAAGGTGTTCTCAAGAACTTTCTCAACTTCCTTTTAAGTATTGGCAGGAACTGCACTTGGTAGGACTAGCAGAGCATAGTAAGTCTTTAAAAAATCATTTTCCTTAGCTAAAGCTTCTGGCACTTGAAATGGTAAAAGGGCAGCTACAGTTTAGCTCACAAAGCTGCTACATTTTAGTCAGAATGCAAGAAAATGTGGAGAGATTTAAAATAAGTAACAGGAATTCAACATTATAGGGCTGGATTATACCAGGCACATCGAACCTGCTTTTTATCGTTCAGCTTGTGTCTGAGTACTAAATATAAATAGGGATGCAAGGTAGTTTCTTCTGTCCACTGAATGGCTCAGGCCATTGTGCAGGTAGTGAGAAACAGTGTGGGATATAATTCTGGAATTGCATCAGGGACTGGTGGCTGATGTGATAACAAAGAAACTCCCACCTTCCTAGTTACCTTTGGACATAGGTCTCTTTAACCCATGGGAAAACTTTGCATCTTAATGTAGTCCTGTAAAATATCTGGGCACAAAGAATATTCCACTGATCCTCACTCCTCACCTGCCTCCTCATGTGTTTGTCCTGTTGCAGACACTGTGGACCTGCCCATGGGCCCTGGGTCACATGCAGTCAGTCAGCAGTGTTTGGGGCCCATGGGGTGGATGTATTTTTAATATATGGTCACAGCATGGCAGACAGGTGCCTTTAGCTGCATGTGGAGTCAACAGCAGAGCTGTGGGTGCAAAGAAATGTTTCTAGAAAGTCCATTTATATATCTGCTGCAGTTTAAAGCAGCAGGTATTCTTCTGTCATATGAGAATATGTGTACAGTGTTGTTGTATCCCTCTGGGGATGGTTTACCCCAAAAGAACCCCCAGAGCCTGTAACCATGTAGTCTGACCCTACTCTCCCCCCTATCTCTGACCGATTGGCTCAGTGCCAGCTATCTGTCCTGGGACAGAGGGTCTGGATAAACCCATGCTCTTCCTTGTTCACCCTCTTTGCCCCTGGGACCCCTTCATGGAATAAAGCCTTGGAACTCACCCTGAGGTAAGGAGCCTCTTTTGGATTTCTTTTCCCTATCCCGAAGTCTTCCTCGCCCAAAGCTCCCCAGAATCTGAGCTAGAGGCCCGGGCAGGAGGGCAGAGGGAGGGAAAACTTCACAGTGTCACGCCATAGGGCTGGACGCAACATTCTTTTCTGTGTTTGGAAAAAGAATACTCTCCTCAGCTTCAGTGATACCCATGCAAATCTTCACACCATGTTTTTTAGCTAGGAACCTCAGCTCCCAGCTCATCTGGATTCCAAAACCACACACTCACCCCCAAAGCCTTCTGAGTCATGAAAAAACCCTATACTGGTCAGACATGAGGCCCTGAGCACGGCTTGCAATTATTTGTAAAGGGAAATTTTTGTTGTGGTTCCTGGCAAAAGTCTGGGCCAAGTGAGTTACCACCTGGCAATGCCAAGTGGCCCATGGGATAGGACAAGTTTGAGACCTAGCATGTTCTTAGGGATGTAGACACCCTTTCTATCAGGCCTGATGTTTCTGGCACAAAACATCATGGGATCAATTCAGTTTGCTTTATAAAGAGTGAGTTAGCACTTGTCAGCGAGCTCAGCAACCTCTAAACTGGGGATTGTCCTTCATACACAAGTAGCTCTCTCCCTCTTCAGCAGTTCTGAAAGGGGACTGCGGATGGCCAAGAAGGCTTTCAGCAGGCAGACAAATTTTGTTCCTTCCTATTTGTATGGATAATTTGTCTTAAGACCAGTAATGACTATAGTGTACTTGTTATCATATGCTTTCCTTCCCAAGCAAACTGTTTTTGGAAGGTAATGTGCAGCTCAGACTGATGGACCACGCTGCCACAGTCTGATTTCAGTCAAAGGATTTATCTTTTGTATTCCCAATCCTCTTGTCTTTTTCAATTCTACCTAACGAGAATTGTAGCTAAAGGCAGGAAGAAATCTGTCACGTACACAGCTCTCCCCCCAGCATGCCCCCACCCCCCCCACCCCGCTATCTACGTCTTGCTCTCTCTCCTTTAATTGGGCTAGAGAGAAAACATTTAGCAATTTCTCTCCCTCTTTCCCCTCATTAGGCTAACGATGACATATTCTGTTTCCAGAGTGTCTGCAGGAGCACAGTACAGCAGCCACTGCTCATTGTTAACACTGGAGGAAGAAAAGGCTGGTGGCTTGATGCAGAATTTATGCAGATGCATGTAAATGAGAAGATATTTCCTTGGGATCAGATGTAATAGAGAAGTGAAAAATCAATAGGGAGAATTTCAGAATCTTACTTGGTGGTGTTTTCAGCCTCCTATTATCTTATAACCTTGGTGTTTTGGGTGCTGATATTATCTTATAACCTTATTGTTTCTAATGAAAGTACATTCTTCTTCAGGTACATTGATACAGACAAACCTTGGGCTTTTTACATAATTTTTTTCAGTGCTTTATTTTGCCTGATTTCATCTATCACTTTTCTAGGTTTTTTTTCCACACTTTTATCTATATCCTGACAAACCCATGTGCAATACATTCAACATTTTTTTCCATACACATGAAATTAGAACTTTTCTCTTTCTTTTTAATCAGCCATCCTACTTTTTATTTACCTCATTTGTTTATTGTCCTTTCTTCCCTTCTGCCTGTCTTTCTTTCTTCACTTTGGAAAAAAGTAGTAATGAGCTCTAATAACATCTCTATACTTCAGTTACTGCTGCTAACTTCAATCAAACTTACCACCCTGTTTTAACCTCTTTTTATTAATATTTAAACATTCTCAAATCCTAGTCACATTACTGACCTACTTTTCTATAGATCTAAAATATATATATAAACTGATAATTAACCTACAAATAGTACAGGTTTCTATACACCGAAGGAAAATTAGTTTTAATTGCAGATTTGGACAAGATAGGCTGAGGTGATAGAAGAAATTGCATTTAATGCAACTATATTTACAGCAGAGTGAATGATGTATAAATGCAAAATGGATATATTCAATAGTCACTGCCTGCAACTCATTTAATGGAATTGTTAAGAAACAGAAGTTCCCATAAATTTGAATCCTGGTATTTAACGTGTCTATTGACTTCCATCAGAAATGTTTAAATACTTTAGGACACTGATTAGTTAGCAATGCCTCATACTATGTCTGAGAGTGAGACAAATAATAGGAGCTTCATACAAAAGGACAAACTGAAGCACAGAGTAAAAGTGGCTACTAGAACTTCACAGAATCTCAGTTGTATCTAAAACAGAATAAAACTGAGAAAATCTTGGGAGAAACTGGAGCTCTATGTGGATCATTTGTAGCTTCTTCAGAACAGCATTTGATTTGATCCCCTTTTGTCTTTTTCCACTCCAGGCTAAAGCTCACAGGCTCCTCTGCTGGCAGGCTTTGGTGTCCCTGAGGTGTGTCTAACCCTCTGTGCAGAGGTATCACTTCCAGAGAGATGCCACAGTAATGTGCATGTTCACAGACATTTCAGGCAAATAGAGTGTCAGGACCTGGCTGCGTTCTTGGGAAATATGTGCAAAACTAAGGATGGTTTGTTTAAGTGAAGGATGAGCTGTGCCCAGCATCCCAAGCCAGCAGAGTTTGCAAGGAAATCTCTTTGCAGATTCAATCACTGGCCTCTCTGCCAAGACTGTCAACAAAGGTGCCAATTAGTGCCAGTTGTGATGATGATTTTTGTGATGCCAGCACCTGTCCACTATGAACTGGACTGTGACCACCCTCACATTTCCCATTAGATGCTGAGCAGCTGTCAGATGGTAGCAGAGCTGAATGATGTATTAGCTTCTGTGCACATCAGTAAGTCAGGCGGTATTGTCTCTAAAATGCCTTTCATGTCAAATTATTTTAATCTCTCTTTAATAATGCAACTAACTTTGTTCCTTTGATTTTAGTCTTTTTTTCTAGCTCATGGATTATTATTTGTCTAATACCAAGTAACATTGTGTGACAAAACAAAACAAATTCAAATGTGAGTATAACAAGAATTTGAGCTGCAGGCACAAAAATCACATTTGCAAAAATGTACTTACATGCCTTTTAGTGGCAATAAATTCTGTAATTATAAACCTATCTGACTTCTGGCACAATGTCAGCTTGATAAACAGAGACCTGCACAGAGGAGTGGTTGCAGTGGACATGTACAGTTTTTAGTGTATGCAGACTTGAATACGGTGCACCAGTTCAGTTTGGAGAACAAAAGCAGCTCTTTATATACAGATGCAAGCCAGGCGTGCATGCACACGTGTGCTGAGATCCTGACCAGGACTGCTCCTGGGGACATCAGTGTCTCACAGGCGTGCACTGTGCTGTGCACACAAAATGTGCTGTGCACACTGCATGACCTCCAGGTCTGTGCTGTGCTCTGCACATCCTCTGCCTGCAGGACAAGCTTGGTTGCCTGATTGTAATGAAGTAGCTTGTGGGCAGCTGCCACTGGGTCACTCCTTGCCTTTATCTAAAGCAGCAGCAACAAACTCCCATGTGCGTATCCTTTTTTATTTTTTTGACAGTGAAAATGATTAATGGAGTTATTTTGTTTTAGGAAAACCTTACAGGAACTCAAAAGGCTGAAATATTGGGTAACCTTTACATGGACAGGATCTAGACAGGATATTGAGCCTGCAGTGGAGGCTCATTCAGTGGTGCATAACTTGGGCTTCCCAGCATCTGAACAGATGTAAGCTCATCTGTGCTAACCTTTGTTTCTTTAAAGTGTTATCTGCAATAAATGGCATTTTAAACCATATTTCACAAAGTCTGAATGTCCTTGTTACTGGGGTTAGAATGAACCAGCAACTCCTGATGCAAAATCCTATTTGTGGGAACGTGTGTGCTGCACATGGTCTGTTATACCTTGATCTGTCTCTTTTGTGATCTTGCTTCAGTGTGACACCTTTCCATCAGCCTCATCTCTTTTTGTTAATTTTGTTCTGCTGTTAATTTACTGAATATACCTCACAAAGGATTATATGATCCTTTTACTTCAACATGTTCTCATGGGTTCACGGGCACAACATTTTACGCAAAACTCACATCCACCACCCTCACTGAAGTAAGACTTCATGGAAATGCCCCAAACCCACATTATTTATTGGAGATAACTGATAAAAGGAGGTGTCCCTTGAAATTCAACTTTGAGGGTTTGTATTGGTTCACGAGATGCACCTGATTATTTTGGTAATTTTTCAAAAAAGGATGACTGTGACCACATAGTGAAAAAAATCCATTTTATAGAATAACCAAATAAGGCTGCACAATATATTCAAGGTGCTCCCGATGTTAAATACCGTGTGACACAGCAACAGCATTTTGCGTAAGCATGAGAAGTAAAAACCATGTAACAAAACCCAGTTCCTTCATCTAATACACTGGACTCACTCTCTGAGAAATCCTGGAGATATTTGTCTGACTACACATTGAGTCTCCCCTCAAAACCCTGGATTCTCTATTCGGTCATGCCCTAAACATGATCTTTTAAAAAATGAAGACAACAGCATATATTTTATTTTTTTCATAGCAAAAGTATATATAGTCAGAGTTCTTAGTAATTAATATGATTAAAAAAAATCACAGATTTATATTGTGAATAATAATTAGGAACTGAAAAAATAGTTTTATTTATTATTTTCTGTATGCTGCATATTCAATAGCCGATATGTTTGGTTGGAAAGCAGAAAAGAGCTATTTGTAGTCATTTCAGTTTCAAGGACTAGTAGCTTAATAACAAGGAACTTGATAGAAACTTGTATCTAGTGGATTTTTTCTGGGCACACAGAAAACATTAATTTCCACAGGCACTTACAAAATGAACACCCATTAGGGATTTTTGTCTGTAGTTTTGCAAATCCTTTGAAGTTTTGAAATAGACTGCTATCCTACTTTATAGCTGCAAAACAAAGGATGAAAAATACATTTACAATCACCAGTGGAAAATAAAATCACCTAAAAAAAAGAAAAAAGAAAAAAGAAAAAAGCCCCCAACAAGTATAAATATACATACTTATACCTTCACTCGAGATGCTGAAAACGTATTTTGGATATGTTCATTCTGTCTCTCTTGACCAAAGCAGAATGGGTTTTCTCAGCAAGTGGCTGCATGTAATGTTCCACAGAGAAGTTTTTTTCAAATGTATTCTCCAGATTGTGTGGGGAAAAAGAGGTTTGACATGATTTCTAATTCTGAGCTTGGGCAAACTCACATAGGTCTACTTCAGCCAGTAATACTTGAAGACTTTTTTTTTTTTTTTTTTTTTTTTTGGAACTATATAAAATGTTTTCTTTAATAATTATTAATATATTTAAAACCTAACTTGTTATATTCTTACATAATACCAGATTTATCATATTTCATGAGGATTCCATATAAGTAATTAATACAGTGGCATGCTATATATCTAATTTTTTCATTTTTAAGCACAGCACTTGCTCAACTGCCATAATAACATTTAACATGAGGAACCTGATGGTTATATTTTAGTGTTAAAATATAACATCCAGCTCCAGAAGATTTTTTTTCTCCCCTTAGACCTATAAAGCAAAAGGAAGAGTCTTCATGCAGATAATGGTTTAAGGTAGGAAATTCTGACAATTCTTATATTAAAACAGCCTATTGGATATACTGCAAATTCCTTTGCCTTCAAAGAGTTCCATACCTTCAGAGACTCTCCAAAGCAGGACACATGCAATGTGTTGTGTGTTGGAATACATTATCTCTGCTCAAAGAGAAGCTGGAAAAATCTGTATTTTCAGCAGTGCTGATGCAGTGCATTATCTGTTGCAGTTCAACACATTATGAGGCAAAACTTGGTGTACTGTTAACATATCTTCCCATGTTTAAGACTAGAAAATATTAATGGAAAATGGGTCATATAAGCAAGAAAGTGTGTTATAAAAGAATTGAAACAAATAGCACGCATGCTGGCTCTCTGCTTGGCTTAGGTTTTTGAAATTAAGACAGAAACCACAGTCGGACCATTAAAGCAGAAAGGGATTTATTCTGTGTAGTTCCATCATCTTGTTACAATCTTTGTCATAGAAAAGGAAGCGAGAACCTTGTGCCATTTTCAGTTCTTGTTTAATATCTTCTTCACAGGAAAATGCTGCCAGGATATTAAACTCATCTGTTCTTTTGGATAATAAGAATGTAATGTACCATTGTGACCTTTCCAAATGCTGTGTTTCAAATTACTGTTCATTAGATTTTTTTTCCCTTGATTAAAGTCTCACTAACCTGTAGAAACAGAATGAAATAAGATCAAGACATAGCATATCAAGCATGATCAAAACAAAACCACACACTTGTATAGCTCAAGGGCTATAGCAGGTATTAACACTTTGTTGTGCTATATGATTACTGTGTTCATTCATAACAAAGAAGCTAAAATGGGGTTTGTTTAAATTTTTTACATGCTAATTTAGAGTCGCAAGCTGAAGAACTTTTATTTGGTTCAAAGTTTAATTATGAGAATAAGAAAGACTCTATTTCTGGTAACCTGTAGAAAAGTTTCAGAGATGAAGTTATAAGAGAACTAAATTATAATCCTCAAATGGAAATGTAATTAAATGATAAAATATATATGACTGAGGGCCAGATTCTGTTAGCCTTATTCATTCCTATTTAGACTCAGAAATAGATACTAAGGGCAGAAGAAACGATACATTATTTTCTAGTCTAACCTTCTGTGTGGTCCCAAAATGTTATCTATTGGCCTCTGAAGCTTCTGAATTAGATGTAGCATATCCTTCTAAGAGACCCAGATGGCTCTAATGGTTGAAAGCTCTCATTGTTAATTTGGTGATGAGGGAACAGACTGGAATTCTTGGCTCCAGCTAATTACACATTCCTTCCTCCTAAATTAGAGGGCTCTTTACTGTCAGGAATACTTTTTGCCTGTAGGTACCTGAAGGCTGTAGTCAAGTTACTTCTCAGTCTTTTCTTGACTGAATTAATAAGTAAGAATTTATTCAGTATTTCACTGTTGGTACATTTTCCTGTATTTTTTATTTTATTTTCAGAATTATTTTCTGTAGCTTTTTTACTTTCCATACCATTTTCAACAAACCATAAGGTTGCATGGCTTTCCAGTAAATTTGACAAATGTGAAAAAAGTGCCAATTTCTGAATATTATTTACCTATTTACTCTTATAAAGATTACATTTGTCATCAAATAGCATCCCATTCATAGTTCATATCCAACTAACATCTATAATGACACCGTGTTCTTCTCAAAATCATTACTTTTCTGAATAACTCAGGATCAAAACATACTTAAACCAAAATGAATTATTAATCTAAACAAAAAATTAGACACAAGCTGTCCCTTTGTATACAATTAAAAGTAAGTCAATACACTACCCCATTGTGTTCACAGTTTAATTCTTTTATCTGTAAGTGACCATATTAATGGGACTTTAAACTGGAAGTTTAAACTGAGGAGAACTGGCCAGCCTTGGGAGTGATGCTACAGAATTACAGACACACTTGGTGGTGATGAAATAACTGCTAATGGTGCTCCTGAGAGAGAATAACTCAGCACTGGTGTGGATGTTATGAATGCCTCCTGAGGGACTGCACTACCTGTCAGACCAACTGCTTAGCTGTTGTTTACCTTTTCTGTCTGTGTGGATCAGTAAGCATTTTAAAAGCACCGGGTAAGAATTTGTTAGCACTTATAAAACCAAAAGACACAATAAGAAAAAAATATATTCTTGTAACAAGGAAATTGCCCAGTCTGGGCAGCGAATTTCTTTTAAATGGTGTGTCTCATACTGACAAGTATTGAGAGATGAACATGGGGATGCAATGACAGGTAACAATTCACACGATTCTCTGTAGAAAAAACAGATAAGTATCATCAAGAAGAGCAAGAGCCTGAAGTTCCATTTATAACATTCTTCCTCAGATACATTTTTTTCCTGAGCCTGAACATCAGTATTAAGGAAAAGCACATTTCCTTAGAAAAGAAGCTGAACTCCAGGAAGTAGTTGTAGCTGCAGGTTATACCAGTTGGTATCTGCTACAAAGCTGGATCCCAGGAGAAGGCAAGTCATCAGTCAGGAAGGGTTTATGCTGAATAGATACTGTATTAACTATTTTCTCACTTTCAATTCATATAGACAGCTCAATATCAAAAGGAAGTAGCAAAGCCAAAGCAGACAATTTAAGATTCTTTCAGAGATCTAGTATTCTTATGGATGCACAGGTGGTTAGCCAGGCCATGCACACACACACAAAAAGTGATGAAAATGTGAATTTGCAACCTTTTTTAGTGTCTATATATTTGGACTAATGGTGTGGCACATCAGCATCAGCTGTCCCGTTCTGCCTTTGGTTGCCTTTGAGGACATTCTTATTGGAGGCACTAAAGACTACGTGTGAACTAATTACCATAATCTCACCTCAAGTGACTGCAGGAACCATGAGAGCTTCCTGCTGAATCCTAAGATTCCTTGGAGAAAACATTTCTCCTCTTTCTTGATAAACTGCAATCCTTGGCATGCTTTCCTAGAAGGAACAGCACATGGAAAAAAGACTGGAACGTCAGTGCACAGCGCATGGCTACTTTGCCCATCTACACGTGGTAATCTGAATCTGTTTAAGGATCACCAGTATTTTGTTTTTGGCTCTTATAAAACCAGCCACCCATACAGTGGAGACATAAGGCTCTTCCTCTTCTCAGATGGAGATTGCTGTCACTCACCCTATTCAAAGTGCTACATGGAGAACTAGACAAATACATTTTATTGACAGCAGCACCAGGCACCTTCATTTTTCATCCCAGTATTAAGCCTACATAAACTTCAGCATCATCGATTTTATGTTTAGTGTCCACAGGACTCTGAAAAAAGGGCCCAGAGAATAACAAACGAACAAACATCATTTAAAATGAGAAGGAAGAAAGACTGAAGTCTAATTGAACAAGTGTGTAAAATTGACATGTTATTTTGACAGCATTAACTAGTCACAGCTTGATTTTCAGAACATTCTGTCTTTTACTTTGAAAAATAAAATTTGGGTAGTAAACCTAGTTTTCTTGACTGGGCCTTGAAGAAAGGATAAGGATTTTACGTGACAGAAGATCTCATTGTGTTTACGAAACTTTTTGTGTCCCCAAATATTCTACCAGTAAGGCAAACCCATGATAACTAATTTAATTTTATCAGTGGATTGTAACATTAAGGTGGGTTGTGGTTGTTTTTTTTTTTTTTCCCTGGTTTCTTTTCTGCATTTTAAAGTCTTGGGTTTTTTGAAAAGACTTACTATTTTCTCAAAAATTAAGTAGCTGAATCTCTTCTCTTAAGACATTAACTATATATGTATCCTGTAGGAATCAGCTTTTTTGGTAGCTGGAATATTTTCCTAGCAGCAGGAAAATATTTACATATTCAATTGTTTTTTGAAGTTAGATTTCAAGCAAGTATCTTAAGACTCAATTCTCCAAATCCCACTTCATGCTTGGTTGGAAAGGCATTAGACCCTCGCATTTGCTTTTATTTCACGATAATTTCCTTTAGGTTTTTTTTTGTAAACAATGAAGCAGTCCTTAATCATTGACCCCTTTTGATAAAAGAGAAGCCTTTTAATTCCTGTAGGGTGTTCATTAACCTTGCAGTGCTCAGCAGAGTGGCTTGCAGGTAACACCTTATGAATACAGGTGGTCAAATTGCAAAACAATGATGAAGTAAACTTGGCTACTTAGAATGCAAATGATGAAAAATTCCAAGGTACATTTGTAATTCTACAAAAATTATTTGCAATTTTTTTTTAATCTGGCCTTTTATATATTCACAAATAAAAACACCAACAAGAATGACAGGGTAAGAACCCTGAACAGATCCTACTAATGGTGGCTGTGATTGACCATATTTTGAATTTTGTGAAATTAGGAAGAATTCTTTTTTTTTCTGGGCACAGAATATTCCATTCTGCAACAGAGATGAAGCCAAGGTTTGAGATTCTCTATGTCAGTATTGTGGCTGTCACAGACAATCTCCCAGATCAGAAATCAAAGATTTTTTTTCATCAACATTTGTGTCCTGCTTACCAGTCCACGATGGCATATGGATATGTGCAGATACAGACAACCACAACGAGAGCAGCATTCTCAACTCTTACATTTATTTCAGACCTTATTTTTATGGCCTTGCTCAGGTGAATAAGTAACTCAGGGTGACAAAAATCTGGAAAGATATGAATTACAGAATAGATAGAATAATAAAAACAAGGGTGAAATGTGCTACTGTACAAACTCTAAATACGAAAGCATTGCACTATGTCAATTCTAGTGTCAAGGTGATTGCCATAACATTGTTGTTTTCTAAGACCTTCCTAGCAATAGTAAGGATGCATAAGAACTAGATTTTCCCTGAATGGTGTCAGTATATCAGTTATTTTGCATTATTAACATTAAAAGTCATAAACACTAAAAACAGCTTTTCCTCCTGTTAGAGGCACAGACTAGGTCCCCAACAGCTGAAATTTACACAGGTCCTAATTTAACATGGCAAGAGCTACTTTCCTTTACCCCAGGATTACAGGGATGTCTGGTAAAATCACATTCTCTTATAAAAAGGGAAACAGGTGAATATTGACAATAGGTTTCAGGACACATTTTTATGCTGCCAAGAATTTTGGATGTGTTATGACAGAGTAGGAATGAAGGTAAACCCTTCATGTTTGCATGGCAAGAAGTAATTATTTTGAAAATTTTGAAGTCATACGAAAATTCTAATGCACAGACTTAAAGTTCAATATCAATATCAATTTCAAGGCATTGAACTTTTTTTATGTGGACAATTCCAGTCTTCCCTGAAACTCAGAATTTACTTCCCAGCCAAATAGAGTTGTGAAATTCAGAAAGAAAAAAAATGACTGTACACTGAGTACCTGACACAAGTGTGTGTAAAGCTAGGCAGAATTTAGAGGCAACGTGACTGCTTCCCTGTCATCTTGCCAAAGGCAACAGCTGGTGAGCGCCTCAAGCTCTGAAGAGGTGCTGGCTGAGATGTGACTGCCAGATCCAACGTGCAGTTACCAATCCTCTACGTTTAGGAGCAGAGGCTGCAGGAAACCCCCTCGCCAGGTAGGCTGACCTGGAGCACTTAGTTCTTCCATCTCCTCCTATGGACCTAGAGAAGCTCCAATAACTTTTGGAGACCCTGGCATAAGGCTGGAAGCAGTGGCTGGAGTGTAGCTTGGGAAGAGTAAGACTGAAATCCATGAAATCCCTGCTTGATCATGGCTTGTCCTACTGGGATCCATAAAGCCTAAAACCATAGCACAAACCAGAAAAGGCAGACATTCCAAGATCACTGCTTGTGCCCCTGGTTCACAGCACCAACACCTGCAGTTCCATTATCATCCTTCTCCAACTTTTCAGTGCTTTTCAACAGCTGGGTACTTAATCTCTTCAAGAAAAAAATCCCCCCAAAAAAACCCCCAAAAAACCCCAAAAAACCAAACCAAACCAAAACCAAAACCAAAACCAAAACAAACCAAAAAACCCAAACAAAACAAAAAAACAGTATCCAAAAAAATTACTTTGGAAAATAATTTCAAATTTCATTCCTTCAGCATTCCAATTAAAGCAGTTTGCTTATCATTACAGCTTTAGTTTGTACAATGGAATATTCTCTACATACTCATTCTGTATTACATATATGTGCACTGTACATATGACAGCAATTCCAAGTGTGTTAAGTGTTTTCACTTAACAGTTCTTGGACACAGTCCCTGGTGCAGTGGGATGCTAAAATGCTCTGTGTATGAAACCAAATAGATTTCAATGATGCTGCTCACAAGCTTATATTTTATATTTCCTCTATTTCCTCCTGTATCAGATACTCTTTAAAAGGGGTAAAATAAATATCCTTTTATTTATCTGATTCTTAAGAGTATCAAATCTCAGTTGCTTCATACTGCATCACATGTAGCATTGAACTGAAGGCTAGATTTCAAATCTTCTGAAGTCAGTGAGCATTACTGAGGGTTTGTGCTGGCTTGAATTTAATCACCACTGTTGTGTTTGTGTTCACTATGCCAAAAAGTCACTGCATTTCCAGTCCTGAATAAAGAATGCTGGTCATGCACACAACACCGAAAGTGAAAAAATGTGTACCGGGAGGTCAACAACAAAGAATAAGGCTTTCCATTTTTTGTTAATCCAAACATTTGTGTTTCTGATTTAGGGATTATGATTCAGCAGATGCCAACTGTTTACATTTCAGGAAAGGTCCCTGTGGTATGTATGAAGGACTTGTCCTGAAGTGAGTCTGCTTGATCTCTATAAATATTTGGAGGTAGCGTGCTACTTTAATGGAATTAATAAAAATTGTGGAGATTTTTATCGGTACACAGACTATACTCCACAGAACACCTTTGAACTAATTTGATGTAGCCCATTTATTAAACTGTCTGCTGTACTCTCATATTTAGCACAGTGTCATTTTAGAGACAGATCTTACCACCTATACACCAATGATGAGACCCACTGAGGTGAACAGGATTTCTCACTGTAGTAAGATATGACTTTTCTTTATATTTTACTTTTTTTGTCTGTCTGACATTGGAACTTCCTTGCAGGTATCAATTCTTGGAGTTGTACACAATTAATCAGAGTACTGGGAGAGAAAGGAGTATCTCAGAAACCACGATAGACAATTCGTAAAGGCTGGTGATTTGATTGCATCTTTTATAGTTTATGGTAAGTCAACCTTTTGTGGTTTTAGTAAAAAGCTTAAACGAGTTCTCATGTTTATTTCACACAGTTATTACATTTATCACTCTTAGCTGTCCTTTGCTTGGATAAGGATCATTCCAATCTTTTTAATGATATGCCTAAATATATTATTGCATTTCATTGCATTGCCCTTCACTCTCTTTTTGCCCTTGATGAAATCAATCATGCTGTCCCTTTTTCCAGTTCTCACAGAGAACTAGTTGTGCCAACCCATTTCCATGTGGTGGAAATACCTGCCTTTTTGTTGACAGGGCAGAAACATGTAGGATGCTACTGAGGTATCTGTACCTCTGAAGCATATACATTGTATTCTTTAAGTGTATTATTTGGCATCATAATGTTATGCTTATCTCATTATTCCAGCTGAATCCACAGATACTGGGATGAGCTGAATGATTTTCAACAATTCACAAATATTTACAAAATAAGTTGTTTTTACTCAAAAGTATATTTATGATAATGCTAAACAAAATACAATATTACAGAAAATATTTCTGGGACATAGGGCAAGTAGAAATTCTAAGAAAGATATCTTGAGCACAAGAACAGCAGATACACAGAAAACAAAGATTACATTTTTGTATTTAATTCAGGATTTTTTTTTCAGCCTTGTCATTATATGATGCATTAGAAGAGCCTGCAAAAGTCTCACAGTCCTTGCACCCTGTTCTGCAGAGATAACTCTTCCTGATTTCATAGACAAACTCAGAGTGAGTACCAAAATACTCAAAATATTTTCCATTCAACTACCAATTAAACAACCAGTCATTACAAAAAATCTTGCTTTCTGACTACGTCAGTATTGCCATATCTTAAATATCTCTCTGGACCAGGGTCAGTTGGAAGGAGTTAAAAAACTAGATGAGATTATGATAAAAAGCAATAAGAATAATTGGAAAGCCATAATAAAAGGCTAATATTGCATCACTTGGTATTCATATAAATATTGATGCTGAATATACTTTAATTAGAATATAAGAATATGACTCAAAGTGAGATGTCAAAATAGGAAGTGCACAAAAATATAAGTAGGATAGAGCTGAAAAGACAAGACATCTCAGAGATTATATTAAAATGGGACACTGAGAAATATACCAATATAAAACATGCATTTTGACAAAATGCAGAAAGGTGTACTTCAGAACTCTGGATACTTATTTATATTCCTTGATTTCAAAGTCATTGGATTAACAGAAAATATCTAGAGGCCATTGTGTCCATCCCTGAATGAAACACCTGCTTGAATGCATAACTGATGTCCAAGAAACAGTAAACAGTTGAGTGGGAAAGGCAATTACAATATTAGATTGATTTATATCCCAATAGTCTGCTTTAATCTGCACCTAAAATACTTGAAAAATTCTAGTGGCTGAACTGTCAGTGCTCTCTGTAGATGATAATTTTATTATTAATTTAATTTAGAAACAAGCAAAGAACAGCTCAGAGAAAACCAACTTTTTTTAGAAATGCCAAATGAACAGATCACTATGCCTAATTCCTCGTAAGCACTGAACTGAAGTGCTTCTAATACATGTCACAAATATGTGTTTATGTGCAATTAACAACCATAATTCTGGTGAAAACATTAATCCCTAATCCCTCAATAAGAATGAACATGGCTAACCCCACTTTAGTCTTCTAGAGGAACCCTAATGTTGAATTCTGTTCTGTACATTTTAACACAGAGAAAAATTCTAGAGCAATGTGACATCTTATTAAAAAAAAGTCAAATTATAAATGCTTCCCCTTTGAGACAAAAATGAGACATCAGATTCCTGAGACTGGGGATGAACTTTCTCTGTTGGCCATTATTCCTCCTATTCCTCCTAGGTAAGCTATCACTACATTTGTAACCTTAGCTTAGATTTAGCATTGGTTATCCAACAGTCCATTTCTTTCTGGGTCCATACCACAATCTGAAAGAGCTCCTCCGTTTAGCAGTGTAACTGC
Source organism: Phylloscopus collybita (assembly GCA_027886175.1). Lineage (NCBI taxonomy): Eukaryota > Metazoa > Chordata > Aves > Passeriformes > Phylloscopidae > Phylloscopus > Phylloscopus collybita. Next base: position 32,146,816 of record JAJNNQ010000026.1, on the reverse strand, counting down.
TTATTCCACCAACCCCCCAGGCTAAAGTGGAAGATGATTATATAGCACAGTGCCAACACACATAGCCTTTATCTGTGCTCCATTTACTGAGAGATGAGGGTGCTTCATGCTGATCATTTTAGTTTTTAACCCATACAAGAGTATGATTCCAACCTGTGTTGTTTCTTAATTATATAAACACTAATAATTTGTGGCCTGTTTCAATACTATGGAAAATGATGCATGCATTGCCAGCCTTTTCTTGACTATTGCTTAAAAGGAAACAAATAAGCCAAAAGCTGGATTCACTTTTAAGGCTTTAACTTCATGTAAGTTTGCTGTTTAAGCTATAGAGAGTGCAAAATCTGTTGCCCAGGCAAGGGAACTTCCTGTGCTAACATCCAGCTTTCTGCTCATGTCTGGGCACAGGGGTTTTCAGGAGCTGCTCCAAGTCATCCCTTTAAATCTGTGTTGTCACCTGATTTTGAAGCACCTTGTAGTCCTTGGGTCTTTATGGGTAATTTCTATGCAAGCACTGTTATGCAAGCACAAGATCCTTGTTCCTTGCCTAAATTTCAGCTGTCCATGCTTGGCAGCATCCAAGACACACAGCTTTTTAATATTCAGAGAAAAAAAGTGTTCCATCTTGCTTTGTGTTTCCAACCTCCATCTTGAAATTCCAGCCTTTCTAACTTTCTTAGTGCATTTATCTAGTGACTAACTAAGAAGATCCAGGACTGAGGAATTGCTGCCTTAGCTGAAGTCTTTGAACTCGCAACTATCTTTCAAAAGTCTTTACTGTACCACCTATGTTCAAAAAGGTTTTATATCTTAAAATGACAAGTTTAGAAGTACATTAGAGGAGACATTGAGAGCATACAAGTATAACTATGGAGGTGAGTATTAAATATTATTTTACAGGAAGATGAAAATGCATGAATTGAATTTCCATCTTGGATTAGGACTGTAACCAACATTTATTTATACTGTGTATGGTTCTTTCTTAGTTTTTTTCACAGTCCATTGAAGACTGGCATTTTTAGGTTGCAAAAACCTCAGTACAAATCTCGTATCAACACAGGAGCTGTGATTATCAAAGGTAGGCAACAGAAAGGACAGGAAACTGCAGCTGTCTGGGAGAGAGGCATTTCCAGAGTCTCTGAAAGACAATAGTGAGTTTACTGTTTCAGCAAGGGGAAATCTGTTCCTAAAAGAGGCCTTGAAGTCCGTTTTTTTAATGGAAAATTAAATGTCCACTGTGCAATATGGAAGACTTTGGAACTGCAGGTGTTAAGTTAATGCCCAATTTTAGACATGTTTGCATAGGGAAGTTCAAACCAGACATTTTTATTCCAGTCAGGAGATACCTTATCCATTATCTGTATTATCAGAGAGACAGAAGGGAAGCAAGAAAGCTGACAACACTAATTGGATTGATAAATGTTAGGAAACCGAGAAAAAACACGATGGGAGATTAAAGTCTCTTTCAGCAGACTGGAAAGTAAAAGGGAAAAGCTGGTAAAAATACCCAGCTTTGTCTGTGATCAGAAAAGGCTGCACTTCTCATATGGGACATTAAAAAAAATACATCCTAGTTCGCAAATAGCAGAAGTAGAATCATGGCATTACTTAGTGGGATGAATGAAGTGGTATAATTTTATCCAAAAGCTTGGATCATTCTGTGTAATTGGCACCCCATCCAGTTTTTTAAATTCAAAGAAGGTTTACAGAGAATACATGGAAACACCTGAATTTTTGCTTCTCAGAGTGGGCTACAAAGAAATCAAATACATTCTGTGGAGAATTCTGTCTTGAATTTTTGGCCCTGCCAACTCAGTACAGCTATCACAGCTCTCAGAGGATAATCTGGAAATGCACAGTGACTTCAACCCTGTATTCTTGTTTTGCTTGAATGCAGTAGACAAGGACTCTGTATGGACACTGCCCATGCTTAGTCTGTCATCCCAAGAGCTCCTGAGGAAAGAATTGATATTCTGTGATCATTTGCTGCTGCAGCACCTTACTCTCTGAGAGTTGTGCTCTCTCAGAGTACTTATGGAGGGCGCAACATATACCGGTTTCTCCACAACTGTGTTCAAGTTCAGAAAAATATGTAAAAAAAAAAAAAGGTTTTGTTCTTTTTTCACTCCCTTATTTCACATATTGAGTTTAAGGAACAATTTATTCTTCTGGGTAATTTGTAGAAAAGTACAAATAGGTGCATGGAGTACGATCAGACTTCCCAACTTATTCCAAAGAAAGGATTCACCTAAACAATAGTTGAGCAAATATTCAAAGAGATAATAACAACAACAATAACAACAACAATAACAGAAAGGGACAACTGAGGAAGACTATGAAGGCAGAAGGGGAGTGTACAAGGGGAGAAAATTTTATGGCCTGCAGAAACATCAGTAGTAGTGATGAGGCATAAATCAAAATATAGCTACTTCATCTTCAGGCTGAGGTTACAGGATGACAATTAGAAAATTCTGTTTTCAATTTAAGTGGATTTGCCTGTTTGGAACTCATCAAGATACAAAAATTTGGTGCTCAAGATACCTTTTAAAATGAAATCAGATTTCAAGGAGAGCTGTGATTTGAAATGCAACATTTATTTCTCCTTGTTAGGCAGTGTTAGAAATTCCTTCCGTATCTTCCTCAATAGCTTTTGTATTAGCTAATGCTCATATACTCAAGTGCAAAATTACTGTGATAGAAAAAGACAAGGACTTCTTTTAATTTGCTTTGCTGTTTTGAACATCCAGTGACCTGCAAAACATGGATAAAACCCATTGGTTTATTCACTCACTAGAAGGCTTTAGAAATATCTCATCCCTTTTACAGGAATCATGACTGCCAGAGTTGTGAAATATGGTGATTACTTCAGATGTTAAGAATAAACACTGGTACCACTGATGTGCCTTATATATGCTAACAATAGGCAAAAAAGTTATTGGATTACATAATACTCACTTCTAACCTGGAGAATACTTAGGATCTTATTCCATAGAAATAACAGAATGAATGGAAATCATTTAATAGGATTAAACCCACTGTAGAGAGATGTGAAGCATAAAGCCGTAGTTAATGACTCGTGATCTCTCTCCCCCTGCCCCCATCAATACAGTTTCTTTATTCCTCTTTGGTCTGTGTAACTCAAGTATATTCCTCTCATCTAGCAGTTCATGACCTTGTTCAAGTACTTAGTCTTTTCCTTAAAATCTCAGATGATGGTAAGATTACTTTTTTTAAACAGGAATGAAACATTATTATACACTTTGAATCAAATGGAAAATAATAATTGTGAAATGGTACCTCTATTGACTAAAAATGTTTAGATAAATCCAATTTTCACATCTTTGTTCCAAACACTCCAAAAGAAGACATGATGCTGAAACCAGGGTATTATTTTGTTATGCTTATTCCTTCACATGTTTGTCTCTGATGTCTTAATATCTGCATTGTGGTTCAATATCACAAAGCAAAGTATGTACTGTTCTTTCCTCAGCTGAGTCACTTGCGAGATGTTTCAGAGCATCTAGATTGAGTCAATACTTCATTATACAAATATAAATCTCTGGGACTTAACTCTTATTTCAAGTGACAACAGAAACTGTTTAAATGTTCCTCATACTTAAAAGATCTCAAATTCCATATTTCCATTATGATGAGATTCATACCAAACTCTTACTGAATAAATAACATATGCACTGTTATTGAATAAAAAGAATTGCATCTCTAAATAGAAGGAATTGAAGCATTGTTTTAAAGACAATTGAATCTTGAGTATTGCTTTAAAGACAGTACCACTTTATTAAATCATATTGTAGCTTATGCAATATATTTAAAATCTAAGATTAGAATTAGCTTTTCTTTAGCTGTTGAAACTCCAGAAAATACACTGATAGATATTTTGAAGGTAAGTTTTTCTTACAGAACCTGAGATTTATAAAATAATCGGAAGGAAAGCAAAACACGGAAGTCAATTCAACCTGTGCTCAAAACCAGTGACTGAAGTTAGGAGAGTTAGGAGAGCTCTGTGGAGTTAATCTAGTAACTAATTAATTAATTAACTAATCTAGTTAATCTGTGCTAAATCTTGGCTTTCTTCAAACTGGAACAAATTTTTAGACTATTCAAACTACTATTACTCTCTTGGCACTAGTGCAATGAAGTTCTGATTTTAAAAAAGAATTTGCTCCAATAGTATTGCTGTGGATGAAATATCATGCTATTTTGTCAATATCCTCTGAGCATAATATTACTTGGTGTGATTACAAAGTAACTATTAAAAATTACATCATAGACTTCGTGGTATCTTTAAAAAGCAGAGTTATTTTTCTGGTAGTTCCTTGCTTTCTTTGCTATTGTCCAAAAGACACAAATTGAGCTGGCAGTGTACCCTTGTGGCCCAGAAGGCTGATGGTATCCTGGGGTTCATCAGGAAGAGCATTGCCAGCAGGTTGAGGGAGGTGATCCTGTCCCTCTATTCAGCCCCGGTGAGGCCACATCTGGAGTGCTGTGTCCAGTTCTGGGCTCCTCAGTACAAGAGAGACATGGAGCTCCTGGAGCAGGTCCAATGGAGGGAAACAAAGATGATTAAGGGATTGGAGCATCTCTCTTACAAGGAAAGGCTGAGAGAACTGGGCCTGTTGAGCCTTGACAAGAGACAATTGAGAAGGGAACTCATCAGTGTCTATTAGTATCCGAAGGGAGGGTGGTCAAGAGGATGTTTCCAGGCTGTGCTCAGTGGTGCTGAGCAATAGGACAAGATACAATTGGCAGAAACTGGTGCACAGGAATATGAAGAATACGAGGAAGAATTTCTTTATTCTTTTAAATCTTTAAACTTTTTGCAGTGACTGAGCAGTGAAACAGATTGTTCCAAGAGGTTGTGGAGTCTCCCATCGCGGAGGTATTAAAGAATTGTCTGGACACAAGCCTGTGCAATGTGCTCTAGGATGGGCCTTCTTGAGAAGGGAAGTAGGATCAGGTGACTAACAGTGGTCTCTTTGTGTTCCTGTGAAATTCCTTCCCTCTCAAACCTGGGCTAAATAAACCTGGGTTAAATAAAAGGACATCACGATTTCTGGAAAGGAAGATGGCAGTACAGTATCCTAATCCTTCTGTGAGAGAAGGGGGGATTTACACTTCAGGAAACTTTCAACCCTACAGAAATGGAGGTCCATGACAAGGGTCTGGCATACTGTGAAAGTCTTCCAGTCACTCATCTCTCACTCATTTTCTGGAGATGATTTCCAAAGCAACTGCATTCAGTTTACCTTGAAGTTTAAGAACAGTCAGAGAGAAGGAGGCATGAGCAAGGCCACGTGCTGCCCAGATTAATGGTTGTCAGTCTGCTCCTGGACCTGTCAAATGTAACTATGCAAAGTCTTCTAAGAGCAGGAAGTGGATTTGATATCAAAGGCTACATACAGGCAGCAGCTCTTAACTTAGGGCTTATGTAAGTGCATATATATAAGAACAGAAGCCTCTACTTAAGCCAGCCAGTCAAAAACTCTCTTTCTGAACTGTGGTGTGTCTCCAGAGATCCTTATTCAATTATTAATGCATCTGCTGCTAATTTCATCATGCAGAGTGTGAATTTGTCTTTCCACTATGAGCTCTAAGGGAAGTTTGTAAGAAATATAGAACTTGTCAGCACATAAGAGTCAACACATTACTGCTGTGCTGCAGCCATTTATAACAAAACTAAAATGAGCACTCACTTGTTTGGCATTAATTTAATGTCCCACTTAGCTCCTATCAGACGTAAATAGCTGCTTCATCCATTTAAGCATTTCTGTTCGTGCACATAATGAAGTACTCTGTACCTGTCAAGTAAGCAGAATTCATAACTGAAATAAGAAATTGATGAGAAAATTCAATGTTCTTAATATTAAGCCTCTATAGGGGTAGAATCAGACTTTTTTATGGCTTCTGTGAGATTCACCTTTTATTCCACTGTTCAGAAACCATAAGAAGACATGACACATGCTAGCATGCCAAAAATGTTTCTGAAAGGGATATCTGTTCAACTTATGGCACAATTAACAAAACCTGGAGTTGTTGAACACAACACAAAATAAAATAAGTTAGCCAACCTCTTGGTATTTAAATATTTTTTTATGTTATCTATTTTAGAAAAACAAAATCTAATTTTAAACAGTATTCTAGCTGTGATCATACTCTCTAGAGGAAATTTTTATGAGAATGAACAGAGGTAATGACTACTATTAGTCACTGTCATTAGCATAAAACATTAGAAATGACAATATTTATAACAAGCTATGACATGACAGTTAAAATACGGCTTTCTATCATTTGTGTATGCTTTGACTACAGCTGGTTGCCATTTTCTAAAGTTAAACTGATAGAAGTCTGGTAATGGTATATTTAATAGCGTGTTCATCATCAGATCTAATTGTTTTCCACCACAGGGTATGAAGTTTTATGTCCTCTGTCAACCCAAAACAAACAGCCCTACTGCTTAATGGCTCTTCAATTAATGTTTATGGTGCTACTTTTATAACCTAAGTTACAAGAAAAAAAATCCAACAAAATCCCTCCAAGAAGCCATTTAAGTATTTAAGAAGCTTAATGGGATTTCAACCAATACCAAAAATCACTAAAACATGTATGTGGTCCCACAGCTGGGGATGTGAAATAGAAAACACTAGAATGACATTAGAAAGACACTGGAAAATAGAAATAGACAACACTGAAAAATTCTTCTAGCATAGTGTTATAATTGCCTTTGGAGGGGAGAACAGACCTTCATGTAGGGCAAGCTGGTTGAGGGACTTCAGGTTGGCTGCCTTGCAATTGATGTTCATGCTGGGTTAAAACAGAGAAGACCTGTTCATCCCAAGTCATGCACAGCTCAGACTCTGTTCCTCAGATTGCAAACTTATTCCCCTGAGAGTGATTTGCCCTCAGTAACCTAGATGCTAGCCTCACACTCATAATTCTTTTCCCTATTTAGCAGAGCTCACGCTGATTAAAATGAAAGAACAGTTCAAAGACAGGTTTCTCTTTAACTGCCTTGGTGCATATTAATTTTTGTCTCTTCCTTTTGTACTAAGCCTCTAGAAAGCAATGTAAAACTACTGTAAATACATTTTCACTGGAGAGCTGCCATTGTTCTAAATTATGAAAGCAAATGATTTCTGACTTGGGCTGTTAATTGTACATAGCATTAATATATTAATTTTAAGCTTCCCTTGATAGTTCAGACACCCTGATTTCTAGCTTTTAATGACGCATTATGAGCCTTTATTTCTCTGACACCCAGGCAATTAATCACTGACACTCCTCAGTCCCCCAAAATAGCTGGACACCATTAGACAAGAAAGAATCAGACCTGAGGGGGGTAAAAATTTCTTCTCAGGAAATACTTGTTTTTTCACACCATAAACTCTGCTTGACATTCATTGCAGCAAATATATTTTAATAGAATTGCTGTTATTCTGCCTCTCCTCCCAGTCTCCCAGGAGTTTTTTGTAGCTCAACACGATGTTCAGAAACAGACAAAAAAAGCTCTACAAAGTTTAAAGCCTGTCAAGCCTTCTTGGCAAATTCCCTCCAAGAGCACAGCTGAGAAATGACAAGCCTATCACCTGACTGGCTGGTGTTTAAAGCTGACTCCTTTTGATTAGGAAGCAGTGAACCTTCCCTTCTGGAGTTCATTCTGTGTTTTATAAGTACCTATTCACTGAAAATTATGCAGTTGAACTGATTTGAATTTGATTAGTGTAATGCTCCAGTTTTATTATTTGCAGTAAATACAGGCATCTCTTATGGTTTTACTGCACATTTAGGAGAATGTCAGGATAGTTAAAGACTTACTTTTACTACTCATGTATTATTGCTTGACATTTAAAACAAATCCAAGAATAATATATGCCTGTATTGCAGTTACTCACTTGTTGTGCATTGCTCCATATGTACTCACACTCTACTTCCTCTCCGCTCCAGTGGGAAGAACAGGATGAAGGCAATCCTGCCTACTCAAGGACAAAGTACTGCATCCCCAGCAGGTGAGTTCAGCTAGAAGTAACTGCGAAATGCAGCAGCTAATCTCTTAAATGGAAAACTCCTGTATTAAATTCTATGCTGCAGACTCTGTGATATTTCAACAGGCAGCACCGAGGAGGAGCAGCGCTGCTTCCAGAGGGGCTGGCCCTGAACACTGAATCGCTCTTTCACTGTCAGCCAGCTTCAGGAGTTGCAATGTGAATGCTCTGGGAAGCCTAATACTCTTTTATCTTCTGACAGCATTTCAATTATATGTCCTTTCATATTATTACATAACTTCCAACGATCTGCACCATGGGCCTCAGTAATAAAAACCCATTTCATGCCTGAAGAACACAACTTCTTTGGTAAGTCAGTTTAGACCTAGACAGGGAGCAGTGCATTTGACCAGAAACAAATGCTGAGTGGAGTCAGATGGTCAGGTCAATAAAAGCTAAAAATAATATTTGACTTTGAGAGAAGAGAGAGTTCAGGACACAGCCTAAAGGCTAGATTCAGCCCTAGCTAAACAGTTTTCTCTGTATCAGTGTTATAAGGAGAGATTAGACACCCAAAGTTACATGCTGCAGAGGAGTTACAGATATATACCTACAGAACTCACTAGTAAGGTTTTGGAGTAACTGAGAGCTTTGATTATTACTAGTATGGTCCAGAGTGTCTTATGCCTATCAGCTTCAGGCTGAGTATTCTCCAACATTTAATTCTACCTATCTTGAGAAAAATGCATATACTTACACAATTTACCTCCTCATTTTGTAGACCATCATTAGAGTGCATGACTACAGCAACATATCCCAGTCATTAGGGATGTTCTTAGAAAAATTAAGGAGGCTCACTTCCAGCTAATAGTGAAACATTTGTGTGATATATGCATTTTCAGTACTTCTCAAGCTTTCATTAGTACTAGCTGGCTGTCTCAAAAATCTGTAACATATTAATTTAAACAGTATCTGTATAAAGATGCAAGACAAGAAGTACAAAAAAGCTGCTTTGGGTCAGGATACTTAAATCTTTTATGCCAGTGATGACTCCTGGTTTTTGAGAACCTGAAGCTGAGACTAGGGAAAGCTGCAGGCTGTTAGTACTTCTGAAAATGAAGGTATGTCTTCTGTACTCAAATACAGAGAGAAGTGTCTAATCTATCTTCTAAAAATGTTGAGAGTTATCAACAGAAGTGCCTTCTCCTAAGCAAATCCTATTTCTTTACTGAACAACCACTTTAAGAACAAAGCCATCAGATGACAGAATTAGCAAAAGTAAAAGAAGTACAGAAAATTCACTTCTGGGAAATTCCATAGGCCAATTTCCTATAAGGTAAATGAGCTGCATGAGAAACTTAAAGTGAAGCCTTGAATGGTCTGCTCACAGCAAAGCTCTTGTGCATTGGGCTGTGCTTCTCCACGCCCACTTTTCAACTTCTTGCTTGACAACAAGAGCATTGGGCACAGAACAGGCCTACCTCAAACTCCAAGGACAAGCATATGCCTCATGCCTTGTGCTCAGCTCTACATAATTCAGTTAATGATATGACATGATACACACAATCTGTAGCTTTTAATGAAAGCAACTCCCACAACTGAAATTTAAAACTTAGTCCCTAAATGTTTTTAATTTTGCCCAATCTCAGTTACCTGAAAGACAGCTATATAGTCTACACTAGGCATTTAGGCACATTTTCTAAACACTAGAGGGCATTTCATCTCATTTGTTTTTTTTGACACATACCTGCGAAGTGGTTAAATAGTCCTTTAGACCTGAACTGAGTATATATGAATATATATACACACATATATATATACACACACATATGTATATATGCAGCTGGAAAATAAAAAAACTCAGAAAATGCAAGGAAGTAACAGAATTAGATGAACCTTAGTATTTAGATACAAAATTTTGGCTTGCTCAGGACGAGGAAAAATCAGACTTCCATTTCTTCCTCTACAGACTTTTGTTCATCTTCTAGAAATATAAGTAGAGTCTTCCAGCCTTCTGAAATATTTTATTACTTATTAAAAACTGCAGTTACTGAGTGAAAAGGAATTACTAGTCTCAAGCTTCCAAGAATACTATGTCATTTTCTTTAGGCAACCATGATCACCTATTTCCAAGTCCCCCTTGTAAGCGATTTTAGGAAATGTGGTATAATGGTTAGGAGTTTGGGCTCTAAGGAAAGGTATTTTGGTCCTGATTAATAGTATGCTGTGTGATGCAGTGCAGTTTCCCCCTTCTTCTTTCATTTGCTATATGCAAATCAAAAATAATAATAAATAAAAAATATTTCTAAGAGCCTTTCATTACTATTTACTGTGTTAACACACATAAATATAATCTAAGTAAACCCTTAAGAAAGTGGCATATTTTCACCCTTTTCTTTATCTCACTCACAGCCTACATAAAACTGGAGTGTGAATAATGTCACCTAGGGTTTATTTCCAGCTCTAGCCAGGAGAAAGAGTCTTGGAAAAGTCTACTGAGTTTTTTCTCAAGTCTAGAGTTGTGTTAGGTTTGAATGGCTTCCGGCCATGTTCTTTTAGCTCCTTCTCTGCAGAAAAAAATCTATATCTAAACCAGGGCATACTTTAAATTTTTATCACCATTTGCAAGAGCAGAACCAAAAATAGTGTGGGCAGAAAAGGCCACTCCTTTTCTAACTCATGGTGACAGGGAATGGGGTCCCATATGAGGACTTCATGCTGTTCCTCAGGGCAGACTTCAGGTCTTTTTTCTGGTGTGAGAGAAACAAGAGAAAGACTGTGGTTGCACCAGCTACAGCAGGACTCCACATTAGCTATTGATGCTGCTTTTGTGAGCTGAAACCTTCTGGATGCACTAGCTACCAACAAGAAGTGACAATGGTCTTTTGTTTCACATGTTTTTTGCTGAAGAAACAAGTTCACTTCTAATAACTAAATGCAATAATTGTACTTTTCTATGACATATGGATGTATATAAGCCTATTACAGAAAAATACAACTCAGTATTTAGCTTGAAAGTTTTAGGAAATGTTAAATTTTTAATTCCCAATATAATTACATTATGTTCTTTAGCATATAAAAGAGAACATAGCCTTTAACTACAGGACCCCTTACTACCCTTTTCTCCAAACGACCTAACTCATTCTGGATATAAGATTGAATTAAATACTTGTATCTGTCTTAAACTCTACTGGTATGACCCTTTTTTATTTTCTCTTTTTCATCCAAATGTTTGCTGCTGTTGTTTTATTTACTTTCCAACAGAATTTCATTATGCATAGTTTGTAGCAACAATGCTACAATGACTGAACTATATAAAACTCAATAAGTGAATGTTCACAGCAGCTCAATAAAGATACCAATATTTTTAGAGATGAACAGGTGGAGAACAGAGCAAAAAAACCTCCAGAATCTGCAAAACTTGGTTTTCACATACCGTCTTAATGGATTGACTTCTCCCAAGGGGAGACAATTTCTTCAAACATTTGGCATTTAAAAAAATTATTTCTATGTTCAACACACTGCACAAACATAGTTTATTTATTATTACTTCTGTGAGGAAGATAATTAACTATTGTATTTCTTTATGACAGAAAAAGTGTAAGAATTTAGATACATAATCAAACTGTCCTGCGTCCAAGTAACAAGCACCATAGGTATCTCTGTATAAGCTCTTTTACAATGGCAAACAGAATATGAACTAGTTTAAAATAATTCTATTTTTTGCAGACTGAAGTGACCTAATTATCTCACATTTGACATAAACTAAAACCATATGGAAAATTCTACAGCTCACCTGATAGACTGGAAGATCACTGTAAGTCTGAGTGGTGGCATATCCTAGAGAAGGTGGTAATGGTAGGTCCAGAACTCAGGGCTGTGGAGAGTCCCAACCTGAGGCCCAGTCCTTCAGAAGCCAGTGATTTATTGCAAATGATGTTGAGCACTCTCAATTCCCTGAACACCATTCAAAAGGTACAGTACTTCCCTAAGGCTCCAAAAATCTGAAAATCAAGATAAAGTTGGGCAGACATATTCAATAAAGAACATAAAATTAGTTGTCACATTATTTTTTTTTGCTTAAATGAGCTATGCAGCTTCACATAGCATCTCTGTGACACAGAGTTATAGTTTGGATGACAGAAAACTCTGGAAGACATTACCTTCCAAATTCTGCATGCTATGAGATAAAGCAGTTACAAAACATAATAGAATTTGCTATACAGTTCTAACACATTCCTGTTCCCTGCAAAACACAAGTAGAATGGGAGTGCATGTGACCATCTTAGGATCTCTAAAATGATGAGTGTGAACAACAGGGCAAAAAAGAGACAAAAGAACAAACTAAACACTGGTATTTCTAGACTTTTGTTTGTTTCTAGGGGTTTGTTTGTTTGTTGGTTTTTTTTTTTTTTTTTTTTTTTTACTTTCTGAACATTTTAGTACAGTTACTATATAAAACTTTAGCTATCATTTTAGCCTAGATTTCTCTTCTAAATTCTTAATTTTTTTATACTGCTACGAATTTATCGCGTGCTGCCTCAATAACTTTTCTGTATCTGCAATCACCTACTTCAGATGAAGGCTCATATCCATGCACAGTATGAGTGTGCTTTTTGGCAATGTAATACAAAAGGGGGTTTGTGGGGGTGAATTTTATGAACACCAACACTCTTTATGCAGATACTACAGCAGAGCAACTATATTCTTCCAGAATAAATGAATTCTGGTATAGATGGGAATGGGAACCCATAAGAACAAGTTGGGTTGGAGTTGTGTTTAATTTCTTGATAATATTAACAAAATAAAGTCTATGAAAGACTAATTAAAATAAGTTGTTATTAAAATAGATGACTTGTGACAAATTTAAAGATTTAGGCTGGAGAGGGAGGCCTTTTTTAAACACATTCATTAGTTTCTCCAGCCAGCCAATGGTGACAAGGTACATCCAGGGAGTGTTTTAGAGCATCTGGCTTAGGTACACCGAAATATTTTCTGTAAGCAAAGATCACTCCACTGAATGTGTAGGTACCCTAGGTACCTGCAGCAGCAAAAGTAGGTATTTGAAGCTAGGTGATGAGTGTGCTCTGTGTTTCCTCAAGTGTTACACCAAAGTAACTTCACATAGAAGAAAAAAATCCTGATCAGTGGAGCAGGAGCATAAAGACATCTTTTTACAGCTTCTACGAAGTTCACTGAGTTGGCAAACAACAACTTTGTGGATGTCTTGTGATATTCTCCAAAACAAATAGATTTTCATGAAAGAATCAGAAAATAATTTTTGGGTCACTCAGGGGAACTCCTTATATCCAAAGCAAGTTTATGATACAGGAAACCTCAGTTTGTGTAAACCTGTCCATAAACTTGGAGACATTTTTCTTTGATGAAAACTATTAGGTGGGTATAAACATCAGGCTTGCAAAATAAATGGTTAAAGTAAGCCAAGCACTGTGAAGTTAGTCAAATTTCAGTTACAGGTCACTGAAACCCATATTCAGGTCTTGTCATGTATAGCTTTGATGTAGTCAGTATCTGAGTTAAACTTTCTTAGGTTTTTTTTTTTTTTTGTTTGTTTCAGCCATTGAGTTTAAAATGGCTGAGTTTAATATTTTCTTTCTGCTTGATTTCCTGCATAAGAAAGGGCACTGAAATAACAGCTATTCAATATTTTGTATCCTCATTATTCAGTATGTTTTTCCTTTATCAATTGTCTGAACTCTATTCAAAACTTTAATTTGTCTTGACAAAATTATGAACTTCACAGTTTGCTTTTTGTGTCATTTTTGGTTATACTATGTTAATACCTCATAAGTGTAACTAATTGTTTATTGTATTCCCAAGTTAAAATAAAACATTCAACATGATTACATTGCCTGGGAAAGCCAAGGCTTGCAGCTAACCTTAAGCAGCATTTTACACAGACAGGCACAGCTGATGATGACACTTGAAACTCGGATGAAAGTCAGATCCAAAAAGTTTTTGTAAGATCTCAAGACAACAAAAAACAATATTAGCAGGCTTTTACTTTTGGCAATTTGCCTACCCTCACACAAAATTCTGTTGATAGAGATGCTGATGGACAATATAATCCATTCCTCTGTTTTAGCCAAACTCAGCTGCTTGCTATTAAACACTCTCCCAGTCACTGGGAACATCTGCCAGTGGTTCTGTGCCTAAGAGCCTATTTGGGAACACAACCCTCACACATTTCCACAGACATCAACTTGTACAATAAGCAAGACTGCAATTAAAAATACAAGCACTGAGAAGATAAATCTGAGATAGTCTAATCTGCTAATACAGACAGAGCTTTTGCTTGTTCTACATATTTCTCCTGACCCCTTCACCATGCACCCCAAACATCTTTTTCTGGATCCGACAGAAAAAAATTATGTTTTATTTTTCTGAACTGTTTAGCATTTTGACCAAAATCCTTGGCTGAGCAGATACCCCTCTTAGAAAATTTAATTTCAAGTGGACAGAGTTTCATTTACAGGTAGAAAATATGGCCAGCCCTGCCAAAAGTATATTTACAAGAAAAATGAGAGAAATGGAGGCATGGCAAGTTAAACTTTATAGCTTGTTCTGTATTTCATCTGTGGGAGTTATGAATGAGAATGATTCATTGAAAGAAGTCCAGATGAAGAACCTGGTATAAAGTGTTTTTTATACTAAAAAAACTATCTGCTTCCTAGATACTTAAGGATATTCTTAGGGTTATTTTTGTTTGACTATAAATTACAAAATCAGGTGCCTTATTTTCATTAATTTAGCTAAGCAGACTCCAAAGTAGAAAAACCCAAACAAACTACTCTGAATCTAAAATTATCCCTAAACTGATCTAAAATAGAACTTCTGTTATTTCTAGAACTGTCAGCACTATAAAGTTTAAGACTATGTAGGTTTTTAGGGTCCAGTCCAACTGTGCTCAGTGCTATGGGGAGGACCAGGTGTCTCAAGCCCTTATCACTGTTTCGAGATGTCTTCCTTGCTCACCAAAGAGTTACAGCATGAGAAACTTACCATGGCAATAGGTGATGCAGCTACAGAAAAATGGGGTTTTAAAAGAAATGGATGAAGAGAATAATAACAGGCTTCTTCAGTGTAAATCTGGGACATGTAGGTAGGGTCCCTATACACACACATTCTGCTGTGGCTTCATCCAATTGCCTGGTAAAGTCCAGCAGGCACCAAGTGATGACAGACAACTGCACAATGGACAAGGGAGTTCAGTTCTCAAAACAAATCCCAGCCCAGAATGCATCCCGTGTTTCATTTCCTGATGCAGCTTCTTACCCTCACCTGCTGCTTTGCTAATTGCATTTTATTACATCACTTTGACCTGCTGAGTGACCTTAGCCAAATCACGCAGCTTCTGTTTTTCTAACTCTCCATTATAAGGCAGAGATTAAAATACCTGCTGCCTTTAGTAAGCATTTTGAGTTCAGTGCAGCAATTTTGTCTTAAGCTCTGTAGGTACTATTTCAGCTTTTAAGGACTACACAGAATTATTGGGGTTCCCATAACTCTTTCAAATGAGCACTAGGTTTCCTAAAGCACATATCCCATATGCCTTCAAAGTCTAATGGGCAACCCATTTTTGCCTTAGATCTGCAAGCAAGGTCAGTGATACAAAAAGTATTGTGCCTCCTTCAGAAATGTGATAGTTCTCATGAAAATCAAGTGGTGACTACTATGAATGGATGAACTTGATTGCCAAGTTGAGATCTGAGCGAGCAACAGTGCCATGCAAGTACCTTCAACTAAATATTTTTCTTGCATGTGGGAAAATTGCTTATGATGACATGAAAAGTAAAATCTTGATATGATACTGAATGTATCTGAAGTACTCTTCCTGGATTAAAGTTATTTCACACTGCTGCTAAGCAGGACATGGGCTGGAATGATGCAATCCAGTCCTTAATAGCTAAGTGATCTGTTTGAATTTAATTAAATTATAAATCTGACTACAGATCACATTCTGAATTTCATATTCCCTTTTCAGTCCTTGATGTCAGCATGGATTTTTAGTATGTGAAACCTGAGTAAGATCTGCAGGATTAAATTATCCATGAGAAAGCTACTTTGCTCAACAGGAATTCAATGCAATACAACATTCCTGTCAGTTGTTTGTATCTTTACATCATGAATTCTAAAACAGATACTAAAAGGTATTAAATATTCAAAATACCATACAGAATAATGAAAAGAACCCTATCAGTTTTAAATACTCAGAGAATGCCACACTAAATTCCTGTATTATTGCTGAATAGCAGCATTTCATTTGAGTGGCAGTATCCTTGATTATCTTTTCAGCTAAAGTAGATATATGAAAGATTATGTTCTTCTGGGAAGAAGAGAAAAAAAGTGGAAAAAAAAAAGGAAAAAGAAAGAAGCCGCATCGGCAAGACCTTTTCACTGAAATTTGTCACTGGTTGTATAGGATTGTTAGAAAGTTCAGGAAGAAAGAGAATTAATTATTAGCTGAGCAATGAATATGGAGTTCAAAGTGAATATAGTGAATCATGATACAAGATATCTGCACACTTAATTCTGTGCACTGGGCAGAAGTAAAGAAAACGAGCCCACCCAGAATGCTGAGTCACAGATGAGCAGCTCAGCAGTTTGTACCTCTGACTTGTGGGTGGTAACACAGTGTGAAGGTCTTGTAATGCGAGGGCACCTAACAAAAGTATCCACTGCTTTCCTGTGAGTAAGCCATCCATCACCAGCTAACGCATCCAGCATGGCAACAACAGCGCCAAACAAGACAGAAGCAGCTATTCTCACACTATAATAATACTGTCTAACAAGAAACTATACCTCCATTAAATCAATAAGGTATAGCAGCAACAGAAATAAAGAAGGAACATTGTTTTCATAATTAATTCTACTCTTATCAGTGCACCGAAGCGTTTCTATTTTCCACCTTGTACACCCAAATCTTGTGAAAAGATATTAGAAAGTTCTGATTGTTTCCATATCGCGTCTTGAAAAACTCCTAGGGCACATGCAGGATATAGATTATCAACTGCACATCTTTTTCTTTTTTTAATATGTGAATGATGACCTACACCATTACAGCATGGGTGTGATTTTCTTCCAATAAACCTTCCTTCTGATTTATGTATTTGAAATATGTTTGCAATTGCATTTTCAACAAACCTTGCTATTCTCTGGTAAAGCATACTAGGCTTCAAAATTAATTCAATTATTTTAGGAAAGAAGGCATTTATATCTTTCAATAACTACCCAACACAGCCTTTTAAAAGAATTTACATAAGAAAAATGAATCTTTAAAACAGTGACATGGTTTTAGTAGAAGTTTAGAAATCTGCATTTCTTATGCTTAAGTTGACAAAAATTGCTTTTCTTTGAGTACAAAGATTTCGTTCTGGATATGCACAATTTAGAGATATATTTCAACCTGTTCTGCCAAGATGTAATACAAATAACTTAGTCAACCAGAGACTGTGAAAGGACAGAAAATCTTTCGTGTACTCATACTGGCAGGTGCAGTTCAGATTCCACGGTTTCAGAACATAAATACTGTATACAATATGTCTCTACTAAAAGATTCCAGCATTCTCATGAGCAAAACTCATAAATTGTCTAATAGCTATGTAGATCAGCAAATCTTTCAGTAGGAATCATTTTCCTTAATGTTTCAAATGAATGCTGGCATCTGACTGACAGGACCAGGAACAAAACCAATTGAAGAAAAAGGAAAGGCTTAATGATTTCAAAGCTTTCTGTCAGATTCCAATGATAAACAGTAATGACTAGAAAAATTTAATTAGCTAACAACAGAGTTGATGATGGTGATCATCTCTGAAGCCATAACTGGCTTGAGAAAGTTACCTGTGTGCCTGTTCTATCTCAGCAGACCAGTACAGTAAAATTGATATCATGTAACATTTTTTCTGCTAACTCTTGGGTTTTAATAACCAACAAAGGTCACAGAGTGCACGTAAGTTTTTAATGGAGGGCAGAAAACCTCAGAAGACATTAGCATTATTTTCCTGTTTAGTATTGAAATATTTTTCAGTTTTTCCTGTGATTTTACTTGTTAATTTAGGTTCTTTTTGTACTTTGATTGATGTCATGAGGATGGCATGAAGTAATAACAAATATGATCTTTATTCTTTGGACATTAACTACAGCCAACTTTTCCAATTATAGCCTTTCTTTTTGTGCAAAAACTTTGTAATCTCTTAGTGAAATGACATTTTTTTAATCCTACCTTGAAAAAATGCATCTAGAAATGAACTCTGTCCTCCTGATCCCTAAAAATCCAGGCTTCTTCCACCCACTATCAAAGACTTTTTCTCTCTGATGTTTAGCTAATTTGATGATTCTCAATTTATGATTTTATAGCTGCAATATTTGACTCTTGCAAAACTTTGGACTGCTTAGACAGACAGTTCACAAAACAAGACTTCTACTGTCAATCACGAAGGAAATACATCACTAATATAGGCCAAATTGTTTTTTATTTAAACACAATACGTCGGCTACTAGTTCTTGACTTTAACCTTCAGATAATAATCCTGGATGATTTTTCATGAGGACTACCATAAATCCATATTATCATGATAAAATAATAAGCCTTTTAACTGATGCACTCATATATGTTAATTATCCCGATCCTGCTGGTAACTTGGTTGCTTTACTAAGTTCCTGATATGCAGCTCAGTACCTCAGTACCTCGTGCCTGTGGTTTGGCAGTTCCCTGGCAGCAGAGAGACAAAGGCCCTTCCATCCTGCCACACAAGGCCTGCACATCCATTTCCTCAGAGCTACCACAGGCACAGTGATGTGTTTCTCATGCCCTCATTCCCCATCACTAACATCAGTGTTAGGCAGTTTGGAAGTCAGCACATGTCTAAATAAAATGGAGTAATTGTGGCTGGGCTATGGAAGGGGCATGGAGGAAGGGGATAGAGATCACTTGGCTCTATGGCTGTAGCTCTGTCACTCTGAATGAGGGTTGAGGACCTCACTGAGCTACAAAAATATTGCCAATACCCTCTGTGGTGAGGTCAGATATACTGTGCTTCCTGAGGCTCTTCATTTATTCAAATGAAGATTTAAGATCTTTGTTTAAACACTGTAAGATAAGGAAAGAGTTACATGGTGCTATTTCATTTTCTATTAAAAGTTGCTGCCCTAGAAATACCTAGCCTATTTTTTTACCTACTGATTTTTTCATTTAAAATGGCTCTAAAATATATGCAAAAAGGCTGCTAAACAAAACATAATTTGCTGATTTAACTGCTAAAAAAGTAATAAAAACTATTTAGCACTACTTTCCTCTAAAGATCAAACTGTTCTATACATAAGGTCAACCCAGACAAACAAAGAAAATCTTAGCAATATTTGAACAGAATTTTTTTTTCATTTTTAACTTCTCTTTTCTGTCTCTAATTCTAGTTTTCTGTCTAATTTTCTGTCTCTTCTCTTTTCTCTTTTCTAATGTTTTCACTTACTTATTTTGATATTTTATATTGCTTTTTTCTTTGTATTACAGAAAAACCTAGTTGTAAGTGAATTAAGCCAAATAAAATGTTTGGTTGGTGACAAGTGTCTTGGAGTGATCTGTAGCATGAGTGAAATTACATGCCTTCTGGTGGTGCATGTAAGTTTTCAGGACCTCAGAATTGTGGTTGAGCTGATGGTGGATGTGTGCAATACATCACAGCTTTTCATGGAAGACCTGAAGACAGCTGTTAATTAGAATAACCAGACTCTCTTGTTACTCTCTCAAAAATTAATAAAGTGGATTTTGTTTTTCCTAAGACATAACTGATTAACTGCAAGGCTTCTTCAGAAACAGTAGTGAAATATACTTTTAGTTAGCACTGAACAGCACATGCAGTCTTGGGTAATTTTTCATACTATTTTCCTGAAAATCAATAGAAAAAATGTTTGCATAAACAGTTGTTTGCTTGCACTGACTTAACCTACTTTTTCAAAATAATTCTCATGTAAGAGTATTTCACAGTGCATCATTTTACTGACATTTTCTGCCATTTTTTATAATTTACACAAGTAATGGCTGCAAAGTAGACTTGGAGACAGGAATATTAAAGGACACTGCTCTGCTGTAAAGCTATATTTATTGAAGTCCATCCTCAAGGAGTTCACAGTAGTTACCCTCACATAAAAATGTGATGCACAAGTGAGAAATTAATTTTATCTACTTTGCCCTGGATCTCACATCAGGTATGACCTGCTCACAGCTTGTTGTTATTAATCAGTTCAGTAAGGCATACTAGCATTTCCTGGAATACTTATATAGTAGACTATATAATACATAATAATCTATAATCACAGTTATACCAGTGTGAAACTATTTATAGCAAAGGAAAGTGTTTTTCTTTTCTGTAGAGATATATACTGACAGAAGCAAATTAGTGTAACTGCATGCAAGGTGGGTAGATGGAAGATTTTCCTACAGTGGTGCACTCACACTGATGTGACTGTAATATGCAGACAAACCTTAATGCCATACTACATCACTTTGGTCTGTAGGGTGGTTGTAGCACATCAATAAAAACAATTTATAAAGACCATGAGGAAATTCTTTGAAGAGGAAAACAAAACCCTTTATATCTTCTGGATACACAAGATATAAACTTGTGGTTTGTAAGTAACTGTTGAATACCACCATACCTGGAAAATATTACATCATCCAGACCACAGTCATGGGAAAAGATGCCAGAGAACTAAATGTGTCTAGGATTGTATATTTGTGTAATCTTATCTATTAAAGAATGATGACAAGAATTTGTACTTTTTGTACTGGGATTAGGTTCACACTTCTGAGTCCATGGACAAAGTTGTAACTGAGCTGAGTATTTTTTTTGTTTCCAGCAATGACATATGTCTTCAGTCAAAAATCTCACATATAACATGAGTCTATTTAAGAAGGTCATCCAAGATACATCTTTATGTTTAAATATATTCAACAGAGAAATATAAGTAATGCCTCCATCCATGCCATTGCACAGTAATACCTAAATGTCCCCACCATTCCAGAGCATAAAAAAGAAAAACCTACCAAGCATAAGAATAAATAACTTCCTGTCTTTATACAGATACATTTTTCATAGGAAGAAATGGTAAATATTTTCAGAAGTAAAGACAAGCTATCATTGCATTTTTCTTTGCTATGTGACTAGCCAAAATGTAGGCATGCTTTTAATAAACAGAAGCTCATGTTTTTAGCAAGAGCAGTTGTACACCATCTTAATATTTACCATTAAAAGGCTAGATGACAAGACTTTTTTTATTGAAATGAAGAGTATCATAACACATAGGGAAATGTTTTGATTGCCATTATACCATAATCACCATGCTGATATGCAAATGTTGCTGGAAAGACATTTATTTTAAAGCTGTAGCTGAATATGTTTTTGTGTGTCAGTAAAAACAAATGCAGAGATAAGACAGGAAATAGGGAAACTCCCTGAGATGCAGCAGAGCTTACCTGAGCACTTCCCAGCAGATCTGCTGCTTAGCTGTCCAGTGCCTGTGAGCCCCTGAAATAGTGAGACAGAATAAACTCAATGTAACCATCATGTAGCCTACTAAATTCACTTTAACACTTCAAAGGACAAAACATACTCATCATAAACTATTCAAAAAGAGCTAGCATGCAACTCCAGCTGCAAGAGATTTTGTTCACAAACTGAACAGCAATCGGCCTGTACTTTAGCCGCATCAAAAAAGTAAACCAATCACATTGACAAAAAGCCACTGTAAACAAAAAGACTCTGTATTGAAAGGATTAACAGTTTTGGCATCCCTACCATCAAGTCTTCTGTTCTTTTTTTTTTTTTTTCTTCATCAAAATTTAGGTTATATATTTGTTGTTAGCAAGAGTTGCATTACTATTATTGTTAATTTTAGTTCTGTTTATTACCTTGAGGGTTATATATTGTAGAATAATTTTGTTGTCACTAGTTAATGTTAATTATTTGTTTTAAAGCCTATATACCTATTTGTTATCTTTTGGTAGGTTTACTTTTTTAACTATCAGTAACTTAAGAACTGAGAATATTTTACATTACTGTTGCATACTCAAAATTACAGAGTTACTATTAGTGTTACCTGTTTAACGTTTAGTCATCCTTTGAGTCCTGCGACATATTTCCTTAATAATCATCAGCCATCAAGTCTGATAGTCTCAAAAGAAATATCAGCCCTCTAAACTGCCTTCAAGGGCGGTGATATTTAGCACTGAAAATTACAAATAAAGTTTTTGAAGTTGAGTACCAACAGCTGGGCAGTGACACTGATGATTTGTTTATCAAGACAAATTGTTATATACTACGAAAAATGCAGTCAACGCACTCTTCAGAGTGAAAACAAATAGGTGAATCTATGCAATGCTTACATGTTGAATGGGATATTTAATGTGCGGGGAAACTCAAAGGTTGAAGAACTAGCATTTAGACAGTCTAACAGTGGTAAGTGGTAATCTTACCTCTTTAAACTCCATTACATTCTCACGAGAGACATGCTAATACAAACAAGTCAATCAGAGTTTGTGTTTAGCAAGATCAAGCTTAAAGGATAGTTTAAAATCCATTTATTGTTCTAAAGCATTTTTTTCCATTAACATGTTATACATTAGTGGATACTAACCATGATTCATGTAACAGTTTAGTTTGTTAACTTTTATATTATTTAACAACCAGAAGTTATTAATACAACTTTTAAAGTCTTACACAAAAAATCTTAAAACAGGCTTGGGTTCATTTTTGTAATTTTTATATAAAAAACATTTTAGGCATCTCTTGAAAAAGAAATAAAGCAGGCATTTAAAGCTAGAAAACAAGTAATTCCAAATTTAGTTTGTTACAAAAGGTTTCAGCTTTATTGACAAATTATGGCAAACATATTTGACAAAATTATGGTTTCCTATTTAGAGAAGCTTACACATGGAACTTTAAGTGAATTTTTTTAACAAATACAGGTTAAAACACTGAACAACTTCAGTTAGCTACATACATACAGTAGCTGCTTGTTTTCAACCCCATTAAAACAGCATTAAAAATTAAATTTACAAACTTAATATCGAGCATCTTAATCTAAACTAACATATATTTAAAAAGACAGGTTAAAACATCTTATCTACAGCTTGATTATTGTCTGGCTTGGAAATAAAAAAAGAAATCATATTACAGTCTTTCAGCAACCCTAAACAGAAACTCAGCCTTAACTAGTATGTAGAGAGACTCAAGAGCTGTAACAGTGTCATGCTTTTTAGTTACACACAGCAATGAATACAACCAACAGAACATCATCTTTGAATAGTTTATAGACAATGCTTGCCAAAGGTTTTTTGTCTCTGTCTTTTTAAGTCCGTGTTATAAAATAATACTAATGCCAATGTCACGCCAATGTATAGGAAATACAAGTAGTACATAGGATAATAATGAGCAGTAATCCCTAGGATAGAAAAGAAATGGACTATTACTTGTCTTGTTGCTGTTTAAGTGGAGACCACAGGCTATTAATTGTCTTTGAGATGAGGTCACAGATGAGGAGGACCTTCAATATCTACCATAGGGGTGTTCCCTGTAACCCCCTCTGGCTGACCTTGGAGGTGGTGCCTTTAGGCTGGAACGGGTCGTGGCCCATTCTTCTTGTGCTAAAAACAAAAGAAAAAAAGTTTTGTAAATATCTAAAATTGAAAGAACAAAGGGATGTCACTGCTAATGGCTGTCAAAATTCTTGAGGGTTCTGGCTAAAAGCTTTGGAAAAACAAAATGAGGATGGTGTTATCATCCATTTCTTTATCCTCCCACAAAAAATCTTACAGAAAACTAACCTACTTCTCTACACAGGCAACCTGTCTATCTTAGGAAGTAAAAAAAGCCCTACTCCTTCACTTTCAGCAGAGAATGAATAACTACTGTGTTGGCGGTACAGTCAGCTCTGGAAAAATCACTACATTAGTCTGCCAGTTCAGAATTTATTTGATGTTTTGAGTTTCTAGTATTTAAGTTAAAGCAGAAATTTGAATAGCATTTAATGCAGTTGGTATGGTAACAAGATGAGGAGTTGAATCATGACAAGATAAGAAAGATATGTTTGATTTTTTACTTCCATTTGAGACCAAAAGAAAGAAAATAATGGAAGAAAAATATGTAGAAGTGAAGCTACCACATTAAGCAAGAGATTTTACTTTGCAGTATCTTTAGAACACTTTTTCAAATTAAGTGAATCAAATATGCTCAGGAAGAATAAGTTAAAAAATGTAAGTCTAGTTCAGTTTTTACAACGCTTCTGCAAATCTTCTTCCTCCCTGACATGATACTTCTGGAATTTAACCCTCCCAAAGGCTCAGTCAGTAAACTCCCTACAGTCCTGGTCCAGCACTTGAACCCAAAACTTGAATTATCTCCTAAATCAGCCAGTGGGTCATCAAATGATTTCTGATTTTGTCTTCCACAGACTTCAACTGATCATGCTAAGAGTGATTGAAATGGAAATGCACAAACCGTGGTGAATCATATCATGCCAGATTGCATGCTATCTTGTTTTTGCTAATGACTGCTGACTTTTGTGGCCACTAAGAATATAAATACTGTCATGAAGCAAAAAATACTAAATGGTTAAATTAGGTATGAAATATTCCTTTTGCAAAAATATGTGACTGTGAGAAATGAGAATATAAAATTCTGAAAGCTATTTCTTCTCTGCAAGATGTCTTCCCTGCAACTACACTTCATTATCTCATTGCCTTGAGGTATGAAAGGAATAGCAGCTGTAGAGCCAAAGTGAGTTCAGGCTAGCATGTATGGAGTGGGCATCTCTGGAAAAGATTTGGTAGCAGTTGATCTTGCTATGGAACAAGAAACACTCCTACTGTGATTTCCTGTGCACTCCATTTATCTTCTTTCTCTTCAAGTTCTTTGGGATGTTCTTTTTCTGAACATCAGGGGTTTTATGGTCACATGAAACCAAAGTTTACTGTGGAAAGCTACTGCCTAGAGGGTTGGAGAAGTGGCAGCCAATATGATATAGTTCTAAATCCTCAGGTCTCTTATTCCTACAGGGAATAAATTTCTGTATAGTGAATTTAAAAATCCTGCCTCTGCAGTACGTATCATTAGACCCTTTAAAAATGGAATTTTGCTGTAAATTTTTTCCAGCTTCAATTATCCTTTGCTGAAGTGTTACTACATTTGCAAAGAGGCCTTGGTACAAGAAAGATTTATACGGAAAAAGAGAAGCTTCATTTATATAAATGAAAATGGCTGAAGTAGTAAAAATATTCAGTAAATGTACAACACAAAGACAAGCCAATTTCTTGTTCCTTTTTAGTCCCCTCACTATTGTCCAAATTGAAGCACCTTCATATAAAGGTGAAATGTACAGTCTTTTTGGTAGTACTCATGCAGTAAAAAAATGACTTTATATTACCAACTGGAGGAAACTGCTTTTCCTTGACTGCTCTTAAAGCAAATTGCTCTTGAGACTGTACACGCTTCTGATATGGAACAAAAAATGAATCATAATTTGTGGTACAAAGCACTTATGCTCTTTTTTTCAGTAACATGGTGGACCTATTTGCTCGATTTCAAACTTTAACGCCATCATTGAAATATGATGTGATAACTGACAGCTCCTGTCGATATTGCATGATAGACCCTACTATATTAACAAGTGAATCCACAGCCAAAACAGATGTGGAAGTTTTGGGACTACAGCCTTCAACTAGGAAAATCCTGGTGTCTGCCACTCATACAGCAGTAAAGGATTACATATTTATATGGAGGAAGCAAGATGATAGGGAGCAGCACTGTCAAAGAGTCTCTGAACCACACTGTGCCTGTCTATTACTAGATGCAGCCACACCAAAAAAGAAATCAGATTGCTAGTGTTCTTTCCTAGAGGGGTTTTTAATGAACAACAATATACATGCATGCTACTAATAAAAGGTTTCTTGACATGAAAGCTGCTTTCATGTCTTCCTTCCAGAAGTCCAAGGTAACCTTTTTCTTTCAGCACTAAGAGAAGAAAGGGAGCTCCTGAGAATGGCATCTCTATCTTTGGGAACAATCTTAAAAGGCTGGTGTCCTATAGACTACCTCAGCAGTCACACAGAGATTTAGGTAGCTTGTTGGGTAGCAGAAGGGTCTAAAGTTTGATTAGCAGGCTGAGCTTCACTGTGAGAACAAAACAGTGAGCTAGCCTGGTCTGCCTGGTCCTTCTCTGAAAGACTGTGCCAAAAGGGGAAGGAAGGAGAGAGAGCCTGGACATATTTTGTCTTAAGAAAGTGGCATGTATTTAATTTTAAGAAAGTGACATGTTAATGAAATGGAAACTGAAAGGCATTTCAGGTGAAGAGCAGGCAATAGATGTAGCTTTGGAGACAGAAAGGTAATTGGGAGAACTGCGAGAGACTGCCCAAGAGCTGAAGAAAGGTGCAGGTGGTTGTTGTGTTCTAATGCTGATTCCTTTTCCTTTTTTCTCATTCCTGTGAAGAGAAACCCTGTGGAGTCTGACCTTCCCCTTCCCTCGGTGACATCCAGACTTCCATCCAGTCTTTCTGCTCTAGCAGAGCACACTCATTCCCTGTCCTTTTCACTTCTGACTGTCTCCAGTGCTATCAGGTGTCAAAGACTGTGGTTAAAAAGAAATCCACACAAGCAGCTTAATAACTGAGGGCAGAGGGTTCAGATTTTCAGGAATTTGGTGTTACGGGCAACTTTGCCATTCTTAGTTAAGGAGAAATATTTTATGTTTTGCTTTCAGAAACTAAAAGTATAAGTTATTGCAGAATGATAGAAACTTAAGAGAGTTTATAGGTGAGGAATCTGAGAGTGCTTGGGCTGAAGGATTGCTTTGGGTGTGATAGTGTCATAGCTACTTTGATAAGAAAGTGAAGACATGGGCACAGTGTTTTTAATTCCACTGCATATGTCTTCCAATCTGCTATATGCTCCTGTGAATTGGTATTTGAAGTTCACCTTTAGGTTTGGTTGAATTTGCATGTTAGTGTTTTTGCACTGCTTTTTATAGTTTAGATGGACTCTTATTTACTTTACTGTGTTCATTGAGTTATAGGAATGATTCCAGTACTTATTACAGAAATAACTGATACATTATTTGAGGCTGTCTTTAAAGATTATTTTTTGATTAACTGCTAGGAGACTCCATAGCTCTGTCTAAATACAGATTTTTTTTTTTTCTTTTTCTTACTGGGGAGTCAGAATGTAAAAAGGTCATACAATTTTTAACCTGAGAAAATTCTTTGAATATGGGGTCAAAACAATAACATTTATAACACAGAGATGGGTACATATGAAGTTGTTTCTGTCTTAGTATTTTACCTATGCATTATTGAAAGCACAGAAAAATTCAGTGGTCTATCCATGTGGCTATCATCAAATAATAAATGTCTTTAAGTAAAGATTTGAGAAAATCACATTTTTTTTAAAACTCTTCATTTAGAATTCTGCAACCTTATAATGGAATTTTCCAGAATTGAATAAAAACTCTTTCAAATATGAAAGAGGAAAAATGCAATATTTAAAGGGCAGATCACAATAATAGATGAGTTAAAAATAAAAATATATATTAATGGCATGTGATTTACATAGGAATATATTATTTCCTTATTATTTTTTATTTATAGTCATTGCTTAGTCCTGGTACTAATCAAGACCTGATCACTTTCTCTTACCAGTAACTTATTTAACATCTGAATATTGTCCAAATTACTGGGCATGATTTTGTTAATTTCTGGTCAATTATTTTGGATAGGGGGCCAGGAAAAGATTAGAAAGAGCTATTCTGATTAGATAGTTAAGATGTATATATCAGGAAGTAGTGTAATGGTTCAATTTGATTTTTCATTCACCTTTTGGGGTTTTAGAAATAGAAGTTGATAATGATTCAAAATAAAATAGTTTTCTTTCCTGTAAGAAAAAAAAAATCTCTTACTGCATACTCCATACTGTGGAGTGAGCACACTGCAGAGGAATTTGGATTACTAGCTCTACTCCTTGTTTTCTCAGTGACCTTGGACAATCGTTCAATATTTTGTGGTATGGCTTCCTCACTGGAAGAATGAGACAGGGATACCTCCCTCCCTGGAGTGTTCTGAGATGTAATTAATTGCCTGAGCAGTAAGAGAAAAGTGATATAGATGTGCTGGGCAGAAGAGCCAATAGAAACCACATATAGCTTTAAAATGAGAACTCTTAAAATTAGAATGCCTTTCTTTGGACAATTCAATTTATGCTGTATTTCTAGTAAGACTCCAGTAAAGGATGGATGAAGACAAAATACTACTTGCAAATGGTTGGAAAATTTGTCCTACCCAAGCTAATGACTGAAGCTCAGATAACTTTGACAAAGCCAGTATTTCAGCCCAGAAATCCACACAGAAAAGGTAGCTACACTTTTTTTGTGCCATAATTGGACAAGTAGATATAATTTTTGACAAAAATGCAAGAACAGATTTTTTTTTTTTAAGGAGAACATGCACTTTTTTTCTCTCTTCTGGTCTTTTTTTGCTTATCTGCAAAGCTTCCAAAATACACAGGATTTTCTAACTTGATATCTATGCATAATTTTATTATTTTGTGAGAAGAAGAGCTGAAGTGACTCTTTCAAATCACAAATGGCACCTTTCTGATCTGAGATTTGGAGTTTTAAGAAAACAAGAAATGTTCTCAAAACACAGGCTCAAGCCAATTAAACTAGCTTACACAATTCTGAGTACCATTTATTTTACTAGACCTGCAGTATGAAATATATACAGCTTAAAAACTAGAAATGAATGCAAAACCTTGTGGTTTAATACTCTACTTTCCGAACATGGCTGTAGCTCTTCAAAAAAACCCCAAACTACGGCCCCTCTGCTTGATAGTACCTTCTCTTCAGGAGGGCTAACAATTTAAACTGCACAGCTGCTCCAAATCTGCTTTAGGGTTGAGAGCTTCCCTGGCTTAAACTGGAAGTGGAGGATCACAGAACTGCTCCAGCTGACAGCACTGGAGCAAGTGAGAAGTGCTTGTGCAGTCCCCTCTGCCAGCTCTCCATGTAGGTGAAGTACTGACAGCGAGATTTGCAGTAATGACCACTGCAGAAAATGATTTCTTAGAAGGCTGCAGCCATTTTTGTAGTGAACACCTGTTACAGACAGGGAAGGAGCAGTATCAGAGTACATTGACAACTAGGTTGGGAAACTGCAGTGCCAGGAGGAATAAGACTCTTAATCAGTGATGTTGTGAGGTGACTGTTAATGTTACAGTGTAGGAGTTCTATTTTTCACTTATTTTCAGTGAAAATTAATTTTATATTACTTTATGGTCATGCAACATGAAACATGCAGTGATAAACTCCATCTGGAATTAAAGAGATGCACATCAATATTACAGGGCTTTTGTCTTAGATTCCCCAACTCTACAGTTCCCATGGTGCAAGACAGTGAAATTACCATTTGAAATATTACATAGGAAAGTTTTGCATGATTTACTTATTCTTATTCTGTCATAAAAAATGATTTATAATTCAGAAGTAATAGAGGAAGCACAATAAGTTGCTATAAATTAAAACCAATCTTGTGCTACATTTTTGTAGCATAACTGGAGTACAAAAGTCTTAGGATACACAGACAGTTAAAAAAGTGTGATGAGTTTAAATATGGGACTTCATAAAGAATTATAGTCTAATTAAAACACTGATTTGACAAAACAGCAGTAGCTCTAGTATCATCCCCACATTAGTCATCATAGCTGAATTCAAAATGTGCTCCTTTCCCTGCAAACTTTCAAAATCATGCTCTTATGAAAATCATAAATCTCCTCTGAGGGAATGAATGCCATTTGAGATACAGCTAAGGTGATTCCTCCAGTAAAAGAACTGATAAAATTTTGCAGAAAATCAAGAAAATGCTTTTGTCAGTCCATTCTGTCCCACAGTAGGTATGCTGCTATCAGTAAGTGTAGGAATGATTGAAACAGAAGATTAAAGGAGGGCAATTTATTTGGTGTATCTTCTGTCCATATGCAGTAGAAATCTTCAATGCCTCCTGTTTCCAGTGAAATAAAAAATTGGGTGCTGTACAGGAAGACTCAGGAGCATTTCCCAGGACTAGGTGTACATCTTCCTCATGCTCTGCAAGACACTAGATGCCTTAATCAGCCTAAAATGAAGATGGTCATACAGAAGCACGACACACTCCTCAGAATCATGGCTCATGTAGCAAGGTTGTGAGCAGGAGCAGCTTGGGGGGCATCTGGATGCAGGTGCTCTATCAATATTAGCACACAGTGCACACTAATAGGGATGAACTGCAGAGGGAAACAGCTGACACTGAGGATCTGATATTCACAATACAGTTTCTACAGATATTTTTCATTTCAGACTGGCTGTAGTTTGAGCCTCTGGAAGTGAAATCTCATAAACAGTTGGGACTGCATCTTTTGCTTTAGCCTCAAACTAAAATTTATGTACTTCAAGACCCATAAATGCAGATAACTGGTAAATCTGCATCTAAAGAACCCTCCTGCTCCCGTGCCACGTAGAAGCACCCAATATGTGCTAAACAGCCAGCCAGGTGCTCTGTCAAGACAGGACAAAAATCTCCACCACAATGGTACAAACTGTGCCTTATTGCCTCTAAGATGCCTAATTAATAATCAGATGGATTAGGAAGTGGTTGTAAAGTCACGTCCCAAGAGTAGTGGTCAATGGCTCGGAGTCCTGATGGGCATGGGTGACAAGTGGTGTCCCTCAGGAGTCTGTATTGGGACCAGAGTTATTTAATATTTCATTAATGACAGAGGCAAAGGGATCGAGTGCACCCTCAGCAAGTCTGCAGATGACACCGAGTCAGCGGTGCTGGTGACACTGCTGGAGGACAGGAGGCCATCCAGAGGGACATGGACAAGCTCGAGAAGTGGCCCAGGGGAATCTCCTGCAGTTTAACAAGGTTCTGCACCTGGGTCAGGGCAATCCCTGGTACCAATCCAGGCTGGGGGATGAGTAGATTGAGAGCAGCCCTGATGGGAAGGACTTGGGGGTGCTGGTGGATGAGAGGCTGGACATGAACCGGCCTTGTGCACTCATAGCCCAGAAATCCAATGTATCCTGGGCTGCATCAAAAGCAGAGTGGCCTTCCCAGCATGGGAAGGACATGGACCTGTTGGAGTGAGCCCAGAGGATGGACACCAAGATCATTAGAGGTGTGGAGCACCTCTCCTATGCGGAAAAGCTACAAGAATTGGGAATGTTTAGACTGGAAAAGAGAAGGGTGAACTAATTGCAGCCTTTCAGTATCTGGAGGAAACTTCCAAGAAAGATGGAGAGGGACTTTTTACATGAGCATGCAATGACAAGAGAAGGGGAAATAGTTTCAAACAGAAAGAGAGCAGGTTCAGATTAGATCTTAGGAAGGAAGTCTTTACTGTGATGGTGATGAGGCAACTGGACAGGCTGCCCACAGAAGTTGTGATTGCCCTGTTCATGGCAGTGTTCAAGGCCAGGCTGGATGGAGCTCCGAGCAACCTGGTCCTCTAAGGTCCAGTGAAAGGTGTCTTCATGCATGGCAGATGGGTTGAAACTACAAGATCTTCAAACCCAAACCATTCTATGATTTTTTTATTCATCCCATGATGATTTGAAGACCCAGACACCACGGAAAGCTTTCTTTGGTATGTTGCCATAATATTTTTTATGAGACACCAAATGTATATACTCTGATTATGTAAATGAAAAAATTGGTGCACGTTAGTAGGACTTTGTTAATTAGTGTTGGTAAAGACATTGTTTGTAATTTTCATACTTCATTCAATCACAAGCCATGTGAAGTCAAACATTTAAAAGATCTATGTCTCTTACATCTGCAAATCAGTCACTATGAATTATTTGAGCACTTGATTTCCCACATTTGAATATTTAAAAGAGACAAGGCTAGAAAAAATAGGGCAAGAAACCCTTAGCATGCTGAGCATAATGAATATTAGGAGCAATGATCTACAACAACAAAGTTATTAAAAATGAGGAAGGAGCTTGGACTGGACTCAACAGCTGGAAAAAACCTCGTATCTCCATCTGCAGAGCAATTGCTATGAAGTGCTTTTCAAAAATTCACAATTATTTTCTCTGTATACATTGTGACATGGCTTCATTTTACTTTGTCATTGCCATAGGGGGTTTATTTCACACTAGGGTGGCAGTTCTTTGAGTTTCTCCATGACATCAGCATGTTTATGTCTTTTAATGAAGAATGAGAATTCATGTCTCCTAAGGTAACATCTCTTCAAATCAAGCAACTTATCAGAATAGATTCTAGAGCCTTGAACCCTCCATACACACTTTCTTCTGCTAATTTCATCATGATATACTTCTACTTGTTCAGCAGAAACTATCATTGTAGAAAAACTTTATTCACTAGATGATACACTTTTTAGGACAAACACAGAATGAAAAAATAAACAATATAATAAAAGAGTAGTGGAATATTGATGTACATTTTTAGTTGTTAGCTATAAAGGTCTATAAAGTATTTGTTTATGAAGTGCCATCTTTGTAGAGGATTACTTAGCAAACTAATTGTTTTAACAATTGCAAAGCTCTTAAATGGAGCGACTGGCAGGGAATTATTTGTGAAATAGTTAAATCATTGTGACAGCATTTTACAACTTAAATGATGTCTTACATTAAAAGGAATTACACCAAACAATTACACTCTCCAACTTTAATTAAAGATGGAATTATCCTAAAACCAAATACCCAATTCTTTACAATCTATCTCCCTAATGCTAAACTGGAGTAGAATATGCATCAAAAAAAAACCATGGTAATTTTAGAAAATCTAAACAGCCGAAAACTTTTGGTGAAGACACAAAACATTAGAATAATGTCTCCTTAATGCAACAGCAGAACATGCAGTAAAAAGCCTTGCAAGCTTGTCTTGGAAAACAGCAGTAATGGGACTGGAGTTCATTTATATGTTTTCCCTCTTTGTGTAGGTGGCAAGCTACAGATTAACCTTCCTAACTCTTGCCTAAGGCCTTTGGCAGATGGTGTTATGCTAATTTAATTGAGGTGGTTTAGGAGGTTATAGACTTCAACCTATCCTTTCACTATCTATCTAGGGTTTCTGCTTTTTTGGTAGTAGCAACAAGGAGTCTGAGTGTACTAGTCTCTCAGATACTGCAGTTCATGACCTGACATAAAAACAATAATGGCCATAATTTTCAGCTAATACACAAGGCAGGATATGCACCAGGCTGTGAACTGTGGCATCTGACAAGAGGCACACTCACTCCTGTGGCAGTCTCCCTTGGGAAGCAGGGGCAGAAGCCTCCTGAACCTTCTGCAGCAGCAACTGGCAGAGCTCACCGCTGGGGTCTGCAGCCTTTGGGATAGCTACGACAAAACCAGCCACTGATAAACAAAGTTTGAAATGCTCTGATCAGTACAAGGGCAAAAAAGGATTCAGGTGAAAAAACAGTGAAGCAGGTCAGATGTAATGAATACAGCTTCTTGGTTCTGCCTTCCCTGCAAGTCATATATTCTTCTCCGATATCTCTCTAAAGTGGTCTAACACAACACAGCACTTGAGTCAAGAATGCTGCTTCCTCTAAAAATAAACAACAGGAAAAAGAAGAAAGAAATGAGAACACGAATTGATTACAAAGGGCTTTTTATTTACAGTGGTCCTGTCCAGAGAAGATGCTTTATGGAGCTGGGCATGACATTACATATGTGCAGGAATGATTCTTAGTTACCAAACTTTTGGTGTACATTTTATCCTAATTGATTTGTAAGACAAATCATTAAAATCATATTTCACTAGATATCTCTTCAGATGACAACAGTGCCAGAAGGGAAGCTACAAAATTACTAATATATAATGGGAGCAAAGAATATAAACCTTTTGTTCATAAATTAATCCAGTTTCATTTCTTCTCTTTTATAACATAAGCATCAAGTTTATGTGACACCGTTACCTTGGTTTAGACTTATCTGCAGGTATCAAAACCTTCAGTGACAGAAGTATCACAAATGTTTGAGTGTGATTAGAGGTGAGGATGCTTTACATTTGAAAATTTGTACAGTACTTTAAATGACCGATTTTTTATTTTTAAACTGCGTTCTGAAGATTTTTCTTTACAACTCAAAGCCTATAAGGGCTACATCCACAAGATTTTCAGGCATATGTCTCAAATTTATGTTCCTCAGCCTGGAACAGAGATCCTCAAAATTCTCTAGCAGTAACTGCATAATCCTCATCTTATAAAAAATTTGTAGGAATCTCGTAATTCCTGAGTACAGTATTTCCATGTGCTCAGAGACTGCTGCAGGGAATGCTTTGAAGTGTCTCTACTTTGATCCTTCTGAGAGACTGAGTGACAAGCATGTCAAATCACAGCAGAGCTTTAGTGTCTAACTTCATGAGGGGGCTCTGTACAGCAAATTTTCATTCATGAAACATCCCTTAGTCATGGAAAGCAGCGCAATTTTACACACATGCCTGATCTTCCTATTGTCTTGGGAGATTCCTTGGCTGGATTTGGAGGGGATAAAATTCTTACAAACCTTCACAAAAGAAACTGAGCAAGGAGTTAAGGCAGTTAAGTTATGGATTTTACAGCAGTGAATACTGTTTAGGAATCCATCTTGCCCAGCCTATGCAAGTGACTTACGTTCTTTCTTGCTTAGTACTTCTGTCTAATCAAAGAGATGTGAACTTCCTGAGATTTAAATGGTGTTCAGGTGTGCTCTGCTCTGAAATACCCCTCTGAACCATACTGTGAACAATCCATCCATACATAAATCTTACGATCTTCTGAGGAAACAGTTTCCCCAATCAGAATTCTCTACAAGTTCTTTTAAAAGGAGCAGAGAAGAACCCATGAAAGGTAAACCACCTGCTACTTCTCAGGAGTACAGATAGCAAGAAAAGTCATAGCAGGCAGCCCTTACAGGAGTACTATTGTGATCTATACTTAAGAAGCTACAGAGAACTCTATTTTATACTTTAAAAAGATTGTAAGTATGAAGTAGCATTACTATTTCATTGAATTTATTTCATGAAAAATGAAAGAAAACCTTCTCAGGATTGAAAACTGTCCTCCCTAAAGGTAAGTTGGAAGCAAGAGGATGCATGGAATAAAGTAAAAAGTGCCAAGCTAGTAAATTTTTGATAATTCAGATATTGTTATTGAAAAGGATAAGGGAGAAAAGACAAGTTGTTGCAGAAAACACCGAACAGTTGACAACAAGACTATATTCATGTACCATTTGTCTGTGATCTTATTCAGAGTTTGGGAGAATTTGGAATTACAGAGGTGAGCCAGAAAGAACTGTAAAGGAGAAATATAGCCTTGTTATGGAAGGCAAAACAAGGTGTGAAATTGAACTCAAATGAAAGAAAAACTAAATTTCTGCAGGACGGTGAAAAATGAAGGGGCAGCTGCTTTAATACAGTGTGATGGATTCAGGAGACTTGCAATGAGTTACAAAACATCCTGAAAAAGTAGAGAAATGGAAACAGAGAATTAGGGTAAAGTTAGGTGAGGATGAGAAGGGGTGATAGAACAGATACAGAGAGAACATCTGTGTATGCAGCAAGAGCTCAGAAACTGAGGAAGTTAAGCATGTATTCTATAGCTCTGTAGCTCTGTGTACTCAGATTACCTCCTCAGACAAACAGCGGTGATTTAGGAATGACAGAAGTTCCTGCACAGATTTCCAAGGCATGAAACTGGCAAATTTACTAATCTCCTAAAGTAAGTGAACCAAGAGTAACATAAACAGTTATATATAAATGTATCTGCTTTCAGAAAATAGCAAGATTGCAATTTGAACTATTATTCAACTTTAAATTTAGTCCAGGTTTTTGGTAACACTCATCTTTGTATGCAAATGCCAACTCAGAAAATACTTCAAGCAAAAAACAAAGCAAGTCCACAGTTATCAGCCATGTATTTTAAGTCTAGCAAAGGAAACCCAGGCATACTGGGTTTGTTTCAGTTGCTGAATGGAAAACAAAAAAAAAAGGAGCTTCATGCAGAGCATAAATTTAGTCATGATGCCACTCTGTGAACACTTTGTAAGCCTTAGCTAATTAGTCCATTCAAAATCCCTGCTGGGAAAACAAGTAATATTCTTCCAGTTTTACAAATGAGGGATTGGAAGGAAAGTGACACTACTTTAAATGTCTTGCCCAAACACATGGAGATTCAGCATGGTGGAGTGTAATTAAAAGTTAAACACTGAGTAATTCTTAACTGCTGAGCTCAGACTATTTTCTGCATTGACCAAAAGCTTAGCAGTGCATTCAGGACAGCAGTGAAGAGATCTGTAGATGGGAGTAAGGACCTTCCACTACAGCTATTAAAAATGTATGTGCAAAAAGGAAGAAAAACAAAGGATAACTGAACCACTTGCACAAATATGGATATGCTATTATTACTTGCCTAGCATTGAAAATGTGCTTGACTGCACACTGATTCATTCAAATATATTGTGAGAACTGATTGTACAAAAAAATCAGATATTTCTGATTATGCAATGCAATCATTTTGACAACGTCTCAGTAATGTCTATTTCTGTACCAATACAAAGGAAACTGCAAGTTTGCATTAGTGACATTTGCTTCACAGCTGCACGAATAAAATTATTTATTTCAAGCAGCAACCCTTATATGACCCCTTAGTGTAACCTTCATTTGCAGCATCATTTCCAGCAGCTCTCATTTTCACAATTCTGCGGAAGTCACCATATAGACATAGGATACTTTAGAAGCAGTAAATCAGGCATGACATCTCTGCTGAATATTAGGGTCACTCTTTCAGCCAACAGTAGTCAGCTTTGCTCTGTTATTTCAGTGAAAATCTCTGAGTGAGATTCACTGTGCCACCTGATACAACGTACTGATAATTATTAATAGGAAAACATGGTCTAGACTCTAGTTATTGAAATATTTCACTAATAGTAAACAACAAATCTAGAAAATGGTTTGTACGTATGGGAGCTATGCTTCTCCACCTTTCATGCCCCCTGCACCCAGGAAGTGGAACTTTTCCAGCTCAGACACAGACTCGGTGGAGAAATGCAAAGACTACAGCCCTCCCTCTACTCATACTGCTTAGTGTGGCATGAGATACTCCTTTATCTTGGTGCAGCAGGGGTTCCCATGGTGATACAGCACCCTCTCCTTTCCATTTTGATTGTCTGTATTTTTGAATCTCACAAACCTTGCTGGTTGAAATGATGCACATGACAGCAGCAGATGTATAGTACTGTTGGCACATCAAGCAGACTGAAATTTAACACTGTGGAAGATATTCAAGCACTAATATAAACTTTTGTGTTGCTGTTAAACTGACCTGTGACTGTGAGTAATTGGCTTTGTAATTTTTGATTGAAATTCATCAGTCCAATTTTCTGGTCCTATGTCAAAACTTACCAGAAAGTTACACAAATTATTTTGTTTGATCTTTGTAAAATGAGAGAAATAAAGAAAAGTTTATGGAAGTAATTTCTGAATTCCAGTGACAGATATTTTCCTTTGATTTCACACATTTGCAGAAGATAGAAGAGACCTTACCGTAGCTGTCGTAAGCCTCTTCACTTGTTCCGTGACCATAGTCATAATATTCAGGCACACTGTAACAGATTCAGATAGCCATGTCACTATTATTATGGGAAACCAACTCAAAACCAAAGCAGAGCTCACAAAATAAAAGGCATTTTAACACTTTGACATGACAGCATAGTCCAACTGGTTTCAGGCACAGTGAATATTTAAAGATGTGAAAGAAAATGTACCAGTGACAATAAAAGCTATCACATTTCTTATCTACTGAGCATAAAACAAATCTGATCCTTAATAAATACATAAACTTGGAGATGTGACAAAGACTGAGAGAAATTCTGTCTGCAAAAATGGGGTCTGAAAAAAGACCACTGTATCATTTACTGTTGTCAAACCAACAAAAGAGATGTCATCCCCATTTACCTGTAATTCTAAACATCTCTGTGTTACCAAACTCAACACAGTTTGTTTTCACACAGCTGACTGTATTGTATGGTGTGGAACCTGTAAACTGCTTAACTTCACCAAAAACACTGACAGGTTTCCAGCTTTGATCCTGAAGAAGAAAACATGTTCTCACTGCCTGTAGAGAGAAATTTGATTCTCCACAGCCTTTTTCCTTATGTAGTTATTGGACCCCCACGGAAAGTTTTATACAGTGATCAATAAAACACAAATTGAAAGAAACAAGGGTCTAGGAGTGCAAAATCACATTTAATAGTATCAAGCTCACTTTTTCACTGTTTTCAAAAATTATGTATAGTCATATTAACATGTTATCAAAATATTTCAGGTAATAGTTACATCCTGATAATCAGCAATTCCCAGCTATTATGTGGAGTGGGAAATGTCCAGAAAATTCAGCGTCTAAGACATAATTAAATGGAAAGAGAATTATTCACATTTTTGCTTCACTGTTATAATTATTTATAGTTTACACTGTGTTTTTGGTACCTGGTACCAAATTCAAGATCAGGCTACTCCTATTCTCAGGTAACCGGTTAAACATACAAGAATCAGTCTCTTCCCAGAAAATCTGCAAACTCCATGAACTTCTCTATATTGTATTTCTTCAATCTGCAGTGAACCAAACAGAGAATGTAACACTTTCTCTATTGATAGTTTTTAGTTGTTACTTCTGCTTTTTCCCTGGACACTGTGTGAGACAGACTCTTGCAAAATGAACAGAAGCAGGCAAGCAGCTCAATATTGCTATAATTATAACATTATTGCTCAGGCCATTTTCCATATTGGATTATTGTTTTAAAAATATTAGTTTACACTTGGGAGAGAAGCTTAGTTGACAGTGGAGTGCAAGTAGAAATATTTCAGAAGTGCAATAGAGATAAACAAGCAATCTATAACAATTATTTTCTTAATGTAATTTTAATTTAGTTCACAAACAGCCTGTAATCAGATTTTTAATTTCTTGAACTTAATAGATATCCATAACTATTCTTGGAATAATTTCTGAGAATGATTCATATTCTATACCTCACTTGAGAACACTGACTGCATGTATCTGATAACAGACAGTCAAGCTGTTTTGACTTGGATCAGTTCATCCCCCGAATGGCTAGTGATAGCTCTCATAGTTTTTGGCTACAAATATCCATGGATTTTCTTTTTTTTTTTTTTTTTGGTTTGTTTGTTTGTTTGACTGAAAATGTAACTAAAATTGTTGTGCATTAATTCAGTAATTTATTCAGAAGTCATTCATGTGAGTGAATGAAGTACAATGACACCAGTTTCTCAGAGAGATGAAATTAATTTGCTGAAGTAGTTGCAGAAAATGGGCATAAGAATAACATGAATGAAATTAAGTTAACACTTCAATAAAGACTTTTCCCAATGCCAGCCCAGCTCTATAGGACACAATCACTGTCAAGATTTCCCAGATAATGGAAACCATTCAGTTGCTTGAAAATTAATTATCTAAATATACCGACCCTCCTATTGAAATGGTGCAAGAAACAAACAGGAAGAATACATCTTTTATTCGTAGAACACCATATTCATTCTGTACTATTTTGCAATTATTTTAGTACCCAATTAAATAAAATTACAGGATTATGTAAGCTGAAATAAAGCACTGCAGCATCAGGGTTACATCATTTACCTAGTCATAGCTACAAAGCTCATGGCTTAGATGTCAGAAATGACTTGCACTGTTCAGAACAGACACATGACATACCACCCAGCCCTGGCACACAGCCACATGAAAAACTAACTTTAGAAGCTGCATTTTAGCATACTGCCTGCTTTTCTGGGTAGAGGAGGGTGTTGGACTAGTGAGTGGTGTTAAAAAAAAAGAAGCACAAGAACTCCTATCTTCTGCCAGCAGATAAGATGCTAACATTTCTTCCTGATATGTTTTTGAAAACCAAAGCAGCTGCTTCCAAATGTTAGCTTTTAAAGAAGACCAATCCAAAGCCCAGTAACTTATCAACAGCAGTCCTGCTTCCAGTGATCACTGATGAGGGCCTTGAGCTATTACCCATCATAACATCGAGCAGAATGCAAGACTTGCAAGAGCAGGTGAAAGATTCATTGCTACATTATTGGTGTGGCACATTTTTATTTGAGAAAGAAACACACAGTCATAGAGATAATAAGGATGTGAGATAAAGATCCTGCAGTGAACATTCTGAACTGAAATACACTATCAACAGAATACTAAGTTAATACACTAACAATCATAAAATAAAAACTGTATTACAGCTATAAAAATAAAGTAATTTGTTGCATACTGCGTATTTGATGTCTGAGAGCACAATACTTAACACATTCCTGAAAACACCTAATTCAGAGCACAACACGATTGTCATCTCAGGAAACTTCATTTCCCTGAATATAACATCTTTTTCATAGATTTGAGCAAAAATGACACTTCAAATTCCTTGCCAACTCATATTGAAAAGTGTTTTGAAGAATATGTAAGTGAATAAAACTTATTTCTTACTGTGAAATACCAGACTTAAACTCATATTTTGTGAGCCAGACAGCTTATCCATTCATCTGCTTTATTTTAAAACTCTCTGAATACTCACTATCATCTATTATATGCATTTAGTTGCAGACATTTTCCTCTGTTTTACAGCCAAGTAAACAATGGGCGATATTTATAAAAAATGCGTGATAGATTATGGCTTTACAAACATGAGGTTCTCTCTTTTTAAATTACTGAACTACAGAGAGATGTAGTTCCATTTGCATTATGGCCAACTGAGAAGGAAGCAATCAGCAAATGCATTCAGCATAAATAATACTTGTTTATATAATTTTACAGTTCTCAGACTGTTCCTGGAAAATATAGTGATCATGAGCTTTAGAAACCACTGACTCTCTTGGCAGTGCTAATTGGAAACAAAACACCATTATCTATCATTAGCATTCATTACTTGCAAGCAACACGAAGTGTAATTTACTTAAAGTACATGCACCCACCTGAAAGCAGGATGCAACACATTTTATAAAGCAGACAGGATTAACTCATTACCAACTGCTCAGCTTTTACTTACACTGTATTTTAACACCAGACTTCTGAAACATAGAGGTCTTGACTTACACTTTAGAAAACTTTTACAGGTAGCACTCATGGAAAAATTGATATACACAGGGGTACATCTCTTGCAAGCAGTTTAACTGGGTTTGTATATGAGAAATTCTGATGTAAATTTTCTCTATAAGAAATATTTACAACGCAGATACATGACGCTTTCCTAATTCCTATTCTGTGGCCAAGGAGATGAATAATACATATACTGGAAATGTTCATAATCTTTACCTGTTTATGCTTCATTTTTTAACTTTTCATTTTGGTTCATATTTCTGAACATGTTCATTTTAAAAATTTGAAATCAAAGTTTCCATAAACTGTGATCTGTTATCTTCATGCTGATAAAGATGGATCAGTTTCCAAAAAAAAACCCAAATCCAAACCAGCATAAGATGCTTGTTTTTGAGAGATAAGAGTCCTTCAGTGCCTTCCAAACTGTATTATCTAGGGCTCCTGTGATATGACGAAGGCTCAAGTACAGAGACTGTATCTAAATGACAACCTTTAAAGCCAACAAAGACCTTTAACCTCTTGTTAACTCGCACAATTTCAAATTGATATTAGTGCAAAAAAATTAATTCCAGTTTGATTGTGTCAACACCCATGGGAAGCCACACAGCTTTTTGCTCAAAAGCCTGTAGAGACTAGCTCTTTAAAGTGGTTTAGGCTGAGAACCACAAACAAAAGTGTTAAGATTGAAGCCACAAAAGCCTGACGCTTGGGTCAACAAGCTACCCAAGGGAAGCGTGATGTTCACCACTCAGAGGTCACTGGGGTTAGGTACAGGAAAACATGACATTAATGAATAGACTGCATTAGCCTTTGAGCAATCTCTTCCTGCACCTGCAGGAAGCTGCTGGCAAGCGACCCTGGGTTATCAACATCACCATCTGGCTCCCTGGCTGCTCTTACAGCTGCAGTAATACAGGGCAGCAGAACATTGCAAGAAATGTAGAACAGAAGTACTTCTTGTTCCCTTATGCTCTTTGGTTGTGTGTGTTTTTTTGTTTTGTACTTCCTTTCTCTGTTTTTGTTCTTTGGTTTTGTTTTTTGGTGAAGGACGCATCTAAGCTCTTATTCTCAAGTGTGGTTGCAGACACACAATGGGCTCTCTAAAGCCAAAGTGGAAAGGTAAAAGAAAGAGTTCATCTTCTTTAAACATTGCTAATGAATGAATCTGTACAGAAGCATGTTCTGTAGTCTATCCTAAAAGATCCTAAGAAATGGAAAGGCTTTGAGTAAGATGTTAATTTAGATTTAGCAGATCATATTTTTCTGTTAAAATGCGGGTTTTTTTCTTTCCTAATGGTACTTTTTAACTGGTAGAGGGTATGTTAGTATAATATAAGAATATTTTATTGGGAAATGTTTGGGAAGGAGCTGGCCAATTGAGAGGCTTTTGATAAATCACTGGAATTATAACTGTGCCATTAGATAATAGTTAGGCTTCTTTTCTGAAATACATGAATTGGTTGAAACTAGAGATTCAGCTGATGGCAGTGAAGTTCCACAGTTTAGACTCATAATGAAATAGGCTAAAAACTTATACACTAGCCTTTGAAGAAGTAAAAATAATTTGAGATACTTCCATCTTTGTGTTGTAGTACTCAACAATATGAGAGAAAACTAATATTGTGGTTTGGGATTGGACCTCTCTGAGGAGGGACTCCCAGCCTTTGACAGTTTGCAATCAGCATACACAGGTACAGATAAATGAACCTTTATCACTCCTTAGAGATACATCCCAGTCAGAGTTACCTTTAGACAAGATTCTTGAGTCAAGCTAATGCCCAGGATAACTCAAAAGGATCCCTAGAAGTGGGATTTAGTATTTTAGAGGTGGGATTCAATACTTTAGACAAGTGTCTTTTTCACATCC
The DNA here is from genome assembly GCA_027886175.1 of Phylloscopus collybita. Lineage (NCBI taxonomy): Eukaryota > Metazoa > Chordata > Aves > Passeriformes > Phylloscopidae > Phylloscopus > Phylloscopus collybita. The sequence goes on along the minus strand of JAJNNQ010000026.1, from coordinate 32,103,800 downwards.
TCAAATGGATCCTTTGAACTCTTGGTCTATATAAAATTATCTCCTTCTTTCTCTATATAATTTCGGTTCAGTAATCTTTCCAGCTTTCAACATCAATAACTGCTACAATCAAATATTCAGTTCCTGTGCTAATAGGATCCAGTCTAATGTTACTGCAATTGTTTTATGTAAGACTGTGTTTGTAAAGCTTCTCCCTCCTACATGAGGGAGGAAGGCAGCAGGATTTAACACACAGTTGGCCATGAGAGAAAAGCTGTTTACACACAGCAGTATAATTTTGCCTGGAAGAGAGGTAAGCAAGATCTGCATGCACACGTATTACAATATATTAAATTTTTACAAAATAATATCTCATCATGGAAATGTGTGAATAAAGAAACAATTCTAGGAATCTGAAACTTACTGGAACATTTTTACTTAAGAGAGCATTGTATCTATAGGGAAGATGGCAAGATTCCTTTTGAATACAGGAACTTACAGGATTCAGCCTTAAATCACAAATATAGTTCTTTACTCAATACTTCTTTAGAACTAATGGAATATTATGGTGAACATTTTAGTGGATAAAGTCTCCCTTTTTCTGAAAGCTCAATTTTAGTTATATCCAATGTTTTTTAACAGAGGAGAATATCTCCATTACCATACTCCTGGATTTATTTAGTACTTTGCAACACCTTGAAGTTAATCTACATTCAACTGTCTCCAGCATTTTTGTAGGTTTAATTTTATGCTACTGAAAACATGAATTTAAAACTATTATAAACAGTGAAGGCAGTAAAGTCATACAAGCATGGGATTGGAGAGCCAACATAATTGCAGGATGGCTTTGGGTTCTGAATTTTTTGCAAAATGTCAAATAGAAACCAATCTGCCATTTAATTTCACATGGCAATTTCCATTTATCTATTCTACATTCCACTGTCATTTTCTTATAGATATAGAATTCTGACTAACTATTTCAGAATATAATACCAAATGTCTTCAGACACAGTATTTGCAAAGGGAATGATGCAGCATTTTAGGAAATCTAGACAGTTTTAGAGGAAAAACTTTTCTCTAGTTCAGAGTAGTGAAATTTGATTCCACTTTGCACATCGAATCAAATAAATGAGAAGTGGCATTTGAAAACAGTTTCTGATGATGAATGCCATAAGTAGGTTGCTGTGAAGATACATAAAATGTCATATTCTAGGCTTCCTGCCTTGATTGATTTCAACAGATTGGAAATAAAATACAGGAAAATCTTTATTTACGGACAGGCGGATATAAGCACATAGCCAAAATGAAATATGGCAAAATATAAATACAATGCACAGTGCTTAAAAAATGAAAGAGTGAGTAGTAGAGAAAATAATAATGAATATCTAAGTTTTCAAAGAATCAGTGTAACTATTCTACCTATTGCAGCCTGGATTATATTTATGTGTCTATGTATTTTACTACATACTAAGTGTGAAAACCTCTGATTTTATCACCAAAACATTTAACTATGTGGTAATCTGCTAATTAGATTAATGATTATTTGCAGGCTTATCTAACCACTGTTTTTAAAATAAGGACAAAATTATTTCATTTAACTATGGATAGTTCACTACTAATCTGCTGGAGCTTTTTACAGAGCAAGTAGTTGAAAACAGTGGAGCTTCTGAATAGAGTTCACTAAGGAGTGTGCACACCCTACTGAACCTTATACTGCTGTCTTTACAAGTGTACAAGTGTACTAGTCTGTTATTTTACTTGCGCCACTGCTTTGAGAAACTCATATTTGGAAACAGATGTCCATACAGTACCTTGATATCTGGAGGTCAAGCAAGGATAACCAGGGTGAACTGGAGCTCAGTCAAATATATCCTGCTGATGCAAATAATTCTTGCAGATACAACTGGATAAAATACTCTTCCTAAATAATTTTGCTGCATGGCTTTGCACTGATGTGATTGTACTGTAAGCCACATAACTGACATGGATTGAACTGTGGTCCATGTTGTACTCCTGCATATCAGATCAGAAATAAGCAAGTCATCCCTAAAGCTCCTGAACTAGCAGCCCACACTGCAGAAAAAAAGAAGCTATAAATACAAGCTTTGGAGTAGATAACATGGATTTTGCAAAAAAAAAACAATAACCAGGGAAAACAGTTTTTTTTTCCCAAGTCAATAACTTGTCATATATTCAACTTCAGTGGCTGAATATGCTCTTGAAATTTTCTGTGGGTATGAGTAATTAGAAGAATGCAGCACCTATCAGGGGCTGAATGGATAGATATTGCTACAAACAGATAGCTACTGGGATAAAACTACACTGATATGGTCATCTTTTCCATAGCAACACAGTGGACACAGGCAGCACTTTTTTTTTCTTTTACTTCTGTTACTAGTACTGAGAAACAGACGCCAAACTGGTCTTTGCACATAACAGCGCAGCTTTAGGTATTACTGTACCTTTTGAATTAAACAAAATTCAGTGAGATGAAAGGTATCAGTCAACTTGAATTTCTCTGCTTCTGCACCTTTTTTTCTTCTTCAGTCCTCTAAGATAATTCCATTTTAGCAACTATCTAATACAGTGTTTGTCAGTCTCCAAACCTTGCAAGAACTTAAAATTTATTCAAGATACATTACTGCCATCCTTCTTTATGTTGAAGCTTCGATTCTATACTATCATTAACATCTTAAAGGGGAAATTCAGAGATGGCACGGCCTATAACATGCAATTCTGCATCAGAAACAGAAGTTTGATTGTTTGCTCAGCAAATGCAGGATGGGTTTGAAGTGTGAGTTTGACCAAAAAGGAGTTCTTAGGCCAAAATGATTGGCATACCAGCATGAAATGTCTGTTCAGAGGATGGCTGCCTAAAGCATTACATAAATTGTTTGCAAGATTGACAGTAAATATTTTGCTGTGAATTGCTTCAAGGTGCTAAAATTGGGTTTCTGTTATTATTATTGGTGATCTTGGGCACAGGCAGGCATGAGAAATGCTTTTTACCTATGTCATTTTGCAGACACAGCAAGGATGACAACATGCCATCACAAAACCTGTACTGCTGTGGGATGGAATCTGTAACAGTAATGTTGTGCACTATTTTCATCTGTCTTTTATCACTGAATTATTTATTCTTTTTGTCAATAAGTTATAGGTTTCCTGATATTTACAAGTCTATTTACAGCCTAAGGTGGGAGTCATAAGCTCTTCTTTCTTTAGACAGCACACACTCGGCAACTCATTTTTCTGCTGAACTATGTTTTTAAAAAAAGCCATACAGAAAAAAGGCAGAATAAAAAGCCAGGCAACCAGACCTGAAAGCCATTGCCAATATACCATCTACGAGTCCACAAAAACCAGGATGGATCAATGCATGAGTGTTCATGCCAGGCATTGTGGAACAGGGAAATAATATCAAACTCAAATTTTAAGCTTCAGAAAACCCTTTGCTCTTCCTTGTTGGGCACCACTGTTTATACGACGTATGGCTGCTGGGCACAAGTGGATTAAAGAGAATATAAATATACCCTTCCTGGTTCATCCCATGACTCGCCAGTCAGTCTCAGGTTTCCTTGGTATCTCTTTTGGCTGTGAGACATGGTATTTGAATTGAAACTGTTGGACCTGGCAGAGACACAAAGGCCAGTGGAGATGACTGCAGATATGGTAGCCGAGCTGAAGATGGTTCTGTTGGCCATCACAATAATCCATTTCAACCAAATTATTCTGTTGGTCTTGGCTGAGGAGTCTGGCCACACTTTTCATGTGGGACAGTCTGATGCCTAACAACCTCTAAGTAACCAAAGAGGCTGATCTTCTACATCTCCTCACAAAGCTTTGCATCCTTTTCTTCTGGTGATCTAGTGATCTCAGTCCATGAATCCTGGACAGTGGTGATAGTTCAACAGACTTAGAAGTTCCTGGTAAGAAAAAAAGTGCATTACATTTTGAAAGCTAATAGGATTCTCCTACATTTTCTATGTTACAGCTCAGTTGGAAATTAACACTTCTATCATTCTGTATATTATGTCTATATTTTTAAATAAAGTTGTCAGACTAGAGGTTTGGGTGGTAAATCTAGCTGGCAGAGAGGTTTTGAGTGTCCTCTGCCTTACTTTCAAGTTCATAGAGAGTAGTGTATGAACTTAACAACTACTGAATATCTCTTGGTGTGTCTGGACAGGCAGATATTCTCATCAACGAGATCCATCTTCACATTATATGGAAGGGAGGGGAAGATAGAGGAAAACAAGGTTCCATCAAGAAATTCAAATGACAGTGGCCATTTCTTCCCAATTGCCCATGGGAAGTATGTCAGATCTGGTGTCTTCTCCTGCCCACTGATATGGTTGTTTCCTTGTTCTTTTTGATATTGGACAAAGCATTCATTGTAATTACCTTAAAAACTGTATTTTGACATCTGTAGGAAAAAAAATCTAAAGTGAGTTTCTAAATGTCTTTAGAAAACATGTAGTCTTTCACAGAATCCTGCAAATAATGCTTACAGCCTGTGTTGCTGTCCTGGTTTAGGGCAAATTTGGGAGGAAGCCTCTGAAGGAGGTCCCATTAGAAAGTAAATTCAAGCGGGCCCTCCCCCACAACTAGTGTGGGAAAAATTTCCTTACAGAAAAGTGGAAAAAACCTGTTTATTCAACAAACAAAGTGTCCACAAGCACAAAAAGAATGAACAATATCAAACAACAAAACATCTCAATGCTGTGAAGAGAGATGGCAAAATTGAGAAAGTCCTTGCCGTGGGTGTAGCTCAGCTCTCTCAGTCTCTTCCCTCCAGTGCTGGAAAATGTTGTCCTGGGCCCCAGTGGGCCACAGACGTGAGCTCAGGGGGTTTTCTGGGTTGTCAGCCCAAAACAGCTTTTAACAGTTCCAAGAAAAAAGATAGTCCAGGGAACTTCTCTGCCTCAGCAAGCCAAAAACTAACCAAAAAGCAAAGGGGATCTCTGTGCCACTGTCTGCCTGTGCTGCAGACAACACAGTCCAGGAGCAGAATGTGGATAAGTGAGTGCAGTTTCTCCAAACAAACTGCACCCTCCTTCTTTTCCCTCTTAGCTCTCAGAACCAGCCTTAAAGGTGTAGAACTTAATATCCAGCATAAACAGAACAGACAATTGGGGATACAAGCATCACAAAGTCACCCTAGGAGAGTTGGGAACGGCAGACAGTTCATTTAAATCCGTCCTGAGGTTCTACTTTGTGTTTTGTATTGTCATTATGGGACAGCAGGGAGGGAAAAAGTGGCTTTACAAATACATTTTCTGCTATTTAAAGCAAGACATAACTCCATGCAATATAGACAGTCATAATCTGTAATTGTCTTGTCTCTAAAATAAGCCTCCCCAACTTAACAAGATACAGGTGGCACTTACCATAGTGAGAGTCTTGCTTTTCTCTCTTCAGGTTGCTTCTTTGCTCCATTTCAAAGTGTGCTTGAGATGCCTCCTTGGCTTGCTCAGACACGCAGACTTACTGTGAGTTTCATTCCAGCCTGATTCTGAGACTCTGTCATGACCTCTTCCACAGGTGACCCCATGCCCCTAGTTTCAGCCTAAAAATCAGACTGCTGTCATGAAGGACAGAGATTTCTGTCTGGAGAAGTTCATTAAAGTCCCTTAGAGAAGGATCCATACCAAGTGTACTGTTGGACCTGCAACACCACCCCGACTTTTAGTACGAATTTCTAGATAATTGTGCACTAAAGTACAGATGGATCTGAATGGTCTTGGGGACTGATATTTGTGGTGCTCCTTCCACTAAGCCATTATTCTACATTGTAGCACTGTGCATGTTGATACTGTGCTCATTTTCTCTGCTGCTGCTGGCAGAGCTTAGTTTGCAAAATTCTAAATCAGACCTCTTGGACAACAAAGGACTAAATGAAGTATATATGGGCAGAATGACTCTGGCAAATGAGAAGTAGATCCAAGGTATGGAAGACAAAGGCAGGGGTAACAGGTGTTGGCAGGCTGCCCAACCTCTATCTTCACTCTGTGCATGGGGTGAGCAGGGGAACAAGGCATGACTTACTATGAGCTCTGCTCTAAAGCACACTGATGTCAGCCTGAGCTCAGACAATCCACCCTGTCCCTTCATGACTCTCCACCCCAACATGTTCTTCTCCTTGAAGCAATGAAGAGAATAAGCTTGGTCAACATGCACAGCAAGACAGACAGTCAGACAAAAGCATGTACCATCCCTAAGAATTTCCACATTCATTCCCTAATAAGCCATAAAAAGCAATGGGAAACTCTGCCCTTAACATGAACAGAAAACTTGGTGCTCTGCATTAAGCCACTAATTATAATGTCTTCTCATCTCATGATTTAGAATTTCAATCAATCCCAGCAGAGGGAAGCAATGACAATTTTCTGGCTGAGGACAGATATTGTTGGCAATTTTTTTGTTACTTTTTTTCCTTTAAATGACACAGTGGCTGAGATGAGTAAGTACTTCGGAGCAGTAGTACTTACCTTCTTTGTTAAGTGTGCACATGATATGTCTCATATGACTGGAGTAATACTATTAAGCAAGATCTGAGGCTTGGAGAAAACATTTTGAAATACGCATCTAACCAAGTATTTTGGGCATACTATTTCACTGTATTGTATTATTATTTTTATTTTTTGCTCAGTAAGCAGGCATTTCTATGAAGCTAAATGGCCAATAATGTGCAGAAATAAAATTTGTGTATTTAATCGCCCATTTGTTCTTTAAATCCTTGAAATGAGAAGCATGTAGCTCTGAAAGTGCTCTCTTTGAAATCAATAGGCTACTTGAGGCACTAAGTGCCACTCAACATGGGTAAGTACGACCACATGTCTTGTCATATATTTCAAAAGGAAATGTTTCAGTCACAGATTTTAAACAGATTAGGTATCCCGGAGGTAGTTCAAATTATTAGAAAACATATCTGATGACTAAACTTAATAGCTGTTTAATTGACTAAATTATGTGACTATAAATTTTCTTCCTTGTATCAAATTATCACTACCGGTTCTAGCTGCATTATAATACACTCCACATAAAGTTGATATATTTGTCATTTAGTTGCATGGGACATAAACTTGCAAAGAAATTACAGGTTAATTCAGATGATATAAAGCAATGTCATAGCAAGAGATTTCCAACTAATTATTGTTTTTCATCAGAAGCAGTATCTCCTGTGACAATTCACTCTTGTAGCAAAAGGTAGATGAATTTTTTTAAAAAATGTTGATGTACATTTGACAACAAGAATATCTACCTACACAATGACATGATGGGTGCAGCCAGTAATGCATAATTACTTGAAACTGTTAAAGTATACTTGATGGGGTTCACATTTAGGTGCGACAAATCCTTTTAAATATACTTCACTGAATATAAAAATACTTATAAAGTATTTTTTTTATCCACTGAAGTATCACTCACTACAGCAGTTCTGGAGCTGAATGTAATTCTGGCATGCATTTACATCCACAAAGCATTCAGTGAAAAAGATGGGTAAACAAAAAAGCAAGTTTAGGGTTCTCTGGCCTTGGGAGTGTAGAACTCTATATGTATACATCACTTTCTTGCTCAGTGAGAACCACACTAATTCAGTTAAAATCTGTACCTTATTAAAATTTCATTTGCCTTTTCACAACCTTATAAGTACTTTTAGCAATGCATAAGAGCACTTTCTGAATAACTGGCTGAAGGACCCTTTTATCCTTTAGCTTAAATGTGGAAAAGATGCCATTCCATATTTAATAAACATGCAGCTACTGTCAAATTAATGGGTGAGTGTGTGAGGTGTATGTATATAAAAAAGGGATAATTTTTGTTGCCTTATCTTCTTATTGACACAAATCAATATAAGATACGAGTGTAGCCTTTTCCTACTATTCCTCGTCTCAAGGAAAAGAATAAATTTCCAAACTTATCAATTTCGGGAGTTGCTTAGAAAATAACTAGTTGAAAACAGATAGTTTCAGCCTTACTTCTGGCACGTAATTCCCTTCTATAGTTTACCCTGATGGTGGATGCCAACAAGAAACAAGTAACCATCACAAATATTTTTTAAATTTCCTTCTGTTTTTTCCCAAAACATTGTGAAAGTCATAAGTATGAGATGCCCCTCAAAACTTACCACCAGTAAAGGATAAAAAAAGGGAACAAAGAAGTTCAGAATAACATCAAACAAGAAAATTATGTATTTGCTTGTTAAAAAAATACACTTAATTTGCACCAATTTTAAAAGAATAGCTGCTTACATTTTTGCTTCTTCTGAATCTCTGTATATAAACTCTGACTGTCATCATTACTTTTTGATAGCTTCCTAAAGTACTCCAAGTTTTTGTAAAATTTAATGTGTAAACTAAACCAGGAAATTTACGTGAAAAACTAAGATAAAAAAGTGTACTTTGGAGAAATAATGTAAAAGCACAAATGCTTACCTTTGTGTTTGGGTGGCATAACTGTTATCATATGCCTCATAGCTTGGATCATCATATTCACCCCCATATCCATCATCGTATCCCTAAGGGGAAAACAGAACACCACAGCTTAGAAGAGTGATAAATCAAAGCATATTATCAAGCTGTAAAAATAAATTGCATCAACACATGCATGTCATGTTTGCCCACGATAATGTGAAACATGCAGCTGACTGAAGAGAATTGTGAATCATGAAGAACAACCTGTACATTGCAAGAGCAAAGAAATCACTCATTTAAGAACTCGGCTTATTCACTGATAAACTGAGGTGCATTGTCCAAACCACAGTGCTTCAGTGGGATCTGTGCAGAATACTGATGGATGGTAATAAAACCAACAACTTCCAAGCAGTTTGTTACATAAATAGTGCCATAAATAAATACCTACAGGTGAAATGAACAAATGGCAGGTCAAAGATTTTGACTGTTCTACACTATTAAGAATGGTGTTGTGATAAAATCTTAATATTCAGTCTATTAAAAAAAAACGCAAAACAACAAAACATAGCAACCTATGAGAAACAATATTTGTCAAGCAAGTAATGGCATATGACTTTTTTAAATAATGCAAAGTAAGCCCCTTTACTTTCACTGAGCACCCTACTATTTTTAAAGGCATGCTTTTCTGTGACAAATTAACCAACACTTTAGTACAGGTTCCTCCCATCTAACTTAAGGTTCTCACTGAAGAGCTCAGACAGATGCTCAGTTTGGTTAAGACAGAGAGACACAAGTGACTTCAGAAGGAGGACTTCAGCTCATCCTTACACTGAGGGAGTCATGGGCAATTGTAATCCATTGTAGCTGTCTCTGAACCAAAGAATTCTCAGTGGCTCTCAGGAACCACACAATAAATAATTAAAGATATAATCCAAGGGATGACTTTTGATACGCTCTTTTCATAGGACAGGACAACAAAGTAGATAAGAAATGCTGTATGGAAACTCTTTTTTTAGATTATTTCTCTATGATTTTTGGGAGCCAGTATTTGTTAAATTGCAATGAAACATTTTGTTGTCAAAAGAACGTCTTGATGTTAAGGAAAATGCTAAAGGAAACAGCGGACTTAAAAAACTTTGACTCGATATTAATTACAGCAAAAGGCAATTTTCCTCCCCACAAGCTATGCAAAATCTAGTCAGGTTGGTGGAGAAGGGACAGCATGAAGCAGCTCCAAAGTAACAGCAGTCCAATAAACAAACACTCTAGTACACTATCATAACTACCCAAAGTACAGTTAGTTTGGTATTTAATTATTTCTGCTAATTAAACTCCCCAGCAGTATTGAACAAGATTTCACTGGCACTCCTAAATTCAAGAAAACATTCTATGGATGAAACATTCAGTTATGTTTCCTTAGGTCAAGCATATTAAATTTGTCTGTTCCTCTGGGCTACCCAGCAGTGAGGGTTAAGTGTGTATTCCAGGTGAGAGATTTCATCCCTGTGGTGCTCTAAGTCCTGAAGAAAGGACAGGACTCTGCATGGTGACTTCACTCTGTCATCTGTAATAAGGTAAAGCCTTTCTGGGCAGAAGGGAGTGTCCATCTTCAAATTGGGAATGGCCTGTCCCAGACACAAACCCCATCATCTTCCATTTTGGGTGGTAGTGCACTGTTTTGACTTATCTGCAGTAGTATGAACTCATACCAAAAAGTACAGCTAAACACATATTCCTGCAGATGACAGTGATATATTTAGCATTATACAGCTAAATACACAACCTTGCTTCTGGGGACAGGATGAGAGAAACAATGCACCCCAGGAGACAGATGTTAGTCACATTGATTAGTATGCTACTGGATGGGATCCCACTACTGGGAAGATGAGGGTGATGGGAGCTCCTATATAAAGTCAAATAGCTAGAGGACAGACATTTCAGCCTGCTTACCCAACCATCTGAGAGAACAGGAAAGGCAACAATTACGAACTAGCTCTCTCTGTTTCTTTATGCCTAAGGAGGATCAACGTTCAGCATCAGCAGGGTAGAGAACACTTGTTAATATTTGACACCTCTGTGGGTCTATGTTACAGACTTAACAGCCTCCCTCAAGACTCAGAGCAGGTCAATACTGTGCAAATGGTTCAAGTGCAGTGGTTGGAAAACAACATAAAAAAGCACAACCTACCTTTAATAAGCAAAAAAGTATTTTCTGGATAATATTCTTTTATTTGTGCCAATCTATATGAAAATTATCTTCTAATCCTACTCTTTGCATAACATACCAGCATTATTGAAAGTTCAATACAATGTGTTGTACCCAGACACTCACCAAACCCTTAGGTACCTGCAACTGAGACCCAGAATAGCTTCTTTCGCATTCTTGAAACGTCCTAAACTCACTGAGCAGTTTTCTCCTCTTTAACCTTCAGACCCTCAGAACCTACAACTTTAATGTTTGAAAATATTTCTTGGACAGGCACTTTGAGAGATGAAGCACCCAGCTCCAGCCTAGACCCTGACGAGATCAGAAGTTGTGAGCCTAAGGGTGTCCAAATCCACATATTCTGCTCTGTGTGATGAGGATGGTGCTCCAAAAGCAGTTCTGTATGATTCCAGAGACCAAAGCCCAGGATGCCCTCCCCAAATGTAGTATAATTTTTTGCTCAGCACTAGAGTCAGCACTTCATGCACATTCTAGGTCTATTAGTGCTTCTATGAAAACCAACCAAACAACCAACCAACCAATCAAACAACCAAGATTTTTCTGTGTAGAAGTCTTTTTGTCCCACAGTAACTGCCACCACCACTCAGAAGAAAAAGCCTACTACAATGAAGTGAGAAATATACAGTGGGGAGCTATTAGAAATATTCCAAGTCGAACTGATAGCCATTTCTAGGCTAGGTTTTATGCCAGGCTAGCTTCATCTCAGGTATTTCTTAATAAAACAACTTTACAAAACATAAAAAAAACCCAAACAAACCCAACAAAACCTTTATACTTTGTGTCAAGGGAAAGGGCAGTAAGTCTTCCAATGACTAGGATTTGCTCTGGCCCTACAATGATACATATTGGATGCAAGGTAAAAAGAACAGAAATACACATTTGAAGCTGAAGTGGCACTAAGAATGTTTATTAACAACTATGGATGATTTTAAGGAGCTTTGGTATTTAGAGTTGAAAAATAATGACAAAAAAAGATGATGAGTTAAGTAAAAAAATTAAAATAGAGCACAATTTAAAAAAAAAAAAAGACTAATTTGAAAATGAGCTTATTTAAGTATTTACCAGTCTCTCCCCACAAAAGGGAAGACTGGAAAAACTCTTGGGAGAATCTCAGAACAGCATCTGAAATTAGCATTTGCGATTCACTTTAGGAGGAAATACTCCCTACTCTACTACTGATAATGAAAATCATAGTCAGGGGGAAAAGGGGCGTAGAAGCAAAAACGGACATAATTGAAAAGGTTTATATTCTACTATCCAAGAAAAGTTAAGTACCAATTTGATTCAACACTCAAGAGACTACTGAGAAGAATTTATTTTATTTATTTAGATTTACTCAAATCCTCTTCTATTTTCAGATGCTAAAAAAGATATTAGAAATATAAACAAAATTTTAAGTATCATTAGTTACAAGGGTATCATAATATAACACAATATTTCAAACAATAACAGCCTGTACTCAAATGCACCAATTTTAAATCACCTCTTCTCTGACTAGCCTTAGAAAAATAGTATTTTCACAGCATGCTCTGAAAAATGGTGGGTTTCAACTCTGTGAAACCAAGGAGGAAAATAAATCTAATACTTCTAAACCGAAAACTGCCCTATTCACAATATTTTATGTATGTCCTCGTAATACATGATAAAATATATTGTAAGAGAGTTGAAACTGATTTGTTTTTTATAGAAAATAACCCAACTCTTTCTAAAGTAGCAAACTGCAAAATGGCTAGCCTTTAAAAAAGAAAACAAAACAAAACCACAAACAGTAAGTCAAAATAAAGTGAGTTATGCAACTCAGTATTTTAGCTGGCAAACATGTGAACATGAAAAATACCTGCAGTCAGAGAACCAGAATAGCCTTTCTCATTAGCTGCATCCAGCAGTACACAAAACTTAGTCCTGTACCTCAGAGAAGGTGAAGGTATAAATATCCACCTCTAGCTGTAACTCTTAAATAAAAACAGTTAAGGGGCCTTTGCATAGTTTTCAGTATTTTCTTTGCCTTCCCTCTATGTTGCTGTCTTTTTTCTGCTGTGACTGGGCCATATCCGTGCTTTCTCACACATCCACACCACCCTAGCTTAGAAACCTAAAAGCCAGTCTATCACTAAGCTAGCAGAAGATACCCATCAGATTCACAGGGTAGAGATAAAATATTTTTAGAGGATAATTCACACTATTGAAACATATTTGAAAACAAGTTGAATTGCTCTTTGAATGAGAACTTTCTTTCCACTTACTATAAAGGGAGCCCAGGATGGATGTGTTAGATTTAGATAACTGATCTTAAGATAAGCAAGCTAGTCTACAATTTGAAGGAATTTATTGCTCATATTGAGAGCAGTCTTAAGGAAAAGAATTTGAAGGTGCTGGTTGATGAGAAGCTCAACATGAGCCGGCAATGTGTGCTTGGAGCCAGAAAGCCACACAATCCTAGGCTACATCAAAAGCAGAATGGCCAGCAGGGTGATGGAGGGGATCCTGCCCCACCCCTCCATCCCTGTAACACCTCACCGGGAGTACTGCATACAGTTCTGGGGATCCCAGCATAAGAAGGACATGGACCTGTTGGAGTGAGTCCACAGGGGGGCCACCAAGATGATCAGATGGCTGGAGCCCTTCTGCTGTGAAGACAGGCTGAAAGAGCTGGGGTTTTACACCCTGGAAACAGGTCTAGGAAGACCTTAGGAAACCTTCCAGTACCTTAAAGTGACCTCCAAAAAAGCTAGAGATGAACTTTTTACAAGGATATGTGACAGGTCAAGGGAGAATGGCGTATTAGGAACTTGGTAAGGCTCGAGTTGCCCAGAAAAGTTGTGAATGCCCCATGCCTGGAAATGTTCAAGGTCCTGCTGGATGGGGCTCTGAGTAACCTGATCTAGTGAGAGGAATCCCTGCCCATGGCAGGGAGTTTGGAACTACATGTTGTTTAAGGTCCCTTCCAATCCAAACCATTCTGTGATTCTATGATTCTAAGGTGGGGGGCAGCTCTAAGGAGGTGCAGAGGAACACATCTACGTGTATTAATTTTACATAATTTAGAAAAATAGCAATTTTTTTTTTACTAACTACAAAGAGAAGTAAAATTAGTAATTGCTATATATTTTCAACAGTGTTGAAAACCTTTAGTTAGAGCAGATGAATGTCACTGAAGTACCTGGGAAGTTAGTCTGTTGCTGAGCCCCAAAATTGTAATTTATATTTAGAAACTGAAATTCTGACTAAACTATTGTGTAAGTACATATGTCTGTTTTTATAGCTGGCCATGAATTCTTCAGCTATACCTACAACGTCAGAAAAATGAAAAACTAGACATTATCAGATTTTGAAGATGCTATACAAATATATATCCCCTGCACTGGAAGATTTAACAAGCATTTTGAAGATGAACTAAAAAATGAGTAGAGTGGCACTATATCCATTAAAATTATAATTAGTAGCAATAATAATAAAAAATATTGCTGAAATCAAAATGGGAATACCAATCAATTGAAAAATCAGAGCTCTGTGTTAGGGACTTTATAAATGCAGTATGAACTGGAGTCTACAGTGCTGAGACAATCCAGAGTAGATAAGCTTGCTAGAGCCAATCACATTGTCTCAACACACATGATCTCTTAACAAGATCACTCTTCTTCACCCCAGAAATGGGAAAAACCTTCATAAAGGAATGGTAAAACATAAAGAGAGGAAACCATTACATATGCTCATAGAAATATAATTAAAGTTTCAGTATAATCACAGTCATGGACATTTTACAAATTCAAAGCAGAGAACATTAATGTCCTCATATTTGATTCAGTGGTTTAAATAAATCTCATGTGGAACAATCAGGGCAGTAAGAATGAGTGAAACTGAACAAGTTTACTACCCAGATAAAGACAGGGCAGAGGACACAAAAGTAAACAGATATGCAGCGTCAAAACAACCACAGTAAAACAGAATCTCAAATGCTTCCAAAAAATTGTTGCATATTCTCCTAAATGGAGGTTTAATTTCTTTTCTTTCCTATCTTTTGGGGTTTTTTTCAACTAAAAAACGAATGAACAATACTGTACATTTTGGTATACTGAGAATCAGAACAGAGTGAAAATGTAAACAAAAATCTAATAGAAAAGAGACTTTTCTTACTCCTTTCATATTTGCAAGACTAGAGTAGAGCACAATTTTCTGCTGCAATTATTCTACTCCAGCATTCACCTGACCAACAACCTTCTTCAAATCCTTGTGTTTGCTTTCTTTATGCACATGAAGCCAGATTAAAACTTCTAATCCATCTGTCAAAGCTCTGTACTCAACTGCTACTTACATCCATTTAACTTGCACTTTCCCCTAACTTTGCTGTCATTGACTCTGAAACCCTTTCCTCTCCCATTTACTTGTGATGCTTTCCATATTGCCTCTCCCTAGGGAATGGCATCCTAACCAGTGTGACAAGCCTTTACTCAGTTCCCACTCCACAGGAATGTCTTGCAGAAATCTCTTTCTCAACAAAATGACTTATTTTAGTAGTAAGTAGCAAATGGAGATGAAAACTAATCCAACGTTATCTGCCTTGTGTATCTGCAGTAAGATGCATTTTGGCATTGTCTATGACTGAGATCCCTGAAGAAAGGGTTTTTTAATTGGCATTTTTACTGATGACGTGTACTGCTTTACATAGTACTTGAGTGATAATATATTACAGTAGCAAGTTGCACTGGTGACATTCTCTTACATAAATGTCATTTAAATGAAAGATTTTTTTCCTGTGAACTGAAATGAATAGAGGAGAAAGCAGCCTTCAGCTGAAAGGGAGGATGGGCTGCAATATACCCACTATTGGTTTTCATATCTTTGTCATATCTAATATTCCTCTTTACAAATTTTCCATCAAAGCAGATGGCGAACCCCTCGTGCATCCTGATGCTCCCATAGCTGTAGAGAGACAATAGATGGAGCTGGCTCTGTCCATGGAGCAGTAAGATTCAGTGAATCAGAGATAAAGAAATAATTACAAGTATCTACTAAAAAGTGACAACCCTTCTGCCCAAGTCTGGTAAGTTATTGATGAATTTAAGCATCTCATTCTGCTTTGACTTGCTAGACACAATGTCTTCTAAGTAAATAAACTCTATAATAATCTAGGAAATGATATTTCCAGGCCTTGAATATCTGGGAATTCCAAGAAATTTTACTTTTTATTTTCCAACCTTTGAAAACTGGATAGTCCATCTCAGACCTTTTAAGTGCTCAATTAAATGCTGTGGTACTAGCAAGGAGCAAAAATGCTTTCACAGGTGCTTAACGGGACCTTAAACAACATTTAATTTTAAACCAGATTTCACTATGATGTATTATTAATGCTGGAAGTAGGCTATTTAAATACAACTTGGCCAAATGCAAGATACTGTGCTCTAGGAAATACATCCTCAAATTTTATAAGCTGCCCATGTCTCCAAATTTACAGAATTCCCTAAAGAAAAGACTTGTAGGAATCACAATGATTAACAGCTATACAATTTCACTGCAGCACTGAAGAAAAAAAAAAAGCTCCTCAAAAATAGCCTTATATTTTTTATGCCAAGAAAAGAAAATACATAGGTTAATTCTTTGTGCAATCCTATTGTTTTTGATCCACTTCTATCCTCTATTTAAATATGTTTAACCATTAAGGATTCCATGAATTAGTAATATATGACAGTTAACAAATCTTCAAGTGCTCAAAACCCAAGGCAAATAAAGATTTATTTATTTATTAATCCTGACGCTGGTCTAGATGAGTGTTCAGGCATTCTTAATGTTGGAAACTTTATATCCTAATGTTTGGAAGACACCATATGCCTTTTTCATAAATTATAGCTCTTGTTTAATCAAATTCCAAATTTGAATTCACCACATATTTTCTGGAATCTATAGAAAAGTATTTCTAAAAATAATTTTGGACAATGAATTTTAAATTGTCTTCTGTATGCATTTTGCATATTTTTTGAGACCATACATAAACATCTTAACTCTTTCATTCACTTTTCTTACCTTATGAGAGACCATACAGGACTACTTAGAAGATATAACAATGGTACCTCTTCTTTATAATTGGTCCAAGCCATACAGCTAAACAGTATTTTACCAGTACCACGATAACATTTTATAATATTTTTAAGCTGTAACCTGAACAATGTGCTCCATATATATATATATAAAACCATATACATGGTTGAATTGATTAAACTTGTCTTTGTACTCAGTTTTTAAGTGCTGATACAATGAAATTTACTATGAACAAAATAATTAGTGTTTAAAAGTTATGAAAATCAGTCACTAAGAAATTAAAGGTTAAGTTAGTATTAGTTGCAGAAGAGATGAACTTATTGCTTTTTCTGCTTATGACAATGATTAAGCTTATTATACAAGTGTTGCTTTCACTGATTGCAGCAATATTTGCCCTGCTGCTAATCACATTTGAACAAAAATGTTCCTGAGAATTCTTCTTGATCCTGCGTACTGTAAAGGAGTAAAATCCAAAGTACCACTCACAGCATCTTCTTAACAGCAATATTTAATTTTCTAACAGATATTGTCTGATTGGGAAATACATTTTAACAAGGATTAAAGGTACTGCAGGCTTTTATTCTTAGATTTAAAAAAATATGTAAGAAGGCTGAACTCAATTAGCACAATCTTGTAAGGAATTATTCATAAAGGACAGGTATAATTAGAAGAAAACATGCAGAATGTAATGGGACTTCTCATTTGTGAATATAATAATGAGCAAAACAGTAAAGAGTAGTTAATACTTATTGAGATATTTAAAGGTAGTCTTTAAATTGTTATTCCCTCAAGTTTGAGCATGCAATTAGAGCAACTGGGGATGGAAAAGCACAGATCATCTATTAGAAACTCTTGTCAAATGTGATTGCTCCTTTCAGCACATTTTTTAGTGCTTTCTCTAATCAAATGCTAAATATTGCCAGGAGTAGGGATTTCACCATTTCTCTTGGGAGACTATGTGACAGCCTAATAGATCTCTGTGTCAAGACACCTCTGCTAACTTTATCCCATATGACTAAATATATCCCACTGTACCAGAGAGATGCATTCTCACAACTTGGCATTCTCAGTGTTCTCCAATGACATTCTTTCATTTTCTTTTAAAAATTACTCAAATATAAAGATTCTAAGTCAATGCAACCCTGACACAGACAGAGATACACTGGTCAGCAGACAGCGTGGCAACCAGTGAGGACATGCAAATCTTCATAAAAATCTCATCTATATCCTTGCCTTCACAAATAGGGTCCAGGAAATTGTTATACTGCTTGTCTTCTACTGTAGTGGATCAAGAATGTTAAATACTGCTACTAGTATCCCAGAGTGAAAGCCCTCTAAATGAAGTGTCTATCAGTGGTGACAGATGAGCTGCCTGAATTAAATCTTTGAAGTCTGATGGAATTTTACAGCATTAAAACCCACCCAGGAAGTCTGTAGAGATCTCAGAATACGATTTTCACAGCAACTCATACAACTCACTCTGCAAGCCTTTGTTCTGTGCACCAGATAAAATTTGTGTCTATTTTTTAAGGTGATGGAAGTGATTTAGATACAAATCACAGTTACAAAATCCCTATGAAATAGAGAACAAAAATCCTGTTACTATGTATGGCATATTCCAAGGCTCTGGTGCAGCCTAGCCCTCAAGCAAACAAGGATGTGTTGTGATCTCAGACTGCAGCAAGAAGAAGGACAAAAGAATTGTAATAGTTTCCCCTATTAAATGCTGCATTCTTTCTATCATGCACTTGTAATGCCTTTGGTCTAGCTTAGTCTTTACCTGCCTATCATTCATGGTTGAAAACTCAGAAAACTGACTGGGTCTTTGATCCATTAACTCAGTTAAGTGTGTTAAAGGTACAGAAACAGGTAAAAGTGACATACAGAAACCACAATAACTCTATGCTAATTTTTCTAGTGCTTGCCAAGGAATAAAAAGACAGAAGAAGAAAAAAAAAATGTAAAAAAAGGCCAACAGCTTTGTTAATTCCAAGACTATTCTTCTCAGGAGAGTGATTCTGACCTTTCCTGGTGCAGGCTGTCAACAAATTAAGGACAAAAAAGGATTAAAAATATTGATGGACTGCAAATGAGAACAGTACTGATTTTTATTTATCTTATACAAGATAAATGAAAGATCACATCTAATAATGCCTCTTCTACTCCAAGCACTGTGACGGAGACATCAAAAGCAGAGTTCAACAAACTTCTCAAATGCCTCAGGCTGGATTCCCGAAGTGTACAGATCAACGTGGGCCATGACTGCTCCAGCTGCTGGGCAGTCTACTCATGGTGTCCAACAATGTAACTGAAAACATAATTACATAATTTCTGGTTTCTTTTTTTTTTTTTTTTTAAATGGTGAAACTGACTGAAAATTACAGGTTTTGTCTTTTTATATTGTGTGTGGGAAAGTGAACACTTGCGGGGGGAGGGAAGGACGTTTTGAAAGTTTGGGGTTTTTTTTCTTTCTCATTTTATTTTCATTCTTTTAGTGTGTGTGAGTAAACTATCCTTGTAATTTTAAGGTAAGCCCATTTTGCTCTTTATGTTCTCCTAGTCATACCTCAGAAGACAGCAAACACTGAAACCATCACATAATTGGTGCATTGGCTGGGAAATGTAAAAATTGGCAAACACTGAAACCATTACATAATCTGGTGTTTCCGCCCAGTTTCGAACCAAAACCTTTACACTGTTTTAACAACTACATTAGATAGAGTGACAGGCAGACTACCTGCTAAAAGAAAAAAAATTCCTTGGAGAGATTTTTCTCTGGCCATAGATATGGAGGCACAATATAAATTACACTGAACATTTGCTTGATATACCTGGAATCTTGTGTTGCTGCTAGTAAATTTTACTATTATTCCTTAAATTTACTATTTACTATAGTAAATTTTACTAGTATTCCTTAAATTTTCTCACTAAGATCAGAACACTTTTAGCTCCATATTCAGAACTGAAAATAATTTGGTGCTGTTTTAGTTCTTTTGAGTATTTGAATTTTAAAGCCTGCATATCAAATCTATTTGTATTACTCTTCTCCTATTAATTGACATAGGGTTTTTAAAAACTATTTTTATTGTTATAATTTTCACCTTTCTTTTTATTTCATTATATTTTTATATGGGGATCCTTTTGTTGTATGAAATATAGATTGCAATATATCATAATCAATTCTCTTTCAGAAAAAGAAAGTAGGGAAATGGGATGAAAATAATCTTTTAGTTGCTATTTCCTTTTAAACATTGTTTCAGGACTTTAAAAATTCATCTTTATCTTGTTTATGCTATGATAATACCTTGCCCTGGATAACATAAAAATCTAGTTATGTCTCGGATCTTCTTTCATTTAAAGAGCAACAATGTTCACAGGAATTTTTAAATTGAATTCCTTGAAATTTATATCAGGTCTTAGCAAGCTGAAAAGGCCACTATGTCAGTTTCAGAAGTACTGAAGGAAAGACTGTTCACAGCTAAATAACAAAGAGGATAAGTCAGCGCTTGCTGTAGTAGAAAAGCAGCAGCATATGGATACTTTTTACTATCAGTTCAGAGAAGATGCCAGCTAACTCTTAGATTCTGCTTGAATACAAAAAAATCAGTAGAAGGTTATTCTCCCCTTCATAGAATCACTGAAATTGGAAAAGACATCCAGGATCACTGATTTCAAGCTTTGACTAAACATCACAATGTCGATTAACCATAGTACTAAATGCCACGTCCAGTCATTCCTTGAACATCACCTGAGATGGTGACTCCACTGCTTCTATGGGCAGTCCATTCCAATGCTTGACAACCCTTTCAGTGAATAATTTCTTCCTAATGTCCAAACTGAATCTCCCCTGGCACTGCTTGAGGCCATTTCCTCTTGTCCTGTTGCTGGCTGCCTGGGAGGAGAAGCCAGCATGCACCTGGCTCCAGCCTCCTTTCAGGCAGCTGTAGAGAACAGGAACGTGTCTCCTGAGCTTCCTTTTCTCCTGGATAAACACTCCCAGCTCTCTCAGCTGCTCCTCACAGGACTTGTGCTCCAGACCCTTCACCAGCCCCACTGCCCTTCCCTGGGCTCACTCCAGCCCCTCAATGTCTTTCTCACAGTGAGGGGCCCAGAACTGGACCCAGCACTCCAGGTGTGGCCTCACCAGTGCTGAGTACAGAGGGACAATACTTGCCCTGGTCCTGCTGGCCACACTATTCCTGATACAAAACAGGATGCCACTGGCCTTCCTGGCCACCTGGGCACAGGCTGTCTGCTGGCTCATGTCCAGCTGCTGTTGACCAGCACTCCCAGGTCCTTTTCCACCAGGCAGATTTCCAGCCACTCTGCCCCCAGCCTGTAGCTCTGGACAGGGTTATTGTGACTGGAGAGTAGGACCACTATTCCACAATGTCAGTATTATCACCTCATTGGCATTTTACTTGTTAATGCACTGGAGAAAAAAAAGACATTGATTTAGCTGTGATTGCAATAGTCAATGACTCAGGAATCCACATTAAAAGAAAGTTCTCATGATTCACAGATGCAGTCTCAGTGCTTCATACAGTGCTTCATAACAATATTTAGTTGTGTTTTGAAACAGAAAACTCATGGGACAGAGGGTTGTGTTGGTTTTTCCCTATCCAAGACTAGGGTCTAGTCCAGTGTTAAAATGTATGCATGATTACAAAAAACCATCTAAACATTATTTAAAATTTCAAAATTAATTTTCTTTAATTAAGTCTCCATTTTTTTCAGTTTAATAAGACTTTTTTTGTGTAAGTTCATAAAACTCAATTCTAAAAGCTAATGATATTAAAACATAAAAGGAAATAAATACACAAAAATATACTTCCTGACTGTAGCAAATTGCACACTGAAGGGAATATGATTTGAAGGGAAACTATTTTTATCACTGGTGATTTTCTGTATTCAAATATTATCATAAGGAACATGCAAATCAAACTCATAAAAATATTTGACACCTCTGAGTCCCATCATTGTGAATCTAATGAACTCTATTTGAGGGTGAAGTAAATTAGCAAAATCACAGCTGAAAGTTCATTGACTTAAAATCTCTACCAGACTCTCCATCTGTTAATGTATTTAAAAAGCAAAAGATGCTGACTTATCTATGATGTTGATTTTTCAAATATATCTCTCTAGAAATACAAAAAAAAAAATGAAACTCCTGATTTCAGTATTTCTTTACATACTAGTAGCTTGTCAAGAGCACCGACCTCAGTGAGGTCTACTGAATACTGACGTGCCTATTTAGCATTAATACTAAAAAGGAACTAAGCCATTTGGGCTAGCAGTATTTATTCCTTGGTAAAATGTTTGGAGGTGTGTCAGTAAAGTGACTGCTAAACTCCTGAGCATCACCTTGAACATCTGGGAAACCCAGAACCTGAGCTCAGATTGATAAAATGGAGGAAGGGCACTTAGAGTACTTAATTACAAACATCACTGAAAAAATACTGAATTATTAGTATGCAAATAAACATTAAGTGTTGCATCACTGGTAATTAAAAACTGGCCTTCAGCTTTTAAATTGTAGTTATCCTGCCAACTGAAGAAGGCTGTATCTCAATTTTGACCTTGAGGCGGACTGATGGATATATTTGCAGTCAGCATAGGAGTGAAAATCAGATCAACTATAAAACCTGAAAACATCCCTTGTTGAAATTAAAGCAACTTTCTTCTTGTTGATTTTATCATCTATAGTGTCTAAGGATTGACACTAAAGGCTTCCTGTATTTCAAGGTGTGGCTTGGAGGAGCTGAATGTAATTTAAATTTAAGTCCCTTCGGATAAGCAACACCATTTTCTTTTTTGAAAGCAGCCCTTCTCATCAGTGCCTGGTGGAGGTCAAAAGCAGAGTTCAGTGGAGTTTTCTAGTTTAAGACTGATTTTGGTATCAGTGTGAAAGCTAGGTACCTCACATCTGACCACAGGGCAAACATTAAGAGCTCAGTTCAGCAGCTACACAGTTATCTCCTGTCATTTTAGACATATGAACACACCCCAGCTTTTGCCTCCTAGTGCCGCAAAGCAGAGGTTTCTCCTGTGTCTTATATGACATCAAGGATCCTCTGTGGGTGTCTTGAAGGCATCAAGACCCCTACAGTGTCTTCAAATGACATTAGAACCAGTGTCCAGGCAGTCCAACTGAACCTGAATTGAGAGACTTGCTTGGAGATGAAGGGAGTAGCTACATTAGTGTTTTGAGCTGGGAGCTGCCTTAAGCACTGATTCTACAAAACTGAGGCTAACAACCAATATATCTGAAATCTCAAAGCATCTAAGACTTTGAGATAGATACTCCTAAAACTTTTCCTCTGGGCAGGCTTGTAGCTTCAACCTTGGCAGAACTGAACAGCTCAACAACTACATACCACTACCATCTATTCACTGTCCAGTAAGTTTTCCATTTATCATGCAGGGAAGCTTTGAGCTAGTTGGCATGTGCCAAGAATAGCTAATACACATATCCATGAGTGTGCCCAAAATCACAGCTGATACCCCTTGCTCCTTTCTAATAGACCACAATACCACAATACTTGCATGGAGTGCCAAAACTATCTGGTCTCTTCCACTGGCATTCTATAGGAAAGACAGAGCTCCTACTTAGTCCTCAGCTTTCTAGCTGCAGAAGATTCAGGGCTGTAAATCATAATTATCCCTAATGGACTTTGTAAATAGATACTTCTATCTATTTCCTCAGAACTGAGTAAAATTCAAGCATGTTATATGAAGTTTTGATAACACTGAAAACGGGATGTTACCGTATTTTAATATGGAAAAAATTGGAAATAATCTTTTAAGGTTCTTGATTTCCATTCTCAAAATATCTTTATATCTGAGACGCAAATCTTGGTATTTAAGTCGATAATAACTCTGTAAATGTTTTCTGTCTTTATAGATCATCTTCTAATCTCTTGCAATAATAATTTCATAAAAAGAAACAGTATTTCATATTCTGCTTCTGCTTTAACTTTCAATGAGAAAACAAATGCAAAAACCACTGTATATTTCTGTTTCCCAAATCATTCACTGCTTTTCATAGAAGCTAGCATTGATAACAAAAACGACAAGTAGGAAAGAAAAATATTTTTCCGCATGACTAAAATGTCTTCTGGATTGTTCAATCCCTGTGGCAAAACCACCACTGATGTTTTTTGGTCGGTATATTTTTATAAGTTACAGTACATGAACAACAAGTTATCCACTGAGCTAAGAGCACTTCCTCCTTGAAGCAGTGGGAAAACTCATGGGACTTCAGTGGCATCAAAATTAAAAAAACAAATTTGGAATTTTTTTTCACTTTTAGATCTTTTGGATCATTTGAGGAATTTAACTGTAGGTATTAATATGGAAAGCAAAAATCTGTTACACTCTAGTTGTCATTATAAGAAAAGCTATCATATTAATATTGTAAATAATTATACTGATTCTGTTTACTGTATTAAAGAATTCAACTTTCAAGCAAATCTATGATATAACAAATTATCACTATACCTGTTATACAGATGCAGAAAATTGAATTTAGAAGTGTTAATGCAATTGATATGCTCAAAATCAAAGTGAAAATCTGTGTCAGAGCAATGAAAGCAACTCAGGTTTATTTGGATCACATCGCCACCTGACTAAGTGGTATGAGTCATTCCCTCCTCATATCAGCTTCAAAAGCAGACTAGATATTGACACTATGGGAAAGGCTGTTTTATAAAACTTTTACAAATATCTTATCAAAGAACTTCCCTTAGTCAAACACTTTAAGATCCATGATTACAAGTTCACAGCCAAAATTAAGTTATGTCACCTTGGAACATGCAACTTATTGTTGCAAAAAAGACATGCTAAAATTGCACTGAAATACATCTCTGTGTTGGTGAGCTTAAGGCTTTTGTTCACTACAGCCTACCTTGTACAGCTTTCTCATTATCTCATAACACTTGATGAAAGTTCAGACTTATTCTTTAAGTTTTGATGGGTTTTAAGCTGACTGACATAGTATTCTTTTGCTTTGTCATCTGCTTCCTTATCTGATTTCACTAACACACAAAAGGCATAGTCTGCTTATCACTTCATTGTTCACACATTTGTGATAATGGCACAATAAAAAATTAGTAAGATTGCAAGATGACAAAAAAAAGTTTGCGTACTTAGTGATGCCCATCAGTGTGTCTGAGATCTGACATACCATCTCACAGTACATATTTGAAGAAAAAGTTTAACTTCTCTGTAAGAAAACTATGGTATGGTTGAACTAAGAATTTAAGTATTTAAGTATTTAAGAATAGGTGTCTTTTTTCATTTTTATCTTTTGTTTTTTAAAATTGCTTCATCCAAGGCTAATGATAGTGAAGAGATCTCTACCAACATGGTCATCACTGTCACTCTTTATCTGTATTTTATCTTTTAAATTAATATCATATCATATCATATCATATCATATCATATCATATCATCAATTCTCTTCCATTACTGGATGTCTACAATCAGGCTGAGACAGGAGCACTGATGTATAGACATCTGAAAATTGCTTGCCTTAAATATTTATGTATACAGACACCTAAACACTACATTTCAGAGGGAAGTAATTACATTTTATCAGGAAATTTAAACATCCCTTCCTCAGATACAGCCTGTGTAGAACAGTCAGCTTGTTCTAAAGCTAACAATTGTTTTTGGTTAGTATTTTTAAAGTCAAGATTATTTCTTAATACTTTAATTTAATTAAAATATTATTTAATTTTTGGGTCTCGTTTCTTCCTTTATATTATTCTGTGTCTATGCTTTAGACTAACATCTTGTGTACTTCTGTGTTTTTCTACCTATAAAACACTATCAACAAGAGAGTCTGTAGGCCTTAGAATGTCCATCCAATCATTCCTGGTGGATGCTGGCATAAAAGCAATCAAACAACAGAAAGAAAATAGAGGGAGCATATGATGAAAAAGGAGAAGTTCTTCAAAATTTACCAAAAGATGAAATAAACTGATACTTTTATTTTGATTTAATCACAATACATTTCACAATTTTAAAAAAAAACAACATCCTGCCCAATTTTCTTTTCAAAATTTCCTTTCAAAACAGTGAAACCTTTCCCTTGAAATTGAGATCCTTCTGTGAAGGTATATGAGTGAAAGCTGGTCTTTCTGAAGAAGTGCTATGAGACAGATATGCATAAAAGTTTGAAAAAGCTTCAAAGAAATTTCTTTATTTACAAAATTAATTTACTAGCTGCACTAATATATGTTTATCAATGTCTTACAGCACAAAAAAAGTATCCATGAATGTGTATGTTTGAATTACCACAGACATCCAATTGTGAGACATTTCTGTAGTGCCTTAAAAGCATCCTTATCTTCTTTCTTTAACTGCATCTTATATATTTCATGCAAATCTGATGTCCTCTTGTTTTCACGGATTAGGAAGTCTGAGATCTAATTAAGTCAAATCATCTTGCATAACAAGATGAGATCATTTTATATTAGGCTTCAGTGTATGTTTCTTCCTTGTTCTAAAATGGTGCTTCTGAGAGCCGCAAGAAATTTCTAAACACAATTTTTCTTTTCTCTATCCAGGGTAGCTTGATTACTTCCTCACTTGTACTGACAGTATATTTGTGCCTAACCTATGTGCAGGGGTTGAGGAAATTACCTGTGAAGGAGTTGTAAAAAACTCAGATGCAATAGCAAAACTTATTCCTGGGGGATAGTAGCCTCGCTATCTCCTCCTGACAGGCATGCTCATTACCCTGGCATGGAAGGAAGCAGGCTGGTTACTGATTCACTTCCAGTTCTGCATTTTCTCCTAGAGTTGGCTCAGTGGAAGTCAGCTGACAATCGCAGCCAAGGAAAACTGCAGCACAGGAAACTGTAGCATTGCCTCAAGTCATCTGACTGTGCTTGCTGCCTCACAGTATTTCTCTCTCCAAGGTACACCCCACAAGCTTCAGCTTCAGACAGGAGTGAAAAACAGATTGAATTTAAATGTGCAAATGTAACTTATGATCATAATTCATGAAACGCACAGATACTGCACTTTGTAAAGATAACAAGTGAAAAAAATCTATTAATAAACTTCTGTCAGGAGTAACATATTCTCTAATATAAAATGCAAAGAATATGGGAATATTTTTGTGTGCATAGTATAGCCTCATTCCGTTTCAGTGATGCTTCCTTGTCTATCAAGACCCAGAAGTGACTGCCACTGCTACCAGATGATAAGCAGACAAGAAAGCATTTAAGATTAAAAAGATTAATCTAGCAGAAAAGTTCTAACCATAAAAACTTTCAAACTGGGTATGTCTGCACCTTGAATCCTGCCTTCAGTTCCTGGGCCCTCACTTCAAGAAATACGTGGAGGGGCTGGAGCATGTCAGAGAAGAGCAATGAAGCTGGTGAAGATTTTGGAGCACAGTGTTACAAGGAGTGGCTGAGTGAGCTGGAGGTGTTTAGTCTGGAAAAGAGGAGGCTCGGCAGGGACTTTATTGCTCTGCTTGAAAGGAGGCTGTAGCAAGGTGGGGGTTGGTGTCTTCTCCAAGGTAACACGTACCTGCTCAATAGGAAATAGCCTCAATTTGTGTCAGGGGGAGTTTAGATGGGAAGTCAGGAGTTTCTCCATAGGAAGGGTTGCCAACCAGTGGAACAGGCTGCCAACAGAAGTGGTTGAGTCCCCATGTAGATGTGGCACTTAGGGACATGGCTTAGTGCTAGACTTGGCAGGGCTGGGTTAATGGTTGCACTTGAAGGTCTTATAGGTATTTTCCAACCTAAATAATTCTGATGTAATCTGTGATCAATTAGAAGAAAGTCCAAATAATTTAGTTGTGTGAGGAAGGGTGCATTTTTCACATAGGAAAATTCAAGATAATTACAGGCAGAGCTCTGTGTAGAAAGATGAAATTCAAGAGTATCTGTAAAGAAGTCAGGATGGCATCTGCTAGTCTGTCACACATTAAATTTTTTCTTTCATTCAAGAAAATAATGCTTTAAAAAAGGTTTGAATTGTTTGATTAGAAAAGGTAATCCGAAGAGCATAAAGCTATTTTTCCTTGCTTACCTATTTCTGCTTTTTTTTTTTTTTTTTTTTTTTTTTTTTTTTTTTTTCTTCAAATGGCCACAATTCACACTAATAAGTTCCTAAGCAAAAGGTAAACGTACATGGTGATGCACAGGAAACAGGTCCTTTTATCAGAATCTGTGGTTCTGCGTGAACTAGTGATGGCTTCTCTGCTCCTTTTGGTTTTCTTGAAGCACAACACTACGGTAAGTGCTGACACCAGAATTACATCAAAAGCAAAGTGACAGGAAAACAGCCCATTAGTATCTTTTCCATTGATCATATGTCAGCTTTTTCATCTATAACAAATGCTTTTTCTTTCCATTTTAAAATACAGAGTAAAAAAAAAATCAATGTTTTCTCTAATTCTGTAAATGAGTCAAAACAAAAATAGATGAACACTGTAGAGAAATTAGCAATATGAAGACAGCAGAATCAAGGAAATTGTAGCAGCAGCATCTTTTTGACTGAGGGTTCTAAGATCTAAAGATTACAGCAAAGGAGCTAATTTACTGAATGCAAAAATAGATTACTCAATAAACACATGCAAACAATGGCACTCACGAAGGTAATCCTTCCACTCTTGTCTTCACACCTTCCATGTTCCTTTTGCCAAAAGGCAAAACTGCCTTTTTCTATTCAATGGTGCTGACTGTAACTCAGTCTTTCACCTCAATTCAAACAAATGATAACTAGGAAGAGATAAAAAATTGTATTAAAATCTTAGTTATTCCAGTCATTCCTGTATCACTGGGTATATTCTAGACCAGTTTTATTACGATTGTGCTTTGGGCAAAATTTCTCAAGCACATTTGACTACTAATTAACTTTGGTGGAGTATAAAACGTGTATTTAAGGAGGCTAAAATTAGGTCCTTAGCAGCATGGGGAAAGTTAAAAGCTTCTGCTAAATCAAACTGAATTGGAGTTCTACTAAGATTGTGGCAAGTATGTTTTTCAGATTAAGTAAATTTTTTATGACTGTAACTCATCTAGTATACTGAGTGATTGCTGAACTGGTGGCATGCATCACAGTATGGGCATAAAACCAGCACAATGGAAATCCTATACAAAGAAAACTAACTGCTTTCATACCATTTTTTGTTAGGTTTTTTTTTTCCCCTTCCAAAAAGGAGACAAGTATGTCTTGCAGAAATATTGCTGAGGGAACAGAAAATGGAATTTTATATTTTGCATAAAAATATAATTGGGAAATTATTGAGTTTTAACTTTAGGATAAAAGCTTAGCTATCAGACAACAGCTATGCTATAATGTATAAACAAAACAGCTCACAAAATGCAAAACTGTATTGTGGGGGGAAATTCTCTTAAGTTCAGACATGCATTCCCTCGGCATGCAGAACTCACACTGAGATCAACAGGAGCCAGAAGGAGCACCACAGCTGAGTCAAGGTGTTTTGCGACCCAATTTAGGTTCTTCCAGCATATATATATATATATGTTATGCAAGTTAGATGTAAAGAAGTGTGTCTCTGTGTGGTATTTGTACATGTATATGAATCTGGGG
The DNA here is from genome assembly GCA_027886175.1 of Phylloscopus collybita. Classification (NCBI taxonomy): domain Eukaryota; kingdom Metazoa; phylum Chordata; class Aves; order Passeriformes; family Phylloscopidae; genus Phylloscopus; species Phylloscopus collybita. The sequence continues at coordinate 32,074,565 of JAJNNQ010000026.1, read as the reverse complement.
AAAAAAAATCTGTGGAATGAAAACTTCTAACTTCCAGAATGTAGGCACATATGTAGACTGACTTTTAATTAATTACACATTTTAATGCATTTAAGAATCATAAATTTTATGTAACAGCTTAAATTAAAAATCATATTTGAACGTGAATCTCTGCTGTACATTTATGGAACAGAAAGAGATTTAAGGGTTGAGGGCTTGGAAAAATGATAAGTTACTATGAGTGAGATAGAATGTGAATTGAAAGAAAACAGCCGTTCCATAGCAATTACTTATGGGCATATGCTTACCCTAAATTTAACACTTGTTTCTAGCTATCAGAAAATTACAAAAACCTGAACATTGGAAGGTTAGATCTCGAGATTGTCTAGTCCAAGAGATAGTTTCCAAGAACCAGTCTGGTTGTGAATATTGCCAACTACAGAGACCCCACAGCCTCTCTAAGCAAGCTATTGCACTGCTTGACCATCTCCACAGTGAAAGAAGTGTATTTTATTTAAGCAGAATTGTCTGTCTGTCAGGGTGCACTTACAGCCTTTACTGGCCCTGACTTGCTGATCTGTAAGCTTCATCCACACCCCTGCCCATGGGCCAAGGAGTTCTGTTTCAGCTTGGCCTTCTTTTCCTGCCTCAGTGACACCACTGGAGAGCCAGTCTCCAGTTGAGTGACAGTTGTGCTTGTTCAAGGCCACAGACCCTCCTGGCCTGGATCCCAACTGGTCAGCTGGCTTCCCAGCCTGACCTTAGGTCTGCACTGTCACCATGGACTTGTCTGACAGTCACTGAGCTGTGTTTGACAGCGTTCATCCCCACCAGACCTGATAATGTTCTGTGGATTGACTCCATGGCTTGCCCTCAGCTCTGTCTCTGCTACAAACTGACATGATGATTTGGAGTCTTGACTGACCCTGGGCACCACTCTGAGTCTACCTTGCAAGGACACAGTGGGACTGGGCTCTGGGTGGCAGGACCCTGCCCTCCTGGCCATGATATTGGCCTTAATTACTGGCCTCAAAACAGCCCTTGTTGTTCTCAACACTATTTCCACTGGCAGCTCGCACCATGTGCCTCTGGCAAAAATTTATGCCCTTTTAACCTCTCTTTCTCAGGTATTTATAAATGCAGATAAGATCTCCCTAGGTCTTGTCTCCAGGCCGAACAGTTCCCATCCACTCAGCCTCTCTTCATAGGTATGTCAATGCTTCAGCACCTTAATCATGGCCCTTTGCTGGACACACTCCAGTACCTTCATTTCTCCTGCACTGTGGAGTCCAGAACTGGCCTGAGTATTCCAGGTGTGTCTCAGCAGTGCTGAGTAGAGGATCAACTTCCCTGACCTCTTGGTAGCACTCTGCCTAATACAGCCCAGGATGCCATTGACATTCTTTGCTGTGAGGGCTCATCGTTAGTTCATGGTCGACTTGGTGTTCGCCAAGATCCCCGGATCCCTTTCCCTGGAAAAGTTCAGACAGTTGGCTCCAGCTTGTCCTAGTCTCACATGAAATGGGAGCCTGACTTGAAATGTCATTGCTGTCCTCTTCGGCAGCAAATTCTGATTTCAGCTAGGCCACGGTGGAATTCATCATCTATGATTTATGCTGTTGGGTCACATGAGGGTGGAAAACCTCATGCAGATTTACAGAATTGATGTACAGGCACTGTGAGCTGGAGGTAGGAGAATACAGCTGGAAGGAGAGGGAAGTCAGGTTTAGAAGTGAGACTTGACATTCAATTTGTAGAAATTTTGCCTTTGTGCTCAATCAACTGATTAGTCATTTGCATAAAAAGGAATTAATGAATGCCCAGGTAAGTTGGAAGACCATCAGAAGATACAGCTGTAAGTAGTATATAACACACACATATTGTTTCTTTAGATATCTATGCCCTCAGATTTAATATATTTACTGTATTTACTATATGGCACATTCAAATACCCAGTCCAGTTTGTGTTAAAGCTATAGATGTCACACAGAAGACTGTTTGATGTATGAAAGGAATCTTTCTTGATAACAGTGTTGAATTAGCTTTCTTGAGAAGGAATGCAAAGAACAAATTAAATTTCAATTCAGTCTCTAAAAAAAACCACTCTCACTTGATATCATGTCTATTGTTGAAGGAGTGTTCAGCTCAGTGGGCAGCCCATTCAAAGAGACTTAGATTCCTCAAGCATCTAGTTTTCTCCTTATTTTTTTGCTTGAAAACAGAAATAATTATTTAATAGCTGATATTCAAACACCAATTAGTTTTAGTTTATATGTATTAGCTTTTCTTAAACATTTAATGATTTTCACATGATATGCACACAGCTAGCAAGCTTCTCTAAGCACATATAGGCTTAAAAAGGAAAAACAAACAAACAAAAAAAAAACAAAAAAAACCCCCCAAAAACAAAACAAAACAAAACAAAACAAAACAAAACAAAACAAAAAAACCCCAAAAACAAAACAAAAAAAACCCAAATGCAAACCAGAAGTATACTAAAGAGAAGACAATGCCATAAGCAGGAAGCTTTTGTTAAAATATGCAATTCATTACTTAGAAAATTCCAAGCTGTCTTAAATTTAATCTGTGTTATTTTATGTCTGAGTTGTGCCTAGACTCAGTTTAATTACAATAAAATTCCACTTCAGCAGTCAGTTTCAGAAACACTATTGACCAAAGAAGAAGCATAATCTTTCTTTTATGACATGAACCATTTACTAATAAATAAAACGCTATATAACAGGTAGCAAAGGAGTCATTACAAATATGTGACCACGAAGATATGGGCTCATTAAATGCAAGAGGGAGCAAAATACTGAAATAAAACATACAGTCTGGTCACTTCCTCAGCCTCTAAATTGTGTCCTTTTCTCATCCAGCACACTAGATCAATAACTAGAAGCTTTTATTCAATTTATGATATATAGTTATTGTGCAGTGGTTATTTTCAAAATGTGTGCTTTTTTGCTTTTTTAAAGTTAAGTTCATGGTTGCAACCCTCTATATACTTTAGAAATTTATTTATCTACCACACTGTTACCCATGTACAGCTTGTTTTCTTATCAAACTGAGCCATCACTACATATTTCTAATCCTTACTTGGAATACTACAGTTTAATAAAAGCATTAGTTTTCTGTTTAATATATACTACAAAAACCCTAAAAGAAGGTACTGAGTATTAACTGATGGAAGAAGGAATTAGATGGCTTCTGTGAAGTAATGTTGCACCTAACAAACCTTGTTTGTATTTAAGTATTTAAGTATTTAAGACATGGTTGGAAGACGATAATCAGCATTGCTCCTGCAGAATTCTTGTAACTTGTTGGTATTACTTGCTCAAGATCCTAGACCAACTTTGAGAAGTAAAAATGCAAACAACAATGCAAAATAATATGTGCTCCACCATTTACCTGACTGAAATATCTTCTCCTTTCCCTTCAGCACAGAAGATACACTTAGTAGAAAGGAGACAGCAATTTCTGATTTATATAGTTGACTCATACAGAGTGAAGGAATTTCATCAATTGCAGTTGATAGTGGTGCCACTGATTTGGGCAAATTGGATGCACAGGCTAATTTCCTCATTAACTGACTCAGCCAAATCTAAGGCTCATGAGAGAAGATTGATCTAAATATCTCTTGAAGTGTAAATGAATTTTTGGTGAAGCTACTGACATTAAGATACTGCTGTACTTAGGAATTCATCAGACTACATCACGGCTTTGCTGGATCAAGGCAGATAGAAATGCTACAATATTCAAAATACACTGGAGTCTTAATTTGTCAAATATTTAGTAAAAATAATTCATACCCCTGTGTCTGATTAGCATATGCAAGGAATGTATGGCAATGATATATTCATTTATCCAGACAGCTCTGAAAGAAAAATACAATTTACTGTATTTTCCTCATAGTCACAGTTGCAAGGACTGTAGGACTATAATAAGTAAAAACAGAAAAAAACCCAAAAACAACAGGACATTGTTCCACTACAGATCACTGGCCTGAAAGATTTTGACAACATAGTAAGGAACACTTAGATTGAAATAAAGGGAAATAAATGCTATTATCAAGATTCAGGAAGGGTGCTTGAAAATACACAGACTTATGATTTGAAATTCAGAAAAAAATGGATGAAATTAGGGCTGTAGTATTTATGACAGTCATAGCTCTTGGTGTATCTTTGCAGCTTTTCTCTAGACCTTAGGAATGAAAACCCAGTTACCAGTTAATGCCAAACTGAGCAGTATACCTGTATAGATCAGGAACAGGTAATCCTACACAGACATGGCTATTGTCAGGACCACAAAAACAAGTTTGTGCAATATATTTCCCCCAAAGACTGTCACTCAGTATCAAATTATGATGGAAATTGATGGGAAAAAAGGGTTTGTTGTGAACAGCAATGCTTACCTTTTTTTGAGACTTCCTAGAAGAGGTGGCACCAAAGTCCTTATACTGGAGTACCCTATCAAAACTATTCAAGGGTCATTACAAAATGTTGTGGGCAAAAGCTTGTTCATAATAACTAAACTAAGTACGGAAAAGGAGGAAGAAATGGTAATGTCATTTTTTCTTGTAGGGTGATTTTTCCTTTATTTGGATTGTATATTCTTCTTCAAATCTTTTGATTCCGTCACTGCTTTTACCTGCTTGAGAATTTTGACATTTACACAATGACACTCATGATACAATGTTATTTTACATACAACATATATTCTAGAATTTCTTTCTTTATTTCTTATAAGCCTATAGGACTTATGAATAGAAAGATTTGGCAACACTTAGACTTCAGCAGTTGTCTATTAATTTTTCTAGTATGTAAGGACAATCCATTGGCATTACTACTTTTTTAAATAAAGATCAGGGCAATATTCTATGCCTGCCATTCATCTCCAGCCCCTCAGGAGGCTATGACCCATCTCTCTAGGCTCCTCTGTGTGGAGTATGACCTACTAGAACAATATCATGGATTAGGGTAGGAGGTCTGTCATATGCCTCCAGATGCCTCATTTTAAAGATGCCACGAGTAATTTTTCTGATGGATTTGGTGGTTTACTACCACTGCAGTTTTTTTTTTTCTACAATAGTTTCAAAACTACTTTATGCCATATTTTTAAGTTATCACCACTTAAAAGAAAAAAGAAGTTTTCATGACAAAGAAGGCATCTGAACTTTCAGAGGAAATTTTAAGCTACTACTCAGATGCCAATTCAGTTCCCTGATCTTAAATTCTCTTTCCAAGTCAGATTTCCTGAGAAAGGAAGAGCATCTGCCTCAGATCTCTCTCTGGTGGAGTCAGGCGATGACTCAGACACTGTACAGTACTTGTGAAGTGGCAAAACAGATTTTCTCATTGCTTTGAAAGCTGAGTTCTCTGTTTAGAAGAGTAAGTTTAGTAGATAGTGCCAAGGATGCAGAACCTACACCCACTCTGAACTGTAGAAACTCTTCTAATTAAGCAAAGGTTACTAGTTTATAAAACAGCTATCCCTGTGTTTTTCTAAGAGATGGATTTTTTTTAATCACGTATATGACCATATTAGCATAAATTTTCTCAAATAGTGCACATCCTATGTAATTCTCCTAATTATTTCTGTCAACTTATCAACCTTCAGTGTGTGATACAGACATCTGAATATCCTCTTAGAGAAAAGGGCTGGGATTTGTATTTCCCAGCATGTCCTTTGATTTTATTCAACTTTCTCTCTTTTTTTCATCTTTCTTAGATGTGTAGAAAGATGTGTTACAGCTGAATGAAGCACAGACTATCCTACCTCTCTGGATACTCTTTGCCAAAATGGTAGGTAACAATAATGAAAGCAGAAGCTTCTAGAGGCAAACCTCACAAGGGAATCTTTCTATTGATTTCATCAGCCAATGTACTGTCATGCACCTATAATGCAGGATTTTTGTGCATATTTCTATTAAAATTTGCACCCAGCCCTTGTAAAATTTTAATTGTAGTTTAATTTCCCTGTCCAGGGCTTTTATGAGCATTTCCTAGTAGAAATACTTCTGTGATGTTTTGTATCACTGGAGTCATTTCTCAAGGAACATTTATTATATGTGAGCTATAGCAACGAGGCATTTATGAGACTTGCATATGACTCAGAGCTTGGAAGTACAGTTTTGTCCTTGTTACATCCTAAGAAAAATCTATGAACTTGTAGCACTGCTTTCTCTAAATGTATGTTCTTGTATATTTTACATACAGTAGAAGTGAAATATTTAAACATACCAAAATCAGTGTAATGACATCAAATGCTGGCAGAATTCAGTTTTACAAAATGGAAGAGTTACTCATTAAGACATTGCTAGCATTTTTTAAAATTTCAGGTAATTTAGAATGGATTCTTCAATCTGCTTTACTGAAGACTGAAGCTGGAATTTGTAAAAGGGAAAAATGAAAAATCCAGGTCAGACTCAGCACCAACTCATGTGGCAATGCCTCACAGAGGGCTTGTACATTTGTGGAGGTAAGAAATCAAACCCCACAAATACCTGATGAATGTTTTGCAATCCTTACGGGTAGGCAGCAGTAAAAGAGGTTTGATAAATCAATAGAACAAATTGTCAGGCTCGTAATATGCCTTGCACTGTGCTGCTTCTCATTAGATGCAGCAGCAATTGCAGAAAAGCTGTTACAGCATTCAGCACTGTTAATGAGATGTACTACCACAATTAGTCTGCTGACAGAGTATACAGTCTGCAACTGGGTTACCCTAAAACATTTTCACATGTAATAGAATTTAGCAAAGACAAATTTCTGATAGCCACCAACCCTTGAAAACTTTCCTAAAATATTTGTTGTAGTCTGATAAAAACATCACCTTTGAAATCTGTCCCTGCTTGAGATAAACCTTATCAGTAGTAAGATCCAAAGCCAGTGTTTTATTGATATTTAAGCCAATGCATTTGATAATGCCCTAGATTATCTCCCTGAAATTCAATGACAAATTTGTGTTGGTTGGACAAAGTGCCAGTTTCTAAATATTTTTGTGAAAAACCAGAATGGAGTTTATTTGGCACATCCCTGTTTAGACAGGTTTGCATCTCATAGTAGTTCTTAGTTTGAAGACTATAATCTATAATCTGGGTACAGAAAAAGGGACATATATGGGACAAAAAAAAGGTTGATATTTCAGTTTTCTTTTTATATGGAATATGTTTAAGGAAATGTCAGGAAAATTAATTTAATGAAATTCATAGTACTTATCTTAGTATACCTGCACTTTTAAAACATTTTGATTAAAAAATAGTTTCCTACTTGTTTCAACTGCTGTTTAGGAATGTTTGGACTCTGATCTCTAGGTGTGAGGTTAAAACCTGATACAGCTTTTTGTGGTATTTCTCCACGGAGACATTCAGGTGTCTGTCCATATCTGAAGATTTCCAGCAGATTTATGTTTTTCTTTTAAACACAGAAATCAATGATTTTCGAAATTTACACTGATTTCTTTTTCCATTCTGTGTTTTGATTTTTGATAGTCATTGCATTAACATACCATGCTATACAAAATTCTTATTCTGTTTTCCTATTTTTGCTGAAAACAGGAAAAACAGCTCGAAGGCTCCTCCAGTCCTGACTCTCCCTGTTCAGCCCCCAGGGGTCACTGGCCCCTGTCCCAGCATTGCTGGGGCCCCTGCCCTCAGCAATGGTGCAGCAGAGCTGGACTCCAACTCCCCACAGCCCTGCCCTGGGCCCTGCTGAGCTGGGCTCACCTGTGTCCCAGCCTTGGGAGATGGGCAGTGCCCAAGGGCTGGGCTGCCCCGCTGTGCCCTGGCTCCCCTGCTCCTGGCTGGGGATGGGATGGACCCTGGCTCCCAGGCCACCCCCAGGGAAGCATGGACTGCTGCTGGCTCCTCCCCTGGAGAAAGTGTACTCTACTATCCTACAGTCATTATAAACATGCCACCCTCTTTCTTTCTCTGCAATATTAGCTTTTAAAAATGTAAGAATAACTCCATCTCCTTCATTCAGCTGTTCAAGATGTTCATACCCTACCACATGGATGTCTGGGTACCTGGCAACCTTCCAGACAGATAAACCCCAACATCTACATCAGTGTTAATTTTCACAGGTGAGCTCACCCAGTCTCACCTACAGATCAGCATCATCTCTCCTTGGCAAAGGGTCTCTGGCTCAGCTTCCAACTCTCCTAATGGAGACTGCTCCTGCTGCTATCCTGTCTTCCATTACCAGCAACTGCTCCTTGTTTAAGGGCGGATCAGGAGACCCGCCCAGATCATGCCACCTCTGTGCCTGTGTATCTTCACCAACTGCTCCATCCTGCTGATCAACCCCAGCCCTGGGTGGCTTGGCAGCTGTTTTCTCACCACATTTTCCTACCCTTGCTCCTAAACAAAACCACACCATCCACACAGCTTTTTTCCTTTTGTCATCCCTGCACTACACTCGTAACACTGCAGAGCATTCTTCACTCCTTTTACTCAATCCAAACTGAAGAGTCTGAAAAATCAAATACTTCTTCTGAATGCAAGTTTTAATATGTTTTAGGAGAAAATACAAGGGAACACCTTCCCCCAAAAATCCAGCAAAACAAAACCACACATATGCACCCATGCAGAACAAAAAGCCAATAAACTTTAGCTATTCCCAAGAAAAAAACAGCAAAGTCCTTCTACCCTGTTCTGTTGCCTCAAGAGGAATTAAAAAAATGTTAAAATACCTGCCGACTTCCTTTTTTTCCTTAATTACAATTTTGATATTAGAAACATGAGACTGCTGAACGTGCATGAACAGCATGTAGGTCACAGAAATAGGAAATTATTATTTATCCGTGATACATTGCTGGTTTGCAAGATGTTTTGGAGGAATCTTTCAAACTGAAGGACTCAACCCAGTAAAAAGCTTGACCCCTTTTGTGAACAAAGAAACTACATAGGGATGGCAAATAAATACTGTGATTCCTGTAGATAAATGGTGAACATCACATGAAATAAATAAAATGGAGTAGTCTGCTTTTAATATATTTAGCTTGGTTTTTTTTTTTTCCTCAGGCAGCTTATCTTCCCCCTTAAAAAAGAAAAGGCAGCTAGGGTCAATTACTAACTAGGGTCAAATATTACCTATAATTTGTAAGCAAAAGAAACAAATTCAAGTTGTGGTTTTGTACACAAGGCTATGAAATCTCACTCTAACCTTTACATGGATTTACAACTCTTTGGTGCACAGTAAGTACAGCCTCCTCCTAAATGAAGCTGAGTCTTTATATTTTTAACACTCATTTCGAAAACCAATTAACTCTGGCTCTATTGAACACCTTGAACAGGAAATAAATCAAATGTTAAAACATTGGTGAAGAGCCAGACTTTCTGTAATTAGAGTACTGATGTGCCCAAGGCTGACTATGTGGTGTTGCAGCATTATAGACTGACAACTCCAAGAGTCCACAGCAATTAAAATTGTACATTCCTCTTGCTATACCTGCTAGCATCTAGCAAAACCACTGTATGATATTTACCCTTCAAATTTGGGTTCAAGTTCTTTATGATTTATAAGAAGCATAATATTCCTTCTTCAATCCAGAAAACGGAAACAGTTTTAAGGTTTTAAATTACATTCAATATGAATATTCTGCAAGAAATGTATAGTCTGTTAGGTGGTAGACAGCATAAATTTCCTAGACAACATTAACAGGTTCACTGACCACATGCAATGTTTTCAAATAAATTGGAATTTATTGTGGGAAGCCTTAAAATGTATTTTAAAATTACTTTCTTCGCTCTCCTGCATTACTTGAATGTACAAAGAAAAGGTTTATTAAATCTCAGGAATAAAAATCAGTTGTTCAGTATTTCTCCAAATGTTTAGTATTACCTCTAAACTTTCATTATTTGGACTTTTCCTGCCAATAAAGAAAAGCAGATGTGGGAATAAAGTAAAACACCTACTCTTCTCACGACCCTCTGTTCCCACTGACTGCCAGGAATTCTGATTTGGCTTGGTTGGTGGTCTGAGTTATTCGCCTGTCCCTGAAGCTTAGACAAAAACAAAGACAGGTGTCTTATTATAAGGATGTGGTCTACAGAAAATCTTTATACAATCCTTACTAACTTTAACATGAAGCGAAGTGTGTAACATATATTTAGTACATTCAGTACACAGGTTCTTGGTGTGCACGTATTTCATCTTGAATACCAGATACAAATCTTAGTTAAAGATAATACTAGTAATATATTCTTAGTAAAAAAACACATGAACTGCAAGTTGCATTCTAGAGGAACATCTCACAGTGACAGTACAGCACTTCCACAAACTATTTCAAGCACTGGAGCTAAAAACAGTGAAATAAGCTTCATTAAGTGACTGAAAAATTCCTTACAGGTGAAATACCTTCCAAAATTCATGCTCAGGCTTGCAATGACTACTATAATTAAATACAAATGTGAGAAATCTGTGGGTCTATACATGGTATGTGAGTACCTGATAGCAAGAAGCTCCCTTTCAAGGGCAATTACCGTGCTGTTGTACTTGAACTGCAAAGTGCTCAGACAGCCTGGACAGGTTTCTGGGTTCCAAGCAGTTGTTGAGTTACCAAGGAAAAGAGTAAAGTTCTCTGTCAGCCCTAGCAACAAACTGTGGAAATGGAGAACTAGTCCTTGCCCCTGAACTGCAGCTGGATTAAACACTTCTTCAAAAAGTGGTTGCAAGTACTTTTGATATATTTATCAGGTTGGGGATGGTACCCTGTGACAGGAAGATAATAAACAGAACACTCAACAGTAAAGAAATTCATTGAAGCCCATTTGATGCAATCTCAATCTATGTTTCAGAGTGCACTGCAAATGAAAACATAATTAAAGTTTTGAAAAAGAGTAAGAGAAGAGTAAACATTGCCCAAGTTTATGACAGATATACTAAACTGCAGTAGTAAAGATCTAGAATAGATACACTAACATGTCCTTTCCATTGCTTCAGTGAATTAGACAGACATTCAGGTACAGGCAACTAGAAGCACCAATTACACCTGATTCACATTCTCTGTATTTTCTGTGTCATTACTGGTACTATATGCCTACCAAATCTTATATTTATTTTTTATAGAGCTGGTGTAGTTCAGAGCAGCTTTGATAGTCTTAGCTTTGATTACCTGAAAATGAATGAACAAGCTGCTTATATCTTCCTGTAGGGAATGAAGAAGCCAAAATGGTCTAGGGACACTTGCTGGGAACATTCCAGCTGCTAGCTCCTTTAGCACTTGAACAAACCAAGGTATCAAATTATTTTTTTAAGAGCCTGCTACAATGCTTGCATGGGTAAATATAGGCAATCTCATTTCAAGTATCTTGAAGGCACTGGTAGATATTTAAGATATACCATAAAAAGGGAGAAACCTTTTGATACATGATTAGATCTACTCTGTCTTACAGCTAGATGCCCCTTATATGAATAAATCTCATTGAAATCCTAAAAAGAGACCCCCTCCTTCTGACCACAAATCACACACATATATTCAAAGCTGAAAATACTTTACCAGTCATCGATGACTAGAAGACAAAACCAGGCTTCAGAAGCTTTAAATGCTGCAAATATTAATACTAGGAACTATTTATAAAAGGTAAGAAACTTGCCTAGAAGAGTAAGATTTTATTTCTTAGAAGACTGGACAAATATGGATAAATACGATAGCAGATGAAACTAGAAGTATGTGCAAAAAGCTTTTTTGAAGACATAAAGGATTTCAGCTTTTTCTTCCATGTACTTTACTTAAACAATCAAGGAACCTAAGAAGCATGGCTTGATTCCACTTTTCACATCTGTAGCTGACCATCATATAGAAACATAAATGATACAGCTGTTCTTTGTACAGATGTTTTGCCTATGAGCAGCAGAGTTTTCTCCATGTTTTCTGCATGCTAAGGGATTATTGCACAGAGATGTAATATTTTTGGCATTTCATTTTAATGAAATTTTGCTTTGCTAGGAGACCAGAGACATTTTTGGACAGTTTAGCTTATTTTGAACTCATTTTGTTCAGAAACCTTCCCTAAATTTTGAGTATCACTTCCTTTCTTAATATTCAAAATCTCCTTTTTCTGATGGCTCAGCCTCCAAAAAGATCCACTGTCTGCAAGTAAATAAAGAAAAAAGTAAATTGTAATAATTTTGCTAACATAACCACTGATGCAAATAATACGGATTCTTTCATAGACTTTTGTATCTGATATTCATAACTGTTTAGTATTTAATTAGTAAGTTCTGTTGCAGACTAGACTCAGGTTTTATTTTCTTAAGCAGCAACTATATAATCTGTGAGAATTTTATGTGCTTCATTCTTAAGTTTAAGGCAAATTTAACATTTTTCCTTTCAACTGCATTTTTTCATTTTTTGAAATAATAAAAACCCCTAAATATTCTGCGTCTCATTTTCATCCTTCAATGCAGTATCTGCTCTGAGAGAGCAAAAATAATTATAAAGTTTTTTATTATTTAGTAGCTCATCTATAGTAACAACTTGAATTACTGCCTGAACACTACTAGGCAAAAAGTGAAAATCTAACTTATTTTGTATGCCCTTGCACTCCCAATTTAAGAGGAAATTATTAACACATTATTAATTAACATTTTTTTTGACTATGACTCATTGTAACTTTAGTTAAGATCTTTGTCCACTGAAAGACATTAGTTTCCCTAAACTTATTTTTTTACTTCTTGGTTACTGAAATTCATTAGTTTTGACAAAGGCACAGAATATTTCCTCTTAGCTTTAGGTATGTGAGTGGAATACTTAGTTTGAAAGCACTGTTTTACATACCTTGTACTCTTCACTGAGAAAAAATGGAATTTTCACAGATAATTTGGCCCATGTAAGATCTGATTTGCTTTTCTGTGGAGTTGCTATGGAAACACATCTATTCATCTAAATATGGGTTCAGAAATGTTGGAAAAAAAAAAAGACTCACAAGAATAATTACCAAAAATCACTATCAAAAAAGAAAGATGCAACAACAGTCACAGGACTTTATTTTTGTCCAGTACTATCCAGTATTTTATTCAATTACTTGGGTGGAGTTATTAAATATACAATTGCATAGAGGACTTCAAGATGGAATGGTAATGCAAATATGTTGAAAATTCAAATTTATAACTTGAAAGTCGTCTTGATATATTGGACATAATGTTTAAAATTTGTAGGCTAAAGCATACTTTTTGACTTCCGGTTTCTGTAATAATATCTGCTTAAGCAAAAGATTACGTACATTATCTGGCATCTGAACTATTTAGGCTTCACTCCTCTCAGAAATCTTTTCTCAGACTTACTATTTTTTGCCTGTTCTCCTATTTTACTTGTATGCACTATTTTATTGCTGATTTCAAGAAAAGAAGCAGAATATGGCTATAATGGCAGATGTAGGAATACCATCACAAATAACATGACTTAGAGGAAAAAGAGGAGGAAAAGGAGTAAGAAGTACTGAGAAGTACTCTCATGAAAGATGCAATATAAAGAATAATGCCCTTAAAAGCAAAGATGAGAATTTTCCAATTAATATGAAAGTATACAGAGAAGAGGAAAGGATTCAAGCAGTGGGATGATATTGCTGAAGATGCTAGAATATTTATTAAAAGGATTAGCATAGCAAATCCAATTTTAACTTGTACCATATTGCTGAATGAATTAAACTCGTGTAGCAAAATACATTATCCAGAACGCCTGATGCAAAAAATTATTAATTCAATTCGCATTTAAGATACTAGCACGGAAAGCTGATTTAAAATAAAGAATAACTTATGAATCAATGTTTTAAGTTATGTTTTACCATTCTTCTTTGGTATAAGGGAAATGACTAGAACTTCTATTAGAGTTTGCACCTCTTTTCACTATGAAACTACAAATATACATTAAAAAGAATCCCTTTCACTCTTTTACAAAAAAATGTAGATACATTTGAGATTATAACCAAAATGTAGGAGAGATAGAGAAATCTCAGCTGAAGCAATTTCAACACATTTTTATGATGTGGTTTGATTTCACAAAAAATGTCTGTAAGACACTAAAGTAGAAATGGAGCAAATAAAATTCAAAAGATGAGACAGGTAAAAAAAAAATCAAAGAAGGGGAAGTATTAAGAAGTATCAATAGAAAAGACAAGAAAAAAAGAACAAATTATATCATTAATAATTACTTCTATTCTTTTAGAACTTTACATTCATATTTGAGATAACCAGAATAGCTCAAACCTTACAACATATAGTGCAACAGAACTTAGAGCATGACCTTCATCCTAACTAAGAGAATGACATTACAAAGAAGTATATTTTTTTCTTTAGTATGAAACCAGAAGTTGAAGAATAGACAATATTTACTCTCCATGAGCGCCATAAAGTCGATGGATCAGGGGAAATAAATGACGCCAGATCACTTAGTGGTCTTTTAAAGAGCTAATCAGACATAGCCCTTGGTCTCCTGAAGGAGATTGCAATTTTACCTGAACAGGAAGATCTAGAGCAAATCTAGAGCAAAAATTGAGGGGGGAAAAAAACTTCCTTAAATTTTGTTTAATAGTAGTAGTGGACAGGACTTTGATTTGTATTTTTAGATTATTCACCCTACCTAGCATGCCCCTCAGTGAAACTACACTAATGCTTCTTACAGTCACTGAAGAAAATCAAAACTCTTGAATCATGCTAAGTGGCTTAAGGCATAAGGGATGAATTGGGACAGCTGTACCCCTCTCCAGCACCTGAGGAGACCAGGGAGACAGAATGAATGTGTCTGCAGGTAGAAGCACCTCAGAGAGCTTGTTTAGAACCCCAGATACCATTGCAAGGGTGTGCCCTCAAGTTATTTATCCCTAATCATCCCAGACCAGCATTAATGGTGCCAAGAGAACTATGAACAAAAAAAAAAAAAAAAAAAAAAAAAAAAAAGAGACACTGAAGGTAATATTTTTTTTTTCACAGAGTTAAGACAATGCCTATTTTTCAAAATAAATCACCTTTTCTTTACCACAGGCTATAAAGTACACTTAGAATTCATGACCATCTTTGGTATTTAAATTTAATTATCAAATTAGTGACAGGCCATTTTCTCAAGGTGTAGCACCACAACCAGACACAATGCTGACATGATGCTCTGTAGAAGTGCCTTTCACAATGACCCATTATTGAGCTATTTACTGATGAGTTATTTCAATGTCTTGTGAATATTAAGTTGTTATATTTTAAGTGGATTTTTAAAAATCTAAATTAATTGCCTTTTGGAAACAATAAACTAATATTTTCAGCAATTTCATGGATGTACAAAATTACTTGTATTTTAGAACTTGTCTGCTCTTTGGAAAATGCAGTCAGCAATTTTAGGCTGTTGTAATATCCATAACAGACTAGAACAGCTTGTCAAACAACTTGTGGAATTTCTCCTCTGTAGTTATTAGTCATCTATCCAAAATATTTGGACCATCAACCAAATGTGGAGAAAGTGGAAATTAAAAGGCATTGAGTATCAAAATAAAAAATTACTTGGAAAACTCACCAACTGTTTTTGTTGTTTGTGATAAATTGGGCTTGCCTGGACAGGTTTTGGCAGGAGGGAAGGGTTGCAGGCAGGGTTGGCTTCTGTGAGAAGCTGCCATAAGCTTCCTCCATGTCTGACAGAGCCAATCCCACCTGGCTTCCAAACAGCCTTGTCACTGGACAAGGAAAACCATCTGTGATAGGGAGAGTAACTCTGGGATAACAGAGTTAGGAAGGGGAAAAACCCAGGAATTGCAGTTAGAGAGAAGGGAGTGAGACTCAGTGACAGGAAAAACTCTGCAGACACCAAGGTCAGAGCAGAAGGAGGGGCAGGAGATGTTCCAGGTGTCAGAGCTGAGATTCCTCTGCAGCCTGTGGAGGACTCTATGCTGGAGCAGGAGGATGCCCAAAGGAAGCTGTGACCCAGTGGGAAGCCCATGCTGGAACAGGCTCCTGGCAGGACCTGTGACCCCATGGAGAAGAGCCCATGCTGGAGCAGGTTTGCTGGCAGGATTTGTGACCCCATAGGGACTCACACAGGAGCTGTTTCTGATGGACTGCACACCATGCTGGAGCAGTTTGTGAAGAACTGCAGCATGTGGGATGGATTCATGCTGGAAAAGTTCATGGAGTGCTCTCTCCCATGGGAGGGACTCCACACTAGAGCAGGGGATGAGTATGAAGAAACCTCCACCTGAGGAGGAATCAACGTGTGATGAACTGACTACAACCCACACTCCCCATCCCTCTGCACAGGTTGGAGCGAAGAAGTTTGAGACTGAAGTTGAGCTTGGAAGGAAGGGAGGAGTGAAGGGAAGGTATTTTAATATTTGGTTTTATTTCTCATAGTCTTACTCTGATTTGATTGGTAATTAAATTAATGTTTCCCAAAGTCAAGCCTGTTTTGTCTGTGACAGTAACTAGTGAATGATCTCTCCCTGCCCTTATCCTGATCCATGAGGCTTTCATTATTGTTTCCCTCCCCTGTCCAGAGGAGGAGAGGAGTGATAGAGTACTGACAGAAAATACTGTGTACTGAAATGAATTTGAAGAAATGAAAGCATTCCCAGAGAACTGCACCAGATTCAGCAGCCAGAAACCGTCACTGACAGGTAAGCCAGAGTTAGGAAGAAAATTACATTGGATGGTGTAGTTGACAATATATTAGCAACTATATATGTAGACTGTGTTGCCTGAGAAACAGAATTAAGGTGAAAAACAGCAAAAGCCTCTTCCTGAACAAAAATGATAAATTCTCTGAAAGTCATAGGGGGTAGAAAAAAAGAGCTACCAGGGAGTTTTTCTGAAAATCTCAAATTCTCCAGGCTGTAAGAATTCTGCTTACATTGAGTGACACTTTCCTTGAGGACACATGTACTGGCAGTTTTCTCAATGCAGTACTCAGGTCATCTGAGGCAGAGAAATCACTTATGTGTCTGAGGAGCCTCAGCTCTCCCCTGTAGACAGCTTTGATAAACAAGATTAATGTTTTTCCTCAAAAAGAAAAAGTACCTTCAAACCCTGACTTTTCAAAATAGTCTATCACTAATTAAAAAAGTGGGTTAGCGAGATAAGTAGCACATGGGCAGTAGGGTTAATGACAAAAATGCCCACATGGTGAAAGGAATTCCAGCCACTAAACAGACCTCATAATTGGTATATAGAATACTGTTCTATAGATACTTGGTATATGGGACACCATTTGTATCATTACAAATTTAAAGCCTTGAAAATCATTAGCATGACCATGCAGAGTTCAAGGGAGCATTGGTGTTGTCACAAACACTACTAGAATTTCCTACTGGACTATCCTGAGAGAATTTACTTAATATTTCACAGGCAAACATAAGCTTTTCAAATGTTCTGAAAGCCTTCGATATTAATTCTGACCAAAGAAAATGACAGCAACAATAGCAGATAGATGTCGAAAATTATCTGAAAGATGGTAACTTCATTGCAAGTAGTTAAATTGAGATGTCATATTTCTGGGTATTAATATCTTGCTGTCAGCATTCAAATTGTGGCAATTTTATGAGTTAGCCAACTTTCAAATGTTTTTTATCTAAACTGCTCAAAGACATTGGATAAAAATAAATTTGCAGTCTAGAGGAGAAACTCTGCCCAGTAATAAATAAAACATTTTCAGCTCTACATATTATAAACCTCATTATTAACTTCTATCTTGAGACAAAAGTACTACTCATATGAAAACAAGACAATTTTTTAAATTCAAGAATATAAACTTACAAATGTATTTGTAAGAAAGGTGGTAATTAAGTCTATAATTGACAAAATCAAAACTGTTATCATCACTTACTGTTGAAGCTATTTCATGAGTTATAGTCACAGTAAAAGAAATTACTGATTGGAAAACTATTTCCAGATACACATAAGTGTACCAAATTATTGAATATACACAATCCCCCCATTTATAAAACAACTGATTTTTTCCACATTAACGGGTGTAGAATCAACTGGAGAGTATACATTTCCAAGTCTTTACAAATTAATTAAAAAAATAAAAGGGAGCAGAGGAGGATACACTATTAAGTTTGTGGAAAACCACAATTCCCTTGGATTTTAGTCAAGTTTTCCTGCATGGCAAATGTAGAACAAAGCTGCAATATGGATAACTTGGAGCATGCATAGAGCAGTGTCAAGTGTATTCACTACCCTGAATCACAGAGGATTTTGGGGATGTGCAGAATATTTCATAAACGGTCTTTTGTATTACACATGTTAGGGTCAACTGGATATTTGCTTAAAAAGGAAATTAAATAAGATTAAATACTATTACATAAACCTTGCTTGCTTTATAATGCCTTATTAAGTAGGGGTAAATAGGATTTATGCTAATCCCATATTTATACCATTAATCCTGTTTTACAGTGCATATATTTCTGAACTTTTTTTTCTTTTACTACAGTCCTTTCAAAATTTTCTGAGTTTACAAGACTTTCATGTAATAAAATAGCAAGGGTGACTGCTTGGAATGAACATCTTGCCTGATCTATACAATTACAATTTGTATGGTCATTACCTGACACAAGAATGAGTGATGAGCATTTGACAAAGACATGGCAATTTGTTAGCATTGCTTGCTGGCTTGAGTGACACTTTTATATTACCTCACTTTTTTTTCTCCTGTAGTCTTTTCAAAGCTTTGGCTCCTGATTAAATTCTGGGACAGGCAGTTGCTGCAGCCCCTAAAATACACTTCAAAATAGCTTTGATAGTGTTGTGTCATTCACATATTCAGGCACATTCTTTCTCCATAGTGATTATTCCACTCTTTACCTTACACCCCTGCGTTCACAAATCACCATCACTAATAATGTTGCACAGCAAGCTAAGGGCTGCTCATGTGCACAGCACATGGTCACTGGGTAAAGTAAAATCCAAACGCAAATTAAACTGAACACCAGCATAGACTCGTACAACATCAATCATGCTGGATTTTGGACAAGGCAGCTATTAATGAGACATAAAGCTGCAACAAGGCAAAGTACTCCACCAGCCATTTTTGGTCTGAAATTGCTTTGTATTTCAGAAATCCCCTTGATGTAATAAACTTGCACTGCAGCTGCAATACATCCCAGACTTTGTTCCTCCTCAAGGAATGGTCTGTAGAGACCAGGTACCATGCACATACACATGCACACTCCCTGAGGTGTGTGGGTGTTGCTCTGGAAGTGTTGCATAGTCATAGACTATGCAATGCAACATGTCCTCATTTTTGTTGTAGACAGGGAACTTGCTGTGGCTGCAGCTATAAAAACAGCTGGATCAAGGTCAGTAAGTCAGCTACCTCCAAGCTGCTCACACTGATGCAATCCTGCTCTTTTCCATGCAGTTTCCTTCACTTCACACTGGTGCACAAATGATTAACAGCAAGCAGCACCTGACATTTCTGTGGCCATTTCTCTAAGCCCTTCCTGATGTTTCTTCTGCACAATGGCCTTTGCATCTCAACATTAGCTTTTGGTATGTTTTCAAGCTGTATCTCAATTATAAATATATCACCAAGTACCCAGTGGCATTGTGTCCTTCCTAAGATAGATAGGTTGAACTTCTAACTGAATGGAAATACTTCAGGGAAATCTAGGATTTGGAGAGGAAAAGGTAATGTCAACAGTAACCTCTTTTAATTAATTTATGACCCTTTTCATTCCTTTTCTCACAGTAATTTTGATTGTGTCGTTTATTGCTGAAAATTTCCTATTTTGCTAAACCTAATACCTTACTAATGCTTTACTTCATGATTATATCCATAGATTTTAGAAGCAACATGCATGAAGTAATATTGTGAGAACACTGGCATCTGCCTCATGGCTTTTCAGCATGAAGTAACCACTTAAAACCAAACCATTCAGGAAAAATGAAGTCTGTGTTTTTTTCTCATCTCCTTTGTACAAATATTGCTGTTTAATGCATGAAATAATTTTTGTATTTTTTCTACTAGTAAAATCTATAGGTACTTCTTTTCCTATGTCTATTAAAATGATAAATTACTTTGAATTCAGCCTGGATTTATTTTTGGCTTTAGTATAAAACAAAGAAGAATTGATTATGAAGTTGATAATATTTTTTTCCTAATCTTCTAAATACATTCAGCTTGAAATAAGTTCAGAAAATCAGGCTCCTATATATGCACTTAAATAAAATGGTGCAGAAGAACACATTTTTGTGTGCATTATATAGTGAGCTATATTGTATATGGTATTGCTGTCATAATTGGAATTCCCAATTGGATTTATGTTAATTGTTTTCATCTCCGATGAGTAATTAAAAATTACATTCTGTTCCTTTTTAGTTTGTTTCATTATAAAAAATATGTAACCCCAAGATAACTTCAGTTTAATTTCCTCATTGTGAAGCTAATTCTCAACTGCCTGTTGCACTGTAAAGAACACAGTTTTTACAAGAAAAAGAACAAATGCTAAACTATATCTCCTGTTTAAAAAAAATCTTACATATGAGCAATTCATTGAATACAAAA
This sequence comes from Phylloscopus collybita, assembly GCA_027886175.1. Classification (NCBI taxonomy): domain Eukaryota; kingdom Metazoa; phylum Chordata; class Aves; order Passeriformes; family Phylloscopidae; genus Phylloscopus; species Phylloscopus collybita. Next base: position 32,054,102 of record JAJNNQ010000026.1, on the reverse strand, counting down.
CCCCATAAGCACCTTCAGATTTAATAGCTATTCATTTTAAAATATACTTTTCAGCGTGCTAACAAAGCTCTGCCAAACATTTAAGTTAGAGGTATGCAGTAAACACACAAATACTGCAGAAAGGTACCATCTATGTCAGTAATGATAATGAGAAAGATCCCTTCAATGACAGGAAATTTTTTGAAAGAGATTTCAGTTAGAATGGGTTGAACATTCAGTAGAATCTTTATATTATATCTCATAGCAATTTTTGATATTTCTCCTGGAAATACATGGATTTTCTATTTTTATATTTGTAAAACCTTTGTAACTTGTGTTTGTACCTGAGCCTTATTCAACCCTTTTCTTCTCCTATCCTGTGACAGCTACCTAATTACAAATAACCAACATAGTGTTAAAATGGTAACCCACAGGAAAAAAAAAAGAGCATATTGCCTTCAGCGATGATAAAATTTTACTGCAGCATTGACCCCTTCTGACTTCTGACAGTTTGCAATGAGTGTCTGGTCTGCTCTCAGCTACATTCTTTGTTCTACTCCATCAGCACTTGAGGGTTCCCAAGGGCTTCTCAGAACTCAGGAGACTGCAGAAGGTGCCCCTCAGATGTAATCTTTGCAGAACATAAAAATGGATAGTCTGCTCCAGACTCCTCAGTAAAGCAGAGCTTGTTCCTCCTTGGAACTTTAAATCTGAAAATCTCATTTCACAGACACTGATATTGTGTTACCAAGTGGAGTTCATTGTTACATATGGGGAAGAAAAGTAGTTCTGACTATACAAATATCAAAACTTTGAATCCTTGCCATATCAGTATTAATTTCCAGCTGTCATTATTTAAGCAGTACCTTTCTACATGTGTTCTTATTTTTGACATAGTTAAGTATTGCAACTCTTGGTCTTGCAAAACAGACTAATATAAAGCAGTGATTTAGTTTCATTACTAGCAGCATCTCAGTGTATATTTCCCAAGACTCTACTAAATCACACTATACATTACCTCAGTTGACAACTTTGGGGTTGTATGTTATTAAAATGTTAAAATACCAGCAATTTCTCTTATAACTGTAAAACACTTATATGTATGGTCAAAAGTGGAGCCTCTAGAAAATATGTTCTTTGTGGAAAAAAACATTTAACATTTTCTTTGCATAATTTTTCTGACAAAATGTAGCTTTTATTAAAAAACAACAAGAAAGCCCAAGCAAAAATACATAAGGACAATGGAGACAATAGCTCCATTTACCTCCATGTGACAATGGAGGTAAACGGAGCTGCTTGAGACTAATTGAGTCTGTTGTTAGCAACTCTTAGTAGCTGTTACTGTCCCCCAGCACTGGGGGACGTTGTGCACAAGACTGTAGCACATAAAAGTGTTCCCCTTCTTGAGAAGTGGCCAGTTTGGACAATTAATAAAAGAAGACTTAATTTACTTACATGCCTAATAAAAAATCTGAAAGTCAATAAAGAGAGACAATGACTCTGAAGAAATGTTCTGGGTATTTGATCAAAGCAGTATCCAAGGAAGTACATCTGGATGAGCATTATGGAAAAATTATGCAGTATAAAAAGTATTAGGCTGTTTTTACCTCTGAAAATAAGTTTATGCAACCACCACAAACAGTCTCAATTCTCATTTCTGAATTTAGCTGTAATAAACCCATGCCTTCACTGGAACTGCTCCACATGTACAATATTGTGGGACTAGGAATCAGACTCCATCTATTTAATTCATTGGCAAAGAATCCCCCATCCCTGCTCTATGCTCTATCAGATTATGTCCAGTCAAAGCCAATGTTGCTATCAGCAGTGGTAATTGGTATGATAACATCACTATAACCACTTGTTTTCACATATCTATGAATTGCTTCAGATGCATTGTCTTCAAAGCACACCATCTGCAGTGAAATGACAAAAAGCAGCAATTTGTCTTTTAAGGAGAAAATGTAACACCACAAAGTGGTCTCCACCAAAAAAAAAGTATTTGGACTAAAAAACATGCTTTGTATGCTTTTATCATCTCTCCCCACATAAGCTCTTCTTTTTATTATTTCACCTCTGATCATTTTTGGCATGAAGGCTTCAAGACTGTAAATGTTCTGGAAGGAATTTTTTTGTTATAAATAACTATATTCCTAGTGTCATCACAAGGGATATCTGCATTCCTTCAGTACTAAAACACAAAAAAAATTATATCTACATTGATGGAAATTGGTCTTATACAAATATCCATATACACAAACCAGTTTTTTTCCAGAAAAGGAGTAGAATGGCTGTATGCTGAAAAAAGGGCTGCTTTCACAAATAATAATGATCTCTAAATACCAGAGAGTGGAAGGAACACAAGCTTTTGATCAAAAGATCTTGCAGAATCTTTGTATAAAATGACAAGTAGATCAGGTTCTTCACCACTTTCCAGTGCCCCTCACATGAGATTACAAATTCCTAGCCTGTATATTTTTTTTTTCCTTTTATAGCAACAGATCTGTTTTGACAGCTTCCAGCTGTGGTCTGAAGTTTTTGAAACATGACTCATAACATTTTAAAATTCCTTAGGTTGAAGACATTAAGGATTACACTCACTTAGAAGTGCAAGTGTGCATAACTGCCTCTTTGGATACTCGTCTAAAATTCAAATTCTCAAAATTGCCATGGTCACATATCATCTAAGCCAAGAATATGAAAGTTTTCATAACTAAAATACATCATATGCCTGAAAATCAGTTTCTTGTCTTAATGTTACCTTCCTAATATGATAAACTCCAAAACCAATCCACAAAATAAATTCTTTGTCTACAGCACCCAAATCCAATGTGTGATTCCAGAGAATCACAGTTCACTAATTCCCACTAATTTTTTACTTAAAAATTCAAATTTTAGACTTTCTATCCAAGATGTGGAATACAAAAATGTGATTCTTTCCTGCTTAGGGAGGTTTTAACATCCCAGAGGTACAGTATGCCTCTGAATTTCATGGAGCTAACCATACCTTCCCTATTTAAAAACACTGGGCATTATCTATCAGAATAGAAATCATCAATAATTAGAGATAGAAGCAACAAGTCAAAATAATACCATTATATGTATGTGGACTCCACCTTATCTGAACGAGCTGATCATCACCACAGTTACCCCATCCTGATATAAAGAGATGTAGACTTGATCAGACCCTTAATTAGTTTGTCCTGTAAACAAATAGATATCTCAATGTAAAAAAATTTGTTAGGCATGTTGTGACAAGAAAGCTACATGGCATCTCAGCTGCAGAACTTCTCCAGGAAATGTTAAACAGCAAAGAGAAACAAATTTTACTTATGACATAGACAATTAAACACAGCCAAGTTACTAAAAGTAATGTAACTTGGAAGCAAAAACCCAGTAAGATGCTGAGCACAAGCAATATGGGAAGTGAAGAATCATTGTGCAAGTTTCAGGAACTGTGCAGGTAGAATCCAGATGAGTGTGGGGTCAAGAGATCAAAATGTTATTGCTTTGTTATGATTATATTTTTACTATATTTTATTTAAAATGGCAATAAATCAATTTGTTTGAAAGCTCTGTGGTCTTGCTTACCATTACTGTCTCTGCACTGAAGATTATGGGCATAGTGATATCACTCTGTGATGCTACTTGGTTTAGTTATGTGTATTTCTAGTACTTGAGGTTGGCACTACCTAGAAAGGGCTGGAAATACAGTATTTGGCTTCACAGCTTCCCACTGCAGATACCTCTCCGTTACACCATGAATCATTTAAAAGTGCTAGCACTGAATTGCAGGCTTGCTATAGTAGCATTTATTAAAAAACATACTCATTTGAAGCAGTAATTGTTCTGCTACCAGAAGGGCACAGCCCTTCATAACATGCCTTTACCAGTATTTTTATGAAGATAGAACTTTAATTTTTCCAGTAGCTGCAAAGTGCAATGCATGAGTACCTTTCCTCATTTGTTTTTCATTATGTATCACTACCCAGAGGCAATCATTAGCTAATTTGCTGATTTACAGTTGCAGTTTACTAGCTTTAAACAATGCTTAGTCATTATGATTCCATTCTTAGTGCTATGAGAGGAAAATAACTGTCCTTTCACACTAAGCTGAATAACACAAAGTCCCTCAACCTATGTGCTTCTAAAACTGTTATATTGTTTTCTTTGCTAAAATTAATCCTAAATGGTGTTTAGTCTGCTTCTTTCTCCAATACTGCAGAGAACTTATTTTCCCACCTATCCCAATCCAAATGAGTTTATCACAGAAAATAGCAGCTATTGCCTACTCAGTTTCCTAATGAAATCCATGTTGAAAAGTAAGTTGGTTACTGCTGGTTTTTCCTTAGTTGCCTGAGACATTTTTTAGTGTACTGTAAAATGCAAGCAAATGAAGTGTAGTATGTCTGTTTAACTGCCCTAATACGTACTGATAGGTGATGAGATAAAATGCTCCTCTGCATGCTGGCAAAGGGGGGCACATCCAGCTCCTGGAGGGTGGTGTGTCCCTGGAGGGGCTGTGCAGCAGTTGTGTGTCTGTCTGTGTGTGCATGAAAGGGCTCTGAGCATCAGCAACTGGAGAGGGGCTGGGACCTCTGGTGCCAGGAAGGACATCATCCTCTGGATAGAGCATTCTGGTGAAAATTAAAGCCTATTGTCTTTAGTATCTTCCATGCATTCTTTCTAGGAAGACCCAAGAATGAATGAGTGGTTAGAGATTGTCATAAAGTTAAAAACCTTTCTGCTGGTATGATTTAAAAATCTCTTAAACACAATTTAAAATTAGATACAATATGTTTTTCTCAAAAATATCTGAATGAACTGACATTCTGGAAACAGAGTAAACAATTTCTAAGAAAAATCTTCACAGCCTTCTGGTACAATTTGCAAACCTGTAGTTGGAATCTTTGTCTGTAATCTAAAAAAACTGTGATAGGTATGTGTTATGAAGCTGTATCTGACAGCTAAATTTTACCTAGCCATATTACATAAGATCAATCTCAGCCTACCTCACATGTTATGGCTACATGTTTTTAGCACAAACTGTGAGAAAACAACAGATCAGATCTGCTAAGAAATAGAAGATGTTTAAGAACCTCAGTCCTATAACAGCACTAGCTTGTCAATTAAACTGCAACTCATTTTCTAAGTGCTCTGAGCTGATTTAAACCACAGCAAGCCAGATCTAAACCACTGTGGGATGCCCCTACAGTCATGCACAGTCCTCTAATAAAACATGCACACACCTTTCTTTCCTTTGATCGCTTATGAGCAAGTCATAGGTACTTGATAAAAAACTTGGGCTTATCCAGATTCAGTGGATGTGCTTTGAGTAAGGAGGATTTTTGATTTCACTTTCTCCACTTAAAGGCCTTCAGTATACAAATTAGGGACTAAAATTGAAAAACGAAGAACTAATCTAAAATGACTCGAATTGCAATTTAAACTATAGTCTGGATATCTTCCAGTTGTCTTAAGAGAAATTATGGAAAGAATCCAAATGTTCTGGAGAAGGAAAAAAAAACCAACAACTTGTACATTTGCCCTGTTGCTAATGAGATACTGCAATAAAGGAAATTATACCAGTAGAGCTGTAAGACATTCTTACTTAAATTAGGAATATTGAAATAACGAAATAACAAATGTGACAGCGTGCCTAGTTTAATTTTTGGATAATTCTGAAAAGCAGCACCTTTCTGTGACAAAAACATGTAATCAAATTAATGATAACTTGTGTAATGATATTTCATCTAACACAGAATTGTATTTTGAGGCTTTTACAGTTTGGTGCTCATTGAAAAAAAAAAACAACAAACCCAAACCTCATGATATTGAGTTAGCCATAGCTATTTGAAAATAAACCTTTTTAAAGATGACATGATTTGATAATTTTCAGGGGAAAAAATGGTAGTGTAAAGCACTGCTTTGGTCACAGTTGTTACAAGCCAGGATTCTTCTCTGGCTACCCTCTGTACCAGACAACTCTCACAATTTTCTGAGATGTGCCCTTGTGACCTTATTTGTTTCCTTGTTAGTGCCAGACTTTCTCAGGAATTACTCTGATATTACTGGTGTATGATTCAATCTCTGTGTATGAGCTTAAGAATGTCACCTTTTCGTTACCTACTAGTTCAAATAATCACTTGTAATGTAATTAATTTTTTACACAAGAAATGGACTGTGAACTTCTCTCACCATTTATAAGTGTTCCCTCCATTCTGCAAAAAATATGCTTCCATCCTTTCACCTACAGAAAACGCAGTAAGAACCACTAATTCCTCAGTCTGCCTCCTCCTGAAATTCTTCAAGGGTCAGAACATAATCCTCTTTTCTCTAGTAATAAAAATGTACTAAGTTTTTACTCTTTCAGATTACTATAATGCTGATCTACAGGACAAACCAGCCTTTATCCCAGCTCACTCTAGCAGTTGGTACTTGCACACATTACTGTCCTCAGTTTAATGCATACTACACCACTGTCAGATATGTCCTGGATTGCTCAATATTATTTCAATGACTGAATACCTTCATGTGTTTCCATACATATTTTGGAGTATGAGTCACTGCCTTCCTGCAGGGGAAAAGAGAACTTTGTTGAGAAGGATTTTTTTTTTAAACTAGGTTATTTATTCCCTCCTATGCATATGATAATATTCTGAAAGTAAACATAAAGTCAGTAAAAAGTGTGAAGATGCCTGGATCTGACTCAATAGCATACATTCAGATGAGGTTTAGTGCAATGCTGTTGCAATACTGCCACAGAGTTTCAGATGGCTCAAAAGCACAGGCAGAATGTGCTCCTACTGGCTCAAATGCTCCAGAATTTAAACACATGCAACCATATCCAAAGAAAATTTGAAAGTTTAGATAAAAAAAAAAATAGTATTGAAAGCAAGTGTTAAAACTGAGCCCAGCAGAATGGTAGGTAAGTCCCCACTTATCTTTCTCTAGTGCTATCTTACTGTGCTACTCCTACTGCTGGTTGGTATACTTAACTGAGAAAAAAAAAAGGAGGTGTTAGTAGGAGTGAAGTGCTAGCAATAAATGATGCTCCAAGGGCTAAATTGCACATAAAATAATAAACCTGTTAATTGTTCAAAGCATTTCAAAGGCTGCTTGCATGCCTCGGGATTTGGTAGGATAACTAATATTAGAACTGTTTGGGAAGGAGGAAGATGTTTACAACGTTTCTTGTCTTACCTTGAATCTTACTAACATAGCTTTCTTCTATCCTTTAGATTCTTTCATCTGCATTTTTGTGTCTGCATTATATGTGCAGAAATTGAACAGTCCAGATAATAGTTGTGCCACTTACATAAATAAAGATGTCATTAAATCCAGCAAGTTTCTGCAAGCTGCCTCCCACATTACAGTCATAAATTGATTTTGGATATTGTTTTGAAGAACAAAACAAAATACATTTAACATCAAGTAGTTACTGTTCCAAGTGGAAGGATGACATGCTTGAAAAATGAGAATCAGAGAGTGCACAGTAAGTTTTCAAAATTTTATAACAGACCAATAAATTCCACATGAATGGTTTGTGCATAATGAATACGTTTAGGACATTAAGTACAAAGTCCAGGAATTATGGCCAATTCATGTGACAAGCACCAATGGATACTTTCCAAATCCCACCAGCCACCTTCACAGTGTTTAAAAGTAAACAAGCATGTTCATCCACCACGTTCTGGTACTTTCTTGTACCAGAGAAATTATATCTGAAGGTCAACCTACATTATTATGCCAGTTTTAAGTAAGTGATTGATGCTATTTTTAATACCAGCCTGGCCCAACAATTTTTAGGATAGCAGTTACAGATAGTACTACAGTTTGAGCCCAAGAGGAATCAAGTTTTTCAAGAAACCGGTATGTTTTGATAGAGGACCAGACCTGGCTACTCAAAATAGTCATGCCCAAATAGGTCTAAGTGAATGGATAGTCTAAACTGTTGCTTGGTGACACGTTAGAAAGTGAGCATCTCATTCCTGTTAACATCAGAGGTTATAATCTCACAAAAGACTGTGAGATTCTTAAAAAATGATGGGAGATAGGACTAATGGAAAAAAGAATGGCTTACTAAAATATTTCAGAAAAATAACCCAAAATTTCTGAAGCTGAATGAACAATTATTTGCTAGTAACTTAAAATGTTACAGTCCAAAAGATATCTCTCCAGAGGAGGAATTTCATGGTGTTTCTAACAATAGAAATGTATATCACATGAAATGTATATCACATAAAATGTGAAAGTCTGCTTAATTCTTAAATTTTGAGAAAAATGAAATTTGGGATTTTGCTGATGTTCACTGATGTGAAATAGATAAAGATACACAACCTCCTAATACATCATGGCTTCAATTCTTCAGGCATACAAGGCCTAACCCAGCAAGGTGTTGGCTGTTGTTAGACTTCCTGCAATGCATCAGGTGGACTGAATCACTCAGCTTCATAAATTTCAGAAATGCACATTCAGAGAAGTAGTGACATGTATTATCTGTTATGAACAACTGACCAGTCTTGCTCAGCCATGAGTATGTCTCACAGCACAAGTACAGATGGCCAGTTCTGCCCCGTGGTTAAGCTAAGGGGACAACCATGGGAGAAACTGCTGGACAATACAGACAACTGAAACAGTCAGTCAGTCCTGACCTGTCCTAGACTGACAAGCCAACAATGCAAGAAGACACTACCAAAATCCATGCAGAATGGAATGGGTGAATCACATACAATAATAAAATCCCCTTTCTTCAGTATGATTCTCCAGCATGTGAAGTCCTTTTGTGCCCATTGAATTTTATTTGGAATTGAAAGGATTCAGGTCTTTCCATGTCTGTCATTTCTTATTTTGCTATACTCCCAACATCTTCTCTCATGCTTTCCTCTCCTGTCTCTCCTCCACTCCATTACTTTCATTCCCTTTTCTCGTCTTTATGAGTAATCCTTTTCTCTCAGCCCAAGTTAAGCAGGGTTTATTGCTTTGTTCTCATTCTCTCAGCCAGGATTTTAATCTCTCTCTGTTTCACTGAGGCATGTTATTCCACTGCTCCAAGTACTTCTGTCTTTCCTTGACTGCATTCTTTTATTTCAACACCATCTTTACATTTTTCTTTGAAAATTCAATTTTGCTATCCTTGCTTGCTTTCATCACCTGCTCTCTCTACTTTATTTTTATTGCTTCCTCACATCTCTTTTCCCTTTTTGCTGCAAGTTTCATTGAGGTTCTTCTTTGTTTCTAAATCAGATTCAGCACACTTGTACCAATTAAAATCCAAAATAAAAAAGCTGGTCCACTGCCTACTCAAGATGTATTCCAGCAATTTCCTTTTAGACGCTAGAAAATTGTACAGTCTGGAGGTTTATTTTATTCTTGCCAATTCTCTTTCAAAGCACTTTAATTATCAGTGAATGTATAATTTGCATGGATGCAAAAACAGTCTAAGCTAGTCTTGCAACTGTTTTCTTCCTGAAATATCTGTTTGCTACAGTTTTAGGAAACAGAATAATTCTCAGGATACAACAGTTCTGACTCGCAAGCTGGAAAGAGTATCACTCTCAGCATATGTCATCGCTTGCAAGATATAAATACTGCTCTTGTGAAACCAATCTGATGCACTGCATCTGTAAATTTTTTTCCATTTCATTACACTGCAGAAAAGTTTATGCAATCTAATGTGATTTGGAACAACTGCATGATAAGTCTGTATGGAATACTAAGTGTTATGGGAGCAAGTGTTTCTCATATAAATGACCTCTGTAATATAAATAAAATACCTTTGCCAGTATTTGAGAACCATGCTCAAATGACCAACAAACAACTCCCTTTTTTTTCTACATTTTTCCTTTTAATAACGCATTTAGTGGCCTGCTAGGGTATTGACTGAAATATGAGGAGGTTTAAGTCTGGGGCAAACCCTGAAGATTCTGACATCCCAAATCTGAATTCTGATTCCTACTCTTTATTGAAGAGAATTAGATCATGTCCCCAAGATCTAACCCCAAATTCTCAATCTGTTCTTTAAAATTTTAACCGCTATTTTCATTGTTCCCTTCCTTTAATTTGTTTTCTACTTTATTTTGTAATTTAAGCTACAGACATGCCTTTTAAGTAAATTGAAATGGATCTGTTGTACAGATTAAAGGTGACATTTCCACGATGTTTCTACTGCTTAGTGAGTGTATATTTATATGTTTGCATACAGAAAAGGATGCACTTTTGCATCTAGCTGTGGTCCATCTGGGGAAAGGCTGTTCATTGAATAACTGCAGTGTTGAGATTAACCTACATCAATCCCTTCATTACAGTGCAAGAAGAAAAAAATTCTACAGGAACATTCTGTTAAAATTAGAATCATTATTCATTCACACCTAGTTTTCCTTACTAATGACTTCCATGGTAATTAGAGTTTCCAAAATAAAAAACATTTTCTGTTCACTTTAGATTTAAGGATGTGTGAAAGTTCAGAGCACAAGGAGCGTAATCTTTAATTCAACAAAATCACAATTTAAAATATGGGAATAATGAAACTTTGTGCCTGGTGTTTGACAGATTCCCTTAAGAGACTTTTTGTTAAAGTTAGTTCCTAAGAGACCTAAAAATCATATAAATTAGGTGGATTTGTTTGTTGCATGAGTTTTGGCTCTTGATTGTACCAAGTTTTCACCAAGCATCCTTCAAAAAAGAATTCCTTAAGGACTGGATCCTGATACATATCAACAGCAATGAGCTTTCACCTACTTTTTCCACTTCCACACCCTGGTCCACACTTTCTTAGAACGTACATGTCTTAGTCCAGGCTTTGTTTTTTATGACTTGATAAATAATGCATAGTAACTACAATGCTAATTCTGTGGGTTTGGTTAGATAATTAAGAGAATGCAATATGAGAGGTCTCTGTATTTCTGGCTATTTTTCTCTTCACTGTAGACTCCTTTAAAACCAATATCTATTTTTAGAATCTCTTACATACGTGCTGAAAAAGGCTCATCTGGCAAGATGAATGTGCTTTATAATACCACATTCACTGTGACAGTGATGACACACTGCCTACAAACTGCAGCTTGCAGACATAAGTCAGGCATCCAGAAGAGACCTCTGCATCATATATCTTATATTCCAGTTCTCAAAACTTAGATCAAAGATACCAAAAATGAGATATGCTGAAAGAGGGACGATCTATAAATTGGAGTAGAATGTTTCTGGTTGACAACAGAGGAGATGGAACAAAAATATGAAGAACAGAAAACATTGGCGTTGGAGCGTGACTCAATTTTCCGTCTCGCCCTCATCATGAAATGGCTTTCTAGTAAAGTCAGCAGTATCAAGAATAAATCCAGGTCCAGAAGATCAAAAGGTTCAATATCCAGATAGTAGTACGTTGCATGAATCAGCAATATCTAGGGGGGGTGGCTGCAAAAAAAGCAACCCTTGTATTTTTTCTGTCAGGAATCTATGGTGAAGGAAAAGGTTGCACGGCAGCAGTAAGGCCGCAAAGAAAAATACCAAGTTTCTCAGTTTCTGTTTTACCTTTTTTTAAAATGTATATTACAGATACAAATGGATCATTATCCACACTGTGGTTACTTGTCCCAAAAAAGAAAATCTGTGCAGTTAATATAAACACATTTTTTAAATAGTCAGACATTATGCTAATAACTTTAATGTGCAGAGTATATGACTCAAAGTGCAGGTGTGCAGGAAGCACCTCAATGATCAGACAACATTAGCACAACTTGCGAACAGAGGCATGAACATATTTTCATTGGGTTCCCACCTATTTCATGGGCACCAACTTTCATTAAAAACCCATTTTTCTCAAAGTGCAAAGATTGGTAGAATATGTTTTTCTGTAAGAACTTCTTGTGGCTTGGTTAAAGATAATTACAAACATATCTGATACTTTCACACATCCTGTTTGTAGACATCAGTATACTCTGAATAGGTCTAGTTGAGAACTTCATGGTTTCTGAGCTTTCCCACCTATGTATTCACTATATATCTAAACAGGGTGAAAGAACAGGCCTGAAAACCAGAATACAATGCCATAATGGGGCATATCTGCACCACTGGTTAGCAAAATCTGACTAGTGTCACATGCAGCATCTAAGTCTTCATTCCTCTGCACATATTAGATCTCTCTTTTCTCTCTAGAGAAAACGTGAAAGCTGCTGAATTTCTTATTCCAAATGATGACTGGACTGAAAATTTTCAAAGACAAACTGATCAGAGGCTGGCTGAAATCTTACACTATCAGAAAGAATGGAATTTTTAATGAGGAATTAGAGCTTTGCAGCTTCTAGCATCAACACAAAATTATGTCATGACTTGCATGCAGGGTCAGTTTACAATTCCTGTTCGTGTTCCTGAGACAGAACCTCCTGAGGGACCAGGCAGAGATGACAGAGTGAGCTTCAGTATGAAGCTTTCATAACTCAACTTTCTTTCCCTCTTACTGCAGTCAAAACTTGCTAATTTCTTTAAACATACACAAGTTCTAACTCAGATACAGCTAGTTTAAATTATGATAATCCTTAATGGAACAAAGGACTTCTATCTAAAAGAATCAGACTTATTTAATATGCCTACTTATGGTGCTCAGTCCCCACGCTGATGACATTATGCACCAACATAAGACTACAGAAAATTCCTACACACAATGGAAACTCTTTCAGAGAACAGTGTGCGTTTGTGTCTCAAGCTACCTAAACAACTTTGGAATCTTAGATAAACAAAAATAAAATCATAGCACTTCACAACTGAAGATAGTTGGAACTAGTAAAAAATATTGTGAACATTTTAAAATCTCATTAAATAACTTAGTTTCAACATCCTATCCTTTTTGCAAGCTCTTTATGGGCCTTTTTCAGTTCCTATTTACTGTGAAAAGGATCTGATACATTATTTCAGTCTAGATTAGTACCTACAGTATCTTAAAATTTCTAGTTTAATAGGATTATTAATCTTACACCTAAAGCATGACATTGCAAATCACAATACCTGTTATTATTTACAAAGAAAGTCATGTTCTGACATGACCATCACTGTTAGACTGGCTCAGTTATCTCAAAGGGATGAATGACTTTATAGCTTTAAAACCTGACAGACTGGTATGTCCTGGAAGTCATGCAGGGAATGGTACTGTGGCTGTGAATCACAAGGGCAACTCAGTGGTGAGCACCCTTTGGAATAATCTTTACATTCCTGTTTTGCTCAATAAGCCTCTTAGTTGAAAGATTACCCATGATGAGGTTTTTTTCTCCAAGACTGGTAAAGGATAGCTCCTGTGTCTTTGACAGCTACTTAATAAAATTTAAACAAGGCTTTTTGTTGGGCATTTATCTGTACTTGTACTCCTCCAAGGACTATAAAGGGCAAGCAACTCAAATCCAAAGTCAATTTGTCTTTTGTGACTTGCTTTAGGCATATTTAAATCTAAACTGCTAATCTAAAATCCTGGAAGCAAGTGCATCAATTAAAATAAGTAAATCAAGTCATCACAGCTGGATTGTATTAACATTTCAACAATTATTACATTTTCTGCTTTGTCTGACAGAGATACCCTGACCTTGTTGACTGAGTCTACTCAAAAATCTTGTTAAAAGAGCACAGTGGCACACTGTCCTGGGACAAGTCCTTTCCTGCTTGGCACACATTGAAATGTTAATTTGGAGTTTACAGCTTCTATTGCAGCCTCAGCTTATGAGCAATAAAAGAGATCCCCCCTTCTCTTGACTGCCAGCTACGAACCAGAGTAGCATCAGCAACATCTTGGAACTTCATCCCACAGTCTTTCTAAATCCATTCTTGGAAAAAATGTATCTGCTTCACAGTAACTCCTCACTGATTGCGTCAGGCTTGAAAATTGTTACTGCTACTTCCAGATGCTCTTAAGGTTTTTAAACCTGTTGCCGAGAAAAATAAGATGACACAGCAACATGCCTGGACATTTGCTGGGTGGCCTAACTAGGAGTATCTCAGGGTTCCAAAGCCTGCTTCAGCCCACCCAGCAGTAATTTTCTTGGAAATAGCTAGAAACACGACTGTTCTCACTTTTCTTATTTTTTTTCAAATAGCCACTTTGGATTAACAGTGATTAATTTACAGATATTTTGCCTTATTACATTGTTTACACTTCTGAACTCCACTCAGGAGATGAAATCAGACTTACATGACCACCTGCTAATATAAAATGTGACTATCCTTATCTCCAAGAGCCAAATAGATAGTATATATAAACACAGTCTTAAGCATTCTGAAGATTAGGCAACAACTCTGAGAATCCTGCTGGTTTTGTTAATTTGGTGAGCATTTTCTTTACCTTTATATTTTCTTCCTCTCAGTGGATGAAGTAGGCTACAGCAACGTTTGCTCTCTTTTCAGAATTTTTACAATGACTTTCAGAATTTTTTTCCTTAATAAGGAAACTATAAAGCAACCATAAAATTATAGGCTGCATCAGGAAGATGTCAAATAAATAAGCATTAGGTTCATAATGCTTTGAACTTAGAAACAAACTATATGCTTGGATTTTTAATTTTATTTTTCTACGAAGGTCAGCAAATCTCAGGACAGTTCAAGAATACCATCTACAGTAATGAAACTTACAGTGAAAAATTAACCAGTGCTTTTAGAAGACCTTAAGTGTTATTTACAAAATAAATTATTACATCAGGAGGCATCATTTTGAGAGGATGGAAAATACATGAAAAATTCTTAAAGGCTATTTCTCCCAAAAGAATGTTCTAGTTTTATATCATAGTTACTCAACATCAAAGTCATACAAACACTCATACTTGCTGTGGCAACACAGATACACAGCTCTAAATTAAATTGTTCAATGAGATTAACCCCCAAATAGGGAGGGAAAAGCCTCATGTTACTGAAGCTGGGAAATTTATTTTAAGAGCTTTCATCTTTCATTAATTATTTCTGCCCTACAGAAGGTTAAACAGCTTCTCAGACTTTATTCAATGACCTGTTTGTTTATCCTCAAATATTCTGATCAAGGACGGATGAGCTGGCGTTTTCCAAACAGAGTGGAAGCTTCGTTCTTTGTAACAATTCCCTTCCTCCAACACAAACAGCAAATGACTATGTACTCTGTACACAACTACTGAGGTCCCGAGGAAAGAAAGAAGGGCCTTTAAAAGTCTTTTCTTTCAAAGCTGAATTTCACCTCATTCAGCCAAGGAGTATCAAAACAGTACAGCCTCTTTGCCACACTGTAGTCTACCTAACTCCTAGAAAGGTCAAAGATTTTGTCAAAAACAGATAGGTGGTATTTTTTTTTTAAAGCTAGAATTATTTCCCCTGTCCCCTGTAAGTTTTCTACAAAATGAATAGCATGGAAAAAGTAATCTAAGTTATTTAGAATTTAAGTCCTCTGTTCAGAATTAATTTAAGGACTTAGAAGACTACTTTGTTTGCAAATTTTGTGTAATTTAGAATCATAAATTTTTGGATCCTCGATAAACAAAGGAAACATACAGGAAGTGACGACATCCAGGATACTTTCTTGAAAACTTGAAAACAGGAAACTTAGACAAGTAAGAATGGTATCCACAGTGCTGCACTGTTTAGTACTCTTTAGTTGTCTTCTTGGAAAGGGTGACAAAAGAGCATCGAATGACCCTTGATCCTCTCCACTTAGGTACATAGGTGCCATTGTTTGGCTTGCAGGAAGGCAAGTCCTGCTCCCAGAACTGAGACTGCTGTAGTGGAGAGGTATGCACATTACTTCTGTAGGCATTCTGCAACAGTTGAGTCTTTTAAAAGAACTGAGAAGACTCAAATAGATGAAGTCCCTTATGCAGGGACTACATTCAGTATGCAGGACTTCATTCATCCAAGATGTGAGACATCAGCTTGCAGTTTTTCCCTACTTCATTCCTGATGCTCCCAACTCAAGTGGATACCTCTAGACTGCAATTTATTCTGCCCAAGGAAAACACTCTCAGTCCCCTTCATACTGCACTGTGCATGGAAACAGAAACAGTTCACATAATGAAAGGAATGTCAGGCATTGCAACAGGCTGCTCAGGGAAGTGGCAGAGTCAGCGTCCCTGAAAGTGCTCAAGAAGCAGCAGATCGTGGCACTTGGTGCTATGATTTCATTGACCAGGTGGTGTTTCGGTCAAAGACTGGATTTGATCATCTGGGAGGTCTGTTCCAACCTTAATGATTCGATGATTCCAAGCACTGATCCAGCCATACAGTTCTTGGCTACAGCTACAAACGTAGCAACCTCACTTGTCAATACCCATCACAACTATACACAGTGAGACTATGCAGATAGAAGACAAATCACTTGCATGGGAGATTTTTTACCCCTTAGCAAATAACAGCTGGAACCCGAGCGAAATGAATAAAACTCAAAGAAAATTACCTTTTTTGCCCACTTGTGCTATGTTTAGCACAAACAAGTCACTTTTGCTGCTTTTACAAAATGGCAACGTGTAACAGGCACCTCAAGAGTAATAAGTTAGAAAAGCTCTAAATGGCTTTTTGGATTTATTTGTTTAGGGTGTTTGCATGAAAGGTGGCCTTGCAAGAAAGTAAAATGGCTGCTTCAAGGAAAGTGAAAAATGACCAAAGTTTTGCTGCTTCTAATTTATTTGATAGATGCACTCAGGCTCCAAAACTGCATTTCAGTGGTTCTCTGTTTTTTCTTATTTTTATTTTTCTCATTCTCTGAGCTGCAGTGTCCACAAGTAAATTTGGCAAAATTTAACTAGCAATGAAACACAGACCCCTTCTGCATCTCACAGCCTGATTTACATAAACTTGATTTACCTGTATTTGTTTATAATACTTTCTCTTTATTTACATATTATCTGTGTAGGTGGTGCAATTGTGTCAAAATACTTGCAAATCCCAATTTCCAAAACTAATTTTCATTTATAAACACCTATTCTTTTATTGTTAAGCTTTCACATATATGAACAATTTTAGCAAGAAAAGCAAAGCAAAGCAAGCCAAGACTAATTCTGATTTTTTTTTTTTGCAAACAGGTAATACAAAGGGAATTATCTACTCTTAAAATAAGATTTGTTTCAAAAGAAAGACGCATGGATCTTAATTCTGCGTGAAAGTTAAATTGTGCAAGCAGTGTTTGTTCAAAAAGTAAAATGATTGATGGCAACTGGTTGCTAAAATAGAAAGAAATACAGTTTGAATTCCAATGTATTTTCTTTTAAATACATTGTTTTTTCAGAAAACTTCCTGCTGCTGAATGTGTGAGGATTGATATACACATGCAAAGTCCTAATGAAAAAAAGTTCATGGGCTACATGACATCACAGAGATCAATCTTGAGTAAAATGGTGCAGCATCAGACTTGGACAGTTTATTTTTTACAATACAAAAATATGCACTGTTCAAATGTACACTTTTTTTTTTACAGTTTAGTTCTCAGAAAGATCAATAAATAGTGTTCATACTGTGATTTTTGAGGTTTTCTGGGGGGAAAAAAATAAACAGAAAAGGAACTGGGAAAAGTAGAGTGATTCTAATACATAGTAAAAGAAACTAAAATATGAAAAAAAAATTAAAATACTTCATTACAGTACATTATTTTATATATTTGCCCCAAGTAAGACTCACTTTTGGTATACCTGTGTTATTTGACCTTTTTTCTTTTCACTTCAGCTTTCTAAAAATTTGGATGTCAGAAGCTGCAAGGCTGAACAGTTAGAGACAATATTAAGGGACTGGAAAATCCAAATAAATGATAACACAACATGGAGTTTCTAACCTTTAGACTTCAGTGTTCCCATTTAGACTTAAATAATTTGCATCTGACAGACACTGGGTGATCAAAAGAATTCATGTTAGTATACTATTTAATGGTTTATTAATATCTTCATTAAAGAACCTCACCAACTGGCCCAGAAAGAGTTGGAGGATAGTATCAACACCAAAGCTACAACTCAAGCACCTTTTCAAGAACTTATAGATAATTTTATGCACTCCACTTGTACTGATATACTGATTTTAAGAAATATTTAAATGTGGTTTGATGCTATTGCACAAAGTAGTTACAGGGTCATGCTTGAGTCCTTGTGTTCTCATGATCTTGCTATATAAGAAGCATTTACTTCTATAATTTCACTTAAAAATGCCACACTGCACTCTATGGTTTCAGATGTGGCACTCCACAGATTTTTACACCGTAACAAGAGCTACAAAACAACAGTAGGTATCTATGAGTAACAGCACTTACAGTGATTGTAAAAGCTATTAAAATGCAGGCAACCATAATTTCATAATGAAAAACCAAGTCTGTATGGAGAAAGAACATTTTTCATCTCTAGTCTTTTACTTTATTGTCCTGGAGATTTTATACTGCATCTCCCTCTTCTAGTGATTGCTGCCCTCTCTGAGAGTCCTGTAGGTCAAACTCAAAGTACTGTGTTTCATAACAAAATCAATTTTCACAATGTTTTTGCTGCAGTTTAAAGAAGTACACTAAGTCTGCACCTTTGATAAAATATACCTGATCCAATTCTTCTAAAAATATTTGAAAACCACACTGGTCTACCTATATGACAGAGGTATTCCTATGAATATTCCAGTCACTTTTGTTCAGCAATTAATACCATCATTGCTAAACAAAAGAAAAGTGTCCTTCATCCAGTCCATCTGATTGCACAAGTAAAACTATTCTTTTAACTTACTCCTTTAGGACTCTTGCTAGTATTTTTTTTTCCCTTCCTATATTTACATTTTCCCCCAAATTGTATGGTTTTGGAAAGGAAATAAATGCTTTAATTTTTATGTCACTGATCCTTCAGACTGGTTCCTTACACAGTTCCTCATGCATGTTGCTTCCTGTAGAGGAGCTCTGGGCAGCATCAAGTTGTTAGAAACAGATGGACTGGAAGAAATGGACCATATTTTTCTGTGATGTAGCTACAGATAACATATATCTGTATATATATACACATATCTGTATCAGAGTGTAAGCACATATCTTTATACTGACACGAGGTTTTACTGGAAATACTAAGACAGTTGGAGAGGCAAACCTCCTTCTTCCAACAGCAGCAGATAACAGGACACTCACGTAATGCTGCTGGGGAAGAAGCTGCAGGGTTATCAGCAGATATCCTGAATTCTAGGCACAGCTTTAGTCAGCTTTGTCTATAACAACATCCATCAGGGTATATATATACACATTCCTACATCTATGAAAATAAAAGCTCACATATATACTTGAGCCTTCCTTAATACCCAGAAAAACAGGCATATTGCTGGGGAGGTGCTTCTGTGCCAATCCATGAGACCACTCATCCAGCACAAACCCTCTTCTTCCTATGTGTAACTGAAATCCAGAGCTGCAAATTCAACAAAGACAATCAGGGACAATACAAGGCTTCTGTTCAGACCTTTAATTTAGCAGATACATTCCCTATTCTTACACTCTCCTGAGTAAGCTGTAAGTGTATGGATATAGGCAACTGGCTAAAATGTCCATCAAACAGTGAATAAAGCCGAACGGTAGTCTGTAATATTTGTATTTTAAGTGCAATTACTAAATATGTTTCTCTACAGTTTCATGCAGAAGTATTTTTTGCAGGATGACAATATCACAAATGTATCAAAGAGAAAAACAGATTAACTCTGATGAAAGCTCAAGCAACAGGAAGTGGTTTAAATACCATTTTTAAATACATGGCCCTAAAATTCCAGTAAAACTCAAATGCTATTTTGGAACAACCCATGTAAGTTTTCAATTAATATGAAACAGTTCTTAAACTGTGCATTTTACTTCATTGATCAAGCTCAAATTTTACCTACAATGCAAATTCTTAATAAATAATACACAAACTAGGCATCTGCACATGGAATCTATTGATATAAAGAGCACTACTTTATATCAATAATACTGTATATCTATGTATATCTACTTTAATAAAAAGTCACTAATCTGAGTTCACCAAAGGCTAGGCTAGAAAAGCACAGGTACAAACAGGTCTGCTGGAGGCAATGTTGGTGTGATAATGTTGAGTGCCATGATGTCTTACTCTTCAGAGCCCTTCCTGAAAACAGAGCTCAAAGCTTCTGTAGCTGTCTGGCACACCTGAAGTCTCTGCACTTACTGAGGGCACTGCCTCAGTGGACTAAATCTGGTTAAATAACTTTTAGAATTGAAAGAAAAAAACCCAAGGCTTCCTTCTAAATGAACTGAATTGACACAGTAACTGAACTCTTAATAATTCTAATTATATTAGACCTATCCCAAGTCTTGATGAGCAATTCTTTAAGTTTGTATGAGTTTGTTAAAAAAACCCAAACCAAAAAACTGTTTTTTGCTTTGCAGTCCATTGGAAAAGAATAACATGGGTGGAGATCCAGTCAACTGATACTGTTTAGACTGCAAATGCCAACCTAGACTGCTCTCCATCAGATAAATAACTAAGTGAGAGGTTGGGACTGAGCTAAGTGGCAGTAGACATGTATTTTTGGTAATAGGCTCCTGAACAATCACATTGTTCAATGATCAAATGGTGCATTGCATGATGCAGACAAATTGGGCTCTGTGGATAACACTGTATATATTTTTTATGTAGGATCTTATGAATACAACTGCATACACTATGAATATTTAAGGACTATATGCAGGCTGGATCATCAATGGAGAGATGCCCTTCACTTAAATCTCTGTATAACAAATATAAATATTTATTACATTGTAATAACATCATTTATAGTACTGAAACATGTACAGCTGCATCAGCATTTTCTTTTATAATCTGTCTAGCATAGAAAATAATTTTCATCTGAAAACTTGGTAACTAACGTCAAGGAGAGAATTATTTCTGCCCAGTATGGGCAGCATGAAGGGGATGACATAAGAACTTATCCTCCACAAAAATATTTCTGCAACATTAATAAATAGAGGTAAGAGCTGCATGTATTTTATTAGTGAAGACTGTTGAATAATTATGATTGTGACAATCATAATTGTATTAAAACAAAACAAAACAATTCAAATAAAGAAAATAACATAATAAAGTCTGATTTAGACCATATGTGAGAAATTAATAGCAGTGATGACTCTGAATGTAGTATTCACTTTAGTACTGCACTGCTCTCAGGACAGTTCTTCTGGTTTCATGAGGCAAGCCTTATCTATTCAGTCTAAGATCTTTATGAATAAGATACAAACTTCAGTTGGCACAGGTAAGCAAAAAACTCTAGACCTGCAGGTTCCCAGACACTAAAGATTTAGTGCTGACTGAGGATTCTGTTCTTGGAAAAACATTAAAAACTTGCCATTCCTTTAACTCTGGATTTATGTTGCTGGGCTTTTTCACAATAAATATATTTGGACTTTTCATGGACAATATTATCCAAAATCTGAATAAATCCACTATACCTTCATCAGGCTGCCATTCACAGCATCCTTCTAAACCTCAGTAGGGTCTTTCAGATAATATAAACATTATCCTGTTTATCACTATTGTACTAAAAAGAAAATTCGATTTTTCAAGTCACAGCATGTACAAGCTGAATATAGCTTAGCTCTTTTTCTAAGTGCCTTGGGCACAAATAGCTAATCAATCATATTTAATCAATATGTTGCTCAGCCATGCAGATTCCCATGTCTATAATTCCAGCTTTATTCAAATGATCTTTAGTTTCACTACATTCTTCATTGATTTTTTTTTTCTCATCCAGAAAAGGAATAGAAATAGACAAGTGCCACATCTTAAAACTTGGAAATACCAGTTTAGGAAAAAAAACCCAAAAAACCAAACCAAACCAAAACAAAACACCTTAAAAAAAACCCCAAAAAAAAAACCAAACCACCCCAAAAAAACCAAAAAACCACAAAACACAAAAACAAAAAACCAACCAAAAAACCACAAAAACAAAGTATCCCTGTTAACTCTTATTTTAGCCAATGCATTTCACTATTTCAAGGTTTGGAACAACCTCAAAAGTCTTTTTAGTTGTCCAGGCCTCACTCTCATTGACAATGTTCAGTGATTACAGGAATGGACTTGAAAAGTATCAATTGCTCACTTTTACATATTTATTAAAGCAGTAACACAGGAGCAAACATGCCATGAATAGGAAGTTCAGATCTTTATATACAGTTTCCATCTACATCTAGGAATGGCAGAATGGATTTAAAAGCACTAAGAATTCCCATTTTAATTATTAAGCAAAGACTCTTCAACTGCAATTCTGTGGATTGCAGTCACATGTACATGTTGATTATTCTTTTCAAAATCCTAAAGTGTGACAAAAATGCCTCTTATTATCAGTCTTTTTCTTGCCTAAGTTGTCACTGAATAAGCATGAGAAAGGCTGTTTCAGTTTGTTTGAAAACTATTGAAAAATGTAAATAACCATTGATCTTAGAATAAACAGTTAAACATGGCATTTGCTTTCATATTAAATAATTTGAAATGGGAGGAAGAACAGCATGACATTAAAAGCAATATCTATCTTATTGTGTGGTTCTTTTCCAGTGATTTTGTAAAAGCACTGCTCTACACTTATTCCAGAAGATAACAAGAATCTGTGTTTGGCTGGTTTGATCAGTGAAATTCAGAGGCGAGAGAGAATATTTGCATTTAAAATTGCTCTTTAATCTGGCTGTCCTAGATGTAGGAGCTGTACCAGCTTCACAGTGTCTCGACAGACCAGCCTATTTCTTGCAAACAAATTATATATTTGTTTATAAAAGCAAGAAGCTCATCTAAGTATTCATATTATGATGAGTGGCTGTCTGTGCGAAAGTGCTCTTTTTTTATCCAAGAGTGGAAATGCAAGTGGAGGTAAAATACAAAAATAATGTGTATTTTAGTCCCAAATGTATTCTGTTTTGGTAATTCTTTCCATTTGGTGTAAGGGAACAAGTGATAAGTCACTTCAAAACTCACACCAGACCTCTTAGCAAGGCTCACCAAAGCTAAAAAATGTGAAGAAAAATATCACTGGACAGTTCATTACTAACTTCTGATTCAGAAGGAAAAAATAGAGATCCAGAGCCAAATGCCCTCCAAAACAGGATCAGAAAGCAACAGTAATTTTGGCTTAGATTTGGATTAATCACCTTTCCAAGATTTAGCTTTAATGTTGGGTGGAAAATCTGGATGGTCAGATCAAAATGTTCTGCACTGAGCACTGCCTTTGCCCAGTCAAGTTGCGCCATTCCTACAAGTGTTGAAGGCCAGGCTGGACGGGGATTTGAGCAACCCCTGGTCTAGAAAGGCAACCCTGCCCATGGCAGGGCGTCTGGAACTAGATGATCTGTCTGGTGCCTTGCAACTTAAACTATTCCATGATTCTATGATTCTATTATTTATTGCCTCAATAGCAGCAGACCTACTGAAGTACTCTTCACTTCTGCATAAATCATGAATCTAAATCTGTCATGCCTATTGCCTGTTTCACAAGCTGCCAACAAGACCTTAGCCTTTAGAGTTCCACCAGGTCCCTCTCCACAGAGCTGCTTTGCAGCAAGTCAGCCTCCAGCCTGTGCTGGTGCCTGGCATTATTCTTCCCCAGCTGCAGGACCCTGCATTTGCCTCTGTTGGGTTTCAGACAATTCTTCCCTACCCATCTCTCCAGCTTCTCAAGGTCCCTCTGAAGGGCTGCACAGCCCTCTGAGGTATCAGCCACTCCTCCCAGATTTTTGTCATCAGCAAACTTGCTGAGGAGACCTCCTTCATCCAAGTCTCTGATGAATACCTTAAACAATACTGTGCTCACTATTGAACTGTGGCAGACACCAACTAGACCCTGTGGCACTGATCACAACCCTCTGGGATCTGCCATTCAGCCAGTTCTCAACCCACCCCCCTGTCTACCCATGTAACTGTTCTATAGGGTTTGTATGGCCAACTTTTGGTAGTAGGGGGGCTACAGGGGTGGCTTCTGTGAGAAGCTGCCAGAAGACTTCTCCATGTTCATCAGGGCCAATGCCAGCCAGCTTCAGGACAGAACCACCACTGGCAAAGGCTGGGCCAGCCGGAGTTGAGAGTGATAACATCTGTGATAACCCCTCTGTGATAACATATTTTAGAAGAAGAAAAAAACAAACCAAAACAAACAAAAGAAGATATTGCTCACACGTAATTTGGCTCATGTTGCTCACATGTAAAAATGGCACAGATGTAAATTGTGGCCAGAGAAGTGCAGGGTGAGAACATGTGGGAGGAACAGCTCTGCAGACACCAAGGTCAATGCAGAAGGAGGGGCAGGAGGTTCTCCAGGTGCCAGAACTGAGATTTCCCTGCAGCCCATGGTGCAGCCCATGGCAAGGAAGCTGTTCCCCTGCAGCCCACGGAGGGCCAAAGGGATGCAGAGATCCACCTACAGCCCAGGGAGGAGACCCACACTGGAGCAGGTGGATGCCTGAGATGAGGCTGTAACCCAGTGGGAGGCCTGTGCTGGAGCAGGCTCCTGGCAGGAATCTGCACACCTGGAGAGAGGAGCCCATGCTGGAGCAGATGTAGAACTCCTTTCCCTGATCAGCAGCAGAAACAAGCTGTGATGAACTGACTGTAACCCCCATTCCCTGTCTCCCTGAACCTGGGGAAGAGGCAGAGCTGGGACTGAGACTGGGGGGGAGGGAGGGGAAAGTTTTTTAAGGTCTTATTTTGCTTCTCATTATCCTGCTCTGATTTTGTAGGTAATAAATTCAATTAACATCCCCAAATTGAGTCTGCTTTGCCCTTGATAGTATTTGGTGAGTGATTTCTCTCCTGGTTTTTATCTCAAATCATAAACCTTTCATTGTATTTTCTCTCCCCTGTCCAGTTGTGGAGGGGAGTGATAGAGATGTTTTTGTGGTTGCCTGGCATCCAGCCAGTGCCAACCCACTACAACTATCTTGTCTCAACCCAAGTTTCCTCACTTTTACACTTCTGAATCTCTCCCTGATCTCACCAGGGAAGAGAACACCTGTGTGCGGCTTAGTGCTTGGCTGCGTGTAAAACACACCGGGGCACAAACCCTGGACCACCCCTCTTGATCCCAGAAGCTGCAGGGCAGCTGCCAGTTACACCATCCATCCAAATTCACACCCAATGAACTGCTTTTAAACTGAAGAAGGTAAAGCAAGTTTCAAAGGCAAGTAAAGAAAAAGGCCTGAGGTGAGTCACTCTTCCTTCCTGTTCCAGCCCTCTTCTTTCCTGAAAGTCGTTCCAAATGTTTTTCCCTCTGGCTAAGCCTGACATTCAAAATGTTGCACATGAATATATTCACCACAATGACAGGACTTTTCCTGAGAAACCTTCAGACATCTGCTTTTATGGATTCTCAGAAAGGCCATCAGGAAACCTCAAAATATTTATATATTGGATAATCCAAACTTTTAAATGCTTATCCAACCCAATTTGAACAGTTAGATGTTTCAAGATCAAACAGTCAATACAATCTCTGATTAGTAGTGCTCAACAAATGGCTAAAGATTTTTTTTCAGGAAATGCTGTCTAAACATTTTTAAAAAATCTGCTGTAGCCATTTGATTCTATTTCTTGAATTCATTTTCAGATTAACACTCAAGTGACTATACTTCATTAGAGCAAAGAAAAATACAGAATATGGATACTCACAATCAATGACAGTGCATTCATATGTACCACTAATCAAACCAATGGTGCTTGCAAATAGTAAGAAAAAAATGGTGTGAAATATTGTAATCAAAAATGAAAAATATAAACTCATAAGGAAATTCTAATACACTTGTGAGTTGCTTAGAAGCAGGAAAAAAATAAGTGAATTGGATAAATTATTCACCATAATTTAGATTTTCATCTGTAGGATTACGGGAAAAAGAACAACAATTACACATGACATTTGTTGCTTTTAGTATCCAATCAGGTATCTGATTTATTATATGCTTTCTGTGGGAAGAAAAACTGTTTTGACTACTTTCTGCAAAAAAAAAAAATTTCCCTAAAACATCATTTACAATATTATATGCAGATATGTGACAGTGAACTTTTCCTTCTACCAGCAGAGCATCAGAGTTCTAGTTATTTTCTCAGCCCATAAGATACCAAAATGATTTAGATTGAACTTAGAAACTTTTATAAAATGACAAGAAATTTTCATTGCAAACTGGTGCATGATAGCAATCTCACATTCCTAGCTGTGGAATATAGATGTTGAAAGGACACAGGAGATGGAAGATCTCCAAAACATGTAAATTTTGACCTATAAGGCAGCATGTTTTTTTGCTTCTATCTGCGAATGGGAAAAAAACCCCACAAAGTCATATGTTTGTTTTTATTGGATGAATGTATCACAAATTAAACTGACTCTTTTGATTGTGTATATGTTTTGTGCTCCTGAGAGTGTAGGCATTTCAGAAATATGGGGAACTGGCCGAATGCCTTCCTAACCTTGATAATCCAGCTGCATCATTTTCTCCTCCTGCTTTCCATATTTTCCATACAGAAAAAGTGCAAGAAATCCTCCCTAAAAGATGTTTAATACCCTAGGACATTTACTAGTACTGTAAATGAAAAAAAGAAATTGCTTTAATTATAATCCTAATCTTACATTACAAGGTTCTATATCTGCACAGAAAGGAAGTTCTCATATATTTTGACACTAACAGACAATAATACACTGTCAAGGAAGCATGTACTTTTGAAATTCCACTTCTTAGCATGGTTTTTAGCTCACTCATTCAATGTTCATTACTCTGTTGAGGTAAATAATACAGGAGGGACATTTTTCCCCCTCCTTTTTTGCTCAGTTGTGATTCTCAGAATTGACAGAATGTGCATCCTTGATTTGAAGCGGCTGTGATCTAGTCTACGCTACAAATACACATGGTTGAGTGAAGCTTCAACAACAAAGAATAATTTCTGTTTCATTTTCCTTTCTTCTGTTCCAGGAAGATTATTAATTGGATAAAAGTGTATCTTTCCCTGGTGGTAGGATTAGGGAATAAATCGGATGTCATCTTACTCTTGGACTTGTCATGGCTGGAAAAATTCAGACATCCTATTTGATAGCACTTTCTTCTCTATTTGGCTATCTGTTGTTATGGTGATAGTTTCAGGAGGAAACTTTAATGAGGATGACTTGAAAGCTTTGATGTGTACAGCACAATTTTTTTAACACCTCATAAGAAAAGGTGAGAGTCAGTTAGTACTGCTCCTGGCTAAAGATGCATCATTGTATCAGCTTTCATGAAAACTACCTGAATTTCTATTTGTTATGTATTTGTAACACAGTGTTGAATACAAATATGTAATAAAAAGGATTTGGAACAACAACACACCTCCCCCCGCCCTCCTCATTTTCTTACAAAGGGTATAAGATGTTATTCTTAGGAACTTGTTTATAGTAAAAACTGACTTTGAGTATCCAATACAAATTTTAGAGTATCTGTATAGCTCTTTTGTGACACCCCAAGAACTATCCAGCACGATCTCTCATATCCAGAACTAAGCTGTGAACAAGCCTACAAACCCACATCACCCAGGCCAGGCCTGCAGACACACTGCATTGCCCAGAGTGCCGTTCACCTGCAGGGGAAAAGCGTTAAGAGAGAGAGGAGCTTTCGGCCCGGACTATTCCATCTCGGAAGGACTCGATGTTGGTCACAGAGCCTGGCTCACACTGTGTTGTGAAGAAAGGCATTTACTCACGTAGTCCTCGTAGGGCTCGTGTGCGGGCGGCGGCGGCGGTCTGTAGCCCGGGACGGAGGGGGCGCCGCGGGCTCGGGGCGCGGGCACGCCCCTGGCCACCGGCGGCACCGGGAGCGCGCCGCGCGTCACCGGCGCTCCTCGGGGAGCCTGGGCACCTCGTCCCGGCAGCGGGGGAGGAATGGCACCGCCACGGCCCCTGCGGGGAGCAGAAAGGAAGGAAGGAAGGATCACTCTGCCGTCTGCGAGGGAAGACGTGCATGTGCTGCCCCACTTTAAAGGCTCTCAGGTTTTTACTGCTGTTCGAAGCATCATATACCTCTGGGGTTTTGGCAGCTACAATGTCAAGCACTTTTAGGTAATATCTCAGGCAGAACTCATATTATGGAAAGGCATTATTTTTAAACCATCCAGTGTCTTTTGCACCTGATCCTCTTGGTGCTTGCACTAATAAAATTTTGAATCATTGTAATTCACAGGGTTTCAGAATTACTCCAAAGCAGCTCTAGAAGATGAAAAAATGAGGAACCTCTTCTGTTGCTCTCAAACTATTTTACAAGAGCAGCATCACTCTCATTTTCATGTTTATTGGTGGGTGGGAGAAATGGATTGGCAGAAGATATTTCAGGACTACAGAAACTTGCAAGGAAAAGGAGAGGAAGAATATAAAAGGAGACAAATAACTTTTCTTCCTGCCTAATTTAGTTCAGCACAAAGGATTGGTACTGTGGGATTCTATTTTCCCCCACTGCACAGAAAGAACAGAGCATATAGACAAGCATGGAAAGAGTTTTAGCATCCTCCTGGCTATTTATGCTGTATCTCCCTTGCTGTACAAATTAAGTCAGAAGAAGCTGTTACTGTTTAAAAGGACTTGTATCTATACCATATGATGAAATAGAAGGGGGATTAATCAGGGTAGCAGTCTGTGAGTTTTGTTTCAGAGCAGTATGCTCCTGGGTGTGCTGTCTTTTTGGAAGACTGTGAATGCCAGGCATATAGCTATATTTGTATACACACAGTACAGCCATAGTATGTATAAAAAGTAATTATTTGGCAAATAAAGTTCCACCAGTGGTCTTCTCTGATTACACTATTATTTTGACCAAAAATTTTATGCTAATGACCATACTGCCTTAGGACTAGCATAAAAGTATTCTTTCTTAGAAATATCCTTTTCTTGGCTTCATAATCTGCTTTCAATTGTTGTCACCCACTGTACCCTGTGACCTGCAGGTCAGAAAATCTGGAACAATGTACACCACACAGGTTATTAGAAGAAATATTTTGGTTTAGTGACCAGGATATGTATGTAACTGTCTTTTTTTTTTTTTTTTTTTCCTTAACTATGTGGTTTTTGTTTACTGCTTACACTTTGTAAAGTTGTTAATGCAATAGTTCAGGTTACCACACCTTGAAGGAGCTGCAGGTGGCACACGGATCCCTCTTCCTCGAATGCCCCGTCCACGCGATGAATCCTCAGAACCGTTCAAATACGAAAGTTCTCTCAGCTGCTCCTGGCGAATTTCATCATTATAATCCTGAAATGCAAAAAGTGAAACTTTCTGAAACTTTGCATTTTGGTTCAGCTGGCAAACTACCCGAACCAGAAATTAGGTGGATAGTTATTTCAGTGAATTGTTCTGCATTATCACTGGTATGCTGAAAAATTGTACAAGTGGAAGAGGAAAACTACCTGTAATATATGGACAGAAAAATGTACATGTATGGGTAGTGAAAGTGGCCATAAAGAGCATGAACATGCAAAAAAAAAAAAAAAAAAAAAAAAAAAACAACAAAACCAAAAAAACCACAAAAGGCAAAGAAGAACTACAGAGAAATGTATCTGTATGCAAAATGAAAATGGACTTTCACATACAAAAGGTACTATTTCAAGTGACTTGTAATTAGACAAAAAAAAAAAGCATTTTATAAATATTTTTTATTTTTGGCAAACTTCCCTGGCTCTCTTTGTGCACTTAAAACACAAATTCAACCTTATATTGCACATTAGCATGACTGGATGATTTAATTCAATACCAATTAGCATCATTGAATATAGCCTTCACTTATTCTGCATATCCTGAAAGGAGTTCTCTCTTTAGGAGTCAAGTAACAAAGCTATGTTTATGATTAAAAAAATTATTAAATGAAATAAAATAGGCCTATTCCAAGTCAATAGGGTATTGACTTCAGCACAGCAATTTCTGCTGGCTCAGTAAACAGAACTCCAGATGAACTTCTTTTTCTGACTGATACCAAATAGAACCAGAGACTCACAAAATGGTTTGGGTTGGAAGGGACCTTAAAGATTTAATTCCAAGTTCCCTGACATGGACACGGTGTTGACTTCCTCTTCATAGGAATGCATGACTGGGAGGGGTGATCCTTGAATATTAACTATATCTACTGGGCCCCTCTTCCAGGGCTCTATCCCACTGCACTCCACCGAGCAACTCCCTGAAGAGATCAGAGTCTGCTGTCCTCAAGTCCAGGCCAGACCTTGCTGTGCACTCTCCTCCCTGCCCTAAGGCTCTTGAACTCCATCATTTCATGGTCACTGCAGGCCAGGCTAGCCTTGAGCTTCACCTTCCCCACCACCCTCTTGGTGAGAACAAGGTCCAGCATAGAGCATCTCCCCAGTGGCTTCTCTAGCACTTGGAGAAGGAAGTTATCCTCAATGTATTCCAGGAACACATTTGCCCTGCTGTGTTGTCCATCCAGCAGATCTTGTGGATGTTGAAGTCCCCCACAAGGAGCAAGGCTTG
Organism: Phylloscopus collybita; assembly: GCA_027886175.1. Lineage (NCBI taxonomy): Eukaryota > Metazoa > Chordata > Aves > Passeriformes > Phylloscopidae > Phylloscopus > Phylloscopus collybita. Next base: position 32,023,729 of record JAJNNQ010000026.1, on the reverse strand, counting down.
CGAATGTGAAGCTGCTTTTTTTCTGTGTATAGAGTATCTCTTCCACTATAATACATAATAATGGACATGTTTACTTATTTTACGTTTGTCCAAATTCCTTTGTCAGAATTCCTTTCTTTTTAGCTTCCTTCCATTTTATCCAGTTTTTTATGGGCTGATCACTGTGCTAAAAGTCCACTGCAGCAGTCAGCTCACTGGCAGCACAGCTGTGTGATAGCTAATTATTGTTTCAAAACAGAAAGGATTATTGCCTTTCAGTTCTTCTGTCCTTCCATCCTTCCACAGGCAACTGCCACTGACTGTCATGCAAGGACCTGAAAATGCATTACAAGTGACAGCTCTTTTAGCCAAGTTAAAGACCAAGCAAATGGTGAGCTGGAGCTGAGGCCTTGCTTGTTTCTTCTCCTTCCTAAGGAAGTCCAGGAAATCTGTTTAAAGATATCATCCTGCTGTGTTCTAAGAGTGTAGGTTTGGTCACGATTTCCTTTCTAAATTTCTCGAGAGTGTAGCTGGAGGGAAGTCCATTAATGAAATTCAGAAAAGAACCCTATCTATACAATATAGTTTGTGATAATTTCAGCACAACCATAATTAAAATTATCAATTTTATTAGCAAATCCCTACTTTGCTTATAAAATAGATAATGGATTTCATTTCATACCGTCCCCAAATCTTTTTTCCATCTATTTCTATCTAATCACGTTTTTCTATCCTTTTAACACTAATGTTATAAGCCAAAGACATCTTCTAAATCAATGTGCTCTGTAAAACACAGAGGGAAAAACACAGAATCAATGAAATCACATTTATAGAAATTCTTGGAACAGGTACCATCTACTGTGCCCTCTTAATATCATCTGTTATTCATACTGGCTTTACAAGTATTAGGACTTCAAACTTGCTGACTGAGTTTACCCTCCAGATTCCACTGGTGCTGGGACTGAACTTCATTAATAATGTAGGTACATTTTGTAAGAAAAAAATATGGGGGGAAAAAAAAAAAAAAAGAAAAAAAAGGAAGAAAGAACCTGCCAGGGACAGAAATTGGAATTTCTGTGTTGCTGCTTTAACCTCGCTCTTTTGGAATATTGCTGTATAAATAAATTTTCTAGAGATTGCCTCAAAGAAACTATTACTCCCTCAGGTAAAAATATAATTTAAAATCTTAGTACGGACAAAACAGAAAATCCGTATCAAGTTCCTAATATACAACAAGATCTGCAAAATTTAACCATTCTGTTATTCAGTGTCCTTAGTTTTAGCAGGCAGGTTATTTGCTGCACATTCAGTTCAGAAACTGTATTTTGAAGTGAAAAGGTAAAGACAGCAAAGTACTCCCAAAGAAAGATGCTGGGACAGATCTCTTGAAAGAGAATGATTTCATTAAAAAATATAACCTTATACAGATAATTTATCTTATGGGCTCCTTAAAAAGCATAATAAGGATCATAATTTCTAAACCTGAAACCTGAAATTTTCAGCAGAAATTCTCATTTTGCCTCTTCCATTAAACAGAAACATAACACTGAATGAATCTTTCATAGCTGCTACAAGTATAGCTAGAGTCAGGGTATCTGTCCTGATGAATATTTAATTGCATCTGAGTTCAGAGCCCAGCACATGAGCAAAATTCTGCTCCTGATGTTTCATATATATCTAGTCCCAAGAAAGTGTACATGATGTTTCAAGGCATATCTATATTGAACAAAGTACAGGGAAGTAGCTACATACTACAGTAGCATAGTTTGTTTCAGGAAAGAATACCAAAAAACAACCGTCTTTTTATGTTAAAATAAACTCATGAAAAATGTTCTGTGCTTCATAGTTTTCTTATAGCTTTCTAATAGCTATAGCTATTATAGTCTTGTAGCTATTCTTACAGCTAATAATCTACATTAACCTATATATTTTGCTCTTGTTTATAGCACTAAAGACATTACTACCTATAAACAGCTTTTTCATTTACTGTTGACAAGGAGGCTGCAATCGACTTGTACCATGGTGGTCAGTGTTCCTACTAACTGTGAGCTAACCATCCACGCCCATGACTATTCACCTAAACGTACATCTTGACTTTAGAAATGTGGAAGATTTTCAGCAACAGCGAAGTTGTAGCACCCAGGGCCACCATAAATTGCAATGCTTATGTAAATGGCTAAAAAAAAAATTTACATGTTTAGATAAAATATCCAGTAGTCCAGAAAACATCAACATGTTTACCCCAAATTACCACAATTATGTTTATTAATGGAGGTTTGGAGTGATTAATTAGGTTGGTTGCCTTGACTGTTAAAGGAACAAAGGAAACCCATGTGCAGGATTTCCAAAGGAAATCAGGATCTGGCTGGTGGCAGCTCACCCCCAGGCCCTTCTGGAAGCACTGACAGGAGGTGCAGCAAAGAGGGGAGAGCACATAAGCTGCTAGAGAGCTCAGTAAACCATTTTGGTAAAAAAAGCACAAAGTATGATGCAAGCTGCAAAACCTGATCTGAATTTACAAGAACATGTAGTGACAAGGGAAAAGAGTTGATAAAGAAATGAAAGGGTAAGGCATAGAAAGACCAAAAGGATTTGGGGAATATATATCTATCATTATCATAACTAAGGCTCATAGAAGTCAAGGATAGATCAATCCCTTAAGGACTGTGATCTCCTGTCCTGATGTACTATGCCCATTTAAGTTCTATTATAATTCTATTAATAAATATCATTACTCTTATCTGTGACAGCTGAATTTCATTCTTACCAGATAGTTAGGGGAAGAGTAATTTAGGTTACATTCAAACTACCTTAAGAATGCAGAGTTATACATGTCAAATCGAAAATGATAATCACAATATTTCACACTGACAATTTTGAAGCACGAATAGGGCACACTCTTTCATTCCCAGGCATGTGATATCCTTTGAAGCTCTGTGTTGCCAGCATAGAGCACCACATTTCCAGACATATGTTTGCCCATCCTGCCACACTCCCGTTCTGTGCTCAGGCAGCAGAAAGGGAACAAGAGATGGATTTGGACTCCTGCAGCATTTTTGCATCCTGCCCAGCTCCTCACAGCAGCAAAAGAATTCCAGGGCTCTGTGTACTTACGCAGATTCACTGAAGCTAGACATTCTCCCCTAAATTCTGTTGGTGCTGCCTTGGGGCTATTTTCAGGCAGCTTAAATTCCAATTAGGCTAAAATTTCCATTGAGTTCATGCTTCAGAAAACTCACAGCCAGAAAATGGGACACAGTGAATTGTCGGTGGAGCTAGGTGATGGGAATATAGCCCTTTTGTTTGGTTTGGTTTTAGATACATTCTCATTTTGGACACTAAAAGAGACATTGTCCACATGGCCCCTTTTGTATATAGGGAAGCACTAAAAAACACTGTGAAAATAACTGGTGATGAGGAATTCCTGAGGCCCCACTTCTTTGTGTTCTCTGTGGCCTTACAATAGTAAACTGTGCTATCTTCAGCTTCAGAGCACAGTGAGAACCACTTATCTGGACTCATGGGGTCAGGATCTGCAGTTCAGGAAACTGAAGAGGCCAGGAACCTTGGAATTCCCACTTTTCAGTTGAGAGCTTTAATATCAGGCTGTTATAAAAAATAATAGTACTGGTTGCTCAGTACTTGAAGTACTTGACGAACTAAATCCTGAGTTGACAAGAGATATTTGGCATTTCCTGTTACTTTTTTATATTTTAAAATCCTGTTCTAAGACTCCAGTGCATTCAAATATAAACATATTGAATTTCTTCCTGCACATATCAATAGCATTCATCAGTGTCAGGTTTGGAAACTTAGAACAATTGTGCCAGGTAGATTGGACAGCCCTCTCCAACACCTAAAATTTGGGTGAGACAGTGCCTGAGGTGGGCATGTAAATAAATTGCTACACCTGGTATCAATCCAGGCTGGGGAAATGAACAGATCAAGAGCAGCCCTGATGGGAAGGATCTGAGGGAGCTGGTGGATGAGAGGCTGGCCTGGCAATGTTAGCTTGCTGCTCAGAAAGCCAAATGTATGCTGGGCTGCACCAAAAGCAGCGTGGCCAGCAGGGAGAGGGAAGGGGTTCTGCCCCTCTGCTCTGCTCTGCTCTGCTGAGATGCCACCTGTAGTGCTGCATCCAGCTCTGGGGTCCCCAGAACCCCAGAGGACATGGACCTGTTGGAGTGAGTCCAGAGGACAGACACCAAGCTGATCAGAAGGCTGGAGCACCTCTGCTGTGAGAAACAGCTGAGAGCTGTAATTTTTCAGCCTGGTAAAAAGAAGGCTTTTGAGTGATTTAATTGTGTCGTTCCAGTACCTGAGGGGAGCATATGAGAAAGATGGAGAGACTTCTTAAAAGGCCCCAAAATCACAGGACTACTTTCAAACTGAAAGAAGAGGTTTAGATTAGATATAAGGAAAAAATTCTTTACTGTGAGGGTGGTGAGGCACTGGAACAGGTTGCCCAGAGATGTTGTGGATGACCCATCCCTGGCAGTGTTCAAGGCCAGGTCAGATGAGGCTCTGAACAACCTGGTCTAGTGGGAGGTGGTTGGAACTAAGTCATCTTTAAGGTCCCTTCCAACCCAAGCCATTCTATGATTCTATGAACTGCAGCCTTAAGCTTCATGCTTTGTCTTTCTAATACTAATTTGAAGTCTATTGCAAAACATGAGATTCATCTGTAGATGAGCCCCTGCCCAACCAAGCAAGCCCTACAGAGTTAATCAGAACTGTGGGAACTGCCTCTAGCCCACCCTCCCTGGGTGTCTGATGGGTATGGCACATGTTCTCAACAGTATATGGAGCAGCTCAAACCCCACAGCTGTTTTGATGTTCCTAGATAACACCCACTCTCTCTGAATCCATTTTTAATGTATATGCATGGTTTCCTGGTTACCTATAGTCAAAGCCATCTGTTAGGATGACTCTGCCCGTTCACAGATTGTTCTGGTAATCACACCAGAGCATAGGTGCCAGGTAATGATGGGTTTAGATGGACAGCCTGCAGTGCGCCACAAGTAAAAAAGATTCTGCCAAAATGGCTCCAGTACTGCATTAGCAACACATGTCTCTTTGCATTTGCCCATATATATTGGCACTCAAGTAGGGCCACTTTGTATGCATGCAGATCTCTGGCAGACCCCAATAAGTACATAAAAATATAAATATAATCCATCTGAGCCCAAGGAAGAAATTACTTTCTCTAAGCAATAGAAATTACTTTCTCTAAGCAATCAGCAACTTAGCCAGATCCAGAGCCATAAATGTTATGCACTTTCACTTGCCCTGTATGCAGAAAGGTGCTCTTTACCTGCTTACAGTCTGCCTGAAAAATAAACCTTAATTGTGTGGATCACCCTTAGAGATTGAAACACATAAAACAAACCATACAATTCTTTCAGTAGCAGTTTGAAAGTGTTGCAGCCAATATGAGTTTCAGCGTCTAAATGCCTGTGGGCAGAAAGCAAGCAGACATAAGCTAGAGCCACGTACACTTGCCTTTGAGGTTAGTTGACAGCTGGGGGATTTGTCAGCTTGCCACAGAGAGCACTCACCCAAGCGTGGATGTCATTTTTTTCTTTGAGCATGCACAATTAAATCTGCCTGGCATCATCAGCATGGGGCACCGCTCTCTACAGGCTGTGTGGAAGGGAGGGGGGTGTTTGCTCCTCGGCATCTGAAGAGAAGCTGCCAATCCCAGGGTGGAAACTGTACATGGCCAAAGCACTAAGAAACTTTGACCCAGATATTTTAGTCTTTGACAGAACAGGGCAAAATAAGTCTCAACTAATAGTATAATCAATTTAAATTTTGTATTTCATACTAAAGAGACCTTTCAACAGAAGATTATTGCAGTTTACATGGAAATGCTCTTAATCACACAAAATAATCACACTGAAGATGTGTGCATGGCTTTTGAAAAACTTGCAGAAGCCTGTATTAAATTTCAGCCATTTACCCCAATTTGTTTCACACCTCTTGCTCACAGGCCCTACACAAATGGATACGGTGGTCTGTAATTCATTCAAATGACAGCTATGCTGCCACAGAAGTTGGTTAGCTGACAGCTCCTGAATTTAATTCCAAGTGAGCTCTGGCTGCCAGAGACTTGTGCTTATTTACAGCTGTTGCTTTAAAGAGACTTATAAGGGAATTGGTAATATGAACAGAGGCCATATAGCAGGTTACAGGAAGGGTAGACACCCAATCCTAAAAAAACTGTTTTAGATCCCCCCTGGATGTTTATACTGGCTTCTAGGAAGGAAGGGATGTGATATGGCTGGTCTTCCTTCAGGAAAACCCAATTACTTCAAAGGAAGCAGGGAGAGGAGTAGAACTGTCACTGTTCTCCAGCTGCCTGCTGAAGCTCTGCTACTAATGAGATCATTACATGCTCTTCAGGCTGGAGTAACAGTCTGCTATAATTTGCTTTGAAGCCAACACAACTAACAAGCTATACATAGTACATGTGCAACTTTTTTTATCCCAGCTATGCCAGGTGAGACCCAGATTGCCTCCTGCCAGCCCACTGTTGCAGGTTTGCAGCTTCCTAGTCAAGGATAACAGGGACTGCAACAGCAGCCAGCAAAATTCAGATGTGGTTTTTTTTTCTTGTTTAGTGTGCCTGTCTCATCCAGCCTGGCTGCAGCCTTGCTCCTTCAGTCCCATGTGGCACAACAAACAAAACATGCTGCTTGACCTGAGGAGACTAGAAAGGGCAACCAAGAATGAGAAGTCTGGGCAAGAAAGTATCTTACTACTGGTCTATGGAGTGCTCTTTCTTTTACAGCTTCTGAATAATTTCAGAACTTTAAAAAGTCCCATTAGGTGATAATCTGTACAGGTTGATAGCATATAATACATTGGAACTGAACTTGATACATGACACAGGAACTAGTTTTTAAATCAAATTTTATGTTTACTTATTTCAATACAGGATTATGATAACATGAGCTGTCCTTGGAGTAAGGACTGACTTGGCAAGCACTAAGTTTATTTTACAGATGCAGATCAGAAATTTCTTAATAATTCTTCTAGCATATACTGAAATCTATTAATAACCATAACTCAGGAGATAAAAAATTATCTTAAATTTCAGTTACCATAGACCCAGATGTAACATCCTGGGAGCAGAAGCTGGCAGAAGGGTGATTCATTATAGTGAGTATATTCAGCACTCTCTTGAAAGGAGCTGTGGGAATGGTAGCATGGCCTGTGTGTTTGGTCCTCCATTTTTCTAGAAAACTGATTGCTCCAGACTAACCCAGGTTCTGGTCTAGATTCTGCTTCATGCAGGACCCTTTAAGAACCCTGAATATTTCTTTGATCATCCAATTTAGCCATAGTCTGTGTCTATGAAGATTTTTCTGTAGGCTTTGAATAAACAAGACCACCCAGGTCACTGATGACTGGAGCAGCATCGTCTCCACTCCTGACAGCACTGCACCAAACCAGCACTGCCTGGCACAGCTGCCTGGCAGAGAACAAACTGGTGGCAAAGCTGGACTGACAGTAAAGGAAATGATGGAGACAGAAACTCCTTCTGGGAACCTCAGGCTGCCATAAGGGCTTGGCTTTGGAAGGTGGCAACAGTGCCTTGGCATTTTCCCTAGCCAGAGGCTGAGACAGAAAACTCCATATCTCTATTTCTCATGGCACTCCTTCTACACAGCATTCTGACTCTTCCAAACTAAACAGCATAGCACATCCCATCCAGTGCAGACTTTTTTTTGCATAGTAAGGGAAAAAAAAAAAAGATACATGCTGCGAAGATGGTCTGTAATAGCATCATAAAAATAAAAGAGCAATTTTCACTGCTGGAATCAAAGATATTTTCAATCTGCTTGGTTTGAACTGCTATAATCTAAATTAGTTTCATTGCTGATAGATTTATGGATAGCCAGTGTAACAGTAGAGAGGACAATCACAGAAGAACAAGCAGGTATGAGAAGAGTCACCCTCTCCATATTAAATTCAATAAGCATGAGGAAAAGACAGTGAAAGAATGCTGCTATTGAATCCCAGAGCCACTGTCTGAACTGTCACAGAAACTAAAAATATTAAAATAATATACATTTAGCTTTTTGAAGTTTATGCCTAACTTCATGTGAAAAAGAGTAGAAAGATATAAATAAATTTTTAAATAGTGAAAGGAAAAGAAACATATCAAACAAGAAAAGCTGAAATCCTGACAGTGGAAAACCAGAGCAAATGGCAAGCTCAAAAATTAGCAACAAATATGTAAGTTTAAAACAGCTTTTTTAATAATCCCATTAGAAAGGTATGCATCAGATGTCAAATGTTTTAAGTTTGCCTTTTTTCAGAAAGAGATTTGATACAAAAAGAAAGATTACTAAGGAAATAACAATGAGTAACAAGAGGTAGAAAATAACTTACAAAGGAAAGATTAGACCATTAGACCGTACCGAGTACAGACATACTCCTTCTCAAGTGTCTCTCTGCTGTCTTTAAAATACATGGTATATGAAAGATTAGGAATGAAATTTATGTAACTGAGTAATTAATGCAGCCAGATCTAGGTGAAAGTGCTGTCAGAGTTTCAAGCTAAACAATTTAATATACAGTATGATAAAAATGTAATTAGTTCTATATTAGTTATTTAAGTTGAATATATTTTATTTTACTGTTGCCTAAACTCTTTAAGTAAGTTTATCCACCAGGATATTTATAATGTCTTGTTTTTTTCTTTGTAGCATGTGTTGAAGAATGTTTTGAGGTATTGTAACAGAATTACCACCTTTTTTTTGGTGTGTGTTATAACAGAATATAATCTAATTCCTGCTTATTACTGGGTAGCAAAAAGTCTTTTTGCTTCTTACATTCCCTCATGGCTGCTGTGTCTACCCTATCCCTCCCCAGGTGGCTGCACAAGAAGACCAGCTTCAGACCAAATACAAACTCTACAGGTTCAAGGGGAAAAGTGAAATACATTTCCTGGCTGAAGGACCCGCTCACTGAAAACATCTGAACAGAAACAACTGAAGATCAAGCCAACTATTAATCCAAGAAGTGGCAGTAAAGCAGCGGAAAAGATGTAGGCTGTCACGTGGAATGCTGCCAGAAAACTTACAGGTAAAAAAGTCTATTTATAAACAACATCCAGAAGCAGAGAAACAGCTTCTAACAGCTTCTAAACAGCTTCATACAGCAAGATATTCCATTTAGCATACGAGGGTCTGTATTTCATCCCAGCTTCTCCATTCACTCTAGTGTTGCTCCAAATATGATGTATTCCTGCATCAGGTAACCCTAATGATATTCACTGAACACAGAAGCACACTGTATTCTCAAGAGGAAAAAACCATAGGCATACTGAGAGATGTAAATGCCATAAAAAGAAGTCAGACTTAACTCTCATATTTTCTTCATAATACTAGATTCATTAGCATACAACTTATTCATCTCCATTTCTGAGTCTCCAGTCCACCAGTGTATTTTCTTAAAAATGGTTTCTTTTCCTTGAAACATAACATGATGGAATTTATTCCAAACATTTAAAGAGTTTCATGTAGATAATCTTGGCATTGAAGATTAAACTCCAGCTTCCTGATATCTGAACACATTTTCCGTAATAAAAGAAAAAATAGTATTCAATAATTTTCTATAATTTCCAAGAAATGTGATCAGTAGTAATGCAAGGTACTGAAATGGAAAAGAGGGGAAGAAGGTAAAATGGTCTTGGAAAACAGGTGTTTAGTTTCTGTTTCTTTCTATTACACATTATTATACTCTTATAGACATATCAAAAGTATTTTAGAAGTGACCCTACCTTACTGCACTCCATACAGTGCTGAATGTGTTTTGCACTTGCAAACATTTTAACAATTTTTTAATAATACTTATATTTTAAAATATTTCTAATATTCATATTGTACATAAATACATTTTAAATATTGTAGTAATGGCATATAAGAACATATATGGTTGTCCTCCCTACTTATTATGAATATGCATCACTGAAATGTATCAAAATTTCTAGGTCTCTTTGAAACTACTAATCTGGACCCTTCTCAAAGAAAAGCCTTAATAAATTTAATTCTCTGCTATGAGTCAGAAATCTACAAAAAGGGAATTATTAAGTTACTTTCTTTTTTATTCAGAGAGATGATTTTTTTTTTTATTTTTCTTATAGCGGAAAATGCACACATGACGACTGGGTGAAAGGAAAGAAATCCTCACTGAACCTTTTCCAAGGCATATATTAATCACTCTTTTATATTAGAACTATATTCTTCAGTCTTTCCTAAATAGCTAAAGCTAGAAGTTTCTGTAATTGTTTAATAAATTTGTATGAAAGCAAATACAGGTATTTAAAATACAGCATATGTTGATGACTGGTTATTAAGTCATTACTATTAATTAGTAATATGGGTAACATTATCCTGGCCACAAAATTCCTTTCCTGAAGTCACAGTCTGAACTGGGATAGTGAAAATACGGTTGAGTAATTAGGAAATGAGCCTTAAGTTCTCACCTTTTCATTTTTAACCTTAAAATACAAGGGGAGATTGAGGAGGTGATATATGAGTAAGCACAACTCCTATGCCCTGAAGAACTTTGCTGAGCTCAGTGCCACCTTAAAGGGACTCACTAATTGGATGGCAGCAGCTGTTAACCAAGTGCCACATAAGCTGAATTTTCCAAGCAGGTTTCCCATTCAGCACAAATGTGGAATGTTTGTTCGGAGCCCACGTGTGAGTGCCACTGACTCCACCTGTGTCCAGGACTTGAGGGCAGTTACCTCACCCATACAAACCCCACAAACACACCCAAAGCAGGCACCCACAACCTCGCTGTCTGATGACCTCAAGTCTCACGTGGTTTCACTGCAGGATCACAACTGGGGTTTGACATCAACCCTATATCCTTGACTATGAAAAAGACCCCACTGATTTCAGTGCTTGTCTGTGACTAAAAGCTGGGGCAGGTGACAAATTGTGGAGATACAGGGGTTTTAGTGATACAGCTAAAAAATGTGACTTCATTTATTTTTTATCTAAAAATAACAGGTAGTGCTAAGAAGCCTCAGCTGTGATGTGAATACAAAAAACTTAACCTGAAGGATGATTCCTTACCAATATTCTACACTGGTAGAAAGTCTGTGGTGAGCTATCTTAACATCAAAATATATGTAAATATCTGTCACCTTACTTTGCATGATTTCCATCCAAAAAATTATATTGACTTACAGTGGAATTATGTAGAACTGAATACTAGTGATTGTGAACCCATTAGTTCCAAATTATTATTTAACCAGAATTAACCCAGTTCTACATTATTGATTTTAGAAGCATGGTGGAAATCTGTGCTAGACATTCCTTCTGGTTTTCCATTCAATTCAAGAAAAATGCTCTAAATTTAAATAAATGTTTCAAGTTGAGGACAACTAAATACCTTATCTTTCAATATAATAATTCACTTCATCGTAGAAAATATGAGTGGACACTAAAGAAATAAAAATAACTGTATCACTTGTTTTTTTGAAGGAAAGAGTTCTATAAATGGAATGATCACAGACTAATTTTTTTTTTGTAATTCACGTGATCAATCGTTTTAACTGAAATGTGTTTAATTAAAACCAAAATATATTTAATTTAATTTGATTTAATTTAATTTAATTTAAAGTGTTTGCCCTATGTTTCAATGATAATATGGATAGGCACTGGATATCAATGTCTCATTATGGATTTATATTCAGCATAGCAAGCAAAGGCAAACACATATGACTTCAAGGTGCTGAGTATTCTCAGTTTCCAGTGGTTGCAACTAATCCTACTTAGCAGCAAAGGTAGATTATTTTATTGAACTTAAGCTTTCCAGAGCTGGGGTTTATGAGATTAAAGTCTCCAATCCAGCTCTCTGCTGGTCAGGTCTCAATAACCCACAGTTATTTACGCTCATTACCGCTTGGGCTAAGGAAAAAAACCCTCATGATTCTCCTGGATTCCTTAAACCTTCTATAAATAACCTGGGTTGAAAATTTATGTCTTAACCTGAAATTTTGATGTCCAGACTTTCCTGCTATCATGCCAGAGCCTTACAAAGGCATGCTGAGAATTAACATACCTGATATTGCTGTTAAAAACCCAGAGCTTTTTCATCATTCAATTTGGTGATTTCAGGGAAATCACTGTGAAATTTTAACTGCTCACAAGTCTGCCCCTGTGTTCTGTTCACCAGTATATAAACCATTAGATTTATTTTTCTACACGCACTAACAGAAGACAGATATCAGACACCTCTTCTTGCCTGTACTCTTTCCTTTGAGCATCCTTTTTTTTATCTCTGCTAAAGGCAGAATTCAACACTAATTTTGAAAAAATGCTCTCTGGAAAATCACCATCACCATGTTCATACTAACTCCATGACTGTGAATTTATTTCTATTTGAAATATTTGGTGAGCTCTGTTCTTTGTCCCAGGATTCTTCAATCTCAAGAACCCCCAAAGCAAGTCAATCCCAATCCTATACTTCCTTCCGTAGAAAGAAGAGGAGCAAAACAAAAGCAAAACTTTAATTCATTTAATTTTGAGTGGTTCTACCTTTTCTCTGGAGATTCAGAGCAGCTGTAATGAACTGCTGCCCTTGAATGTCTTTTGTGCCCCTGAAGTATAGTAAGAACTATAATCCATATCCTTATGATAAGGATTTTGTAGCAAGAGTAAGTTGAGAGAGCTGTTAGAAGAACCTTTTTTAAATTCTGTAATACATATTACTGACCAACAAGTTAGTTTTCCTCTCCTACCAAGCATAGCCCATAGTTTTTTCAATATTTGGAAACCTCCAAACAAGTCTTAATACAAGTCCAGCCTTACAAATGACACATTTCTGCAACAGTCTGAGAAGTGCACTAGGTCTGCATTTTAAGTGGAAATTTCACCTGACTGATAGCCTTCACGTGGCTTGATTTCAGTTTGTCAGAGATCAAGTGTCTGGAAGAATGTTTGTAAATATATCAGTCCTTGCTGAACATTTAAACATCAACCTAGATATAAAGAAATTAAAGATACACCATAGAAATCTATCCAGCATATTTTCAAAACCTGCCAGATGCTCTGCACAAACCAGGAGGACTTCACATTTCTCCAGGCTTTGTTTTATTGGCAAAGCAATCTTACCTTCATCTCTCCAGAGCCATTTCCCAGCACCAACTTAAAATATCCAGAACAAGGCAAAAGGCTGTATGTGCTACAGAATGCAATGCAATCCACCATCACCTCAGTTTTACACTGTCGACATAGTAATGTGAAAATGTTGCTTTTTCCTCATATCTTTTTCAAACCAAAACATCTGATCAGAGCTCAGGGACTGGTGGAAGACTCAAGCATGACTAATTAGAGTATGTCTCCTGTATCCCGTTGTGTCTCTTGGCATCATGTAATTTCAGAGTTTTCTATTTCCCCAAACATCATTTACAGAATGATGTTAGTAGAATTATAATTTTGTTTTCTGGTTTTGGAAAAAAACCCACTTGTTTCTTTTTATTTAACTCCTACTAACACTTTTTTTTTTTTCTTCACATCAGGGCCACAAGTTTGAGGATCTGGAAAAGAGAATTGCCACACATCACCAAGAAAACCTCCATAACCCCATTAAGACATCAGATTATCAAGCACTGAGGAGTATTTTTAAGTAGAAAATAATTTTTAGAAAGATGTAAGCAGATGAACCTGTATTGTCAGCAGTCCAGGAGCGGGCCCAGGTGTTGGGATCAGTGGCCCAAAGTTCAGCAGGAGGCAAGTCACTAGTGCTGTGTGCCAGGGGTGGGTGCTGGGTCCAGCACTGTTCAGCCCTATTCATGAGTGGATGATAGAACAGAGCACTCCCTCAGCAAGTCCACAGGTGACACAGAAAGAGGAAGAGTAGCTGATCTAACCACAGGAGTGGTTGTGCCACCATTCAGAGAGATCCTGCTATACTGGATGGACGAAGAGCAATCTCATTAATTTAGACAAGAAATGCAAAGTCCTACACCTGGGGAGGAATAATGTAGGCACCAGCACCTGCTGGAGGCTCAGTGTCCTGAAAGCAGTTTCCTGAAGCTCTGCAGAAAAGGACTTTGGGGTTCTGGTGAACAAGCAGCTCAGCAGGTATCAGCAATGTGCCCTTGGGCCAATGGCATCTTGGACTGCACTAGGAAGAGCACTGCCAGGAGGTCAAGGGAGGGGATTATTCCTGTCTGCTCAGCACTGGTGAGGCCACAACTGGCTGTGCCCAGTGCTAGACTTCCAAGTTGAAAGACACTAGAGTGACTCCATCACAGAACCACTGAGATGATTAAGGGACTGAGGCATCTTTCACATGAGATGAGGCTATGAGAGTTGTTCAGTCTGGAGAGCAGAAGGCCTAGGGAGATCTCATCAATGTGTAAAATTATCTGAAGAGAGGGAATGAAGAAAGAGGGAGCCATACCCTACTCAGTAGTGTCCACTGATAGGACAAGAGGAAACAGCAGCAAATTTAAACATATGAAATTCAATCTGATCATGCAAAATTTTTTCTTTTTTTTTTTTTTTTTCCTTCTGTGAGGATTCTGAACAGAGGCACAGGATGCCCAGAGATATTGTGGAGTCTCCATCTTTGGAGATTTTCAAGAGCTGTATGGACACAGTCTTCGGTACCTGGAGGGGGTTGAACCAGATGACCTCTGGAGATCTCTTCCAGCTTCAACCACATTTTTATTCTGTGAAGTCCTTCACAGACTGTTATGGATTATTTGATGGCTTAAGAGCAAGTTTCAGATTCATACTAGGAATCCATACAAAATTCTGCTGCTGAATGACTCATGCTGAATTACACACTCCCAAAATGTGGGCTGAAGTAATTTTGAAAGAGTCTGTTCACTTGTCATCACATTCTCCAACAAATGTAAATTAATTCACATTCACAGAATTACATTTCCTTTAAGATGCAATTTAGTCTTCATAGTAGTTCTCTTTCTTTTAGGTCTGAGATTTTCTTGCCATGCAAATTTCAGATCATCACAGTAGAAAATGCCCATCTAAGGCTTGCTAGGGTTTATTGCCATGTTGTACTTTGTTAAGGCAGCCTGCATTTACAGCTGTGTTCTGAGAACACACCATCATGCAGACACAAAAGACTGGAAACAAAAAAGCCTTTTTGCACAGAGTTGTAAATCTGCTGGTTCCACATGCAATTGTGTGTGCCTGTACTTGTACACATCTTGCATTCACAAACACAGATTTTGCGAGGAACTAGGGCTCATTGCTGTGAAAATTGGATTTTTCAACATGGTACATTTCCTTTACCTGTTTCTAAACACAGTCATAAGTCAACAAAATATCAAACTTGATTCAGCTCAGAATGTGTTTCTAAACTACAGCAATGAAAGGAAAACTCTGTAGTTTTTTTTTATTATTATTTTCAGCTCAAATGGCCATTTAAAATGCAGAAATGTTCATGAGTAATGTTGGGAGCATACAAATTTTTTCAAAGTGGTATTTGGCATACACGACTGTCAGCCAAAGAAACATTTTCACAGACAAGCAGGTCTGTCTGCAATTAAAGGCAAGATTTTAATTGGGAACTGATTTTTACCTTTTCCTTTTTACATCTTTGAATGACTGAGGCAGCTTCCTGAACAATTCCGTTCCATAGCATACAAAAATCTAAGAAAGCCTAAGTGAATTAATACGCTTAGTAAATGCATTTAAATTTAAAAACAAACAATAAAATATTCAGCAATGGATTATGCAATTTGTTTCCTGGGAACACAATCCATAGATTTTTTTTTTATCATTCCCTAAATGAAATGTATTCTAACTGTAAATATTTCTATTATGTCAGTTGATACATTATTATATCTCTGGGCTGCCAAACAGTTTGTGGTTTTATTAATGCAAAATAGAGTTGCTTTATAGCAACTAAGGGCTGAAATCCTGCTTTATGGGAAAACTTCAGGGTTTAAAACTAGAAAAGAAGAAGTATGTGCAATGTTTTCTGTATAAAGTTCAACAAATAGCTTTTATCTTAGCATAATGCTAATGATCTGAGCCTACAGGCTGCTATAGCTAGGAAAGGAGGAGTGCTAGAACATGATTTTTACACTAACCTATGAGAAAGATAAAATTATTTTTTGTCTCCTAATGCCAGTGGTTTTGTTTCTCATTGTGGAATTCTGATACAACAGACTAATTATCCACAAAGCCAGTATCTTCAGAGTTTATCATCTTTGGTTATTTTGCTCTGTGATTTGGATTGTTTGCTATTCAGCCCTGAGTGCTGATGAGGAAAATACAATATTTACTTCAGTGAAAACTATGGAATCTAGTTGTCACCAGTGGTATTACAAGCTACCTTTTAAAGCAGATGCTGAATAATGAATTTCCTGCATTAAGACAGCAGAGTACTGCAACACTTAATACAACAGATGTATAAGTTATGGAAAAAAAGCTCATGCATTTACGACACTAATGTGATTACATAGATTTTTGAAGTAGAAGTATGATATAAATCAATTAACATTATCAGTACTTCTCATTTTAACACAGGTACCAAGTCTGATACAAAATTACAGTTTGTATCTTCCACCTTCATCTGGCACAGACCAAGAAGACACAGTAACACACCAGTTCACCAGTGCCCAATTTGAAATTAATTATAGGGTTGAGTACTAGCACAGTCCAGCTCCACAGAAATGTCTAATAAAGTTTTCATAATTGCTCTTCTTTTTTTCCCAGGTATGCTCTTTCATTCTATACATAGTATACAGCTTTGCTGAGGATTTATCAAGGTTAAAGGGTGAAAAGAAAATGGATCTCATACTGCCTTTCAAAAGGAAAATTTCATTGCAATGGCTTCCACCTGGATCACATCCACATATTTTTCTTTCTCTCATTATCCCACAAAAAACAGGGGTTTTTAGTTGTTTGAACCATCCTGTAACAGACTGTTCCTTGCCTTTTTTTTTTTTTTCTTCATTTCCCGGAATAAAAGATTAAATTCTATATGAAGGATAATACGGTAATTATTTTAGAACATATCAGATTTAACAATATGCATTTCTTATCAGACAAATTCAGCTTTTTCAGTGTCACTCAAGTCTGAATATAATAACATGATAATTATGTTTTGTGCTATTACCCTGCATCACTTAATGTCCACTTAAGCTTTCAGATAATAAAATGCATAAGGAAGAGATTTTCATTCACTGTTTAACATTTTCTGCCTATGATTAAAGCACACATGATTACACTGTTGTACTGATTGATGCCAATTCAGCATGAGGACATTCAGTAGCAATTATGTTTGGTTAAAGTACTCAATACTACATGTAATTTCTCTAGGCTGAGAATGCAGTGCTATTTAAAAGCTCAAAACCATCAAACAATAAAAACATATTTTATGTGTATGTGTACATATACATACACACATGCGTATATGATTGTGCATATACAGAGGAAAATACCCATATGTGAAAAGACTTCCAGATGATTCGTGTGTTATTATAGATATGCAGTCTTCTAGAGATTTTGTCTTGTCTCCATAATACAAATAGGAAAATTGAAAAATATTAATCAATTTTCTATTATCTGTTTTTAAGAGAGAATTATAATGACTTAGTGATTAGCCACTTTTTTAAAAGCCACACAAATTTTTTGGTTTAGCTCTTTGCTGGTAAGATGATACTTACTTTGGTAACCTTAATGAGTTTTTGCTATCATAGTACCCATATTCAGACATTAGTTATTTGAAGAACAGCATTAAAAGATCACTATTCTGTATCAAATAGAGTTATTATATCAGAATTGCCATAATAGAGAAGGAATCTAAAAATAATGAGTTTTTGTGATATCTGTAACTAAAAGTTATTTTGATCATCTGTTGTGCACTTACACATAATGCTCACATTCTTTGTGAGTTTTATTTTAATCTTTATTTTCTCAGTTTGGTTTGGGTTTTTTTTTGAGCATTTTCCAGCTACACTAACTGGCAGTTCTCTGCCCTGCAACAAGTGAATGGCCCCCTGCATATTCTTATTTGTACTATGTAAAGTTGGAGCTACAGCTGGAGTTTATTTGCATTTATGCAAAATCAAATCTAAGAAAGAAACATAGTTAGAACTTGTTGACTGACCCTTCTCTTACAAGTTAATTGTTAAAATTGCTTCCAGTTCTGCAGGTATTTAAAATCTGACTAAACATGTAAACAAAGTAAATATTTAACTGAGTAACATGTGGATGTGCAATGTCTGTCTCTGCCTGAAAGTGTAAATTGTATTTGTCTTCAAAATAAAATATGAGTAAAATATGAGTAAAATATGAGTAAAATATGAGTAAAATATGAGTAAAATATGAGAATATGGGAATGGTTTTGAAATATGTCCTTTGGTAGCAATATCAACCTGAATGTGCAGGAATTTTCTTTAAGAAAGACAGGGTAATAGTAGATAGAACAAAGTCTTTTAGAGACCATCTAAGACAGTCTTTAACAAAAGTGGACAAGAGAATCTTGAGTAGATTGGAAACCTTAGGGCAGAAAATGTCTTCACATAAGGACAGGTATGTAGTATCTGATCTATCAACTTACGTTTTTATTTTGCTTCTGGTTATGTTTGCCTGGTTCTTTCCAGCATGATAGGCATATATAAAACAGATCAATTTACCTTCTATTTAGTGGTACATGTCTGTGGTGGGTTTGGTGTTGTGGTTTTTTTTTTTTTATTATTATTATTTTTTTTTATTAATTCCTTTAGTACGGAAAAATTGGTGGTTTATTCAGTAAGTATATAGGAGAAGTATCAGCTATACCACAGGGTAGCTACCTAACACAGCAAGATTGCTCATTCATCCAGATCTCTTAAATCTATTAGCCTGACAGGAAAGGTACATGAAAGCTTTCAAAGGCCAAATTACAGAAATTCAAATACAGTCCAAACTACTGAACTTCCATGTGATGTCTGTTGGGTACTGGCCATGAAGTGACCTTGGCAGAGCTATTTACACCAATGTTTTAGATGCACCATCTAACCTGGTGGTAAAAAAACATTTATCACATCAGAGGCTCTGCAAGTAATACCTCTCATTCTTGGACTTCGGCTCCCACTCATCAAAGTTCAGAAAACTATCAGGAAACTTTAATACTTTCAGTTTCTGTTACTCTAACAGAAGAGGTTTTTTACAATGAAATAAAAAGCTATGCATTCATGGAAATTAATCAGCGGATAAAATATGTTTGCTATAAAGGTTTCATAATTGTTTTAGGAAGACTATGTGACGTACTACAGAACAAGAATAGCTGTTATTATGATGCATTTGCAACCCATTTATGTTCTACAGTATTGTAATGCTCTTTCTTTGCTTGCTTAAACACCTGAACAACCATACACACGTTTAAAGCCAGCGAGAAACACAGGTTTCTTGAGTTTTACACCGAGGCTGATGGAATATTCATCATTTACTAAAAGTGGCAGTAGAAGCAGCTTCTTCTTAGGTATTCTACAGGAAGCGATACTGCATGCAAATATTTGCTACGAAATTTCTGTTCAGTGATACAGAAAAGGTTGAAGATTAGTTTTCATTACAAACTACATTCATTTTTCTACCTACAGAAAAATCTGAGGAAAGTAAACCAGGGAAAGCGACATCTGACTTAAGTGAATTCTCCTAGCAAAAATCAATGTGAATGCCTTTAACACAAGTTTAAAGAATAGCATATCACAAGTTATTAAACATTTTTCTAGTAACCACGTGAGGTTGTGCCAGTTCCAGTAATCACTGGCTGGCCCATCAAAGAAATCCTGGAGTCATAACTTACTAGATAAGCAAATGCAACATCTCTAGTCTTTCCCCTGGAAAGTCAGAACTCATAGTGCAATCTGACTGCTGCAAAGGCATGTCAATGAGGGAGGGTGTGTTGTTTGAGAATTTCCTTCCCACTCCCCTCAAAACATTTGTGAGAAATCCAGTAACAAAAATCCAGAGGAAAAAAGCATTATGTCTTCCTTTAACTCAGCCATATTCTGTTCTGTTTGTGGCAAACTCTGACATCACTAGGTAAGTCTGAATTTCTTCCCACTTCTATCTCTTGGACAAAAAAAATCTATTCACCATACTCAGGACAGGAAAAATTTGCACTTACATGAACAGAGAAAAGGAATTTAGCTTGGAGCTATTTCAATGGGGAAAGGAAAGACAAAAAAGATGGTGGGGATTATCTGGAGGGATAGAGAAGACTTATCAAAATCAGAAAGAGAGGATTCCAGTGTAATCTGCTCCTTGTATTAACAACGTGTGCAATCACTTGTACTGGCAGTTTGTTTGCTCTGATTTTTCACATTATCCAGGGGCTATGTGCGTGAAGCTGTGGGTATGCATTTACAATGGTTAGTCAGTAACCTTGCAATATCTCTGGTGACATTATCCTCCCATCTCTGCTTCCCATTTATTATGGGGTAGAGGTCTGTGACAACTAGCACAAAGCAGTGTTTGTGCTCAGGTCTGCTCTTCCTATATGAATGTAATGTAAGAGGTTATATGCTGCAGTTTCCAACCTTCACAAAGGACTAGAATTCCTAAACACAAACTGAAGTTTAACATGTACATATACAAGCAAAAGAACCCTGAAACAAAACATTAAATGAAAACAAGCAAATTTTTGTTCATTTTTGGTTTAAAATGTTTTTGTTAGTTAATTAACTTGAACCATGAAAACAGTAAGTAACAATATTCTTTAATGACTTTCTTCATTGATCGTGTACAGCAATAAATTCCTGCTTGTATATTTAATATCTGTTTACTTGAATTACTCTATTTAATACATGTTTATGTGAGAGACTTTTAAATAAAGTTGCTGAGAAATTTAATATACCAAAAAAAGATTTCTGGTTAGACATGTCACTGTTTTGAAAAGCATTATGAACATTAGAAAGATTCACTGCACTCCTCAGATTGTGAAAAAAATTATACTTGTCACTAAACCTAGAGACTGTCAATTATAACTACTATTATCTGGCTCTCACTTCTTATTTACATTAGTAAGAGAAAGAGAGGCAAAAGCACTAATGCTGGGCTGCTGCAGCTGCTGTGGTCAATGAGAAATCACCGCTGGCCTCCAAGAGGCACAGGTTCCCAAACACCAGTTCGCTTCCCAGGACTTCTCAAAAGCTTCCCTCACCCACTTATGTGACAAAACAAGGTAACCTACAAGTTTATTTTCTATTGAAAATATGTGTTATTATGGCTGCTGATCTCTGACATACAGGGATCTTTTCCTGCTTCCCCACCTGCCTAGTGATGCTGCTGTCCTTCAACATTTCTGACATCTTAAGAAACAGCCTATTCTTTAAACCCTCATCTCAGCACAAATTTGTGGAGACTTGCTGTTCTTTCCCTGTTCTGTAGAGCACATCAGTTCTGACAATGACAGGAGCTGGCATGACCCAGGCACAGAGCAACAAAGAAATAACTTGCTGATGTTGCTTTTGAAGTTGTGCGAGTCCTGACGCTTCGACTTTTTAGAGGACACAAGTGCAGCCTCCTGTTTCTCTCCTAAAAGCTGCAAGAAAATGAGGCCAGTGATACCCTGCAGTTCTCAATCAGAAAATCACCACTTAATACATTAAAGGACTGGTATTGATAATGAGTATGCAACTGCACTAGGAGATGGAGGCAGGACAGTCCTAGAAGCCAGGCTACAAGGATAACAGAAGATCAGGATGGTAGACAAAATATTGGAGAGTCTGTCCATAATACTGAGCCATCATATGGTAGAATTCAAGCCAAAAGCAAGCATGAATTGCCAACCAAAAAACTCTGTAGCAAAATGGAGGAGGTAGCTGTCAGCTAGTTCTGACAGCTCACCTCCTGCAGCCCCTGCAATTGCACTGACATGGTGGTGTCTGTGGCCATGACCAGCGCTGGGGCTGTGAGCCCTGGGCAGCATAAGAGACACAGGGTTCTTCCAGAACTGCCATGCATCTGTCTGTCCCATGCCCAGGTGGAAAGGGTGTGAAGCCTGTAGCTTGGCGAAATTATTTTGCTATTTATAGCAGCATATAGTGTAATTGCATGATGCCCAACAGAGTTATTTAGGCTCTACAATAAGGGTAAACAAGTCTGAAATCTGGTTATTTGTCTGAAGGTCAAAGAAAGGGTAGGCACTTAAACTCTATGCTAATCAAAACCTCAAACTATTTAAAATATTAGATGAAAAACGTACATATATTTACATTCAACATGACAGAAGAAAAAGCAGAGAGAGAAGAAACAGATGGTGTACCAAACATCACAAGCTAGTAAACAAGGAGACATAAGAAACAAAGTCACCACGAAATCAAGACCTGTCAAACAAGTACTGACCTTAGCAAAGGCACACTCAGGCAGACACAGGCTCCACAGGCATCTATCAGTGCCACAGGGCACATTACTGATACAAAGGCTTTCTCAGGTTGTGGCTGTGTCACAGTGACTCCAGCAGCATCTGTTACAGTATCTGCATCCTTCCCAGCAGCTGCTCTCTGCCACTGCCATTGTCTGACCTGTTGGTCAGCAACAAGTCTAGCCATGGGTTTTGCAAGGCCATAGCTGTGTTGGAATAATGTCCTCTTCTTTTTTCAGGCACCTCCTCATCCTGTGATCATTCCTTTCTCAATCTCATTGTCCTGGGTTGATGGTACACTGTATCCCCAATCGTCTGTTTGGTTTATGTCAGATCTGAGAGTAACGGGGAGAAAGTGCAAAGTTGTTTTCAGGAATTGCACAGACTGGCCTTGAGAATATGAGTCACCGGCGCGGAGATGCAGTTGTTTTTTTTTTTTTTTTGCCTTGCAGCTCTCTCTTTTCGCTTTGCTTTTGCTGTAGTTAGCTTAGCTTAGTTAGGGCTGAAAAGCTTCGCAATTTTTTTCCTTCCTTTTTTTTTCCCTTCTTTTCTTTTTTCCCTTTTTTCCACCTGTTTTTTGGAACGGTTCAAACCTCCCCCACACCGAGGACCCGGCGGGGGCCGCCGGGGGAGCCGACACCTGGATCCACTGGGAGCTACCCTTCGCAGCAACATCCACCACTGCTGAAAGGAACCGAGAGGAGAAACCATCTATAAAAGGGACTTTGCTTTCCATAAGTCATCATCTGGTATTGTTTGATCTATTGCACTGGGGGAGTGTTTTGCTGGTTTAATAAACAGGTTTCTTTCCACTTTCTCTCTCCAACGAGTTTTCTCCCGAACCGGCTGGGAGAGGGGAGGGGGGTGGGGGGAAGGGTTTTCCCTCGGAATTCTCCTCCCAAATTGGCCTTAAACCATCACACTCATCTTTTTCATCTGGTCTCTTTATACCTTCTGGTAATTTTAAGTATTTCAGCTCTCACGTTGTTTGCTAAAGGAAAGAATTAAATGTCTTTTCTATCTCATGGCATCTATAGTGGACATGGAAGAGCACCCCTGTCTGACATCAGTGAAGTCCCACATACACCATTGTTTTGAGTTTGGCATGGCCAAGCTTTGGTACTGGGGTGACTACAGGGGTGGCTTCTGTGAGAAGCTGCTGGAAGTTTCCTCCATGTCCATCAGAGCCAATCCCTTACAGCTCCAAAGATGTGCTGCTAGTCAAGGCTGGGCCAGCTGGAAATGATGGTAATACCTCTGAGATAACATATTTAAGAAAAAAACAAACAAACAAACAATAAGAAGTTATTGCTCAGATGTAATTGTGGCCAGAGAAGTGTGGGGTGAGAACATGTGGGAGGAACAGCTCTGCAGACACCAAGGTCAGTGCAGAAGGAGGGGCAGGAGGTGCTCCAGGTGCCAGAGCTGAGATTCCCCTGCAGCCCATGGTGCAGCCCATGGTGAGGCAGCTGTGCCCCTGCAGCCCTTGAAGAGCCAGGGGATGCTGAGATCCACCTGCAGCCCAGGGAGGAGACCTATGTCAGAGCAACTGGATGCTTGAGAGGAGGCTGTGACCTGATGGGAGGCCTGTGCTGGAGCAGGCTCCTGGCAGTGACCTGTGGAAAGAGCAGCCCATGCTGGAGCAGGCTGTGCCTGAAAGACTGCACCCTCTGCAACAGTTGGAGTAGTTTGTGGAGAACTATCTCTTGTGGGATGGACTCATTCAAGAAGTTCATGGAGGATTGCTTCCTGTGGGAGGGCCTCACACTGGATGGAGCAGGGAGGACTCCTCTCCCTGATCAGCAGCAGAAACAATCTCTGATGAACGGACCACAGCCCCCATTCCCAGTCTCCCTGCACTGCTGGGGGGAAGAAGTAGACCTGGGAAGGAAAGGGTGGGAGGAAGGTGTTTTTAAGGTCTTCTTTTGCTTCTCATTATCCTGCTCTGATTTTGTCAGTAACAGATTCAATTAATAGCTCTAATTCTAGTCTCTTTTGCCTGTGATAGGGTTTGGTGAGTGATCTCTCCTTGTCCTTACCTCAACTTACGAACTCTCTGTTGTATTTTCTCTCCCCTGTGCAACTGTGGAAGGGAGTGATAGAGAGGCTTTGGTGGGTGCCTGGCATCCAGCCAGGGTCAACCAACTACAACCACTTACCATGGAGGATGGTGGCATTCCACCACAGGACTTAGAGCTAGAAACATGGCATCCAGCTATTTCAGCATGGATGAATCATCAGTCTTGTAGGAATGGACAAGTGAAAAGGAATGTAAAAGAAAAAGGGTTCCCAAGGATAGTTTAATATTAACAATCTTTCTAAAGACTCCTTTTCCTAAAGCTTGCTTTATTCTTCTATAAAGATTCATCCATTTTTGTCTCCTGGGAAAATAGTGGACACCACAAGGATAATATGTTGTTTCTGCCCAGTATATCTTTTTCATCTTTCCTAAAGAGGAGCCTTTTTTCCTCAAGATGATGGATAAATGAGCTGCCAATAGTCAACTTGTTACTATGCCTATACCCTTAGCCTACAAGCATTTCAGTAAGTCTATTATTTTTAGCGTCGTCATCTGTCTGGTTTTTTTCACAGCTATAGTTCTTTTTTCCCTGCCTAAGTGGGTCACTTGTATCATCATCATCATTACCATCATCATCATCTGCTGTGCCTGTTTGATCTCATTTGTCCATGGCCACTGTTTCTTACAAAAGAATCTGCTGCACTTCAGCAGCAGAAGGAGGTTATGATAATCTACCTATCTTTACACATATTGCAGCATATTCAAAAATGAGGCAACATTGCAAGAGGCAATGCTTATTTCAGCATCTCACACACTATACTACAGGCAATAGTAGTCCTTGTCCTCCTTGAAAACTAATAGTGTAAGACTGACAACAGAATTGTATGTCATTACAAAGAAAGAAATTAAGCATAATGTTGTTTCCTGCTCTCTTTCCTCTTTTGATGAAACTTTCTGTGTTGTTACCACATATTCTTTTCTCAGAATATGAGAAGGCTGTGAAGTACATATATTAAGCCCCACTATGGCAGAAATTCATTAGTTAACACTAATCTAAACAGATCTTTCTCATACATTTATTAGCTGAAGCTTTTTCATTATCAGTTGAGGTCAACAGACTGAACAAGTGGATATTACCCACTTAGAGAGCTTTTTATATTTCAAGCTCTTGTACCTAATTTATCCTCAAACTCCCTATGAAATAGGGACAGTAATTAAGTATGATTATGCTACTTTTCCTAATTAGGTAGCAAGTGGCATCAATGTTAAATATATTCCATAAGTTTATACAGTGAATCAAAAGCAAAATTTTGACCTGATCACAATGTTTGACTACAAGTTCCTGGGCATCTGGGAAGATACCTAAAAGTTCATGGGGAGCTGATTTGGCTTTTCTTTATGAAGAACATATATGGACATCAGGACTAAAAGAAATAAACCAGCATCACCATTAGCATCCCCATAACATGCCAAAATTTGCCAGTCAAGTGATGCAGAACCCCTGTGTGACTGTCCTACTCTTTCTGGCATCCTAACCATCCACTAAAAAGTTTACCCCTCCATAAAAAAATTGCAAAAGATGGAGAAGTTTAAACGTAGTGTAAGTACAAATGCAAAATACTTTCTTTTATTCCTACTAATTATTAGAGCAACCTTTTTTTTTTTCTTTTTTTTTTTAGCATACTTATGAAAGTAAATACTAAGAGGCTTGAAAGAGAAAAGAGGAATCCACTCACAGAAGCACAGCTTAAGCATCATTTTCTGCATTGAACGTTGGGTCAAAGATATCATTAGCATAATTGTAGAACAGCCAGCGAAACTTTCAAAAATCTGAGTAATAGCATAAAGGGCAGGTACATTATTTATAAATTAATTTCCCCTGGCCCTGAAGGGAATAATCATAAAGGGCTCATTTTTCTCTTCTTTATTCAATTGTATCAGTTAAAATACCAATTTACAAAGCAGATAAAGTTTCAGTTGGGTCCAACAGAAGTAGCAATCATTGCTTGCTCTCTTCGACTTTTACTCCCTGGTTTCTGTTATCCCATTAGTAGGTCTTAAAGCCAACCAGTGTTTCCACACTTGAGCTTTATAGGGAAACTCTTCCACATCTCACTTTGCTGAATTCTGGGAGATTGTCTGATTTACACATCAGTCACATGTATCACAAAGATGAACACAGACAATTTTCTTTCTCAAGAGCAGGAAATACAGTACATCTAACATCTCATTAAAGTGCAGAAAGGAAAAAAACATTTTTCATAGAAGAAATGGCCATATTATTTTCTACAATGCTGTGTTTTCTTTTTAAACAAAATTATGCATTACCCATTTGTTAAAGAAATGAACAATCAGGAAAAAAGTTTTGGGACATTTGGATCCAAATTTGTTACATCAGGTATTTCAAACAGTTCAAGAGAGATGAATGACTGAGTTACAAGATTAAGTTAAAGAGACAAATTTAAAGTACAGTTCTTATTTTTAACGGCATATCCTAGACAAATGATTCCAGTTATGTTACTGTATGATACAATAAATGATGAAAAGAAAAATCAATTTTGATAGCATTATTAGTCTCACTTCTATGAAGACATCAACTTCCTTTATTAAGCCACACCATTTAGAGGCCAAAGAAGCTGAGGATACATGTTATTAAACACCGAAACACAAGCTAAGCATCTTCAAACTCAGTTCCTGAAAGTCTTCATTCCCTGTGTGGTCAGTCTAGTGATGAGAGATTTAAATTCACACAACCCAAACAGATCTGCTTTCTTTGGGGATAGTGAAAGAGGAGAAGGAGGAGGAGGAGGACGAGGAGGAGGGGAAGAAGGGTTGAGTTTCTAATGGGTATCACCTGGTGATGGGATGTATCTGCACACCAACCCTGGCTTTCCCCTCCTCTTCTAGGAGAGGGAGTTCAGGCCCCTGGGGGGAGGTGGTGAGACTGCTGTCACACAGCTCTTACCTCTGGGTGCCTGTGTCCCAGTATGCAAAGAAGAGTGTTTATCTTTGCTGCTTACTAGCTGTCCTTAAAGAAATGTGAAAGAGAAGACAGGAGTGTGGTGTTAGGTCATTCAGAGAAATCACCTCCTCTGGTTTTGATACTATTATATCAATGGCCTTTGTTTTTATGGTCTAAAACATGGACATTCCAATTTATCTGTTGAGATCCCATTCATTATCTTCACCATCAATCTTTAAGACTGAAATGTTATCCATACTATTTTTCTCACACGAAGAACCTTTGTTCACGGTAAGACAGTGTAAGCAAGAAGCTCCTGACTTTTGTTTGGTACTCAATCCTTTTCTGTTCCTACTAAATTTCTTTCAGAGGTATCTAATATCTGTCAGAGGTAATTCTTAGCCTTACTTAAGAAGTACTTCTGAAGACAACATGTCATTAGCTTCAGAATGTTCTAATTAAACAGACAGGCATGGAATTTCAGAAACATCTCCTGGGGCCAGTATGCTTTCAGACTGTCCCATAGGGCAGAAATCCATCTGCAGCCCCTGGAGGGACCTCACACTGGAGGGGGAGAGTGTGTGAGGAATCCTCCCACCAAGGAGGAAGGAACAGCAGAGACGACAGGTGAAAAACTGATCATAACTCCCACTCCCCATCCTGCTCCTGCCACTGGGGGCAGGAGGAAGAGAATCCTGGTGTGAAGTTGAGCCCAAGAAGAAGGATGAGTGTGTTTTTAAAATTTGCTTTTTTATTCCCCACTATCGTACTCTGATTTGACTGGTAATAAATTAAACTGATCTCCCCAAGTCAAGCCTGTTTTGCTCATGACAGTAACTGCTGAGTGATCTCTCCTTGTCCTTATCCCAGCCCAGGAGCCTTTTGTTGCATTTTCTCTTCCAGCTGAGGGTCAACCCTGCCAACACAATACTGTATAGATGGAGGCAATGGATGAGGTGGACAATGGGTGGGGAAGAGTTTCTGTGGACAATACAACTTCCCTTCTTTTCACACAAATATACAGTGAGGAACTGCTCCCCCATTAAAAAATCAGAAGTGCTACAAAAATAAGAGTAAGTTTCACTTAAATAATTTTAAGAATGACAACTTTGTGCTTATGAGTATGTCTTCTGAATTCCTCTCTTCTCAAAATCTTGTAATTTAGCCACAATCATTTTACTCAGACTTACCCCTGGCCAATAGCAGTATCAAGAAAATGCACAGATTATTCTAATTAAGTTACCCAATAATGCTAACAATTAGTCATTTAGATCATTGCTATTTGATAACTGACTGTAGTTCTTCTGATAAAACTGTAAAACATAGGAGATTTGTGGATAGAGCAACCCCAGGCTAAGCAGGTGTGATATTGGTTAATAAAATACAAAAATAATTAGAAAAAATATTCTCCATTCCCTATTTCTTTTGGCACAGAACTGCAGGAAAATTAGTCTGTGTAGTTAGTGCCAAGCTGGATAGATTTGAATGCTACTTCCAAAATGAAATATGGCGTTTATGACAGCCATCTGCTGAGCTCTCTACCCAATCCTGAAAGTGAAATTAAAATATTGATCAAAACAGCTTCTTTGCAATACTGGAAAATTTGACAGTAGATTTGTTACCTACACTTGAATACTACATCTGCCTTCTCTTTATAAATTGTAGGTGATAAAACAAGACTTTTGTACACACAAGATCAAATCTGCCATTTTCCTTTCAGTTTTCTAGAACATTAAAAGCCATAGACAGCAAAACTGGGAGGAAGGCAGAGTTAGCTCTAAAATTGTAACTACAATCCTGACCTTTTTCTGGTTTATCTGATCTTGAAAGCAATAAAACTTCATAAGTTTCTTTTTCCTCTTTTATTCCAAAGTTTTCTTGAGCAAAAGTTCTTTTGGCAGTAATGCACAACATATGAAGGCTTAAATGGTACAGGCTCTTCTGCTTGATTTCTGAACTCCAGGTCTACTGCAGTGCTGTGAGAGGCTCTGCATTATATATCACACATGCCCAGTACACATTTACAGCATCAGGTGTCTCATAAAATGTAACTGTTGGTGTTGCTGTCTTCAAACTGCAAGAACAGCAAATTAAAAAAAGAGGAAACACCACAGCTGAAGCCACAGCTTCCCTGCTGGAGCTTCTGCCCCAGGAATCTGAGATCATCTTGGTCAATGGAATTCAGAACAAATTTTCTAGATAGGTATGTGAATCATCAATCCATGTACTAGGAGATGAGTAGAACATTATGGAGGAGTGAAGGCACATACTGCTCTTTCTGTTGGGCTAATACAACCTGCAGGTAAGAATTTAATATCCCCTAAGCTGAGGACTACTCTCTGAATATGTGTTTTAATATCAGAATTTAATGCTTAACAACCTTTGCTAAAAGTTAATTCTTACCCTTATCAATTAGGATTTATTTAAATTCCTTGACAAGAGAATTCCTGTACTTTGGCTTATGCTTTCATGTTTTTTTATATATTTATATTCAGCAATGAGGCCAGAGGGGAAAGGTCAGCCTATGAAAATTCCTGGCTTCGTCTTATTATAGCTTCTTTTTCTTTTCATCTGGGGGATATTTTCAGTTTTTCTAAGCTTGAAATACAACAAGTAGAATAATTAAATACCTATCTGTATTTCTGGATGACTATATAACTCTCATAGTTCTCTACAAGTAACTGGGGATGAAGCTTTCGCAGTGTGGTGCAGCTACAGAATACAAGTATGAGTTAATATTTGTCATTCTCAAATCATAAAAAAAAAAAGTTAGATTTATTTAAATTTTTTCTAAGTAGTTTAATAATTATGAATATGGTCAATGAATTAAAATGTATTTAAGAATTGCCAGAGAACAGAGTGAAGTTACTCACTGACAAGAAAAAACTGCATATCCCTACAGCACATCCTTGCAATTACTTGACTCAGCACTCCTCAAGGGATTTCACAGATGCCAAGGATGTTGTGACAACATTGTAAATAAAAAGTTTAGAATGACTTCCATATGTTCTCTGTAGTCTTAAATGCTAGATTTAAAATTTTGTATTAATCCAAAATTGCTAAAAATATATTAATATATATTTAGAAGAGTATACAGTAAATATTGAAAAGGATAAGACTGAGGTTTAAAAAATGAATGAAATAATTTCACCATGTATATCCTGAATAAGGAACTGTAATACAACAAACTTCATCCCACCACTTCCCACACCCCCAACCCAAGAAGCAGATGGCACTCCATTAAACTAGCAAGAGTGAGGCTGAACAGGCGAAAGAAAATATTCTACTCAACAGGTAGGGAATTTCTGGAACTTTTCTTCACAGAAACACACAGAGGCACATAGTATCTGTGGATTAAAAATAGGATAAGGTCATAACCAGCTGCTACAGTTTGGAGTTGTCATTAATAACTCTGCTGAAATCTGGACCAGCTTATTTCTTCAGGATGCTGACAGAAATTCAAAATAGTACTGCTTGTAATTGAGCATAGCAATTATTTTTAACTTCCATTTCCTTTGCTACTTCAATGTAACAGCATTTGCACAAGCTACAGACAAAAACAATACAGTAAATTTAATATCTGTTATTTTGATTTTGCCATATACTATTTTTATAGTTCTTTTACAAGGCATGAAGATTGTTTTCAAAAGAACAGTCAGCACTGGCCTGGGGATAGAGATTACCTGCATTATGCTTCCATCATTAAATCTCAGAAAGTTATAATTGGCATGTTTTGCATGCTGAGTGTTTTCCTATTGATGGCACTACTCAAAGAAAAAAAATTCAGAGCAATTAAATCAGGAAAAACTCCAGCTTTCTGTGAGGCTTTTCTTCTTAAGCACTGGAACTGCCTATCATGCCTTCAGTAGTTTCCATTTCAAGCATTATGCTTTATCATTCAGAGGCTTTTCTGCTACTTCCCTTGACTTTTTTGCAATGAGCTCAATTACTAGGAACACTGATGTGTTCTAAAAGCCTATGTAGCAGTGAGAAGAAAGAAAAAGTTACTAACTACCATATTTCTACACTTTTCCTGATGAACAAAAGTAAAATTTGCATTGGCCTTGAAAACAAAAAGCAATTAAAAGTGAATTAAAAAGTAAAATTTGGTATTGGGGTTTTTTTAGTGATAAATTATGTGTTCACAAATAAAAGAAACTTTTCCATTTTAAATTGCCTTGCACAGTTTACTTGCAGAAACTACATCCAAAAGGATATGGGTACCTGGCTAATCCTTGCCAGCTTAATTCCTGAAATTCTGGCTTTATAATTTTGTCTTTTGGTATTTACATTTTAAAGCACTGGCATCAACATAACTGTACAACACATTCAGTTAACAGAAAATTAAGTAAAACCTATTTTACTTCATTTATCTTCAATATCTATGTATATATACAAAGGTAAATATGAGCTGAACATTGATCCCTCATTTCTGAGGATGATACATGTCAAATCCATAATCCTTGGCCAAAGTGTGCTCATTTCCAATTTGGATTTTGTATGTTACTGAGGGTCTGAGGAATTGAAAAACTTAAGCAAATCTTGAGAGCTAGCAAACCTCAAGAACAAACATGAATGAAAACACTATCTCAGCTTGATGAGAGTGACTAGAGTGTGGTTCAGCTGTTTTCAAATTATGTGACAGTGCTGAAGGACTACTCTAGAGAACTATTATAATTTTTAGTATTGCCTTACTCAATACATCCCAAGCACATCTGACAGAAAAGTCACAGCATAAAAGACAGAAAATGAAAACTTCATTGTGACAGAAAAATTTTTCACTTGGGAAATGTTTGCAAGTTTTTTTATTCCCAGCTGGTTTGAGAATATTGTAAGTTATCAGAAACCTCTTATGACACTATCTATTGTTGATGTTTTTAATATCTCTCACAGTAAAAACTGTGGAAGTAATCAAGCTACTGACATTTTCTTTCCACTTTCACTACAGCTTTTATTTGATTTAAACTTAAATAGAGATACCTAAGCCATCTAGAAAAGATTAAAAAAGGCTTTTCTTTTCTTTTTTTGTGAGTCTGTGTACCTCTTGGTTATTTTGGTTATCAGTTTTGCACAATAATGTCCCCTTCTTTTATGCAATGTTTTTAATATTTTAAAATTGATTAGCTTTTTCTGTGTTAGTGCAGGGATTATTCCTTGTATGTGAGGCTCTTGATACTGACTTCTCCCAGCTTGATCATGGACAGATTGCCATAAAAGAAGATGCTAAAAAGAGTTAATTCAAAAAGTGGAATGACGAGAGTTGCGGAAAGAAGTAGATTTTGCTCAGACATCCATGAGAGCTCCTTCTGCCAGGCAATGCCCCCTGGTACCCATCACACACATTTGGGAATGAAAGTTGAGGGTGCTTTGTCTGAGACTATTTTGGAAACCTGGTTGTTGTGAACAACATATGAATGACATGTGATTGTCATGACAGGTAAAAGAATTATAAAAGAAAGGCCTCATAAAAGGCCTGCTCTATTAAATTAATAGCTAGCCTGTCATCTCTTCTAAGTGTAGTTAGGCAATTTGCAAGTTCTCATGGAAAAACAATCCTGGTGCGAAAGGTTCATTAACACAACAACCTATTTCCTTGGGTTGAAAACAAAGTGCATCTGTGTAAACAATAAGATCTGTTCCATGAGAACCCATAAAGAAAAAAATGTAAACAACCTGAATCTCAGCACGCACACACAAATCACCTTCTGACCAATAAATGAAGTAGTAAGAAAGCTACCAGCCAATAGGTGTTGCACATGAAGTTTGTGAAAACTGTATAAAACAAGTTATGTGAATAAAGAATTGGCTTTTCTCGCATGAAAATAACGGAGTCTTGGCTAACTTATTACAAGATGTGCTTATGAACAGCCCCTCTAAAAACCTCTGTATTACAGAAAACTCTGTCTATGCGTATTTATTCCATGCTGGCACATTTAGGTCATACCTCTGCCAAATCAGGGAGCAGGATTAATTCCTGCAGGATGCAATATCCTGTTCAGAAGACCAAGTTTGCTTGATTTTAAGCCTAGGTTTCCTTGAGTAAGTAAGTGAGGGTAACAAGTCATAGAAGGCTCCGGAAAGCGTCTCAACATTTTTTGACAAGGAATTATAAGGGAGTTCGGGCAAATCACTAAGATATCACAAGGCACAGAAAATGTCTTGGGTGCAGAAATCTTATTCAGATACATTATTCCTGATTTAGAACACATCTACAGAAAAACTTTGCTCTACCTGTGACTGATTCACTTCTATCTCCTTTCCTGTGTAATCAAGATTTGAGATTCTTGGATGGAAATCATTATAACCTTATTCATTAGTAGACTCAGCTACATAACATTACAAAGGCAACTCTACTCACAGTATAATTAATAAAACGAATGAGCTATCTTAGGTTTTTAACTTCAAACGCTCCCCCACCTCCCAACAAATTCTATCATCTGTTAAATTTATGTGATGTGAAGTATCAGGGTCACACACAACTTGGAGACAACTCAGTTTCGTGTTTATTAGCAGGTCACAGACCCAGGATCACAGACACAGAGAAGTCATCTGTCAACAAACTAAATCTTTCCTTGAAGCAAACAGCCAAGTGACTAAGTGCTGAATATAACCTGAATGAGTTTTGTGTGGCAGAGACCACTCTTTTTCAGATACATTCTGTGCATAACTCTGTGTCCAAATAGATTAAAAAATCTGGCTCCACATCTCAGCTCACAAGACTCCGCAAATAACTTCTGAGATCAAGAAGCAATGGCAGATTTCACCAAAGTACTAACTCATGGCTGTGCCACATCTCAATGAAATCTTCAGCCCAAAACAGGACATACAAACAGCTTTGTTGCCTTTCTTTATGAATAACACTTTCTTGGCAAGCCTTGCAGAAATTTATTTTATTGCAGAGATTCATTTATTTATTGCTACTTACTTCAGTAGTTCAACTGACTTTTAGGTCTGCACCTTCTAGTACCAAAACCCAGATCTGGACATTCACTACCTGAGAATGCTACCCATAAATCATAATTTTTTGAAAATTATTTAAGTAACAAAACAAAAATTATGCTTTATTAATGAAGGCTGCACTAGTACACTTCACTTAATCAGGACACGGATAATTAGGAAATCTGGTTAATTAGGACTTTTCCTAGGAAGCTGAATTAAACCAAATGAGTTTTGACTGGCAAGGGACAATGGTTAATTGGGATGATAATTCCACTTAATTGGTATGCCTGCAGGCAGTTAAGTGGTCTGTGAGGCTCAGAGGCTAATAACAGCCTTTCTTTCCTCAAAAGACCTGTGCCCATCCAAAATCAATAAACCAAAATGGTTTTAATGCCCCCATGTACACATTAGGCATCATTCAAAAGTTCACTCTATTCAAGAGGTCGTCATCATAGAACTTTTAAGGAAATTGGAAGTGCTAAATTTTCTCCATGTTTCAACTATTAGAAAGAAAAAACCTAATTTTTTTCCTTGGTGCTGAAATACTTCACTGTTGATGTTTCTCCACCATAAAAGCTCCAAGGGCACAGTCCCACACCCTGGGTCTCAGTTTCCTGTTCAGCATCCTTTCTCAGTGCAGTGGCTGCTGTGCTTGAGATCCTTCCCAGCTACCAGCCCCTGTCTTACCCAGAACACTCCTGTACTGCCAGCCTGACTCAAGTGCCTTGACTATTTGGATTGTAAGGCAGCAGAATGAATTTATTACCACTACACAATGGTATTTGGCACAGCTAAAATGCATAAAATGGAATGTTCATCTCCAAAAGCTCAAGTTTTGCTTTTCCTTAAGGAAAATAGTATTTTGAGGCTCCCTTGATGAAGAAATGAGTTCTCATATAGGTTTAAGACATCTTTACAACCTGTACTCCGTCAACTGAATTTTTTTTTTATTTCGAAGTTCCTGACACATAGATGTTACAGCTGCATTAGCTGTAACATACTTAAGAAAATAGGTAAAAAATAAATTTCTTATCGCTTTCTCCTGATTATATCAGAGAGGAATGCTTAATTTAAAGTAATAAAAGATAAAGAATTAATGGCAAGTGAGATAAGCATTAGTTGAAATTTCAGCTTTTCCTGGAGCTTGGGAACTAACCATGGGAAGTCAGAGATAAAAACAGTAAAGAAAATCACAAAATATCTGATGCACTGCAATGTGCATGTATCACAGTGAAGAAAACAATGAAATTATACAGAGTAAATGTTCAATATTTTATCAGTTAGACTCTAGTTTAACAGATAATCTTTAATTTTATTCACTAATCACCCAGTGCTGATACAAAATCTTACAATACCGACAGCTGTACACATCCCTGTACATGAAGGGAGATATTATTTTTACAATATTCATTTAATTTGGACAATTCTGTACTGATCAGCCATGATCTACAAGATGTTTTCTACATCTTGGAAAATGCAGTCCTACAATGAGTCAGTGTATTAGTATGCTACTGTCTGGCTCTGTCAGTTCAAGATCTAAGTATTTTTGAAAAGGGTTCATATAGACTGATGGAGTTTGGGGGGACATGCATGTGGGGACTGATTTACATTTGCTTTCCTATAATGTACCTAATTTCTTTGCAGGGAGGGAGGAAATAGGAATCTTTTCTGAACCTCAGGGACACAAACTTCATGAAAATGAAATGTCATTAGCAGCACTCTCAGGTATTTCCTGAGGATATAATCTCCAAATCAAGCTTTCTAACTGGAAAAGAGACTGTTCAGTTGTTCAGTAATTTATATCTGTGGCCTTACGATGCTTAAATTCAACTAGAAATTTTACAAAAGGAGAATATACCTCAGCAAACCCTATCAAAGTAACAAGAAAAATGAGTGCTTTTTATTAAAATACATGCTTCATGGCAACAATATCTAGCTCCATCTTTTCTAACTTAACCTTGAAGAAAGTAAATTACTTCTCTGATTTTAATTCAACAAGTAACTAAAATATTCAACAACTCCACTAAAATATCTCAGCCCTAAGATATCTAAAGCCTGTCAGGGGATCTTGTCTCCATCTGCAGATCTATTCTTCATAATGTTGACTGCTCCTCTGAGCATGGTTAGAGCTCTTCAAAGCATGATGAAATTATTGTAAAAGAGCCTTCGCTTCTGGGCTGTTTATCAGTGCTATGACATCTGCCCATGGACACACACCTTTATTTCTTATTCGTACACATAAACCCCTTTCCTGCTATACACAGCTCATGGCAAAGATCCAACACAAACAAAAACAAGTCTTGTACTTCCCTGCAACATAATCCCATGGTCTGTCTGTTAACACTGTCACTGGAGGAATTTGTACCCAGTGGAACTCTGCGCTTAACCAACAATAACAAAAATTTTGGTATGATCCTAGGTAAAAATGTCAGTTATTTGCCGCCTTCTCCAGTTTAACTTACTTTCCACACACCACAAGTATTACCAGGTAGTTTTTAACTGCATTACATTACCTGGAATTGCCTAATTTTCTTATTTTTTTCCCAGACTCAACAAAGAATTCAGAATTACTGTTGCAAAAATGTAGTAAGACTTCATTGAGAAGTGTAAGACCCCTATGGAAGGTCTGGGTAAGAATAAATATATACAAAAACACAACAAAGATGACTAGTGAACTTCTGAAAAGACCTTGTAATCAAACTGTCATTCCCAGGTGCAGGAGTCCCAGCTGAAGCAGTCCCAGCAGTCTGACAAAGTCAGACACACAACAGAGTTCATCTCTCATTCTCCAAAATCATTTACTATTGATATTTATGGAAAAAATAAAAAATTCAATTATTTTTCTCTGAGTCATCTGGTATTTTCTACTTTGTGTTTGATCTTTTCCACCAACTGTGCTTATTCCCAACTCCTCACCACCCCTGCATTCTAACCCTCTCCCAATAAGCCCTGACTTCACTCAAGAAAGTATGACAACTACTGTTTTTGTTTTTGTGTTGGCTTTTTGTTTTTTATGGAAATTTTACAGCTAGGGCCAGTTATTTCTCGACCAACATGCATGAAAAGATGATATTGTCACGCTGGTCTTTACAATATCTTTGCACTTATGACATTTTACATAGTTCTTTTTAATAGCACTGGGCAAAAATTCAAGCGGGAAATCCAACCCTAGCTGGCCTGTTAATCTCTGCAAAATTAAAACTATTAATATTTTACCAAAACTGTGAGCATGCTGTAATAATTAATTGTAATTTCTCTTCAAAATAAATAACATGCACATCTATATATTAATGGCAATGTATAATTTTTACATGGCATTTACCAGTTATTGCATATGTCCTCCTAGAAAATGCTTCCATCACATTTAAAATAAAAAATGCATAAATAAACAATATAAAAATTCTTGTTTTTTCACACACTCTTGAATTAATTTTTCATAACTAAAATAATATAAATATTTATGGTACTCATAATTTAAAAGCTACTTCTCCTGAAAATGTAAATTTCAGAAAAAAATTCAAGGCATCTAAATTTCTCATAGATGCTGCAACCATTGATAGTATCTTTCCACTGCTATTCATAAGTTTTTGTTAATTCATTTAAATTAAATTAATTTTCATTATTTATTCCCCCTGGTTTTCTTTAACTTTCCCATTCTGCTATTTTTATTTTTTCCATTCTTTTCTCCTTTATATGTGGTCTCATCTACAGATGGAACAAACACCAGCTTGGAGCAGCTAAGAGAGAACTTACAGGTAGGATCTGGGAACTGGCACACTGCGTAAAGGTATCCAGAAAAAAGGGCAGAAAAGATCCTTTTTTCAGCACTGTCTCACAGGGGAAGAGGAGATAGGAAGATGATCATTTACTGCAAGGACAATGCTCGCAGAAATAGAATCAGGTTCTTGGATAACAGGAATCAGAGCTTTATTCACACAAAGGACCGAGTATTTGTGTGCATGTGTCACAGGCCATTTCAACTCTGCAAACAAAATACTCCTTCTGCTCTTACTACAAAGGAAGAAAAATATTTATGATGGGACTGACTTTCTCTTGGGAATATTTGCTAGATATCATAACATGTAACTCCACAAAAACTATACTGTTGCTAAAAGAGGCCAGGTTTTAATTGCTGTTGAAGTATATCCTACAGGCTACCCTCATAACCCAAACGCCAAAGACATTAAAAAAGTGGCACTGGGCAATAGGATATTTAGGTTAAATGCCTCTTTCAGAACAAAAACAACGTAAAAATAACAGTAAGAAGGATGTACAAGTATTTTCCCTAAATGTGGGTGGCTGATTATGAAAGCAAAACACATCAGGTGAAATGAGAGTGATCAGTACAATTAAGGGCAACTTGGTAATACAACATAATTACTCCCTTCAATTCTCCTCTATCCCATTCCAAAAAAATAGGTCAGGGGTACGTTTCCAGATGAAATTGTAAAGATTGTTACAGAAAACAGCGAGACAGACATTTGACTCACGTTCTTGTTCCGTATTTGCACTGAAAATTGAGTTTTTTGTAGACAGAAAGATTTACCTCTCTAATAGAACAGGACATGAGACAATTTCCACAGTATATTATCATTTTCAGATCAGACACCTCACCTGAACTTTTTATCAGTTAATGGCTAGATTTAAACCCTGTAATAAATCACCAGGGACTATAATGAATTAATTGCAAACTGGTATTTTGATATAGTTATTTTGGGGGTTTTTTTGAGGGATATAAAATTGCCGAGCAATGACTTCAGAAATCGCTTTCTGGCTCAACAATATTAAATATTTGGACAATTATATCGATTCCTTTTTTTTTTTTTTTTTTTTTTGTACTGCGTTTAAACTAGTGGGTGGTAAAAATGTGAGGGCTAGATTACTGTCACAAATTTATGTGGCTCTTCTGACAACAGGGTCAGCATTCAAGAGCTGACAGGGCAGTCAAATAGGAAAAAAACAAACCAGGTCTTGTGAAATGAGGCTTAATACCAATATTCTGTTTACTGAAGAACACGTTTGAAGAAACATCTGATTTCTCTGACACTCTCTCTCTGGAGACCCAAAAGGAGAACCACTAGCTGGAAAGAGGGGGTGCTTTTAATGTGGGAAAGACACAGAACTACTGACTAAATCCTGAATGCAGAAGTAAAAAACACCAGCTTGGAAAAGAGACAGTTTCCTACCAGTGAGGATAACTACAGCTAAGCAGGCAGATGATGAACTCCAGATCACCTGGAGCACTTGAAGCGAGAATTGATATCTTTCTGAAAACAGTTTTTAGGAGAGATACTACTGCCTGTGTGGGCCATGACTCAAAGGAAATAGTCAAACTTCCATTTTCAGAATTCAGCAATTTTCATGTTCCCCCTTGATTTTCTCTTTGCAAGTTCTGTGGAGACAGAACTGCCTAGATTATTCCATCATGTTCTGCACATACCTAAGGAAGATGTGTGTAAATTGCTTAGAAGAGTCAAGAAGCTTTTCTGACTCCAATACAATGCTGGGTAGATGTAGTCTTTCCTATCCTTTTAACTACTTTCCCTAGAAATACTTGTGAGCCATAAGAAACCCGCTATCCTTTGAGACAGTACACCAGCCAGTTTACACCAATAGAGAAAAACCTTTTAGGTGCAATACATAATGCTTTATCCCTGTACACAGCATGAAAACTGCTAGGTTTAGTAACAAAAAGGGATTTTCCTCCCTCCCTGATTCTCAGCCTCTAATCAGACTGGTTGGAAATATTGATTTTTCCATACATAAAAGTCCTCAGCTGCTCCTTCAGGTAGTTTTCCTCACCTGCTGTGGGTGCCAGGCAGTGTCAGAGCAATTGTGCAGAGCAGGTGGATAACCTAAGAGCAGGATGCAAAACTAATACTGGTGGGTCTCGGTGTAAGGGCAGCTGGAAGAAATCTAACAGGCCAACGTTACAGAATAATAGACCACACTGTATTATAGCAATATACTTCATAGCAAGTACAGAGATATGTATCATTATATGAAACTCAATACATACACTGTAACAATATAATATACACAAAATCAACGCAGGCACTCTGTTCCCACTGGCCTTAAACTACATAAAACCACTTCTAGCTCAGAACTGATTAAAAAGCTGAAGTACAAGTTGAGATGTAATTGATATACCATATAAATAGCCTTCAATTGTGGCTGGATATAGTAATTTAAATAAAAACAGACTAGTATTTGGCAGAAAATGAGATACATTCAGATCTTGTTTGTTTCTGATTTTAATGCTAAGGATATGACTCAGCTGTTTGTTTGAAATGTGACAGAGAAGATATTATTTTTTAAGTGATATTGCAGTACATGATTGCACTTCAAAACAAAACAGGCTTTTGTGATCCAGTGGAAAGTATGATTTCTGACCCTGCAAAAAGTTGAGCTCTGAGTGAAGATTGATTAACCAAATTAAATAAGTCTTTAAACATACAGCAACGTATTCACACTGTTTGGGAGACAGATGGAGATGGAAAAACCACATTTTGTGCAATAGTGTATCAGAGACTCATCCCATTGTACAACATGAATCACCCACTGTATCACACAGTATGTGGCAGTCAAGCAGACTATCAGGATTCCTATTCCCAGCAAAAACATTTTTTCAGAGCTTTGTATCACCTCTGTCTTTAACTGCACCTGCCTTCAGTCTAGTATGCGAACTCCTACTCTGGATGCAGCTTATTTTACAGACCCACATAAATCTACTAAGTGCTTTTCAAAGCAAAATACAAGTGTAGACCAGCCAATAGCCAAGGCACAATCTGTTTTTCTGATGTGTTTATAGACAGAAAAGAAATCTCAATCCAAATCAGAGCAAAATCTTTGTTTAACTTAGCTTTCTTAACTTTCTTTCACTGATCAGTTTAAGGGTGATGACTGCGAAGAGACAACAGTTGTTAATTCTGTGATTTACCATGATGTTACACATGCAATTCTCTTTTTTTGACATTGAGGGAATTTTCTTAGCCCTGCTGAGACAATAGCTCTGGTTTCCCAAACCTGCTGTAACTATAGTTATTTTACAGCTCTTGGTTGCTTTTTCTCTGTTTTAACTCAGTGGCCCTGTGTGTTTGGCACCTAAGGAAATCCTAAAGGCTACAGACTCGTGACTAGATTAAAACAACTCAGGAATACGTCCTTAGAACAAGGTGTTATTTGTTCACTTCCCCAAAAGTAACAAGGATGATGAAAATAATAATGAATTATGAATATGTATTTTCAAATAATGAAAACAACAAACAGCTATCAAATCTTACTCTAAAAGTGACTTTTATTTTTCCCTCTTCAAAGTTCTCCCTGACCTGTTGAAGCCCATATTGGTTGGAAAAAACATCAGCTTTTGCCTGTTTTTCTGACAGTTGTTCCACTGACAGCTCTTGCACAGTATATATTCATCATGTCTAATCAGAATCTTAGAGACCAGGTTTACCTACTGTTCCATTTCTTATTTCTGCATTTTAAAAGAGTTTATAGAAGTAAATCAACAATCAAAGGAAAATTCTGAAAAACAAGGATTTTCCATTGTTTTCAGTTCCTTCTTACACTGTTCTCCTCAGGCTTGACTCCATGGTAAGTATTCATTAGAAAGAGAAACGTTGAGAATGTACCTCAATCAGAAATAGCCACAGATCCTGCTGAGCTTATCTGCTTTCAAGAATTTCTTACTTCCTCCAACCTGGCTCTAAAAACTCTGATTTTTCAACAGCACTGTAACTGAGCTGTTACACACTGGGTCATTCACAATTTACACCAGCATGGAAATAACGCAGCAGTTGAGTTGGTATCCAACAGACACAGACCGTGTTCTAGCATGTCAGAAGGAGAGAGCTCAAATGTCTTTCCATGTTTAGTAAGGAGTGAAAAAAGCAACTGCATGCATCGAAGAGTTTCAAACAGCTGAGAGAAA
This sequence comes from Phylloscopus collybita, assembly GCA_027886175.1. Classification (NCBI taxonomy): domain Eukaryota; kingdom Metazoa; phylum Chordata; class Aves; order Passeriformes; family Phylloscopidae; genus Phylloscopus; species Phylloscopus collybita. The sequence continues at coordinate 31,981,534 of JAJNNQ010000026.1, read as the reverse complement.
ACGCAAGCAAGGAGGTAGGTACTAATTGTACTTCAGTAATTTAAACATGCAACATGAGTTATTTCTTCTTAAGCATGCTTTTGTTGACTCCTGCACCTATGCTCAGCCTTCCCCTATGAATGAGCTCCGGTTTCTACTAGCTAGTGATATTCTGTACCATCATTCCCAACTGCATCCCATTTACAGCCTTGGGACTGCCTCACTCCTCTTTCTGCACAATAACCTTCATTCAGCTCTGAACAAACTTGATCACTGACCTCTAGAGTCATCATATGACTCTTCAGAAAGGTTCCACTTTGTATAGACTTTCTTTCAAAAAAAGACTCATGCACTTACGAGAATTTCCTTCTGTTTTAATCCAAGTCACAGTTTCCCTTTGCAGTCATGACATAAGGGCAGCTCTGGAGTGCCTCCTCTCCTATTAAAAGCCTTTTCCAGTTTCACATACTTTGTCTGAAGATTTTGTCTCCCAGCTTGATGTTCCCAAACTGAAGTGTGTAAATTTAGAAGGCAGGCAAGGTTATAAAATGCATCCTAATTATCAGCATTTTTTGTATGCTGGAGTAAGTGGGCTGATGGCTGGGAATGTACTTTGGGATACCATTCTCACACAGAAGTCTCTTCATTTGCTAAGTGGCTACAGATTTTGCTGCAGGGTCTAAGTATCGCACCACCTGTGTAGGTCTCACCCAAAAGTACCTGCTGTGTTGGAATGAAATAATCTACTATCAAGATGCAAATCTCCATCTTCAAGATTTGATACACAAAGCAGATTTGATGGACAAAGAAGTTTCACACATCAACGCCTTAAGAAAATTGCTGCAGACACATATGTTTAGAGAAATGTTCTCATTAAGGTTTGAGCCCTGCCACACCATACATAGGGATAGATGTTTAACGGAATTTAACATCACTAACACAATTTTATCAACAAACTCTCATTGAACTGAACTGGGATTTGCTGACTCATTTTTCATCGTGACATAAGAATACCAAAGTATTGGTTAGATTATTTTCGCTATTTTTTCAATAGGCTGCAAACTTTCCCAGCTCTTCAGTGAAGGATTCCTGCAAGGCTGGTCACGGCAGAATCACTGCACAGTCATGCTGCTGCTACAAGTTTTTCTTTCACTGGCCACATTTTTATTCTACTGCTTGTCATTCCAACACAATTAACTTTTGACTCACCGGTCCACTTCAGCTGTATCTGGCAGATGTCCTGTAGTCCTAAAATAGTCAATCCTTCCCAATTTCATGGAAATGCTCATCCACACTGTTAGGAAGATACTGTACACGCCCTTATTGAAGAGCAAAAATGCCCACATAAGGTAAGCCAAAAAAAAAATCCCACCAAAGAACAAAGTGGTAACTGTCTGGTATACACAAAAGCTTCAGACTCAGAATGCTCCCCTTACCTGAACAAGAAAATTCCAAACATGAAACACAAAGCATGAGAAATCAGCCATTAGTAAGCAGCACTGCTGCTCTTAGACCAGTGTACTACAACTCTTCTCTGCATTTCTGATTTTTTTCCTAAAATGAACACTACTATACTAGCAACTACCAAGTATTGCATCATTTTGGTAAAATACAAGTATACCACACTTTATTTTTCCAGCTACACAATCAGTATTTATGGAAACATCCTGCCTAAACATTCTGTATCATTAATGACTGATAACGCTACCATCTCCAGGGATTAAATTCTGTAGATTTTTAAGGTTCCTTTTATTTCTACTGTGTTCCTTGAACTCGCTTGTATTATCACTGCATTGCTGTCAAATATTTCCTTCACAACTGTTTAATTAAATATGGAATTTTTGTTTTATAAACCTGATTGCCATTAATCTGTCTTTTGCATCTTTCTTGATTTTTACACAGTCATTGTTCCTAAGTTTTTGCCATCCCTTCATTGCTCAGGTTGAACCAAAACCACATTAAACTAAAGTTGGGGTTTTTTTTTAACGTCAAAAGCTGTTTTCATAGTCAATTACCAGTCTTTCCTTCTCAACCTGATATTTAACTTTATTTTTTCTTTTAAAAATCTCATGCCAATGAAGCTCTGTCATTATTGCTTGCCATTAATAGACTTAAAACCTTTCAAAACATCAGGAATATATACAAATATACATCCTTTACTTAATAAACACCCTCATGTTTGCACATGCTGAATGTGTATACAGGCAACTCTTACTGTCTTCGAGAAGTACATTCTGCAGTTGAATGCTTTTTTATCTTTCATGAAGATTATTTCTAAACAAGTTTATGTCATATGGCTTGGCACACAGCAAATGAGACATCCACTTTCAAACACCTCCATCCATGGAGATAAAAATACTCATCAGCCAGAACAAAAGTAGTTAAATGCTTAAACAGAGCACCTTGTTGATTAGCAATTCTCTCTTGGTTACAGGAGAAAGAATATTAAAAATAGTTGGACTGTTATTACAATTTTCTGTTTTCTGAGGGGAAGAATTTATTGAGTGATTAAAAAACCTGGTCTGCTCATTGTATTTAGAAATGTTATTAAAATTTTGAAGAGTGAAGTGATAGTATTTCAATTAAATTATTCAAAGCAATATAATCTAAAGGTTATTGTGGAGAATTGCTGAAAGGTCTCATTATACTCTATTACTAGAAATAAAACTGTCAGAAAAAAAAGAGTGATGATAAATGCAAAGTAATGCTATGAAAATAATGAAACTGAAGTATTGATAAGCATCAAAATATTGAAAGTAAATAGTTCTTAATTAGTTACTACCATCAAGAAAAATGCCCTGGATTTTTTACAAATGCCATTAGAAAGACACCAAATCAGTGCAAGCAGGACAAATGGTAAATAGCCCTAGAAAAAGCCCTGACATTGAACCACAAAACAACAGAATATCTGTTTCATTACTGGACTTCTTCTTGACTACCAAGATGAGCTACTCTGATCCATCCTGGCCATCCCAGCCCAACAGAAAAATGAAAGAGGTAAGCTAAGGAAGAGAGAGAAAGATGGTCAAAAGTATGTAATGGAAAACCAGAGCTATCCCTGCTTCTGTGAAATAAAAGTTAGGGGCTAGAAAAGAAACAAATCCAGAACAACATAAGACTGAGGACAGGTGTGAAATTATCCTCTGCTTTTAACTCTGCATGAAGATGAGAACCCTTACTAACTCTTAAGAAACTGCTTTAAAACTAACAAGAGGAAGTGGAATTTAGGGATTTATTTTTGTTTTTACACTCAATACTCAACCAAACTGTCAAACTCATTGTAATCTTTAGTTTTTCTGAGGCCAAAAGCTTAACTAAGGTTTTTTAAAAAAGCCTTTCACGAACTCAGGGCAGAGAAGTAAAAGCTGCCACGGGGTATAAGGCAAGATGGTCTTGATTGCAGCCTTGAAAAGTCTGGAAGCTGAAAGAACACAACTGAGGTAAGATTACTCTGCATTTTTGCTTTTTCTTTCATGCTTTCCTAAGTGATCATAACTCAGCATCCTCAGAATTGACTACACTGACTTTTGCTACATTGAAAAAAAAAAAAAGTTTATTAATACCACCAAAACCTTTTTTCTTCCTTCGTTTTAAAAAATAAATAAAGAAAATCAAAACAACCCCCAACACACTGCAGGATCTGCAGTATGGTTTTCAATGTGAATGACTCCACAAAATTTTTTGTTTTTTTAAGTGTACTTTCACAAATTAATTAAATCTTAAAAATCCCATTGTAACTTGGCTGATACATGTGAAACATAGAGATAAGTAACCTGCAAGTTAAAGTAAACTGGTTAAGCCAATAACCAATTCCTTGAAAGAGGCAAAATAATTATCTCCTTGCTTTCAGTCTTATTTTTTAAACCAGATATTGTCCTTTTCTTTCCTCATATTGATGTTTTGGGGGAAAAAAAGATACTATTATATGTGATGGGAACACTTAACATCTTCCACATTTTTTTAACCATGATTACAAAGTAATACCTTGCATGCAAACCAATTTTTAAAATATACTTTCCATGCTTACTTTTATGCAGAATCACATAGAATTTTATTTTCAAGCCATATAGCTGCAGACTCCTCACTGGGTCAAACAAAACCCCCTTATTGTTGAGTTGATTTATGAAATTTGTACTGATGGATATGGACTCACCAAGCATGTTGCAAGTATTTCTTTAAACTACAGTCACATCTCAGTAGCATGCTCAACTTAATGGTCAGTGTGAAATCCCTGCTCAGGTTAATGTCTCTGGTTGGGCTGGCTCTGACAGTAAGGCTGTGCCTCTTTTATTGATTCCTTTGTGTGCCAGAAAGAGATCACCAAGGAATTGCTTTCACAGACTGAGTAAGTCTTGGAATATCGAAAGAGGTCTTAATCCACTCAGAGTGGGAGTATCAACACTTAAACCACACAAGATGTGGCAAAGTATTTATATTGCCTTGAAGCAGCTGGGAGCTAAGCCTAGGAAAAAAGATATTGTTAGTCTAGCATGTCAACATATGACCCACTCTTCATGAAACAAATATGAAGATATTTGAGGAATTATGTGTTCTTTGTATTGCTATCTATTTTATAGCTTTACAGCAGAAAGAATCAGTAGTCTATACTGTATATCAATAACTATATAAAAAATTCAGTCAGTTGAAAAATAATGGACTTACTTTTCAGTTGAAAAATTGAAACATTTTTAGTGTACATCTCCACCCCTAAATGTTCACTTTGAGGGGCAGATTTAGGATTATTTTCATCAAGCTTAAAACAAGTGGTTTAAACAACACAAGTGCTGCTCAATCAGCCAGTATTCATTATTAGGAAAAACTTCAGCATCTATGAAAAGTCAAGAACCACAGTAACAAGTTGTGATGACTCTCTTGAGTACACTGATGTTTGAATGTATTCATGATAATTTGATTTGTTAAGCAATGTTTAGGGGAAAAAAAGCTGTGAAGAGCTAAAGTGCTATGACATTTTAGGCTTTGACAGAATCTCTGAATTTTATTTCCTTGATTATCAAAACTTGTGTGTGAAATTGCCAGAAATGTTGCACACTGGGAAAAACAGAACCCAGCACAGCTAAAACAGCTGCTAAAATTTTTCCTTAACACAGTTTTAAAATAATTATTCTACTAATTATTACTGCAAGTATTTTTGCAGAATGTGCAAGTGTAAATTATTTACTTAGACAGGCATAAAAGATGAATTTAGAGATGCAGCTGTGCTGCTGCTCAGCGTCATATTTAGGGAAATATTTTGCCTGTTGAGGTTCTTTGAAAGAGGAAAAAGAGGCTGGCATCTTGGCATCCCCCCACCCACACTATAGCTTATTTAGAAACAAACATAAGATTACAAAACCATCAAGTATGAAACGGTATGTAAATAGAGATTTCATATTATACTGTAGCACAAAATAAATTCAGATTGCTAACAAAAAACGTGCAAAACAAATGTCATATACCAAAACTGACAGAATTGTTACTGTGTGCTGTATGCCCACAGATTATCTGTAACTTTGGTCTGTACTAGATAGGAGTTCCTACATACACTGTAAATGCATGTTTGAGGTAAAAGAATTTCTTTTGCAATATTGGATGGAGAAAGACCTTCAAGTAACTAAACCCTACTTTAAGATGTTTTACTTGTTCCTACTGAATCAAACTGGCCTCAAAGTTTGTTTTCAATTTCCCAAAGATCTCAATTTTTTTTCATAAATAGTTCTCGTATAAGTAACTTCCAGTGCAAAATTAGTAAATATTGATTTCAATGAAAGGCTCTTCTTCCTTAGTGATTTTTCATCTTCAGTTAGCTGGATCAGTGAGAACAGATAATATTCTTAAATGATTGAAAATTCTTTTAATCAATGGTATAAAGCAAGGTGATAGAAAAGAATTGAAGTTAAACAGCCAATAAGATATTTATGCACTTACAAGGAAGTCTGGAAGACACTGTAGCCTGAATTAAAAACAATATAAAACACTGCATTCACCTGTTGCCTCAACCCCAGTGATTTCTAATAACAGAATCTGATCTGATCTGATCTGATCTGATCTGATCTAATTAACACCCTCAGAAAACTGTACAGGCAGATGATCACCAGTCATTGCCCATCAACTGGACCTGCCTTACATGACCACATGTTTATTCCCAGCCTGTGAGTGGTGCCAATATGCCTCAATTTAAAGCAGATACAAGTGGCTAGGATAATGTAAGCAAATCTGTTGGACAGCAGTTTTTAAAGTGGTAATTGGTTCAATTTCTGATCGCATAGTTGTAAACAATCTATTTAAAGTGGTCATGTCACCACAGCTGCAATCTGCCCTCTACATAATAGCTCCCTATTACAGAGCACTCATACGTAAAATGAATGATCAGTATCTGCTTCCTTCATTCTCCCAAGGGATGCTAGCCATGTCAAATAAAAATGCTCTACTTAACGGGATAAAAATGTGAATGAGAAAAAGGTTTTGCATGTGTTAGAAAGCACAGAACTCCTAAAGGCAGTATAGTTCCTTACTACATGGAAATTTAAAGCTTGTTAGGAAATCATACTTGTATGTTTGAACATAAATCAAAAACATATAATCCTATTTAACAAGAGGGATGTAGGATTTCATTGGTCATTAATAGTGAAAAAACTTGACTGCATTTAATAGCTATGAACCTTTACAAATCAGCAGATTTTAAAGGCTGAAAAGCTTCAAGGCTCTGCTCCCCTGTCTCCCCCTCTAGTTTGTTGACTCTGCATCCCATTCTGAGGCCCTGAGATCTAACATCAGCCTTAGGTTCGTCACACAGAGCTAGGTCCTTAGCAGTTTAGGATCAGAAGTACTTGGCTGCCAGATACCTATGGATTTTATCACATCTGTGTTGGCCACAAAGATGAATCTGCAAAACACCTCCTCCTCCTAGGCATCCCTACCATTTGTATTTCCAGTAACGTTAGCACCAATCCCAAATGTGATTGCTAATGTAAAACCTTGACTTGGGGAGCACATTCTGATTTTCATTTTTACAAGATGCACAGAAAAATAATGGAGCAGGCAGTTGTGTTTCAAGATTCTGAGATTAATCCTATCTACTTAACCATGGGTCTTTTGATCTTTTGATTGGTCATATTTCAATTATATGCAAATTTTCATACTAAGTAAACAGAAACCCAAAATGGAACACACTATCTAGATAGTAATTGGATATGACACTCCACAAAGCCTTAATTTTGCATAAAACCCACCAAAGAACTAGCAAAGTCAGTTACAGAATAAATCTTATCAACCAGTTAGCAATGTCCTGCTGGTAGCACCCAAACAGACCTCAAGCCACTTGAAAAATGGAAGCTGCAGACAGCAAAGGAAGCAGCTTGGCTTTGGAAGTGTGTCAGCTGCCAAGGGCTGCAGCACTGGGATTCAGTCACGCACTGAAACACCTGCTGGAAGGAGCCCAACGTAACAACCTGAGACTGAGCTGCAGCTTTTGAAATGTGTCAGCTTGTGGGACAGACACATGTGTTAACTTGTGGTTTCTAACTCTGGCTTGGAGGTAAAATCTTCACTAGTAAAAATATGGATATCTATTACTGAGTAAGGTTGAAGGTATAAATGAAGTAATTACATTTAAATCAAAAGTAGTTCTTCATGAAAACTTTGTTTCAGTTAATAAATGTTAATTTTTTTCTCAGTCCTGTTCTACATTTATCTGCTTTTCTCTTATTATGTTTTCTGGGCATTTACATTAAAATTCAGTCTCATTAAAACTTCTGAATAAGGTATAAAAACATTATTCCATTTCACTGACACAATCAGTGTAATTTCTGAGGGCAATAATTCATGTAATCTTCACAAAATTCATAAACAATGTGAAAACTCATTTGAATAGTTTATTACATCCTTGATTTGGTATAAATAAAACTGTTATATTCCACTGTTTTATCCTTGTCATGGAATACCAATATTCATCACTGCAATAAATTAAGTCTTATAAACAACAAAACATCATAAAACAAATTCAAGAGATGCTCCAAATAGGGAACAAAAAGGAAATTATCTAGTGTAATCTTTCTGAATGCAAAACCCTTGAAACATGTTGCAACCAGTCAGTTAATAATTGCTTTGTAAATCTGAAATGAAGCAGAGGGGATAAAACTAACAAACAATTCATAAAGTACAATTGTTACTTGTTTGGAGTGATTATGATTCCCTGGAGGGAAGAGGGTCACATAAAGGCTGGTTAATGTTCAAGGATCTCCTCTGCCAAGCTCAGGAATGAACATCAAAATGAAGAGGAAGTCAGGCAAAAATGACAGGAGGTTTATATGGATGAACAAGAAGCTCCTGGACAAACTCAAAAAGGAAGCCAACAGAGGGTGGACGCAAGAACAAGTAGCCTGGGAGGAATACAGAAATTGTCCAAGGGTCATGCTAGGAAGGCTAAAGCCCTGATAGAATTAAAACTGGTCAGGGCAACAGGAAAAGTACATCAGAGATAAAGGGAAGACTAGGGAAAATGTGGGCCCTCTCTAGAGCAAAACAGGAGACCTGGCTACCCAGGACATGAGAAGGCTGAGGTAATCAACAACTTCCTTGCCTCGGTCTTCACGGACAAGTGCTCCAGCCACAACGCCCAGGTCGCAGAAGGCAAAGGTGCAGACTGGGGGAATGAAGAACTGCCCACTATAGGAGAGGATCAGACTCAAGAACATCTAAGGAACATGAAGGTGCACAAGTCCATGTTGCATCTGCTCATTTTGAGGGAACTGGCTAAGGAATTGGCTAAGCCGGTACCCATCATATTTGAGAAGTCATGTCAGTCCACTGAAGCTCCAACGAACTGGAAAAGGGGAAAACTGACCCCCACTTTTAAAAAGAGAAATAAGGAAGACACAGGAAACTACAGCTCTTTCAGCCCCACCTCAGAAAGATCACAGAAACAAATCCTCCTGGAAGCTTTGCAAAGACACATGGAAAATGAGGGGGTGAATGGTGACAGATAACTCAGCTTCGCTAAGGGCAAATCATGCCTGACAGATTTGGTGGCCTTCTCTAACAGGGTCTATTACTGCCATTGTCAACCATGTTCAAAATGTCATAACAAAGAACCTGGCTTTATATTTAATAGCTCCAGTGTAGCTATTACACTTGTGCTGGAAAATACATATAATCTTTACAAATAAATAATGTGTCACACAAAATATATGCTTGCACAGATGCTGAATATTACAACAAATTTTAATGCTACTCCCAAAACACACTGATCTCTCTCCTTTATTCACTCAGGCTGAACAGAACACATGATGGATTGTTAAAAACCCAGCTGCCATCATCATTACACCATGCTAGAATGCAGGAACTCTCTTCCAGAATGAAAAGGATGTAAGAAGGTAACTTTAAATGGTAACTTTAAACAGGAACCTCTCACAGAAACAAACTGAAGTTTTGGAAAGTCATGAACAACTGGAAATAGGGTTATCCAAATGACAAAGACTGGCAAGTTTTTTAATTGGCCCTGTTATCATTTTAAGCTATGACATGCCAGACCTTTCAGGAACATGTTACTTAATGATAAATCTTCTTCCAGTGTAATGGTTTGGCAGACCTTCACCATTACCTTGCAGCCAAAATTTCATTCCATGACATGCTACCAGCATTACAATATTGACCTAATTTGTCCCTTGTATTTTATGTTCAACATAAAGTCAGAAATCATGAAAAAGAAAATGCTTTCTTGCCTCACGGTTGTCTCAAAGAATTTTAAATGGTATTTTATTACCAGTGTTCCCAAACTGGAAGCATAAGGAGATCAGAAGGAAGAATCAGGAAGACAGATTTAACTTGTTTAAAATGTAGTTCATTTCTGGGCACTCGATGCCAACGAACTTTTTTTATTGAAAAGAAATATCCAGATGTCTTTTTTTAACAATCTTAAGTTACTTAGTTTTTGTTCGTAAATAAAAATTAATTGCTCTTAAAAATGTAATATTTAAATAGTCGTCTTCAATATTTTACTGGTAACATATTCCCCTTTACCCACATCAAGAAACCCACACCAAAAAAAGCACTGAAATTCTGCCATGCAAGTATTTGTATGCCTCATCTGTATGAACATCTCTTATCTTGGCTTCCTATTACTCATAAAAAAAAAGACACTCTTTGAATCCTTCCATTATTATCAAGAGACCTGAACAGACACTTCATTTTTTCAATCAAAAATAGAAACAAGCTCTCATCATATTCTTCTTAAGGGATATAAGTACTGAACATTTTTACAGCACTAAGAACTCTCAGGACAGACCTCAGAAAACAACTCATGTAATTCTAGAACTACTTCACTTATTATGCATACGCTTCAATTCTAAGACAAATTTACGTATGAAAATATCATGGAATGAATTTATAAATGTGGAAAAAATAATTTTCAGAGAGTTTGAGGAAAGTCAATAGACATGAAGGTAAATATTTCAGATAGTGATATATTCAGTATAAATCAAATTGAAAAAGTTCACAGCTTTAGAGTATGTTTCTGCACTCTCCCAGCTAATGGAAGATTGCTTAACTGTGGTCTGAGTAATAAGGTCAACAGAAAAATCTCAGGAATGTTTTGCTCATGCTGTTTGCTCCACAAGAAATTCATTAACTTCATTAGCAAGATATTTAGGTAAATTTTTACATGCATTAAAATGTTTTTACAGACTTAAATACCCAAAAATCTTGACAGTGTACACTCATACGAATGACTAATGTCTGCAATCAAACAAAAGTAATCTACCAGTTCCTCCAGAAAAGAAAAAAAGGAAAGCAAAAAACATTGACAAATGGAAATAATAAAATACGTAGAAAATATATCAAGGCATCAACTGTGACACTTAATGGCCTGTTTGGCATCTCCCTGGGGGGAAAAAAATGAAAGCTGAGAGTTCAACAGAACAGGGTGAAGGTGCTTTTTTCCTTAGTCTACTAAAGAAGGAACAAACTCAATGCAACAAAACCATAACCTGTCACAGAAGAATGTTACAAGTGACTTACAGGAACCAGGAATTTTTTTATTTCTTCCAAGGCATGACTCATACGAGAATACGCCTCCCCAGGTGGAGCAAACACTTCAATTAATACGTGGAGCTCATCACTCAAGTGCGCGTATTTGGCTTCTCCACTTTTCCTTAGCTCTTCCTCCTAGGAAGAAAGGATGGATTTGGTTTTGAGAACTGGAAATCTACTAATTTTGCAGTGATTTTGCATTCACAGACAACATGACAGAAGAACATACTGCAGGCAGACTTTTAAATCCTTTAAGAAATAAAAGTCTAGTTCAAGACGCTTAAAGATTTAAAAATCAATTTTGAGTGTTTGAATGATAAAACCAGCATAATTATCATCTAAACCAGATTTTAATTATCATCTAAACCAGTGAAAAAATGCTAAATACTACAGAAGGAAGTACTGACATATTAAATCCATAATGGAAAGGCTGCATTATCTGACTGAATCTTAGCTCTTAACAGAGAAATCCAAGCAAACAAACAAAATAAAGATGCATTTAACCTTTTTGGAACACCATTGTTTAGTAAACTCTTCAGGTTCTTCAACAAATATCTGCAACCTGTACATTTTGGTATCACCAAAGACCAATATGCCCTAGAACTTTTATATGAGACACAGAATCACAAGACAGTTTGGATGTGAAGGGACCTAAAGACTGTCTAGGTCCAGTGCCCCTGCCATGAACAGAGACACCTTCCACTAAATCAGGTTGTTTGGGGGCCCATCCAACCTGGCCTTAAACACAGAGATGGAGCATCCACAATTACTCTGGTCAAACTGCTCCAGTGTCTCACCACACCCATAATGAAGAATCTTCTCCTAATGTTTAACCTAAAACCTACTCTCATTGAGTTTAAAGCCACTACCCCTTGTCCCCTCTCTATGTGCCTTTCTACTAAGTCCCTCTATGGCTTTCTTGCCCTCTTACTGTACTTGAAATGTGCCATAAGATTACCCTGTGCCTTCTCTTTTCCAGGCTGAGCATTCTAAATTCTCTTCATAGAAAAAGGGCTCAAGCACTGATCATCTTCATGGCCCTTCTCTGGACTTGCTCACAGATCCATGTGCTTCATATGCTGAGGGGCCCTGAGCTGCTCCCAGTACTCAGTGATGTCTGAGTTTCAGCCCCAGTCCCAATTCAGGGTACCTATGCAATGCACTGTACACCAGCTCAGCTGGTGAAATCACCTCACCTGGATATAGCTCAACCACCTTTGGGTCCCAATTTTCTAACTATTCAATAAGCCTAATAATTCTACTTCATATTACAGTAGTGTTCTGAAACATCAGTCCACTTTCTTACACAAAGCTTTGAGATAGTAAATGTAAATTGCAAAATACATTTGTAGTAGTTACTGCTCCATAAAAATCAGAGACAGAATAGTGATCATGTTAATGGCACTGGCTATGACAACATAATGAAAAATCTATGTCATTACTACACAAGATAGCTGTAAGTAATGCTAAAGAATTTATGAGTTGAACTCTCAGTCTTCAAAAATATCTTGAGAAATGTAATTTAGAAGAAAATACATATATACAGAAAAAATTATCACAGAAAAATAAGTAAACTAATTTGCTTAAAAATGGTGAAGAGGTTATAGCTATTTAGTACACACTAAAATAATAGTTTATGAACATTTAGCTAGGATATAAAAACTGTAACAACAGATTACAATTCTTACTGATTTACCTTATTTAGTTCTGCATTAACTTCACTTATTTTAGCCTTGACTAATTTACACCACTGCTTGCTACCAAAAAATCTGCAAGATGCTATGCCCCTAACAATAACTATTCAATTCTTTTTATCTTGTAAGAAGATCCAGACTCAATGACTTTTTGATTTTCCAGAGAATACACAAAGGCTACATCCTGTATTCCAGAGCCCAAGATCTGGCTCCATGCTAAGTCAACATTTTGCAGATTATGAAAAAATCATAACTCAGTAAATGTGAACTATTATTTTATTTTTAAATTTGAAATTTGACGTATTTGTTTGCAACAGAAACTAAAAATCAAGGTAAGACATAATTGTCTCAGTATTTTTATTTTTACAGTTAAATTATCTTTGGCATTTTACCTTATCACTGTAATCTCATTGGAATGTCCATAAGAACCATAGCATAGTATAAAAGTCCATCATGAGATGTTACAATACCTTTCAGTTTTCTGGGAAAAAAATCACACAATATGCTTGACATTTGATTAATGCTCCTGGAAAAATGTGATATGGAGTTTTCAGCAGAATTAAATTTCAATAGTTATAATGATACATCCTAGTGATTGGTGGAAGTTTCTTTCCTGTTGCTTTTTTAAGATTCTGAGGGGAAAAAAAACCCCAACAAATGCCAGAAAGCCTCAAAAGTTATCTTTAAGGAAAAGACTACTGATACACTTAGAATTTAGAAATTGGACCTTTTTTTTTCAGATGTAGAAAATGCAAAAGAATAATGTTTGGCTCATTATTTTGATGAGGAATTTGTACAGCTAAGACATCAGCAACATAATTTTATAAAGCATACCTGGAATACGCTGCTTCAGTGACAACAATGGTAATTATGTTTCTCTTTTAGTTGCTGAACAAACTCAGGATTTCTTACAACACATCATTTTACAACCTGCTTCTTCGGTTCAGCACATGCTTTCTGTCACTACCTGGCACTCTACTTCTAAAGTTATTGGAAACCACAGGCCAAGGTTGGGAGATAGTACACATTTCTTTGTGAGGATACCTAATGAGGTTTCTTCTTGTGGAACACATGGGGTTAAAGACTGAATTTTTACACAGTATCTCTTCCCATTGTAGGGTAAAATGTCACAATAATGCTCCTTTTATTACAAGTGTATGTACAGAGACTAAGAAACTTAATTAAGGAAAACTATGGATGAGTAAGAACTGACAGACCACTTGAGCATTGTACCAAGCTCTCCTTCCCAAAGCCGGTGAATATGACTGAGTATTTGGGGACTGAATGTAGCCTTACATTTAATCATGTGTCAGGTATCAGGCATCTAACAAGCAAACAACAGCCATGACTCACACTGCTGGGGAGATGCTCGCTGGCATGGCAGGTGCTACCTACTGGCAGCTAATACAAGTGCAGTACAGATGAGCAGGCCCTCGTAGGAGCCACATGAAGATGGACAACACCTTTGCAAATCTTCATTAGCAAGCAGCACATCCCAACTGCACAGCAAAATGGTCAGTGCCGTGGGCCCAATATCCACACTGCTTGTATTTAGGGTGACAGTACTGCCCCTTGTGTAGCACAGGAGTGGGTTTTGCCTCCTGCTAGTTGTACTCTGGTTGCAATAACTGAGTTCCCATTAGAAGCCAGAGAGCCTTTCTGGAGCCCAGCCTTGATTTAGTTTCATCAGAGAGGAGCCACAGTTCCAGCTGTGAACTCTACTCTAAAAATGGAAATTGGGAATGATCATGAGGCTCTCCTCTGAAGTGTGCTTCTATTCAAACAAAAACACTAATTAATAACACCCCATGTAGGACTGGTAAGAACTCAAATGGATTATGAGACTTTCCAGCACCTGGTACATTAAGGCAGAATAAGTCAGATCATCATAAATCTATTTATTACATGACGTTCTTGACAAGGCTATCTGGGTGCTAATGGCATTGCAAGGCCCTAGTGGCCTCTAACACACCAGTGCAATTACTTGTGGACTTTGGCTGTTTCTCATATAACTCTGCCTTAATCATCTCAGAGGTTCAGGTATTCCCCATGGTGCTGTCTGTAACTTTTGGCAGATACTCATAGCGTTTTACGTTCCACAATTCCCTACGTCATGTCCAGAAGTTTTCTAGACCCTGTTCAGCTGGCTCAGCCTTAGCCAGTGTCCACCCAGCAGCCCAGTTGTTCCCTCACAGCCCAAGCACAGAAATGGTAAGTGCTTAAGCTTACTCATGTAGACATGAAATTAATCACAGTGGAAAGTGATGTGCATTGAAAGCCTGATGGATTCACTGCATCAAAACGCAGTTAAGTTTCAGGTACTGGATCTTAGGGTAGAAAAACAACAAACCTGGGACCTGATCAGTTTTGCTTTATAAAAGGAAAGGAAGAGATTCATTAGGCTTCTGGATTAGTGATCACAATCACTCTCAGCACTGACTCTGAGCTTCATAGTATGGTTCTTACTTAGTTCACAGTGACAATGTTTTACTTCAGTGTGGGTTGAGCATAGCACAGAAAACACGTATCACCCTCCAGAGACAACTGCCCCTCATCCTGATCCTCTTCCACTCCATTCTGCATGTCAATTCCCTTGATTTCTCAAGAGTGACAGAACACAGCTCCCCTTATACAATGGGCTTTAGGCTTCCTTCATTCCTTTCCTTCTCTCTTCTTCCTCTCATCCTTAGAGTGTCTGTCACACAGTGCTGAAGTCCATCAACCTTCAACGTGATGTGTGGCTCTATAATCCACTCCCTCATAACAGGTATTTTGAAACATCTACTGTGTTTTATAATTTCCAGTTGACTAAAGCAGGGAAAATGCTTTATTATTTCTATAGCAGAGATATTAGGAGTACCAACCTCCTGCAGGAATACCTGCAAAAGTGGAGTACATGAGTGATAGGAACATAAAGGCCAAGAAAAATGATGAATTATCTCTGGATGTGAAAGGAATCTTAACATTTTAAAAGGATGTGTGTTGACAAAGAACTGCTTTCTTTCTGGAAGCCTGGCCAAAATGCTTGAATAAAAATACCGGAATAAAGTTGAAAGAAATGGAGTTTGCACAGAAAACAAAGTTACACAGTCCAGATTGGTGAATCAAAAGTGTTCTCATAACACTGAAATAACAGGATATCAAAGAATAATAGAAAAGAAAGCTGCAGTAGGAATTGTGTAGATCTCAGAGATAAATTTCATCAATACAACACAAAGAACATCCTATAATGAAACAAATACAGCTATGGAAAGAAACAATGGGTGCTTGAGGAACAATATGAGAATTGCAATGGATTTCATGTCTTGCAAGAATTTACAAAGAAAAGCATAATGCAGAGACTAGACAAAGATGATGATCACAGGGTTGCTTCTACACAGGCATTATTCATAAGATCAATGTGCAGTGCTACAGAAGAAAATTATTGAGAATGCAGATTGACAAATGCAAACCTATTAATTTTTAATCTGGACATAAATGAAAAAAATCAAAATGTTGTCTGCCACACTGATTGTAGTAAAAGTAACAGTGAACTAATTTCTCGGCAGTACTGGCTTTGGAGATAAAGAACTTTCAGGTCAAAGGTTGCATCAGTGGAGAAACAAAACAAAACAAAACAAAACAAAAAACAAAACAACAACAAAACAACAAAAAACCCCAAACAAACAAAACCAAAAAAACCCCAAAACAAACGAACAAAAAAGCCCCCAAAAAACCCCACACCACACAAAAAACCAAAACAAAACAGAAGAGAAACCATCTGATAATGGATGAGGCATTAGAGAGAGATTCAGCAGAGTACAGAATGATGCTAAAAGACCTTAGCATTCCTTGATTCTTGTTTTTAAACCAGTTATTCTCACTCCAGGAAGAAGAATAAAGAAGATGGAGGTGGTGAGTATGTGAAGAGAGCTCACATAGTAGTGCAAAGGGAGTGGGTGTACAACACCTGCAGTCAGCCACAGAGACTCCATTATGAAATGCAGGCATTAGAAAGAACATTGCCTACAACAGGAAATTACTGGAGATACAGGTGACAACAATTATTTTTCTATACTTGATTCATCACTAAAATTTTCATTGTTACTTTGGTGAAATGGAGCAGAGAATAGTGTACATTCAGTACTGTCTTGGGCAAACAGATTCTTCAGTGCTTTATTTCCTGATGCTTTTCATAATGAAGTGCAACAAAATCTTAATGGCTATGAGGTACTAAACGATACCTAGATCATCTTATTGTTTAGAGAGGTGAAAAGGATAAAAAGACTAATCAGCACAAGAATGTGATGATAAAATAACCACTACTGGAGGAACCCTAACTTCTGACATGAATGTTAAATGAAGAAAAAATAGAAATTGTTTGGAGAGGAAAAAAAAGTTTAGGAAAAAGATTAACACACTAAAGTGGTGCCAAAACTGAGGCAACAGATGGTGACCACTGCAACCAACAACTAGTGAGCTATGCTTAAATTTTTGCCAGAAAACTAAAAGCAGCAATAGAGTTCACACACCTAAAAATGTTTCTACATTTGTACAAATCTAAGCAGAAGCTAAAACAGCATTGCTAAGAACCACCTAGGCATTAAACAATTGCTCCCAGAATTAACCAAGACAAAGATGTTCACTGAACACCATCAATGAATTGCAAGTTTGCAAAGCTTATGTAGGAAATCAAAGATCCTCAAGGAATGCACAATTACCATACCTAAATACACTTCATAGGACTTTGTTCATATTAAAACTTATGATCACAACTAGGGATCACTGCAGTCTAGATGCCTTCAGATTCCAGAAGAAGACTCTGCCTTAATTAATGACAGTAGAAAATATGATGCTTTTATTTATGAGAGGCTAATTAGCAATTTGTTGCAACCAAGTTACAATATAGTTTGCTTGACCTCCAAACAAGATATTACACTTTTACTATGGGCAAAAACATATCTTAAAAGAAGTTTGGTTTGGTTGTTTTTTTTTTTTCTTTTCCTTTAATCCAAGATTTATTTGAAGTTTAGTTCCATACTAATGATTGCAGCTCAAATTCCATGTAGGCAAAAAATGACACATTAACTAACTTTCAAGTGTCTGACTCTTTGCCTGGTTTTATGCTCACCTTTCCACTACCCTGGGCATCCTAAGGTTAATGGCTTCAGCATGGAGGGGACAACAGTGATGTGAGTTGCAGCAGCCCGAGTTCTTTGATGCAAGACATTGCATTGGGTTTGCATGGCCAGGTTTTGGTAGCTGTGTGGGGTACAGGGCTGGCTTCTGTGAGAAGCTGCCAGACGCTTCCTCAGTATCTGGCAGAGCCAATCCCAGATGGCTCCAAGACAGATGCTGCTGGCCGAGGTTGGGCCAATGAGAAATGGTGCTAACACCCCTGTGCTAACACATTTAAGGAGAAGAAAGAAAAAGTTATGTCTCAGACATAACTGTGGCCAGAGAAGAGCTGAGTGAGAACATGTGGGAGGAACAGCTCTGCAGACTCCAGGTGCTCCAGGTGCCAGAGCTGAGATTTCCCTGCAGCCCATGGTGAGGCAGCTCTGCCCCTGCAGCCCTTGGAGAAGCCTTATGCTGGAGCAGGAGAATGCCTGAAAGGAGGCTGTAACCCAGTGGGAGACCTGTGCTGGAGCAGCCTCCTGGCAGGGACCTATGGAGAGAGCAGCCCATGCTGGAGCAGGTTTCCTGGCAGGACTTGTTTCTCTATGGGGTACCCATGGTGGAGCAGCCTGTCCTTGAAGGACTGCATCCCACAGAAAAGTGCACAGAACAGACCCACATCGCAGCATTATGCATAGAACTGTTGCCTATGGATGGACAGACTGATGCAGGAAAAATTCATGGAGGACTGTCTCCTGTGGGAGGGACCCCATGCCTGGATCGGGGGAAGGACTCCTCTTCCTGACCAGCAGCAGAAACAACCTGAGGTGAACTGAGCAGACTCTAACCCCCATTCCCTGTCTCCCTGCACCACTGGGGAGAGGGAGAGTAGAGCTGCGAAGGAGGGAGAAGTGAGGAGAAAGGTAGTTTTAAGGTCTTATTTTGCTTCTCATTATCCTGCTCTGATTTTGTTAGTAACAATATCTCTAATTCTAGCCTGTTTTGCCCTTCACAGTGTTTGGTGAGATCTCTCTCTGTGCTTACCTCAACCCTTGAATCCTCTGTTAGAGAGGCTTTTGTAGGTGCCTGGCATCCAGACAAAGTCAACCCACTACAGACACATAAAACTGACAGCAATAATTTCTTCCTTCTCTCTCCAGGAGCACAGGGGGTTATTTTTAGGATGATAAACATGCTATATACATTGTTCTTTCTCCATTGTTTAGCAACTCCATTTCCCATCCAAATTCACTAGATATGGTAAGTTTACACCTGCCATGTATGTTTTCTTTGCTCCCTTTGTTACTCATGAAGTGATTTTACCCAGATGACAATGCTGCGTTCCTTTAATGACATGCAGCTCTTGTCCCAGCTCACAGTCCTGGAGCCTTCCCTATCATCCCACGCCTTTGCTTGCAATGCCTCCACTTCCATCCCAACTTTTTATTCCTGTGCAGCACTTTTATTCTAGGGCCATAGAAGTCCCCTCCATACAGAATAATGATTTACTACTGTTACCAGATAATAATTAATTACAGATACAGTACAAACCTAGGCAAAAAGCAAAGCAGTGAAAGTAAAAAACACTCAGCCATTAGACAAAGGCTGCCAGAAGTCAGCAAGCTCAAAGGGGGCTGGGGACAGACCCTGAGCAGTCCAGAGAAAGGCTGGCAGGTCCCAGCCCTGTGCTACAGCCTAAGCACAAAGCCTGCAACCTGCAAGAGGTGATGGCAACATCACATCTACTAGGACACAGGGCTACCAGTGTCAGTGGAAAGACAACATAAGGAACTAATTGCCTCTGGGGACCAGTTCTGGAAAGCATTCTTGGGATACAGAGATTTTTTTTTTTGCTATGTGTGTGTAATTTTAAACCTACATATATAGCTGAATGAGGCCTTCTGCTTTCAATGCACTTTTTAGTTCCATCAATGCTAGATTATACATGTGCCTCTCTCAGGATATGAACAATTGCTTGGGCTCTGCCACAGTGTAAACTGTGATGGCTACAGCTACTGCTGAGGATGAGTCTCTGCACAAAAAGATCAAAACTAATGAGCACAGACTGTATTCCCAAACTTCACCACCCCTTTAGGAAGAGCTCCTCACTATGATAAAGGGTTTTGCTCAACTACTCCCAGGCTACTGACAGCCAATGCCAAATCACCACATTCAAAAGGATAAATACAGTTATTTAGTGATTTGAAAAAAATGAAGAGTAGAGAGATATAATAAAGGCTGATGACATTGTAAGAGCTTTAAGAGCTTACTGTGTCAAAAATAAAGCAACAAGCCTTTGGCAGAAAAGAAACATCATTTGAGGAAAGCACTGGTTGGAGGAAAATATACCTTCTTATTCTCTGCTGTCATTTTTATTTTCCAGAAATAATTTTACTGGTTCTCTTACATCAATCTAGCTCTATTTCATTATGTTTGGAGCCAACAGTTTTATAAATTTTAATTCCTTTTTTTTTAGAGTGAGAGAGCATGAACAGTCACCTTAAAGTGATATAAATGTTACAGACACTAGAAAACTCTACTAATGTTTTAGGTAATTCAATAAGCTAGCTGATGACAAATTATCAGTCATCTTGAAAAGGTTAACTGTATTTATGCTAAGAATTCCATAAACTGACAATTATTTATCAACAATTCTTATTAATCAGGTAACATTCATCTTTATATCTGTTATGTATATAGTGTTTGCGAAAGCTTTGCTTAATAAAAACCAGTACTGGTTATTTAAAATGTACAAACAGGAAAATGTAAATTAAATATTTGTATCACCTTTTTGTTCCTTCTCTGTCATTAGGTTTTATTATGATTATATTAGTCCTACAAGAACACTTCTTTCCCACCAAAGAATAAATATTGCTTGTATCACAAGATTCACAAGGGATATTCTGTTTTTAAGAATAGGGACTTGTAGTAAAAGAAATGTTTTGCAGTTCTCCAGGCTCTGAATGAAATATTTTGCTACACGCTATTGAACTGAAATAAAAGTAAATTCCAGTTGTAGTCGAGTGCTTTAAAGACAAGTTTTAGTCACCTGCAGGAAATAGTAGAAAGAATATTTCTACCATGGAGAAAATTCTGGAGGGAAAAATCCATGTCTGAGCTATTTTATGCATAAAAAGAACAAAATACTTGTATTTTGAAACAATCCAGCAGAAGCGGTCTAATGTGTACACTTAACTTTGACTATAAAGTAGCCTGAAGCTTGTCTTTGGTAATTAATTTATTTATATTTAAACCCAATTTCATGATGAAGGCTCCAAGTACAAACTTGAAAGCAAGTACTAGCTTAACCACTCGCTTGATGAAGGATGCTTCCTCTATACAGGCCTAGAGAACAGATCCACTGATGCATGTAGGTATTCCTTCAAAGCCTAATTGCTATTGCAGGTACCTACATAAAGAGACCTCCAAGCCATTCCCAATCTGTGTAACCTACTCACTTACCTTATAGCTGCAAAGGAACTCAAACTCCCAGGATCTAGGCATGATTTTGATCCTGAAGACCAAATTGTGGCCATGTAATTTCCTGTTCAGTGGCTTCCCATCCCTGAAATCTACAGATGCCAGAACTGTCCACAGTAAAACTCCTCAGACAGAAGTATCTGGGCAGCAGCACCACATGACAGTGAAGGAGACCTAATAATTCTTCCAGGCTTAAGCTTCTCTGGGATTCATAAAGGAACAACGGACTAAGTAAGACAGATGTTCCAAATACATTCCTATTGAATACAAAAGCGGCGCTGCTGCCCTTTTCCTTAATGAGGTAGCAGTTGGAGAGCTCATCAAGTTATGCATTATGGAAGTCAGGAAATAGGTGTTCATTTTAGAGAAGTTCCTAGATGAATCCCACAAGAACCATTTGGGAACGTGTTCTGTTAAACTATTCATAAGTGATCCAGAAAATGAGTTGAACAGTAATAAAAATTCTCCAGTGATAAAGACCACCTCCTTCTGTGTGCACAGACTCTAGATAATGTTATTTCAGGAGAAAGATCTTGAAGGCATGACATTCAAATCTAAAGAAAGAATTTGCTCAGTGTTCAGTATCAATTACTAGAGTATTTTCTATTAGGCAATTTTTAAGAAAGGAAGATAAATGAAACTGCAAAAGCTCTACTAGACCATTTTGATGCCCATAATTCAAAAATGTTTCTAAACAAAACAGATAAAGAAGAATTATTACAAATACGGAAATATTTTCATAGGAGACGCTAAATACCAAAGTCATGGTAATCTTGAGATTCCTGCAGTTCAGGATGTCCTTAAACAATTAATTCTTGGAAAGCTTTTCAGTTTTCACTAGTTCTTATGCTCTTACCCAATCTTTTCAACCTGTAACTTTCAGGAGTTGCAGACTGAGCACATTCTTAAATTTTCCTGTCTCATTTGGAACTGTGAAACCATGAACGTGGGGCATGATGTGTTGCATACATAGAGAAAAACCCCAACATATAAATCTATTTATTATCTTTTTGTTCTATGACAGTTGCAGTTGCTTGCTGATATATCTGTTATCACCTATTACATAGATGTGTATGCTTAAGGTGGTTATATGTCAAGTATGGAGCCCACTTCTGATATTAAAGATCCTATTACTAATTAGCATTCAAATGAGCTCAAAAGAGTATTACAGGTGCTTCATCTAGAAAGCAAGGCAACACTTCAGCCACTCTGATTGCTCATTACAATCAGAGCTGAAAGAATGCAGGGGAGAGCAATTTACTGCCACTTTCAGCTGCAAAGTCAGGAATCATGCCTGCTGCAAGATGGGTGGAGAACTGCTGCCTGCCTTCACCTCCTCACCTCCTGTGGTGGCAGCCTCCTCCACTCCTTCCACGCATCAGGACTTTTTGAAGGATAATGTTGTTACTCTCTGATGAACCCTTTCAAATCCAACTGGGAAGCTCCTGCAAGTGCAAGGTTTAAAAGCTCAAACTGATGATCCCATTTAACTCCTCATTGCTTTTTCTAACAAGTCTCCACCGCTGTGTAGGATTCCACGTCAATGTTTTGCACCTGAAATGCAATGGAATCTGCGTATTTCCCTAAGTACAGTGGATATAAGGTAAGTGACTTCTCCCTGATTGCCATATTGGCCCAGGCAGAGTAATGGGGATGGTTTGGCTTCCAGCAGTTTAAAGACCTGTCTGATAAACTGTATTATGAAGTTCATTTTCCTGGCTGATTGTCAATAATGATTTCCTAAAGGCTGTCCCTTGATTAACCACAACATTGCAAACAAAAGCAGTAAATGGATTTGAGTATCCTACCACAAATTTAGAAGAGACCACTATTTTCTTGTATCCCCTTGATTCTTATGCAGTGATATGGAAACCACATCAGTGGAGGGAAGCCACAATGGCAGAGACAAACTGAACTCTGGGGAGTGGAAGAGGGAAAGGAAGTTCGTAAGTAATTGTCAAACACTGTATCTCTAATGGCATTTACACAGATGAAAATATTTCAATATCTGAGCTGACTTAAAAAAATACATTATCTTGTGAAAAATTATTTTGAATTAAAGATAAATAAACTAACTGAAAAATCAACCAGTGTGCCACTCTTCTTCATAAACATATCCTTTTTCTGAGCCAGAATTTTACTGAATTGCAAATTACGGACTCCTTCTCCCGTGTCACAGTCACACATGATTTTCCAAGTTTCACTTTTTCTTTACTTGTAGAATTAGGTTTTCCATAATGATACAGAATCCAAACACACTTTTCATTGGCACAATTACTTGTTCCTCTACTATCTAAAAAATCTAATTATTCACACTATATTCATTTACACAAATAAATATTAATGAAATTGCAAGTTCTTCAATGATTTCTCACAAAGACACATATTACACATATCATAGAGTAAATCATAGAATGGTTTGGGTTGGAAGGGACCTTAAAGATCCAACCATCTAGTTCCAACCCCCCTGCCATGGGTAGGGGTTCTTTCCATTAGACCAGGTTCCTCAGAGCTCCATCCAAACTGGCTTTGAACACTTTGATGGGGCATCCACAACTTCTTGAGGCAACCTGATCCAGTGCCACACCACCATCGCAGTAAAGAATTTTTTTCTTATATCTAATCTAAACCTACTAACAGTTTGAATCTATTCCCCCTTACCCTGTCACTCCATGCTCTTCTAAAAAGACCCTCTCCATCTTTATTGTAGGTTCCCTTCAGGTACTGGAAGGCCACAATTATATCAACCCTAAACTTCTTTTCCAGGCTGAACAATCCCAATTCTCTCAGCTCTTCTTCAAGGGAGAGGTGCTTCACCCCTCTAAACAACTCAGTGGCCCTCTGGACTTGCTTCAACAGGTCCACGTCCTTCCTGTGCTGGGGAACTATCATGATTTTATGTCTGACAGATTTACTAACTGCAAATAAAATAGCTTGCAAATGGATTCTCGGTCATCTCAGCTATGATGGGGATTTGCTCTGCAAAGACGAAGAACACATTTTTAATCTTCTCATAATGGAAATCTGTAAGGACATTAGTCTATTATAAGCTGTAAATAAATCTGAGTAAAATACATGATTTTTTAATGACTAGTGATTATAGCTATTCTAATAGAACTCTACTGAAGACTCATTTTCGTGGAATGTGCAGAGTACTCAGACCATGCACAATTCAGGTAACAGCAGCTCCTTGGCAATGCAGTCAGGATCTGACTTGAACTTTGTATCATGAGAGAGTACTTAAAAACACTATCACTTGTAAAGGAAAAGTAAAGGAAGTCAAAATTAGTTCTGTTTGTTTATCTTGAGATAACTTGGCTGGGGTGATGATTGTAGCTTTTGGCTGGAGTAACCTCATCTGTGACTCAGTGGAAACTTCGGTGTTCTTCACTGCAAATTTTTAGAATACATTGTTTACCTGAGAACAGATACATCCTCACTGGAAGGCAGATTGACTCCTTTCAAAGGTACATGCAAATCCTAGAATCACAAAGAAAGCAGCCTGAAGGATGGCAAGGGCTTTCTTCCAGGAAGTCTAATGTTCAGAATTTCACGTTGTTTTTCCTAGAGCCCCAAAGCAAACACCAGGTATACGCTCACTTCAGAGGAACTCACTCCAGGCTGAAGATGTCACTGGTACTAAAGTGGACATGTCAAGATGTCATGACTAAGTGCAGCCAGGGCATTCCCTGTAAAAGCTGCTCCACTGCTCCAGATCCTCTACCCAGAACTCCCCATCTCCCACGAGCACTTGCACGGCATCCAAACCAGAATGGACTAACAAAGCTCCAAACATACATACAATCGAAAGAGTAGAATAATTTTATAATTCAGCTTAAAACAGATAATTGTACTCCCAAAAAGGTTAAGTACCTGCAGTCTTCAGAGTCAGCTAATTTTACTGCACTAAAAATTAATATTCATTTTGCACTTAAGTTTTATCATCCAGATCATCCCTGGCAATTTAAAGCACTTCTCCAACCCCCTTTATGTGCTCAGATTTATGCATGAAGAAATAACCCTGTGCACAGACTTTGACTGTTGCAAAATTTTCATTACATGGTAGCCATATCTCAGATAATCAAAAAAAATGCTGATTAAATCAATCAAATATAGTCAATTCTGCCCAATGTCACCATGAGTTTACCACAAAATTTTGTTCTATTAAAAGCTTTTTCCCAGGAAATACTGTAACCTGCCTCTGGCTGAAAATGAAGCATTTTATTTGTTTTCCAGTTCTTTATGGCTTTAGCACCTGTGGTCTCCCTTGTTGCTCATTTTCAACACCAGTACAAATGAACATAAAATAAAACTGAACAATAACCCTGTTTGTGGCAGACTATCTCCACAGATTTAAGACAAAGATGAGGATATTTTTATCATTGTATGAACATCCTCAAATGCTATTACTGATATTAAATTATGAAAAAAATACATTTCTTGTTCTTTCTTCCCTTCCTCCTAAATTGGAAAAAGGGAAAAATAAAAAATACTTCCTAAATAAAGAATGTGTGCACCAGAGAAACTCAGCAAAGCTTCAGCTCCTAACAGACTTAGCTCATTGTGCTAGGTTTTCCATCTAAATATTAGGGGTTTTGAGTTAAAGTGTGCAAAGAGAAAACTACTCAGGTTCTTCAAAGACATCATAATCTCCCTCCCAAGCCTATGTTCAACCCCAGGTCTTTGCTGATGTGCTGGATCTGAGACAAAGGTCCCAGTTTGAAAAGACAGTTATAGGACAAATGAGCAATTATTTGTGTCCCATGAGTGGGGTTCATTTACTTTGATTTAGGCATCCAGAAGTTAAATTTTTAAGCCTCAACTAATCTCATGGAGCTCTCAATGGAAACAAACAGGGTGAGTCATCTGAAGCTGAGGCTGGTATTCAAGATGACTTGGGAGTTTAGGTGAATAAATCAGTTTATGGATCAAAGTATCTTTTTGAATCTGTCCAAATCATATTAATAAAGACAAAATGAAAATGCAATTGGTAACTGTGAAAATGGGGGAGAAAGCATATAGCATTGGTTGGATTCTTTTATAAAAATTATCAGTATGAAGGAAAAAAAAAATGAAAAGTAATAGAACCATGTCAGACAAATTTAAACACTGCTGGTGGTGCTTTGGAAAATGACTGAAGGATTACAGGCATCATTTTAACTGCTCAGGAAAAGATAATATATCCAGCCTGAATCTGAAACATTGAATTTGCTCTTCTAAACACATATTTAAACTTCACCTGTTTTCACTGGGCATGCTGAATGAAAATTGCAGTATTTTACAACTGACCTGCATGTTGCACTGCTGGTGACATGAAGAACAAATAAAGAGGTGGAAACCCAAGCAACCAGGCAAGTGTGGGCTGAAATGTTACTCTTACCACCTTCATACCTATTTTTTTGCAGCACAGTGTAATTCTTATTTCACTCAGAAAGAGTGATTGCAAAAGCAACACTGGCCAACAGATTCTGGTATGATTTAAGAGAGATGATATAGCTAATTATGAGAAACTCCATTTGTTCTGTTTTCATTTTATGTAAGTTACTGAGGGGTTTGACAGTGATGGAGTTTCCCAGCAGAAAAGGCACATGGTGCTCAGGCTGCAGGGACCTGTGGGAATGCTGCTGCACCACAGCAGCTGATTAATTAACCCTCTCTCAGCTGTCATTTACCAATTATATCCTTCCACAATCAGCAAGTCTGTTATGAAAGGACAGGTTCTGCTCCTCTGCAGTCTGAACAATGGCACTGTGGCCATCTTGTTTTATTACTGCACTGCCCTAAGATGCATGAAGGAGTCTGAAGAAAACTCTTGAGATGCCTCTCTGGTAAGCAGAGCACGAAAAATTTCCATTAACAGCGCTCGTTGACCTCTGGCCATGATGGGGATTACTACCCCTTGGCTCACTTGTCTCCAGTCTTCTGCTGTCCTTCCCATGTTCCTTGAGCCCTGTCCTAGGGGCTGCAATGCCTCCTCCAGCACCACACTGTACATGTGTTTCCTTGGCACATCTCTCCCTCATATGCACAGAGAGACCTCCAGCCACTTATATGTAAAATGGCTAACAAGGAAGGAAAGATGCTTGCCTGCTTTTTTTTTTTTTTTTTTTTTTTTTTTCTTTTTCTCCCCAGTATCTCTCTGAATCCCATTCTGTCAAAGGGTGTTTTCATGCTAGAAATGTTCAGTGGCAAAGAAATCCTCTTGTCAACCATTCCTTGCTGCTGCTGTTTTGGCAGACTGCATTCACCATTGCCTGCCTCTGCTGGGGTCACCTGGTCCTGCGGCCAGCACCCAGTGAGAGAGGCATGAGGGCAACTGAGAATCTCTCCCTAGGGCACAGGGTCCCAAGAGTCCACTGTCCACTGCCCACAAAGCCTCTAATCCACTCGCATGTGGGGTTTCAGTCTTTCTGCCATCGTCTCCTCAGACACAAGGGAGGGTGACAAATGAGATGAATCATGTTTGCCACAGACAGGAGATCTGATTCTTCTGTGTCTGTGGAAATGCAGATCAGCAACTGTAGCATCCTGCTGTGCTGGAAGAGAAATTAAACACCACTTTCAGGAGAATATCATGGCAAATAAATGTAATCTGGATAGTCCAATGACCCTGGACTTTCTAAGCCCAACTTCAGACAGCTGGCAGAATTAAAGTCCAAAACCTGTTGGTTTTGTTCTTAGTTCTGCGCTTAGGAGTTGCTCTTCTTTCATTCCGACAGTGAGAATACATTTGACCAAGTGCTGCTATCATCTTCTATCACACAGAATGGTAGAGTCTCTGGACAAGGAGTAGAAAGGAGAGGTTAACAAACTGAGATCTGCCAAATTTCCTTTGTGCAGAAAGCAGAAAAAGCTGTTTTTTCAAATTAAGCAAGTACTGATAGGAATGCAGAAATGCAGTGGCTTTGCCTGTGAAGTTCAGAGTCCTTGTTCTAGACCAGCACATGCAATTGAAATATTTGTAACTTTAAGGAGGTCCAGATTCTTCTTATCTTATTGAAGCCATATTGAGAATAACAGTAAGGAAATATTTAAGAGGCTAAAAAGCTGTGATGATATCCATTTTCTGAAATTAATGTAAAGCCAGTAAATATTATTGCTATTATTACACAATATTCTGCATGCTATTACATAACATGTTTTTGGGGAAAAAAAAAAAAAGAAAGAAAAAGAAGGGAAAAAAAAGGAAAAAAAAGAAAAAAAAAAGGAAAAAAGAAAAAAAGAAAAAAAAAGGAACATGAGGCTGCATTATAAACAGTCCCAGGAGGGTGGGAGGGAGAAGAGGACAGGCTGCCTGCTAGACCCAGCCATTCCAACACTAGATCAAGAGGTAGGGTTCCCTGAGATTGCCTGAGAGCCAAAGGAATTCTTTGGCATGTGTGTTGTTATGGGTTGCTTTAACTTTTAAGGTTTATTTTAATTTGTGACCACAGGACTTAGGGGGATGCATTGCTAGGAAGTGCCATGTATTAATCTTAACTCTGAAGGATTTTCCTTTGCTTTATAACACCCCCACCCCTGAAATGCACTACTAAGAAACACACTGTAAAGAAACTTAAAAGTACAGTTTTGAGAATCTTTTACTTTCAGGCCAGAGCACAAGGTCAGTGCACAAAAGAAGCCCAGGATGAAATAAATCATCACATTTGCCAGCACATGAGGCCTGTGACTGCTGACTAGCTTTGTAATCAACCTGTCCTGTATCTTTTGAGCCACCCACTGTTTCTATCACTTTTTGAATCTAAGCACAGCATGCAGGTGTTTTAATTTAGACTTGGTCTTCTGCACTGAAAGATCAAACCATTCTGGTTTCACATTAGGGTTTGCAATACTTTGCAATACTTGTGGTCAACATGATTGACAAATGGTTTAAGCACATCAGACTCTTTCAGCGTCTCCAGTATAGCTCATTACAGTTCTCATCTAAATAGATGGGGATTTTTTTCTTGCTGTTTTCAGGTAGACTACTTTGTATTTTATTTCTCTTATTTCCATTCATTTTCTTCTATCCAGATGGGTAGAACACATCTGTAAACATAATCTTGGGGGAATCTTTTTATGTATTTCCCAAGTGTGTTCATAAAGAAACAGGTGACTTGGAAACAGAATCCTTCTGTTCCCTGCTCACAGAATTTCAGTTTTCATTTTCAGGGGAAAGAATTAGAGGTCTAGAAGGAAAGGGTACACAAAATCCAGTAACAAAGGCAGAAAATGATAGATTTCTCTTTTTTGGTACCTTGTTTATTTAGGTTTGTATAGGCAAACTGAAGGCCTTTAAGATCTTCATTGCTCATTTTCTACTCCTAGTGGATTAGGAAATGTGTGACTGTGTTCTGTATACTGGATAATGGTGGTTTTAGAGCACAGCACCAGATTTTTTCACATATTTTTGGGGTTTTCAGGAGATAGCTGCAGCTACTTCACTGTTGCCTGATAAACTCTGGTTTCTGACAAATTAAAAATCATGAGACATTGATCAGGCACAGCCAGAAGGCTGTGCAGTGCTGTTTTGCTGACCACTGTCTGTTTTTTTGCAGGCTGCTTGGTGTCCACAGGAGCAGCCTGGCACAGCCTCTGAGGTAGCCTTGGGAGCGAGGTGGAGACCCAAATGCTGACATACATGTTCCACCAGCAGTTCTGCCAACCAACCTTGGTGGAACAGCTCAGAGAGTTGTTCGGCAAAACACAGTCTGTGCTGGTGCCAGGTTACATCTGCCAGTGCCTCTATCTTTCATCAGTGGCTGCCAGATCTGCTGGTCTTGCTGCACATCACCCATCTGGGCTACATGAGAAAACAGGTCACTACCACATTGCCTAACGAGAGGTTAAAAGCAGCAGGTATACAAGACTCCTGAATGGAAAAATGAAACAATCCAGTGTGGTGGTTTTACCCGCAAGCCGGAACATAACGTAGAACCCAGTACCCATTTGGCTGCACCTAGAGGTCTTTTTGCCTCCCAACAAAAGAAAAACAGAGGCAAGAGACATAGGATTTAACAAAGTCAAATCACATCCTGTGAAAGTCTTCACAGGAGGAAGCCAAGAAAAAGATCCTGTTTGGAGTTAGGATTTTTAAAGGAAAGCTTCTGTTTCTGAACAAGAAAACTGCCTGTTCGTTATTTCCTGCTATGTTCAGGTAAAGGGTATGTGGCATACATTTTCGGTTAATGAAGTGGAGAAATGCTATTTATTTCTTTCTCTACAAGACGCAGAAAGGGCATTACCCAACCATGGAGAATGAGTAAGAAGTTCTGGAAGTACTAGGAGAGTTCTCTGTTGATGCAGGCTAGACATCAAAAGACAAATTTAAGAAACAGCAATAGAATATTGAAGAGATACAGCCTGACTTCAAAATTATGATTTTAGAAAGTTTAAGAGACTTAAAGAATCATTTTCTATTTGAATATGCTTTCCTGTCCTTCGTAGTCTAGCACATTCCACTGAATGATGCCACAGATCTTCATAAATCTGTAAGTATGTTTGACAGCTATATACCCGTACATTTCCCTTTGAGCTTTTCATCTGAAAAATCACGTTTTAACCTCATGTGTCATTAGTTTTGTCATTACTTGAAAATGAAAGGCAAGGAAGGACACAATGAGTTTTATCGAATGCCAAAGGTCTCAAAGAGCAAACTGGGTTGCACCAGCTGGTTTCTGAAGGCACCTGAAATAACTAGGAATAGACAGAAACACCTTCTCAGAGTGACCAGAAGGCACAACTCATTCTCCCAGCAGTTGGCTTTTCACTTGGCTGAGGAGAACATGTTTAGATGGCTCTGCCCTCAGTCTGGGATGAACTCACAGCTGAAAAGCCAGGTGCTGCAGAGCTGCAACAAGCAAAGACACACTAATTCTGTCTGCTGGAAGGTGGGTGCATTATCTCAGGCTCAGCACAGAGCTGATGTCTTCCATTCACAGCTCATTTCCACCAACTAAGCAGAGCTGGCATCCTGCTTTTAGGAAAAAAAAGAAAGAAGAAAAAAAATAAACCCTACAGCCACAATTAGTCTTGCTGTCTCATATTCTGTCTCTCTCATGATGATTATAGCATCCCTTCTTTCAGAATGACTCAAAATAAGTGGAAAAATCCTTTTCCTCCTTACTTTGCAAAACTCCTCAAGCATGTCTCTCTTCCAGTTCATGGGTACAACTCTTCTACAAAGCACAACTTCAAAGTTGTCTGTCAAAGTCAAATCACATCCATACTTTCCAAACTACTCTTTTCATTCAGGGGTGTATTGATTCCTCCAAAGATAGTGCAAATCTCAGCTGGATAAAAGTATCAGCTGTAAAACCCCACCTCTCACATAAATTCAGACACTTCAATGTGTCCACTGTCACCTTCTGCTTGGCTTTAGGTACAGTACCACAATCATTTCTACACTGAGTAAAATACAGAACACTGGTTATCTTCACTTTCCTCTGGAGGCCTGTCCTGCCTTCTCAATTAATTATATAATTCCTGAATTAAAGGCACTCAATCCCCCCCTGCTGTGACTGGATGACTGTTTGTCAAAAAATCAACCAAGATATGCTCCTTAAAAGCACATGCTCTGAAAATGAACTTACACTGTCACTGCTATTTTAGGAGAGAGTCAGATTAAGGAGTGAAAGGAAAGTTGCTCCATTAGAACCATCCAGGCAATTTACAATGGCTACTCCGTGACTGTGAATATGAATTAGTAAAAACATTTGAGATTGTGAATAATAAAAGAGTTGCATTTCAGGTTCTGAACCACAGCTTTTTTTCATATTTTGAAAAGCCAGTTGTGCTAAGGTTTAATTAAATAAAACAAAAAGAGAAAAAAAAAGGAAAAAAGAAGAAGAAGAAGAAAAAAGACTTGCAAACAAAAAAATATTTAAATACAGAGGCAACAGAGAGAAATCACAAAGGTCAGATGCAAAATGTGCTGTATGCTCTGCATTATTCACCAACATAGCAGCCCCAGGGCTCAGGATCATAGTGCTTAATTTTTTCCTGGCCAGTCCCTGAAAGCATCTGCATACACTATTTCAGGACTAAAAGGACTTATGCAATGCTTTTCTAGGCTTACAGAGATAAGATGAGTACACTTTTTTTTTCTCAGCCAAATCCCTCTTTTCACAGACATTGCATCTCGGAAAGCATATCTACAAAATTAACACAACAGTGAAAGTGAACATGGCCTCAGAAAATATAAATGTAAAAAAAATACACAATATTGTACTAGATATATTGCATTAATAAATTTATAGCTTAGAAATACTGAAATTCCCACCAACATTATGCATTATTAAATATAATACTTCATATTTAATTCTGAATTTCTATCTATCTACTTCTGTGCTCTCTGTAAATTATACTGTATTGAAAAATAGACATTTTTATTTAAATTCTCTTTTGTAATTTTTCTAGCAGAAGCATTAAGTCATTTACTCATATCCTTGGAAAATGTTGTATGTGTAAATGTTGGTATAATCTGGCTTTATGTTTCTAAGCCAAGTTATAAATGAAGTGAGTATTTCATTGCAGTATTTATAATGCTTTTTGCTTGTTGCAGAGTGAGACATATTGATCAAAAATCTTTCACTGAAAACAGCTACTGCAGCCAATGCAGCATGAACGAGCTTTGGATTCAAGCTGGAATAGGTACAAAGACAAATTACTAGGATGCTCAGAAGTACTGGAAGTATCTTTCAGGAGAGGCATTTAAAACAGCTTGTGCTTTTTGCCTAGTAGATTTAGAAGGGACATATGTTTTTTTTAACATACTGTTAAAAAAAAGAAAGAAAAAAGAAAGAGGAAGAAAAATGAAACTGAAGGACTAAATTTCTAACTACCTGAGGTTATTTTTGTCTGGAGAGAGCCTTCAGATGCTAGTAATGGGAGCAGAACTTATTGTAAGAGTTTAATCAGGTCATTAAAATGGCCATGTAATACGATTACAGAGAGAGCAGGAGCTAGTCCCCCTCTAGAGCAGGGCAGTATGATCTTCTGACACAGAGTTGTTACGCTCAGTCCTAACACCATCCTTCCTTGGGTTATGCATAAATATATGCTGAAGCTTCACTGATTTCTTTGGACATTTACAATCTCTGTTGCCTACCAGGACAGTCAGTCAGACAGTATTTGGAGCTTCAGGTAATGTATGAGATAGCTGCTGTATCCTTTTTTGTAGAAGCAATGCCTTACTGGAGTGCTGTTAAGTTAGTTGATTAGTTTTACTAACATGTGAACTGCTTAAATATGAAATGCTTTTGTTAGGAGAAAAATAAAGGCCAAACACACTGATTTGTTTCGCACTTTTCAAAATATTTGTATTTTTATTTCTTCCTCTATTTTAGAAAAATAATAAATATACACATATATTTATGTATGTATATACAATTTCTTTTTACTGTGCAATTTCCCATCAATTTGAAGTAAAGAGCAAAATGGATGGCAATGCAGCAATAACATTACCACATACAATGTGGTAAAATGGAGAATGAGAAACTCTAGTAAACCTTACAACTGAAACATGTAATTTTTAAATTTAATGCTAGTATCAGAATCAAATTATTTCTAAGTACTTCATCAAAGTATACTTAAAATGCACACACAGATACAACCATGTAATAATTTTCACTGTTCACTACAGGACCACCAAGTGCCTGCCCAGGTTTCCTTTGTCACCTTTTCCTCCGCCTCTAACTGAATCCTTCCTGCCTGTGAGCTTTCCTGGGCCAGCTTTGCTATGAATCCAAATGAGATGCCCACTGTTGCCTGTGCAGAACAACCTCCTGGCTGTTCCAAAATGAAGCTGAAGTTGCTGCCAGGGACTGACAGTGCTCAGCTCATGGTCTGTGTGTGCCTGAGCAGCACATCCCACCCTGCACTGGTGCATGGTGCTTCACTATGTTTGCCCCTGTCAGTAACCAGAGGTGGGCTGTGATTTAAAGCAAGCCATTTGGCATGAACTGTGCAGCCTATTCTCACATCTGACTCTCAATAAATCTGTAAAGCGAAAGTGCTGAACATAAAGTGGGCATAATAGACATTTCAAGAGATTATGCACATGGTCATTAGTACTTTGCTGAATTGCAATTTTGCACCAATTATTTTGCTACTGAATTTTTCAAATGTCCATTGTGACTTTCTATGTTCGTCATTAGGCATAGCTGACAGCTTTCTGGCATTAAAGAATGATTCTTTCAATTAGAAGATTGTAGTATTGCATTACCAAGATGAACAATAATACTCCTATTTTATATAGCATGCCATATATATGTGTGTGTCCTGGTTTGGAAAGACAGGTGTCTGCTAAGGAAGGCAGAAGCCTCCCTTGAAGATGTAAATCCCCCCCCTGAATTATTATAATTTTGAAATTAAGGGGCTTTCAGGCAAAGATATGGGAATAGGAATAACAGTTATTTACCGGGAAAATTAAAATAAAAATGAGATAGTACAAAAAAAAAAACAAACAAAAAGAAAACACTGACAGAGTCAGAATACAACCTGATACCCTGTTGGTCAGGGTGTTGGTAGCAGTCCAATTAAATTGTGGCTGCGGTCCTTGTGGAGTGACAGATGTGGCTCTATTGAAGCAATGATTCTACAGAAGGGTGTAGTTTTCCACTGAAGGTCCAGTGGTGGTGAGAAGGGTCCGGTCTCCCTCTAGGAATCCAGTGGAAACAGGCTGCCCTGGTGTTCTGAATCTCAGATTTTTATCCAGGTAGGAATGGTTGGCTCCCCCCACTGGGTGGAGCATCTCACAATGGGATGATGTAATTTTAATCAGTCATGTGGTGAGCCTTAATGGCCCATTATCAGAAGATATCCCCCCCAGAGGGAGGATGGGTCATGGAAGAGATAAATGACACTGCCCCACCTGGTTTTAACAGATGGTTATAACAGAATACATAGTTTTGGTTACATCTTGCATTGCAACCTAGGACAATATGACATAAGAATGAGTTAAACAACTATGAGGCCACTTCTGTAACCAGCAAACGTATTGGAAATCACTGTCCTTCATAACTGTTTAGACTAACAAAACTGGCAGGACTATGGATTTACAGTATGCCAGCAACTAAAAGCAGAGTGTTTGCTTTTTTTGCAGAATGGAATAGTGCTGTTTATGATTAGACACGTTTAATACTTTCCTATTTTCAACATGAAACAAAATAATGAAAAATAATCAGATTTTCAAATGCATTCTATTAGGATATCAGTGTTATATAGGATATGAGTAACATTATATGTTTTATATTTTCAGTGTGTTTTTACTTACACAAAATACTCAGAAAATAAAAAGAACGAAAAGTAGGATAGGGTCTCCACAATTTTACTTTTGTTGATTCAGAGGCATTACATAAATATACATGTTATAGTATGCTTTCCATCTAGCTTAGCTTTGCACAAATTGATTCAAAAAACTAAACTCCCTACAGGGTGAAAAGTCAGTTTTAAAATTGAGGCTATATTAGCTTTAAGAAATAAGTAATCCAACCACCTAATTTTGCTACTTCTTTTATTTAACATTTTTTTTCACTCAACAGGCCAAGAAAACAGGTGCTGGCTGCCAGCATATGAAATTGGCAGGAACAAAAAGACTCAAGTGCCTCTAAGTTTCATTTTTATTTCCATGAAGATATTAGAAAAAATATGGCAGGAATTTTAAAACACTGTATGTGAACTGAATACACTTTCTCCTACTTCAATTTTGCTTACTTAATCACATTAAGCTGTCAAAGTAATTCTCCGTACACAAACTGCCTTTCCTAAGCTTTCATTAACAGCATAATTTTGTACTACATGAAAAAAAGAATCCCATTTTATTTATACATGGATGTGGTTTATCTCCCCCATGTTCTAATAAATTTTATGTGGAAAAAAATATGTTATTTTCTTGCTTGCTTGACTCCATTGCACTTCATTCATTACAGAAATGAACATGCTAGAAATGGTTGGGTTGTAGGGTTGTTGTCTGGTTGGTTTTTCTCCTATCATTTTCCAGACCCTGAGCATAGGACAAAAACCTGAGAGCATGTGTACTCTAAGCTCAGCTGTGACAGGAACTCTTCTCATGGTCCTGCCCCAGTCTTGCAGTGAGGGGTGATGGTATGATGAACACAGCATACCCCATAAGCTGCTTCAGTAATAGAAGAACCCCGAGGAGCTCTGCTTCAGAGAGTACTTTTGAGAGCCAGTTTCCTTCCCTAGTTTCCTTCCCTAGGTTCCATCTCAACAAAGAATTGCTTTGATGCTATCCTCCACAAACAGGAAACCATAATAAATCCAGGTTTGCTTCATTTGAGCATCACCCTGGTGAACAATCTGCCCCAGACAAGGAGGGGGACCCTCCCACTGGAGCCACACAGTCCAGGGCTAGGACAGCTCTCCATCTTCTTACTGAGAATGTACGACCTGATGAGTTTGCTAACGTTTTTCCTCAGTGATTCTCATCAGCTTTCCAATCCCAAAGGGATAATACTAAACAGTGGCAGGAAAATAAGGGGTATGGAGGGTAATTTTGTATCTTTATATCACAGAAACAAATTTTTAAATGCTTAATTAATATCAAAGCTAAACATTTTCCCTTTACTTGCCATTTTAAGGTTTCCTTCTTTACAAATACTCTTCTGGTCTCCCTACCTGGTTCTGTAAAATTGCAGGAGCTGGTACTAAAAACTGTACTATTTTGAAAGAAGTAATTTGGATCCAAAGTATTCAAGTTTGCAGTACTGCCAGGAGGTATAACTGACCATTTATATTTCACTGTTTTTAACAAAGGCTTCTTTCAACTTGGAACAGAGAGGCAATAATTCTGTAACTTGCTGTTAAGCCAGTAGATTGCAAAATATCCAAGAAAATAATACATTGTTATAGAGAATGACACTTCTACGAATATCTATGCTGTACCTTGGAATATAGGTATTGAACTCAATTTGAGTTGTGGGAAAAAGTCAGTACAACACTACAGCTGAAACCTCAGCAAAATTCATCCTAACCAAACCACATTTTTAATAATAATGGGTAGAAGACTGGGAGAAAAAACAAACAAACAAACAAACAAACAAACAAACAACCCCAGGCAAACATTTTAAACTAGAATACTTAAGGTAGCTATTAATTACATGTAATAGTAAACAACTTAGAGGGAAAAGCAGCTTTAATACTTCCTCTTAATTTGAAAATTAAGTTTTGAGTTAGAGGCAATATTAATATAAATGCAAGGACAATTTAATTCATAATCCACATAAACATTGTTTAAACGGTGTTAAGTCAGCATCTCACAAAATGCCTTGAACAAATAATATGATCTCAATACTATGGCACATATTGCTGTAATGTGCATCAAAGGTCATTGTTATGCATCACTGCAAATCTCCAGCACACACCAACACTATAACCTGAGTAACAAAAACAATCAAGGCCCTTTTCATTTGAAAGTAATGCAGAAAAAAAAAACCCACAAAACCAAACAAATCCACAACAAATCTATGATAGAAAAATAGCAATGTGAATGGCAACACCCATGATTCAGCCTTTTCTATTCTGATGACAGCTCAGAGCTCCCATCTGGATTAAATGCATTGGGTGCTGCCCTGAGAATGGCCTCAGTAATGTGGACTCTAATGAACGTTTACAACTTTAAATGGACAAATATCCCTTTTAAGTTCACAGGATGACTTTATAAAATACATAATCACCTCCTACGAAAAGAAATATACAGGGAAACACTCCCTGGAAATTTTGTTACTGAATTTTAAAAGTCCTTCAGTAACCACAATAAAGAAGAAAAACAGAACAGGGCTCATCATAGGGTACAAATACAACCCTGTCCACTTCCATCTTTGTGCCCACAACTGTCTGTCAAGAGGATTACTTTCTCTCAAATATCACTAGTTTTCTGTATTTGGTGTAAAAATTCATCATATTGGAACAAAGTATGCAGGTGACAATAATGTGTGGAAGATTAATAGAGATGACAAGCTGCCATCCTTAGGGGAAAGAAAACTGCTGTTGCACAGTCTGTCGTTTGTTGAAAGCTAATGGGAAAATTTTCTGCTTGTATGTGGAGAAATAAAGCATAGGTACTCCTTAAAAGCACACACTGCCTCAGAAAATGCTGTGTAACACATAATGCTTCCACATTAATCTTTAAACAAAGCAACATGAATTGGTGCACTGCTCTAGATGAGACTGCCTCCACCTCCATCTTAGGAGAGCTCTCAGATTTGGCTGGGAATGGTCTGAGGACTGTCTGTGGGGAAAGCCAGCAAGAAGAGGGCCAACAGCAGACCAGGCAAATGACAGAAACTGAGTGACAAGGGCAACCCCTCTCATGT
This sequence comes from Phylloscopus collybita, assembly GCA_027886175.1. NCBI lineage: Eukaryota > Metazoa > Chordata > Aves > Passeriformes > Phylloscopidae > Phylloscopus > Phylloscopus collybita. Next base: position 31,942,944 of record JAJNNQ010000026.1, on the reverse strand, counting down.
TAAGAGTTATTTTTTATGAAGGGATGCATTGAAGAGGGGCTGGAGTACTGAGTGCTTTCCAAAAACCCTCATTTAGTCTTTACATTATGTGCATTATGATGCATGCTCGCTTCTTTTAAAAAGCCTCTCCCTCTAAAGATTTGCATTTGGTAACGCATACGTGTGAGTTTCCCCAGTGCAGAACCTAGGTAGTACTGGGTACTCAGCCTGGCTAAGGGACCCTTTTTTTCCAGAGGTGATGAGGAGAAAAGGTTATCATTGACAACTTATTTGAAGAGTAAAGCCAGTTTGTAGAACTGCTGAATGCAGCCAAACCTTCGCACTGAAGATTAATGAAATAGAGCAATCCTAAATACATCAGTTATTGATCTTGTAACAATTAGTCATGCATTCAATTATTGCTTCTTCTTGGACTTCTACCTTCTGGGCCCACAGGGAGGGGAGCATTGCTCGGGGCCGGGCACAGGAACCAGCATAGCCCACAGAGCCTGCCAACTCCAAGTCTAGAAACAAAGACACTGCCTGCTCTGAGGAGGCAGAAGGAGCCTTGTGCACTGGCAGGGGATGGACAACTGCCCATTCAAACAACCCTGTGTATTAGCTTTACTTCTGCATTAAACCACAGAGTCCTCTGGAGAGAAACACTGGAAGACGCAGATAGGAAAAAATAAAACGCAGATAGGAAAAAATGTATCAGTATGACCACAGCATTATCCACAGCAGTGATCATCCATGGACTTAAAAGGCAGTCCATAAACCACTTTGATCCTTCATATTCCATTCTTCCTCTCATCTGAATGCAACCAAAATATTTTGGGGCCATGGAAGCACTACTGTGGGGACCTTGCCCACCTTCTGTACCTCACAGTACCACAAAATCCTCCCTATGAAATGGATGTGAAAGGAAGCGGCCCAGTGTAACTCATCTCTCCTCTCTTTTTGCTTTTTACCTAAAATCCTGGAGAACAGGTATCTATAAATTCCTGGAAATAAATAAGAAATAAAGAAATAAATTCCCTGGATAAAGGACCTCCAAGAAAACAGTGAGGGGAATTACTAACACCTCATGGAACAACTTGGTGAAGAGCAGACTTAGTTGGTGTAGGTCTGGATCCAGCCCAAATTGGATGCAATGCCACAATGTCAAAACTGGACTATGTAGAAACACACCAGAAAAAATCTCCACGTCACAGCCTGCTGGGTGGGCTTACAGACTCTGGGCCCTGTCATCTGGGACTGAAATTCATGATGCTATTTTCCAGAGGATTTTTGTTGAGAAGTTTTTCCTCCTTTTGAGAGTGAATGGATCCATACTTGATAGATTTTAAAATTATTATACCTCCTTTTCTTAAAGCTAAAACCCAATTACCTTCTAAGTACTTGTCTTGGTTTGAAAGGTACCCGAAGGAGGGGCAGGGTCTCTCTTGGAGTGGAGAATTCAAATCCCCTCCCTCCAAACTACTATAATTTAGAAAATTAAAGAGGCTTTCAGGCAGAGGCATGGGGATAGGAAAAACAGTTCTTTACTAGTATGTATAACAAGGCAAACAAACAACAACAACTACAGCATTAATAGTAAACAGAGCCAGGAACCTCAAGGGTTTGACAAAGCCAGAGGCAGTCTGATCTCTTGATAGCACCAGGCTGGAACAGTGGAAAAATCCTGGGCTGGTGGATGAGGTCAGAAGCTCAGCTGGTGGCAGCCGGAACCAGGGGATGTCCCGACAGGGCCGGGCAGTGCGGGGGCACAGAGCAGCAAAAAGCCTCAGAGCAGTGCTGAAGAAGTAGCAGCGGTGGGACAGGGCCGGCCCAGCTCCAGCAGGGCAGGAGGAGGCAGCTCAGAGTTCCGGGGCACACGAGCAGATGGTGGTAGATTTCCCAGGACCAGACCTGGTGGTCACAGTGAATCCCTCCTGCAGCAAGCAGCAGCCCGGCCCTGTCCTCTCTCTGATGCCGAGAGCCAGAGAGCAAAGCTGCCCCCAGCCCTGTCCTCTACCCCGTGATCTCCTCCTCCCGACTTTTGGCCACCTCTTTGTTTTGGCGAAGCACCCAGTACTTAGTCTCCTAGCAACTTATGGGGAAAAATTCTCTAAGTAAAAAAGGAACAAACCTAACCCCCAACAGTACTTAGGAAAGTCCAATATGTTAACTGCTGAGAAGGTCACAGCAATTTAAATACCTAAAGAATAAAGAACTGCTGCTTAAATGACTAACCTTTCTTAAATGATTTCTGAAATTGCCTAAAAATTACCTGGGCACTATAAGTACAAGGAAATAGGAAACAACATACAAAGTTGCACAAGCAGGAATTAAAGAATGCAGTAATTTCCAATACAAATACTATTTTCCTGGATTCACCAAGAGCAGGATGGACAAAGGAAAAGCCTCCTTTAGACCCCAAAGGGCTTAAAACCTTTCAGTTTTTTACGATCATTCTGAGAAACTGAAAATACTACTTGTCTGAATTAATTTTATTTTTTTTAAAGGGCCTTATTGCTTATATTAAATTGCATAGATGAATTTGTTAACATGGCAGCAATGGCATAGATTCTGGTTTGAAAGATGTCTAATTTATGGGTATGAAGTAGAGCTATGTAAATAATCTGCAATGAGTATTTAATTTGCTGAATATTGACCTTTACTTTTTTTCTCCCAAAGTACCTAGCAGCAGATCTTTTGATGCCAATGCCTTTTACATGGGATCAGACAGTGAGCTGAATTTCCCTAGTGTTTATTGACCTGAATGTTATTTGACTTTCTTGAGTGGATGAGTATTTTAGGCACACGGAATCAGCAAAAGTGGACTACCAAGGGTATTTCTGGATGTGATTCTAAAGTTTTCTAGCAAAATTTGATGGTTCAAATACTGAGGCTACTCCTAGAAAAAGGATTAATAAAGAAGACCTATTAAGTCACCCTGTGCCTGCTCCCCCAGTATTGGTGTAGGCTGGGATAGGATTAATTTTCTTCACAGTATAAGGTATTTTGGCAATGTTCAGGACCATGCTGGAAACAGCATTGGCAATACCAAGATGGTTTTGCTGTTACTGAGCAGTGGGCCAAAGCCTTTTCTGCTCCTTACCCAGCGAGGAGGCTGGAGGTGCATAGGAGTTGGGATGGACACAACCCAACTGGGACAGCTCCCCTCAAATGACCCAAGAGACATTTCCATACCATATGGCATCACGCTCAGCATATAAAGCTGGAGGAAGAAGAGAAAAGGGAGGGACATTTGAAATTATATTGTTCATCTTCATAAAATGGTGTGGAAGGGACTTTAAAGACTAACTAATTCCAAGCTCCCTGCTATGGGAGAGACACCTCCCAGTAGACCAGGTTACTCAAAGCCCCATCCAGCTTAGCCTTGAATACTTCCAGGGATGAGGAGTCCATGACTTCTCTGGGCAACTCTTTTCGTTGTCTTACCACCCTCACAGTAAAGAATTTCTTTGTAACATCCATGCCAAACCTACTCTCTTTCAGTTAAAAGCTGTTGTGCCATGTCCTATCACACTACATGACCTCCAAATCCCTCTCCAGCTTTCTTCAAAGGTAATCCTTAGATATGATGGAGCCCTGCTTTCCTGGGGAAGGCTGAGCACCTGAGAAGTGTCCATGTGAAGTGGTAAATTAATTCCTTGGTTTGTTTTGCTTGAATGTGTGGCTTTTGCTTTACCTATTAAACTGTCTTCATCTCAACCCACGGGTTTCCTCATTTTTACTCTTCCACTTCTGTCCCTCCATCCCACTAGTCAGGGAGTGAGTGGCTGGGTGGTGCCAGCTGGGGTTAAACCACAACACTTTGTAAATAAACATCCAGCCTATCTTTCCCCAGCACTCTGCCTTGTACCCCAGTCCTCTAAAACCATGTGTTCTCATGAAGATACTCCAAAGTTCCCCTTGACGCTGCTGAGGGCTATCAGCCTTCTTGATATTAAGTGAACATGGTCTTTGGTCATTAGTTCTTCTCTGTTTAGGTTCTAATTAGGTAATTTTAAAAGGCAAACCCGTCTTTTAAAATTATGCAAGCATTTTTATAGTACTCATTCCTAGGTTCATGGACACCTATTTCTCATATCCCACATCTTCTCTTTAATCTTTATGAATTCAAATTTGACTCGAAAATGTAATGTGAAGCATTACAGAAAATGCACGGGAAATAACAGAATAGGCATAGCATTGCAATGGGCAGGTCAATGAGCCTGTTGGATGACTTGTGGGACAGAAAGGGATAATGTTGATCTGGCAGATTTACATTAGAAGAAACTCAGTGAGCAGATGCAATACAAAGAACAGGATCTTCTGACCTAAGCACATCTGTTGTTTGCGAGGACATTTCTTCAAAGTTTTCCCTTTATTACAACACATTTCAAACTGTCAGAAAAGAAGGTGAGGAGAACAGGCCTTAGTCTTTCCTATGACCTTACACCAGGGTTGCACAGATGTGGCACATAAGACCACTTCCAATATAAATATTGGATTTCATGGCATGCAAATTTTCCTCAGACAGAAATACATCTCAGTATACACAGACATAAAAAATCTCTTTCACCACCTCCATGTTAAAGGGAATGGCAAAAGTCAGTTAAGACGATTACTCTGATGAATACCACAACTTACTTAAAAATGTTTTTATCCCTACTACTCAGACTTGAAAGACAGTAGAATATCTGATGCATGCTTGAGGAGGAGAACTGTTCAAAACTAAAGCAAGCAGAAAAATGTTTAATTCACAAGAATGGTTTATCAGCCACACTCCCAAGCAAGTGTCATGAATATTTTCCTGACTACAGGCACTGAGGATATTGTTAGTGCTTAGTAATTATTCTATGTAGGCAAAAATAAATGAATTAAGCATTCTGTAATAGCTTAGAAGTTTCTCGAATGAGTGTGTGGCCAGGAACCAGTAAGTGCCTTCTGTCTATTGAGAAACAGAAACTCAAAATATGGAAGAGCTCCTCTGTGGGACAGGCCCAGGTGAGAAGACATGTCTGATAGGACTTTGATGTTTATTTGTATATATTGGTTTTGTGGGATGGTGCCTCATATCTACTGAATTACATCACTTTAAGCCATCTTCTGCCACTTCACCTTTCCAGGATTTCCAGATTTTTCCAGTGGGATTTTTATGGCACTGTCGACTGGTCAGGAGACTGCAGGCAACTGTCAAACTGACTTTTCCTTCCTCACCAAGAAGCCACTCTGTACCTCTTTTCTTAAGCAATTAATTATTGGAGGAAGATCTGGCTTCTCATGTGGAATATTATGCTTTAAAAGGCAGTTTCCTCAATGAAAGTACAAACTCTGTGAACTCTGCAGAGCCCTGACTCCTTGCATGTGCTTTAGAAGATGGCCCCCTGGGGCTGTGGACAGGACAGGCGGCAGAGCAATGACACACCAGCTGCCGCTAATCCCCAGTGGGTTTTGGTAATGTGAACAGTGTGTGCATGTAAAAAACCACTGAGCTGTGCTTCCTAACACTGGCCATGTTAGACACAGCACCCTTTCACAGGGTTTGCTCTGGAAATCAAGACCGACAGCTTGCCAGAACTGGGCACCATGCCTCCTCTTCTGAGCCCCTGGCTGCCAAAGCCAGTGACTAGAGAAGAGAACAGGGCTTTCAAGCACAACAAGAGAGGATGCAGCAAGTTAGACAACTGCTGTGTACACAGTAGCAATGCTGGTGGCCTGAAATGAATACTGCTGAATAGCTGGCAAAATGTCTAGAAGACTGAGTTCAGTCTAGCAGCAAAACTGGGGATTGAAAACACTGAGAAACGGCAAAACCAGATATTAAAGTGATTCTGTTTAAACATCCTGACATGATGAAACTGGCATTCAGGGTATATATCAGAGGTACACGAAGGATTTGGAAATTTCTGAACATTGTATGAAACAAAGGGATGTCCAGGTAAGGGTAACTGGGAGACAAATAAAACCTAGCCAGAAGAAATTAAAAAGATTTTAAGAAATTAGTGTAGTCACAGAAGTACATTAACTCCCTCAATTTTGATAATACCCACTCCACAATCCTAGTCATATGCCAAAAACTATCTTACAGAAAGAAGGGCAATTATCCAAGCAGTACAAGGCTTGGAACATGGAACATGCCAGGATACACCAGTGGGTATGAGAAGTGTAACAATCGTAAAAGGTGGGAGGAAAGTGAGTGGGACGTGAAGGTCGAAATTCACAGTACAGGGCACATGAGATACCCTCAGGCACTTTAAATGGCACTAGACATTTAAACAAATCAACACTCAACGCTGACCAGAGAATAATTCAGCTTGCCTTAAGACAGATGTCTGTATTTTGTTACATGAAGAGGTAATTGCACCCTAATGATGGTGTTCATAAATCTCCACCCATTCCAACAAGGGTTAATGCACTTTGTTTCCATCTCGCCAACTACATTTATGCATCTGAATCAGGAGCTGTATTTATGCACAGCAGGAATTTAGATAAGATGGCCAAAGCTTTGTTTGATCAGTAGCAGTGCAGAAGATGGACTGCAAAAGTGAAAGCAAAAAAGTACTCTGATAAAAAAAACAAAAACAAAACACATTTCCAAGGCTTGCATGACCTTGGCAAGTAGAAGGTTGTTTTTTTCCCAAATTACACAGAATTCAATCTCTAGTAGACAGTATTCTTTTTCTTCTAAATCCACATACACTTACTAACTTCATCAGATTTTTCTAGAAGCCTAGTGTTTTCTGATGCACCACGAGAGAAATAACACTATGTCCATATTAATTAAATTATTACTTTTTTACTGTGGCTAAATATGTTGCTCATGATACTTGATTTTTTTTCCTAAAAGTTTATCATGGAAAATGATGTTATTAAAAATATGATTATTTTCTATTTTCAGAAACATTTTTAATTTCAGAGTTCACATAAAAATTCAAAAGAAAGTTATTTGCTGCTCTGCAGAATATTTTATACCGGATTGCAACTTACATATTTTCTAAGAAAATATCACTTTATATTTCAATGTTCTCTTTATATTATGTCACAAAAGTATTTGGTGGTGTCATTTTTACAAAAGCTACTTGACAGGTCATTCCTATCCATGTTAAAACTAAACTGAAATGCAGTATTTAGTATTTAAGGACTGATCACCTAAAGCAATAGTCTGCCAGAAACATGCACTTATGAAATGCCTAAAAAGAACACTGGAACCACTTTTGAAATTATATTCATATTCAAAGGATTTTAGAACAATAGAAAAATAAAGGTCAGTAAGGCAATTAAAAATGGAGATATAATAACATTTTTAATTGTAGAAGGCAGTCAAAAGTTTAAAAATATATAATAAGCTAATGATATATGATTATGTAATAACTATAATTTGATATTTATTATGTTCTTTTGCACATGATCATAACCAATGAGAGCCAAGAAGCCTTTTTTTTTTTTTTTTAAATAAAAATTTTGAAACATATAAACAGAAATCTAACACTTAGGAACTGTTATATTTACTTAGGAACTATTATTCCTACTCATCTTGGCAACACTGATTTTAATGTCTGATTAGGATAAGAAAAAATTATTTTTTTTTAACCCTTGTCTTTCTCAGGCTCAATAAAAAAGTTCTCTGCAATGATGACACTAGAGCCCATCAAAAATTAATCCCACTCAAAGCCATTCATGAGATCTTGATATGCATATGAATACATTAAAAACTATGGTTCAGGAAAAAGAGTGGAAAGATCTGGATATAATAATCATAATCTAATTAGGTAAGAATCATGTGCAAAACTGTAAACTATGCTACTGATTTTTTCCAGACATAAAATCTGAGACAATAGAGATTTCCTACATTGGTATCTATTTGAGCAGCAAAAACAGAATGCAGGAAATAACTTTTGAGATTTTCTTCTACTGAACCCCTTCCAAAATCACTGAAGAAACTACCTGACCCTATCAGGACTTTATTTAAATATGGGTTCAAATTCAAAGTCAAGCTTTATGATCTCACTATTTATTAAGATAGACATAAACATTCTGGCTGGGTGTTGCACACCCAGATATCTTTATGCCTTCCCAAATTAAATCTGCATTCTTATTATAGAATAGTAGAATGGTTTAGGTTTGAAGGGACCTTCAAGATTTTCTAGCTCCAAGTGGTCTGTTACTGGGCAGGAACATCTTCTATTAGACCAGATTGCTCAAAGCCCCATTCAGTTTGGTCTTGAACACCTTCAGGGATGGGACACACAGAACTTCTCCGGGCAACCTGCTCCAGTGCCTCACCACCCTCACCATAAAAAATGTCTTCCTAAACCCCAGTCTAAACCTACCCTTTTTCAGTTTAAATACACTGTCCCTTGTACAGTCACTACAGGCTCAGGTAAGAAGGATTTCTGTGTCTGATTATTAGGCCCCCTTTATATTTAGAAAAAACACAATCAGATCTCCTCAGAGCCTTCTCTTCTCCAGGCTGAGCAGCCACTGCTCTCTCAGCCTGTCTCCTTAGGAGAGGTGATCCAGCTCTCTGACCTGGTCTGTAGCCACTTTAACAGGTCCATGTGTCTTGTATGCTGGGAAGCCCAGAGCTGGACACAGTAACCCAGGTGGGGCTGATGAGAGTGGAGTCAGGGGCAGAAGCCCCTCCATTGCTCTGCTGGCCACGCTGCTTTTGATGCAGCCTGGGATGTGCCTGGTTTTCTGAACTGCATGTGCATATTGCTGGCTCATGTCCAAACTTTCATTCAAGCATTTCACTATACTCCACAGTGATACGATACCACTACTGGCCTAAAGAAGCAGCTTGAGGTCATTCTTATGAAAATCTGGTGTTGCACACACTGAAGTAGCATTTGCACCACTTGATTTCAGGCATGGATCTTAGCTAGCTAAATGGGAACACTGATCACTCCTGGGCTAGCCAGCAGAGCCCAGCAGCCTCTCCTGAAGGACGGCAGAATGCAGCAGTGAGTTCACTTGTAGTGATGTGAATAGCAGTGCATGAAAGAGGTGAAGTTTACCGTGCTTTTATGTCTGAGTTTACTGAAACTTCAGAGACATGCATGTTGTTTGCGGAATTTAGCATACCCATGTCGGGCCCCCAGCAAGGACTGTGCAGGTTTAAAAAGAACAATCTATCTAAAGGGTTAGACATTGTCCAGATCAAATAGCACAACACTTCTGAACAGAGAATAAAGTAATAAACAAGACAGAAATAAAATTCTACTTTTAAAAAAACCCCCAATAACAAAAAAGATCAACAAAACCCAAACACATGTAAAAAATACAAGCAGCTCAAAGTTCCAACTAATGACTACAGCAACTCAGTCACCAAAGACATCTAAAAAAAGTATAAAAGAATAAACAATGTAGAATTATCACTTTATGTGGAGTCTCAGCATTTTTTATCCCCTGAGATGCCAAAAGGCAACAGAATAATTGCTAACATTTCCAATCAGATACACTCATATTAGTCAAGAGGCATGTGCACCTTCTTAATGACAGTCAACTGTGGCCAATTCAACAAATATATAAGGACTTTTCTATAAATTAAAATGAGAGCATACATCACAAATCACAGAAATAAAGGAACAGACTATCATAAATACATCAAGGTGTATGGAAGAAATCACAGTTTTTCATGCCCCATAATAATTGAGTCTTAATGCAATGATGTTTCCTCTAAGTCTATAACCCCTTTTCTTTAACTTACAAAAAATGAAAGCTATAAATCAAACTCAAGGTAGGAAAACTCAATAGATTGGTACCACCTGTTACAGCTTTTTTGCAATTATTATCTAGAAAAATTCTTAGATTTCCTTTCTGATATCTGGAATCTCTTCTAATATTTGCCTACAATGCTCCTCCCAAACTTCCACCCCATACATAAAATATATTCCAAAGACACAAAAGAGTTGTGCTTTTTTGGTTTTTCCTTTCTAATGACATTTCTTCTTACAATGTATCAAGAAATCTTTGCACAAATATCTTAGCAAAATTTAACTAGGCATGCTGAATGGAGACACATAACATATGCCTCTGTGCTAGCCAGTTTATTATGAAGAGTTATTTGATACTGTATTTCATGGTATGCAGTGATAACTTACGTGTGAGAGAAACGAATTCTCTCCTCAATCACACTAGCTTTTTCAATTATCCAAGAATATAATTTGCTCCTCTTTCTGCTCTCAATTTTATAAACCACTGAATTTCCAGAGCCAGGAAATGACACTAGGAATTAATAATTCATTGTAGTACGACATCTCCTAGATTTCACAGCTGAGCTACATTCTACAAATGGTACAAAACAAAATGTGAAAAGTTGCCCTTATTGCTGTATAACAAGAGCAAAATTTATAGTTGTGACATGGAGAATACCAGTTTGGAAACAGAAGACCATACAACAAATGGATCATAGAACAAAGATCTATCACAAGCCCTTTCTCACTGAAGCCCGTGCTAAAAAATAGAAATTTAAGTTTACATAGCAGGCTTCTTTGCTGCATTTTTGTGCTACACATGTAAAATCCTTTCATCTATTTTTAATTATAGACTATTCCCTTCATTAACAGATTGCCAGTATACATTTGAAATGTATTTCTGTACATGTATTAGGCCAAAATTCCATGTAGTCCTAACGCTGAATAACATATTTTTTGCTATACTTCTGGAACCTTTTATAAACTATTCTAGCAACCCATAGTACTGATAAACTTCAGTGAAATGAACGTACCATCTTCATTTAATAGTGAACTTGCATTAAAATTATTTTATCTGAATATATATCTATAGATCATAATGCATATTTTGTACACTAAGCAGGAAAGTAATAAATAGTAAACCTTAAAGAAAAAAAACCATAGCAGTTACTGTATGTGAACCTCATTAAAAAACTCCACATTTTTTAAGTTCAGCCATGACATTTTCAGATTTTTTTTTGCAGAATATATAATAGTAATGTTTCCCCTACAAACTTCAGGATAAGAAGCAGTGATAGCTGTCTGTATCATGAAAGGAGAAAGCAAATCCGCAGATTCACTATGTTGCTCTGCTGATGTAATAAGGAAGACAAGAGAGAAGGTGGCAGAAAACAAACAAACCCAAAGACAGCCATTTCAAATACAGGTATTGTAAAACATGGGGACTCATATCGCAGCCATGGACTCAGAGAATTGTTTGGTTTGGAAGGGATCTTAAAGATCATCCAGTTCCCATACTCCTGCCATGTGCAGGGACATCCACCACTAGATCAGATTGCTCAGAGCCTCATCCAAACGTGCCTTGAACTCTTCCGGGGATGGGGCATCCACAATGTCCCTGGGCAACCTGTTCATGTCTCACCACCCTCACAGTAAAGAATTTTTTCCTAATATCTTAGCTAAACCCACCCTCTTTCAGTTTGAAGCCACCATCCTTTGTCCTGCCACTAAGGACTCCTGTAAGTGAATGGTCTCTCTTCATCTTCATTGCAGGCTCCCTTCAGCTACTGGAAAGCTGCAATTAGGTCCTCATCACAAATTATCCAGGGTCTGGATCATGAAGGGGGAAAAAAATTTCAAGGTTCAATATCACATCATTCTTTTACCACACACTCTTCAGCATCATGATTGAGCCTTCTACTTAAAAGTAACTGAAGAAAAAGCTTCCTTTATCCAACTGGGTGATGATTGCAAGAGATTCATTTCTGTAGAGCATGTTTTAGCAATTTCAGCTAAATCTAAACAAACTAAAATATTAATTCTGTTTGCAACAGTTGACACTCAGGGTTTGACCTTGAAATAGTAAAATATAATTAATAATTTATTGTCAAACTATTCAAGAGTACACATTTGCTACATCAATTTAAAGAAATGTGAAACATTAATTTTGGACTTACATATGTACCTTTGGATCAAGCTAGAGACTCAATATTAACCAGTGTTACTCTAGAGTTGAGTGTTAGATAAATGGCTAATTATATTTTTAATTAAGGAAGTATGACTTGCTGGACATTCCCTATATCCTGTCATTCTGTAAACCGACCTGTGGAGAAAGATTGACAACATGATACAAAGAAAAAAATATTTTTCTTTCTCTGTTGTGACAAATAAAAAGCATTTAGTAACAGACTTTTTTAACATAAGAGGAGATGAAGCAGGACCTGCAGCTGGACAGAGAAACAGAGATGTTTTTATTTATTTTTTCTCCTTGCTTTATAAAAATGAGTCTTAAGTGAATTCTTTGTAGTTTATAGACAATCCCTAAACCATTCATCTGTTGGAGCACCAAAGAACAAACACACAGTGCAGCCATTGACTTTCACAGTAGGGCTTCTAAGCTCAGGAAGGGAAGACTTGCCAGTAAGGCCAAAATTCAGCAAAGCATTTGCACATACATAAACTAAAGAAATCCCAGCTATGTTCCTATGTCTTCTAAACACAGTTTATGAGATCAGGGTCCAGTAAGTGCTAGGATCACTTCTAAAGACTTGGTTTCAAAGAAATTTTTCAGAGGCTATGAAAGGAAGATGATGACAGGATGCAGGGATTAAGGTAAGGCCTTTTTCTGCTGATTTTCGTCACTAACTGCTACCCCTCTCATCTCCTCCACAAATGCTGCAAAAATAAGAATACATTCTATTTTGTATTATAAATGGACTTATCTGATTCAAACCAATGGAATATCTGAGTTCACATATAGATACCATGTTGTATCAGTAAAGAAAACAGGCAAAAGAGTCTGAAAGCCTTGAGGACATCCACAGATGGGGGACATATCCTGTAGGAATAACAGCTCATTCATCTGAACTCAGAAAACTCTGAATTTTGTGCATTAACATGCCACATTTGTAAGATTTATAATTATCAACAAATTAATTCTCTGTAGACACCTCTATATTAGATGGACAAAAGCTGTTATCCTTTACTGTAGGGAAACTAGGAATCTGAGAAATAAAGCCAAAGCCACACAGTGGTGGGAACTAAAGGAAAACTATATATTTGCAGTCCTGGAGACTGCAAACGCCAGCTCCAAATTGGATTGAATTCATGTTCACCTCCAATCAAAATAACAGAAACTACAAAAATGATGAAAAAAGTAAGTATCACTTGCAATGCTAATATCATACCTTCTGATTTTGCTGCATATTCAAAACATAACTGTTAGAGCTGCACATATGCCTTGCTTTAGCTATGTTTGATAAAACAGAAACATATCTCAAATTCAAGCATACTTGGAAAGAAACTTGTCAGAGAATACTTCTCTGTCAGAGAATTTTCTTTTTTCAGAGAAGATGAAAGGAGGATGGGGTGCTTTTTCTTGTAATAAATGGCTATAAACTCAAATTAAATCCGTACAGACTTCCTTAAAGCTATTACGGAGAAGCCACAAATTACTGTGGATTGCATAACAACTGTACTGCAATGAAGTTATATCTCTAAAGTTATATTGATGTTGGGTAGATAAATGAAAAAGGAATGCTACATTACAACAGTAATCAATCTGAAAAATGATCCAGAGACTAATCAATGCCTCTGAATAAGAGAACATTAATCCCTGATGGAGATATTACAAAGTAAATAATATCTAACTTAGCTATCTAAATTCCACTCGCCATCTTCTTCTATTATGTTTGTTGTGGAATTGAATTTCAGGGGACTCCAAAGAGTTGTTGCTCCAAGTCTGATTTTTTTTTCATTATTCTATTTAATTGTGTGCACTGTAATTTAATTTACTGTAATGCTGCCTCTATTGTGGCAATGCAAAATTCCTTGTAAGAGTAGCCCATTAAAGTATATTAAAAGTATTTATCATGATCCTCAAGAGTACAGATAACATTATGCATGGAAAACTGGGATTTAACGTAATTGCTACAAATAATTGAAAGCAGTTCTTTCTGCATTTATCTATGTGTAAAAAAGGAAGAACAATAATCATAAAACTAAACTCAGCAAGATCAAACCTGGTCTTTATGAAGCTGCATGTAGATAAATAAAATACTTTGGAATATAAGTCATTGTTCTGAAAAAGTACAGATGGGAAAAAACATCCGTGTGAAAACATATTTAGCCCCCCAAATTGCTGTATGCAATTGAGTTAATTTCGTTTAATTTCTTTGTCTCTCTTTTTTTATCTTCCTGTCTCTCACACATGAATATGCTGCTTTATTTCTTCCCACGTTTATTTTTTTTGAAGAAAACTTATTGCCTGTTCCACAGGCAGGGACATTAGTGCCAGGAGTCACCCTGACAATGCCATTCAGGATTGCAATGTGCAGGAGAAGGGGATCTCCCAGTCGGGTGCATGGTCACACAACCAAAGCTCTTGGGACAGGTGAGGCACGGAATGCCCCCGCAGACAGTGGCAGCAAAGGGACACTTCAAGAAGCACCAGCTGGTTCTCTGACCAATGAAATACGAGTGAGCTGAAACCAAGAAGAGTTTGGCACAGGTCTGGATGTGAAACTCAGACTTCTGGGTGTCAAATTGGCACCACTGCAGACCGTGGGGAGAGTGCAGCTGAGTCACTTGGCAGCTTGCTTCTAATGCATAATACATGTGTACATAGCTTTGCTTATTTTGCTGGGATATTTAGAAAACCTCACAATATTCCACAAACAGGAAATTTAAACTGCTTTCAGGTAAAAAAAAATTACTAAACATTTACAAGTTGACAAAACAGAAAGCATGTTAACTTCTTTGCTAAGGGCTATCTTCACCCTTTCCACACTGCTCTCTTGCCACTTCTTTGCCTTGCCATCTTTAAAGTTTCACGGCCTTCCATTACCTTCAACTCTGAAAGAATAAAGCTGAAGCATTACCCAATGTTTTGCCCTTTGAAAGCAGGGGCAAAACGAATACCTAATTTTGTTGAAAGATAAGAATGTGCCCTATCTTTTTAAACCCAGCAGTATAAGTCTTACAAACGTCCTGTCAGAACTACAAAATATGTAAGTCTGTTTTGACATTGCATTCAAGGGAGGCGATAAAGACGTTTAATATCACCACTGTGTTACATCAGTAATAAAGCAGCATCTGCTTGAAGTCTGATGTGATTCTTCTGTGAGGACAATGCAATCTTCTTAACTATCAGCTTCAGAGTATGAAATATTTAACAGAGCTAAACTGCCCTCTTGGCTATTCTGTTTTGAAAATGTCATCACTAATTACATGGAAGCATCATATCACTCCTACTAGCACACTCATTGTGCTAGTAGGAAATACTTTAATTGCTATATCTTGGTGAATCCCTACAGCCACTCCAATACCTCACTCTTTAGACAGGAGCTCTAGTCTAAAAATTAATAGAGAACTACATAGAGATAGCATTTGGATTTCATTTGCTCACTCAGCTAAATAATAAGAGTGATTTATTCCTTGCACTGGTCATTGCCACTGGCTTCAGCAGTAAAAGAAATGCACTTCTGGAACTCTGAAAGTGTTAGAGGAGATCTTATGGACCTCCTTAAGCATCAAAAGAGAGTACTCCAACAATTTTTCAAATTTTATTTAAATTACAAATATTTAAAGTACTCAAATGAGTATCCCATTTTCCTGGTTGTTTTAACTTGCGTTGGCACGTAATCTATCTTTGAACTTTAGTTTGTCATCAGTAATTAATACAGGTCTAAGGTGGGAAGATATGATCGCCTCAATTTTTATGCTAATTTAAATCTTCAAATTTAAAATAAAACCTTGTGTTCCAATATTCCATGTGTATGAAAAATGTAAATCCCTTTTTATTTAATACTAAACAAATTCATTAAAACAAAAATATAAAGAAAACCAGACTTCAGTTTGGTTTCTTTGATTAAGCACACAAACTTGCACAAATTGTTTGGTATTTATGACCTTTTTCAAGAAATCACAGACAAATAAGTTACAGAATCAACGAGGCAGACTGTTTCCATTTTTACAGCCTTAAGTTTATAGTCCAAAAGTTGTCTCTGAGACAAAAAAGGACAATAAGTTTTTTTTTTTCATTTGTTCAATTTAGGATTTTTCTCTCCTGGGGAATATTTACTGAGCAAAATGCTACCAGAGCAATCTTCACCAAGGTCTTTTTTGTTAGTGTTACTGTTGCCTCAGGGAGACACTGGATAAGAAATGGTCAGGAGATAAATGTGATGCTCCCGTGACCCAGCAATTCCTGATGGCTAATTCTTGACTCTGATGATAGTCCAGATATTGAACCCTGAAAACAAACTCCAATACTGAGGAATAACATCTACTTTGTGCAACATCCTGTGTCCCTTTTAAGAAACTGACACGGTGTACATGTGAGTATCTAATCACACAAAAATAAGCTGCAGTAAATTGGGCTCTAGCTATAATACCAGAATGCTGTAAAAGTCTGCTAACAAAAAACTCTCAAGTACTATTTTTTACAAAAGTGCAGCTGAAAATTTTCCAGCTGCCATGAGGGCAGGAACAGGTTGCTTACTGAGAAACATAAATGTCTTCTCTAACAAGACAAAAAAGTCCTGTTCACATCCTCCTACAATGCCCAGGCAGGAAATGCAGGGAGGAACAGGAACCTGACTGGAGACATCAACAGAGTGCCCCAGTGCCCAGCCTTCAGACCTAGATTCTGAAGTGTAGGTCAGAGCTTACAGGCAGCACAAACCACAAACATCTCTACAAAAAATATTTTTCTAAAACTTGAGAGACTCAAACAAGGTGCAAGGCACTGTTGCAGAGACAAAGAGCTGCACTTCCTCATGTATGGGCAGGAAGCAGTAAATTGATGGGTTCTGATACAGCTATCCTTTTCCAACATAGATATCTTTTTTCACCATTCCAAAGAATGGTTTAGTACTGATGCTTTGTCTTTACATGCTGCATGAAACTCAGCAGAAAAAGAAAAATGTGGTAAATCATCTCCATTTAGGACATGGAATGATCTGGAGGCTTATTCAAGTATGACTTGAGAAGGCAGCAGGTTTTATATCAAAGTGAAAGGAACACTGTTGACTAATTTGATGATAATTGCAAAGTAGTTTTACTTGAGCTATACTCCTCTTAAAATGTAAGTAATGTCAAGACCATTTAAAATGCAAGTCCTACCAATGTGTAGAAACATTTAGGAAATGAGTTACAAATCGATCTTGAGACTTTGGAAGTGACTGTGCATCTTTTGGGGATAGAAGAGTTGAACATTAAATAGCATGACAATTTAAAATGGTTAAGAGACAGATATCCCTAGTGTTGTGTAGGAAAAAAACAGAAGGAACTGGCTAACACAGAGAGACTCAGTGCTCAACCATGAATTGGAGCAATATATCACATACACATCTTGCTTTCTTTCTCCACATATACACACAGATAACAAAGCTTTCAAAAAGCTTACCTTAAGCCTAACTCCTCTAAGCAAGGTCAGAGTGGTTACCCACCCAGTCAAAAAAAGCAGACTTGTTCTTAACCCAAAAGGAATTGAGTAAAAGGCTGTTTTCTCTGCAGCAAGATGGCCTGCAGAGAAAGGCCTTTAGACTTTAATCCAGTCTAAAATTCAGAGTGGAATGTCAGAGAAAACACTGTAAATCTCTGACATAAATGTAACAAACCACCTTTGTAAGGAAAAATCCATACTGCAAAGAAACAAACTTAAGAGAAGCGGAAACAAATGGATTTCCAGAATTTTAAAGCACAAACTGAAAAAGCCAGGGACTACCCTGCTGCAGATCATTTGAAACTGCATAAATTGAAAGAAAAAAGGCCATTGCTCTTTCTAGACAGGTTCCAAACCCAAAGTTACTGGGAGATGCCTGTTAACACAGATGGGCTTTCTGATATATATGGAGCTATGTATCACAAGGCATCTCCTGGATTAGGTATGCAGATAGGATCATTTGAATATCAGGACGGGAAGAATTTATCCCAGTGGGGCCAGTTAATTCTTTTGGCCCAATGGCCTCATATTTCTGAGCTTGATTCCACTTCAGCCAGCAAGCCACACAAATAGGTAACTAATGGAACCTGCCAAAACTGTTAAACAGAAGATGCTCCTGCCTGCCAGGGATGGGGTGCTACAAATGACCTTGGGAAAGACAACAGTCCTATTATCTTTTGCAGGATCATTTGTAGTAGCCCATCCCTGGCAGACAGGCAAGGGGAATAAAAACCAAAATATGCAGGGATAAGACATGAAAATAAGAGGTTTATGACTCCTGATCTAGAAAGACTCTCACTGAATAAACATATTCTTTTTGTGCCAGAGGGAGGATAAATGACTGAAAGCATTCAGTTTATCAAAAGATTTTATCAAAAGATACAAATTTAGTTAAAATGATGTGGCTGAGAAGCAGAAAAGACAACTTGTTTTTTTTTCTAGGTGTTGCACTCTGGATAACATGGAGTTTTCTGAAAAAAAGGAGAAGGAACAACCTTATGGAAATAAGCTGATTTGCACAGGTCTCAGGAGCTGGTGAAACATAAGAGGGGGCAGATAATGTGTGGACATAAGACACCTAAGAGAAGCAATGGAAAAAAGCATTTTTCATTAATGTCTCATCCACTGACTTCTCACTAATTGATTCTATAGGTAACTATAAGTCTAAATGGAAAAATGGTTTCAAGAAAAAGAAAGAAGAAAGCCAAAGGAATGAAAAGTATGTGCTGAGAAGATGGTGCATGAAAGCCTCCTAAGGACTGGCAAGCCCTGGAGACTACTGGTGCTGGTGGACGAGCACATTTTGCCTGAGTCTGGAACTCGGCCTGTATCCAAGATCACTGCTCTATGTAGATGAAGACTTTGGAGTCACATATGCCTCTGCTGAAATAAAGGATCCTCTTACAGACTTTCTGAACACCTACCACTGACCTGCTAGCAATGCCCTCTATTTTCTGAGTATATAGTTAGAGTTGTCTTCCCAAATGTTGCTCTAACCAGGTGATTACGGGACTACAATTCAGATGTGAGACTGAGTAAGGTGAAGAGCTTGTGAGAATAATTATCTGCCTTTAGTAAAAACCAAAGCAATTGCAATACTTAATGGAATCAGTAAAAGTTTATAGAATAAAAGCTATTCTATTCTAAGAAATATTGGTTGTGATCTGTATCTACCTCAAACTGCCTCCCCTATCAGAGGAAAAAAGGACTTTACAACTCACTAGGGGTGATACACAGAGGTATTTTCCAAGAAACTGGGGTGGTTGAGCAGCTGAAATTTGCTAGAATACAAGTAACACTGGAGGAAACAGTGATAAAGAGCTCTTCATTTAATCTGTGTCTGCCAACAGATAAGGAGAAAGTATTTTATTTAGAATGCTTTTTTCAAGTAAAAACCTAGCTTTAGAGTTTGATAGCCTTTGGCACCTTTTTACATGCTCACTTAAAGGAAAAACTGAGATAATGCAGATTACAATAGGATTTAAAGAGTTAACATCCTTTTGCAAATGGTCCTGAAAGATTCAGTTTCAAAAAATGGGGTGGTCTGCTTTTTGTTTGTTTACTTTTCCTTGCATTTTCCTTTGTTCTGGTCCTCACAGCCCTACAGCAGTTCATATTAGGAAGCTGGAGATATTTAGGAAGCCAAAAAAACTGCTGCAGCAGAAGCAGTGTGCTGTTGTAACTTTTGCTCACATCTTGAAGGCAAGCTGAGGGTCCACTCCTGCTCTTGGCTATAAACATGTTTCTGGGGTGAAATGGCTGTAACCTGTAAGGTACCTTTTATGTAGAGATAAAAAAAACAAAGTCCTTACAACTTTTAAACACAAAAAAGGGAAACCTAACAGAAAAAGACAAAATGGGTGAGCACCAATTAGTGATTTAAAACTACTATTGATGCTCCTAGCTGTGAGCTAGTTTTCTAAATTAAATGCCACACACTGCCCTATCTTTCCCTTAGAGATTTTCCAGCTGAAGATGATAAAAGAGTACTTCATGGGAACAGAAATACCTTGCCTAAGAAATTAACATTTCAGAGATTTTGCATAAAGTTCAAATCAAAATTCCCAGCAGGTGGAAGTAAATCTAAAGGTCATCTTTTAGAAACTAAAATGGAGTTTTTATAGGAATTCCCAAATTTCTATCTCCAACTATAAGACCTGAAACTCCTGGCAACACACTGAGCTAAACTACCATTGCCATAAAGAGCAAGAAACCTTACAGGCACAGGTGGAGTGGCACCTGTGTAAAATCTCATACAACAGACCATTAGGTGATTTTTGGTTGTTGTTTTTTGTTTGTTTGTTTAGGTGTTGGTTGTTATTTGGGGTTTTTTGGGTTTTTTTTAAACATTCTAAGTCTCTTGTAACTCCTTATTCTTGTTGAGAATGCTGCCACTCTCACTTGGAAAAAATATTACATATGTAGCTATACTGCATGACCCTAAATATTTTGACAGGTAGTGACACTCAAAAGTTTTTAAAACTCTAGACACTAAAGACAACACTTTTGATCTCACATTTCAGTGAAGCAATAGCATTGAGAAAAAATATATTGCAATGCTCGGACCACAACATCCTACAGACAAAAGCTGAAACTTTTTTTCTTCCCTTTTGGGTTATCTGAGCATTAATTTATCACTTTTTTGAAAAAACAATGAAGTCAAGAGAATCCTATCAGAGAACTAACTTTCCACTATCTGGGCAGTATGCCCATGGTGGTCATGACCTAATGAAAAAAAAAACAACATTGTGCTTCAAACCAAAAAGCTATTGGGAATTATCCACATTACATATGGACTCAATCCTGTAAGATATTGAAACATTTAGTTAAAGGTTGCAGGACTGACCTCACAGCACTTGTAATTCGCAGGGAAGAGACCAGTGTGAACTGCACCTATCTCATATTTTCAAAATCTTTTTTAAGGCACTCATAACACAGCTGTTATAAACCACCCTAAAGCCAACATGCTAATTGCATCTTAGTAGTTTCTCTGTGTGCTGATTTCAGACCTTTTTAGTTGCAAAAAAGTTCTTAATGCTTGGTGTTTCTCAGAAAGAAAAAGTAATTAAACAAATTCTGTTTAATAGGAAAAGCTGTTGTCCAGTGACAGTGGAGCTTCTTTGGAAAGCACTTAACTCACAGTTTAACGAAAGGCACATAGTTCAACTGCAATTCTCTCTTCTTTCCTTAAGAACAAGTTTTAACAAAAAACTGAAACTTAAAGAAGGCAGCAGTTAAAAGTGCTCAGTAGCTGACAAAACACCAAGTCACAGACAAGTAGTTTATGTGGTTTTTCAAAGCTGCAGTTCAAGTTTGTTCTCTAATTTTCCATGTTTTATAGGAAGACAACATGAATCTTTAATAACAGAATCCTTTCAATAGCCAGGACAAAACACAGAAGTAAATAGAAGTTTAAGTGATGAGAGAAATGGGTAACAAACAGATAGTGTGCAAAATAGGAAATGGTGTTGACAGGATTTCTCTAGGTAAAAAGTTTTAAATTGGAATGGCAATTATACATCAGTATGCAGAAGATTTAATGCAAACACTGTGACTTAGGTTTTCCTTCATGTGTGTCTGACAGCTCACGTACTACTGTAAAATCAATGCTTTATCTTTTTTTAATCTAATACGTAACCTTTTTATCAGGACACTAATTTCCAAATCCCACTCTACATACGTAAAATGTGGTTCAAAAATATGTTTGGAGCAAAGACAATGTGACCCTCTTTAGTTTAAATAACTGATCAGTCTTCTAAATGTTTTACAGGTGATGAACAATGAGTTTTCAGGAAAAGATGCAGGTTAAAAATCTATTTTTCATTTTTTAGCAGAACAAAAAGCAATCAGAAATCTTCCTTTGTCTAACAGTTAATGTATTAAATAAAGCAAAATTAAAACATTCTGCTGTTCTTAGGTTATTCTGCTCTTGCAAACAGAGGTCACTTTAGGTCACTTTTAAAATAAAAATATTCTTAAAAATAACTACTGATGCAGCTACACTTGGGCTTCAGTAACTTCTAACACAACTTTCTGTGACACACACTAGCTCTGTGGTATTTTGTGCACAATTGGAGCTGTTCATAATACATATTTTAGGTAAGTTGCATTGCCTTTTCAAATTAATCTATCCTGTTCCCACACTGTAGGCACAGCAGATACTCAGAAATCTCAAGTCACTTTTTAAAAGTGTTTCCTGTTGTTCTGGAAGTCTTTAGTTTCTAAAATTTACCCACAGCTTTCTTCAGAGAAGATAAGGAAATTCTGAAGAACAGACATACCTCTGTTGATTTAATCCACTTCCCAGACATGGAAACTGCCCCTCTGTATGACCAAAATTACACTGTTGAGCCAAGAACGTCCCTATTGTCATTTTGGCACTAAAAACCCTCAAATCAGCAGATCAGTTCTTTTTTAAGATTTAAGTATCTAGGGATCTAGGGCATAAATGCATTTAGCACTTTTCAGCAGAAATTCTGTTTCTGCTTCTCTGATGCAACTCAGCATCCAGCTGCACCAGGCTGGAGGGAAAAAGCACACGTGCCTGCAGGCTGCCTAGGGACTGCTATGGCTCATGGCATAATATAGACAGCTTTAAGGAAATTCTAATTTCTAAAGGGAAATGAAAAAGATTTTTCTTGAGTACTCCTGCAAAACAAAGTTACAAAGTTCTATCAGTCAATATACATAAACTGATTTCTTTTATGGTTCGAAAAACCCACAAAAAGCTTCCTGACTTTGGTAATTTGTATTTAAATCAGTGAAAAAGTACTGCATAAATGATACTAGTGCATTTGTTCTTTGACAAGAAAACTGTTTTAACCAAAGCAAGTTGTATTTTCCTTAGGAATGTAGCAATTCACACCATTATTTATGCTCACAATCAAACATATTTTCTTTACATTTTACCAGTATCTCAACCTAGAATAGCTCTCTGAAATGCTAATTGTAACTATTACCCATCTCATGATCATTCTCATACACTTTTGCTAGGAACTGGTAACAGTGATGTACACTTATCAGAAAATTCCTCTCTCTCACTGTAATTGCACGGGGATTTTGTTTTCTTTTGAGTCAGTAATGTCTAAATTGGATTAAGATAAATTGCTTATGAGCCTTTCTCTAGAGAAACTGCTTTCATGACTGCTCCATTTAATGCCAGTTTACCTTAGAACTTCATTTTTCTACACCAGTCTTATGAGTTTCCATGAAGCTCATACTCAATTTCAGATTATTCTTAAGGACTAAAAACTTTTGAAGAGGAAAAGAAAATACCCCGAACTTTGCTGACATACTCATGAATGAATGTAGTACCTGTCATGCTGGCACTTTTTATTATGATCAGACAAAAATCAAATTAGATGACCAGAAGAGTGACCAATCTCAAAATCAGAAGCTCTGGTCTGTCTATTAATGTGTTTAAACATCTTTACACTCCCTTGTCTGGGCAATTGATGCTCTCAGCAATAACAGTCTGAGTGGGTGGCTGAGAATGGTGTGAGTGGGCATCAGATGTAGTACTGATGCAAATTACTGCTACCTAGCAGCACATCCAGGGAAATATTTATGATTACAGAAGTTAGATATATGTAATTAAAATATTTTATACCTGTCAATACCTGGAAATAAAATCAGTAATGTATTCAATATTTATTATCTTATAATCATACCTGAAGTGTCACTAAATGTCTGACTAAAATGTCATAAGGAGTACTCTGAAAAATCTCTAAAAAATTAAATACAATCAGTGTGCCTAATTTGTCTGGTTTGTAGGTTTATTTTTTAATATTGAAATTGCAGACCTCATAATGTCTATGTGGTTGCGGATACACATTACCAAGACCAAATAATGCCAACCAAAAAATCCTGATTGGTCTTTTCTTCATTTCAGCATATTATTGCTTTTAATATTATTTCAGCATATAATTTTAGCTATTGAGATTAATGACAGAGGTGACAGAAAGAAAAGAAGAATAATGCACAATATTACTAGAGGCTATACACAGTTAAAATACAGTGAAATTAGCAGTCATTATTTCTGTGTTGACCATAATAGTGCTGTTCTACAGACTCTAAAAGACATCACAATGCAATCAGTGTTTGTTTTTTGGGTCAAATATATGTGAAGACTTCCCTAATGTCCTGGTTTTAGCTGGGATAGGATTAATTTTCTTCCTAGTAAATGGTACTGTGTTGTGTTTGGGATTTAGTATGAGATAATATTGATAACACCCTAATGTTTGGGTTGTTGTCAAGTAGTGCCCCAAGCCAAGGACTTTTGAGTGTCTCATGCTCTGCCAGTGAGGAGCTGCACAAGAAGCCAGGAGGGGGCATAGCCATGACAGCTGACCCAAACTGGCCAAAGGGATATTCCATACCACAGAACATCATGTTCAGTACATAAACAGGGCAGGGAACTAGTTGAGGAGGAGTAGCACTTACCAGCAAGTAATGAGAGGCATTAACCAGGTGATTCCAAACACCTTTTTTTTCTTTATCTATAGTGCATTTTCACACACACTTCAGCAAAAAATCCACTTTGTTATCTTTTCCTAGAACTATACCCTGAAAATATTCAACATAAAAAAACCCCATCTCTAAAGAAACAGAGAACAAAAGAGAAAACTCATTTATGTACACCAGTATTAGAGCAGCAATATAAAGCAATATAACAAAGCTGTACTTTAAAAGGAGAAAGAGACTTCTCTCAGAACAAATTAACTTTAAACTGGTTTCTCTTTAAGGTGAATTATTTAAATAACAGTGGTACAATAGCGACTGTGAAGGTCTAAGCAAGGTTGGCATAACAAGAAAAGATTATATTTAAGCACATGGTGTAACTTGAAAAAAAACAAACTAGTCTTGGAGACAACAGTCTATAATAGGCCTTTTAATTGAGTCATTAATAAACAGACAGGCAATCTAAGTGTAAGACCTAAAACAACATACATTTCAACACTAATTGCAACCAGAATCCAGACACAGTACCTTAGCTTTATCCCTCATGGATCCTTTTCCCAGGATGGACATTTTTGCACCTGTTTCTTCTTGTAACCTCTTTAAAGAGTTTCCTCTTGGTCCAAGCAATTTCCCAACAAAATTGAACTAGAATGAAAATAAGAGAACTCTTTTAGACCCAAAGGTACTTTTCCAAAAGCATAATAAATAAACATGATGATTAAATAAGAAAATTTTGCTTTCCTTTAAAAGAAATACTCCTACTTAGCTTTGAGCCTAATTGACAGAGATAAAAGACTGGCGAACCAAGATATCCATTCCTCTAGTGAGAAAGACAGTCAAAGCATCCATGGTTTATTTGAACCTCAGGAGGGTTTCCTCTAGGACTAACAGGCCAGTGGCTGCTAGGTTTAGTGAATTGCTAAACAAGATATTTGCTCATGAAATGGTACTGGTGAAACTCAGAGAATGCCTAGGTTCTTTCCCAAGTTAGCCAGCTCTACTGGCAAGTAATTTATCCTGCAAAGTCGGAGCTTTTGATAGATTCTTAGGATTTGGATACTTCGTATATCGACCTAAAAATAAATGCTGTTTTGTGTATCAGCTTCAAATACCTGTTTTGCCAGCACCAGAACAAATGACAATCAATAGATCATGGCAGATATTCAAGGGCATTTTCTAAAATGAATAAAGCATTGTCTGCCACATCGCTAATATTCCTAAACACTGCACACTCTCTGTTACACGTACAACAGTATTTTCTGTATGAAGAGGAGAGATGTCTGCAGGAAAATCAGAAGACAGAACAATAAATAAACGAGGTGTTAAAATCATATTGACACAATATTAAGTAATTTGTTTATTCTTTAATCAATAGTCTCTTCAATTTATTATTTTTTATTATTTCGAACATCTTTTAAAAGTGCTATGATATGTGGTCTTCAGAAGCTGACTAGACATCATCAGCACTTGCTTAAGATGTTTTGGAATTATGTTCAACAGACAGTATTCTGGCCTGGCTTTCAACAAAGAATAAGCTTTATCAAAGCAAAAGGGGCATCATTGTATCAGCACTTCCTTGGTTTTATTTCAGAGAAAAAGAACATGACAATAAGAAATATCAGTCAAGAAAATGTTGCTATCAAAAATACACACAAAAGTCTATAAAGATGTTATAATATACTTTGTTTTGCTCTACTTTCTATTTTAAAAAAAAAAAAAAAAAAATTGAGAAATATTCTTGTTTTCACTTTAACCAGCAAGAATATAACAACACAAACGCATCAACCATGTTAGTAACACCCAAACTCTGAATCATGCCAGATGCTCCAAATCCCAAGCTGGCTTTTAGTCCAGTGTCTTAATTAAAAGTAATTTTTAACTTCCTTCAAATACTGGTTAAACTATCTAAGAAAATAGTATGTAATCACAGGAAAAATAAGTATGTACGGTCACCTAAACCAAACTAATTGATTTCCGCAAGATAACGTGTCTATGGGGAAAGTAGTAAGTGATAACATTTTCAGGAAAATTTAGCATGATTTGAAGCTCCAAAACCAGGTTTTTCAAGCTTGTATGGTTCTACTTTTTTTCCAACTCTACCAGTTGATTTAATAAAAATTATCAACTCTTTGAAATAGGGTAGAATTTCGAGTCATGTCCCAGTCAATGTATCAACAATCCTACACCTTTCAACTGTTGTGCTGCCTTTTCAAGGGAAAACTTGGCCGAGAAGTTGGCTTCAAACTGATTATTCAATTTTGTATGAAAATAATTGAAACAATGAGGAAGAAGCGGCAAGAACTGAACTTTCATACTAGATTGTAGAATTATTCTATTGATAGAAATAAGATTTCAAAAATCAAATGTAAACCATTTATATACCCATGTACATAAAGGTTTATTAGGCATGGCTGAGCAAACAGCTGAGCTTTTGTTTCTCTGCAGAGACCCCCTCACGTGCGGAAGGGAGGGTGTCACAAGTTACACCACCAAATCTTTTGTGACACTTACACTTATCAGCAATCAGACAAGAACCATGTCCTGATGCATCCTCTCAGTGTTTCTTAGTATTAAGAAAAGCTCCCCCTCGAAAGGTGAGAGAACTGTAACGTTAAGTAACTTCAGAGGAAACCTCGAGAAGGCAAACCAAAGCTTGACTACATTTGTTCCCTGAATGGAATAAAACTATTAAAATACACTCTGTGAAGATTTATGTTGACCATTTATATTTAAGCACTTCATAAACTGTATAATCATTACCTTGACATATTGCTGCAAAGGAGCAGTATGACCAGCATAGACCATGTTATGCACTAAGTGGATTTTAATCATTTCACGGAAATAAGTGGCTGGGGATTTTAATTCTATTGATTATGCAGCAGACAGACACTCACATTTCATCCACTATCTACAAAACAAATATCAGGAAGGAAGCAGTTATTTACAATTGAAAACCTGAATTGCTCTTAGTTTGGTTTTGTCTAAAGTTGCAGAAAAACCACAGCACAATATCTGGCATCCTACTGTTGTGCTCAGTCTTCCCAGCCTGTCTAGGGGCCACTGGATATCCTCAGTACAATCTATATTCCCAAAACTCCCCAAGGCCTGAAAGTACTGGTAGAGTAACTTTGACGCAGTTACTTGAGAAAAAATCATATACTCTATGTTCACATATAGGTAAAAGCAGCACATAAGAAAGAGTGAAGAGTGAACAGCACAAAATGTAGGAAATCTGAAATCCAACTTAATTTTTTTTTTTTTTTTTTTTTTCCCTAATGAAGACACTTGCTGGGCCGAACCGATTTTAATACTGGAAAGTTCAGGCTCCAGTTACAGCCACACACACACACACGCAACCTGAGCACAGAGACAGTGAAGGAAAATGAGGAAACTCAGGCAGCTGGACTGCATATAATGGTGAGCCCTGCTCACAAACACACATTCCTGGTACAGCAGCTGCAACTGCAGATCTTATTCTGCCATCTCAGATCCAATCCAGTTCTGCCATGTGTACAAATTTTCTCCAAATAATAGCAGCTCTAAGTCTCTGGGATAATATCTGGTTGTATTAGGAGAGGATAGCTGAGAAATGCTGACAGATAGAAGAGAGAGTATGAACAGAAAGCTTTCCCTTCTGGAGAGGAAACAAACTTCCACTTGAAAAATATTGTTGTCTTGCTAGGTGTTTTTATAGATGGCTTAACTTCTCAATCATGTTTATGATCATAAGCTAGGCTTTCTATTTGCTTGCAGAATCCCTTCCTGGTTTATGGCAGAGATTTTATATATTTTCTTAGATTTTTTTATAATTTGTCTAGGGGGGATGATGCATGTCTTCAGGGCAAAATGATCAGGTGAAAGCAGGGGATGCTTTACTTATAATCAAATGCACATGATGCTTCATGTATCAACAGCTGTGCAATAAACCTTTCTCCTCTGCAAAATAAACCTGACAGAGAATGCAGCTCAATAGATCTTTCCTTTATCTACAGCCAGTATCTCCAACATCTTCCCTAACCAATATATACACACAGTTTCAGCAGATTTATCTGCATCCTGATTACTTTCACACTTCACCCCACACAAGCAATCAGACAGTAAGGTGCCCAAAGCCAAAGCTCTAGCTCCTCAGTTGTCAACAAAGTTTCTGTTCAAACTACCTCAGAACAACATTCCACAGGTATAACAAATCCAAGGTATAGTTTATAGCATCAGCATTCAAGCCTCAAGCAAAGTACAATGACTGGCAGAAAATGCATGTTTACACTTAGAAGAGTATTTGTTTCCCTGTTTGATGCAGCCCAAATACATTTCTACTAGAACTGTAAAACTTTATAAAAATCTTTGCTTTATAAAATCTAATTAATGGGGTTTTATAACCAGAATCAAGGAATATGCTTAGCATTCAAAAAACACAATTGTGTCAGTGACTGTTTCTGTTTTATACTCAGATCAGTGTTCATAGCAGTAACAAAAGCCAGATAAATAACAAATGGGATAAGACAAATGTTTCCAGCTGTAAGATAATGCAAAACAAAGCCCTGAACTGGGAGAAGAAATTAATTTCTTCTAGAAGCAGCAAAACAGAAATAGCCCTGACTTGACAACATGAAACAGGTTTATTATTTCTCAGTGTTTTGTTCACCACTGCTATCTGCTCCTTTGTGGAGAGACGAAGTGTCGTTCCATATTCCGAGCTACTTATCCTCACAAAATCCTGTCCTTATTCACAGAGAGCAGCACGGGGGAAAGGGGTGGGGAAGAATCTTTGTAAATTCAGTCCTGTTCTAAAGAGAAGGGGAGAAGAGAAAGAGTCATGCCTGAATAAAACCTTACTGATTGAGACATGCCTATAATTAAGGTTCTATTCTGGGACTTCTGATAGCTCATTTAATTTAGAAGAGTATTTATTTTAAAAGTATCTCATGTTTTGATATGCACAAATGGACTTCATGTTAAGGCAGTGCTGGACTACTCTGAAGGCAATTTTTTTTCCCCCAACATTTTGTAAGCATTGTATTACAATGCCTGTAATAACATGCTTTTACTTTTGGTCAGCCCTGAATCGGTCAGGCATTTGGACTGAGCATTGTAGGTCTTATCCTACTGGAACTATTCTATTCTATTCCGCAGCAGATTCTGCAGACTCCAGGTTTGTCTCCCTCTATATGTAGCTGCTTACCCTGTTCAATATCTAGTACTTCCTGGCTTTAATAAAATTATCTTAGTGTTCCAGATAATCATGCAACATTATTTTTTTTACTAGAGCAATGTGATGCGATGCTCACTGTCTCGGACAAGAGCTTCCAGGACATCTATTTGGTAGGACTGAACTTTGCAGGGCTCTACTTTAGCAGGGCATGTCAGGAGACAGCAAACAGCAGAAGCAGAAAATTAATGTACCCTGGAGATCTACTCCAAAGAACGTGTACTACCACTTTCTTACAGTCTTGTATCACAGAAATGTCTCTGCAGCAGTCCCAGAACCAAAGGAGAAAAGGAGAAAGCTGCCCATTCCTACAGAGCTCACTGGGTCTCATCTCTGTGTTAGGCTTTGAACAATAACCCAATGCCAGCTGTGCACAGAAAAATTAAACACTCAAAGGCAAAATACAGCTTCTTAAAAACTCTAGGCTAAATTAATTCCAGGTTTAAATCAATGGAAGCACTTCAAGAATAAATTAAATCTGATTAACAAAGTTAGAATTATTTAAGTTACTGTGACTAAAAGATTTACCTAAGAATAAAACCTGGGGTTTTATTACACTTTTTTTTTTTTTTTTTTTTTTTTTTTAAATTTGAAAAGTGCTGGGAACTCACATTTACAGTGTGCTTGAAGAATATGCTGCAATACTTGTCTGGCTATTTACTAGCTCATTGCAAGCATCTAAATCTACAGCAAAAATATATTTTTGGCATAACTCCATGAAACAGATGGTCAGCAAGTCCAGACAAAAACCTTCTAGATGTAAGTCTACACTGAGACAGGAAAAAAGATCCCCTCACTTTTCACTTTTAGCAGTTTTCTGTCAGAATTCTGGTAACAAGTTGTGGCATTCAAATAAGGCAATTTAAATGAGCCTTCAAATGAAAATAAGCTTTTTGATAAAAAGAAAAAAATTGGTGTCTGATATACCCTTATTCAGTTAAACATTTTTTAAGTCAGGAAAATTTGAATTGCTCTTTCTTGAATACATGCATTAGTGGTGTCATTTATTAAAATGTAATTTTTTATTAATATGTAAAACACCCAAGCATTTTATTTTAGGTGATACTGTTTTCAAATCTAAAGTGAAGTAACTGAGGAAAATCCAAGGAACAAATTAAAGCTGTGGATCTATATTAAATCCTCAATTAACAAGTTGTTAATTGCAAAGGTTTTACTATTTAGTTGCAGAAGTATCCAGAGACTCATTGTACCAGGCACTGCACAGCCATGCAGGAAGACATGATCTTGACCCTGAAGAGCTGTCAAGTATGTTTAAAAAACCCCAAACAGACCTTACTGAATATACGTAGCAACTGTTGCTTATTTGGATTGAGAGGAAGTGACTGCTGAAACTACTGCTATTAAAATCATCAGGCTCACACATCAAAGAGGGTATTACTACTCAAAGGAAGCAGCACCAGCTTCTGCGGAAAGAAAGACAACACCAGAGACTGCTTTTGCAACTCCAAAGGAGAAAGAGGATCCTAATGGTCAAGGCAAGGCTGGATGGGGTTCTCAGCAACCTGGTCTAGCAGAAGATGCCCCTGCCCCAGCCAGGGTGATGGGAACTGCACACTGCAGAGTGTGCTGAGCTAAACATGACTTGCCCTTGCACTAGATTTGTATTTTATTGAATGAAGGGCAAGAGGATTCTTTAGGACACAAGGCCACCTGGCTTTTAACATTTATTCTAGCCAAGCTTGAAGTAATCAACTTTTACTATTTACAGGAAAATAAAATACAAAGTAAGAAGGAATTACTGGAAACACTGAAAGACTGGCTCACTTGCAAGACATTATCTAAAATGGTATTTATACAAACGCCAACAATTTAGGCTGCAGAAATGCACCACTGAGCTTCTTCCAAAGTGCACAAATAAGTTTATACTGAGCATACTCACAGGTATGGAAATAGGTACCAAGACTACAACACTTAAAAGCACAATCAACATTTGGCTAATTGAGCTTATTACTCCCACAGATACACAATTTACCGGTCACAGTAATAAACACCATCTGCTCTTTGCTAACTGGCAGCAACCTAAGAACTTTTTTCTAACTTGAAGAGTTTGTAATGTAAAAGAAGTATCTAAAGAAGTAGGAATATGGTGGGACTTCCACGCACATCATTTTACTCTTACTGAGCTGAATATGATTTCATATTATGTGAAAGATTTCTCTTTGACAGATGTTGTATTTGCCAAGATAAGCTCTAAGTCAACAAGAACCATGGTAAGTTAGGGTTGAATACCCAACCATAAAAATAATGCATCTTACCCATGTATGTTAGTGGACTACTCAAATGTAGCATAAAATACAAATTTCTGATCAGTCAAGGAAATTATAACAACAGTTATTTTGGACCCAGTTGTGTTCATGGACTAATTTAACATATATGCATACAGTATCTAACTTTGTAGACATCATTGTATTGAATCACAAATGGCTTATGTTAATCTAATTAAAAAACTCTTAGTCAACTTGATTTTTCCTTTTGCTATTGTAAGTATTTACACTTACAGCAGCATTTAAGTATCAATTTACATATACTGAGCACTATGCAAACAATTTTATTGTCAAGTCACGTCCATAATCAAAGCAAAGCCTTGCTTTAAAGTGATTGACACATACAAACTCACATAGCTCTGTGGAAATTAAACAAGCCTGTGAAAGCACTCCAAAGTATTTTATGAAACTCTGGTTCTTTCATCTTCTCTTGCTGCATTTTCTGTACTGCTTGTTTGTTTGTTTTTTGTTACTAAGGGTAAATTCAAGAAAATAAATTTTTCTTCCTTCCATCTCATTATCTTCTGCTATACTTAGAAAAGAAAACCAAGTATCCTTCAAGATTTTTTAATAAGGTGTTGGCTGATCTGAGATGGCAATACAAAGAAATATTTGAAGAGGAGCAAAGCATTTCAAATTAATATTGACAAGGAGGAAACTGTTAATACTCAGGTTAATTCAAGGACTCAAACTGCTGCTGAATTCTGTTCCCAAAGAGCTCAGATAAGACATCAGATCTCTTATTTTATTTCAGCTATAATTCGGGCGAAAATCATACAAGTTTAAGAGAACAGATATTGTGCTCTATTTGTCCATTCACTCAGGCGTGACAGGACAGAATACAGACTGGGACAATGTAGGATAAATACCATTAAGTAAATTGCCACTGTTCATGAGCTGATTCTCAAAAGCCACCTCCCATTCAAAGAGCAGACTGCACACTAACAGAATAGAACAGAAGAAAAAAATTTTTCTTATTTTTCTTCGAAGTGATGAGCTTATAGAAAAAAAATGGCTGGAATTAACTCCATTATCTGGCAAAGAGCTTTCCATTGGTTTATACAGATAACATACTGGGCTCAGAAAGAGCACGTCAATTCTCCAAACTGGAAATGCCCTAACTTGCATTTTAACATGCAAACCAGAGGACCTACAGAGCCTCCTCCTCCACAGTACACAGGGCTAATTACAATAGTAGTAACCAATGCAGCTGATACCTGATTTTACATTTCATTTAACTCTGCTGATTGCAAATCCAAATTTAAAATATATAGATAGTAATCACTCTGTAGTTCGATAGCAATGCAATAGATTTGCTAACTGTAAAGAGTCAATCACTGTGCTAAATAGGTAAACAACAAATATGACTTTTTCCCCCCATTATCAGTATTTGGTTGTTGGAGTAGGTCCAGAGGAGGCCACGAAGCTGATCAGGGGGCTGAAGCACCTCTCCTGTGAAGACAGGCTGAGAGAGCTGGGGTTTTTCAGCCTAGAGAAGAGAGGACCCTGGGGAGACCTTAGAGCAGCCTTCCAGTTCCTGAAGGGACCCTACAAGAGAGATGGAGAGGGACTATTTACACAGGCATAGAGTGGCAGGACAAGGCGAAATGGCTTTCAACTGAAAGAGGGTAGATTAAGATCAGATATAAGGAAGAAATATTTCACTGTGAGAGTGGTGATGCACTGGAACAGGTTGCCCAGAGAAGCTGTGGATGCCCCATCCCTAGCAGTGTCTGAGGCCAGGTTGGATGGGGCTCTCTGAGCAACCTGATCAAGTGAAAGGTGTCCCTGCCTGGCAGGTGGGTTGGAATTTTAAGGTCCCTTCCAACCTTCTATGATTCCACGACTCTATGCTTTGTAAATGTTCATAATTTGCCAAGCTGATAGCTCATAGAACTCAGTAATTGCAATTCAGAATATCTACTCATTTTCTTAAAAAAAAAAAAATAGAAATTACAGAGTTTTATAGCATTTGAGCATCAAAAGAATCCAAAAAACCTGAGACTCATTTGTAATACTCTGCTGATGGCATTTCCTTGCAAGCAACATAACTGTGCTTCAAACTTCATTAATGTAACATGGAAAAAGGTACTTTCAGGACAACACCTTGAAAGACCAACACATACAGTATGTGACAAATGAGACAGCAAGTATGAGCTGGAGGGCCTGAGTGGCTTTGAATAATGCAGGCTGTAATACCCAACAGTCTTGCCATTGCTATACAAAAACTCCCGGGTGAACAAAACTGTGGTTTGGATGCTCCTACCCGATAAAATATTAAATGATTTGCTATTTTTTTCACTTGCACCTTTTTTTTCTTATTCTCACATCCCAGGCTAAGATCTGACTCACACTTAAAAGAATGTTACAGAAGTAATATTGAATTCTCCTTTAACACAAGAATTAGAAATGCCTCAGGTAAATTTAATAATGATCTGGTTTTAACTTAATATTTATTCCATCATAATTACCTTATTTTAGCACATCTACAACCTTCAAGAAGGATGAACGTGTTTGCAAAATACATATTAAAGACAGCCACCAATATGAAGACAGTGAATATTTTTGATTCACCTTGTCAAGACAATATGAACCAAGGTCCAGCTGGTCAAGGGAGCTGCTCAAGGGAATAGCTCACGGGAGTAGTGTCACTTTAACTCTATCTCTTGGAAGGGTTGAAGTGACACAGTTAGTCATACCCAAATAATACACTTGGTTTCTAGGAAGATGATTCAGGCTTTGAAACTCACTTTCACAGTGGCACCTGACCAAGTTGTGTGACTGCTTGGTGTCTATGTGATGAATTTCAAGCACATCAGTCCCATTTCCAAACCCTTCTCTGCCTGGTGCTGCTGTTCATCTCCAGTTTAATTGCCTCATTCATTCACTAACTGTGAACTTTGGGATCTCTCTTACATTTACAAAAGTCATAAATTCCAGGTTTTGTGCTCAGTGTCTAGGTCCTGCAATGAACAGAAGAACAACTTCTAGTCCTCCTGGGAACCTGCATCTTCCAGTACTCTCATGTTCCTCCAGGAAATCACTGCATTCAAGTCTTACAAATGAGGAAATGTTTTGATTTGCAACCCTCAGCATTCATACTCCCTGTCTGTCTGCAAATGCAATAGCCACTGAAATGAACTAAAACAATGACAGCAAATATGTGACAAAACCATGTGAAACAATAAGGAAAATTAACTTCCAGCAGACACTGAGGGGAAATATAAGTGCAAGTTTACATGGAACATTATATTCTGTGTAAATCTCAAAATTGTTTTGAAGCTTTTTGTTTGATAAAGACCATATACGTCTCAAACATTTAGGTTATAGCAAAGTAGAGGAAGCAAACTGATACATTCTTAAAGGTAAAAACTAAGGATATGTTCCACATGCAATTTACTGGCAATGTTTTCCCACATTCCCACAAAGTTATTTACAAACCAATT
The DNA here is from genome assembly GCA_027886175.1 of Phylloscopus collybita. Classification (NCBI taxonomy): domain Eukaryota; kingdom Metazoa; phylum Chordata; class Aves; order Passeriformes; family Phylloscopidae; genus Phylloscopus; species Phylloscopus collybita. The sequence goes on along the minus strand of JAJNNQ010000026.1, from coordinate 31,907,710 downwards.
CTACTCCCCTTAAAATGGAATACACCTGTAAATAACATTGCACCAAAATAAGAACAAACTAGTGCACTTCAACCTGCAGCAATAATTAAATCAATGGACAACTACTCACTCATGATCTTCTCCATTGAACCACTATAAGATGATGCTGACAACCGATCAAATGCATCCTCACATTGACAGCACTATCCTCAAAATCACAAAGTGGTATATATACTCACATTTCTGGATTAATATGAGAAACTGCTTTATAAGAAGATTATTCATTTCCAAATTAGTGCATACAATCAAATTTCATGTAAAGCATTTACATTCACAGAGATTTGCCTCAGATGACAACTTTCATCCTTCTCATGTCTCATGTAGCATTCTGCATTTTTTGTAATTACAACAGAAAATGGATATTTCTGAGTGTATTGTAAAAGTGTAATTTCCAGACTAAGGTTTGTCAAATGCTTGTAGATGTAGAGTATGGGCATTGCATGTTTGGTTATTCTTAGGCCTGTACATCATCCACTTAGAATAATGAAAGCAGCTCTCTCATTAATCTTTGGCAAATACAAAAGAAATGAACACCATGCTTGCTAATAAACATGGATGCCCAGATCCTAGCGGGGCTTTCAGTTGATGAATTCCAGTGTCACAGCAGTCAAACCTGGTGAGCCTGGAACTTCACTATTCTCTCGGAAACATCACAGAGTATTTATAACCACAACACAGACAGAGACCTGTACTGGTGGCTCTGAGGAGAATGTGCATCCTGCAGACCCCAGAAGTCTGTGAAGACCCAGAGACACACCAGAGAAGCAATTTGGAGTCCTTACATTAAAAAAAAAAAAAAACAGGTGAGCGATGCAGGACAGAATTTCCAGAGATGAAAACAGGCCTTTTTGAGAGCTGAAAGCTGCGACCAGCACAGCAGCAGCCTTCACCACATCCTCATTACAGCATGGGCAGATCCAGAGAGAAAGGGATGCTCTCAGGCAAAGCTACAACCACGGGCTGAATCAGCAGTGTCAGGAGAAAGAACTGAGAGACACCTGGAACTGATGCCACGTCCAGGATAGGAAGAGTCTGTACAAACAGAAAAGACCTTCTTTGAAGTACAAGGGATCCAGCTGTGGATATGCCTAAAAATCAAAGAGATGACATATGCAGGGTATGGAATAATATTTAACTCAATTATTAGGTTCAAGAAAAAGGTATTTTTAAAATCCAGCATTGTATTCAAACAAGGAAAACAAAAACGAATATAAACTATCAGCCTACAAAAACCAAAGTCAAATCTACACAAAGCAAGTAAGAAAAAACTTTGAGGAACAACTTGAAGAAAGTATTAAAAAAAAAAAAAAAGAAAATAAAATACTATTCAGAGATTTAGAATCCAGACAGAAAGCTGGTAGGGCTAACAGATGTTCAGGCTATAAAAGGAGGGTTCAAGAAAGATAAGGTCAGAACACAAAAAATAAAGTACTTTTTCTCCATCTGGGTTCATAATGGAGGAGACTGTGACAGGTGGCTGGGTGCAATAAAAATTTTCTAAGAATTTCCAACTAAATTACTACAAATCAAAATAAACAAAGCATTTAGTCAACAATAAAATAAATACATTAGATAAGTAAAAAGCTGAGAGATGGTTATTTTAAAGGGAAATAATTTCTCAGGCATCTATGAGTGTTCTCTAAAGAACAAACTAACCTGGACAAGAAAGCAAACTGATAACCAGTGCGGGAAATCAAGGCACAGAAAATTCCCAAAATCTTGTGTATGCAGGCTCAAATACAGTAAAGAATACAGGGTTCAACGTGAGGCCTTGGAAAAGGCTTCCAAATTTAGAGACCGTAAACAAGAATGTGGGTTTGTAGTTTATACAGAGACATTTTAAGCTAGGTAGTGGAAAGTTTTAAAGTTTTAAAGTTAAGATACAGAAGTAGTTACAAAGGTAATAAGAAGTTTTAAGGTGTAGTTCTGTAGGATTGTGTGTCACTATACAATTGGATAAAAAGGTCTCCACTGCAGTGTGATACAGCTTAATTAGCCATTGGTGTGGAAGTTAATGTGTGGCAGTAGATTATTGGCTAATAAACCTTTAAAACCCCTTGTAACCTGCGGTCTTGTGACCACTGACCCCAAACTTGTGGTGTATGCGGTGAAGGCAATGAGACCGAGGCAATAAATAATACTTTAAACATCTCTCAGTGCTTCTCCTGTCTCTCTCAAAATCCCAGCAAACCAGATACCTGATTTCCAAAAGATCAGGCTGACATGATGTTAGAAGGAAGGGCCTTTTATGGAAACAGAAAATGTGTTTAAACACTGGTGAAAATTTGTAGTAAATCATCAATATTCACACGGGAAGGAAGTAATTAGTTGAGTCTTTCAGAGATCCAGTAGGAGACTGAAGCCAGAGAAAGCAATGAAGAGTGAGAAAACAGGCTTTACTGATGATGCTAAGCTAAGTCAAGATTCTGAAGGCTGGACTGGCTATAAAAAACTACATCTTATGACACTTGGTGATAAAATTGCAGCTGAAATAATTCCATGTAAATAAATGTAAAATAAATTGAGATACATTCCACCTTTATTAACAAAATGATGTGCTGATTCTAAGTCCTTGGAAATTTTATCTGGAAAAATTTTATCAGGAGCTTGGGGAAACAGGACACCCTTGCAAGCAGCAGTCTCAGAACCAACGTAAGAGAGCATTCTGCACAGGAATCCTCCTAATTTGAGTTTTAAGAAGGACTGACCAGAATATTACCTGAGCTCAGGACAGCCTTGTTGCAAGTTGGGGTAATATTCTGGAGACTTATCTCTATTTAACTCTATTCCGTTTTGGTTTGAATCACAGATTCCAGTGTTGGTCACTGTTGGAAGAGCTAAACCACAGCATTAGTCATGCAGGAAATGGATTATAATGCCATTTGCAATATTTTGCAAGAGTTTGAAATAGTCAGAGATGGTGAAGCAAGTATTACCATCTCTTTATAGATCACATGCTATGTTCATCTGCCGTACTGTCACCAAAATGTTACTACGCAAAAGGTATTAGAAAAAAACAAAAAACACCAGAATTTTGTTCATATTGTATTACACTGCAAAATTAATTATATTTTCATGCTAAATTTGAGATATATTATTTGAGATATAATACTATACTCTCAAACATTAGACATACATACAGAATTCTTGTATTTTAGTTCAAACATAATTCACTGTAATTTATTAAAAACGTATTTTTGAAGTACAGTTTGATCCACATATTAAGCTCTAAAGATGCAGTTTTGACAGTGCTCTGGAGTCATGTCTAGAGATTCTGTTCAGATGCACAGACACCAATTTATAACAGTGATGGCAATTAAATAAATTATATTCTTCATTTAAATAAATTATCATCCCTGAAAAATTAACTACAATCCATCTATGGCAGCATGTTTTCTTCTGCTATTCAGGAAGAGATGTCAATGTGCATTTTTTATTTTATCTAGACAGAATATGACAAATAAATTAATTCCTTGAGTTTCTTCAGACTGCAACTTATAAAAATAGGCTGAAGGCCTAATTCTACTCCTCTATTTGTCCAAGAATTTTCATATTTTTAGGACTAAGAAATGGATGCAATTTAATTAATAAGGATGTCACAGAATTATTGCTCAACACTGGTTATTTGGTCTGCTTCAGATGGAAAAAAAAAAACCAAGGAGAGTGAACAATGGGATTCTCTCTGTTTTTTCCTATTGATTTACTAAAAGCACAGTGATGAATGTTCTGACATATACTTTATAAGAATTAATCTAAAAAAGGTTATTATTCATCTCTTGCAACCTTGATTTTAAAAGATAGAACTTCATAGCCTTTCAGCGTATATTCACACTTAGTAGCTAAATTGAAAATCATATAATTGTGAAATAGCCTTTTCAAGTATTAACACTAATTAAAATTCCTTTTTTACTTTGTTACTGAAAACCATCAAAATTATTTACAATATGACAGAAAAAACATTTGTTATTAGATGTAGAGATCAAGGTTTGTCTTGATCAAGGTTTTTTAAATATTTATTCTACCTTTATAGAGTTTTGAGGCACTTATAGGCCACAGGTATGAGGTAGTTGGCAAACTCCTGAATAATTATTTTTGAGAGGTGTTTATAAAGCGATGAAGAACTATCTATTATTAACATTAAAACAAATTGGTTTATATAAAAGTAGAAGACATGGAGGAGATAAGAAATGAGTCAAAAAGAGAGTCAGGGCTGTTTACAGCACAGGATTTATGGAAAGTCTTCAGAAAACATGGCAAAATATTCTTTTACTATCACAATTACTGTTAATTTGCACAATCTGAGTCTGCAGCATACTTTGGCAAAAAAATGTACGTCATTACATAAAATTAATGAAACATTCAGTGTACTCAGTTTCTCCTAATTTTCATATAAATGGTTTCAAAGTGCTCTTGTAAACTTCTAAATGACAACTTTCACAGCTAATCAATATTTTTTGTTTTACACTAAAAGAGATTTTTAAATACCACTGTCAGTAGACCCATGTGCATACAAATAAGTCCTTGTATCTTAAATTAACTCCATCAAAGATTCTTTACTGTAACCTCTCATTTTTTTATAAGTAGAGCACAGTCCCCATTGACCTGAAAACTAGAAGTAATCAATGTGCCAATGTCTCCAAGCAAAATTTAGTACAGCATTTCTGAAAACAAATCAAGCTCTAAGCAGAAACAGTAATTTATAAGGAACTATGAATACCTTCCCATTCTATACAAAATGATTCCTTACAACTGAGATTTCTCTGTACTACTGGAAAATACAAGCCAGGAAAAAAATTGATTAAAAAGATGCTGGGTATGTTTTCCCTTTTAAGTATTTTCATTCTTAGCTCTTTGTCTCAGCCAGTTTCACTAGCAGTTCTAATTACTGCATTTAGTTAATTACTATGAATCCTTACTTGTTTAAAGTGATTGCACACATCTAATCAGATCAGTTTTCTTTCAGGTGACATGGTATTTTTCAATCCCATTATTCTGTTAAAAAAAAAAAAAAGCCCACTACCTATTTAAAGTATTAAGATAGAATACTATTTAGGACAAACTTCAGAAATAAAAACTGCTCTAGCCTTGCCAAAGAATTGATTTCTGTTTAAATCTATTTATTCTCCTTTGGCACAATCAAAATTAGCTCATATAGATATATTCAAGGAAGTTATAAATTGCCAGGACTTTGTGAGAGATATTATACTGGGGAGCAGTGTCCCAAAGGAAATAGTGAATGAACCATAAACTGGAGAATTAACAACTTTAAGCTGACTAAAATACACGTTATTAGATATGCAACACAGGACTGTTCTCCATGTTTCAAATGTCGATGTTGATGCATTACATCTCATTTAATTCAAAATAATTGCAATGCAATCACCACGCTGCCATTTGGATTATGTGTCTGCACAGATTTCAAGAACCCATTTCCATTTCTCCACTCTGGCACAAGTGGGCAGAGGAATTGCTCTCGGTTCCATGGTCAAGCAGCTCTTGCTTCTGCTTGGACTTTGGAAGTTATTAAGCCAATTTTGGCCAAGCAGAGATGGTTGCACAGGCAGCATATCTGCACAACACAGTGTCAGGAGACAAACCCAGCACTACAGCTGGACATTGGTAATGCCAGAGTCATTACAATGTTCAGGCAATGCCTTGGGCCAGTCAATGAGCCCTCTCCAACAATCTCCTAAGTAGTCCTTGGGAATGAACTGGGACAGGAGTGATTTCCAAGATGCATTTTTAACGAAGTCATCTTTTTACAGAGACAGGAGATGCAATGCTAAGGACGTGGCTAGACCGTGCCAGCAGGCTGCAGAGCCAGCAGGCACTGGCACTGCTGGACTTGCCACATCTGCTTTCTCAAATCCGAGAGCAAAGTATTTATCATCTCTGCTGTCCTAAAGCTTCATCTTGATTAGATTAACGTTGTAAGACTCTTAAAAACCTGTGACATGTTTGCATTAAAACAGAATTTCCTACAAAGTCATTCAGTGTTTCAGATATTATACATAAATATTAATCAGTTAAAACTCTTTCTCTGTAAGGCTGAGACAAGACTATTGATTACTATTATAATGCTAAAAGTGGGAGGGCATGAATTTCTTCTTTCTGTGACCTTCCCCTTTCTACCCAGCTAAGCCAACCACCATGTTACTGGTAGCAGCAGACTGAAAAATCAATTTAGAGTGCATCACCAAACCTAAGGAGTTTTGCCTAACCGATTTTACAAATACTTGGTAATGAAATACACTATCTTATTAAAATCAAGGATTATGTGAAACGAAAAATACAGAATCCAGTACCAAACACAAATAGAGGCAAAGACAAAGAATTCTATGGGTCAAATGAATGCTAATTAATGTATCTCAGGAAAAAAAAATGAAGCAATATTTCACAATATCTGAAGGATGTATATTAAACTTATTATAAATATCAGAATCAACCTGCTAGAAATATTTAGATGATTCTGGAAAACTGTGTAGCAGTATATTTTGTCTTCCATATGTGCTGGATATAGTTATTCTCAAGATACTCATAAAGAAACATAGAAACCATGGGATGGAAAATTAAGTTTCTTATCATGGACTATACCCAGGACAAGGGTTAAGGAAGAAGATAACGTTAAGAGATGGATGCTTCTCAAGGAAAAGAGCCTTACTTTGGTCTGGACTTCCAAAGGAACACAGTGAAATTTTGGCTGCATCAGATCACCTGTGAAAAGTGCTATAAGTCCACACTTATACACACTTAGGCAATCATGGAAAGACACAAATGGCACAGGAAAGTACCACAACACTGAAAGAAACAGCAGCTGCAGAGCAAACTGCCTGCAGCAAAGGCTGCAGGTGGAAGGCTGAGCCCAGCACTCATGAAGGTGTTGCACCTAGTGCAGCCTGGCACTCATATCAGCTATCACTGCACACAGTGCTACTCAAATATACACCTGAGACAGCCATTCTGGGGACACCTCACACCTCAGGATCATGTGTTCCATCACATCTTCTCTGTATTTAAAAAGGCAAAGAAAATCTAGCATAAACAACTGCTAGATGAGCCATGGAAGAAGGTGCTAGTTAAAAGACTGAGGCTTTGTTTACACTGTTATTAAAAATGTATTTAAAACAAATTATGAAGTGGAGTAGTTAAATTGCACTTAGTTCTTGTTTGGACACATTTACTCAAAATTGATGTGGTCCTAATTTGAATTAACTTCTGAACCAAATAAATGTAGAACTAATTGGGACAACAAAATTCATTGCACTTAATTGTCCTAAGAATCCCTGAGCAAACATACTTCCTTAATGCCAAGTGTAGAAATCTAAATCTTATGCCTTTTTTTTTTTAAACACAGAGACACTGAACACCTTATAAACCCTTACAGACACTGAAATCAAGGCTGTCTATTGATCAGGGGGGATAATTCTGCAGTACTGAATGACAAATTAACTGTTTTTCAAAGATAAAGTATCCCCTTTCCACAAGAGCTAACTGGGGAACTTTTCAGCCAGATGGTAGAAATTTCATGGAGTTACGCTGTGCAACAGAAAATATTTGCGAAAAAATTAATTTCAGAACTCGCTGCTGTACCAACTGTAGGGTTAGCCAGATTCCTTAACATTTTTTCATATTCACCATATTAACCTCTCCCAAATTCAGAAGCATCAAATATTTTGTTTAAATAAATACTTCTCCAGTAAAACAACATAATTATTGAGATGAAGACACTTTAACATAAGGCAAGCATGCTGTGAGGGAATCAAGCAGCATTAATGGAACTTTTAGGAAGAAAAATTTATTTGCAGTAAATAAGGAAGCAGAGGTACTGCTATGATACCTTAAGCTTAAAAAATACACCACTCTCTTTCAAGCAGCTCACATCCTATAAAAACCTGATTACCTGCACTGTGCTCCTTAAAGAGCATGATTTTCATGACCAAGCAAATAATTATAAATGTTTGCTTTCTTTACTAACAGGGGTCTCATGATACTTAGAGAAAAAAATGTTAAACTGCAAATAGGATCTCCTCCCATGAAAATGGAAACAAAACCTGTCAATATGCCATAATGAAGGCTACTATGAAAATGTTTTTAAAAAGCAAATTATCTATGAAGTCTTTTCTTATTTCTTATTAACCACATTTTACACCACTTTGGGAAATCTAGGTTTTGTGTCAATTCTAATACTTTCTAAAAATTTATTCAAAGTAACTTTTAAAAAAATTATCAAAATAAGTAACTTCTGCGTTATTAGAAATTCCTTTTTTTTCTTCTGAGTAAAGAAAAAAAAAGTGAAACTCAATTATTAAATTAAAAGTAGTTTATAATCCATTACTCGCATATTTTAAGAAGGCTCATGATTTGAAAAATTATTTGAAATTTTATTTTCTTTTCTTTAGGTTTAAAGTTTGTATTATTTGACATTATTTACAAGTTTATTAATTTAAATTACATCTGAGATATTTCCTTAACGTATCTTCTTCTTCTCCAAGAAACATGTTTCAACCTGTACTTGTTAGAAGCTGTCACAACTCAACTACTACAACAAACGTATTTCAAATACATTTTTGTTCCATGTTCTCAGACAAAAATAATGTATTGCTATGAATGATCTAATAAGTTTTAAATGCAACTATGAAACAACTTAGAAAAATGTTTCAATATTTTTAAAAAGTAATCTAAGTAGCCTCCAAAATAAGAGAAATACTTTTTAGGAATTACAGAGTGCACAATGACACCGAACTGGGAATGCAGCTGACTCTCCTGGGGGACAAGAGGCTTGCAGAGGGGTCTAGATAGATTGGAGCACTGGGGTATGATTAATGGCATGAAATTTAACAAACCAAAATGGCTTCTGCACTTGGAACGAAGTAATGCTGGTCACAGGTACAAACTAGGAGAGGAGTGGCTGGAGAGAAGCACTGCAGATCTGTGGGTGCTGGTCAGCAGCAGGCTCAGCATCAGTCAGCAGTGAGCCTGGGCAGGCAGGAGGGCAAACCCATCCTGGGGTGCATCAAACACAGCACTGGCAGCCAGTCAGGAAAGGTGACCATCCTCTGCTGCACTCAGTACTGGTGCAGTGTCGAGAACTGTGTGCAGTTCTGGGCCTTAGTTTAAGAAAGATGTGAGGGTCTTTGAAGTGTCCAGAGGAGGGCAACAAAGCTGGTGGCTGGGATGTCTTAAAAGGAGCGACTGAGGACTTTGGGATTGTCAAGCTTGGAGGAAAGGAGGCTGAAGAGTGACCTCATTGTTCTGTACAGCTTCCAGACAAGATGAAATAGAAAGGGAGGTTGTGAGCTCTTCTCCCTGGTATCCAGTAACAGGACCCATGGGAATGACTCAAAGCTGTGCCACAGGTGGTTTTGACTAGACATCAGGTAGCATTTCTTTACCAAGAAATGGAACAGTGTAGGAGCTTGATGCTCCAAAGCAACAGATCCTTCTTCTGAAAACTGTCCAAAACAGCTGGACATGCTGTTCAGTAATCCTAATTCATTAAACCTTTCCTTCTTTGTATGAAGGGGTATTTTCAATACAAGCATGTTTAACCAGATACCAGACAATATAAAAGCCAGTAATTTGTGAAGGAACTATTTTATTGTAACGCCAATGATTATCATAGAATCAGTTAGATTGGAAATGACCTCCACAATCATTGAGTCTAACCTCTGACCAAACACTACCATGCCAAATTGACCATAGCACTAAGTGCCATGTCCAATAATTTCTTGAAGACTTCCAAGGATACTGACTCCATCATTTCCCTGGACAATTCCAATGCTTAAGAACACTTTCTGTGAAAAAATTCTTCCTGATGTCCAACCTGAACCTCCCCTGGCACAACTTGTGGACACTTCCTTTTGGTTCTATCATTGGCTGCTTGGGGAAGAGGCTGATCTGCGAGAGGCCCAGAACTAGACACAGTACTGAACGTGCAGCCTCACCAGTGTCAAGCACAGAGTGAAAATTATTTTAATACAGCAATACAAGATAAAGTGCCATCATTTAAATGTACATAAAACAGACATTCAGCTGTTCATGGCCATTAAAATGAATTAATGTTCAAGATCTTTCATAAGAGATCTTGAAATCAAGAGGAGATCTGTAATAGGAGAGATCCTTTTAACAGAACAGTATCTGTTTATGTACTCTTTTTGCCAACATTTCATTTTCTCCTTCAGCCCAGAGTGCTACACTAAAACCTGTGCTATCTCCAAATACCAGACAGTTGCTACTAATCAGTTCCTGGGGTGATGCCACTGAATGGTCTTGCTGATTTACACAGCAGAATTTGGTTCCTTCTACACCTGCTCCCCACTGCCTCAGTGGCCTTAGGCAAACTGTCACTGGTGAAATCCATCATGCATTACAAACCCACCGTGGGGTAGGAGAAGACTGAGCAGTAACTTCTGCTTATCCTCCAACTAAGCCCTCAGCAACGAGAGTCCTGGCAGAATGAGAATCTTGATGCACTGACACCCAATCTCAACTAACAAAGAGGGAATGTACTATTACTTCAAATAATTCTACAATTAAAATATGTGTTCTAAAGCATTTTGAATTGTATTTCTGGTTTGGAAAGACAGGTATCTGCCAGGGAAAACTCGGGTTTCCCTTAGAATGGAGAATGTAAACCCCTCATCCCCGCCAAATTATAATTTTGCAATCAAGGGCTTTCAGGCAAAGATTTGGGAATAGGAATAACAGTTCTTTACTAGGAATATTAACAATACAAATGTAGTAGAAAAAAAAAAAAAACCCACAAAAACCAAAAAAAACAAACCACCCAACCAAACCAGCAAACAAACAACAATTTTGGAAAACTCTGACAGAGTCAGAGCTACAACCTGACACCCTGTTGGTCAGGGTGTTGGAAGCAGTCCAAAAGTGAGTCCTCCTGGAGTAGCAGATGTGGTTCTGGTGGAGTAGAGATGATCCTGTAGAACAAGGGTGGTGAGAAGGGGTCCAGTCTTCCTCCCAGAAACTGGGTGAAGCTAGAGGCCTTCCTGTTCCTGTGGCTCAGTTTTATCCAGGTAGGAATGGTTGGCTCCCCCCACTGGGTGGAGCATCTCACAATAGGATGATGGAATGTGGATGTGTTAGTTTGGGGAGGTGTTAATAGCAGAAATATCGCCCTGGAGGGAGGACCGGTGGTGAAAGAGGTAAGAAACATTGCCCTACCGAGTTTTAACAGTTGGCCCATCATCAAAAGGCATCCACCCAGAGCCACAAGAGATAAAGAAAAACATCTCCCCATCTGCTTTCAACAAATGAAATAGAATACACACCCCTGGCTCCACAACCCAACACAATTTCCATAGTACTTCCCAGGAAAGGCATGTTCAGGACCATTACACACAAATTCATACACAGAGCTTGATCTAAAGATTTGTTCAGATACTCAGCACTACATGGGATCTTCCTTGGTGCCACTTACAATCCAAAGGTACTGCCTACCAAAAGCATCAGTTTCATGCTTTCTCTGTGAATCTACATTTAAGGCTATGACCTACTTCTAAAACTGCAGTATAATCTGAATCACGTCACAACCACATTTCTACAGACACAAGAAGGATGCTGAGAAGGCCAAGGACAAGGTTTGATGCTTCATGAGCCTGAGCTCTCTGGGGCAAGGCATGCACATCGAGGGCTGTTCTGTAGCCTGGAAGACTTCTACCCTGTATGGGATCTTCTGTATATTCTTCTACTTCTTCTCTGCCATTTGAGCAACAGTACCACTAACAAAGACAGTGATCATCAGAGTTTAGAATGGAAACTGCAGAACAACTCAATCAATAGGTTCCTAGTCCAGTATACTATTACAAATTGACTCACAAGAAAATTTAAATTCTCTGCTGTAACAAAGTGCATATGCACATATAACAACACACAGAGATAAAAACTGTAGAAATTAACCTGATTTTTAAACATGCTGCTTTAAATATGGGACCTGGTGATAATGTAAATACTGGAAAATATATGTATCAGTGCTGAATTTTCACACAGCAAAAGAGTTACTGGAAATAATTTCATAAACTGTTTGAAGGCATTAATTTCATTTTTTAATCTGAAGAAGAATTTTCCTTTTTCATGTAAGATAATACTAGATGACAAAGATTTGTCACAGAAGGCATTTAATCTCATGTAAACTGATCAGTTTTATGGAATTTGCACAGAACATAAGCCAAATAAATCTTTCAATATTTGCTGAATTGAAAACCAATAGAAATTACATTTTGGTAAAATACTGTCCTGTTGCCAAGTCAAAAACAAGTCAGGAAACATTTGATAATTTAACAGTATGGTCAGTTTGGCTCAAGTGCCTGACAATATCCTCTAGCACTTACTCATATAACAGATTAGTTCTGGCTGAAGAGACAGTTCTTACTGGTGGGGCTTAAATAAGTCTTTTAAGTTATTCCAGAGTCCATTGGCATAATCTCGTGCTCAAACATGCTGATATCCCAAGCTCCTTTATCCCAAGAGAACTTGACAGTTGGTAGTAAAAATTAGGAGAAAAATATGAATCTTTTAGAAATCAAAGATCATCAGACTTGTCTTTGGTATTCAGCAGCTTTTTCCTCATTATATCAAGAACCACCCAGACAAAATTCATGTGTCTGTTTTCAAGTCACACTTGTTTGACATGTGCACAAAGAGATTAACACAAGGTCTGAAGTACTGCATAACCTGATATTAACTGCTGTTAAAAAGTATTAAAAGTAATAAATATTAAAAATAATAAATAATAAATGCTGGCATAGTAGGCATTATAAACACATTTTTCAGATTTTGATTAATGATTGTCAATTATTAAGTTCCTATTAGGAACTTAGCATTTCTTAATATCTAAAAAAACTCACCACCCCTTCTTCTGACCAACCTATATAGTAATCTTAATATGTGGCTAATGGATCTTATGTTCCACAACACATAGCTTGGTTAAAAAAATAAAACACAACTTCTAGAACACCCAACAAGAAGTCATGGATTCTAACAACTCCACAAAGAATACTTTTTCAAAAACTATACATGATAGACGTGCTATTAATGTATAAATAATTTAGCACGAGGAAAAGCTGTTAGTATATCTTCAGCCAATACAGATGTCAAAATTTCAAGAGAAAAAATATACATGTACACTGTTACTAATTGAAAGCAATCAATGGAAGGAAAGAATGCAGTCAGGCAGGTCTTCATTTCAATGATTTTTTTTTAACAAAGATTTGGGTTTTCCAAACTGGTTTAGGGTTTTTCTTTTCCAAACAGAGTAAAAAATAGCTGTCTCTGCCAATTAGGTAACAGAATTGATGCATAGTCACTCATACATAGTCCTAGAAATGATCACCAGCTGTGCAAAACCCCTCACACTATTAACTGGAACAATCTCTGAACAAAATAAGTATTTTACAAAAATCTTCTCAAATTGATCTGCTGATTGCCATGAAATGCAGTGGTGCATTATTTTATTTGCCTCTTGATTGTTAATGGTTTGTTCTATGTACCTCAGTTCAATCCCCAGTTTGGTTTATTCCACTGTTGTATCCCCTCTTCTGCCACGTCAATCTCTGTTCCCCCTGCCTCTCAGACCTGTCAATCCTGACACTGCCTCCCCCCTGCCTCTGGAACCTTCTGGGGAGAGCGTCGAGTGATTGGCCAGGTGTTAGGGGTCCTCCCCCCTCCCCCCAGGGGATTGGTCCCCTCTCCTGTCTCTCACCCCTGGAGCATCTCCCTGATTGGTTCCTTTCCCCCTGTTCCTCCCCGGTATTAAAGCAACAGGCACTGAGCAGTCCCCGCCTTGCCTGGGGAGACCCTCTGAGGTGACATTGCTCCCTCGCTCAGGGATTCCAATAAACCTTATTGATAATCCCCGCAAGGGCCTCCTTTCATCATTTCCTTCGCCATCGTCACACTGCTGCTAGAAGGACCCGGCGGAGCAGAGCCGGGGCGGCGGGGGCAAGCCAAAGCAAGCGGGACAACACCGTCTCTCAGAGCCCCCGCAGCTTCAATGAAATAATTCTACTCTGATTCATTAATAATTGTATGGAAAGTCTCAGTATCTGTAAAGAATACTTGTAACATTCACCTGCTGTTTGAGACTCTCCTATGACCAACCAGGTGGGTGTGTGCAGTGTGAACTTTTAGCCTCAGTTCAGCTAAAAAATACAATAATCTAGATTTCATTAAGTAAAGCATACTGATAAGTGAGTGACTGCTAAAAGCATATACTGTGGCTAATTAGGAGTACAATATATAGTAATTTTTTCCTAGCTGGACAAAACTGTGCTTTGTTTACTTTAGTATGTTAATAATTGTGAATTTCACAAATGTTACCTTTACAAGAAACAGTCTTAGAGGCTAGTAAGCAAGTTGTAGTCATCAGAACTATGTACTTGTTTTTCTGAAAACGCCCAAAACGTTTTAAAAATGCTCATAAATTTGTTTTTTCTAGGAATATGAAACAAGCAAAAAGGAAAAGGGCCTGTAGCAATGAAAATTGAAAAAATCCCACCTTCACCTGGCCTATTGAATTGAATTTAAAAGGTGTAATTCTGACGGGAAATACCCTTTGCTATGCTGTCATTATGGTGATGCACAAACAAAATGCTGATTGCATGCCTCTGCATTAGTAGTATCACTGTACACTCACTGTGCGTGGGAGCATCATTATGGCTAAGAGGAAATGGCTATTTCCATCAGCTGGAAAACAAATTACTGATACAGAAGGTCACTACTAAGTATAGCAGGACTATTTTTATGTTGCTGAACTTCTACAGAGAAACCAACACCATCCAGTGCAAAAGTCTCAGCTACATTCTGAATTAGTAATTGACAAGAAACTATTAAAAACTTCACAACATCTGAGAATTTCCTCTGAAAATCATTTTTTGAACCTACAATACAAAAATATATAATGTGCAACTCAAACTTGCCGGTTCAATACTATTTATTGTATTCTAAAAATGCCTTAATACGAGATAGGATCATAGATTTCTCTGTGGTAAGGGAGAGAAAGAAGAGCAGACACTATGTTGCATTGTTATTCTATCCAAGTAACATGAAAATCAGTTTCAACAGAAGATCTTCCAAAGAAGCCTAATTATGAACGTGTAGGGACCCCCACTACTATTTCTTTAGAAGCAATTTACTTTCCATATCTTTTCCTCAATCACCTGCACAGGGTTACCTGTAGAGCTACCAGAAGGTAGCAAAAAATTGACAGTATGAAGAATGCATTTGCTAACAGGGAATTTACATACCCATAGCTCATGCATCATCACAGCTTACCCAGGCTTTAATGACTCCTCTGAACTGACAAGATGAGGATGCTCACACTCTGTGGGACTAATCAGAAGCAGCAAAATGCTTCAGTGACCACAATTCAACTGAAAATTGCATAAGTGGTTTTCTTGCTTTAAAGACAAATGGCGAGTTTAGCTTAACACCCACTGAAACAAACCCTATTAAGAAGGCATTGAAGGTACGAGGAACTATTAAAATACTACTACTACTACTACTAATTTATTATTTAAAAAAAGAGAAAAAAATATTTGTGGAAAAGAGTTCTAAAGTTTATACAGAGGAACTAAATATTACACAGAATGAAATATTACGTAGAATGTTTAATAAGTATTTCATATTTAAACTAAATATTACGTAGTCCTGCTGCTGCATTGATTCTCCTGTAATAATGGGAGATCATTGTACAAGATGGAAATTTCTGTGATATGCCATAATGTGACAGACTAATAGTCAACAATTCTTTCTAGGCTCAAAATGGAATGAGGACAGTTCATTCTTGCTGTATCAGTTTAACATATCAAGTGCTGAAAATTATATCTTTATTTCTCCAAAATGGAATTATGTCTCATTTGTTATAATCAAACAGAGAATAAAAAGCATGTCAAGCTATAAGAGATTGCTAAAAATGTATTTTTAAAAAAGACATTATTTTCAAGGTTAGTAACTACTCAGTGGATCAGTCTGCTTGGGAGAAAATTATTTTAGCATGGCTTAAAAAGCAGGACTCACAAGCTGTGAGACCAAGAGTCATGAAACTATCCAGAGGATAGGAAATTCCTGCTACTGGCTTCTATCCACTAAGTATTTCTTTAGCAACACCGTCATTTTCTCTTTGATCTGCCCTACTTAGAAAGGCAGCAACTTTTAAGTCACCAAATCTTTATGGGGCACTAAAACAGACAGGCAATTTTTAGCTGACCTCGGTTTCAGAGGGCATATAGACCAAACCCATTCAGATGCTTCTTGAACAGCCATCAGTGCAAATTGCAGGTGCAGTTGAGAAGTGACATATGGCCTCCTAGTATTTCCACAAATATGCTGCTACTGCAACAATAAATCTTTAAAAGGCATTGCTAAATCTGTACGAGGTCTTGGACGTATTGATGTTTATAAATCTGCAAGATTTGATTGAAAGAAATATACCAGTGTTCTAATCTCCAACCCACAAATTACTTTCCATTGAAGCAATGTAGTGATTTCTTTTTCCAGAACTATAAAAACTTATGAATAATAAATCACATAAAAATCTTGGACAGAAATATTATTTTTTTTTCTGCCTTCTTTCTTATACGTAAAGAAACAATATCAAATGTTGTTCCTGTTACCTGGGAGAGTCATATTTATCTGTCAAAGAACACTTGTTTAATCACTGTGGACTTAAAAAGGGAAAGAAACTAAGGAGAGAAAGATGGGAAAATCCAGGCTGATTAAAAAATGGAGAAGCGTATAGAGTGAACAGCTCAGCGTCAAATTCCGCCCCCCCTCTGCCCATCTTCATGTGTTAACTTCCGTTAACACTAAATGGATTCAGTTTTTATCCACATTTCCCTAAACAAACTGGTCTAGTGACGGTGCAAAAACATGGTTCCTAAGTCATCTACTACAGTTTGAGGGCTATCCCGCAGTGACCACAAAGATGTCTGGTGCTTTCCTCCAGTAGATGTGTAATTCACTTGGACAACAAATGCTGAGATGCCAGAAAAACAAACAAACAAACAAACAAAACCAAACACAAAAACACACAAACAACAACAAAAAAAACACACACACAAACCCACCTCTGAACCTAGAATGAAGAGATGCTAGCATATCATTCTGCAATATGAAAGCATTTTCGTAACAAAACCTGAAGTGCATTAGGGAGAATGATACAGAAAATACAGTCATTGCAAGTACTGCATTATATAAGATAAATTTAAATATATTAGCCAATAAAGTAAAGAAATGATAAAACACCTATTGTGATCTTCACCAGCGTTAACACACAGATTATTCAGCATTTTGATTCTTTTGATTAGTTATCTAACAATAAAGCAAGAGTCATTCCCACAAAAAAATATAGAACTTACAGAGAAAATCTGGCAGGGATGTCAACACCTTCTTGTATATTTATGAAACAGATTTAACAACTGTACTGTTATATAAGGATATGCTGTTTGCATTTCATAACATTTTTCATAGGTTTGGGGTTTTGTTTAATAATTTTCCACTAATAATCCTGAGGAAACATATTCAATTACACTGATTATTTGCATGGTTAAGAGCATGTAAGGTTTTTTCCTATTGCATTTAATTTTCTGTGCTTTAAGTGAACAAATGTCAGTTACACATGTACTAATGACATAGATCCTATTCTAATAACTCTATGAAGCCAGTGGTGTTTTAAGCAAACTGTTAGCACTGACATACTTAGTGGAGACATTCAGTTACAGCCTACAAGCAACACAAATATTGGAGCAAGTCATCTCAGGATATCCACATGCTTGGCTGGAAGAATTACTATGTCTTCATATGCTATCTGACACTACAGGAATAAGCCAAGAAAAAAGTAGAGTCTCTCAGGGGGAAAAGTCCATTTTTGGACATGTTAGAATTCAACTCCAAGGTGAGCTATATGAGATACAACCCTAATGATCATGGCTTTTGTCTGCAGGACCTGAGGTGGCACTACCCTATGCACAGCTTGGGTAGAAACATTCAAAATAACAACTGCACAAGGGTTATGTTTACCAAGTGAATTTTAGTACCTTCTAAAAATTAAATTTTGATGAAAATTATGTTTAAAAGACATACTAACAAGTAAAACTCTCATTTCTGATTTCTGCCATTTACATTCCATGTGAGTGAGAGGCAGGATTTTTAATAATTCAGGGGTGACAAGCCTCCGTGTGAAGAGAAGGATGGGGGTGTCAGGAACTAATAGGAGGGGAAGAACTCATGCATCTCTGAGGGGTCTGAAACTGGGAAACCTGTGATAGACAGAGTTTTGGAGGTCACTAAAGTGTTGCACTGACAGTACTCCTGAAAATGACAAATACAGTTCCTTAACAGAGGATGCATAAAATACTACAGTGAACAACACTGGAACAGAGTCAGAAGATAAATGTTATAAGACTATCAGTATATCCACAAATGCAGCTATATCCATGGACTACTGAATTCTTTACACTGTAATTTACCACATGTAGCTAAATTCCCAAAACCAGCCACAGATGCAACAATATTAGCCCCTGTATTATATATAATATAGGAATCTCTGAAATACCCATTTCTTCTTCTGGTTACAATAAATTATTAAGGCCTTAAAATTTAAAAAAACAAACAAACAAACAAATTTTTTTTTCATTTCCATAATGGTAAAAGTACCTGAAAAGAATGAAGGTGTCCATATGTAGGCTATGCATGGAAATGCTACAAATATTTAATCAGGACAGAATACCACATATTATATATGTGGTATGTATAGAAGAGAGTACTACACACAGAGTTCTACAATACTACAAGAATCCATATCATCTGCTGTTAGGAAAACATAAAAGAAGGGCAAAGTATCATAAAGAGACAAACTGGTCTATCTGAAATAGACAGATGGGAAGACAAGAGTATATGAAGGATAACTAACTAAAGGATGGACAAAACAAACACATAATCAATCAGGTGTCTGCTATATAATGAATACAGAAAGTAAAAGGGCAACACCTGTTAGGCAGTCTGCTGTCTATGAAGTTTACATGTAGCAAGAAGCCAAGAGAAAGACTGTGCCCTTGAAATTATTGGGACTGCATCTGGTCATGACTTGGCACTTCACATGCAAAGTACTGCTTAAGACTGTGCATTTCACACTTGCAATTTGCTATGGATAGGTATAGGCACATGTCTAGCAATATTTTTAAGTACATCTTAAAAGCAGGGAATGAACTTCCTTTAAACTGGGAGAAACCTGTGTGTAGATCACGAAACTAAAAACCCACCAGACACTTACCTATAGTGTCCTAACAGCTTGGAAAACCAATCATCCATGGTAGCTACTTTCCAGCAAGAGCATCATGAAACAGCCTTTAGAAATGCACAAAGGGATGCTAAGCTAGAGTATAAAAAGATCTGCAAAGGGAGAGACCTGCAGTAGTTGATTATCAGCTATTTAATGCTGAGGGGACAATTGCTGCTTTGGTTTGTGTGTCCTGTAACTCAGGAAAGCTGACGAAAATGTAATTCATTATGTATTACTCATCATATATTATTCATAGTTTCAGCTCCCACTGAATTCTAGTTTATGGCCTCAAAACCGGCAAATAACTGGCATTAGCAGTGGCCAGGGGTAGGTGAAGATATCACGCTCTCCCTGCACAGATGCAGAGCTGTGACCTGCCTGCTCACGAGTGCTACAAGGCACTCATGAGTGCCTGTGCCTCTTCCCCCTGCCAAAATCCATTCAGGTCTGCTGCTTACAACTGCCTGCACATGGAGGCAATGATGGGCTTGAGGGAGAAAAGGGGTGATTTTCAGTTTCCAGTTCTAGATTTCCCTAACCAGTGATATGAAAATATGTGGGGAGTTTTCACAGTCACACAGAATTGAGAAGGATATGTGGATCACTGAGTCTGAACACACACTTGTACTATACAGTAGTTCACAAAGTCTCTTTTTCCTACACACAAAAAGGCACAAAACAGTCAACAATGATCTATGATAGATTTAAATCCTAGAACAAAAGACCAAGAGCCAGAAACCATAGTATGCACAAGAGGAAGAAGAAAACAGCAGCTCTGAGAAAAAATACAACCATTAGAAAAATCTTCCAAAATATTTTAAAAGGGTTATGGAAATGATGCTGCCAGCCCTGCTGTATGTAATTTTAGCTCTTCATTTTGTATTACATCTGTTTTCAGCTCTAATAGCTGAAGTCTGTCACGCTGCAGTACATATTGATAACTCCTACCTTACAGAGTATATTGATATCAACCTAGAGTTGGCAAGACTACTTCTATAGCACATAGGGCTTGTACACTGTTATTTGAAAATAATGAAAAGGAAAAACTGCAAATACCCTTTGTTACTGGCACTTGTTATCCATTAAGCCTTTTTTATGGAATGTGGTTTTCAAAAGTGTCCTGTTACACACCTAAGAAAGAGACACTGACGCATTTCAGGACTTTTAAGACAGAAAAAGAGAAATATACAGTAGCAGTAAAGCAAAACTAAGAGGATACCTCACTTCAACAAGAGGTGGGAAGCTTTAAAAAAGAATCTAAGCTGTAAGACTTTAGGATGCACTGGTTTGTTAAACACTTGAGCTTCCTGTTTCAGTGTTCTTTGTTACCTCAAACTTCATCAAAGGGGTACAGCCTGAATTCTTCTGACTTTGAGTAGACTGTTCAGCGTAGTAAGATGAAAATTCTAATTTTTCAATATTTGTTATAATATTATTTCTAATACTTACAAAAAAGCTTCACCCCTTAATATAATGCATTGAATTTCAAAGGAAAATGATGGAAGAGATGTGTACAGGGGAGAAGAAAAGAAAACTGTCTTACACTACGTCCTAGGATGACAGAAAGACTGGAAGGTAATTTATGCAATCAACTCATCATTATGAGTAAGTATTTGAGTCTTTCTTTTCCTTGAAGACACTAATGGCATAGGTAAAACATTCAGGAATCCCCAAGAACTATGTATAATATGTACAATATGAGGTTGAACAGAGTGTACAAACTGGAGGTACTAAACAATTATTAAAAATCAACTGAAATAATCAAATCACTTCATTTGTATATCAGAATAGATGTCTGGCAGTCATGAATTCTGCTTGTTTCAAGGGGAGTATGAGCCAGGTGGTATTTGAAAGTCAGGGTAAAGATTGTTTCCCACAAAATTATCTGGTATAGATCAAAAATGAGTATTTCAATAAATATCCACCGCCTTGTGCTCCCAGTTAAGTGACAATAGATCCCTCCCCGTGTACTCTGGTTATACATGCTAACATGCTGTGTCAACTCCAGGGAATAAATATTGTGATACTGAACTGTTGTTCATTTATACTATTAAAGATTATTTGAAAATGCTGTTTCTATATCCTTGCTGCAGAGTCCTTGCATACTTTCTCTAGATTGCATGAGCACACCTGATGTTAGATATCATCTATGTATAGTAAGCTTAAGTTGTTTTCAGGCCATGGAATTAAGTATTATTGACATACACATTCCTATATGCATACTGCTCAATTATAGATAAAGAAATTACATTCCCTACATGCACTCACTATTATTTATAAAGCAGTAACATAAAAGTTAGAGACCAACATTTAAGCTTCTGCAGAAGTTAACAGGTTTTTTTCCTTATTTGTTTTGTATAATTACTATGCATTTCCTCAAAACATTAACAAGAGACAACTTTCTCTCCAACAAGAATGATAAATACAATGTATGTGACTCTATCACCCCATGATTAATAGGGTCTTTTTTATTCATGAAGTCAGATGTCAGACTCAGTAGAAAAATGTGTATCATCTTATATGTATTTATTCCAAAGCCTACTGAAATTGCTTTCCACTGCTACAGATGGATACAATAACAACCACTTTTCACTGTATTTTGAATTAACACAAGATGTATGTCAAATGATGACCTTAAACTTCCTGAGTTAAAAATTTCATTTAAAACTTGACAAATACACTGGATGCCAGAATAACACAGTAATAACAATTCCCATGAAGCCTACAACCTCTTCTAACCACACTCCTCAAAGAAAAATCCTTAATGCTTCAAAATAGCCACTGGCCTTCTGTTGCCTGGAAAGAAAAATTTTACAATTCTTTATTTTCTCATAATCTTTTAATTTTTAATGTTCTTTTAATTTAAGACCAGTATACTATTTTCCTTTACAACTTACTGCAAAGTTAGTTGACAATAATTATGGGAAGTACTGTTACTTCTATTCTTCTGTAAATTTCAAAGAATATTCCCCCTGTCACTCAGGAAAAATTTAGGATGGGCCCAAAACAGAGTACCTCATTTTCCCTCTAAGTTATATAATAGTAATAAATGAGTTTTACAGAAACATTACAATTTTAAAAAATGCCTAAAAAATTAAGGTGAGCAATTAATAGGTGTATCACAGTATCACATATATCTTCTGGGTCCTGTATGTGCTGGTTTTCATTGTAGGCCATTGTACCAGCTGATAAACCACCAACTTCAACTCAGCTCATTTCGCAAATAATTAACAAACTACAGTGGCTGCAAAATCAAGAAACTTGAAGAGAAAGTGAAGAGCAGTTATACATTAGTGAATCGAAGTCTATATATTTTCACCATTCAAGCCCTGAACGACGTATTGGATATTTCTGACACACTTCTTACATACAGATATAGCACCAGACTGAAATAGTCTGTGTTTTCTCCTGATTTCCCTAGTTAAAAAAGTATGAAGGAGGCAATTATTGAGAAAATGAGAAAGTGTACTCACTGAAGAAAAAACAATTACTTATAATTTATTCATTATGTTAGAGACTCTATTTTTCAACAAATTTCAGGTTACTTTAATTAGTAGAATAAGGCCTTGATGCTACAATTATTTCTTTCAGGCAGAAATTAACTGTTGAAGAGAGTGTGTTCACAAAAAGCTTGAAGAGTAACTCTCAGCAGACTCTACAGTATCCCTTTTTTTTTGCACTTTCCTTGCTCTAAGTGAAATCTTTATTCCAGAAAAAATAATCTATTTTTATACATCTGAAGAATGCTCCTAGTGTCTCCAGTAAAACTAAACAGATCACATAAAAATCTAAAATATATGCAAATCTTTGCAATGCCATCATCAAATTCCTAATATGCCATTAATCTCAAGCTGTTATACTTGAGAACTATTTATTTTTAATGTCACTTGAGACTAGTACCTGTTTCCACAGAGATCTCAATTAAATAAAAAAACCACGTGCCCAAAACCTAACAAACTTTGTTGTGGTTAGTGTCCTCGGCGACTCGTTTGCTCACTTCATGACATAAATGCAGTCTTCATGTACAAAGAGTACTATATAAAAGGTAACACTAGTGTTAGTACTTCTCTTCTTAAACATCATATATTTTAAACACAGAAATGTGATAAATGAGAAAAAGGTTCCTGCAGGCTACTTATCCAAATAGAAGTAATAATATGGACCATTACAGACGTAATCACTCCCTCTAAAAAACAAAGAGTAGTGATGACTGCAGGACACCTCATTATGGTCAGCTGGCAACAGAATTTCTGATTTAAGGGAAAAACTTCCTCAAAGTACTTCAAAACTGCCTAGTGATTTTTTCTTGTAAAAACGTGAGTCTGGTTTTGGGATGTTACATCCAAGATGTAGGTATCATGAATGTGATGTGTACTGGATGTGTCTATCATAGCTGCAAAAAAAAACAATTCAAATGCATCATTTAAAGAAAGGGGTGAGGGAGATAGGTAGAAAAAGACTACATTTTACATTGTTATAGCTATTTAATCACACTGATAAAAAGCCACTACACAGTTAGCAAAGAAGAAGCAATTAAACCTCAAAGTAACTTCCAGAAATATTTTTTTTCAGTTTACACATACAAACACCACCTTTACAGCAGCATACAATGAGAGCAGTCAAACTATCACACTGGGGAAAAAAAAAACCTCCTCCTATTTGAAACTGAAGCTTGACCCTTAGCAACACTGAAGCCACTACTGCTAACAAGTGAAGTTAAGAGTGACTGCCAGAAAAGACTAAGTGTAAGTGCTGCTGGTGCAACAACACAGTAACTTGAATTAAAGATAACCTCTACAACTCTCTTGAGTCTGTTCCAAGCCTTGGCTGAACCAGTTGTAATATGGCTCAGATGCCTTTCTCAAATGCATTAAGTAGCTTGCTCTACACCCCATTAGAACATCCCCATATCCTTTACCAAGAAATTAACCTGTTAAAAAAAAATGATTTTTATTTTCTTTATGTCATAGGAAAAAGCCATATATATGCCTTTTCCTCAGAAGGGGAGCTGACAGTGATCCTTTCTAAATATAAGGACAGAGTTTACAATAAAAACTTAGGAGCATATTTCCATTTGGAAAAAAGCTATCTTTTTATAGAAGCTCAATGTTACACACAGTCTAGAGTATAACTAGATTTTTTTTGTTTGTTTTTGTACAGGATAGTACTACACAATAATAAACTAGTTTTCTTTTAATTATCTATTTGGCAGTTTGTGCAACCTTTGCATACTGTCCCTATGTAACACAAATCTTTCCCATGCTGCTGACAGTAAAATTAACCAGACTTTGTCAGTTGCTATGTCACATGAACTGTTCATCTTAAAAGGTTCTCCTATGTGTGTGCACACGTATGCATTCTTTACCCAAAAAACACTTGGTTTCAAGTATCTCTAATTCCATAGTGACTTTCTTTAATTCTATACAGAAATTTGGAAAGAAGAGTGGATCTGTGAGGCTCTGCTTTCAGAAAATGTACAAATACAAGGGAATAAGACTCCTGGTTTCAAGGTGTAAGAAGATACATAGGTAACGAGAGCATCTTTACCTAGCATCTTCAAACAAATACCGTCAGAGAAACAGCTGAGCTGGAGAGGCTCTTCCAATGGCTTTCAATGTTTTTGATCAGGTTCTATGTTTAGGTGGTAATCTCAAGAGTGCAATAAATACCTTTTCTTAGGTGTTTTCATTTCACTAACTTGACAGTAGAACTTGTCAGCTTACTAATGAAAAAAACAAGTGCTTTTAGGGAACCTATTCTAGATCTGAACATTCAGGATTAAATTATTTACCCTGGAAAAGCCTTTTTTTCTGATTCTTTAAGGAAGCTTCTAGTGTTAGAGGGATGGGGGAACATTTTAACACCAATCTACAAGCAACATTAAGTGCTCTCAGTTTAAAAAACTGATCTTTTATTGAGTGCATCCCTCTAAAGCTGTACACCGTAGAGTCTGCTCACATATGGGTTTTGGGGGAATGGAGGGGACATAGTTGAGTGGGAATCCTTTCTAGGAGAGTCCCTTCTCTCCTTTTCCATCTCCCTCTGACTGGAATGAAGGGACTTGTCCCACCGTTGTTCCAGCAGTACCATTAGCCAAATGTGGCAAGCATGAAAGGGCAATTGGTAGAATTTTTTATAGTTTCCATACTTCAGTGATTGATCACATTCTTCAGTGACAAATAAAAGGTCAAACAGTTTTCTCAGAAATTATTTTTGAGTCTCCTTCCCCAAAACATAGCTATCAATGTTTCTGGTACCAGTTACTTCATCTCTTATGACACCATTTGCAATGGAGAATTCAAATGACCAGATGCCTCCTTTAATTAGCATTCATTTTCTTGTCTGACTAAAAAGGTGTTTTGAGATTACAGCATTCCTAAAACCTCAAAAATGCAAATAAATAATATATCATTTAAAAATATTCTTGTTTCTTCATTGGAATGAGTATGTGCTATTAAAAATGATTTGTTTGGCAGCTTTCTCTTGACTCTTACATGAAAGCAACCAAGTCTGCTATATAAATAGCTATTTATACTGGTATCACTTTTATTAATTCCTCTCTCTGTTTTGAATGCCACTTTTTGATAGTGGGAGGAAAAAATGTTTTTTCCCCCCTTTTTATTAATTTCTTAGGTTCAAATGCTAGGCTTCTATACAATCAAAAATCCTAGTAACAGAGTATCCTAGATAGAACTAAGAGTATTTCTACAACTGTGAGCACTTCTTGGTAGACCTAAATCATTTCTAAATTCACTACTTGCTAACATACAAAAAAGATATATAAGAGCACTGAAGTTACTCAACCCACTCAGAAATCTGAGTCTTCAGTTGGCAATTCCTCACTGAACTCAGAGCTATTGCAGCTAGATTACTAGAGATTTAAAAAATGAAAACCTTCTAAAAACCCCAGCAAGCCAGGGGTTAAAGATACTGTATTTTAATGGGCTGCAGCCAAGTACAATTTGAATGCCCTCTATCTGTACAGCCTCTCTAGGCATCCTGCTCCTTAGCTTCACTGTTCCCCTTGCTGACAAAGTTTCTCCTTTTATCTAGTCTGAACATTTCTTGTTTCATGCTACACCTGCTCCCTCTTATTTCCCCAAGATGCACCATTGTGAAGTGTCTCCTCAACACCTTCCCTGCAGGGAAGGAGTTTTAGGTCTTCTGGAGACTCATTCTTCCTGACTTACTTAGTCCAGTTCCCTCAGCATTTCCACACAGAGCACAGCCACTGGTGATCCTGGCAGTCCTCTGAACTTGTTTGTCTGTGTCTTCCTTATATTTGGAAAATTAAAATTAGACACAGAAATGGAGGCAATCATTTTCTACTGACAGCAGATGAACACATTGGTTGCCCCATCACCATTCCTTTCCCAGCTTACATATCCCTTATCTTGAATGTGAAGAAAATCTCTGCTCACTCTAGAGCAGTCTGAGTCAACTTTTGGACTAAGAGGACAAATTCAGCATTATGGAACACTAATGCACCTAGCTCTACTCCTGCAGACACAACTGACTCCATGGACTTGTTCTGTAAGCTTGAGCCTCTGCCTAATGAATCACATCCTTGTAGAGACATGGCATGTTCTGGTAATCTTCTCCTGGGGAAAAAAAAAGAATCTTCTCCCTTCATTGAGGGAACAGTCATGGGAGGATTTGTAGAGATTCCCTTCTCCCTGTATGTCATCGTCCCATTGTATCCATGAGAGAACACTTTTTCTGCACCCATCATCCTATTCTTTTCCTCTGAAAAGGAATCCTTAAAAAAAACAAAACAAAACAAAACACAAAACAAAACAAACAAACAAACAAACAAACAACAACACCACCCCGGAAAATATCTGAAAACGTGAAAGCTTTGTTTTTGTTTTCAACTTTTTCTCCCATCATCTCTTCCCTTTAATGATATTCCAAACAACATGATGTTAAGTGCTCTGAAAATCATCTTTGCCTTTTCATTCTTGTATAATTTCTGCAATATCGAAAAATATGACAAATGCAATTATACCTAAAAGAAACCATCTCTTCTTGCAGAGAATGAAAGAATTATAAAACATGATTTGTACTAGCACTAAGCTAATTACAGTGACACCACTCCTGTGCTACAGTTCTGTTAGTGTCAGTGCTTACTCATTCCAGGATTTATAATTCTGCTCTATGTCAGTTAGCTACTCTTCCAAGAGTGTACAACACAGTTGCTAATGGCATCATTAGTGACACTTTCCTAAAAATGACTTAAATTTTAAATTACTTTTAAATTTTGTAACTCCCTTGTCTGCTACAGGGTGTAAATCACAAGCAATTTGCAACTCAAGCAAGACATTCCAGTAAGACAAAACCCATCCAAAATGTGATTCATATGCTTGGACTTAAAAGTGCTTATTTTTGCAAAGTTGCTGTATATAATAACCATCTTCACTATCTTCCCACCCAAACATGATATTAGGGTTTTCTGGAAAACTGAGGTTTCCATTAAAGAAATCTCTAAATACTATCATGAGTAAGAAGAGAGTTTCATAAACAGCAGATATCAGGTGTTATTTTGGCAATAGAGCCACCAAACATCAGTGTCTTAAAGTTCATATGTGAACACATTTATCTAGAAAAATATGCTGCGATTTCTGGTATCTATTAAAGTACTTGGAAATCTGCACATAACCTGCTCACTTAAGTATGCTGATTATTTTAGGCAACATGACAAATTCACTGGACATGCTTCACTGAGAATGCAGACTCCTGGGTCTGAAAATTACCATAACAAAAAAGCACCGTCTTGCATCATGCAGGGACACAGCACAAGACATGGTCTTAATTATATCCACTTTGTTATTTATATATAAAGTTACACATTTACAGTATCTGGTACATATGTGAGTAACTGAGATAAAGTTATACAGCTTACATAGAAAATATTTTATTTCTTTCAAAGTCCAGTTTCATTCAACCATAACAATAAGTATTTAAAGCAAGGCAAGGAGCAGCCTAAGGCTATACAATCTGAAACAATATTCCCAGTATAGGGGAAAAAAAAAAAAAAAAAAAAAAAAAAAAAAAAAAAAAAAAAAAAAAAAGGCAAGAATTCATTGCCGGTAAAAGCAGTAAGGAATTGTTCTCTTTCAGAAAAAAGGGGCTTTTTTGGCTTTCTGTGACCCATCAGGTTTTTTTCCTCAATAAATGACAGAAATAACTTATTCAAAACTAACACTAGATTTTTTTAACTTCTGAGAAACATGTTCGTTCTTATTATCATTACTGAACAATTCTCTATAGCCTGTATAATTTTTCTTTTAATATTGCATTAAGCACTGCTTCAGTGCATTTTCCTTGGGTAAAAATAACCAGGTGAAGAAGATCTAACTCTCTCTTGCTGAGTTGACACAGACAATAAACAGTTTCTCTCATCAGTAGATGGCCTATCAGCTTGGAAACCAGTAATAAGTGAGCAAATGGATGCAGTTATTTTATGTATGCCATTGTGTACATTTCTGGTAGTAGAATAAGTCATGGGTGACAGTATTCACCTTTGTGCTACCCACTGTCTACCTCAGTAGCAGGATTCTGATCTCAGAAGGTAGATGGAAACATATTTTTGCTACAGTTGTCACCTGTTTTAAATTCATTCTGTTGGAACAGAATGTGACTTCCTATCTAGGAAAAGTGACAGAAAAATTGTCTCCTCCTTGTCTTCTTTTAGGAACATATGAGTGACAGAACTATGAATTGCTACATTTCTTGAAATGAAAGAGGGATGGCGTGGTTTCCTCCCAGTTTGTAGTATTTTTCTTCTGACTCACAATCCCAAACCACGGATATGTAACAGTTAAAAAAACCCCTCAGATAACTTGTGGTAAACACAGATAAATTGGTGGTTCTACTCTTAATAGAAAGTCTAAATCTACCAAGTGAACATGTTTGCAATTGATTCTTTTTGCCCCTATATAACTGCTACTACTAAACTATGTAGGCTGAAAATGGAAGGTATACTTTTAATAAGTTTTAATAAAACACACATACATATATGTATGTATTCTAATAAAAACATGAAAGATGCATTTATGAAACAGATTTCTTCACGATTAGAGCATATCCTTTGCATTTGCATTATGTGAAAGTGTTTATTTTGTTTGCTCAATGTGAGTTAAAAAAAAAAACAACAGGAAAGAAGGTGGCTGAGGTCAAACACACTCTATCTAGGCTAAATAGCTGCAATTCAGCAAGTAAGGGCATTTTCAGCATAAATTTCTTTCATTACCATATTCCTCTATATAAACATGCTTTAAAGTTTTCTGATGATATGTGGGAAGCTTGAGAAACAGGGAGAAATCCACCAAAATCTGTGACATTGCAAAGGAGTTATAAAACCATGCAAAGAACAGTCCTGATGAGGAGGGAAACCTTCTCACTGACCTAACTGGTCCAGCAAAATTCACATTCTCAGTCTGCCTGGGGCACACAGGCTCTGGAGAAGATTGCTTCTATGTCCTTGTTACTGTAATTGGCCTTCTCCTACGGGAGGAGACATACATGACCCATCGGGCCATGTCATTTCTGAGCCTTCCATAGGGAATCAGGGCAAGGTTATCATCTACCTTCTGCAGTCTTTTTCCCTAGTTACTATTGACCTCAAAGCTTGACTTCAACTCAGTTTGAAAGAGGAGGCTATTTCAAAGACAAGTAAGATCTTTGAAGTTTGGAGAATACACAGAGCTGGATAGAAGAACATGTTCAAACTGAGGCAAAGGCTGTGCCTTATGCTCATGCCGTAAGAGATCTGAAAATCTACAGAAGACAAAATTTCTGTCATTATACCCATCAGCAAAACATCTGATCAGAGCTCACAGCTAAGCAAAAGACACAGATGTGCTCAAAAAACTTCCTCAGCTCTGAAGTTCAAGGAACTGCTTGTGTACTTAGGTAACACCGAAACCTGAATTGTTCTATGATGAGCTGTATTACTTCCTGCCTAGTCATTAGGTCTAGTGCAAAAGGATCAAGGCACAGTATTTTCTCTTGTGTTAATATTTTATAAGCAATTTTCAAAAATTAGATGAGAGTTATTACAAACGACATTAATGACTACTTTGAAGTGACCTTGTAACAGAGCTTAACTACTTGAACAGAAGAAAAAGCCTGAAGAGCCACAAAACAGATTTCATCTTCAGCTTCCAGAAGTAAAAACACACTTCAGGAGTGTCTGTGTAGGACAAAACAATATATTTGCTTTCGAGAACTGATTACCCCACACAGATTTTGCAGTTAAAAACATTTGATCAGTTTAGACTAGAATAATGGAGGCATATGAAAAATGACCAGCAACTACCTGTTGAAATAATTTTGAAGAACCTGATGTGCATTTTTTCCTCTAAATATTGGATCTTTTTCAGTGTTTGAAAGGAAGTAAATACTTATTTTGATAGCAACTTTAACAAGCTTCCAAAACATTCTTTAAACCCTACTACTTTGCTTAAAGTTATCAGTTTACTGTTCTTTCCATTCTCTGCTAACACATAAGAAAACTGTAACATAAAAAAATAGCATGACATTTATCTGCACTATATTTCCTTATTAAAAACATTACTATTATTATGAAAAATATGTATATTAAGTAGTACCACAACTAAAATAAGTAAAATCTCATATCCTATATGATAGCAGCATTTCAAATGGAAAAGCTATATTCAGTATGGCTGACCAGAAGTAATTTTGTTCTTAACAGACAGTGACATGCTGTGTTTGGGATCTGTGCTAGAAGAAGTGCTGATATCATAATGATGTTCTACCTATTGCTTGCAGACATTACAAGTTTTTTAAACTTGAATTTTTAAGGACATAGAAAAGCCCAGACATGTAATAGGACCAATTTGCCATAAAGTCTTTTCTTGTACTGCCCTGCAATTTTTAGGATGCTGATGTTATAAATGCTAACTAATGTAATTGGCAACTGATCCTCTTAAAAGCTAGAAGGAAAAAAAAAAAAGTAGTAACAAGTCATCCAAACCTGATCACAAATAGGTGAACTTTTTGATCAGTACTTATTGCTGGCTTAGTTCTGCTCCTGCTGAAGTCAAGAGTACTGTGAAAAATCTCACTCTAACCAATAGTTTGCTTTACAGTTCTCATGAAGCATAGGTCCAATTTGAAAGCTTTAGTAGATATGAGTCACTGTGTATTTAGACACAAAGTTTAATTTTTACTGTTCACTACCTTTTTTAGTCCTTAAGAAGCAACACAGATAAGTGGAAGTGAGGTAAATACCATTTCTTATCATAAATCACCAACAAACTTGCTTGCTGAACTCCCCTTATATTCCAAAAGCGGATTCCTTTGAAAATACTGAACTTGCACTGATGATACTGAAGACAAAATTTAGCCCTCAAAGCATCCCTTAATACCAAAAACAGAGAAAGAAACAATGCTGCTGTAATTGCTAATAAAACCCCTAATATCTTTGGGTGTAGTTTGAGCACATGTCCACAATCAATCACACATAACCAGTGTACCATTAACATGAAATCATGCTCCTGATTAGAGGTGTTGGTTTAAGCAGGGTAAATTCCTGCCCACTTCCATACTTGTTTTATTAAAGCGCTATGATAAATTACATTTTTCTTGCCTCCTCAAATAGGAATAAAGAAGAATAGAGAGGAATATAAGAGTTTTGGTGGCTTTTTTGGTCATGAGTCATGACCAACATTCTCAATGGGAAGTGGCTAGGACTTGTCTGTATTTCACACAGTTGCTACCAGCTTTCTCCTGTTCAGATATTTATCTGTCCCATTTTCTCCTTGCATTGTGTTTTCTAGACTGTCAGCTCCCCAGAGAAAGACCAGTGTACTTACTAAGTGTATTGAGTACAAAGGTGTCTCCATCTTAGTTTTGGCCTTTGAGTTCACTACACTTGAATAAACTTGAAGAACTCTCTTTGAGTTCTCTCCAGAAGTCTGCCTTGAAGTATGGAAGGCAATACTGCATTCCACCATAACAGCACCGAGTAAATCCCAGTAAATCACTAAGCAGCAATTTAGTGTCCCTACTTGTAACTTCAAGAACAAGTTTAAGGAAGAAAACAGTAAAGGATGAAGGCTGAACTATGTATTTTCATGTATAAATAAAGGGAAGATACCCTGAAAGAAATTTTTCACCATCACGCAATCAAAAAGGCGGGGAAAGAAGTCCTAACATTGGGAATTTTTTTGTACTACTTGTTTTTAACTATACTAATGTTGTTTTAATTACACTGCTAAAGATTTATACAGCCATGGATAGCTAAATGAAACAGAAAGGCAAGTCTCTAAATTCTTTCTGGAATACGATTTATTCTCTGCAGTCAGGAACAATTTTATGAAACAATTTTTTAAAGAGGGCCATACAAAGCAGCATTTCTCAGCAAGATAAAGAAGGTACTTAATGCTGTGGGAGCTGATTTCAACAGCAGTGTTATGAGAACAAATAAAGCATTAACAAAAATGGGGACAGAGATTGTTTTTATATAATAAAAGGTATTACCTGTAACCATTCAAGAGCTCTTGAGCACCAATTCAAGATTGGTGTTGGCTCTAGAAGCATTAGACCCAGGGTTCATTTCCTGAACTTACCTGGAAAAGCTAAATAGAGAGATAGATGAAAGATCAAGTCCTAAGTAAGTCAGGGAAAAACCAAAAATTTTATGTGATATTTTTTCATGTATTTTACTGAAAGTACAGCTAAAGTATTTGTCTGGATTTTCCAAATGCCTGTTGTCATTAAATGGAACAGAAGATTCATATCTATTTTGGGTCTTGAGTACAATCAGAAATACTGAAAAACTTCACTGAATAGCAGAATTACATCACTTGCAAGAAAATTTTGGAGAAGTTGAGATTTTGAGGCTTGAGAGGTTTTCTGTCAGCTTAAGTACAGGAAGATAACTACCTTTCCAACTTTTCTCTCTTCAACTGTTCACATATTTGATTTCAATTTTCAGAATTAGTTGGACAATTCATACAGAAGTGATTTAAAGAAAATATCTTGGTTACAGCTATTTATTTGAAGCAAAAATTTGAATTTTGAAATGTTTCTGGTAGTCTATTTGAAATATAATTAATGATCAAAATGGAAATGCTACATTAATAAGGAATTTGGTAAGAAGCAAAAACAAGATATTAGAGAACTCAAAAGATCCTTCTAATATCTGAGTGCTTAATACGGTCTGGTCTTTCACCACTGAATAATATTTATTCAAGTATCTTTTCATTAGATTTTTATGAACCTTAAGTGCTAAAACACTTTATATAAATTTTCCGGAATATTTGTCTGCATATCAGTGACTCCAGAAATTGAAATTTAATGAAAAAATCAAATACTAATAAACTCCAGATTAAACACAGTACCTAAAGAAGTTTTTGCCCTTATTATTCCTGGTGTTGTGTAGATCAGAGATTCTGAGTGACAATTACTCTTGAATTTGAAAATTGATTTGGCCTCAACTAAAAAGGAATTTTGAAACATCCCTGCACATTTATAAAGCAAAAAGCATTATTTTATTACAAAGATGCATGTTCAGTTATTTCATTACGCCTAGGTAGGAATAGAAAACTTTCAAGATATATGAGGAAGCATTCTTTATTGATACAACTATTTGCTGGATCAATTTCAGTACAACACACTTCATGTAAATTAATAATTTTCTGACTTCCAATGTTCAGGCTTCTATTTAAAGAACTCAGTTGAAATACAGAACCAGTGAAATCTTTAGATTTAGTTTAGCATCAGTCTAAATTCTAGTATTTTGCCAAGTATAAAGGCTTTTCTTGTCCTACACAGGAGAAAAAAATACTGTCAGGGCAAGTAAAAATCTCCATTCTGTAGTTAGATACTTAGCTCATTTTCCTCTTATAAAAGTGTTGGAGGTTTTTTAGTCTCCTGAAACATCTATAGGATTAGTGACAGATCAAATGTTCCTTCTGCCCTATGCAACAACAAGGTACTCATTTAATTAAAACAATATAAATCACAGAAAGAAATCATGGCTACACGTTCAGCTCACTAACAGCCCAGGTTCCAGTTCCCTTTGAAAGTTTCTATTTTCTTGTCATTACATTTAATGGACATATTAGTGTATATTATTCTTCCTATCTTACTTAAATGCAAACTAAACACAAATCACCTGCAGATGACTAATATGACAACAGTTGCTTTGAAAGCACAACAGCAACCATCAGGTTTGAGAGAAACAAAGCATGAAATAATGAGAATACTAAATAAAAATCATACTACTTTTCTGAGTTAGATGTTAAAGACAGAATAATAACAGAGAAGTTCACCTTCACAATTAATTCTTTAGCACTGCTGAGCTTGTCAAGTTATTTGCTTAAATCATGAGTTTATGAAGCATAAAACATCATAAACTACTAATATTTGGCACTTAATCTTTAAAATAGTAACAAATGCTGTGCTGGTTTTGGCTGGGGTGAAGATCGCTTTCTTTGAAGTCTGGGGCTGTATTTTGGATTTGTGCTGAAAACAATGTCGATAAAATACAGATGGTTTTGATATTGCTGAGCAGCATTTACACTGTCAAGGCTTTCCTGCTCCTCATCCCACCTGACCTGCAAGGAAGTTGGAGGTTCTCAAGGAGCTGGGAAGGGACACAGCTGACCCCAAATACCAACAGGATATCCCAAACCATACAATGTCATGCCCAAAATATAAAGGCGAGAGACGGAGGAGACATTTGGAGTGATAGCATTTGTCTTCCCAAGTCACCATTAAATATGATGGGGGCCTGCTCTCTGGAGATGGCTGAACACTTGCCTATCCATGGGGAAGCAGTAAAGACATTCCTGATTTTGCTTTGCTTCCACACACAACTTCTGCATTAGCTATTAAGAGTCTCTTGTCTCAGCCCACTGTCACTATTGTGTCTCTCTCCCACCCCACCGGTGTAGCAGTGAGTGAGCATCTGCATGGAGCTTGGTTGCTGGTTGAGGTCAAACCAAGACAGATGCGTTGCAATATTTACGACTTTTATTCTGTTTTGTTTTTCACTTGTCAGCTGTTTCATGTATCTGCACTCGCAGAAAGCAAAAGAAATTAACAGAGCCATTCCTTAATGGCTGAAACCCAGCTAAGCTGAAGACAGGGATAATGGGGGCAGAATTTCACCGAAGTCAGCAACATTTTAACTTACAATGTGTACTGGACAAGTTTGCAAACAAAAACCTCCTATTTTATGTGCCACATACAGCTTTAAACAAGGCTTTAAACAAGTTCTCAGATTCTTAAACTGTGCAAAGGAACAAATTTGCAAAGCCCAGTTAAATGCTCCTTAAGCAAGTGATCACAGAAAAAGACAGGAACTATAGAAAACAACAGAAGCCAAACTACAGCTACGTAAAGGGCAAAAATCTGTATTGCCACGCAAATGACAAAGTTTCCCACCAAGCATCTAAACTGTCAATTTTGTTTTTCAGCAACAAGATGATTTCAGATTTTTGTTTATTTTTTTAAAAAAATCCACTCCTTTCCCAGATCTGATGTATTTCAAATACATTCAAACAGATCTGTGCTGAAGTCTTTTTAAACCTTGAGATAGTTTAATGGAAGTCTTAGCTGGAATTCACATATCATGAAAGTTAAAAAAAAAAAAAAGGCATTATGGGACAGAAAGAAGGATCAACAAAGACATTGCATCACTGTTTCAAGAGAAATTTGACTGCTTTAAAAATATCTGCTGCATAGTGGAGTGTGTGTAAATGAGATGCTGTTTTTACTTGGACTGCTGAAATTTAAGATAATCTCAGAAAAGATCATTGCTGAAGTATCAACTAACACTTTGTCTCTATTTTAGAGTCCTGTTTTAGAGCAAAGTGGCCTGTGTCTTTACCAGAGCTGGTAACATAAGACAGCTGTTGCTAATCACAGCCTTTCATATTCTTTTCCTGTTGTCTGCACCAGACTGTGGACACTTGAGTACAGACAATTTCTTAATGCTTACTCTTCAACCTCAAGAGCTATTTAGCCACTAGAAGCCTTTTGTGTTAACTTTTGCTCAAAATTAAATGCTGCTGCTGACACTACAGCTGTCAATGAAGCTTAGCCTACAGATCATTAAAAATTTTTAGGCCAAGGGTTCCCCTGGAGCAATGTGTATTTTTACATGAAGTTAAAGTAAGTGCAAATGTCTTCCAGGAGCTGCTCTCATTCCTAAACAGAGAGCCTGTAAACTGTTGTTTTAGACAGATTTTAACTGGGCAGATTTTTTTCCACACCTATACACTTGGACACTTTCTGCAGATTTACAGAACACTGCTTACCGAGAACTACCCAAAAAAGCTTATCAGCAAACAATGAATGAATGATTTAAAATAATGTTCATTCAAATATAAATAAGTCTTAAGTGAAATCATATGGTAATTATCTTAATTTTTCATAAATACAAGTCTGATCAACTGATCTTATTAGCATATTCTAAATCCGTAATTCCAAAGACATAAAACAAATTTTCTTATAATTATTTTCTACTTTTTTTGCATTATATATAAAGCAAGCTGAAGCAACCACTGTGTACTGATTTGGCTAATGTATACAACTGTCAAGAAAAGACAAGACACTAGATCACAGAAATCAGCAGTTTGATACAAAAGTGCAAATGCAATCCTTGAAAAATGATTCCTAGAGACGGTAACAGGAAACCTGCAGTTCTGGGAATAGTTCCATGCCAAGCACAGAATACTGCTAGCCAAATCAACTACAGAAACCTAGCAAGAGATTATTCTGCATTACTGAATAATTATTTCATTTCCATCACATTGATTTCTTTTGCTCCACCACTCAAAAGCTGTAAAAATGCCTTATATCTTTTACTATTCATTAATATGACACGTTCATTAAAGTAAATGAAGCTACTTTAATCATATTCAGGTCCTATATTGGATAGATGATAGAGTTTTATCTTTTAAATAGTTTGTCTTTTATTCTACAACCTTCACCAAACAGTATTCTGAATAATTATCACACTGCTGCTATGTAGTTACAGCACTATTACATCCTGACTAAGAACTTCAGGTCACCTACAGCATTTACACAAAATACCACAAATCAAGGCAAAGCACCTCAGGCTATGCAACAAGGAAGTAATTCCTTATAGCACTGTATGTCTTTCTCAGGTCTTTACCATTTGGATTATTACATTATCTTAGTTTTATATTCACTAGTCAGGAGGTAAATGTCAGTTGGAATCACTGAATCCCACTTTTTTTTATACCTTTCATTTTTTTGATGAGCTTTTTACCAAATGTAATTTATTACTCTGATGAAAGTATAAAGCAAAAAGCTCAGAGTGTAATCAAGGCTAATGGTGAACGAAATACCATGTGATAATACATCAAGAAAAAATACTCTGAAGACAAATGGAGATGTTTATAATTTCAGTATGAATACTATTAGAATAACTGTTTATATAAAATAAAAAACTGTACAAGAAAACCAAACACCCAAGTTCCAAAAAAATCAATATTCTCTTATAAAAAAGAAATCCCAAAACTTCCAACAAGCAGCTAAATTTTGCAATAAATAAAATTCTTTTTCTGCATTAGAGTATGTAACAATGACAACTAATAAGAAAGTCTGAAATGCTAAAACATTTGATATTTACAAACAGCAATGAACATTCTCAGTCACAGCCTGCAGTAATCCTGATACTTGATCTTTTAAAACTTACTCACAAGAGAAAATCCCCCTACTCTTCTATGAGGAAGCTTTTCTGAGGTACTGGACCATTTTTTTTCCTTGGCAACTGGTATTTTATTTTATAAAAGGATGACATATGTGAAAAAAAAAAAAAACCAAAAAACCAACTGAGAAAAAAATATCAGCAGTTTGCTTGAGGAAAAAACCTACCTGAAACTGAAAAAAATCTCATTCATTTTAATTGCTTTTCTGAAAGGCCCTGAAACAGAAGCTAAAACATGTAATAGCTAACAGACACATATAAATAGGAGCTTAATTTTTTTTTTCACTACCATAAAGCCTGTATATTATGAGTCAATAAAAATGGTTAAGTGTATAACTTTTTCATCATTATATTAATAAACATTAAACAAGTGTTAGATTTACAGTACCTTTGGATATTGTTTGACAGGGATCAGAACTCTCTCTGACAGCTTTATGTTTTTGTTGCTGATAACATCAAGATATTTCTTTTCTTCATCTTCCTTCTTGCCTTCTGAACCCTGAAATTTTTCCATTTCTGAAAAATATCACGAAACAGAACAATCAGTGACATGGTATTTGTCATCCTTGGGAAGTTCAAACTTACACATTCCTATCCCAAGTGCACACTGAACGCCCGTGCTGTTTGCACTCACGTGACAGGGACTGCTGTCTTTAAGAGAAGCTGAACTCTCAGCAGTGCTCAGAGGCACACATGACGGTCCAGGTCACACTCTACAACTAATTCTTCCCCAGCTGAAAGGGAAGGCAAATGATCTCAGCAAGAGCAGGAATGGATGAGACTTACAATTCCAGCTATCAGTCTTTTAAAGGGGATAACATCATCGCAGTTTGCTGCTTTTTGTAAATGTGACCTGCCAGAACTGAGCTGGATTCAAACTCAAACGGCTAACTCTCAGTACAAGTACTAGAAAGAAGAAACTTCTTGTTTTTATTGAGTTTTCATTCAAATACTTCTGAATTAGTTTAAGGTTATACAAAATAAGAAATAAAGTTAACTCTTGCTCAAGAAAATTCTTCCATTAAGAAATGCAGTAAAAAATCATGATATATACATATATGTAAGTATATATAAAATGCTAATTTGTAGAACATGCATGAATTAAAAAAAAAAAAAAGAAACAAAAAATATATTCAGGTAGAATAGTTTTGAATCCTTTATTCCCTAAAGCTCTATAACCAATGGATGACAACAAATTACCAAACTCATCATCCTGCAAAGAACATCTCTGTGCCTGAGAACTCCCTGACAGCACAGGTACTATTGAAAAAGCTGCTTTTGCAGCAGTGACATTGTTGACAGCACCGAAAATGGCAATGCTTATAATGAGCTAATTGTAAGTGAATTATAGCTGAAAAGGGACAGCTGTGGGTCTCAGAAACATGCTGCTTCAAGGACCAGAAAGCAAGAGTGGAAAGGAGGAACACAGCCAGAGCATGCTCTAAGTCATATACAAGTTTCTTTGACTTCCAACAAACATAAAGAAAAAATGTGTTGAAAAGAAAAGCCCATGTCCTGATTTGTTAATAAATGTTTATGATGCTAGTATGAGATCAAATAATTTATTTAAAGCCTGCACCAGCAGACTTCTCTAATGTTACAGTCATAAGCTCTTTTAAAACGTCTCAGAGAACACACCTAGAAGACCTCAGATGGGATACACATTCAATAATTTAGGATTAAGTAGTTATTTACAATCACTAAAAGCACCAGAAGAACATTTCATTATCGTAGAATACATGAATATGTGTAAAAAATATGTTATGTTGCATTCAGTGGAAGATTAATCTAGAAAGCAGCAAGCATCAATTTAAGTAAGTAAACTACTCATTTTGGGCAGGTGTAATAGATAAAAAATTCTTTGAAAATAGATCCAATGCAATTATACAAAGGGTTGTGCTATAAGGGCACAGAGGGCAGAGACAAAGCTGCATAAAGAGGGAAAAGTGTTACAAGCACAGTAAGTACTAAATGAAATTAAGGAACTTCCCAAATGTATTGAGATCACAGCACTGAATTAGATAATTCTAAAAGGCAGGTGGGGAAAGTCAATCTCTATGTACACATATATTTCACTAGAACCACAGAAGTTTAAGTTGGAAAAGACCTTTAAGGTGATCAACTCCAGCTGTTAATCAAGCTCTGCCAAGTCCACCACTAAACCACATCCCTAAGTGCCACATCTACGTGTCTTTTAAATACTTCCAGGGACAGTCATTTCAGCACCTCACTGGGTAATCCCTTCCAATGCTTGATAACTGTTTTTGTGAAAACATGGTTCCTGCTGAGCCTCCCCTGACACAGCCTGAGGTTATGTCTTCTCATCCTTTCACGACCTGCCTGGGAGAAACTAACCCTTGCTTGACTACAACTTCCTTTCAGGTAGTTGAAAAGAACAGTGAAGTCCCCTCCAAGCCTCCTGTTCTCTACACTAAATAACAACTTCCTCAGCTGCTCCTCATCAGATCTGTGCACCAGACCCTTCCCCAGCTCTGTTGCCATTCTCTGGACACGCTCCAGTCCCTCAATGTCTTTGTGAGGGGCCCAGAATTGGACACAGCACTCAAGGTGCAGCCTCACCAGTCCTGAGTACAGGGGAAAATCCCTGTCCTGGTGCTGCTGGCCGCACTGCTGCTGACACAGGCCAGGATGACATTGGCTTTATAAACAACTAAACTTTTTCTCCTGGAAAGCTCTTTAAAATCCCTAAAAGTCTGTATGGTCAGTAGGGATGGGTACTAAAGGTTAGGACAAAACGGTCCCCTTTGAATTGTCTACCGGGCCTTGCAACCAGTCCCGGTCCTGCTTTGTTTTGGACTGAGAGTACATGGAAGTTTTGGAATGAAAGTGGCACCTTGGCTGAAGTTAATGAAACTTCAGCTGGGCTTATCAGACTCGTGAACAAGAGTTTGTTGATCTCCCAAGACTGAGACAAGTTGTGGCACCTTAATTGGCTTCACTCCATGGCAAGGGCTGAGCTCTAAACCTGGAAGAGCCAGTCCCAGCTTATTATGGGAGGCACAAGAAACAGTGGTGGGAGTCAAGTTTCCTCCAGGGAATGAAAGGCAACAGAGAACCCATTTCAGGTGAGGTCCCGCAGCACTAAAGGTCAAACACAGAGAGAGAAGCAAATAAGAAGGGATTGTGATGAGAGCCAGGTTATAAGCCCAGAACTATAGCAGAAGGCAGCAGGGATAGTGGGGATATCAGGTTTCTGCCAGGGAGCAGTGGCAACTAGCCCATGACCACAGCCAGACAGCTTTTGAATATCATCATCAAGGAGGGAGAGTCCACAAGCACCCTGACAGTGCTTGGTCACCCTCACAAGAAAAAAGGTTCCCAGTATTCAGAGGGAAGTTCTGGGTTCTGGGCACCCATGAAAAGAGCCTGGCTCTTTCTTCTTTGTACCTTCCCTTACATTACTGGTATACATTGGAAAAGATCTCCTATGTAGTCTTCTTCAGATTGAACAGTCTGGAGGCAGCACTCTTAGCCCTTTCCTTGCAGGAGAGATGCTCAGGACCCTTCATCATCCTTGTGAACCCTTAGTTGACACTCCATCTCTACTTACACTGGGGAGATGCACACTGGACAGACTGCTCCAGTGGAGTATCATCTCTTTTGGCCTGCAAAGTCAGTAGTACTTTGTGACTGAGGAGTAAGAAACGCCTTGAGAGGGTTTATTTCTAAAACAGTACATAGGGTCAGATATGATCAGTGAAAACTGTATTCATATGAAAAACATGGTATTAGGATTTTGCTTGACAGTGGAGCAGTCATGTGAAATGAGCCATCTTGGAAGATTTCATTCCTTGGGGCTGGAGTTTGTTTCTTCTGGGTGTGGTTTCTGAAAGCCCCATGATGTCACCAGGAAGTCACTGTGACATGTGTGACAACAAGCCTTTTGGATGCTTGGGGAAGCCCCGAAAGACCACAGTGTCTGGCCTCCTCCATTGGGGACAGACCTCTGCAGGTGGGGGGAAAAAGGTCCCCCATCTGATTGTGTGCTTCCTGAGGGCACAGAGAAAATTTGCTGGACAAAGACAAAGACACTGACAGGGACTGGGTGCTGGTCCCAATCTGCCATGCACTCAGGCTCCGGCTGCACTTGTTGAGAGGCCAGGAATCCCTTTCCCAGCCTCCCAGCTCCTGCCTGCATATATCAGAGAGGTCAGTTACCATCCTGCCTCAAGAGTGTGAACATGCCAAGACACCCCAATGTCACTCATCTGCCCCAGGACAGTCCCTGGCACTGGTGGCAGCCCAGGTGCTGTCCTGAGGCAGAGTGGGCTGTTCTTTAATGCTCAACTTTGATAGCTTTGCTGCTGGCTGCAGACTGTGTCCCCAGCACCAGGGAACACATCAGCTTATCTCTTTGGTTTGCAGGGCAACATGGCCTCAGAGGAAGATTTGGCAGAAAGCACCAGCCAGGTGTCCCAGGCTGTGCGTCGAGGTGCTTCGGAGAACCTAAGGTGCCCAATCTGCCGGGCTGCCATCAATGACCGAGCTTCCGTGAGCTGGCGCCGGCATCCTTTCTGTTCTTACTGCATGGCAGAGTGGTTCCACAAAAGAGTGGAGGGCCTGTCACCTTTCCCACAAACATTCCACATGGTGGGAGACAGTAACTCTCAGGTGCACTCCATCGGGGAGTCCATCACCTCTGCCAGCCATACTCAAGGAGAGCGAGCTGGGTCCCACTCTGCAGAAAGATACCAGCATCGCTCCTCAGGACGCCAGCGCCGCAAGTCTTACAGCAGAAGCTGTGGTGGTAGCCGTGGTGGCAGCCGTGGTGGCAGCCGCGGTGGCAGCCATGGGGGCAGCCGTGGCAGGGCCCAAAAGAGCCGAAGCAGG
Source organism: Phylloscopus collybita (assembly GCA_027886175.1). Classification (NCBI taxonomy): domain Eukaryota; kingdom Metazoa; phylum Chordata; class Aves; order Passeriformes; family Phylloscopidae; genus Phylloscopus; species Phylloscopus collybita. Next base: position 31,864,814 of record JAJNNQ010000026.1, on the reverse strand, counting down.
TATCCAAGGAGGCATCACAATGGCCGCACCCGGGTCCAGCAGGCCCAGGGCTACAACCAGTCAAGCAGCAGGAGACGGAGGCAGAGCAGGACTCAGAACACTGCTCGTGACCAAGGCCAAGCTCCAAGGACCAAACGGCGCGTCTGTGCCCTCTCAAGGAGGCGTAAGCGCCGTCAGCAATACCAGGTCTCTTTCATAGAACCAAGGGCAACAAGGGGCCGATCCCGGCAGAGGTTGCGCAGCTCTGGCAGCCAAACTCTGAGGGAGTACCTAAGGAAGATGGAACGTGATGAGGGACGAGCTCTAAGGTATGACTGGTACATCCGTGCCACTTCAGGGAGGAGAAGGTGCCAACAGCAGGGGAGCTCGGTTTCTTACAGAGAACCGCAGGTCACAAGGAGCCGAACCCCACGGAGGTTCCGCAGCACACTGCCCATGCAGGAGAATCCAAGGAGGATGGAACGCTCTGAGACACAGCCTTTACGGATTGAACAGGGCATCCATCCCCCCCCAAGGAGGAGTGAGCGTCTTCAGCAAAGATGCCAGGTTTCTTTCATCGAACCACGGGTGCCAAGGAGCCAATCCCGGGCAAGGTCCCGCAGCACACAGCACCAAACACTGCAGGAGAATCTAAGGACGACGGAACATGACAACGGACAAGATCAAAGACCCGAACAGGACATCCCAACCTCCTCGGAGTGCAGTGAGTGCAATCAGCAGGGGCGCCAGATTTCTTTCACTGAACCACAGGTGGCAAGCGACTGATCCCTGTGGAGGTCCTGCAGCCATGCTGGGCACAAGCCTGGTAGCACACCCTACCAACAAGGGAGCTACTATTATGCCCTGTTACCAGTGTGAGGAACAACACTACTTTAGACAAAAACAGCCCCTACTAACTATTGCAAAAATAAAATCAAATCCAATGCTCAACCCTGGGGTGAAGGATCTGTTTTCCATCAAAAAATACATCTGAAAATCTAAAGACATTCTTGCAAGGCCTTTTCAGGTTAGGAGGATAATAAGGATGAAACTTCAGTGCTGCTTTTGTAATTCTGTTCTACGGTACCCACTTGTGTATAAAAGGGGGTATTGAACATTTTGTATGGGGGTGCCTTTTCTCTCTATATTGGGTTTCCACAGTGTGATCAAATTTTCTCCTTTTTGCCTTGGTACCAAAGACACCAATGACTTATTAGGAAATCTCTTGTCTTCCACAACTGTTTTCTTCTGCTTTATCCCAAATATCCTCCAGAGTAACTTCTGTTACCACTCTTCTCCCAATGTAGCAGTGAAGAGTGAAGTCAATTTACAATTACTCTGTCTTAAAGGCACTGCCTATAATGCCAATCAAAGTCTAATGCCTGGTAGAAAGCCTCTGAAAAGCTTTTCCTTCTTCTTTAAAGACTTTAAAAATAACCCCCAAAGCCTTCATAGAGAAATTTGCCCCTGTGGTATGCCCTGTACAAAGTCTCAGGTTTAATGCCTGGAGTGGCAGAAATGGCTACAGGCTCTTCAGACCATGGCCAAAGACTACCAAAATCATCAAAAAACAGTATTGTGCCAAGAACTGTTACTTTCAAGTAAGACTAGAGCAAAAAGAGGAGTCTTCCCAAAAGACAGAGAAAATACATTAATTACTGGAGCAAGACAAACTCTATTCTGTTTTTGTATTGAACTACAGTCAGCCTCTACTGTGTACACCCCTCGTGTCACTCTATGACTAGTACCACCACCACAGAAAAGAAGCATTAAGACAGTCTCATGAAGGAATCTAGGCCAGGATCAACTTGCTGGCTCACAGCACTGACGTGCAGCTAGTTGCTTTAGCTGTAAATTTTGACTTGCAACTGCAAAAACTACGGTCACCTGCAACACACGCTACAAAAACAGAACCAATGCCTTTAGAGAGATGTTGCACTTATTGCACCCTCATGCTTGTATTTAGCTTCTTAGTTTTCTATGCAGTCACTGATAAATCCCCCAAAGGAAAAGAAGTGGCTGCCACATGGACAATTGACTTCTGGGAGACAAACCTGGCTCTTCATGAGCATATGGAATCATTCAAACATTCCCATGTCATGAAGTCTGGAGGGGCTTTCTTAGCTTGAGTGTGTTTTGAGTCACAGAACTACAGAACAGAGGGGGCAGGAAAGGACCTCCAGAGGCCATCTAGTCCAACCTCTCCTGCTTAAGTAGAGTCACTAAGAGATGGTGGACCAGGACCACAGCCACACAGCTTTTGAGTACATTCCAGCACATTTCAAAAAGGTCAGTCACCATCCTGCCCTGAGAGCTGGAACATGCCAACACGCTCCAGTGTCACTCACCTGCCCCAGGATGGGTCCCTGGCACTGGTGGTAGCCCAAGCAGAGTGGCAGTTCTTTAACATTCAACTTTGCTATCTTTGCTGCTGGCTGCAGGCTGTGGTACTAGTGCAGGGGAATGTGTGCTGCTGCTTACAGAAAGCTATAGGCAGTATAGGATTTTGTGACCAGCTGTATTAGGCCTGGTTTTGGAAGCAGAGGGAGCTAGGTGGCTCCTGTGAGAAGCTGCCAGAAGCTTCCGCAGTGTCTGGCAGAGCCAATTCCTGGTGGCTCCAAGGATAGACATGCCGCTGGCCAAGGCTGGGCCAATTATAAATGGTGGTAATGCCTCTGTGATAACATGTTTAAGAAGAAACAAAACAAAAATGGTAGGGCAGTTGTAATTGCAGCCAGAGAAGAGCAGAATGAGAACATGTGAGAAGAAAAACTATGCAGACACAAAGGTGAGTGAAGAAGGAGGGGGAGGAGATGCTCCAGGCACCACAGCCAAGATTCCTCTGCAGCCTGTGGTAAAGGTCACAGTGAAGCAGGCCTGCATATATGCCCCCTGCAGCCTATGATGATCCATGGGGATGCAGAGATCCACCTGTAGCCCATGGAGGAGCCCCAAACCAGAAGGAGCCCCACACCACAGCAGGTGGATACTTGAGAGGAGGCTGTGACCGCATGGAAGACCCAAGGTGAGAGGGACCCATGCTGCAGTAGCTTATTCTTGAAGGACTGCACCTCGTGGAAGAGGGACCCATGCAGCAGCAGGCTGAGGGGAACTGTTGCCTGTGGAATGGATTCACACTGCAGCAGCTCACAGAGTGCTGCTTCTTGTGAGATGGACTCATGCTGAAGAAGTTTAGGGAGAACTGTCTCCCATGGGAAGGACCCATGGTGCAGCAGAGGAAGGACTCCTGTCTCTGAGCAGTAGGACAAGCTACGGGTGAGGAACTGACCATAATTCCCATTCCTTGTGTCCTTGTGCCACTGGGGTAGGAGGTAGAGCTGGGAAGGAGGAGTGGCAGGGTGGGGGGAAGGTGTTCACAGGGTTTTATTTTACTTCTTATTATCCTGCTCTGATTTTGTTAGCAATAAATCCACCTTATATCTCGAAGTTGAGCCTGTTCTTCCTTTGATGGCAATTGATGGGTGCTTTCTTCCAGTCCTTATCTCAACCCATGAACCCTTCATTAAATCTTCTCTCCTCTGTCCAGCTGCAGAGGGGAGTGAGTGGGTGGCTTTCCTGGGTGCCTGGTAGCCAGCCACGTCAACCAACTAGACCAGTGGAAATAGAATGTCCATCATCAACAGAGTACAAACACAAAGATCTCAATGGTACTTTTTCTGCACCACTGATCTTAGGTAAAAAGCGAAAATAAAACATATCAAGAAGACACTTCATATATTTTCCACTCATTTTTGCTCTGAGCTAACCAAATTAAACCAGGGAGACACAGAGCTGCTCAACTGCCTCCTCCAGTATCAATCCTCAACCATGTCTCATTTTTGCCTCATATCATTAACAAAGTAATCTTGCACTTGCTTCTGTATAACACACATCTCTCATCCCTCTTAACTGGAAAAAAACATGCATATTTCAGTCATGCAAAAAGAGGCCCCCACTAGAGAAGTATCAGAGACAAAAAGACATTTCTACTTATATCTTCTTAGAGGCATTCCCTATGAAAATTTATCTTGAGCTATCTCTAGACTTTGAGCTGTAAAATTCTGGAAATACTGTCAGCCCGTTTATACGGGTTTTTTTTTTTGTTTTTTTTGTTTGTTTTTTTTTTGAGGGGAGTAGTTCTTTTTCCTTCATGGATTTATAAAATGGAAAGCTAAGTTAGTAGCTCTTTTTCAGTATTCTCTGCTTTACTCTTACAGTGCCAATAAAATTATGTTAATTACATTTCTCTTTGAAGTCCTTGACACCTATTACAAAACTTTTCTAATGAATATATTTTTTCTATTAAAATTAGGCATCTCAGAGTAAAAACATTCTTTTGCTACACTTAAGAGTCATGTCAAAACTCTTCAAAAAATAATGTTCTTCTTGTCAGTCTGTCCAACCCACCAAAAAAATTAAATCTACACAACCCTTTCTGCTGTCAACATTTGCCTCCCACTTAAAAGAATTCTGCAGCCTATCTGGCTTTACTTGCCTTTGCATGTGCAGTACTGGAACTGCTTCAATCAAGAACATGGGCTGCTGTTAACAAGGTCAAGCCCTCTGAAACAATCATATGTTTCTATAAATGGGAATGATTTCCAGAATGGGAGTATCACCAACTTCTTGCATGCATGTACTATTATGTACATCAAGCTTACCTAGTACTCAAAGAAGTACACTTTTTCTGCAGGTTAATGAAAGAATGTTTGAACTGCAAGAGGAAGAATGAGACAATGCCAGTGAAAAATAACAATCACTAAATCACTGACAGCTCTAATTTGGAGAGTATTTTTAATTTAAGGTTCATTAAAAAATTACACAGTTGGAATTCTCAATACCTAGAATGGTGTTAACAAAAAATCCCAGCATATTTTTAGAAACAGAAAATACTGAAAACGTATATGAAGGCTCATTTTCCGTCCAAGGCATTACAATTTAATTGAAAGCAGGACTATTGGATTTTGAGTCAGGAAAAAAAAGACAAAAGAGATGGCTCAACAGTTGAACAAATTAAAATGAAGTTAATTCATTAGAAGGGAATATCCTAAGAGTTTTCCAGTAAAAAAATTGACATCCAAACCTCAAAGAATTCATAATTTAAAAGTAAAAACATTGAGTGTCTCACAGTAGTTGGGAGGGGTTATAAGGACAGTACAATCAGTGACAAGCACTGAGAAATTAGCCACTGCCTCACTATATTCACCCTGAAACACATTCATATATTGTATTAACAACATTCCTTTATGTACACATACTCATTAAGTCACACAGTTCGATGGGATGATTCAAGAAGGGTAAGGGAATAATTCTTATTACATCAGACACAAGTAAGGCAATACCTCTGCCAGTGATGAATTTAATATTTGTTAGATAATTGTGGGTTAGATCCACATGCTAATGTCATCTGTTTTAGACAAATACAATCTGAAGCTTTGTAACTGCATTAACTCAAGCTGAATCACCTCTGCTCTCAAGCAAGAAAAGTAGCTAGTAAAATAATGTTCAGAATGAATTCTCAAAGGTAAGTCAAAAAGGAATGACAAGAGATGCAAAATCAGGCACAGTATGAGAAGGAAAAAAAAAAATGAGTATTTAGTGTTTCTCAGGAGGTGAAGGCATCTATTTCTCATTTTAAAATGTTAAAAAAAATTCTATTTCTCATGATTAAAAAAATACTTTTATGTATAGGATGTAATTATACAGGGGAACTACTGAAAGCATCCATATTGATAAAATCAAGTCTTTTACAGATTCTTCCCTTATGATTAGATTCCATCCCATAAGGCACTGAAGGTCTTTCAATTTGGGCACGTCTGAAAAGACAGCATCCATTAAAAGTTTAATTAATAATGCAGGTATTTTTTATTGTTGGACTTTATGGTCTTTATCATCTATTAGGCTGCCTATTGTATAGAGAAAATGTAGAAAAGTGACCATAGCCTTTAGTAGGTACTCATTAAACTCCATGTATGTGTAACACTGGGGCCAGACTTGCCCTCTCTTCCTCAAAACAGGAAAGACATTGACAAAGTAGAGCAAGGTCAGTGGAGGCCATTCACAGTGGTCAGAGCTGGAGCACTTGCCCTCTGAGAGGAGGCTGAGAGAACTGGGACTGTTTATTGTGGTTAAGAGACAGCTCTGAGGGATCTAACAGCAATGCTGATGTTCCCACAGTCACGCTCTTCACAGGAGTGTGAAACAGGGATGACAGAAAACAGGCAAAAGGTGAAAATAGAAAGGTTTGGCCTGTGTATAAGGAAAGGTTTTCTCAACACAGTCTAGCAGCGCTGCCCAAATATACTACCTCCTCCACTGCAGGATTTCACAATCCACCTGGACAAATCCCTGAATAACTTGGTCTGAACCCTTGGCTTGCCCTGCTTTGAGCAGGCGGTTGCACTAGAGACTTCCAGAGGCCCCTTGGCATGTGAACTATCCTAGGATCCTATAAATGCAAAAAATTTCAAACTTATCCTTGTCTGTCAGATTTCTGGAACTCATCCAAAAGATTTAAATTTTATTGCAGAAAAAAGTTAGAAGACAGAAACAGCATGATTGCATAAGCCCTATATCCTTAGCAAACTTTTTTAACAAAATGTACTGATGAATGTATGTGGACAAGTAATTAAAGAGCTAAAGAACTTCATATTTTTAATTAAATTTTAATTAAATCAAAGAGAATTAACAAGAAAACAAAGATTTTGTTGTCTTAGAGAAAGGAGGAAATTCAAGTGTGCAAAAACTGAGATTTATGCCCACTCTCTATACTGACAACTTATTTTTACTGCCTGGTTACTACTCTGGCTCTACCCATCACGTAATCAGCAGCTTGCAAAGGTATGCCACAGGGTAGTTTCATGTCCAAACTATATTACTGGTAGAAAAATAATTACCTACTGTATCCATCTATTGAGCTATGCCTAGATCAGTATAGATTACAAAGCTAAAGTAGTGTTAAATAACTAAAAAAGTCCTGAAATGGAAATTCTATTTCTTACTAAATTTATAAACAACATTTGCTCAGATACACACCTTTCCAGGGAGAGTTTTAAGTCTGATTGCCAAGTAGTTCCTCAAGACAGTAGTCCATATAATCCTAGTTCAGTTGATGAATACACTCCCACTATCATTGTTACAGTACCCCATGTAATTCTAGATTTTTAGAAACTGCAATCACAAAAAAACACCTATTTATGATGAAATTTGCTGCAGGACATTGATGGAGTCTTTCTTGCCTCAGTAAAAATAACCAACAGAATCTAAAGGTCAACATCAGCTAGTACATTATAAAGAAAAGATCTGAGATGCATTTTGAATGTGATGACTTACTAAATAAAGTTGCTGACAACATTTAGAGTGACAACAATGTTAGCTTTAAGATAAAGGTTTTTTCTTGCTTTGGGAAAAAAAAAAGATTATTATTCGAATTATAGGAGGACTATTAAAGGAACCAAACAATTACAACATGGATTAAATATATTTTTTATCGAATTGTTAAAAGAGAGCAAGCCACTGGGTAAGATTTTAAAGATTAAAGTTCTTTCAAAAGTGCCTTTGAAACCAAACATACTTTTGGGGAGTCAACCTGCATAGACTGTGCTGGAAGTCTGTTGTTGGCAGCAGTATTGCTTTAACAGTGGTGTGCAGTTTGCTAAATAGCTGTTCCCAGTACAGCTCTCCTTTCTTACCTCTTACCTTCAGAGCAGCTTAGGCACTATTATGAATATGTCACCAGATGGATGAAAGGCAAACCTGAAAGTTGTTGGAGTATTTTTAATTTAATCCTGGGTTTCTTTCATCTGAGAATAAGACTACTCATAAAAAGAAGAAATAAAGAGCATGAAGATTTACTCAGACAAGTAAAAAATAAAGCAAAACCCAACAATAACATCACAAGTGTATTTATTTGTGAACATATCTCTAGGTGTCATTGAATTTAACACCCTAGAAAACTGCGTTGCTATGGCATGCAAGAAAAGGAAAGTAGCTTTTTGCCAAAGATTTTTTAGTTCCTACTGTGTCAGAGTCCATTCAACAAAACACTTCAGGACACACTGAAGTGTTCTTACAGATAATGGAAAGAGAAAACATCGGTGCTGTGCTCCATACAGTGTGGTGTGGAACAGACACGTAGGGGTGAAAGATGAATCGATCAATGGGATTGCAGGTAAGTCCACCAGTGACATTCATTCTCTGTCCCTGACTATCTGAAAGCTGCTGGTATTCTTGAGTGGGTTGCTCTACCCAGCTGGAGTAACCAGCCAAAAGGAAGCTTTTCTGTCTCTTCACAGTTTCTGGGAAGTTTCTTTTACTCTCTTCAGTCCTAGAACTTATTAGTGATAATAATGTCTGCTATTCTGTCCTCAGAGCAAGCAGGAGATATGAACCAGCAGGCTTTTTTTTTCCTTTCTGCTCTAATTTAGCCTTTTTCAGATTGTTTCTGTACTGTGAGGTAGAACAGTGCCGTGTGACTGAGAAGGGGACTTGAAGTTGTTTATTGTTCTCACAGTTCAGTTTTATATACTGTTGCAGCCCCAAGCACCCAAGCAGTCACAGCCTGAAGCAATCACATCTTTAAGCAAGAATTTCCCACCAGTTGCAGAATCAGCCTATTGTTTGCATTACTTAGCAGCCTTACAAAACCACATAGTTTCAAAAACCTTGACATCTGCATATGCTGTACTTTCCCAATTCTTCTTATATCGGTAGTCGCTTATCCCACAGCCTATATCCCACCAAGGCCAAGATATTAAGCTCCACTGTGCTCCCTGTTCTGTCCCCTATTTGTTCTCCCACAGAATAGCTGCAGAGTAAGACTGATGTCTATAAGTTCACAATATCAAAAAATATAAAAAGATGCTATATACTGATGTTAAGAACAAGTACATAATTTTGCTTGAAGTTCAGGCTTCTCACTGACCTCCCCTGGTTTTTTAGTTAGCAATAGCACTAATGAGTTGATAATCTCTGCTCAGACAGTTATCAAAGTACTTGAAAGTTTTCATTTAGGATGTGACTTCAGATCTTGGGCTCAGAAAGTCTGTATCTGAAAGACTGGCAGGAAAACTGAAGTTCAGAATGATGAAACCCCAGGTAAATGCAAGGAATTTGCAGTTGAGAGGTAGGAGAGATTTTAGAGTTTCAGAGTATGCTCTTTGCTTCCCAGCATGCTCTGTCAGCAAAGAATGGCTCTGACTGCTATACAGACAGGAAAATACTGAGTGTATTCATATATATATAAAACAAATAGTTATAAATAAAAATCTCAAACTTTTTATTCATAACTGGTAAAAAAGTACAAAATAAGGAAACAAAACATTCAGTGCTGATAAGAACAATTATGCCCACCTGCCTACAATGACATTCTCTTAAACATCCATTGTTTCATTGAAGACTTCATTTACAGAAAGGTTCCATCCAGGTGCTCATTAAGACTATGTAGCCAATATACATATTAAGCCAAATCTCAAGTTTAATGATATTCAGAGATTTACTGTATGTTATCAGGAATTCCTAGTTCACCCAAAGATCACACCTTTTCCTATCATAATGGAAGATGACTCATCTGCTTCAGTTACAATACATTTTAATTTATCTTACTTAAGACTGAGAGTAACAGTTACAAAGAACAACTTTTTGACAAACTGATCTTTAAATTGAAGGACTAAACTAGTCATATCTTAATAGCAGAAAGGTATGTAAGCCTTCACTCACAAACCCATTGGAAAGCATATCTTCGCTTTAAGCCTCCACTTGGAAGTCTTTACAAACAGATCCTTGCTCCAGAGGATCAGTAGCACACACTAAAAAGATGATCAACCTTCCTGTACCACCTCTTCAGGATAAATTGTCAGCAATATCTAAAAATATATGTCTCATGCAGCAACCTGAATTAATACACTTGTAAATGTGCAGTGAAAACGTAAGAAGCTGAAATAAAGAAAATGGGTAAAATTAAAGATATTTTAATAATCTGAGGAGGTTTTATTGCAGACCCTCCTGTGGATTTTTCTGCATTTGATTTTTCAATGGATTTGACAGAATACACTCATGCTCACACCACACATAGTAGGTTTCCCTCACCCATACTGCACCATGTCTAAGTACTGGCTGCTCACCTGCTGATCTACAGACATGACAGGGACATGTGAACAAGGTATCAATGCTTGGGCCTGTCCCATCTAATGAAATAGCCATAACATAAGGATACAGAAACCAGTCCAGTAACCATGCCAGAAGTAGGAACAAGCTAAATAGCAGTTTTTGTTAAGTGCCCCTGAGTATTCTTGGCAAGGATTTATTTATGCAAGAAAGAGCTTTGCCAACTGAGGCAAGATTAGGGACATTCTTACAACTCAATATAACCCAAGTATCTGCAAACTATTCAGCAAAAAGCAGGAAACCTCAGTCCTGCCTGGAAATAGGATATTCTATGGCAACCAAGGAAATTTCAAGTGAATTTGTATTCATAAGAAAGAAACCATGTTAACCTCAGGTAATATGATGTCATTAGTCTGGGTTATTTGACACAAGGAATTAAAACTCATACTGGAGTGGTATCACAACTGATACTCTGGCAAACAAGATGCATGTTTTTTCATAGATTTGTCACGTTGCCTTAAGAATACTTGTTTTCCTATTCCAGGCCAAAACACTAAATTAAAACATACTGATGTCAAGGAGACATGTTTCATTTCCTGCAAATATCCTTCGATTCCTTCAACAACATTTCTAGAAATCAATTTTAAAAGGTGAAGAAGACATTTTTGAACCTGTCTGCAACCCACTTCATCAAAGCCTGTTATCTTGTTAAGGGGGAAAAAAGGGGCCCAGGAAAATGTTTTCAAATAATATGAGTACAGTGTATGCTCCTGACATACATCTAATAATCAGTGATGAGAAGTGTCCCTTTTTTCTCCACCAGATCTTTTGCTGCTTACTCAACCTAAAAAAAACAACAAACAAAACAAACAAACAAAAACAAAACAGAACAAAAAAACCCCACACAAACACTACAGATGGGGTCACTAACAAAGACTAGTTATATGAAACTGAATCCAAATAAGCAGGAGTACTGCCAGGAAACAAGCACTCCCAATAACAGTGAAACCTGCCTGTGGTGAATCTACACAGCTGCTTGTTACAGTCCAGGAGTAAGTATGAATCCTTGCTGGGCCCTTACACTAGTGGATATCCATAAATGATATCCAGGAATTATATACCTAACTCCAGCTGGCTAGAAGACCCCACACTGAACTAAATGACCAAGTATCATTTTTTCACCCTGTCAAAAAAAAGCATTTCTTTTTCTTAATGCCAAAGTCCTGCAGTTATAACAGCAACATTTCATAAAACCAAATGTATTCTCAGCTCCCATGGATGGCTTTTCATCATTAGAAGTCAAAGCAATGGTAGCCACCTTCAAGGCAGTTCCTAGTCCAGGGGATAGAAAAATTGGCATAAAAGTCTGTGCCAGACTCAAGAGTTCACTCCTCAAGCCCAGTGCACCTTGCTGTATTATCAGTGTGGAAAAGACTGGGATCAGTTCTGTATAAGACAGCAGTTTTTTCCAGGAACCAGCATTTCCAGAAGACTAAGGAGTATTATGACTCTTTTCCAAACACCTGACTTCAGGCACCTTGTCACTACCACAAAAAGATAAGAAGAGAGTAACTAATGAATTTCTAATTCCTAAAAATTTGGAATTAGCTGACATGTTTAGAAAATGCTGGGGAAAAAAGGACCTGGCAGACAAATAGACCATTTAATTGTATAAACTAATTGTACTTCCTTGGAAAATTTTTCTTAAAATTACCATAAAAGTCATCCTAGTACTCATTTTGCCCTATGATTTGTGAACACCTAATACCTGATAAATGCAGAAGCACAGATTAGATAACTGAGAGGGAATATAATAAAATTATGTTTGACATAGGAGCCCACAGCTGCCACTGTGCAAGCTCTTCATCACCCTCCTCCTTACTAGAATATCTATCACTTAACTGTTTAGGGAATAATGTACTGCAGACCAGTAAAGTACTATGAACCCAATGAATACTTGTGCAGAGCAGGACAAAGAACTACAATATAAATCTGGAAATTAATTTGGAGCACCAGTCTTAATGTGGAGCATCTGAGCTACCTGGGGTTGTTTAGCCTGGAGAAAAGGAGAGTCAGGGAAGACTATTGCTCTCTACTATCACCTGAAAGGAGGGTGTACGCAAGCGTGTGTCCATCTTTTTTCCCATGTAACAATAGATAAGAGGACAAGAGGATGTTTTGCCAGGAGAGGTTTAGATTCCCTTTGAGGAAAAATGTCTTCACAGAAAGGGTGATGAAGCATTTTAACAGGCTGCCCAGGGAAGCGGTGAAGTCACCATCCCTGTGTTACAATGTTGCAAGTTTAATGATGAGGCCATAAATCCAAAGATGGTTAAAAGGAAAGGCCAATCGTTTATTGTTATAAAAACGGCTACAGGAACAGGAGGCTGAGCTAGTCCCAGCCCCTCATGGCAAGTCAGAGAAACCAGAAACGTGCGCGCGGGCCACTCCTCAGGACAGTCCAGCTCCTGAAAGTAAAGCCCCCACTGAGCGTGGTCAGTCCCTTTCAAAGTCTCAGTCCCCTCAGGGATTGGTCCGTTTTGGATCCTTTCCCTGATTGGTGTATTCTTCGATCTCTCATTGGCTCTTAGCGGGGTGCTCTCTACACCAATGATTCCTTCCCGCTGTGTTTTGATTGGGTGGTCGTGTCCTCCAATGAAAGTACTTGGTGGTGGTCTCAGTCTTTGAGTTGTTTGGGGGAAGGGTAGAAGATCCCCCTGTGCTTTGGTGTTGTCCCTTTAACTGTATTTGGGGAGGCAGCCGCACAAAACTCTTTCAAACATTCCTAACTAAGCACTGCAACAATATCTAACAACTACTGAACAACATTACAACAGTAAGTATTTTTAACAACTTAGAACTAGTTGGAAACTAAACACAGTTACAAACAGAAATCAAAACACACAGCTAGTATACATACACAGCTATTAAAAAGTTTCAACCTCATTTTTGTATCTATAACACCTGAAGTGCTCAAAAAACATGTAGTTTTTGGTACTTAGGGACACGGCGTAATGGTAGACTTTGCAGTGCTGGTTAACAGACTCAATCTTAGAATCACACAGTAACTAAGGCTGGGAAGGCCTCCATGACTCTAAGTAAAGAGAGACATTAAACTTCATCTAATAAGTACATTTCTTCTTGTTTTGTTCATCAATTTGAATGTTGGTTAATCTTTTTACCCAGAAAGCCATACAAATTTGGTGTATGCCCTGCTTTTGTTTAGGAGCAATTTGTTCCTTCCAGAAAAGTAACTGGCAGGTGAGCCTGGATTCTGAGTGTGAAAAGAGCAACTGCCTTACGTAGACTCATCAAGCAAACAAAAACGCCCATTATACTCTCAGGTATCTGGGAACACCTTTTACTTCTTTCCTCTCTCCCACTTTATATGTCACCTTTACACAATTTACCTCACTGTTCATTCACGGGCATACAAAAAACTTCTCCTTAGGAGCACTTTTTTTCCCAGCTCTGGTGAAACAGTAGTGAGATGTCTAAAACTGGCCACATTTGAGAACTATCCTGCTTCACAACAAGCATCCTAACTAATTACGTCCAGCTGAAAGTGCTTATCCTGCTGCAGATTAGGTATCACAAATTCTTTAAAAATCAGGCAAAAATACAATTCACAATGAAAACGTTAAAAGGAAATGACTCAGTTTGTCTGAATTTTATGTCTCAGACTAACAAGCCTTTTCATCTGGTTACATGTCTCTTGCCAACCATCTCAGCAGCTGGTAAAAAAAAATAATCTGTCAATTTGTGCCTAAGGGCATACACAGCAAAGAACGAACTTGGACAAACCCACCCTGATTCAAGCACGCTGAATGGTTTGTCAGCTGCCTTGATTACCACAGGAAACAGCCTCGCAAGTTCGGAAAATGCCACAGGCTTATTCTCAAAGAAGAAAATTTCCAGGAGTACACTGTATTGCAGGACAATCTGTTCCATTGTTAAACAGGTCTGCTCAGGCTCAACCCAACACAAGAACTGTAATTTGATGCTGAGCTAATAAGGAATTTATTATTTTTGTGGAAGTGCTTATTTTCTCAACAAATTTTAACCATTTCATACAAAAAATACTCCATCAGGTCTTGCTATGTATAATGCTGGGGTGTTTGCTTTTAACGCTGGGGTTTTTTAAGGCTGATAAAAATCCTACAGAGTTGATGGTACTCATGTATTCATCATTTCAATTTTATGGAGTAATGAAAAGATAGATCTTTGTTTCAGTCAGAAAATACACAGCACTCTTAGTACTGGAAAGAATCAGAGAATGTTAAAGGTTGGAAAAGACCTTAAAGATCATGTTGTTCCAACACCCCTGCCATGAGCAGGGACACCTTCCACAAGAACAGGTTGCTCAGAGCCCCATCCAGCCTGGCCTTGCACATTTGCAGGGATGGAGTATCCACAGCTTCTGTGGGTAACGTGGGCCAGTGCCTCACCACCCTCACCCTCAGTAAAGAATTTCTTGCTAATACATTATTTAAACCTACTCTCTTTCAGTTTGAAGCCATCACCCCTTGTTCTGTTACTACATGCTCTTGTAAGAGAGGTTGATTATTGTTGATAATCACTGGGCTGTGTCAGCCTACACAGAGATTCATGGCTACCCAGCTGAGAATATTAATGTCCATTTTAGAAGTATTTGTTTAAAAGCATGATTCAAGAAAGGACATGCATCTTTTCATACACCTACAAAAACAGCAAGTATGAGCAATTTCAAAAGAAAAGTAACTAAATAACTAAAACATTAAGCAAACAAAGAAGAGGGAAAGAATAGACAAGAAACAGACACTTTTATCTGCACTTTTTATTTTGTTCAGTGTTTTTCAAAAGCTACAATGGATTATACTCTTTTCTTGGCTGAAAAACATTTTCCTAAATTCCAGAAAGCAAAATTAAGTATTGTGACTGCTTCCAAAATATTGTACAAGACATGACACTAGACACTATAGAAATAGCTTTTTTTTTTTCCTTTATAAAGTATTTTCTAGAAAAGGAGTAAGCCAGAATGGAGATAGAAGGCAAGACATCTAGAAATGTGGAAAGAAAAGGTGTCAAGAAACACCAAAAAATGGTATTTGAGCCAAGAACATAACCTACTACACTCTTCGGTAGTACAGTTTAAAGAAAGGAGAGGCCCAGTCTTACTATGTTTATAAACTTATTACAGTATTTATTGAGTTTGCATGGCCAGGTTTGGGTAGCAGGCGGCTACAGTGGTGGCTTCTGTGAGAAACTGCCAGAAGCTTCCTCCATGTGCAGCAGAGCCAGTCCCAGTCAGCTCTAGCAAACATTACCAGCTGTCATCTCAGTGCCAGTTTATACACTGTTTTTCAATATTATACACTGTTTTCAATATTAAGCATCAGGAAAGAGATACATTTTAAAGAAACACTCTTATTTGTAAGAGTTGTTTTCTAATATGACACTGACAAACCAATGTAGTTTACAGGTGTCATCAAGGAGGACATCAACATGAGAAGAATAAAGATATTTCTCCTTGAGGATCTGCAAGAAGAGTGATGAGGGTTGGCTCAGGAGGCAGGTCTTAGCTGGGAGATCTCAGTAACAAATGACAAATGACTGGATGGGTGGCAGAACAGAGAAAATGCTATGAAGAGAGCTGAAGAGAGAAACATAACCTGCTGGTTGTAGGAAGAAAAAGTAAAAATCACAGGTCAAACTCTAAGAAAGGAGAATCAGAAGTGTTTTAAGGGATACAAATGGGGAAGATTTAAGCTGACATCCTAAGAGAAGGTTGTAGAAGGAAGAAGACAGGCAAACATGAAAAATTAGCTGGATAGACTAGATAAATAGATAGACTGATCTTTCACTGCTCACTTGTATGCTTGTTGCAAGCAAAAGGGAAGAGAACCTGATACCTCTGGGTGTGGGTATCACCCTGAATTGTCTTGTAAGTATCTGGCATTGCAGGCAATGTGATATTCCCTAGAGAGAACGTCAGATCAAACTCATACTTAAATATTCATCTTGCATTGCCTTTTGCACTACAAGCAAGAGCTACTCCTAATTTTAGTACATTTCTCATGTATATGAATTGTCATAAATACAGATGGTTAAAAATTAAACTTTTTCATTGCAGAATGTTAATAAATATATTCTAATAATAAATTAAATAGTTTTATTTATAGTTCAGGAACATTTTAGAATGCTTTAGTCCTTCACCTGCTAGCAGATATATATCTTCAAGAAAGACAAATAGTCATGACGAAGAAATCATCCTTTTTTTTTCTCCACAGCTCCATTGTTCTGTGTGAAAAGCTAGTAGAGTAGGTACCACTCTACAATGTTAATGATGAATCAGCTCTGAAACTATTTTATGGAACATAAAGCATTGTAGGCACAGTACCAGTGAAATTCTGAAGTGCGTCACATCACTCTTTATGCTATTGGGACAGTTTCTACTGTATGTTCAGGATGTTTTCTACATGCAAAAGGTTGTTAAGCACAACGGATTTTTTCTTTCATAAACAGAAGTATTCTTTAACAAGGCATCCAATCTTTGGATGTACTTCTACCAGACAGTCAAATCTTTGACCTAGGATGGCCTCAAATAATGCCAGTCATTTTGTATATGGATTGTTGAGCAATACAAACTCAGCTGCTCATTTTGCATTAATTCATACTGAACTGAAAGAGGATATATGAGT
Organism: Phylloscopus collybita; assembly: GCA_027886175.1. Classification (NCBI taxonomy): domain Eukaryota; kingdom Metazoa; phylum Chordata; class Aves; order Passeriformes; family Phylloscopidae; genus Phylloscopus; species Phylloscopus collybita. The sequence goes on along the minus strand of JAJNNQ010000026.1, from coordinate 31,848,051 downwards.
ACTATCTGTTCCAGCTAAATTAATTTTGAATTCAAGATTCAACTGAAAAATAAACTAATAGGGTAATGATTACCATTGTTTTATTTAGAGACATATTTATTTGTAGTAATTGTGTTAGTATTGTCATTGCAAAGAAACAAACTGAAGGAAGCATTGGTAAACATATTAATAGTCCACTTTTGCTATTAGCTAGGTGAGATGTGTAAATAAATTACAAAACCAATAATATAAACCTTATAGCTGTCAAGTATAGCAAATGTTATGAATGATTCTGCACTGTGTTGTGCTTAACATAGTCCAAAATTGATTAAGTCATGGGTCATGCACACGAAAGAAAAGGACCTCACAGTAGATGCAAGTCCCTTAATCAGAGGAAGAGTCTGCAGTGGCAGGAGATATAAAATGAAGTAGACATAATAGCAATTACTTCTCAAGAGAGCCAAAACAATTATGGCACAAAAACTGGTTGTCAACCTATACAGAAACTATTATTTTTCTTTTTAATTCAAATATGCTGCTTTTTTTTTTTTTTTCTGTGTATGCAATGGTGTTGAATGAATAAATGACACAAAAATGCAAAGATCTCAAGTTGCCTTAAGAATGGTCTTGAAAAAAGTACTTCTGAACTTCCAAAAGATCAGCCCAATTCTTATGGAGATTATTATATTCTTGTTTTGCTCCTGTTATTCCTATTTATACCATAAAAGCAGCAGTGTTGAGCAGTGGATTCTCACTCTGCAAAGCTTTCTGTTTGCTCTCTGTGGATGCCAAGTTTCACCATGGGTCTCTAGTCCACACACATTAGATTCTGATTACTCTCTGTTACTACCCTCAAAACATGCTCACTTCACCTAACTGGCTCCACATATATCACTTAAATCCTGCTAAGGATCATGATGCCTGATTTTCTACTCTACTGAATACCAGATGCTCTAAAAAAAGATAAGAGGTATTTGCATGCTCAGTGCTACCTTATTTTCAGCAAAAACCATGACAACCCCATTGAAGGCTGACATTTGGCAGCCATCAGTGTACTATATTATATACTTCCAGATGTCCTTAAAAAAATCTAAATTATTCCAAATAGTACATAGTATGTTTTCTATACAGTCTGCAATTATACTGACACAGATAGATAGATCACTCTATCTTAACACCAGTGTCACTGAAAATAGCCAAGGCAGCTGGAATGCCAATACAAAATGTGAAGATATGGCATAGAAGTGAAGAATGGCAAGATATGTTACTTAATAGAATGTTCCTACTAATACATCTGTCATCTAATCACTGAATTATAACCTTCTGTTCCTCCTTTAATCTATACTTATATTTCAACCCCCGCCCCCCTCACAGTATTCAGAGAAGTATTTGTCAAATGAGACATTCACTGTCCATAACTTGGCTTCAGAGAAAACCTGATATAGAGATATTTTGATTAAAACAGCTAGATTTTAATATACCATTTAATCTCCAGAGAGACAGGAACTATTAGACAGATGCAAAAACTGCAATTTCAGGCAGTATAATTATCATGATTTTACTAGACTATGACAACTGAACTCACATCACAGCACAGGTATAGATAAATCTAGGAACAGTCCAATCCTCAAAGAAGAGTCCCATGACTAAGGATTGTACCAGCCTTTGTGTACCAATACAAGGGTAAGCTGAAAGAGTGAATTTTAGCAGCAGTTTCAGGAACAGACTGTGCTTAGAAAATGGTTTCTCAGAGTGTCTAGAATCTTAGCAGATACATAAGGGTAACTAAATTTATTTTGAAAAGGGCATGTATACAATCAGTATTTCATACAATGACATTAGTCTCCAAACAAAAAGAAAAAAAAAGAAAAAACAAAACAATTATAACACCAGCACAAAGCACTATCAAAGTATCAGCACAAAGTGATGAGAAAGCAGATTAAAGCCCACTACATCTGTGTACACAAATCTAACAAGCATCTCATGGTATCATAAGCATAATAATAACAGCCATAAATAAAGTATCCATGTGGGCAATCTACAGCTCTGGTTACACAAATCGTTTCCCAATTCTCATGATCACGCAAATATAATATAACTACTGTATGTTTTTTTTCTTTCCCGATGACAGTAGGTCTACACTTCACTGAAAAAGCATTTACTTATGTTTACTGTGATAATGTTAAAATAAATTTCTCTGCTATGTTTATGTACTCCTCAGCAACCAACTTGTATTGACTAACTGATGATGAAATCTTTAGACTGTAATTTTATAAATAATTCTTATAAATATCAATATGGTATTTTTCATAATGAACATAGGCATTGTTAAATACATGAATGTATTTTACCATCTTTTCCTTGTCCAATGCAATCCAATGCTGATACATGTTAGGTTACTAAAACTTCAACATGTTTATTGTCCTTGGAAAAATTATGAATCAGGTCCTCTCAGGCATATATAATATCATGAAAGTCACAGAATATGTTATCTCACTGATTTTAAATCAGTTCTTTGGGTTTTATATCTAAATCTTTATACCTACTGCTGAAGTATACAATCAAAATGGCCTTCATTTGCTTGAGTATATTTTTCATTGATAGCAGGTGTTCTGAAGAAACACACACACACACACAAAAATACAGGACCTTAGCATAAATGTCAAAGTAAAATGAGCAGAGTAACTGGTGGATCATTTACTAACAAGGAGAAAATACATTGGAAGAATTAAATGTGGGCACATACCACATCAAAGATAAAAAGACATCAAAACAATGACAGGAGACAGGAGAATTCTAGGACTTTTCAGTGAATTAAAGACAATGGAGATGACAGCCATATGGTCATTATTAACAAACACCAGCACTCAAACATGCTCAGAGGAACAGTGCTGAAGCCAGGCTTAGATGTAATCCATTGAACCCAAATTACAGAAATTCACTATTGAGGTTCTCCATCTTTAACAACAACATGAAAAACTGACACAATTAATGAATAAAGCATCTACCACCTCAAATGGAAGCCATTTTTCAAGGCATATGTTTTCACATGACTCATTATGTCTGTTCAGGGCACAGCTGCAAGACAACTTGCTGCAAAAACCAGGAGGCAGACGAGGCAGCAGAAAGGCATGTGAGGGAGGACAGCAGTAGAGTACAGGGCGGATGGGGAGGAGAAAGCCCTGAAAGAGGAATACAGCCAATGGATTGGCAACCTGCAGCATGTCTCGCTGTCCCTTCTCTACAGCGTTCATCTTCCAGCTTCAACTGACACTATGCTTTCAGCTCCCTTCCCATTCCTATAGAATGGAGTGTAGAATACAACGGGCTGTTCCAGTTGGAAGGGATCTACAATGCTCACCTCGTCCAAGTCTCACCACTTGAGCTCTGACCAAAAGCTAATGTATTATTAAGGACAGTTTTCTAATGCCTCCCACTGACAGGCTTAGGGCACTGACCTGCCCCCCCTCCGCCCAGAAGCCTGTTCCAGAGTCTGATCACCCTTCTGGGTGAAGAAATGCTTCCTGATGTCTGGTCTGAGTCTCCCCTGGCACAGCTTTGAACCATTTCCTTAAGTCCTATCACTGGGTACCTGAAGAGATTCTACCCAAGTTATCCCACTCTCTTCTGACATATACAAGCTCCCCCCTAATGTTTTACCCTTCCAATTTGTTTGATACTAAAAGGACTGGTGAGGAGCAAAAAGGAGTGGCAGGCTGTGAAAAAGACACAAGCTGTACAGATATGATGAAGGATTTTGAAGTAGTGTTTTAGTGGTTGTAATGTAGGAGTTAATTCCCAAGCTCATTTATACTTAGTACAGTCATAGCAATAATATGAAATACTGTATGATGGTTGCTAATAACTCATGCAAGAATGTGTATTTAATTATTAAAATAAATTCTAATACATAATTTGTACTTTTATATACCTAGAAAATAAGTACCTAATTTAACAACTGTTCTATTAATTTTCACTGCTTAAAAAGAGTAAAGTATCTCTGAAATATACTATTTAGGTGGACATATGGGAGACAGGCATGAAGTCATTTGCAAGGCAACAATTGACCTCTAATTTATAATACTAATACTCTCATTTTGTTATAATCATCTGGACAATAAAAAGCCTATGCTGCTCTTATCTGGCATATTCTCTCCTCTTCCTTCTGCGTTACACTCACACAGATGCACACAACCACATCTCTGGTGAACCAGCTCCTCTTGAGATTCTCAGCAGCTAAAAAGCATCTGAGCTATCACTGACCAGGAACAGTATAGCACTAAATTTTCTAGGATGCTGTCAATTCATTTTTATATACACCACAATAAAATTTTATCATGCTTCAATTAATTTGGATTTAATTTAAAATTATTTAAAACTTACAGAAGAAACATCATATATACCACAAAGTACGAGTTTATTTCATGGACATAAAATTCTCCCAAGACTGCCCTTAATCCACAGAATTTTTGACTGATGTTTGCAATAGAGCATTTTCATCAACAGATATTCAAATAAAAATACAGATGCCCAACCATATTTTAATGTGTTCACAGTCATAGAGTATGATACAAACAGAGTGCACATACACATTAATCCACATAAAGCTGGAAAAACAACTAAGCTGACCAGTACACACACAAAGTTTGCAGAATTTGCTTACTGAACTGCTCTTCAAGCTGCCCTGAGGGGGCTGAACACAAGGACTCAAACCTGCAGAGCTAAGAAAGAATAACTGAATGAAATGATAGAAGTTTAAACCACAGGAAGGTATTTGCAAAAATGCTACCACTGGAGAATAAATATTTCCCCAAAATAGCAGTGGAACAGAGTAACCAGGGAATCACATTGTGCAGTTTCCACCACCTGGTATTCTCAACATCCACCTGTACAGAGAGATCTTATAACAACATACTTGATTCAGTTAAAGGCATGGCAATATAGAGTAATTTTTCAAATAGCCTTATTTTTCTGTAATTTAACATATTATTAATACTGTATGCTGCTGAGATAATTTTGTTTAGCCAAAGTTTGCATTGGGTTTGCTTTAATATAATACATTGGATGTAGCTTCACTGGACTGGAAATAAGTTGATGTTGATTTACACATCTTTAATAAATCAACAGATTCACAAAATATAGACTTGAGAAATATCAACCTGAAACATTAATATATGTGAAGATAGAAGTCAGCTAGCTGTTCCACAGGGAAAAAATCCAGGACTTGGTAGAAATTTAGAACACCTAAGAAGTCAGCAAAAACCTGAACAATAAAATAGTATCTTTGGGTGCCCATTCAGAGAGGCAAAGTAACTTTTAACAGCTTAATAGGCTTGAGTAACACTGGCACCCAAACTTTCTGAAGCAACACACTGCATGAGGGAACTAAGCCTCTCACATCCCCAGCTCCTGAGCCACTCCACAGGTTCTCCTCCAGGAATTCACTGACAGGCAGTCTTCTGCTGAGTTGCCTCCAGTGCCTACCTTGTAATGCTATAAGTATCCTGGAAGCCTATGAGCATTTCCTTAAAAATCACAAATGTGTATTTGCAACATACAAAATACCTTCCCAGGAAAAATTATTAAAATACAGTGAAATGAGTGAAACGAGTACCATTCCTCCCTGAGTGGCAGAGTACATAACACAGGGAAAAAAAAAAAAGCAATCAAGAACCAAAGGTATTTCTCACTGTGCACAATAATAAAAGCAATTTAAAGTGTTCATGGAAACTTAATAAAGGCAAGTGATTTTGAGCATAAACAACTAACAGCAATACAGTTATGAAAGGTTTAGAAGTTAGCTTTTTCTCACAAAAATCTAAAAGTAGTATTTATTTTTCTTATCCTTTTTGAGGCTATTATTATTTTTCACTTAATCAGTGAAGAAGTGTAGTAAGAACTATTCAGCACTCTTTGGCTGTGTTAGGTAAAATTGTGAGGTAGCCTGTTTAAGTGTTTCAGGCTCCAATAGTGCTATTGCCAAACCTAGAACAGGGTCCTGCTGTTGGCACAGCATGATTTAGCAGCTTTACTAATTACTCCATCGTTTATGAATGCAAAACTATCACAAACTGATGCCCAGAAGTCTACATAGCTTATGATATGCACCTTAGCAGTCTATCCTCTGAAGGCATTACAGCATTCATTTACTTATTTTCAGTCGTGGACAAAGGTCCATGCATTTCAAAGCTAAGACTGAAATTTGTGTGGATTAATTCTTCATTGTTGCTGAAGTCTAGAGAAGCAAAAGTTAGCGTATGCAGTAAAAGCAATTGCTGTTCTCCTAAGTAATAATCACAATTACAGCATGAGATACAGAGATTTTGAAATAGGGTCCACTTCCTTAAATGCAGGCTGCCTTATTTTGTCTAAGCTTTGGTTAAGTAGGTCTGCAAGTGTCTGTCCTAGAATAAGTATCTTAACTCTCCTCTCCAGGTGGCGGAAGAAGCAGCACATGCAATAGGATATGTGCCAAGATGGGCAGTCCATGCAAGTGAGACGATTCATTCTATTCTTGATGTGTAGAACAAGACAGATTCTGATCCACTGAATTTCCATACCCACTGCTCCCTGCTGAGCACCCAAGAAACTAATGCTAATATACCACAGGATAGAATTCCAGGGTATGACAGCAGTGGTAATTATTTTTAATGTAATTTTTCTGAGCATTTATGGATGAGTGCATTAGCATTGACAGAAAGCTTTCAGACTTACGAGGGAAGGGCCCCAGGTTGGAGTCAGGCAGTGTTAGGAGAAGAGGTAAACCTGGTAGCCATTTGGTCCTTAGGAGGCTTTTAGACAGACAACCTCATTCATTGAGTAGCTCCCTCTCCAATCTGAAGAGATACACACATCTACAAATTCTGAGTAGAGGCTACTTTAGAAGAGCAAATGGTGTTTCTTAATGTCTTCTAAAGAAGTCACTGCATGGCATATACAATTTCCCTCTAATTGAAAGAAGAATACACAAAGAATATAGTATGAAATGCCTTTTGGGGAAGAGACGAGATGCTGAATCCTTTCCAAAAGTCCTGAAAATTGGCATTTTTTCTTCTTTAAAAGCTTTTTTACTAAAAAAATACAACACTATAATGAATGTATAAAGAAAAACAAAGACAGAAAAAACTAGAGGTCTTTCTTGGATAGAACTATGAAATCGTGCCATCATACAGAGCTATATTTGAAATTATTAAGCTAGATTCCCTGCACATTCAACATCCAGCTACCTCAAATTCATACAACTGAATGTCAAAATAATAAAAAACAACCATGTCTTGTTCTAACAAGATTGTATTACTAGAACTATACTTTTACTAGAATTATTGTATTACTGGAACTATAGACTATACATAGGTAATTTTGAAGTTTTATTAAAGGTAGCTCTAATTTAAACATGTCCTCTGGCAACAGTCAATCTGAAATAAATCCCCAAAACAACACAGACCTTGTAGGCACTTCTTTTAAACATCTTTGAGATTGTGCAAGTCAGAGCTACAAGGAAATTTCTATTAAAACTGCAAAATATTCAAGTAAGTGATAAAGAATTTCTTTTGAAATTGTTCTGACACACACTTGACCACAAAACATGCTCCAAACAAATCACTTCCAAATCTACTCTTAGTTTCCTGTCTGTTTATTTTACATTAAGCATTCAAGGAATGTTAAATGACAGCTCTATCATAGACTATCCATGCTTAGCTCATACATAAACATTCTGGCTGTCTCACTCAGAATGGACTTCCTTTTGATTCTGTGTTTACACAAAAAGCCCTCAGCACAATTAGTCAGCGTTACCTGCAATAAATAAAGCAGCAGAGACCAAACAACTTGACCAACATATGCAGGAACAAAGTGTTAGACCAGCACATCACTGCTCTCTGCATGGCAACAGTGGGGTTTAATGATGGATTCCAGGGCTGTAACTGAAGTCCAGATGAACAGCACACTCACCCCAGTGAGAAGGCTAATCATGGAATACTTTTTGTCTTTTTGCAATGCGGTAATTTACAACTGTATGCATTGACATTGAGAGAGAAAATATAAAGGAGTCACAATTAAAAAAAAAAATTTAAAAATTTTAAAAAAATAAACCCATGCACAAAAACCCCCGCGCTGCAGTTCTAACACAGGTTGACTTCTCAATTCCTAACTTTAAATGCTTGTCAAAAGACCACAATACTTATCACTAATTGATATCTCTGCTAATTACCTAAAATATGTTAAACCAGATTGTTTTGCCTAGGTTACAGATTAATGTCATCCCTGAGGGATTCATACCCTCTTAGTCAGAAGGAAAGCAAGAAGTTGTAGTTGTTTTGGCACTAAGTAATTACCCAAAAACTGTAGCTAGCTGAACAACAGGTTGATTGAAAGAAACAAGATTACTACATCAGTAAGATCTGGTTTTTGTTATTAAAAACATTAAATCTCTGGGAAGAAAAAAATGGAGAGCTCATCTCTTCATACTGATCAACTGGGACAACTTGCTTCTACATTAAGTAATCAAAAAAATGAATGGACTGTCTATTACATTTCTATAATCTGAAATGCACATTTGGTATCCTTCCACCATGGGAATGACTAACTGCCCAAGATTCTCTGTGATCCCCAGTCACCTTCAACCTTTCAAGCACCTTCATCTTACCAGACTAAGTTTCACATCTGAGCTGTCACAACTTAGGGACAAAAATCACTTTTTAGGTCCTTTTTCATGGCTGACTGCAACTGTTCAAATTCATTAACTTAAGCACATACAGAGCCTGAGCAGACTAAGGCCTATGTATCAAACTCTTCAACCAACCAGATCAATAGAAATATTTAAGTAAATTATTGTAATTTTTCCAAAATGCATTCCATAATGAAGAAACACCTGTTAAAGATTTTGGAAAGTAAGTAAACCTCACAACAGTTTAATAGGACTACTGGCCTGAGAATGCAGCTGATTTCAATGTGTAAGCTCAGGTGAATTTGGAAGATGATGTCTCAGAGGGACAGACCCAGTATTTGTGTACATTACGTGGTGTCACTCATGTTATACTACTTTTAGCTTCAGTAACTGATTTGAGGCCAAATATTTTTGTTATAAAGATAAATGTGTTGGAAATACCAGTACTGTTTCTTTCAGTACAAGACAGCAGCAATATGAGTAATATCAAGATGATTCCAGTTTGACTACTCAGGAAGCAATCTTTTCCCCTAGAAAAATCTACAGTTACTATAATTTCTTTAATTCAACTATTAATTCTTAAGGGTCCATCAACAAGCTTCCAGTATTTCTTGCAAAGCTGTAACACTTACGAAATAGAAGACAGATATGCAATTTCTCTAATCTTGTGACAAGCTCAGCTCCTTCCCATTCTATCCCATAAAACTGAAAAATGACATATTTTTTTTAATCGATCTTTACAGTGCTAAACATTCACTGGGCTGTTTGTTGCAAATAGGATGCCTGAATTCTGTTTGAAAATCAAATTGGCTCTGAAGCATTTCCTCTTGGCACTAGTAGGGTTTATAAGATTTAAATAATATAAAGCAGTCTTGTGCAACACATTAAAGTCAAATCTGAGCACATTTTAGTGTATCACTGATATCAAGAAGTATAAAGAAAAAAACATGGCAGATTTAGAGTTAGTTGGAAAGACTGAATTACATATATTCATACACTTGTTGAATGTGTCAACAACACATTCAACAACACATGGGTCCCAGCAGTATGTACAATCTACCTTTAGACAACTTGAGTTAACAGATGCAGATACCGAGAAAACCTTTACCTGAAGAGTCAGTGACTGGACTGATATTTTAGAAAAACTCATGGAGGCTTTTCCTTATGGATTATATTTGAATAAACTTCTTCATCAAATTATAAAGCAATTTTCACTTCTATCATGACCACTGTTACATTTTCCAAGTTAACTGCATTTTATGTACTGGAATATATGCCGTTTTTATTATCTTCCATATTAATAAAATTTTATAATGACATAAACTTCTCTAAAGTCTGTCCTACGTTAATAAGTTTACCAAAATAAGCAGAAATGAATGGTTAAGGCTTGAAAAGTATACTGAGATAAACGCCTCCCTTAAGGTTTCCTGGTCTTAAAGTGCTGCTGGAGATTGGGCCAGTTGGGCAAACAGGTCTTCTGAGGTTGCACACAGCTCCTGGGGAGGGGGCATCCTACCCTGGCAGAGATACCTGCAGGGTACATCCAGCCCAAAGTAACGTGTTTAGAACTGCATACCAGGAAGGAGGAAAAGACCCATGAGATTGAGGGAAGCCTAATACTTTAGTAGCAAGAGGCCCAAATGAAATTACAGAAACTGTTACTAAAGCAGCTTCCATGCAACTAATGGACCAACACGGCCCAGACAACTTTCCACAGCTGTGATGGAAACCTGGGATATCTCAGGCCCCATCTGTCTTCAAATAAAGGAAGAGCAAATAGAGCAAACTCCTACCTATAATCTTGCTCAGACTGCCTCTAGCTGTCATCTGGGAAGAATCAGAACACAGCCTGTACACACAGAGGTTAGGGAAGGGGGAGAGCAAGTGTTTTAATCTAGAAATGCTAAAGCTGTCCAGGTCAAAAGATGGGCAACACCAGCCCTTACCTCAGCTGGATCCAGGCTACCTACTTGAAGATCTGTGTTCAATGAAGAATCAAATCTTTTGTGGAGAGAATGATGAGCACTAGGTATTCCTGAGACTTAATGCCCGACAAAGTAAGAACTTGTGGTGTCTGAATAATAGATTCTGCACAAAAGGCTCCACCTGGGGTGCAGCTGCCCAATCCTCAGCATTGCCATTCATCACTGCAAAAGGAACTGTCAAAGGTAAAAAACCCAAGACAGTGACTGGAACAGGTTCTCCACGCGACATAAGTTACAAACAGAACAGGAGAGAACTCAGCACAGAGAAAAACTTACCTCTAAGGCCTCAAAGACAGAGCCCTCCTCTCCTGATTGACCCAGGAGCTAATACAGCTCTCATGTCAGACAAATGCCTTAGGCCTGAACCATAATTGGGGAAACGTAACAGCAGACATAGGGAATAATCTGATTTAAATATCACACTGTTAAAACTCTAAGCCTGTTTAGAGGCCCTGGATTCCTCAGGATCAGTGCACCACATCAGCTCTAGGTGGGTTTATCCCACCCATTGCCCTGACAGCATCACTTAAACTTCCCACAAACACTGTAACACAGCTGATCACTGCTGTAGGGATGGCCACTCTGCCCTGCCAGCCTTTTACTCTGACTGTTTAAAAAACAACAACTCTTCTGTTTACCTAAGATATCACTTTAAGCTTAAGGATCCCCTTAGCTCCTAGGCTGCCAGCCCTGGGAATTGTAAGACATGCGCCAGCCTGGATAGAGCCAAATGAGGATTTCTTAAAGGGAACTGCAGACATGGCTATCTTAATTCATTTGAAGCTGTTTATCCCGGGAATTTTATCTTTTCCACTGTTTTCTTTCCTGCTAGTTTCTCACTTAACACTTACTGGCTATCAGGCATGTCAATATCAAATGGGAACTCAAGTTACATCTGCTACTTGTTAGAGCAATCCACACTCTCATATATTCACATACAGTATTAGCAGGATCATTTTTGAATCAAAGTTTCACATGTTATTCATTATTCAAACCAAACATTATTCTCAATTATATAAATACAGATTTTACCATACAGATTTTAAAGCATATTTTACATGGAATAAAGCTTGAAAATCTTGGTAACTCAAATTAGGAGTCTCAGATGTAAGATAAAATTTAACAGTAAATTGCACTATATAAATATTTTATTTAAGGGTAGACTGGTGCAATTCTGAAATAAAAAATACCATCAACATTCCACTCTTGCTCAGAGTTCATACAGTTTTGTTGCAAAGACTTCACTGGACCGGAATAGCCACAAGATATTTGACTGATTCCACTGATCCTCTTTATATTCCTATATTTTATTATTATTATTATTATTATAACTCTGAGAAAATTACACTATAGTGCCCACTCTGCCCTTCCTTCACTTGCTGGATCTTAAGCCTCTAGCATAATCTGAGATACAAAAGGACATCTCATCTGTCCTGAAGCTGCCAGTGCAGCAGCATAGAAATCTACAGGTTTCCATATCTTACTTGCAATCCTTTCACAGATGTCTTAGACATGAGAGAAATTCAGCTTCAGATTAAGATACCTAGATTTTGATGTCTACTGAAAATGAAAAGTATTTGATTCAGTTACCAAAATATAGTGATTTACTACTATCCAAGATGTTGGACAGCCCATCTAGTCTCCAGCTACCACTCTGGAAGGGGGCCAGTCTCCCACAGGCCCTGTGTCATACCTGTGCCTGATTTGATGATGTCTCTGATACCATGGGACATCAAAAATGGCACTGGATCATATTCAGATAATTGAACCAATCCCACCTTAGATATCTTACCAACACTGATAATGAAGCCAGGAAAATAGCTCAACCCACTGAAGTGGACATTCAGCTAAATTTCTCCCCATTCCACAGATGACATTAACCATACCTCCATCACCTGTAATGAAAGCATAGAGCTCATTTTGCATGTAAACATAGGTGCCTTAGTAAAGAACTAACTGCCCTACACAGAGCAGGGAGTCTGTCATCCCAAACAAGTCACTGTGCAAGGCAGAATGTGAATGTGCCAGTGTGTCACCCTTACTTTGCAGATTGTCCCAGCATCTGAAAGTGTTTTATTGGGAAGGCATAAACACGCCTTGTGACATACAAAATTCAATGGTTTGCCAGTTCAAAACTGAGAGAACAATGATAAAGGAGTACAGCTATCCCAGCCAGACACAGGCAGAGCCTGGACTGCCCATACTGTGTAGGCGGATACTACCTGACAACTAATTCTGCTTTTTACATATTAATACATTTTAATATTACATACATTTTAAATGTATTATAATGGAGGAGTTTACAGCAATTGCATCTAGTGGCATGGCTCACTGTTTAATGAAAACACTGGTTAGTTACCTCTGAGTTGTCAACTCCTAAAAACAATTTAAAAATTAGAGTTTCTTCTCAATCTGTTTCAGTCGTTTACTGATTCATGAAATATCACTTTTTTGGTGGTATATATCTATTTGAGAAGGAAGATGTCTTTCTGGGGTTTAAGCCTGATTTCTACTCAGAGTTTCAAAATTATCTTATCTAGAAAATCCTAATAATCAAGTTGAAGCTTTTGATTAGTAACATTTACTTTGGGATACTAATATCCATAGACAAATTCCCACTCAGTTTCCTAACATTTCAATTAATCTTCAAATATATTCCAGGGCAGGTCTTCTGAGCACTCTTCTGTATAACAGCAGTGAGTCCCTGAGAGGATGATAATTTCAGTTCATTTTTCATTCTCAAAAAACATTAGAGAACTACATCTTCTTTGTAAATGAGGTAACTTTGGATGGCACCTCAGCTCCAATCCTTAGATGGGAACTATTAAATTCAGAAATTCCTTACCTCTTTCTGGGACTAGAAACTCTAGCTATATTTGGCATTAAGATGAACTCTTCCCTGTTAAGTCTGTTTCCTTCCAGTGCTCTGAATTATGTTTCATATGCCAGGTGAAAGCAGTTTTAATAAAGTCTTCACAGTCTTTGTAATAGAGCAGGAAAAAACATTTCCCTGCTCACCTTACTGAGAAAAGAACCTTGCTTTACCTTTGCACTACAAAGAAACCACACCATTTTCTTCTAAAGAAATACATTCCTCTAGCAGCAGAGTGTTCTCCAGGCCAACTTAACGCCTCAGAACAGCTGCATTACCATTCCTTGGTCTCCTAAATACTCAAAATTCATGAAATTTTAATAGGATTGTAGTAGCACAGAGCTTGAGGTATCTTGCTGGACTGCTTTAACTGTTCTAGAAAGAGAGAAGCCAACCATTCCAGACACAAGCAACAGATACAGGGGACAGTCAGGCTTCAAGCAGACTGGGAAATATCCCAGCCAGCCAACTGTCACACAGAACATTTAGACAGGTGGGAAATACCTCTTCATGTATTTTTAAATCATCAATCATTATGCAATGTACTGTATTCTTTTTTCTAGTCCATTACTTTGACTTAAAATTTATTATCAACAGTCTGTTTTAATATACTGAAAAACAGATTGGCCGAACTATGCAAGACTTGTAAAATATGATTGCCCTTAATTTTAATTAATACCTAATTTTAGCAATACACTGCAAGTGAAATATAATTTTTTCCCCATCCCTTCCCCAAGAAACTGGCAAACTCATGATGGCTACAGGAAAGAAACCCAAATATATTTACTGTTCAAAATTAAACTTTCTAAAAATCTCTTTTCTCATAATAATAAAAAGTTGCTTGTTAACTAAAGAGTCAACACTTCTTGGTAAAATTTATTTCAATTTAACTTTTTTTTTGTCTTCTCAGAGGAACAGAGATTGTCCAGAGATTTTACAGCAGCCTGTTCGAATTATTTGACCATTTTCAGGACTTGATGTTCTGTGTTTAGGATACCAGTATAAAGAAGATTTTATTCAAAGCTTCAGTTCTCAGTCTCTCAGGGTACCTCAGCAATTCACTTCAAATCAGAAAATCTCCTTGGAGTATGACTTTGTGTCCAAAGTGACTACAGCAATTGATAACTACACAGAGAAGGTGAATGGGCACCACATCCATCTGTAGCTGAGACAAAACCACCTGAGCACCTGCTGAGCTCTAAGGGCACTTTTCTGGTTTTTGTGTTGACATACAGCACAGTTATCTGAGAAGTGCATACCTCCCACTAAACATCTTGGGACTGGTTTAGGTACAGTTGCCAGTATTCTAGTCATTTCAGACAGATATAAATTAAGTACTCATGCCATGTTTAGTCTTCCAGATGCTATACAAATCCGGACATAAATAATATTACCAAGCCATAGACACTATACTGCATTATACAATTTGATCTGTAGAAACATAACCTCAGAAAGGGTGTATTTTTCCAATTCTGTTGTTTAAAACTATTTTAAAACCATATGCAACAAACTTTATCATGTAAACAAAAGTGAATATAATTTTTCAGGAATCTTAAGATACTATAAGATACCAAACATGGCATTCCATCTGACTTTATAATCACCTGATCAAAACAAAAATGGATAGATGGTATGTTCAGAACTGAACAGCAACCTACTTTCAACACGTAAGTGACCTTAGCTCATTGTAGTCAAAAATAATATGTATGGACAATTCTGTGGCCACAGCAGCATTATGTTTTAGAAAGATTAGCAGAAGTTTCTGAAAAGCAAACTTCTTTCCTATCACTATTACCTATTGCTCATTAAAAACATCCAGAACAAGGCACAGATGCATCCTGCCTAAGGAAAGAACCTAAAATACTGCAAAAGTAAAACCACATTTAAGTGTGTGCATGTAAAGGAAGAAGGGAGAAAATTAGGAAACTAGGAGATTGTACCTGCTTTGCTTTTTCAACTATTTTGAATTGCAGAAGTTCTGAATCATTTATTAAATAATACAGAATAATGGAGGTTTTGGGGGGGGGGGGGCGGGGCAGCAAACATGACAGCTTAGGGAAATAGGGTGGAAAGGATCACCTAAAATGCACCTAAGAGCAAAGCAGAAAATGTCACAACTGTAGTATGTTTTGTTGGGAATGGAGAGGGAAACTATGCGATGAGTATGAGGAACATAGTACCACGATGTGGAGCTGTGAAAACCTGACAGCAGGTGTAAAGAAATGAAAAGGGATTGGACATTATCAATATTTTAATATACACCAATTAACTAAATATAATAGGGTCAACAAACTTCCTCTGGCCTCAAGACCAGCTGTCACATACAACTCGTTTTTGCTCAACTCTGAACCATGCCAAGGCTCTCTTTGGGAGAATTCCAGTTGGACTGCCCCAGAATCATATGAGAAAGTATCCCACAAACTTAATGTGAGCAAAAAGTGCCAGTCCTTGCTTCAGTACTATCCCATTTCATTCAACACTATGGACACAGCTTTTGTGTATTAAAGGAAGAAAGGTCAAAGGACTACAGAACATTCTTTCTACTACATTCTTTGATTCCCTCACCACTTTTCCACATCCTACAGAGACTCCCTAGCAGAGGACCATTACAGTTCTCTTTCAAGTGATGAGTTTGTAGATCCTTCCATCCAAGCAGCACTCCTCTGCCAGTACAAGAAGCAAACCTGATCCAGTGCACAATGGTGGCCATTAAGTGTTACGCCTTCAGCCTGTTCCACAAAATCGCAAAAGTACACGCAAATATGTGAATGCAGTCAGGTATTAGACCTTGTGTTAATATTTATGTACAAGTACAGGGAAATAACCCCATCTCTATGTTTCTCTTCAATATCAATGAGGGACTCTGAATTACAAAATGATCGGGACCATTTCACAACCCACAATGACAATGTAAATATTGGATGTACAGAGTAAGCTTTCAGGTGTGTTCCAGCATCTGACTGTTCCCAGTGAAATGACCAACTGAACCCCAGGCTTTTCAGAAATTAAGATACACTGAAAGAACAGCAGTTTGGAAGACACTACTCAACCTTCTAAACAGATGCATTCTGAACTTACATTGATCAACTTACTTAGTCATTTCCAGCTGAGAGAAGAAACAGTATCATTTTTCCAATCTGAAACAATTTTTCCACCAATCTTATAATCTTACGTAAAAACATATAATGCACTCTGCAGTGGAGAGAGACAGCTTGATTTATTTGTTGCTAGGTATGCAGTACTTACAGAAAATGAAAGTCAAACCTTGGTTTTTCATTAAATGCCCTGTAGAGTTAATTACTTCCCCAGGTGACTACAGTACATAATTATTTTATTTTATGGGGTTTTAATGCACTGCTTAATTTTACAACAATCTTCTTTTTTTTAAGGGTAAAAAGATACAACCAATTAATTTTCCAGAATACCTCAGTAAAGCCTGTCTTCAACCACTGGAATAACCTCCCAGGGACATGGTAAATCCCCACCACTGGATGTTTTCAGTACATGATTGGTCGCAGTACTAGGTAATCTCATACAGGGTCCCTTTCCCATAGAAAGTTAAACCAGATAATCTCTCAAGGTGTCTTCCAATTTGGGCTGCTCTGTGACTCTCTCACCCCCCTTTAGAATAAATTAAAGTTGCTTTTTCATAAATCATTGCAAGTCAGTCATGATGTAGTCCAACTGCATTTTGTCCTTTCCTAGTTCTTTAAAGTAAAAGGACTCAACACACCAATTCCCATAAAATTACCATATTTTCATTTCTCATCCCTGCCAAGTAAAATATTCTGACAGTATAATTATTTTCTGTTAGCAGCTAGTTACATAAACACAGTTGGTCCTGTAGTACTTCATCCTGCCCTAAATACCACATTAAAGGATAGGCTCCTGTCCAAAAAGCCTTACCCATTAAGCTAATTACCCAAATCTAGGTGCATCTTACGGCATCACATTTATAATCTAGAGCTTCATACAGATATGGACAGCTAATCTGGACCTAATCAGAAATTATACATATGAGGAAATTCTGCCCTCGTGCAGCTTCCTTTTCATCACAATCAAAAGTGTTAACTCTGGTCATACTGCTATTTCAGAAGCAAACTACTTCTCCAGTTGTTTTCAGCATAATCAGTTTTTAAACCATACCTAAGTTATGCTACTTCCTCTGTCACTATTAATTTTCTTTGCAGCCTAGTATGAAGAATCTTGTCAAAGGTTTTGTGAAAATCCTAGAACATTATGTCTGACAGGTAACTTCTATGTACTTTACCTACTTTTTTTTCAAAGAACTCTGACAGAGTAAAAAAGAACACTCTTCCTCAGAGAAATTCTGATACTTTTCCCCCATCATCCTATACAAACAATCTACTCAGTCTTTAATTATAATCTTCACCTTACCCAAAATTCTCAAGAAAACTCTAGACTGTAACTCACTATCTCCTGCCAGTAGGAGATAGGACAGTAGCACAGTACTGACAGTACAGTCTTCTTTAAAAATTACTGGTTGGAAATACAGTGTGCTTTACTAGTTTTCCATTTGCATAAGCGGTTTGATTCAGGGTATTTAAAATGTGCATAATGCTCTAAATATACATAAAACTTCATAGAAATGCAGTGACAGGTCAAGTCTGTCCTGTGAAATTTAGAACCTACTAAATAAGGCTACTTAAGAGCAACATTATCCAGACCTAATTCATTTCTGCTTTATTTCATATGGCTTTTTCTACAGAAAGAAATTGAACATTTGTTTCAGTCAGATGTTTTATGAAATAATTATTTTGATTCTCAGTTTAGAGAAACACAAAATTAAAGTGAAACAAGTAATATACAAGTAGAAAGCTGTAATATACATGTGCATATGTGTATAACTAGATAGAGTGTGTGCATATATATACACACATATATAGTTATACCATCAACACAAGCATCCATAAAATGAAAGATTGATAATTACTTTCTGAAAGATTAGGAAATTAAAACAAAAAGGAAAGCATATATGCTAATAGCCAGTCTTGAACTACTGTGTTGCAAATAAGATCATCCACATCAAACACACTCTTGAAGCTGTTTGTTCAATACAATATCATGGTAGTTTTCACAAGTGCAATTCAAATAATCAGGCTTAAAACTGGGATTGATTCCTTCTTAGAAAACATGAAGTTCTTGCTCAGACCCTATTTTCACAAGTGCCTGATAAGCTAAGGGACACATTGGACTTAGAGGTAGCATTCAAGCATTTCTTTGGTTGGTTGGTTGCGTTTTTGCTTCACTGGCATATCTCTGGCCTATTGACATAAAAGAAAGTGGCTTGGAGCAGAGGCAAAATGCCTCTGCAGGTCCTGGCAGATTAGGAAATAGTGGCCTTCTCCAGCAGTCATCCTTGGAAATGCTAGCTGGGAGAAAATGAGCTGAAGCAGCACAGAAGAGAAATGAGCTGGCAGTTTTACCTCCAAGCAAACTAATATATGAGTGACTCCTGGGGAGGAACCGTTTAGGAGCAAAAAGCTACAATATCTGCATAGTTATGCCAAGATGCCACTGCTCTCCAGAAGCAGACTCTACATTTTTTGCTGGTCACTGACTGCTGAACTACACTAGCTCAGTTTATACCATCTGCTGTGCTACCTTTACACAGAACTGATTTGCTGTGGGGTTTTTGGCAGCTGTTTGGCTAGCTATTGTTTCTCCATTTTTTATCTTTCTCTGTATCCTCACATTATTTCCAGAAAAAAAAAAAAAAAAAAAAAAAAAACTGGGGGAAAATTAAAATGAAAAAAAAATAAAATTGGCTTGCTTAAGGAAGATTAAGGGTAGGAAAACCAGTAATAGTTGACCACATGGAGAACACACACAGACAGACACCAACCGTGTTCAAGCACTGTAGAAATGAATGTCTGCCTGAGTTGGTAAAGTTCTGGTGTTACGAAAGGTGAAACTATGGCAGAGTCGCAAATAAGAAGGGAAACCTCCTCTGGCATTGAAATGCAAATGGAAAAGACAAAAGTATTATCTGTTTTATCTATTTGGGCTATTTTCATAGCTCTGATTTTCATGAGTCATCACGACTCTCAAAATTTTAAAACAAATGTGTTTGTAGAATACAGTAGTTGTATTTGGATAGAAAAATAATTTAAAATTAATAATTCATCTATGCTGGTCCAATACTATAGTTTTTTCTTCTCCTTTATACTGGAATTTGGTGTTTTAAAATATATGAATGATAATACCTTAGAGGAATACAACTATCAAAACCAACTAATTCACAGGTATATTTTTGTCCTTACAAAGTAAATTTAGATTTACTAGCAATGTGTTTCAGAAATGGTGCTATTCACTGCTTTTTACTATAAACCAAGTCACACCTTTAGATTAAGCTAGAACTAAAGGAAACACTATTAAGTACATTTCTGACTAGCACAAAGGGAGATTAAAGATAATAACTGATTACAATAACATCAAGAAACCCAGAGCTAATGAGTTTCTCTTTTCTTGCAGTCTTTGTTAAAAGAAACCCAAAATGATCAATACAGCAAGGTAGTCTTGAAACGTGAAAGATATTAGAATAGTTTTAGGTTAAGTACTACTTAGATCAGTCAGTTTTTAGTTCTCAGACTGGTTGAGAATTTATACTTTATATATCATAGAATTGATACTAATTCCATAGAGGTAAGACATGGCACAAAGCTCAAGTAAACAATCCTGACTAAAATTGT
Source organism: Phylloscopus collybita (assembly GCA_027886175.1). Classification (NCBI taxonomy): domain Eukaryota; kingdom Metazoa; phylum Chordata; class Aves; order Passeriformes; family Phylloscopidae; genus Phylloscopus; species Phylloscopus collybita. Next base: position 31,827,837 of record JAJNNQ010000026.1, on the reverse strand, counting down.
AGTTGCTTCATGTAAGGCGTATCACCTGGTCCAGGAACTGTGCATCAGCTGGGATTCTGGTTAGGATAAACATCCTTGTACTTCAGCTGTCAGGAAGGCCTCTGCAGTCAGGGCCAAAGAGATTCCAACTGCTTCATGGCAGCTAGCAACAACAAGAAGAAAGACGAGAAAAGGAAGGCAAAGGAACAGTGGCAGAAGTCTTCAGGGAAGAAAAAGGACAAGGAGACATCACTGTGACTTGGAAAACTGGCTGAGATAATGCTAATACCGCTTGCAAATATATTAGAAAAATCAAGAGTTTTGAAAATTTCGAAGGACTGAAAATCTAAAGATTCAAGAAGAAGATTCAAGATTCAACAGAAGACAAGGAAATAATAACAAATTAAAACAAAATTATAAATTATTAATGGAAATTAATAATGTATCTCTATTAGAAAGATACCAAATAATTGCTAACTCAGACTTACTACAAATCATGGCATATCTGCTTTTGCAACAAACAAATTCCTAAAGACCCCTGAAAATACTTCAGCTTTTTTAATCAAGTATCGTCTAGATGAACAATGTTCATTTCTACCGAACACAAAAATCCTTCTTGCACCAGTACTCTAGAAGGGTTATGGTATGTCATGCGTTCAATGGGACATCTGGGAAGATGTTAGCAGAATACATTCCTTCTATTAAAACTGCAGATATTTTTTTTCAATTGATAAAGGAGCAGTTCAACAAAACTGAGCTTAAAACAATGCATCAAAAATGAGACAACCCCCCTAAGAAGAGCCAGGAATTAATTCTGTTTAACTGTGTAAGAGTTCTGTCAATAATATACCCATATTTGAGGAAGAAACTGCATGCACATCCAGAATTTTTAAACAGCCCAGTAAGTACCACCCTTAAATTTGAAAGAGGACTGTACAATAGGAAAATAAAATTTAAAGATTCATACTTTCAAATTCTATCCTTTTTTCTTAATTCCTTACAATTTAACCTCAGAACTGTAACTTTCCACTGTTTTGGTGGACTTAGAGATTATTTAATGGGAATTTTTCAGGGTGAAGATCAAACAGAGCTTTACTAGTAAAGTTTTTAAAACATGAAACTGATATTTGACTTACTCAAAATGCAATTATCTTTTAGACTACCAAGAATCTACCAGCTTAATAAAAGCTCAGGTGAAGGAGCCCATATTTATTAGTATCATTGAGATAATTGTATTTGACTTTCTTTGCTGGCTGTAAGAACTTTCAGTAGCAATTTTATTATCTGACCTAAATGTGTAAGTGATAAGCAAAACATGACTTGGCAAGTGGCAGTTTAAACACTTCCTGCAACCCATCATGCCTTAAGAGACATAATATACATTTTTAAAATAAAACTCTAGAGATGAAATGCTGGCCTGCTCCCTGCAAGGAAGAACTCCAGGGTAAAGAAGTCAAGATACTGTCAGAGAAAAAATAAAATTAATATGAAGAGTCATATGCCAAACAGGAACAGGCACACATTTGGCAAATACAATCATCACTAGAGAATAATGCAACTCCAACCTGCAGTAGTTTTAATAGAAAACTATTTTTCAAGCTGCTGCACTAGGTTAACATTTAGCATTGCTGAGCCTGGAGAGAGAGTTGCTGTGTCAAATGAACAGAATTGAACAAGACTGATCTCATTCTAAGCAGAAAATCGTATGCTGGAGTATAGCAGAGATCCCACAAAACAGGCATCCACAATGTGTAGTCATCAAACTGGGGGGGCTCACTTCTGCAGCACAGTTTACCTATCAGAGCAGGAAAAAAACAACTGCAGCCACTCTGTTTTTGGGTTCTTGGTAAAGCTTACACCATTCCCTTTCTGCATCCATCCACCTGTATTAGTATGAGAGTCCTGAATGGCATATGTTAGAGGCAGTAATGCTTTATTTGATCTGAAGACTTGCAGTAGCCCACAAGTAAGGAACACCCTCTTCAGAGTGCACACAGGTCTCTTGGAATTTAATTCCCAAGATGCTGTCTCAGAACAGCATTAGAATTTATGTCATCTCATTTCACTCATTTTGCTTTTGTGGTGCTTACAAAATCCCAAACTCAGCTGCCCAACATTTCTGCACACTCTTGTTAAAACAACTTCACAGTACTACAATAGAATTTTATTAGTAGGTATCCCATTTTAATCTGCTTATTTGTTGAGCAAATATGTTGTCTGTAAATTTTCCATACTTCCATTATTACAAAAGGTTAATGTTCTGCTTGTGCTTTGTTTACTGCTTATTCTTGGTTCCACAACAATAGAGAATCAATGTAGTATTGTCTGTAGCCTTGCTCCCAAGGTAAGAGAAATCAGTATATACCCTACACCAGCCATGGTAACCAGACTGCCTTTAGCTGATACAAATACAGCGATGAAAACTTTTTTCTACTTAAACAAAAAAGCAAGTCACTCACAGGTTCCATTTCAAGGTAAGACCAGATACTGTATAAAAAAAAGAGAACTACGAAAAAATATGGTAACACAACCAACAAAGCTACTGAAAAAATTACAATGCAAAAAAATCAAGTGCTAACAAAATAATACACTTCAAAGGAGGCTGTTAGCTGAACCCAGACTACTGGACTGAAATGGCCGAGCTGTGTTTGGTTGACCACCAATGCTGCTCAATCACTGCCCTCCTCTGCTGGACAGGGGAGAGAAAATGCAGCAAATGTCTCCTAGGTTGAGATAAGGGAAGGGAGGGATCCACTCACTATTTATTGACACCAACAAAAGAGACTTGACTTGGGGAAATTAACTGAATTTATTACCAATTAAGTCAGAGAAGGATAATCAAAAATAAAACCAAACCTTAAAATCATCTTCCCCCTCTTACCCCTCCCTTCCTCCGTGTCTTAATTTTTGTTCATGAATCCATTCAGTGCCAGTATCTCGGTGAGCAGCTGCAGTGGGAGCCCCAGGCTGAGCTCTGGGAGCCCAAAGCAAAAGGCCAGGAATCGCTGACCCTTGGCCCAGCAAAGGGCCTGGGGACCTGTGGCCTGGCCAGGGACCGGACACTCAGAGACACAGCAGGAGCCAACAGTTCCAGACCTTCCCGTGCTTAGACTGTGTGGGGATAAAAGCCCAGGGGGTGCTTTATTTGGGGTTCCTCCTTAGGCACCAGCTAGAGCTGCTATTTTATTTAGTTACTGCACCAAGACTAAATTATTTGAAAGATCTCCGATTTTCATCTGAGACTCTGCTGTGGGAAACCTGTGTTTGAGCCAGCTCAGAAGCCTGGTGTGACTGTGTGAGTGTGGGGCTGTAGCTGCAAAGGCACCTCGGTCCCAGCTCAGGTGTGCGAGTGTGACTGACAGAGTGGCTCCTGGATGGACGGGCAGGGGCGTTTTTTTAAAACTGTATTCCTGATTCTCTCCCTTGTTGCCCCATCGGAGGTGCCAGGCGTTGAGGTTGGTTCATCACACACTGACTCTGCCACTTCTTCCTCTTCAGGGGAAGGACTCCTCACATACTTCTGTTCCAGCATGGGGTCCCTCCCATGAGAGACAGTCCTCCACATGTGGATACACAAAAAATAGAGTAAAATCAGAAAGAGGCAGAAACAGCTTGCTATTTAAGAAACAAAGAAGTGCCTAGAAGAAGATGATGGTGTTGTTGTAAGAGGTACATTAAGAAGACTGGATTATTTTGCGAAACAAAGAACAGTGCAGTCTAGACCCTAGACCCTAATGTTGTTAGGGCAGGGATGCCTTCCTATCCAGGCCAGGATGCATGGGTTATTGGCTGGTACACTTGCAGAGGAAATCAAGAACAACTTTTAAATACATTAACTGAGAGAAAGGATGGAGAAGTCATAGGTTCAATACTTAACTGGAAAGGACCAAAGGTTACTAAAGCAAATAAAGCTATTAGAGATGGTACTGGAAAGCACACTCATGGCTATTTCCACAGGGAAGAGATCAACTGAACTGAAACTTTAAATGAGCAGATAATATGAACAGTGACACTTGGGTAGGAGGCATCTCCAGGACAGAATCCAAGGCTCACTTATGATATTTATGGGCAACTGTGTCTTGCAGCGATCAGTTTCCTGACAAACAACAAATGGTAAAAAACATTAATATGTACTACCACCATACACTTACACAGCATCTCACACCTACCTCCTACAGCTTGTAATCCGAGTGAGACAATGGCATCACATGACATAGGAAAATTCACTAAAGGGAAAGCAAAAGAATTATGAAAAAGGAACAAAAAAAAGAAAGTAAATACTAAGAACTTCCAGATGCAAGATCCTCACTATAGGGTGCAAAAGAACGAGTGACTTATCATTCACATGTACATATAAGTAAGTAGTAGACACTATGACTTTCCCCGCCTCTCCTGTCCACCACGTAGCTTAAGCAACAGGCTTCCATATATACAGTTCCTGGCAAGAAAGCACTAGAGGGCTTTTGTACCCAACACGCCATTAAGTGAGGAGCCATGGAATAGATGGCACCCAGAAAAGATGGTCAGTGGGCATGAGATATTCAACCACTTCAAATGATGCAATACCAACAATCAAAGAAATTATGTATTTCAGCCTCTAACAAAAACTTCTTTTCTTTACTAGCAGTAATTATTCCCCAAGCATGTCTCCCCAGATTTTCTCAAAAAGGCATGGGCTGCATCATCTCTCAGTCATGCAACTTACTAACACCACAGGATTACTTCTGAAGTACCACACAGAAATAACAGACTTCAATATGAGTTATACCTCAATTTAGGCCCATGAGAACAATCTCAAAAGTTAACCTTGAACATCAATACCCATGTTTTCTAATGACTGGTTACTTGTAAAGTTGTAGTAAACAGCTGAAAGATATCCATTTAGGAATGAACACAAATGGACATCGAAGACTCAACTTTTTTCCCCTGCAGCTGTCAGGTATTTTTCTTAAAGTGATAGCAATAATGTTATGATAGCTGAGATTACCTGGCACCTGAAAACTCTTTTTCAAAGGTGTCCAATAAATTGTTACTGTAAAATGGTACTATTTTTCTTTCAGAATAACTCTTACAGTAAGATCATTATCTCAGCAGTACCGAGACTTGCCTCTGGACCAAATATCCCTTCCCAGTCCACGTACCTCAGGCTATAAGCATTTAAATTGTGAGAGATGGGGAAGTTATAGAATTCAGAGGTCACAAGCTTATGGCCTTTATAGTACTTAGCATTCAAACGAGGGACTAAATTCCTGAGGGCCTTTTGTCAGCCAGATGAAAAAGCACCCTATGGACTACTATAGGCAATAGAGATGTCTCACAGGTTATGAGACAGTTTTACCTTAATTCACTCACTTATCCAGTGGAAATAAATGGATAGTGAGTTGCTATCTGGACTGAAAGCTCCTAGGACAAACACAGAAATTGTTAATGATTGAAATTATACCCTCCAATATTGAATTAATGAACAAAGATAGTGTTAAAAAAATATCCAAAGCTCCATGTCCTGGCAAGTGATCAGCTCAAAAAAAATTTTAGTCTTTCAAAATCTAAAATCACTTTAAGATCAATAGCAGCATCATGCAAAAAGTGAAGCTGAAGGCAGAAGCAATACAATGCAGATACTCTCAGCAGATTCAGAGTTAAGAAAACTTGCTTTTACTAACCAGTATTGTGTTATGTAGCAAAACTTTTTCAGTTTTAAACCATAGCAGAAGGATTTTAGAACGTAAGGACAGGATAACACTATAAATACTACTTTTGTTAGCTCTGGGAAAGGTTTTGATGTTGTCCTCTGTCTCTACCTGTTGGAAGAAATCCCAGAAGCCACCCGTGCAATAGGAGTCAAGAATGTATTTTTGGAGTCCACTGAAAAAAAGGGTCATTTTCAATCGAGTAGCAAAAAGAAAAAACTTGCCCCAAATCCCTAATTTAATTCCTCTCATTCACACATCCATGAAACATTTATGTTTGAGCTCAGGAAAGCAACGTAATACTGTGAGCAAAAACTCACAATATTCAAGTACATTTCAATCTGTTTTCCCTGGCAAATTGTATAGTGGACTAGGAAAGTATGATATGCCACTTCAAACGTGCTGCTTAAATTAACCTGTTGCTATAGTAATTTTAAAAAGAACAAACACTTCTATTAAACACTGCAATGTTAAAAATGAAAAACAGTTAAAACATTCAAATTCAAACAGAAAACTAGCTTTAGCATAGCTGGAAATCACTCTTAATGGTGTGACTGAAATTAAGCACTTTGGGATCACCCTTTTTCTTTAAAAATACAGTACTGTAGAATTACATTCCCAGAGTATGTTCAGCCTCAACACAATCCTCTCACAAAGCTGCTGGTTATGAAAAGAGCTCCTTGGAACAGCAGTAGAGCATTTATCAGATATTTAACTTTGGCATCTAGACTTAATTTTTGCCACAGTCTTTCTTCATGCACAAACCACACATATGCAAGCAAAATATCCAATCAAAACCTTCTTCCTTACTTCACTGAAGGGACACCTAGCATGTTTGACATAACACACACTTAATAACAAGGTTTTCACTGATTTTTCTCCTCACGAGTTTTAGTGGCATGCTTTAGAAAATGTTAATTTTTTTCTGTATTAGTTTTACCAGAAATCTTCAGATTTTCTTATCTGCACCTTCTGTTCTGAGCTAAGCAACATCTGAACTCATTATTTTTGACATTTATTATCTTCTTAAATATGCCATACTTAATTCCACCACTACTAGACTCTGATAGAACAAAAGATTTTCTATGGTGCAAGAAGACTATCAAATAATTTTGAAGTGGGTTCCTTGTCATAAAATGTCAGTGAGGTCACAGCCCCCAAAACTGATCTCCAGAAGCTTCTGACACTTTTAATAGTTTTTATTTCACTCAAGCAATGGAAAGAAAACATGAAGCTACTAAAACTGAATTTCAGTTATATTTTTCTACCTTGTTTAAATGAAGATTGACAGTGTAGAGCAATATGAACAATATCTGATGAAGAGAGAAACTGGAATTTGAATCTAGGGGAAGATGCTCAACAATAAAGACAAAAACAAAAACCTGTTTGAAAGCTCAGTATTAGGTTTCAATGAAAAGCCTGAATTCGACATATGAATAAATCCATCCACTTGGGACTGTAGCTGTAAGCAGGTGCTCTATAAAGAATCCAAACTTCACATTGGAGAGGTTTGGAAGTTAAAGAAAAAGATCATGGAACTCAAATGCTGCAGCAAACAACCACCCAAGGAACAACACACCCATTAGTACGTCCCAGGAAGATCCACTTTTATAGAGCTGAAGACAATAACATTTAGATAAACTACAAAAATTCACAGTGATTTGGAACATTTCTCAAAAGAGTCAGAGAGCTGGGTTAAGACTCAAGAAACAAATGCAGGATGTTCAAATACAGGAGAGAGATTAACACAATAAATTTAACAGAGAGTGCTGTAAGAAAAAGATAGCAACTCAGTTGTGTGTCCCCTAAGACAAATGGAAAGATAATCAAAGTGCCTTGGGATAGTGAACAGTGTAACGAAATTCCATCCCACCCAGGCATCTAAAGCAACCAGTGGTGACTACTTCTGTCTGAACTACACAACAAGCAACTTTAAATATGGAGTAAAAAGAAAAGAAATCATTTAGTAAAACAATCTCCATTTTTTTAAGCATTCTGGAATAAACATGACAAAAATGGCCACATGGCATCTTGGAGAGTACTGAAACTGCCCACCTGCAGCAGTTGGAAAGCCAACAGCTTCTGTATTTTGGGTGTAATGAAAATGAAGTGCCACCACACATTAATAGCATTCAATAAGAGAGACACAAATATCAAACTAGGTGTTCTCATCTGAAGTACAAGAGACCAGAAATCAGTATGGAAAGATCTGGCAGTCACAATTCCTCAAAATTTGAGGACAAACAGAGTTGAGCAAAATCCATAAAAAACATGGTTTCACATAAAACAGGAACTCCTATTGCCAGTGTTACTAAGGAGAAGGACAATTATCTAAAGATGGCTGGCAGAATAAATTTTCACTTGCTAAGGTAAAATATGAAGGCCAAGCACTTTATGGACTCTGGGCAAAGCCCTTGGTAGAAAATGAAATTTTTGTTCCAGTTCCGAAATTTGTAATTTGTAAAAAAAAATATGCTAAAAGGCATGACTGTGATTGCAGATTATGAAATATTCATTAAAATTTACCAAACTAATACTTGTATTGAGGAAACCATTAAGGCTTGTAGCCTATGTCAAAAATAAACAGAAAGAAAACACTCATTATTATGATAAGAAAAATCAGGTCTCTGGCATGCTGTGAGCAGAATTTTTATTATGTTGGTTGGGAAGGTGGGAAAGGGGGAAGAAAAATCAAACCATAAAGCTGTAAGACTTTGTGGTTGTTTTGGGTTTTTTTTTTCCCTAGGTAAGTGTTCTCTCCATTTTCTAAAATAACCTGTTGAGAGGATGCTATGAATAATATAATCCTGCATATCAATTTTAGTAGTTTATTAATCTGCTGTATGTAAGATGTTCTGTAGTAGTCCACAGTTCAGTGGTTTTTTCATATACAAGGAAGTATGGCTTAATATGGATTTCAAATAGTCAGTATCTCCAACTTTCAAAATGTGGAAAAAATAGTATTAAAATAAAAGTTTGCTCTAAAATTGTTCTGGAATTTGATTCTGATCCACTGTTAGAGAATAGTAAAAATCATGAACAAAATGTCAACAAAAATTCACACTGCCAGAAACTAATGCAGGAAACTATCTCCCAGGATATTAACTTATATAAGGAAAGTGACCAAATTTATTTTTAAAAAAGTAACCAAACACCAAAATCTGACTGGAAATGCCAGATGTACTGAGTATTTCATTTAACTCAAACTGGTGAAAGTCCATCCTTAAGCCTCAGCTCTGGTCTTCATCCAGCTGCATGCTGGGTCAAGCCTACAACACAGCAATGCTTCTCTCCATGAAGAACACTGATATTCTTGAGAAACTGAAGCCCATACCTACACAACAATGCAAATAACTGAAAGACAAACATTTTGCTTCAAATTTCAGTTCGGTCACACTTTTTGTGCCTCTGACAGCTACAGTAGAGTTTGCTGCAGGGGTAATAACCTTATCATATCTTGTATGGCATTGTATCTTTTCCTAATTTGCACTTCACTTTTTCATTTTAAACCAGTGTATGGACCTGAATTACTCTTTACTGAGTAGTATAACAAGTGCTAAAGCTGCCCTGAAAAGCCTTCCAATACATAAATTGTAACATAGTCTTCCAGTGTCTTACAGAATGTGTATATATTAGGATAGGAAACTTAATTCAAACTTATATGACCCAATTCAAGTCATTCCAATTATTGTCTTTTACCACGAAAGCCAGCAAGATGCAAAATCCAACATTATAGCAAAACTATTTTTTACCTTAGAATTGCTAGTCAAAACTACTCTTTAAATCCACTATTTCATGCAATCTTTTTTACTATTTTTTCTTCAAAGTTGTTTTCATCCCCTCCAAACATCTCGTTTCAGTTTATGGATATCACAGCAGTGACTTTACAAAACATAGGACAGTTGGCTGCAAATTGGTGCTCACATCACTCTGCGTGCTGCTGCTTTTTCATCTCCTGCAGACTCTGAACTGAACACTTTCTCAATATAATCCTGGCACATCTGAACTATCCTCTATGCAATTCCATAAGGCTGAATAAAGTGTCCACCATCATCATCTCATCTTTGGCCTGAGAACTTAGTGAGCTGTAGCTGATACAATTAAAAGTTCAAGTTTAGAGCTCCTAACACCAGTACACTCCATTCCAAAGTTTGAAAATTATTATGAAAAGAAAGAACTCCATATCTAAAATTTCAATCTGTTCAGCCTTAAAATCCTACCTTTTAAAATAAAAATTGTAAGTAAACTATTAACTGGCTAACCACAGTTCCAAAAGGATTGTAAATATTACTGTTATGGAAGATCTCAGTTGCTGTTTAGTACAGAACTGGGGGACTCACTGTAACATATATTGTTGTGTTTTTATTTACTGGATAATTTCACACATATATATGGATGGCAGACACCTACAGAGTCCCTCTGAACACATGAAATACAACAGTATCAAAACTAGGTAATTATTAACAGAAGCTTTTCAGAAAGAGTTGAATTTTATTTTTTCTTAAATAAACTAACAGCATTTTCAAATGCTTATTATACTACTTTTATCTACCCATTTTAATTGAATAAAACTTAACTAAAAGCTTCCAGAAGTACTCAATGTTCAACATTTTGTGCTGTCACAAGTTGCTTAGAACTAAAGTAGCTGAATATTTTTCACCTGTTAAATTTGTATTTTCTTCACTTCTTTCATTTTCTTCTCTATATCCATGTCTCTATTGCTACTTTCTTTTCCACTTCCCCTACAATCTTCCCATTATTTTGTCCTCCTTTTTATATCTTTCCACCATTTTCTCTTCCCTTTTCCCCATTCTTACTTCTCTCTAACTCCTTTTTCACCATTGAAAAAAAAAACCCAATCTCTAAATAAAGGCTAAATAAAGTGTTTGGATGGATGCAGAACCACATCGAGTTCCTGCTTTGTGTCAAAACCAAGCTGCTCCTTTTCTACTTTATGCTGAAAATATCTCCCACTTCCACCACAAGAAGCACTTGGATAGCTTACAGTACAAACATTCCTTTAAAAAGGCATTATATCAAAATATTTCTAGCAAAAACTTAGTCCTCTCTTCCCCCTTGCATTTGACATATCCTTCCAGATTATTCATACACTTCAGAGCAGCAAGAGACTTTTCATGCTGAACAGATGGTTTGTGTGTTCTAACAAGCTGGTACTGCATGAACAACTTTTTGTCATGCACAACTCAACATAAACTACTGTATATCCAGGTTACCTCACAGTTTAATCTTCAGAAAAAGAAGAATAACAAAATAGGTTACATGAATACCTGTTCTCCCACATTCACTGCTGACCTCATATCCCTTTGACGCTGATGAGTAAACCCCTTCTTTACAGACTTTTGCACAAGCTGATCTGTTGGTGTTTACACTAAATCATTTGCAGCAAGTAAAGAACAAAACCACCACTCCTGTAACAGCAGCAAGAGCATCTGGACAACCCCTAACAAATCAAACAGAATCAGGGCATTCTGCAATATTGTATTTACTTTTTTAAACAGGAGCGTAGGATCAGGAAAAGAAGTCAATGCAATATCAGATGTGGCGGATTACTCACCAATGGCTTCTGAGCATAGTAATAAATTGATATAATTCATTTATTTACCTGGATCTGCAAGTGTCAGGAGGATGTTATTTCAAATTTTACAATGGGCTAAATCCTACTACTTTGCATACACGAATTAGTGAAATAATTGCAAAACTGTACCTGTACAAAAAGTAAAGCTATTGGATAGCCCTACAGCCCTCTGGAGACACCAGGATAATAAGCATCATTTACCAAAACTAGCTCTCCATTTTCTTCGCAGCTATCTGAAGACAGGAAGGAGAAAAGTCTCCTGTAATTTATTTCATCAGTACTTAATTTGCTCTTCAAACAACAAAATAAGAGACAGTAAGTCACTTAAACTTGGTGCTGCTCCTTTCAGGAGAACTGGAGAAAAATCAGTTTAAGTAAAAATGGGGAACTCAGGGAACCAGCTCCATAGCTGCAGCAAATCAGTGTAGTCCTAATTATTTAGGAAGAACAATGTCTCACTCTTTCCCCAGCTAGAGCTCACACTCTGAACTTAAAGCAAGCCCCAACAACACCCAAATTTTCTACTATCTCGAAAAAGACAAAATGCAACAAACAAGTTTGCTTAGAGATATTTAGAAAAATCAGCAATTATGAGCCTACATTAGCAGAAACACACAGAGAAAAAATTTACACTCTGAGGTAAGTAAACTTGATTTTTCAATATGAAAAAGCCATTTTAAAACACACGCACACAGTCCCTGATTTGATGGCAAGTTCTCTAACTTCAAGCATTTGAAAGAGAGCTTTGAAACATGTACTTAAATCCCAGGGAACATTAAACTAGGGGATTTGTTTTCTTTCTCCAGTGCTCAAACCTCTTAGCAAAACTGTTTTCCCTCGACTTGCAGTGCTGCTCTTTGGAAGCTGACTGATTATGAGCCACGGGCTTTGATCCCTACTTTTGCTTTTGCTGAAGAAACACCTGCCTTTACCAGTTAGCAAAGCTAAAATGCTTCTCCTATAAAACAAACAGACATTTTTTCCAGATCCAAAGCAGAGCAAAAAGGGGGAACGCAGATTTTGATAAATCCTTTACAGACTAGCACATAGTATTATTTTTTTCTAATAATTACATTGATTGCCAGAATTCAATGTATTTTATGAATCAAAAGTTTGACTTTTTTTACATCTGTTAGTATAACCCTTACAACAAGACATAGATGCTAGAATATCCGATGAGCACTTCAGCAGGTGCAGAGCAATTCTAAAACTGGAGCAACCTACCCTGTTGTCAGCCTCTGCATCATGCTAACCCAAGAACAATAAACAAGAATGCCCAGTGCAAGCAGAGCATTTCAAGTTTTTAAGATGTGTTTGGTTATATCATATGCAGCCATATATGACCATCAAAACTTTGTACCATCTTAATTAAGTGCGGGTTATCTTCAATATTGTCATATTAGCATTATTAGAAGTTTCATTTGATAATTTTTTCACTATTCAAACTAAAAAATTCCCTTTCAACAGCAAAGGTTGTGGAATCAGAAACAGGCATTATTTCAGGAGGGGTTTTTTGGGGGGCAGTGGGGGAGTTGGAGGTTTTTAATCTGCTGAAAGTCTTAAATAATTCTTCTAGGCTTTATTAGTTTCAGCCTTTTTTAGGATAAGGAAATAGCTGTACTCATTTCCAGCAGGATTCCAATTAAAATATGACAGGATTTACAGAGAACTGTAATACTCAGGATTATTTTTGCCTGCAAATTTAAAAAAGAATAATTTTGTTCTAAAATTAATAAGAATACTACACATTTCTTATGAAGCTCTTTTCAAGTCGAGATCTCAAAGATTAGAATGAAATTCAGCATCAGTCTACATCTTACAGATGGGAGTTTTAGAACGTATTCATTGAAGATATGTAGTATAAGCCAAAATTCCACGTACTACACGTATGGCAGATCTTCACACAAGTATGAAGGTTTTCCATTTTTCTGGTCAGACTGCACAATCTTATTTTTTTATTCAGCCAAAGATTAAACTGCAGCAGCAGTAAAGTTCTATACTTTACACACTTGATTTTAAAAACTGTCTGCTTCCTTGCTTATTCTGATATAGCACACTGATATCCACCAAAGGACTGAAAAATGCAAGGTGAAGAAAAGATGAATGCACACCTTCTTCACAATGCTTAGCAGGATACACCTGCAAAACAGATTTTTTTCTTATTGTGTATGCTTTCTTAACACCTCAAATCCTGATGAAAACACTCTTCCTATTATTTATTCTCAAAATATTTTAAAGAAAAATATATATTCTAAGGTCAGCTGTGACAAAACTGATTTTTCCTCCACATTCAGCAGTTTGTTGAAGAAAAGAGATTTAATTGAAGCAGTTAAAACCAGCTTACTTTTCAAAAGGCACTCTAACCCTGAACTGAGGTGCCAGGTGACTGCAGTGAACCTGCCAATCCAGAAAACAACTATTTCATATAAGCAGCATGTGTAGCCTACAGTACAGCTACAAGGCACAGAAAGGTGTAACATATTCCCATTTCAATAAACCTTGCAGAGGAACTACCAAACAGCAGCTACATTTATGCCTTCTAAAGTAAGGCCCAACACATCTCATACTTTGAGCTTGATACCCGTGTCCTTGTGTCGTGGAGGAACTGTTTCATTCTCATGGCACTGCTTTAGTGGGTTAGGCAGATGTTTAGCCTTTATTGGAGGACTCATGCACAGGTCACTGCTGATGGTATCAGATTTTACAGACTACTAAATAGCCCAGTATTGTCAGTATATATTGTCTGCATATTGCCTCAACGAGAAAAGTATACATCCAATGAAGAAGAATTTGATGTATCTGCTGGACCCGACTAGTGCTTTCCCAGAAGGTGCCAGAATATGAATCTGTTTTGGCATGTGGAGCCCAATCATGCCACCTCCTGGTAGGGAATGGCCACTCTATTCTACACATTACACAGGTGTTCAGTGCTTAGGAAGTTAACAGTTGACTGGAATTTTCTACTCAGCTATCCAGGTATTCTGCCTTCTCTTGGTACTAACTACAAATACAACAGTTTACAAAATTCTTGAATTTTAAAATGCTTACTTAGAGGTAAAAAGGAAGAGAGATGGACAATTACAGCAATTGCACCCTGAATGTATTCACCAAGGAGACTAAATACGATGTAAATTTACTAAAAGAATTCCCAGGACAAGTAAAAAATATTCTTCTCCTTCAAGGAAAACATTCGCGTTGTCAAAAAACAGCACTTTGTTGATGAGGCTCTGGGCATTCAGATAAACCTCAGCAAATGCCTTTGACCTTCTTGGTACTAAATTCTGCTGTTTGCACTGAATTGCACCTTTAGCAGCTCCACCGACTCAAATAGCACTATTTAAAGAGCAAAGCACCTTTTATTTTAAACCAGGGTATCAGAATCTAAGATTCAATTACTGCACTCATATTGCTGCCTCTTTGCAAAACAATTTATTGTGTTTCAAAGTACATGTTTTCTAAGATCACAGATCAAATGGTCCTAAGCTGATTCAGATGTCTGAAAGAATTTTATTATTTTTTTAAATCACATCTAGAATTTCTTTTTTCTCTCCTCTGAAGCAAGCCTGCCTTTTATGACTAAAAAGCTGGGGTCAATATAAACATAACATTTGCTTTGTTATACTCATTCAAATGTTTTATTATATTTTGTTTTCCATAAATCTGGTTTTCACTTGGGATTCATCTGCGTTCATCTGCGTCACTTGCCTTCTGCAAGGCAAAAGCATGTCCTATTGGCTATAGCAGTCAATAGATCATATTTGTATTACAAGGACTGCCTGATAGCCCAATAATGGCAACAGAAAAATTCCCATTAACTTTAGTCAGCTTTGAACCAAGTCTGTAATGCCTGGCACATCAGTACTTTATAGAAATCGTAAGTATCTTGTATTCATCTAGAGTTTGCACTTTTTATTGAAAAGGCTCCAAATGATCAATACAAATCTAGTTTCTAATGAAACCAAGGTACCTAAAATACACGCTCTGAATATTAGAATGTTTCCTGAGTCAATCTACCAGGAATTTACAGTGCATTTCTTGAGACAGAAAAGCAAACAATGATTAATACCAACTATTTTGTGAATACAGATTTCTTCTCACCTGATGTAAACATCAGGAATAAAAGAAACAATAAGCAAAATAGTGACTGCTCACAGATTAATATTAATGTATGAATTTATGTTAACATTATACATTGATCTTATTTTAGTCCAAAGGTTTGTTAAGACAAGTGAACTCATAAATTTGCAAGCATATTTTCACAAGTAGTTTTCAATGAAAAAATTATAAAAATTAAAAAGTATCAGAGGCCTGGGTTTAGCAGGTCATAGGTTTGATCAACACCCTTTCACATCTGGGGCTAAGGATATGATTGTCATGTTCTAAATTTCCAAGACAAATAATTTTCATGTAACAACCTTATTACTATCCCAGGTTTTTAATAGAAACACACACTACTCATGAACTGAAGTTGCATTCCTGTATATGAAAAGAAAATCAATCTCCAGTAGTCCAAAGAAACCCCAAACCCATATATGACTGTGTAGCAGTTGAAATCCTGAATATAAGACAGAATAAACTTGCATTATGTCAACAGTTTTCTACTAGCTAGAACTACTACTGCAGGCTTGTATGGAAGACCCTACTAATGCTCACTAAGAGCAAAGGCTAATCTTTTGAATAATCATGTCCCGTCCTACCAGAAGCCTGTATGGGGATGATAGCTGAGCTATATGAATCTAATTTACACAACTTGGATGTTTAACAAACTCTGCTATGCCACATGGAATGATCTAGGGACTTAACTCAAGATTAAAGCTACAGGCCTGATTCTCATTGCCTTCCGAATGCCAGCTGAAATTCTGAGGTCAATTGCACTGTCATTATAGAGAGAGAAATTAGCTACCTCATTACCCTAGTAATGCTGATATTTCCATGGGGAGAGATGCTCTTACTTTGGCCTGCTTTTTCAAATAGGTCTTTTCCCTTTATGTTTATATTATAAAACACAAAGCTGGCTTTAAGAATACACTACACAAGATATTCCAAAGGTGCGCATATATAAATAAATAAACACACACACACATATAGATAATTTGCTTGACCCGAAAAAGTACATAGACAATTAGCTAACACTTTAGCCTAATTAATGGATTACTGATATAAAACCAGTTTTGAACTACCAAACTGTTCCAGTTGGTTGTATTTTTCTATATCATCCACACCTTCACAGCTAAAGTGACACACTTACTTTTATATTCATAATCACAGACATCTTAGACATCAAAGCAATAAATATTTACAAACATGCAAAAGTAACACATGTAAGGAGCTGGTACCTTCCGTGGTAGGGAGCAGCACTAGAACAGAGATGCTTCAGTTCTCCCTGAAGTAATAGAGTGTGCTTCAGTATAAGCACAAGCTGGGTACAAAAGATACTTCTCAAGAACATGCTCTTCACTTTTGACATTTTTTATCTAACCAAGCATTACCTGAATTCATACATTTATCAGAATATCTCCTGACCAAAAGGAGAACAATCTTAACCAAGAAAATAGCTACTGGTAACCAGTATACAGTAAAATAGTTTAAAACTATACATGAAACAGGGACACTCTTCTAGCTCTTATAACAGCCTAGTGAACAAAATAGCTCACTTGATATGGAAAAGCCCTTTCCAATAGATGGATATTAGCTTATTCTTTAGAGTTCAACTATCTATTACAATTAAAAGGTATTTAATTTTCATTATTGAATGAATTATATTCTCAGAATAAGTATGTTCAATGCATTTTGCAAAAGTATGAAAACACTTAGGCTGAGGCAAATATCACGAGCCACTCACAAGTTCTTCCAGTAGATGACTTTATCAATGACTTTTCCAGTTCTAATAGTGCAACAGTCATGTAGGATCTACTTCTACATGAAACAGGCTATAACCCATGGGGAAATCAAGTATCTTCTGATTAAGGCACTCAATTAGCCATTTAGAGACTAGGTTCATTGTCAGAATCCACAACATATTCCCTCAGTGATTTTTGAAGAAATTGGGTTTTGTCTCCACACCTTGTATTTAAATAGCACTAGTACCTTTTCCCTCACCTTTCTTTATGTTGATTGGCAAGTAAGGAAATACTCTGTCAAAAGAAATGTCCCTTTTCTGGGGATTTCATCAGACCCAGGTAAGGACTAAATTAAGTGATTTCTAGTCATCCCTTATTGGTGAGGGATAAATAGCTACCGATTCAAGTATGCATCTGACACAGGTCAATCTGAAGGACAAGACCTACACATCGAAAACATAAGCAATTTCTTGGTTTTAACACTGGTTAAGTACACCAAAACACAAAAACAAAAAACCCATGCAACAGAGTCAAACAAACAAAAAAAATTATTGGGGAATCTTGTATCTTTACAAGTAAACCCACTGTCGCTAGTCAGAAGCATTTTTCTGGAATACTTGCCACTTGTGTGCCTTTCTGTGGTTTCTCACAGCAACACAACTGTTCTCAACCTCAGGTTTTAGCAGCCAACATGAAACAACACAGCACTTTCAAGACAGAGTTAATGTTTGAGGATCTGAGTTCCAAAGCAAATCTTCACTTACACATTTTATACAAAATGTACTGGCAATCAAAAATGCTTAGGACACCATAAAGAGAATACCTGGGTGGCATCGTTATGGATGTAGCTGATTGCACATTACATTCTAAAGAACAGAAATTCAGAGTCTGGAAACAGACATCATGGACATAACCTAGAAATTATTCACTACTACTGGGATCCTTTCACCAGGATCTCATTTTCTTCTGGCACTCCCCCCAAAAAAATTCTGCCCTTTCTATAAATTTCCTTTCTATTTATACTCAGCAGCAACCAGTGCATTAATTTTAATTTTCTTAAGTAGTAACATTCTTGCCTTGGTTAAGTGTTTTAACAGTCATCATATATTAGACTCTAAAACAAATCTCTAGAAAGCTTGACAGATGGTGTTTTGAAGGATAATGCCAGGTACCTGGTGTGAATCTGACATTAGCATTCTCTCAGACAACTCACCATCATATTTTAAAAAATCCGGTGAAATTATGCATAGTCCTACTTATGCTAAGAAGGAATGAGAAAACTGTTCATTTATTCAATCTCACAGTAGCTCAAAATGCAGCTTCTGCATGAACTTGATGCCTAGAAAAAAACAATTTTATTTTCCTGTTTTTTACTTTTCTTTACCTACTTTCGGTTTTGTCCTTCCTGGCTTTTCCCCCTTTCCCAGACACACACACTCTCAGTGGATACTTCCCCCCTCTGGGAAAAGATCGAACTGCAAGGTTCAAAAAATATATTCCTCTAAGAAATAAGGACTTTGTTTATGGTATGACTATTAGAAAAATAACTGTAAAAAGCAGCATGGCTGCCTCTTTAGCAGCAAGGCAGCTATGACAAAAGACTATTAAATGGGCCTGTATTCGTACTGAAATTCAGTATGAATTTCAAAGCTATCAAACAGAAGCACTCCAACAAAACCTGGACTCGATATCTTCATTCACAATCAATAGAACATACATTAAGGAAAGACAATACAAAAACTGCTGACAGAGGAAGAACACTTATTGCTTAGCATGGTAAATCTGAATTAGTTATGATTTTCTTAAGTCATAAACAGAACTTGGGAAATTATTTGCCAACTCCGAATGTGAGTTTATTTGAATTTGTGACTCTCAAGGGCCTGACCATACATTTCTTTGCTTTAGTCTCATTTAAACGCATGATAGGTTGTCTTGATTTATGCATCATTCTTTACTACTTATTTTCAACAATAGGTTCCAAGTTTAACAGGTTTTTTTTTTTAAAAAAGACGATTAAAAATCTAAGAAGAAAAACATGTATAAGAGGAACATAATGGATTACACTTCGGCAAAAGTTGAAACTCTGTACCACGAGATCTTCACTCAACTGCTATATTGAGCAGTTATTACAAGAGAGACTAAACTATAAACTTTCTAAAGAACCTCTAGCTGAGGTCTAATTAAACCTCTACTCCAACTAAAGCAAGGAAAGTAGGGCGAATTACACTGAGTAACAAAATGTTGCAATCAGTGTATTCTGATCCCCGCACAAAAACAAGAGGAAATCATCATGTCCTGGATGAAACTGTCATGAAATTGATAAGCCATATCCAATCAATGCCTGACATCGCGCAGTCGACTAAAACAGCGCAGCATTAACGGCATAACAGTATTACCATATAAACCTTATTACTTCAGCGTGGAAAACAAGATATAACGAGTGTAATGAGACGCCAGGATCTGTCTTTGTGTAAGTGAGCCCGGGAGCCAGGGGAGCGCTTCCCGCATAGGCGAACCAGCCGCGGCAGAGCCGGCGCACGGCGAACGAGCGCGGGCGGCGGGGAGCGGGGCACTGGCTGCAGCCGCCGGGGGCTGCTGTCCCACGGGTCCCTCGGCGCGGCTCCGGGGCGGCTCCGGACGCCCGAGCCCCCGAAACGCCGCCGCCCCGAGCCCACGAGCGGCCGGGTCCTCCCGCTGGCCGCTCCGCCGCCCGCCCGCCCGCTCGGACACCCGATTTCACTCGGCGTCACTCGGCCAGGGCCGCCGAGCGGAGACCCCGAGGAGCGCCCCGGCCGGGGGAGCGCGGAGCGGAGCCTCACCGTCTTCCAGGAGACGCATCGCGTGAACAAAGCAGGGATCCAGGCTGTCCTTCTCGGCCATCAGCTCGGGCAGGTACTTGTCCTGCTCCATCGCCGCGGGCACGCCGGGCGGGCTGCGCGGGATGTCGGGCTCGCCGCTCCGCGCCCTCGGCCGCCCGCTCGCCGGGGCCGCCCCGCAGGTGCCGCCGCCCCTCCCGCGGCGGGCGCTGCCCCGGCCCCGCCTCCGCCTTCCCCTCGCGCCGCGCGGGGGCGGGCACGTGCGCGGGTCGCCGCGCTCCGCTGCTCGCGCGCCTTCGCCCCCGCGCCTCCTCCTCCCGCCACTAAGCGACCCTCGGCCACCCGCGGCCTTAAGTAGGGAGGCGGAGCCAGCCGGGCCGCGCCCCCGCCGCTCCCATTGGTGGCTACGCCCCGCCGCGGGGAGACTCGCCGCGCCATTGGCTGTCGTCAGGCGGGGACCCGCGGGCGGTGGGGCCGGAGCGGGGGGCGTGTGTGGAGGGGTGCGTCCGTGTGTGTGTGTCTGTGTGTCTGTCTGTGTGTCTGTGCGCGTTTGCGTGTGTGTGCACGCCTGTGTGCGTCTGTATCTATGTGTCTCTGTGTGTCTGTGTCGTGGTTTAGGGCTGGTATTCCCTATTTTACCGCTCTCACTAAAACCACGCTGCCACTCGCTCCCACCACCCTTTTTTCCTCTTCGCCGTGGCAAGCTAGAAAAGAGAATTGGAGGAATCGAAGGTAAAGATCACGGTTTGGGATAAGAGCAATT
Source organism: Phylloscopus collybita (assembly GCA_027886175.1). Lineage (NCBI taxonomy): Eukaryota > Metazoa > Chordata > Aves > Passeriformes > Phylloscopidae > Phylloscopus > Phylloscopus collybita. The sequence continues at coordinate 31,807,153 of JAJNNQ010000026.1, read as the reverse complement.
TACTGGAAACAGCAATGAGATAAGAAAATGAACAGTAACAGCAACGATATTAATAACAAAAGTGTTTGAGAGAGACAAGTGATTCTCATGCAAAATGCGAAGAATCGGGGTTACCCCACCGTTTCCGCCCCGCGCTTACTGGCCCTTCTCTAAAGAAGAGACTCCCTTCCCCCATAACCCCAGCGCCGGCTACGACCTGAGGTGACAGCAGAACAACCTCTGGGTCCTGGCCATGCCCCCTCCTGGCTACGACAAAAATTAACTGTCCAGGCAGGAACCGGGACAGTCTGTGTCTGTCACCGTGCGTGCGCCTTTGTCTGTGTGTCTGTCTGTGTGCAGCTGTGTGCCGCCGGTGTCGCTGCGTGGGCCGCCCTGCCCGTGCCGGCCGGTCATCCCCCGGCAGCCGGCGTGCTGCGGCCGCGGCCCGCCACGTGTGGCCGCGGCCGTGTCCCTACGCGTGGCCGCGGCTCTGTGCCCGCCGTGACTCCGCCCCGCCTGCCCGCACCGCTCGCCGGGCCCCTGTCCGCGGTGCTGAAGCCGGGAGGCGGCGGCGCTGCCCGGCTCTCCGGCGCTGCTCTCTTCCTTCCCGCCCCGGCGCCCTCCGCAGCCCGCGGCGCCTCGCCCGAGCTCCGCCGTGCTCCCCGGGCTCCCCGGCCCTCCGGGGTCTGGGGAGACGCCTCGCTAAAAGCGGTGCCGCATCGGCGGCGTGGCCGTGCTGGAGCTGCCAGACAGCTTCTCCCCTGAGGATGTGATCAGAGCATCAGCAGCGGGCACCGCCGGTCACAGACGCGCCGAAAATGTCTGCCGTGCCTGCTGCGCGCAGCTGGAGAGGGCGCAGCGGGGGCCTGGAGGTCCTGAGGGAAAAGGGCGATCCCTGTCGAGGAAAGCCGTGCTGCAGCTTCCACGGCCCCTCCTGACAGAATTAGAGCTATTATGCAATTAAAGAGTCTACAGCTGGGGTAAATAAAATTGATTTTAATTAGAGTTTAGCTTTAAGTATACATTTGCTTTATGTTATATTTATTTAGAATTCTCCCCCAACAGACCATACAGTAAAGTTTTGATTTTGAAAGTAAACAAAAGATGCCTAACTCATCTCAATTCATTAAAACTCCATCTGTGGGACCTCAAGAACAAGCAAATCTATGGCACCATACACCATTTTGTGCTCAACCTCCATGTCACATCCTTTCTTAGTATGTACCACTAATACTACTGACTTAGTATTTATTCTAATGAAATAGACAGTTGTTGCAATAACACATTTGTGAATGGCCTAGTACTGTTCATTTCAAGGTTTTATTTGTTGTGGTGGTAGCGTTGAGATTTTGTTTGTGGTTTTGTGTTGGTTTGGGGGAGTTGGCAGAGGAAGAAGGAATGAAAAAAGATAAAAATCAAAGCAAAATCTTTATAATTGCATTCACAAGGTTTTGAATGTGTTGAACAGACATTACATAAAAACTGGAAAATCCTAAGATACATACAGGCAACATTTATGCAATTTCCACTCAGCATGCCGATCATTGAGGGACTGCATGTGTTCACAAAAATATGTAGAGAATGTCAGTGACCAATGCCTTTTTATTCTGTGGTATTTCCAGTAGTGAGGGATAAAATACTGAGAACCAATCTCCCTGCTGAGAAATAGCAGCAGCAGGAAAACAGTTGATTTCAGCAAACTTGCAAAACACTGAAGAAGCAGAGAAGACTGATTGGAGAACTGAAAGGTTTAATAGTCAATCAGCTTTTACTACAAATTGTGTGTCAGGATAAAGGGAAGACATAAGCCCTTCTTTAAAAAACAAATAAAACAAAGAAAAGCACAGAACTAAGATAGTTTATTAATAATTTACCCTGATTCAATTTACCGCATGAGTAGTTCTCCTTTCCCGTTCAACAGCGTAGGAAGAAACGGCAGTGTTTGCACCACAGCTCGGGTCTGCCTTGCTCGAAAGATCACCCGTGTCATCAGATTGTACTTCTGCACCTCTTTTTCAGAATAATTCAGGCTGGTGCTCCTCCATTCATGAAGAGAGAAGACCAATGATAGGTGTGTTCTCTTAAAGCAACTTCAAGATGAATGTAAGGCATCCCCTCAGAAGTAATCCTGGTCTGGTAGTTTTCAAAACCTACCATATGGTCATGTATATGTAAAATGAATTTTGGGGGTTTTCCATCTGGGGTGTTATAAGAATAATGTTACTTTAGTCTGTTTAATTGTACTTAACCTACACCGGAAGCTTTGACTTAAAACACCTTTATGTTTATTAAACAGTGGGAGGTGCTAAATTCATTAAACTCTTTTTTTTTTTTTTTTTTTTTTTCCGGTCAAAGGAGTAAACAACAGGTTTAATTGCACATCTTTTTACAGCAAACTAGGCAGAAACAAGTTCCCCATAAATTCATTTTTGAAAACTTATAAAGTAAAATTGACTTTCAGTGATACTTAGGTTACAAAGCCATTGAGATACCTTTCTGAATGTTATCTTATACCTCATTAATAAAAAAAGCATTAAAATCTGTCAGAAAGGAAATATTGACCTCTAATGACATCAAACATGACTTCATTGCTAGTTGGAGATCAAATTTTTCACAGCTACTAAAAACCAAAGACACATTTTACAACTCTTTAGTTTGAAGTGTCAAGCCAAATTGAAGTTTATCTGTACTATATTTTATTGCTAAGTCTGATAATGAAGTGGATCACAGCATTCCAGATTGCAGTTTATTCAAAGACAGAACAGGTAACAGCAGGTTATTTTTGCCAGTGCCATCCAAATACATTGTATTATCATGTAGAATTGAAGTCAAAAAGCAGTGGATGCAAACAATTGAAGGAAAACCTCCAAACTTTGCACATGCTTATTCAAAAATTATTAAATCTTTTGAGAATATACAGTAGAATGAATGGTCAGTGTGAGCATGATTACAATGAATTACCCTTCTGGCACCTCACAATAAAGATGACACAATAATTTAAATATATTACTAACTATGTGTGTGTGAGTATACGTAGGACCTCATACATCAAAAAATCAGAATAGTCAAGAGTTTTCTATTTCAGAAATTCAATTTGCTTTCCATTTTATTTACTGGTTCATTTTCTTCAGGTATGGGAAAGGGTTATTTGGTTCCTGAATGAAATGCAGATGAGCATTAAAAAAAACAGGGATTTTCTTCTATAATCTAAGTAACCATCTCCTTCTCTGAAAGAAGAATTATAATTAACAATATAAGTAATAAAGAAGCAGTAGTAAATGTGCAAAAAAGAGGGAATGGCCCCACCTCCTTTACTGCAGTTTATTTAATTCATTCTTTGAATACAGTCTGTAGCCAGGCTCCATCTGATCTCTGCATGCTGTCCAGTGGATACCAGTTCTTGTACCTTGTGGTTTCATGGTTTCATTGTGGGGCAACTGAACATGCATGAAGCTTGTTCCCATGTAACAACACTTAGAGGATGTGCTGGGCTTTGGCCAGTGGTGGGTCCAGATGGAGTGGCTACACCCTCTCCTAGTAGAGGCCAGCCCTGAAGACTCCCGCTTTGCCAACAGCTTGCCATATAATCCAGACGGGAAGCGTGCATCAGCAAGTGCACAAGTCACTGCAGATCACCTTCAGACTACCCTAGGCACAGCAGAAGACTCAGCTGTATATGGTCCAATACACAGATGGTTGATCTCTGTGGTAAGTCCCTGATTTCAACAGGGTTTTGGTCTCTCTTCACTCCTACAACTGAATAAACACTGATTTTCTTAAATGGAGACAATTCTTACAGATTAGTTATTAGTCTATACAAATAAATAAAACAACTTCAGTTAAAAAAATATATCAGTACTTACTTATTTCAAGGCATTAAATAGTTTCATAAACTCATTGAGCCTACAACCCTAGGAGAGTTCAGTGTGAGTTCCAAGTATAAAACAAATTCTGTCTTATGCTAAAACTGGGTTTATGACACCCAAATTACAAGTTCTTAGTTCATCAAAAGCACATCAAATAAAATTATGTATGTTACAGCTCTAGTTCATATTAGTATTCTTGTGATGCTGTAAAGAACAAGTAACAGAAAATATAACTCAGAAAATATAAATGCCATGGAAGGTAGCATAACTCCACTGAAAGGTCTCCTTCATCTTTAATTTGGGATAACTTTAAGCAATATAATAAAGTATAAAATAGCAGCTGAACACAGAAAAAATGCTTAAAATAGAAACAGCAAAGAATAAAATGCAGTCTACAATGTATCTTGTCTTCTTTCTTCCTTGTGATGCTAACAAAACAACAGAGAAATTGTGACTCTATAACATAACTATAATTTTCTTCTCTCATATGGAGGTAAACACCAGGCCTTATATTTTGCTTGCTTATGTTTGAAGTTCTACCTCTACTATTCATTCTGACCTTTATATTACAGCTTATCTATTGAGGGTAGCTCAAACATTTCCACAAAAATCTTCTCCATGATCATAGCACAGTCTCCATTCACCTGGTCTCTCTAACCTTATTGCAATCAATAAGCCTGAATTTATCTTTCAACATCATCTCCAAGATTTAGAGCTGTTCCTTTTTATATAAAACCTCTGTTTATGTGGCATTCTGATTTTCTTCTCACTTGATGCAAAATAATTCCTTTTGTACCTTTCTTTTACATTTTCCCATTCCGTGTATTGTTTCCACTGTCCTTTTCCAGTATGCAAGTCTCCCTTTAATACAAATTTCTCCCTTGAAGGATAGCAGGAAGAACTAATGGACAAACTGCAATACAAAGAAGGTGATACGTGGTTTAGAATAGTAGAATTGCAGGTTCCAGACTCCTAGGACTCCTCTTTGAGCTAATTCTTCAGTTCATAGTTATGTGCCAATTATACAACACAGCAAATTAGAGAAGTTGGTAGTCTCACAGAGCTTTAGGCATATGAAAATCACATGTCTGAGTCTAGTCCAGTCACCACAGACACCATTTACAGTCAGGAGGTTGAAACAGGCTCTTGCAGCTGTTTATTCACCCGACCTGCAAGTACCTATCTTTGGTTGAGATGAGTCATCCTATGCAAAATCTGATTTCTCTCCACTGGATATAAAGTCAGTAACTAGATTAAACGTAAGCATCTATCTTGTACATAACAACATTAATACAAATGAATTCAAACGGATTTCAGTAGTGTATGACAATAGAGTCCTGAGGAGTTTCTCATTATATAACAGATGAAGGAACAGAAAAATAAGTCTTCCAAAAAGTGCACATGATTTACATGACAAAATGTATTCTACTTCAGGCATACAGTGGCAGAGAGAACACGCTCAAAATAAAAAGAGGGAATTTATTTGAGAAAAAAAAAAAAAAGATGAGATGCATACATATAGTTTACCTAAGATGTAAGTAAAAGTACAGATGCACAAAGAAAATACTATATCCAAATGAAAATAAAATTGTTTAGAGGATGCAAAGGATATAAGCTAGAAATAAAGGAGATTATAGTACACATAGGAAAATGTATATTAAATATAACGAGCTACTTTTACCATTTCATTTAGCAAGTGAACTTTCATGAGAATTAGAAAGCCAAGAAAGGGAAGCTTGTAGGTATGGATAAAAGCTAGTAATGCATATAGTTCTGCTTTTCTGTGGATTTGCTTTGGGGATTTGATGGGGTTTCTTTGGTTGGTTGGTTGATTGGTTGGTTGGTTGGTTCGTTTTGGGGTTGGTGGGTTTTTTGCAGGGTTTGTCGGGGTTTTTTTTTTTCAGTGCATTCATAGATTTTTTTCCAGTTTTGGTTTAAATTCTGTTTAGAGAATATTTATCTGCAATTGATTAATTAGCAGCTGGATTTAGTTAACTTTACTTCTTTAAGAAGGATAAAATGGAGACAACTCTCTGATCTCAATTATTTTATTGATCAGGTACACAAAGCCCAAATCCAGACAATGAGATAAAATTATGTCTTTGTAATCCATTGATCTGTTGGAATTTTGCAAAATGTGAAATGAGGTAATTCAGCAAATGATTTAATATAAGCCCCTTTATACATTTGCGATGTATAACTCTAGAGAATTCAGCCTGTTCCCACTCGTCAGAAGTGTAGAAGTATAAATGGAAAATTCCAGACTAATCACTCACAGATGGTATTTCTCTGGCAATCTTAAAATGCAATATATAAAACTAGAGGACATCCAGAACATCAACAAACTGAACAAAGAAGAAAATTCTCCACTAAACAAGTTTCAAGATACTTGACCATATTAAAAGGTCAGAAAGAGTTCACCTAGCTCTCCAAACCTTTGTCAAGCATTATGGCAATTTTGTTCAAAATGAAATGTGACACGGGGAAAGGTATGGCACCATACAAGATCTTTATAATTTCATATGCTTTTAAGCATTAAGTTATATAATTGTATACTAAAAATGCCTTTGAACTGTATACTAGCAACTTACAGTTTAAGAAAAATGCTACATGCGAAATATAGGATTAGAAGTTATTACCCTCCAGGACCTTTGAAGAGAGAAACTTTGGAATATTAAAAGAGCCTAAATATCTCCACTTCCTTTATACAAAACTATTTTAGGCAGAATATTTCAGTAGGAACCTTAGGAAGCCTCTATGTATCTAATTTATGATTAAATGCAGGTGTTACCACCAGTGTGGAACAAAACAAAACAAAATAAAATAAAAAAAAAATTAAAAAAAAAAAATTTCTTTCAACAATTTGTACTATAGTTCAGCAGATGAAGTGAAGTAATATTCATCCGACTTATGAAGATTTGTCTGTTTTTAAAGAAGTCATTGAATCAATACTTCACATATGTTTCAGTCTTACTGGATCATAGCACAAACATTTTCTTGAAAAATTACTGAATGATGAAAAAAAAGATGTTTATAAGACAAAAAATAATTTGAAAATCACATTAGAAATTTATTAGCTGTAAATCACGGCATAATGTTTTAAATTATTTCACAATTTATTTGATCAAAGCTGAGCATATCTGAATGTAATATTTTAATGCATAATAGGAGACAGATTTTGAGTTCAGAAGAATAAAGAACAGTAACAGCTTTTTAGAAATTTTTTGTCTAAGTTCTCCATGAAAAGGCTTTCAAATTAAGTTTTTCATTTAGATAAGAGTTCTTTGACTCCTAAAATATCTGTAGTCCACAATGAGCATTCTCATCCATAAGATTTATAAAAACCAATATGAACTCAAATTGTGAAACCTTCAGATCATAAGGAGTTTTAAAACTTTGATAACTTACCCCTTCTCCTTACTTCTTAATGTTAGCAAAGGCATTTAATGCTCCCAGCCATTTCTTTTTTGAGAATTTGCCAGAATTTTGTTGAACTCCTCGTAGGTCTCTTAGAGATGTGCATAATAAATGCAGGAGGTAAGGAAAATCAAAAGATAGGAAATTTAGAAAACAGACAAACATTTAGCAAGTTTGTGGGGGAAAAAATGTTTCCAGTGCCTGACCAGTTCCAGTAAGAGCAAATAAAGTAATAAGAACAAAAATGTTAAAAGCTCAGCAAATTTTGTCAAATCTGCTCATAGTGATGGAGTTCATTTGCTATTTGTGCCAGAACAAATGGATTTGCTTTATTTCAGGAGCTGGGCTGTATTAATCTCAACTACTGCAAAGCTCAGTTCACCCATGGAGCAAATGGATGATGATTCATTCTTTTCCTAAATAGAGTATTAAGTTCAGTCTCATCTTGCAATTATTTAATTTTCCAAATAAGTCATTCCAAAGCTCTAGGATCCAACTCCATGATTATATAATTTATTTCAGAGCAGAAGAAATTTAAGAATAGATTATGCCAGTTACCTATGTTTAAGCACTGTCCCAGTTCAGTCAGTATCATACTAATTTTATTTAATAACTGGACAGCAATATAGCCTTCTGATCTTCATTTTATAGGATTTTGTTCTATTATTTTAAACCTTGACACCTCAAGGGTGATTCAACCTTACAGATTTACCAAAAAACAAAAAGTAATAATAACTATGCATTTCTATAAATTTAGTGCACAGACGGGAAATCAGAAGCTGTTAAAATAAACTTGTGAGAAACTTCACACAATACTTCCCAAACTACGTAAATGTCAGCCACCTAAGTTCCTACAATATAATTACATTATTTTTTTGTTTTTAAAATACATAGCCTGATGAATTTGAAGAGATTTATTAAAAATATTTTGAAATTCATTATGCAAAACTATATTCCCTAAGGAGGGAAAAGCCCTCACATAATTTGTGCAGATGTAATTGCGGCCAGAGAAGAGCGGGGTGAGAAACATGAGAGGAAAAACTCTGCAGACATGAAGGTCAGAGGAGGGGTAGGAAGCGCTCCAGGCACTGGAGCTGAGATTCCCCTGCAGCCCACGGCACAGCCCATGGTGAGGCAGCTGTGCCCCTGCCGCCCTTGGAGGAACAAGGATCCATCTGCAGTCCATGGAGGAAGTCCCGCTGGAGTGGGAGAATGCCTGAAGGAAGGCTGTGACCTTGTGGGAAGCCCACTCTGGAACAGGCTCCTGGTGGGACCTGTGGCCCCATGGAGAGAGGAGCCCACACTGGAGCAGGTTTGCTGGCAGGATTTGTGACTTCTTGGGGACCCACAGTGGAGCAGTTTGTGACAAACTAGCTCACAGGAAGGACTCGTGTCCTCACATGGAGTCCCCTGTGGGAAGGACACCACAGTGGAGCAGGGGAAGAACTCCTCTCCCTAAGTAGGAAGTAGTAGCAGGGACAATGTGATGAACTCGCCACAATCTCCCATTCCCTGACTCCCTGCACTGCTCAAGGGCGGATTTACTGTAGCTTCCGTGCCCTGGGGTCAGACCTTGGCTTGCTCCAGACCCCGGTGCGTGAACCCGATCATGGACAGAAGGTAAAAGACAGAGGCGCTCTTTTTCTTCCTCGGGACCACTGTCCCACAGCTTTATCAGAGAACCCAAACTCCGGGAGAGAAAAAGAGGGTGAGAGCCTCATGGCGGAGAATTCTAAACCCAGGGAAAAATGGGAGGGGAAGGCGGCGGAACCACATCCAGCGGGAAGCAACCTGCGGGAGGGGCGTAGGGAGGCACCGACTGAGGATACCAGAACCCAGAGGGCGGTATAGAACATACCATGTGCAAAATATAATAAAACTATTTTTGTGTACAAATATGACAGACCACCCCGTGCAATATAATAACAAAATGAACTAACTATTTAGTGCACTACAACAGGCAGGAAAAAGAGAATGAGAAAAAGAATAAGCCCAGGAAAGAGGGAAGTGGGGGGAGGTGTTTTTAAGATTTATTTTAATTCTCAATTATCCTGTTCTGATTTCACTTGGTAATAAATTCAACTAATTTCCATACACCAGCTCTGTTTTGGCTGTGACATAACTGGTGAGTGATCTCTCACTGCCATTATCCCAACTTAGGAACTTTTGTTATAGTTTCCAGCTATACTCCCTGAACAGCTGAGGAGAGGGGTGATAGTGGCTTTGCTGGGCAGCTGGCATTCAGCTAGAGGCAACAGTCTTCTAACTCTGCAGAGTTTAAAAGTCACACTTTGTTTGTTTGTTTTTTCTTTTCTTTATATATATATATATGTATAAATAACTGGATTTCTTATGTTTAGTGTCTACACTGTTGCCTGTCTTCTGCTTTATTATCCTCCTGTGTTAATCTATATCCTGAGAAACCGATACAAATCATGTGTGTAGCTGAGAAAGACTGCTGAATGTTAAATGCATAATGGCAAAATAACTTCTTCTTTTAAACTCATTTCTGCTTATACCTTTTTCTACCATAAAAAGCAATTTCTACATCTAAATGCAAGAAAAATATTGGAAGACAGGTGCAAGGAAGGGACAAAATGTGGTTTCTTAACAAACTAGGAACTAAGGTAGGTACATCAGAATAAGCTTAAATGTTTATAAGACATTTAAAGCTGTGCTAAATTATGTACTAGATCTTTCTCTTCAAGAGAGGGCAGATGTCTTACCAAACTAGTCAATTGCTTTCTGTAAGACACAGAGAACTTAATCTCTCTTAGTTGATAATATGGTTTTCTCAAGTCACTAAAGCTTTGGATGGAAAAAATAATGAGTCCATATTCTTCTATACTGAGGTTACGTGTTTCTGCTGAACAGATTATTTAGATATATCACCATAAAAAAACTAGTCTCAGGTGGCTGAAAGCAACCTCCAGCTTAGCAGAAAAACTGCCCATATTCCCATAAAATATGGCACTGGAAAAAAAAATCTGTACATTTTGCCAGCTGCTCTTGTTTCTGGTTTACCAATTTCTTGGTTTGAGCAGAGAGATTGTCCTGGTTTAAAGGTTGGAATTAGGCAACTTCAAGAAAGAGCAGATACCAGGTACAGAATTCCTTCATTGACTCACTTATCTTTCATTCTCCCAAGTGCATGGCTTTGGACATATGAATCTGATGGCTGCATTAGACAGAGATAAAATCCTTTGATAGAAACAGGAAAAGTTATCTGTGTTTCTTATTTAGGACTCTAGGCCATGTTCTGATTAGAAGCCACATTATAATTTTATAAACCAGATTTTATTTACTTAAGGAAGAAATTTCCAATTGTTTACATGTTGGGGATTCCTCCCCCTCCCCCCCTCCCAGCTTATGCATACTAAGATCATGCTTACAAAGACACACCGCTTCCTCTCTACCCAAGAGACTGTGTTGCAATCATCAAATTGTTGTTAACTTTCTTAGGCACCTTAGAAGAAATTTCTCACTTGGAAATAGGGGATTTTTTTTTCAAATCCTCTTAACCTCATCAGGTTCCTGTTCCTTAGAATTGATTTTATCTGGTTGTCGTCTGACCTTTCACAAGAAATTTATTCTGGTTTGACACAAAGCGGAAGGATAAGTAACAATTGGAACTATCAATTACCCAACACTGACTTCATCTATTCACCAAAGTTCTTTGCAATTTTTCAGCACTCCTACAGGACCTTTTTACAGGTATTCAGCTTGATCACTTGATGGTGGGCAGTCTTATTTTTTACATCAGTAACATGGTAGATGATAGATTTAACATGTGCTGTTATCAGGTTTGTAATAAAAAACCTGTGTAAAAATGAAGGAAGAGAGCTTCAGACTGGGGTGAGAGAAGAGCTGGAACTCCTGTGCGTTGTTCACTGTGGCTCCATATGAATTCTTCATCAGTACCAGTGTTCTACTGTGTGCTTTTACCTGCTAAAGGCTCCTCAGGGACTAGAAATTCATCTTTGGTAGAAGGAATAAATAATTCCAGGGTGGGAAGAGTAGAAAATAGACTTAATCAAAATTTCTGTATACATACTGGGAAAAGGAAAAAGAAGTAATGGCCCAGAAAACAATAGGATATCATCTTGGTTTTGTGGCTCTCCTTTGGCTGCCTGACAGTTTTTCCTTATGGTCTATGTTTTGTTTTCGGCTTAAGAAGAAATTGTTTTAATTTAAGAAGCAGCTAGTCTGACTATGCTATTCTTTTTATTTCCTCAGATACTATTAGTTTAGTGAATTACTATGTGAAGTCAATGCCCAAGTAAAAAGGAATTCAATAACTGTATTTATGCCAAAATAATTTATTGCAGCATCAGATAAAAACAATCCAATTAAAAAGTAAAAAGGAATTATCTGGTACCTGATGAGTCAAAACAGAGTAACACAGATTTGTAGCTAAAAAGATGACAAAAATTGAAAAAGACCAGTGGTCTAGGCCATAAAATTACACTCCTCAGAAACTAAAGCAGTCTCTTCTTCACAGGTATTCTATAGGCATTCAGATCTGGTCTCTGTTAAAAAAAAAAAAAAAAAAAAAAAAAAGTATTGCTTTCCTGATTAAGCTCTGCCTTGGGTTCTGTTACCTTAATTTTTTCAGTGGTCTTCTGGGAACAGTGCATATGTTACCAAGACATAAGCATGTACAGGGCCCCTCATGTGTTCCTTGTGTGCTTACAGCCATCACTGATAGTGGCTTTGAAGCCTAGCAATGACTGCCCCCAGTCTGTCCTTCCAAACTTATTTTTCTTTATTCTTCCACTGGGTGCTGCAGGCCAAAATTATTCATATGCTGTTTACTGCATTTGTATTCAAATAGTTCGGCAAGACCTTTCCATCTGCCAATTTCTGCAGCAGCAGTGAGAGCTATCCCTAAACTTGGCTGACATTCTTCTATTCAAGAGGGAGAAACTCATATGATCTATCTGTGACCTCAACATGATCTCTGAGCCCCCAATTTCTGAAAGTAAACTGTAGTTCCACGAATATTCCTGATGTAAGTATCTATGTTGAAAACATTAGCATTGCATTGCAAATCTGCCCCCACAGCTACGGACAGCTGACGGAACGGCCAGTGCTGCAGTTCAGCTGAGAAGAATGACTCATTTCTGCACAAGCACGGGTCCTTTGAACTGGAGATGTTCAACCCCCATGGCCAGGGTTAGCCCCTCACACAGCTCTGTGACAGTCTATTTCCTCATTGAAATTCTGCAGTCACGGTTGATCACACATTCAAGATGATAAGAGTCTACCCTGCGGAGTGGAACTGCTTCACTCGAAGTCGTTTTGTTAGCTCCTGTCAGAGAGCCAGCATTAACACGTCCTAAGATCCTTGTCAAGGCCAAAGCAAGCTTTTTCTGAAGAATATTACGTTGGTGGAGGTGAATGAAAGCCTGGAAGACAACCATACTTCACTCACTATAACATGATTAAGGATATGAACTTACTGTTTTATTTAATCTTTAGGTAGTGAGACATTTTTAAGCACCTGAACTCAAAACCAAGACAGCAGCTAAACTGCAAGGGATATTGCCAAAACATTGATTCTTTAAATTGCTGATAAAGATGTCTCAAACATCTGTTAAGAACAAAATAAGCTTTAAGCCTGTGAGGACTAGGAGAGAAGTAAAGGATGCAATGGCTGTCTCACAAAAAAGATAACCCTACTGGCTAAAGAGGATGAATCTTTAAAACAACTGATATTAATGCCTAAAATACAGAGTTTTATGGGGTTTAAAACTTTTTGGGTGTTTCACACCTACACTTCCATCTGACCCATAGACCTTGGTGTCCCTGGCCTAGAAACTATCATTCAGTAGGTGAATACCTTGATTTTGATCTAATACAGATGCAGGTATTAAAGCAAGAATGAGAGAAGTTTGTATTTCTGACTGTTTATTTTGTAAACTGAAGTAATTATTTTTTCACATAAATGTGACAGGAGGCCTGATTTTGAGGATCTAAACAAGTTCTCCCAGAACCCTGCCCTTCTACCTGCCCTTCTGTGGAAAATATCCTCAGGGCATTGGAAAATTTAATAATAAACTTCAGTGATATCTAGTATTATAATTAAATAGAAGCTCACCAGATTAGTTTGAGCAATATCACATGATCCAACCCATTATAAAATGTATTAATTTGGTTAGACTTGTAACTAAAAAGACTCCTGGAATGAATAAACTTAATAAGTGAATTTACAATGTGTGACAAATTAAGAAGATTACTGCTGGGTCTCACAAGTCTGTACAAAACTAAGCTAAAATAATGATAAACAAAAATGTGCTCCCTTTGAGGTTTACTTCCATCCAGCTGCATCCAGCTATGAAAGGGCTATCAGACAAAACACTAATTAGGAGTCAGTTCAAGACAGTTTCAGAAAGTGATCTATTGGCTTCCAGTATCTTTTGATACTGTCACAATTTCAGGAAAGTTCCTGAAACTGCATAGTCCCGTTGCTGCCTAGGGGCAGGAGCCAGTCTGGAGGTGTGCAGGCTCGCTCTGCAATATGTGAGGGATAGAACAGCTCAGAATGGCATCCACGTGGACTGAGACATTGACAAGGCTGTGTCTTATCCTTTGTCTCCTTACAGTCTTCAGCAACTGGCTCCCATGCCACAGGGAAGACTCTCTAAAGCCTTGGAAACCTTTTCCTCAAAAAGCATTCATTTCTATGATATGTGTGTTGTCGTGGCAGCAGTTACAGTTGTGTAGCCTCTCTGATGTGAATACAGGGTCCACCACCTTTTCCATATATTTATTGATTTTAGGAAAGTCAACCAAATACTAATCTAGACTTGAGGTGGTGTCTTCATTGTCTTCTACAATAAGGTTTCCTTAGAATCCCTTCTGCTGAATCTCTCACTGTTTGCAGCTGTTACATGTCTACCAGAAGAAAGATCAGGCCTGTAATTTGTAGCCTCATGATTAGGGTATCATGATTTGGGCACTTTCTAGCAAAGACAATGCACTTCCACCTCTCACAGCAGCTTAATCCCTCATACAGAGACTATCATTAAAGAAGGGATTACAACTCAGGTCTCGTCTTTCAAGTGAATGCCTTAAACTGCCGGAGTAGAACCTAATTTTCCTTTGGCCCAGGAAATACTAATGATGCTGCGTTATTCAGGAATTTTTAAAAAGCTTTTCTTTATAAGAGTTTACAGTCCAATGACTATGCAAGGTCAAGATGTTCTTCAAATAAAGACGGAGTGATTTAGTGTGTTAGTTGAAAAAAACGCATCACTATAATGTCCTCCAACTGTCTTTTAAAAAGGTTTGATGTCTGTGATCAATTTCAGGTGTCAAGCACCAGGAAAATATCTAGTAAATGAGTACTTCTGTTTATTTCAGGCCTGTAAATGTACCTCAGAAGGGGACAAGACTGAAAATATTACCTACAGATGTTAATATTGTTTAACTCTCCAAACACCATATTAGGTTACTTGGTTCCGCTAATGAAGTCCTTACTCATGGATTGCACAAAAAAATCGAGATATACTGGTGAGACCTAAAGACTCTGATGTCAAAATACAAATTAGATAACATAGAAAATAGCTTTTGTAAAAGTAGATTGTGTTTTAACATTCTGGTATTCATTTAGACATAAACTATATCTCTCAAAAGACAGCAACCTGATTTAAAGCTATTAAATGCTACATTCCTTAGTGGAGAGTTCAGCATCTCTAGAAGAAACTTCATCTCATTTATCTATTTATCTGCATTGAATGCAAAGTGAGCTTCAGTTTATTGTAACAGTTTTAGGCAACAAATATTCATATACTACCATAAGCTAGATGGATACCAGCCTCCCTGCCTAACCTCAGTAAAACCCTGTCAGATCATCTGTGATTCATATTCACAGGAAGAACTTTTCAGGCCGCTGTAAGCTACAATTCAGGTAACTTTAGAAAGAGCTGAGGTTGACCATTGGTGAATTGATCTAAAGCCATTTTAAAAATTTATCTGTCCTGAATATATCTTAACCTGGAAACTTTGCACACCTTCCTCTACAAATCTCAAAAACAGATGATTCAACTTATGAAACTAAAAAAGCCCTGAATACTAGTAGATCTAGTAGCTCAGGGAAGATTATTCTGTGGTCCTATTCTTAAAATTCACAGCTCTTTTATCATTCTCTTTACTATTCTCTTTTCTGTTCCTTTAGAGTTTGAGAGAGACATCACTTAAGACATTCCAGTGATATTGATTCTATATCCACTTTAAGTATTTTATACCGGGAGTTTTGCCAAGCAAAATAGTGTATTTCAGTGATCTCAAAGCCAATAACAAGCCTGTTATTGTAAAAGTAGGCACTAAAAAAAATGTTTAGTTTTCCTTCTGTTTCTCAGCCTTTCATAATATTGTTCTAGAGTTATATTCTGAAGCTGGACTGATCCTTAAAAACATTGTTACACAGGTAGCGCAAATGAGTTTAGTTGGTTCTGACTTCTATGGTTCACTTGAGAAGAAAAAGAATAGAGCTTTTACCCTACTTGGCTATCTCAAGCATCTACTCATTAATTTGCTTTTCTAGCTGGGTGTCCAGCAGATCACTGCTGGCCTGGGACAGTCATGCAGAAACTTTTATCAGTTTGTGTTGGGCTGTTGCTTGCACTTTCTCACTTTTTTTTTTCTTTTTTTTTTTTCTTTTTTTTTTTTCTTTTTCTTTTTTTTTTTTTTTTTTTTTTTCTTTTTTCTTTTCCTGGACCTCTTCTTTTTGGGAATCCTTAGTTTTCAACAACAGCTTTTCTTTCTGGAATACCAAGTGCGCAGTTTTTCCAGTCTGCATGGTCAGACTCCTGACTGGTGGTTCTGTGCCATGTCTCTCTATTAACTAAGGGATTTCAGATGTGCATCTTTTGTCTTGTCCAGATATTATCAAAATTTACAGGTTGCATGTACCATTTGTAGCTTCTAACAGCTACAACAAACAACAAAACAGAATGTGTATAACCATTTAAAAATCTAGTAGACATAGTAGATAATGCACCCAAACGTTCTTTAACAAGTTAGTGCATTCCTGCATATTTAAGGTAGCTTATTTTCAAATGTTTTGGAAATAATAGAAAGATTTCTAATTGATTTTACATGTGATTTTATGATACCTTGAATATATAATACCACAAAGTCTTGGTGCTAATAATGTTATCCTAAAGGGAATAGAAAGAAATTAAAATTGTTTAGTCTTCCAGTTCCAAGACAGCCTAGTGTTACAGAATGAATTCTTAGATCTCGTTTTAGCATATGCATAGTTATCTTCCGTTTTGGATAATTTAGAAACACTTTCCATTATGAAACATTTTTGGACCGTTTTGGGGGGTAGCTCATTTGTCTACATTATTTGTAGAAAGTCTGACAGGGAAAAAGTTCTGGTGCCAGGAAAACACCAATGGTTAATGCCAGGAAATTTTCTTCAGATTTGACTGGGCAATAAACTATGGAGAATTGCTGTTTTCCTGTTGGGGCTTCCATTATTGCTTTTTGAATGGCAGCACACCAAAGCCACAGAGAATCTAAGCATTGAACCCTGCACCTCCTGCAGCCACAATAACATCCACTGCAGTAAGAAGTACTGGGGTTGCAACCTCAACCCTTTGGTTTCCAGGGCAAAGATACTGTGGTGGTTTAATACCACCCAGATATTAAACTCCAAATCAGTCACTCCCTTTCTCCACACCCCTTGCAGCAAGAGAGGGACAAAGGCAGAGAATGTGAGTTGAGATAATTTACTGAAAGCAAACAGCAATGAAATAAGAAATGCACAGTAGCAGCATCAGTATTAACAATAAAAGTATATAAAAAAGAGAAGGTGCTTAACACACACAAGGTGAGATGTCCACCATCTCAACTTAGTTTAACATGGCCCCTGGGCCAAAGACAAGATTACAGCCTTTCCCACATGGCTCCACATGTTCTCCACTGCTTTCCCCAGACAAAGACAAGGTTGCAGGCATTCCCCTCATTCAGTTCTCCTGTCTCCAAGCCTGAGACAACAAAAAGCAATCACAGACAAATCTCCCAAAAGCCAGACATCCAAACTTCACCACACGTTTTTTCCCTGACCCCTACACCGTGCTGGTTTAGTTCCATGATGCACTGCCACATCAGATAGCTCTGCCCCACTCCATCTGTCTCTGCTCCCCTCCTTTCAGTTCAGGTCAGACTTGGCTGGGCTCAGGTTTGCCTCTGCTGCTCTGTTCCCTGCAGCTGCTCCCCACACCAGCACTACTTCTCAGCACCACATCTTGGAGCCATGTTTGCCACTTTGTTGGAACCACATCTCCAAGTCACATCTTGCAGGAGTGGAAGGTGGATAAGCAGCAACAGAGGATGGGGTCCACAGGGGTGATCCCTGTAACCTCCCCAATGGAGAGACTGAGACAAAATGCTGCACTTCTGCGTGTACAATCCTTTTCCTTCCCCCTGAAACCACACCCCCAGCAATGATGTCAGTGGTACAGAATAGAGGCCTGGCCATACCAAAACAGCACTAAGCTCTCCCCCCTCTCTAGAACCAGGATAGGTGGTTATCAGATAAAGAGACTTGAGTCATTACAGAGATCCGGGAGGAATATCTAGAATGTCCTGCTTGAAGCCTCTTCAGTCCTGAAGAATAGTAGGGACGTGAGGCAGACTTAGACAAAAAAACAAATTGTAATAGACAGGAAAACATTACAGCTCATTACAGCTCATTGGACAACTGGCATGAATGAACATGGATCTTCCATGGCATTTCATAAAGCCTTTTATATTCCACTAAATTATACAAACATGAAATTGAATTTGTACCTACAATTTTGCATTGTTTCTCAAAGAAAATGCAGTCTGTTGGTGCCATGATTTACAAAAGATATCCATTTTTTTTCCACAACCCTTTTCTAGTGGCTGATATACCGGAGGCCAATCTTTCCCACTGTTTAGCACAACAAATCCTATACCTTCCATCATATGATCAAGGTCAGTGGCAAGTGTCAAATCTGAACTGATGTTGCGTATGAAATAGAGGGGCCTTAGAACAGTTGCACAAGATAAAATCTGTCCTGTTTACTAGTTCTTACTTATCTATATTAGATTAATTATATAAATTAGATTAATTAAAGATTGAATAAAGCAATTTATTAATTCAAAAATTCATAAAGTATCTATGGATAAAGCACATTTGCTCCTGAAAGGATATAGGCATGTTTCTTAAATTTCTTTGTAGCATCATTAGTTTTCTCTATACTGTTTCATTGACATAGCTACAATAAGGGCAAACACAAGAGAGTGATAAGCAGTAGCAGGCTTAGCAGGAAATGAAACATCTGCCTCAGTGGGGAATGGACAGTTGCCTCTGCTTTACTGCTATTAATGCAGTCCCACTGAAGTCAACATATGTGAGCTTACAAATATTCAAACAGTTTACATTTATTGCAGTTGTTTCAAATGTGCTGTGACATGAAACGATTTCTGCATTTTATCTTGTCCCACTAATTTTTATTTGCAAGATACAGAGGCCTACTTCCTGCTGATCTTTTGCAAACTGAGGACTACCTATGGAGCAACTGGACAAACTAGTAGAATTGTATGATTTCATTGTATGATTTCACTGATTTGTATTTTGGAATGGATCCATTACAGAGATCTGCATTATTTCCACTATTTACCTTCCCTCTTTTTTATAGAACAAACTATACGAAATGGTTACCGCAAATAGAAAAAATTTCCTTTTCCAAAAAAGATTTGCAAACATACAACAAGCAGTTTTCATGAATCAGTTTTCATAGACTGTTTTGAAGAATGGTTTGAACATTTAAAGAGATATTCTGATATTCTGAAAATTTTTAATATTTATAGTCACCTTTTCTTTTATAGACTCCAATAATTTAGGAGGGCTACAGCATGAATTTCAGAAAATCAGATGGTTTTGATTTAGGATATCTAATTAAAGAGAATCCACCTATTATGTTAATAGTGTAAATTACTACATTTCATTTTACTTTTAGTGGGCTGAAATCAATATTATGCTTTTTGTCTCTAAGTAATATTATTTATCCATGTAATGCATGCAAAAAAACCCCAGAGGAGAACAGTGGGTGCAAATCCTCCTAACTCAAGTTATACCATAAACTCAAGTTTATACCATTTGATAGGCAAACCTGAAACCTTACCAAAAGGGTTCATTAAAGCTGTATTGAGAAGACGATATTGTGCTGAGCTGTACTGTTTGATTAAAGCAACTTCTTCAGGAAGATATTTAAATTTAATTTTTAAATTTAATTTTTTTAAAAATGTGGTATGAGTGATTAAATTAGAAGATAACAAAGTAGAAGGAATTTCCCATTTTGATTGGAATAACAAAAAGAGTGATGAAAACTATATCCATGCTATATGTGTTACAATTGCCTTCTGTATTTAATATTACTTATGTCTCTTATCTCCTGTTCTGAAATATTTGAATTGTAGAGTAATTTAATACTCTCCTACATGCAAATGAATGCAGAGGGCTTTGTTAGAATGAAAGGGCTGACTAGGCTGTGGGCGTGACAGGAAGAACAGAGTGTTTAAAAATGATCATGTTAAAACTGCCCTAGGGGAAAGCAGCTTGAACTCATTTTAAGCATAAGGGAAGACTGGGATGAAAAGATCAAATCCCCTTCAGTGTCAAGACAGTGCATGCTCTGTCACATTGTAATTTCAAATGTGAATTTTGGAATGCCAAGTAGTTGGAGTAGTTTAGTTCTTATTTCAAGTATGTGTGTACAGAGACAGGAACTGAAGGGATATTAATGGTTAAACATTTAGACTTATTAGCATGTCTTGGAAATGCTTCTGATATCATACAAAAGGCCTATACAGTGATGCTGAAGCACTGAAAACTGTGCCTGAGAAGGAGAAACTCATCTCTAACTGCAATGCACCCTGTAAGTGTGAATATTTTTATTAATATTTAGTATAGGAAACACTAAGGTTTTCAAAGCATGTGTGACATCAGAAAATGTATACTTTATTACTTGCAAAGACAGTTTCGATTTTGCTGATAACATATGCAAAGATGTCTTTAATGACATTTATATATATTTGACATGCAGAACTGCGTGCGACTGCACTTACACTTGTGTATACATAGAAGAAGCCTCATACAAATCTGAATGCTATATAATTCTAGACATTTATAAAAATATGTTTTGGCTTGACTTTCATTGTTAAGTGTGAAAATAGTACTGCAACATGCTACCCATCAATGATTGATTCCATGCATTTAGGAATGAACCTTTTTCTTCTTGGTTTTCTGTTATGATGAGTCACTGTTTTGATGAAAACCTCAGCCAAAAAAATTCAAACACTTTCACCTAAAAGCCAAATAAGCTGAGAACTCCTTACAAAGCAGTAAACCAACACAGCTTTTACTGGCTGTAATGATCAATGCATGCTGAGGATACTGAAAACCGTGGAGGACTGTAGGCTGGGGAGAACAGACCAGAGAGTTCTATCGTAATATGTTACACACTTTTATCTTTAGAAATATCTTATTATAACCTCAGCTTGAAGCACAATTTCTAACACTATACTATCCCTACTTTTACAGTAGTGGCTTATATTGACTGCAATGGATTCTTATTAGTCTTCACTTAATTTTCATTTAACAAAGATCTTTTTCTTTAAAAGTCCACCAGAATTAGAAGTCAATAATTATGCTGCAGGAGGTGCACCATTTACTGTGCACATAAATGCAGTGTGCGTGTGCGTATATATACAAATGTGTGTATATATATATGTATATAATGTATATATTCACCCTAAACAATTTTGCTGATGACAACAAGCTGTGTGGTGTGATCATAGTGCTGGTCCTGCAGGGTAATCCCAAGCACAAGTAGAGGCTGGAAGGAGAACGGATTGAGAGCAGCCCTGCTGAGAAGGACTTGGCAGTGTTTGTGGAAAAAAAGCTCAATATGACTTGGCAATGTGCTGTTACAGACTGGAAAGTCAGCTGTGTCCTGGACTACAGCACAAGAAGTGTGACCAGCAGGTTGGGGGTGGTGATTCTGCTCCTGTACTCTGCTCTTGTGAGACCCTACCTGGAGTGCTGCGTCCACCTCTGGGGTCCGAGCACAAGACAGACGTGGTGAACCTGTTGGACTGAGTCCAGAGAAGGCCACTAAGTTGATCAGAGGGTTGGAACACCTCTCCTTTGAAGACAGTTTGTGAGAAGTAGGGCTATTTAGCCTGGAGAAAACTCTGGGGATATCTTACAGCAGATCCCTCCATGTGGGCAGGATTAGGGGAGATCTGGGGGCAGGAGTGCTGTCCATGATGTCAGGGTTCTCCATGGAGAGTTGACAAGGCAACAAAACAATGTTCATACCATCCCAGCCAGGAGTAGGGCAGCTGAGGGCACCTCAGATCCCCAGGCATCTCCCTGGGGATGGACATAGGTAAGATCAGGGACAGGCCAGGACATGGGCCCATAGATGTGCCTGGAGCCGCAGGACTCATGCCTGGGCTTGATCCAGCAGGACTCATGACCAGGCAGAGCCAGGCTGTGGGGAACTGGAGCCTGGCCCTGCTGTGGCATCACTGGGACGGGGGCTGCTGGATCCCAGGGGCTGATGTGGGGACCTTTGGTGTGGGGACCTTTGGTGTGGACAAGATGAGGTGAGGCCTGGGGGCAGCATTGTTGTCCCTATAGCAACAGGGATTCACTATAGGATTTATTACTGAAAATTCTTAAATCTTCCTTTCTGGGATTGCACATGCCTCACCAATAACTGCTGAGATGTAGGCCTGCAATTTCCAGAAATGAAATACATATTGATCTGAAAAAGCAGTGAAAACACTCTCATTTGTTTGACTTGGCAGAGACTGATCAGCATAAATGTCCTGAGTCACTGCTTACCTATGCTGAATATCACCTCTGTCTGCTTAAAAAGCTTGATAGCATCATAACTATTTTATGAAAAGTTAAACATTGCATTTGGAAATCTATAGGTTGCTAGCACCCTGTGCTGCCAGGTGACTGTTCATCCTGTTAGACTGTGGGAGGTGCTTGGGGCAGAGCAGCAGCCTCTAGCAGCAGCACAGGGGTGCAAGGATTGGGGCCATCCTTGCTGCTAGTTACCATGGGGTCAGTGTCCAGTCTGCACGGTGATCACCAGCCAGCTGCCCTCTGCTCCAAAGAATGGCCTTGGCTGCTTCAGTTTACTAGAAGTGATATAGTTACACAGTCAGTTTATCTCCTTTAATCTATCGTCTCTTATTCCCTTCATACAAATGTGAACCACCAGACATTCACCATTTCAAGTGTTAATGAAATTAAAATTGAGCAACTTTAAGGGGTTTTATTATATTTAAGTAGCATTGCATGTGATGCTTTCTTTATCTATTTGAGGACACGAGGAAGGCTCTGTCTGAAACTGCTGTGCCATTGTTAAAGTGCTCCTGAAGCTGTCCAGGAACATGACTGTTCCTTGCTGTATGACAAGAAGGGAAGGGTATTATTAATCTGCATGAATTTCTGCTTTTTGTTTGCAAAAACCTGTACCCGCTGCACATACCAGATCACTGAGTCTGAACTTTAAAGACTTAATAGTGGCTCATTCTGTAAACTGTTTAATATTAGAATTTTTAAATTCTCCATTTACTTTTGTTTGAATATGCACTTGCACTGGCTGTGACAGAAAACAACACAGTTTTTTAACTATCGAAAAGATACTTTTTATTTATGAAGTTAAAATAAATAGTTGTACGTACAGCCAGATTCTTTTGCTTTCCAAGTTGCTTAAATCTGTGCTTTAGAGACAAATTGCTTTATTAGTTGAGCTATAGTGTAAAAAAACTCAATTAATCAGTTGAGCTAAATTAGGAAAGACATATGTAATAGTGTTTGAAGTTTCATTGTGCACGTTGCTTTCAAATGAGGTACTCTGAACACTAATCACAAATGTCTATAAAATGGAATAATCACATTAAGGAATCAGAATACCATGACTTGGTATTTTCTTATTTAAATGCATGGAGAATGTCGAACACAGTAAAATACATTGCAGCTGTTTGATAAATAATTTTACCTTCCTTAGCAATTATTATGCACAGGAATACAAGAATGAACACAAATCAATAGTTCTGTTGTATCCTTTGAATAACCAAGATGGATGAGAACATGGTGACAGTCTGTCTAGGCAACGAAAGACATGTCTTCAGTGAGTAACAGGATACATATCACAATGTTTTCCTCTGTGGGTTTAATCAAGTACATTTCTTTATTGAGTTTGGTAATGTTATACATATTTTTGACAATTTTTTTCAACATGCCCTTAGTTTTTCTATCACTATTACATCACCCAAAACATTGAAGGTATTTATTTTATTACTATCTTAAATTGTTGACTCATTTTCTTCTACATATGTCCTTGTCTTCTGACAACCTTTCTTATCTATGAACACCAGGATTGAATTGTTTCATAGCACATATTCAAAGCAAGAAAATAGAAATATCTCCAAGAATTTTAGGTTTTAAACACTGGACATTTTTAGTTTTAATCTTGCAACAATAAAATCAAGTCATATTCAGCCTCTTAATGTGCTGATGTGTGGTTGTAATTCTGAAGTTCTGAGAGTATAGACAGCTGTCAGTTGCCTCAAGTGTGAGAGTCAGCCAAGCTTCTTAACTGTTTAGGAATAGTCAGTTGCACAGATAAAAGCTTAGGAAACAATTTTCTTTTCTTCAGGGCAGTTTTGGAAGGCGTATCATACCCCAAACTGAAGCTGATTTCTTGCTTTACCAGAAGGGGAATCAGAAGGAGGTAAGTAGGAAGGTGGGAAATGGGTTTGCTGCCAAAAATGACTTTGCTGTAGTCCATAAACGTTGGCTTGCTCGGTTTAGGCCTTGTGTGGGCCATGGTGTGCTGCACTTTGAGAAAGACATAGTTTAATTGAAGAATCTAGAGAGCACTGTGATTTATAAAACATGATTTCTGGGGAAAACAAAGGGAGTGGAATTCTGAAGATCTAGGAAACAAGGCTGGGGGAGGGAGTAATTTCCCAGCCTAGTTTGTGGAGAACAGTAATAGAACTAATGGACCTAAAGTTTTCTTTGCAAAAATTTCAGTTTCAAATTGAGAAAAGAAACTGAATTTGGGCTGCAGTGGGGCTTTGTTAGGAGAGGCCAGACCTGGACAGGACATGGTTGGTTCCAGCTGCCTAAAGGGCATGGCTGAGCCCACAGATGAGGTGGTGGCATCTCAGGGAAATGTATCTAAGACATTAAAACAACTGAGAGGTGGGGGAATAACGAAGTCAGAGAAGATGGTGCTCCAGGCACCATCCCCAGAGCACAGATTCCCCTGCAGGCTGGGAAGGAGCTCTCACTGGAGCAGGTGGATATGTCTGAAGGGTCTTGTGGAAATCCCACGGTTGAGTAGGAGTAAAGTGGAAGGAGGAAGTGGCAAGAGAGAAACCACGATGTACTGACCATAATGCCCATCCCCTGTGCTGCTCGATGAGGTGAGGTTTTATAGGAGTCTGAAATGAAGGACTGAAATAGAGCCTTGGAAAAGGGTGAGGAAAGGTGTTGTTGTAATTTTTATCTTTTTTTTTCTTTTTTTTTCTTACTACTTAAATCTATTTTAACTGGAAATAAAATGAATTACTGTTGTTGAAGTCAAGTCTGTATTGCCCCCAAGAGTAATTGGTAAGTGATTTCCCTGTCTTACCTCAACCCATAACCTTTCTCATCCAATTTTTTCCCTTCCCCCTGCTGAGTCAGTGAGCAACTGGGTAAAAATTTTACTGTTATGCAAGCTTACCACAAGAGCAAGTAAACAAACTTTCTATAATGCAGGAGTGAAAATGGTAAAAGGGAAGGCCCAAGGAGGCTTTGGCAAGGGGTCATCTAAGATCTTTGAAAGAAGATTAAACCAACATCTACTAGAATAAGCTAGGTAGCATTAATCTTGTCTCATACCGAGCAAAACAGTGCCTCAGAATTCTGTATGTTACTTTGCTGTGATCTGATAGTGAAATATTCAGAATATATATATATGTGTATAAATTTATTTTCAAATTTTTTTTGAGCAAGGAAAAGATTTTTTTTTTTTCTTATGGCACATACTAAAGATCACTTTAGAAAAAACAGCTAATCTAAAAGCAATAGTTCCATAAAATGCGGTGAAGGTTCAATTGAAATCAGTCACATCGAACTACAGTGTAGAAGTGTATGGAAACACTATTCTTTTACATTCATCATCTGATTTCTTTAAATATCAGGAGGCTGCACACCAAATAAACAAAAACCTTAAATATGTTTCAGCAGATGTCCTGCTACCTTGTAATTTTATTCTTCCTACATCGTTTTGGAAAGCTAAGCTAAAAAATGGAAGGATACTGGAATACTGATAGGAATATAAAATCCACATGGAGAAAAATTACCCAAAAAAAGCCTGGCCTGTTCAATTTGACATGACAGCTGAAAGGGCTTGCTAAGCTGATCATCCTTAATAAATAACATGTGGTTAAACGTAAGAGCAAAAAATGAGTCATTATAAGTAAAATATAGCTTTAGCCTAGGAAATAGACAACAGTAACTCACGAATATTAATGATACATCCATTTGTGCTGAAGATGAGAAGAAAAGTTTTAACCATTAGAAGAGTGACAATGTCCAAATAATTCATTCTAGCTTGCAACAGATTATGTGGCCTGTGCCCATAAGACTTAAATTTGATTTACTTTGCTTAGATATTTAGAATAATTTACAATCAAAACATCAGTAGATACAAAGCATCTATCTCTGCAATACTAATCAGAGATATTGAAAACCATAGCTTTTTAAAAAATATACAAAATTGGAAGTTTGATAAATTGCATAGAAGCACAGGAAGTTATGTTTCATAGATTCTGAAGAAAGACACTCAGTCTGTTTTGTTGTCTACTGAAATGTTATGATCCGTTACAAAAGAGAAACTTTGCCCATTAAGAAGATGAAATATACCTACAGCATTTCTTCCAATAATTACTTTGATATAAATATTTATAAAGCTGGACATTTTCCTGCATGAATTAGATGTAAATCATCAGATCATAGCTTAGCTGAATAACAGATATTTAGATAAGGGGTTTTTTTTAATGAAGCAAGTGGATTTTTAAGCAAAATTTTTAATGATCATTCCTTATTTTGTGTTTTGTTAGTTGTTCATGGTTGAATAGCAGATGTGTAAAATACAACAGAAGATAAAAATAATGTAATAACTTTGGGTGAATAAATCTCAGCAAGAATCTTTTTCTTTAATTGGAAAAATAACAAATCTACCTGAGCCCACAGAATGATTTCAGGAGAACTTTACTGTCTTTCATGTACACAAAATTACAAGTTTATTGATAATGGACTGATTCCAGAAGAACTGTCAGTTCATCAATTAACCACAACACAATCTAAACTTGTTAAATTCGAGTAATACAAATTTACTTGCATAGTTTAATCAAGTGATAATCTTTCCAAATTAATAGCTTTTCAAAGATGATAGCTGAAATGAAGATGTTCTTCTAAAATGTCATTCCAACCATGTAGGCAGTCTTTAAAAAGTCATATACAAGTTGCTTCTTAGATTTAAAAGGAAAAATATAACCCAGTAATTCAGAATAATTATGAGGCTATTTTTTCTGACTCAGAAGAGGCAGTAACAAATACCAGAAGTGCTTGTTACAGTATTTGCCAATCACACTTCATCTCTGTCCTTTGGAACAATTCATTTTTACAAACCATGGTCCTTGTTGAAATGTGTATAACAGCATAGAGCTAAAGAAATGACAATGCAGAACTACCAGGTGTAGTGGGTTGATGCCAGCTGGATGCCAGGCACCTACCAAAGCCTCTCTATCACTTCCCTCTGCAGCTGGACAGCAGAGAGAAAATATAACAAAGAATTCATTAGTTGAGATAAGAACAGAGAGAGATCACTCACCAAATACCATCATGGGCAAAACTGATTTGAATTAGAGATATTAATTGAATTAATTTCTAACAAAATCAGAGCAGGATAAAGAGAAGTAATATAAAACCTTAACAACACCAGTGCAGGGACACAGGGAATGGGAGATTATGGTCTGTTCATCACAGGTTGTTTCTGCTGCTGATCAGGGAGAGGAGTCTTTCCCCTGCTCCATTGTGAGCCCCTCTGACAGGAGATAGTTCTCCATGAACTTCTCCAGTGTGAGTCCATCCCACAGTCTACAGTCTTCCTCAAATTGCTGCAAGGTGTGTCACTCTTGCATAGGGTGCAGCCCTTCAGGGACAAGCTGTGCTAGTGTGGGTGTCTCTCTCCATGGGTCTCCCATGGGCTCACAGCCTCCCCTCAGGTATCCTCCTGCTGCAACAAGGGGCTCCTTCAAGGGCTGCAGGTGGATCTCTGCATCCCTGTGAATCATCATAGGCTGCAGGGGCACAGCTGCCTCACCATGGTCAGCACCATGGGCTGCAGGGGAATCTCAGCCCCAGTGCCTGGAGCACATCTTCCCTCCTTCTTCTCTCCAGACCTTGGTGGTTGCATAGTTGTTCTCCTCACATTTTCTCACTCTGTTTTTTGGCTGCAATTAAAACTGCACAATACCTTCCCCCCAACCCCCAACCCCCTTTAAAAAATATTATCACAGAGGCACTACCATCATTTCTAATTGGCCAGCTTTGGCCAGTGGCCTGTCTGGTTTGGGAGCTGCCAGGAATTGTCTCTGCTAGACATGGAGGAAGCTTCTGGCAGCTTCTTGCAGATGCCACCTCTGCAGTCCTCTTGCTACTAAAGCCTGGCCAAGCAAAAACCCAATACATGTTAGATTATGGTAAGAGTGCTACCTCTGAATTTCTCCTTTACCATGACAAGCTAGCATGCTGTCTCCATGCATGTTTCCTACCTGTCTCCAAACATCCATGTCTGCTTAAAATACAGACTCTTCATTCACGTTTGAAGCTTAATTCAATCTGGCTTTGCCACAGTATAAGAAAGATATAAAGCTATTAGAGAGCATCTAAAAAACAGCAATAAAGATGATGAAGGGCCTTGAAGGGAAGCCATATGAGGAGTGGCTGAGGTCACTTGGACAGTTCAGCCTGGAGAAAAGACTGAGGGAACCTCAGTGCAGTTACAACTTCTTCATGAGGGGAATAACAGGAGCAGACACTGATTTCTTCTCTGTGGCGTCCAGTGAAAGGACTGAGGGAGGTTTGTTTTGGATATCAAGAAAGGGTTTTTCACCCAGAGGGTAAAAGATCTCTACAATGGTGGAGATGATCTCTACAATGTGGACAGTTGTAGATTTGTATCTTATGTCATGGACATTCAGAGGTAACTGGATTGACAGAATATAAAGAATGTCACTCAAAAGAACATCCGTAAAGTAATTCAGATGAATTACTTCTTGTTACATAGTTTTCCACTTGCTATGGAGATCTTAGAGCCCTACATAAGATTTAATCAAGGGAAGATAATGAGCACTTGGTTAATGGTGCACTTACACAATGAATATATATTTTGATTCCTAGTAAGATCTCTTATCAACAGATATGCAAAGCTTGAGTGCTGTAACACAAAAACACATGGGAGGTCTTATTATTAAGAACATAATTAATATTACTAGGTTACTAGTATAGTTTAGCAAAGGTCCTAATTTCTGAACAAAAGCTACCTAAATTCTTTCTAAAAGTCAGAATTAGCATTTTTTACCTCATGTGGTATCATGCTTAAGTATCAAACTCTTGATTCACTGATTACCTGTGTGAAAGAAAAAGTCCTGTAGGGGAAAATACTGACCAGCATTGTCTCAGCAGAAAAGGGGAAGGTCCACAATGAATGTCTCTCTGTAGGCCATTTGAAAATTAAACATTGATTAATGAATTTTAAGGTGAAAAGGGATCAGTATGACCAACTTTTTTTAGTGAGATTTACATGCTTGCATTTGTGTCTTACATATTTCCACTCAAGATTTTCAAAGGTAATAGCCTTCTATCTATTTATTATTTACAGAATTACAATTTTAGCTTATGATAACATACTGTTTCACTGTGCAAGAGATAGTGGAACGAAATGGGGAGGGGGAGAACAAATTACTTACTTAGAGATGACTAGTGCTGTACTTTGCCATTTACTTCCCATTTGTTTTGAGAGGTCGAGACATCTCTGGGAGCCTAAGCAAAGGAATATAAACTTACATTGTAATCTTCCTTAATGCAGAAAATCCTACAGGCCCTAAAGGGAGGGAACAAGATGAGTTGAAGTATCATGTCAAATCTGTAGTGATTGAGCTAAAATTTGGTTGCTGTTGAATTGACATCTAATGACAAATTCATGAAGTACTATTAGCCATTAGTAAGACAGATTTGTTGTAGGAAGAATAGATGGTGCAGTCACATAGAAAGAAAATGGTTTTAAAGTAAAGAGAAATTTTATCTCTCAGCTTTTAGCTTCTTGAAAAGCTTCAAAGCATTCAAATACAGCCATCAAAATCTTTATTATGTGGAAAAAATGGATCTCCTGATTTTGAAATGTGGTTACAATACTTGTAAAGGTTTAGAAGCTATTTATTAAAGGTCACTTGCTGTGGTAAGCAGGTTTGTTGGATTCACAGGAAAAATACTGGAAATGAGTAGCTTTCTGGAAATGCAAAACAAAATTTCTCTGTAAAATTCAAGTACATGTTTATTAGATTCCAAGAAATTGTGCCATTCTGTAAAATAAAGCAATTGACATGTACATCAAAATTCAGCAGTACTTGCAACTTCACGGGTATTTTCTAATAATTGACTATTTCAGTTGTGTAGTGCAAGAGTGAGTTTCTGTGACATCTTGTAGAACTAAAACAAGTACAAATGTTTAAATATATCCATTTCACATAAAATTCAAAACTGAAAATCATGGTAAGATTTTTAAATGGCAGTGATGAAATTAGGAATGTGTAACACATTCCTAAT
The DNA here is from genome assembly GCA_027886175.1 of Phylloscopus collybita. Lineage (NCBI taxonomy): Eukaryota > Metazoa > Chordata > Aves > Passeriformes > Phylloscopidae > Phylloscopus > Phylloscopus collybita. The sequence goes on along the minus strand of JAJNNQ010000026.1, from coordinate 31,776,940 downwards.
TTTGTGGCAAATAAGTCAATAACTGCAAAAAAAGCTTTATCTATCTCATCACATCTACCTTTGCCATTTCTACCACAGAAAAGAATCTGTGTTTTTCAGTTAATATGCCAAACTGTAGATATAAGGATGATTTCTTGGAAGCCTCAAAGAACATTCTAAGGTGGAGTCCCATTAAGAGTTGCTTAAGTCTCAACAGCTCAAGTGGAATAAGTGGAAGTCCTATTTCTCCTATAATTTTTCTTTTTCATAGCAAGATGTGTATGTTAATTTGGAAATTCTCCATTAGACCACATTTGTGGTCTTTTTATTCCTATCTCTTATTTGAATCAATTCCTTAATAACTTTAGGGTTTTCTATTTGATTTTTTCCATAGCCTATTTTTCTTAGTATACTTTTTTTGGGTAATTAAATTGAAAAATCAATAGATAGAAAATGTGATTTCTAGTTACTATAGCTGCTAACAGATAATTTATTTTCAGGTCTTCAGATGTGTGTGATATGACTTACCTTCACTACTTTACAGTTTAAAGATCCCAGTCAAACTTAATAATACTCAAGGTTAATCTTTCTGAATAAAATCCAAGAAAAGGAATTTAAATAGCATTTAAATGAAAGGGCTTTCTTTTCCCATAAATACAAAATGCTTGCTGCTTTGATTTAATACACATTTCAGTTTTGAGTATAAAGTTTGAATTGAATGACAACTGTGAGTTCTGCTTCTGCACAGCTCAGCACCTAAAGCCATTTATGATTTAGAAAAGAGCTCTGTTCTCCTTAGGTTTTCTCAGACACTACTTCACACAACTCACAGGATCAGACTCTGAATATCATGGCAACATCTCAGTTTTAAAAAAATTACTAATTTAGGGGCAAATACACATCCAGAGGAGACTTGGCCCTATGACAACATTCAACCTCTGTCTGCTACTTATTAGCTATATACCTTGAAAGAATCTATACACTATTTTCTTGCAAAGAAAATCATTCACTACTGCTGAGATTTGGCTGATGTGTAGCAAGGAATTCAAGGTGGAGAGAAAGTGAAAGGAGGAATGGCTAAAGTCTGTTCACACAAGTCATGCCTGGGAGATAAGACACTAGGTCACATGTTTTTCCTAAGAAGTTTTTCAGTAAAACACAGACTCAGTGTTGGAAACACGCACAAGTGATTTCCCAGGCAATATGTCCATTGCACTATAAACTGATGTTCTCATTTCTGTTCTCACACTAGCCACCAATAAGGAAATTTACTCTGTTGACCCCATTTGGAAACATCTGGTTTTCCTATGGTTCACATAAGACACCAACACTCCTATTCCTTGTTCCTGTTTTCCCTATTCCATGCATGAGGTCAGTGACAGTCAGAAAAATGCTATAGGCAATGTAATTTTTTGCATTGAAATGTCTAGCAGATAATCATCCACACTCACAAATAGAATTTGAATTTTGAGCTGGGAAATGTGTTGATTTTCCCAAGAAATGCGAGAAACAATCAAGCGAATGTCTGGCCACAAAATCATCCTCAAAACTTATCTTAAAATTTTGATTTTGCACTTTCTCCTCAGAAGAGCTCCAGATTGGGAGTTTGAGAGATTAGGCAAGGAATATAGTCTGCTGATTGCCTTTGAGCCCTATGGTTTGCATTACTGATTCCATGGAGTTCTGACAGAATTGCATTTCGTAAACTGTAAAATTGGAACACACTATATATATATATAAACTATCTATGGAAAAAAAGATGGAAAACAGGAATTTCTAGAACTAAATTAAACATTTTCTTAGTATGAATAACCATTGCAGTGGCTGGATTATTGTACCAAACCTTAGGCATCATTGAATGAAATTTCACGAAATTCTTTGGAGGCACCAAGACCCAGAGTTTATAAATCTCAGTTGGCCTTAGAAGGCAGATACAGAGAAAAGTGTATGTCCTTGGCATGCATGGAACAGAGTTTTAAATATCTGAGCAAATGTAATGAAAAATTCAGACATTAAAGACATTTAAATATTATGCTGGATTTAACCCCAGGTGTGTAAGTGGTGTCTATGTCCCGCAGATTCTAAAAAAGATAAAACAAATTCTTTCTAACTTAAAGATTCCAATGTTGTAGAAGATATACATGAATGCATAATTATTAAATATTTGCTTGGCAGGGATCCATCTACATTTATAGTGTTTGGATACCATTCTGTATATGAAAGAATGGTATTCATGATGCAGTGAATGTACTGATGGGAGAAATAATTTCAAATCAGAAACTTGTTGACTATGCTGTCAGTTAAACTGTCAATAAGTATTGTTAAATATAACATTTTAACTTTTATTTTCTATAATACCTGCTAATGTTATTTCATGCTTACCAATGGAAGACATTAAAATAGCTCATAATATCTGCCAAGGTAAAATACTGAATGGTAGAAAATCTGTCTTGTGTAGAGTTACTCTGGCCAGCACTTATTTCCTAATTAGTTTATTCATTTGGGCTTTTTCTGTATTTAATCCTGAGTCCTCATCTTTCTAGGGTAACTGTGCACAATATTAATCAATTTCAGCTTCTTTACTTATGTTCCTTGGAAAAGCTTGAAATCCCTGCATAAATGGTCTTACACTGAATACATCACCTTGCTGGTATTTGTATGCTTGAACGAGTAATCTTTCAAACATATTAAATTTATGCTAAAGAAATGCAAGTGAACTTTTCTTGTAATCAGTAGAACTCAGAACCTGAAGGGATATTTTCATAATTTTACTACCTAGAAAATGTATAGGATGTACCTAAGTACTGATGGTCTAATTCTTACATTAAATTTACATTTACAGAACATTATATTCTCATGCATTCAACTGAATGCCTTCTAGTTTTTCAAAAACATTATTCTTAAAAATATTTTTTGATATCAAAGTGTGAACACTGAGATGTTACCATGGTTTTGACTTTTACAAATCAATATGAATATACTGCAATTCAAGTAGGAGTATAGATAGTAGTCATATTATACTCTCAGCTGGGTCGCAAAATCAAGATTAATCTGTTCCTTGCAAGAATAATTTCACACAGTGAACTGGCTGCTTTGAATTCATTTGTGAATCAAAGACTGACCATCTTCTCCCTAGCTTTTGACATAATGCAGGAAACCTCATCATATGAAACTGTTGACATTAGTTGTGAACAGAACAGAAAAGGAAAGAAGTTGTATTATTTCAATAAGAAATAAAAAGAATAAATCTTATTTTTACTACTAAACAAGTAAAAGAGAGATAAAGAAATAAAAGAATATAAAGAAATTTGGATTTTGAAAGATTTGTTAAAAATAAATGAGATTTCACAGAACAAATTTTTACTGCTACTCAGTGACAGAAGTCTGAAATGAAAATTTGGGGGGTTTCAGGGATTTTTAAAGATAAATAGGTTAATAGATATCATTTTATGTCAATTAATTGACGTACAAGAGAAGTGTCTGTGATACTGCATATTTTTTATGGATCTGTGGCAAGAGGTTGGTTTGAATCCCTCTAAGATAAATAGCACATTCCAAGTTCATTTCCAGCACTGACATTTTGAGACACAACTGCAAACAAATTCCAGTTTCAACTGGAGTCAGTGACAAAAACTCCCACTGTCAGGGTTTCGTCTTTCACACGTATCTGTCTGAGCTAATCTTAGTTGCATAAAGTGGTAACAGAAAAGAAGTGGAAGCCTGTTTTCAGCAACATTTTCTCAATATTCTAATCTGCTGTATTCTCAGTTCTAGTAAATATATGAGAAACATAAAGAGGAGTCCAGCATGAAATTGTATGTCCCATCCCAGTCTAGTTGGAGCTTCAACATGCTCCTGCTAGTCACTTGAATGATGGATTACTTCACAACACCTTTTGATTCACTGTGGAAGAACAAGTGGTAATGATGCAGAATCCAGGAGAGATGTAACAGGCTGGTGACATCAATTTGCAGTATCTGGACTGCAAAAGCAGGCTTATTCTCCCTCTAGATCAAGGCAATGATGAAAATTGCACAAACATGGTGGAAAATAGCTGTGGAAAATAGCAAATGGAAAAAATGAAACATATATCATGTTCAACAGATGTTTGTCTCGTAATAAGAGAAAGACAAAGGGTAGAAGGTTTGGCCTGGCCAATCTGAAGGCAATCTGAAGGAAAAGAAAAAATTAATAAAAATAAACAAACAAATAAATAAAATGCCTTAGCTATAAATAGCTCTATGTGCAATTGTACTCTTTGCAGGCTACAGGATGTTGTTTGTGAGCCACTACTATTATTATATTAGAGACAAAAAGATTAGAAAAGTTTCAGTAAGAAAGACAGCTGCTGCCCTAAAGAGATTCAGCCCTTTAGACATCAGTGAATAAAGAGCAGCCATCTACAAATAAGCAACCTAGTAAACAAGGCAGCACACTTACATAAGAATTGTGGAAAAAAACCCACTGAATCAGTAGAATAAGGAGAGAAATATCAAAAGTTGTACACAATAAAGAAAGAACTGAAAATTATTATTCTATGGATAACTTTACACTGACAATTTGGGTTGTGCCTTGTATTTGTCAAAGGCCCGATCTAGTAATTTATTCTACAAAATACTACTTTTCACCTATGAATTGCAGAGAACAAGTTATTTTTTCTCCAGAAATATTCTTTGTAGATGACCTTGACAATTATTAACCAGGAGAGGAAGAAAAGCATAACTGCTGCTTTAATTTATCACTTTTTTCAAGTATGGTCTCATTAAATATTGCCTTATTATTTTTTCCCCTGTAAATTCTCTATATTTTGTGAACATTTTCCTTGTATAATTATATGTACAGCAGAATGCAGTGTCCTCTGGATAGTTTTGCCAGAAATGCAATTAAAATTCCAATGCATTTTTTTTCTAGATGGGGATGTTTCTGAATTCATACTATGTAAAAGAAAGCATCCGTAAACTTTTTCTTCTAGAAATTTTAATCTACTTGTTGAAAAATGGGGAGGAAAAAATGCAAGACATGATAAGTTTTATATTTTCTTTTTCTTTGGTCTCAGTAATTCCCTAGGATGGTGACAAGTTATTTAAAAATCAAAAGTTATGGAGTTTTAGAGATTTATAAGAAAATTTATTACTTTAATATTTCAGTCTTGGACTTTATCTGGAAGCTAAAATTTAACTGCTGTAAATGGTTGATTTTACAAGATTCATAATCAACTTTAACTCTTTTGATAATATTGTGTTATGTTTTGACAACCAAACAGCAAAACCTCAGGATGAGCAACTCCTGTTTCATTGAAATCAACAGACAGAAACCATAAATAATTGTTTGTGTCCTGCTGGTAATACCAATTAGCTAGCATCATACAGACACTACTGAAAACAAGCACAGGGTATTGTACAAAAGATTCAGAGGTTTGAGCTACACAAAATGTACAAGTTTGATTGTACCAATGACATAAATTTTTTCTTACAGGCTTTTCAGGGTTGGCAAAATTTACAATGCTCAAAGGACATTTTATTAAGACTACTTCATATTTTTATTTCTCTGTGCTCAGTAGCAATGGTGGACAATATCCAGCATGCATTTCAAAAGCAGTCATTGTGACATCAAAGCTTAAAACCAGAGGTAAACTGAGATACTCTGGCATGGTGTGTCCAGGAAGTGAAATTTCATCTGGAACAGCAGCTTAATGTTCACACATCTCACAAACCACAAAGAGCATCTCAAACTGCCACTTAACTATGAAATGAAAGGAAAAGATGGCAAGTGTGCTGGATGATATTCTCTACCCTTTTGCATGTTTGCTACCTTTTGTTCTGTAAGGAAAGTGAAAGATGATCTAAATATCAGATCATCAGCTCAGTGCCTAGGAAACCTGGCTGTTTTCCTCCTCCATTTTGAGTTGGTAAGTAAATCCCTGTCTTTGCAGCTGCAAGGATTAGAACTGTGAGGTTCTGTTCAAGACTTTAGAGTCCAGACTGTACAAAACTGCAGTGCTCACAAGAAAAAGAGGAAATTCAAGGAAAACTTAGTGGAACACCTAAGAACTTGACAGGGAAGAAAAACTCACCAGGAAAAAAACCTGATATATGGTGATAACAATTTACCTTCATATTCTTAATCAGAATCACTGCCAGAAGCAATATGTTTGAGCAGAACGAACATAAATGCTGTGAATTTCTTAGACAGAAGATCTATTGTTTAATTTCTAATAAGTCAACCTCTGCTTTTTTTGCTCTGCAAATCAATGTTTTATCACTTCCAGGATTTTGCTGGCAATAGATATTCTGTTACTCTGGTCAGGCTACAAATCTTGGTATTCATTCCATACGCTCCTTTCTAAGAGTTGTCCTACATATATAATGGAATGTGCTGCACATTGACAACCCTCTTGATGCTATATTCCACTCAAATCGTCTCTGAAAACTCATTTCTACTTGGTGCTTTATATCCAGAAAATAACCAGCTAAAATCTGCAAGGATTGGAGGTAGCAATCCACAGAACCCACACACAGGCTATGACCTACCATTGCTGCAGTCTTCAGGTGGGTTTCATTACCTGGATGTTTGGTTTCTTTTACACAGTGAGTTCTCCAGGCCAGGACAGGTTCAGTTTGTAACTTGTAGTAACCAGGAGAAAATCAAAATAGGAATAGCCATCCTATGACTGGAAATCAGTGTCAGTGTTCTGTTAAAAAACTGATTAGCCTGTGACCAGGCAAGTTACAAGTCCTGGCTATGCCTCTGTTCTTTGGCTTTTAAATAAAGCTGGGAAACAATCTTTCCCCTCTCATCTTTCCCCTTCACTTGCACTTCTAGGGACAAGAACTGCTTCTTCTGTATTCCTCAAAATCACTTGTCAGAATCTTGTTGATATTATGTTTAGGACTTCTGCAATGCATTATTTCATAAACAATCAACAAAAATTTCTTCAATGGTTCTCTTTCTGAGTAGTCAATTATTTAACAGTTTTCATCTTCAGTTTTAGACTAAAGCCTCTTCTTGTTCTTCACTCTCTTCTTTCTTTTGCTCTACTGATTTAATTTTTAAATAGGATTTTAAACTGGGAAAGGTTTATATATATTGTATATATGTTGTATATATATTGTATATATATTTACTTTATGTATTTGCAAAGGATCAGTGGAACCAGTGTACATTCGTGTGATCAAGTAAAGGTTCAGCTTCTAGTCACAGACTGAAGACAAACAGTAATGTAGTAAGGCTGAAAGAGACACAGGTGTGTCCAAGTCAAGAAAAATTATCCATTTCTTCTTATTGCCCATAAAGGTATTTAAATAGTACTCAAAATTACAACTAAATTAACAGAAAATACTATGATATGAAAGAGAAAAGGTGTTTTCAGGCATTTAAAATGTTATAAATCAATATTTATTTTGTCAAAAATTCAGGAGAGCAACTCTATGAAATGAGGGTTCTGGGTTCAGCTCTTTGAACAACATTCAGTGATTTATTTTAAGATTTTTTTGGCTGCAAGAATTAGAAGTGTAAGGTACTATTCAAGACCTTTGAGCCCAGACAGTAGAGAACAATAGAGCTCTTAAGAAAGAGGGGAAATCCAAGTAAAACCGCATGAAATTCCTAAGACTTAAAAGAAGGGGGAAAAATCACCAGGACAAAAACATGGTACATGGTGACAGCAACTTAGCTTCATAATCTTGATCAGAATAAATAAATAAATTATTCCCAAGCCAGTAATGGAATGTCAAGCATGTAAATATCTCCAGATAATAGACATAGGAGCACAATTTCTTGAGCTGGCAGCTCATTCAGAATTGGTTTTTTCTCCTTGCTGATATTTTCTCTGAGCATATTTGGCCACACTTCAGTACATTTGCATATTAGTGAAGTGTGTGGCAATGGAATTACAAGGCAAAGAGCCATGATCATGCCTGCTCTGGTGTGGGCTCAGGAACAGCTCACAGACCTTCTCCCCTGTAGGGTTTGCTTCTCACCTCAGTTTAAAAGATTTGAGGTGCCTTGCTGGTGTCAGCAGCTGCTCTGCCTTCTGGAACCTTTCTGTCCTTTGTTCCCAAGCATCCCTGAGGCTGGACCCACCAAGCAGGCAGCAGGGCCATCAAGCTGCTCTCCTGGCTCTTTGCTAGAAGTGGTTAGCTCAGGGGAGGAGAGACATATCTACCAACAAGCTAATGAAAAGGTGACACTAGAAAAGCCCTCTGATGTTGAGAATAATAAAGACTGAAAATATATTTGTGAACAGTCAAGTTCTTTGTGAAGGTGACTCAGTGGTTACCTTCAAATAAGTCATGCAATGAAGTAATTTCTACAGAAGGAGATAAATTCTCTTGTTGCCTTTTGCTTAGTTTGACAGACTTTGTAAAAAATACTCTATTCCAGAATGCAGGGCTGCTTAACATATTTCCAAAAAAAAAAAAAAAAAAAAAAAAAAAAAAAAAAAAAAAAAAAAAAAAAAAAAAAAAGTCAAAGAAGAATATTTCAACTATTGTTTTATTGATTTTATTTTTCTCACTTAGATTCTGAAACTACAAAGCCTTTATTCATGAGGTTAAAATTAAATGTTACTCATGTGGTTAAACACCATCCTGAACTAAGTCTTGGCTCTTGTCTTTTCCAGGAAGACCTGCCCAAACTGATGTTTATAACTGCTGTTTATAACTGTAAGCAAATTCGTACCTTTTTGTAGCTGTTATAATTAGTGTGAAATGTAATTATGAATCTATCATATTTACTCAAGTTCTATTACCTTATTTGTTTTAAACAAAAAGCTGTGTTCATTCTATTTAGTGACTTGGAGTCTGAGTGCTGTCCTCCACTATACCGATGCAATAGCATGAAATAGTAGAATAATTAAGTCTATCTACACTGTAAAATGTGGGAGTGCCTTTCCAAGGCTCAGCACAGCTCCTTATTAATACAGAATATTCTGAGTTGGAAGGCACCCATAGGGATCATTGAATCCACCTCTTAACTGAGCAGCCCATACAAGGATCAAACCCACAACTTTGGCATTATTAGGACCATGCTCCAACCAGCTGAGCCAGTCTCAGCATTGTTTATCAGCCACACTCCTTTCTCTTTGGTGTCTGTGGAAGCACAGCCCAGAAGTGCATGGCAGGCAGAGAGAGCAGCACCTGCGTGCCCTGTATCAGACCTGGCACATGGCTGGGCTGTGGGAGCCACTGGTGCTGGTTGCAGTTCTCTGGTGGGACTTGCCCATGTGGTGTCAGGGCCAGGAACACACCAGGACTCAAGGTCCCTAGAGCAAGGCCAGCAGAAGTTTGTACATGCACCCTGATGAAGTCACTCCTTCACTGCAGGTTGGACAGGTGTTGACAGACAGGATGAACATAAGGAGGACCTAGACTAATTGCCATTCAGTGAGGAAACTCTCATCATGTCCCATCACTGGAAATCCTAGAGAGAGGAAGAAATTCATGGCTGAGGCAGCAAATATCTCATTGCATGGGTTACACTAGGGTATTCAACCCCATATTTCGGTTGAATTCAACATGATGACAGTTTAAATAAGTCCCCTCATTGTTTTTTCCAATCTTCACAGGAAAACAGAATAAATATAAATAATATAAAATACTATGAGGCACTAGCAAAAGGGATTTTAACAAAGTTTTAAGACTACAAGCTGCTAAAATTAGGTTATATTGCAAATATTATTTCAACTGTATTTCTGTGTTAATTACTGTTACCACAAAAAGCCATTTGTGGCTTATCTATCTTTGAATTAGGCTTTTTCTATTATTATTATGTTTGTCTACAGATTAAAAAAAAATCTATTTTACTCTGGTCCTGAACATTTTGCTGGAATTCAGTGGGCCTATGCATGAGGAAAGTGTTTACAGGATCAAGCATCTCATCTGTAAAAGCTGGCTCTGTTTTTAATGGCATGGAACTAAAATGAAACCCTAATTAAGAAAATTTTGTAGAATGTAGAACATAATGATGAGTCATTTTCTTAGTTTTGGTTGCAAGAATAGACTAAATGTAAGGTAATTTGTACATTCGGAAAGAAATTCTTCCGTTGTTTATAAAACCATGCGATTTTACTTCTCTCTTTTTTTTTTTTTTTTTTTTGTACTGTATTAGAAATATTAGTGTCCTTTAATCTTGTTTTTATCCATATTGAGCAAAACGGCTTTTATAAATATTACCTTTTGTCATCACACATTAATGCTTGTAGATGCTTAATGGTTACAGAATTCTTATAGCTGACTTCCCATTCAGTGTTTCCTTTATTATTGGTCCTTAGTTTTTTTAGTATTTCATCAGTGATTTGATGACATGTTTATGTATTTTTCGTCTTACAAAATCAAATTTTGTGCTATATGAGAGTGTCTGTGCAAGAAAATACACTGAGTTTTACTTCTACTTTTCAGACAAATAACGTATTATGATCCAGAAAATACTGCTGAGAACTGAAGCCTTTCCCATCCTCTGCAGTCAACAGAACTATCAGGTCTCTGCAATTACTGTATCACAAAGAGAGATTTAACTGACTGTGCTATGCGGGGCTTGATGTCCCCAGATCTTCTAAAAATGGCATTAAAAACAAAGTTATTGTGGCAATGAACTGTTTGACCGCTGATGTAATTTCTTGACCACACAACTCTAAAATGTAGTAATACAAACTTTAAAAAAATGTAAGTCTCTCTTGGAGGGTTTTTGCTGAAGGCATTCTGGAATATCTGTTCAGCAGGTGTGCATACCCATAAAGCTGAAGTAAATTAATTTGGAACATGAAGATACATTTCCCACTCTGAGTGTAAACAATTGTAACTTCGTCATTTGTTGTGCATTTTGGGTCTCAGAAAATGACTCTTCTATTTTTTCGCTAGAAAACATAAGCAACTCTTTCTTCAAAGGTACTCTTTCTAGCATTGGTTTTAGTTTTGATTTTGGTTTTTTGTTTTGTTTTTCTCGTCACAGCTCAGCATTACATCCAGGACTGCATCGCTCTAAGCCTAGTGAAAACACCCAACAGAGATGAACTTTGCCTCACAGATTAGAAATTACAAATTTGAAAGTATGAAATAATGTACAGAGACAGACAGAGAACTAAAATCTGAGGAAATTAAGATACTTTAGAACTTTACATAGTAGTAATGTACCCAGCTATAGTGAAAATCCTTCATTTATTATTCCAAAAAGAGAAGTTTAAGGGAATTTTAAAAGAAAGCAGGAAAGTTTTATTGTAAGTATTGTCAGGGAGCTCATTTTAAACACTGGGGAAGAAGGAAGATATTTTGAAAAAGAATTGTTTGAAAAATGAGATGGGTGAAAGACTCAGGGACAGGGCTGACGTCTTCATGGTGAATGTGAAATGATAGATAGGAGAGGAGAGATCATGGAAGACCCTGAAAATGAAAAATCCTATTATGTTTTACATTATAAACCAGAAAGAATGAGTGAAGCAATACACTGTAAGAAGTGATATGGTCAAAATGAAGAGTAACAATAGTCTTTGAATCACTGTTCTGAATAGATATGAAAAGTACTGGGCTTTTGGGAAATCAGAGAGACTTGAAGTGTCTAAAGTTTTTGCTTAGTGACTAAATCTTCCAGAGTTGTTCAGTGCAATATACAACAGAATATCTAAGGAGATCTTTTTCTTTTTTAATGATCCCTCTATTACACTCCCAGGAGCTCTACTGAGAACAGAAAAGAAGGTAACAGACATGAGGAGGGGTAAATAGAAAAATCTGTTTTATCTGTTCTCATCTCTGAAAATTGCTAAGAAACATATCAAATAAAATCTTGGCATGCAGGGAGGTGTTCAGAATAGAACCAATTTTGAGAATTATCCACATATAGCTGTTAACTTAATGCAAGTGCTAACAAATACAGCTTTGGCCCTAAAGTGTCATCTGCAGACTTGCTTTCAAATCACTGTAAAATTCTCAACACACTTTTCCTCATCCTTTGTTCTTCCTTCTCGCTCTCCAGGTGCACCTGAAGTGAAATTCAGCTGTTTGTAAAATGTCAGACAATTTAAGCCACTTTGGGTATTAAGAGAGGAGTCTACAGAGTGCTTGGACTTTCAGCTAGTCTAGATTAAAAGGAAAAAAATAACTTTTCCTTTATTCTGACCAAACTACCCCTTCTGGTATTTTGCAAATACAACAGATGCATTTCTTATGTTATTTAAAGGGATGTATATAGGGTCTTAAATGCATACAGACAAGATCTTGTCACTCTTTGCCATTGAAGTAAAAGCCTCCTAAACAATTATTTCATTGGTGCAATGATTTCAAGTGTATAATAAATAACCTGTGAGAAGACCTCTGCTTGCGTAGTCCCAATTCTTTGTGTCACTACCCCTTCACATTCTGGAGTCCGCATTTCCTATAAAACATATTGTAGAGATCAAAGTTAATGCCACTTCTAGCAGCTGACACAGCAAAATAAGGTAAACACATCACTTTCCTCTGAGCAGAAGTTCAGCACAAGCACTGGAAAAGTTTGATTGATTTATCTGATCACTGGTTGTCTTGCAAGAAATCAGATTGGCACTTAAAGCTGCAGCTGAGTAAAGCTGCGTATTGTGGTTTCAGGAACCCTTCCAATAGCAAAATATTCTTCATGATTTACTGAGGATCAAATTTTGCCAACTCCCAGAAGAAACTTCTGTGAAACTGTGCCATTGAGTGCCTATTGGCAACCACATAGGTTTTCAAAGGTTGAAAACTCTACTGTGGATGAACATCTACCTTGCTTCATAAAAACTGGTTTTTTATAGCCTGACATTGTCTTCTGCTAAGAAGATTTTCCAGCCAACCTAAGCCAGGAACACTTGATCAGACATTATAGTGTGCCACAACAGCCCATGAACCAGTGTATCAACAAGGGTGCTGGGTCCTTTGGAGCTCCAGCCCTTCCAGACAAAATGGATGTTTTGCCCAGACAAGATGTCTTTGATTGCACACGTGTTCATGCAGCTGTAGAAAGTTTTCTCTCTCTGTGCCACACCAGGGTCATAGATTCCTTCTGTTCCTTCCTTAGGACATTGGGCTTTTCTATTTGTTTCACTTTCCCTTATTCATCACAATCACTATTCTGCATTAAAATATGAAATCACTTAAAATACAAATTTCCTGAAAGGACAAATCAATAGCATGATATCAGTCAATGAGCTGGCATGCACTTTCATGAAAGAGGAATTTGAGGTCCTGGTTATACCTCCTGAGCCAAACTGTTCTCATAGGTTTACATGAATTAATTCTACATTGGTGATTAGGTAAATCATTATTAATCCATGTGTTTGCAATAGCTGATATTTGGGGATATCCAGACATTTCTATACTTGGTCTTTGAGTTTACCATGTATGGGAAATATAAAAGGGCGAAAAAATTAAGGTTTATAAAAAAACATAGCAATATTAGAAATTCTTGGAATACAGTGACATTTAAAAGCATTATTAAATACTGAACACTTTAAAAATGCATCCTTCATTAACTTTAAGCAGAGTTTGACACTGCCAATTTAGGATGGAAGGTGTGAAATGGAAAGGAATTTAATACCAACCAGAGGAGGAAGGCAAAAAGAAACCCTGCCCATCTCTGCTTACCACTGAAGTGTTTTTTCACCTTCATTCCACTCTCCTTTTCCCCTGAGTGATCAGAAAGAGTGTGTGTGTGTGTGTCAAATCATCCTGGTTTCAGTTTTCTTTGCCTGCTCTTTTCCTCTGTCCGTTTTGCTCGTCGTCATAGTTACAGTGACCTCCGTCGTCCTCATCTTTCAGGGTCTTGCAAGGATTTTTTAAGCTTTCCTTGTAACAGCACTTTGCAATGCCAGCTTCTCTAATTCTTTAACTGTTACTTAATTTCTTAATCTATTTGCCCCACCAATCTTCCCCTTTTCTGTGCTGTGTCCTGATACTCAGAGCAGGCTGGAAGTACTTGGTTTTCATCTTCACCCCAGTATCAGTTTCCTTCTGATAAGACTTCTCACCTTTAATCTTTCCCTTCTAAACCTTTAAGTGTTATTATACTTTGGCCTTGTCTTTGGCTAGCTTTAAAGTGGCCTTTTTATATCTCTTTTAGAATAAGTTAACCTAGACAGTCAGGAGTGTAGTAGCTCAAGCAGATTTTGCCTGCTTTATTTTATTTTATTTTATTTTTTTTTATTTCAGTTCCTTCTTCTGACTCCTGATTATAAAGGAGTCTGACCAAGACAGCTTCTGCTGTACTAGACAGGGCCAAGGTCAACCTTAAAACCACAGAAACATGAGATGGCCTGTGGCTTCTCCTCAACACTTAATAGGCTACAGCAGAGGGGCTCCTATCACCTCTCCCAGTCAGGCTACTATTTCTACAACTTCTGCTGTAAAGGAACTAATCACAGGCAGGGAAGAACAAGGAGAGTGCTAAGAGCCCATGAAAATCTCATGATGCTCAAGAGGCCAGTGAAGGGTTCTGCACGTGGATCAGAGCAACTCCAAGTACAACATAGGCTGGGTGGAGAACAGAGAGTAACCCTGCTGAGAAGGATTTGGGGGTGTTGATCATTGAGAGGCTGGACATGACCCAGCAATGGGCACTCCCAGCCCAGAGGGTCAGTTTTCTCCTGGGCTGCACCAAAAGCAGCACAGTCAGCAGGGCCAGGGAGGGGATCCTGCCTCTCTGCTCTGCTCTGCTGAGACCCCACCAGTGCTGCATCCAGCTCTGGGGTCCTCAATCTAAAAAGAATGTGGGCCCATTGGAGTGAGTGCAGAGGAGGCTACAAAGATGATGCAAGGCCTGGAGCATGTCTCCTATGGAGTCAGGCTGAGAGAGCTGAGGTTGTTCAACTGTGGGAAGAGAAGGTTCCACCTCATAGCCCCTTCCAGTACCTGAACAGGGCCTGTAAGAAACCTGAAAGGGACTCTTTAAAAGGGTCTGTAGTAATAGAATAAGGGGGAATGGCCTTAAACTGAAAGAGAATAGGTTTAGAATAGACAGAAGGGAGGAGATGAGGAACTGGAACAGGTTGCCCAGAGAAGTGGTGGATGCCCCATTGCTGGAAGTGTTCCAGGCCAGGTTGGATGGGGCTTTGAGCAGCCCAGTTTGGTGGAAAGTGTCCCTGCCCATGGCAAGGGGGTTGGAACTAGAAGATCTTTAAAGTCCCTTTCAATGCACAACATTCTATGGTTCCATGATTCTATGATTCTATGAATCTATGATTTTGAGATTCTATGTTATGTCAGGGATGATGGGGGTCTTTTTTTCTTGGATTCAGGGCTTATCCCAGGGAAGGAAAGTACATCCCTTTTGGCACAGAAAATTGTGACTCCTCCTTGGACTTGTTCTGTTTGACAGATTTGGCCAAAACTTTGAGTATGGACTGAGATTTCTATGATGATTTTCATATTAGCACTCAAAAAGTTTCAGAAGCAAGTTTTGTCTGTATCATCTCTTAGTCTCAGTTCAGAAAATGACAAAAGGCCTGAGGCACTCACATTATAGTTGCATCAGTAATGCTACTAACAGCTTAAACAAGAAAATGGGTACTTAAGAGTGGTAACCCTTTAAACCACAATGGTGTACATAATGTAACAGTCAATCCCCTAAACTACTATGGAATTGTAAACTACATGGTAAGCAGTCATGTGCATCTTTTCCATAGATACAAAGAAGATACATAGATACAGAGAAGTCAGTAGCATGTAGACATTTTAAAGCTTTTTAGGTATTTACTTAGCACCAAGCTCTACTTAAAAAAGAAAAATAGTATGTATGATAATTATATATTAAAAGTATGTCTGAAACTGGAATACTGATGGTAAATGTACATAACTGCAGCTTCAATGGATACTTGCAGCACTCTAGTGGCCATTCTTCATAAATGCAACACCAAAAGCTGGAAACGGGAAACAACCACACCCTAACCACAAAAATTAAAGGGCAACATTTAAGCATGAAAATACTGAAAATGAGCAATAACATACTGTGTGCACCTAATTAAAATTATTCAAGCAAACCTGTTTTAATTTAACAACATTCTTGCTTTGCATTAGAAATGTAAAGAAAATAGTTTGGAGTGGAACACATTATAGTTTGTGGTCATTCTATCTTTTGATGTACTAGTTCACTGGTTCAAGGAAACTTAATTACTGGGAGCTTTACATAACTCACTTTTCCTTCATCCCACTGAATGTAGGACGGAAATAATAGGCACAGTGCATCTGCATTAGTCAATAGATATGTGATGAGAAGAATATATAATATATGGCTCTGATCAACAGAGTTACTGCATGTAAATGTGCTATTGTTTAGTTGTAAGCAAGAAGCGACTGTGCTAAACATAAAGGAAAATGTGTATGACAGGAGAGGATTTGTCTTAATGACTTCAGAGGCCCTCTCCAATTTTAATTTCTAAATCCAGCTTAGATGCAGCATTTGTGTTCAAATTTGTGTATATATTTAAAAATGTATTTGCTTCCTCTCTTTATTTCCTTTTTCTCTCTCTCCTAAAAAACTTCGGACTATATAAAATACACTGTAAACAAGGCTTGAAAAATGCTAAGAAAAAGGCATGTTCCCTTCAGCAAATGTCACCATGTCTGCAAAGGTCAGGATTTCATTTAAAAACATAGTTTTTCCCCTTCCAGTAGTGAGGATAATTGTCTAAATGTGAATTAAGTGGCACGAAAACTGTCTGCTTAAGAACTCAGACACCTCCCCAGCCTCTGTGGCTACTTGGATGCATCAGCTTTTGCTGCTGTTTTTGCAAACCCTCCAGTCAGTCCTGAGAACTGACAGGTCATTTCCACTCCTGGGAGTCCCTGAGCATTGTGCACACAGACAGAGAAGCATTTCCTCCTGGGAGAAGCACAGAAACATTGCTGCCTGCCACGCAAGCACACCCTAGCAAAGAGCTTGTGTCACTATGCTGGCAGCAGCCAAGAGGAGAGGGAAGAACAGAGAGGGATTTCTTCAATTTTTTAGCAGTTAGAGGAGAGGCTGATGGTCCTCACTTGCCAGAAAAAATTGTAGGATCGTAGAAACTCAGAGAAGTCAGATTTCTTACATTCTTTAACACATAGATGTTTCACCTGTATTAATTTTCTCACCACCCTCTTTCCAGAGGATGAGAAAAGCTTAGAGAAGACTGTCAGAGAAAGGCCCTTCCAGCATGTTTTGTTGAAAATATTTCTGCTTCCAAAAAAAACCTTTTTGAGATCAGCAACAAAGAAAAAGGTTTCTATCATTTAAAATTATATATCAAACATGAAAGAAGTAACAAATGTAACTCTAGAAAACATAAATTACTTGTTTGATGGCCCGTCATTTTGTTGAAGAAAATGATAGCACCTACCAAGGAAAAAATCCAGTAGATAGGTAAATAGTTTATATTTTATTTATATGTTCTTGCTATTTTGTCTTTGAAAATTCCCCGAAGTATAAACTTTCTCTGTGGTGACAGGAAGTGCAATACCAGCTGTATCCATACCAATATTTTATCCCTATGTAGGAGGAAGGCATGTTTCTGAAATGCACATTTTCTTGTGTACTGTATCTTGTTTCATACATTTTGGTTCTGCTCATTTAGGGTTACTAATCTTTTGGACTGTAATTTCTACAAAAAAAAAAAAAAAAAGAAGCTAGAATTTTCACCTTGTACTGGAATTCAATCCCACACAATAACCAAATGCAAATACAACATATCTACCTATATAGGTAATCATGGTCAAAGTACAGTCTTGTTACCAGAAAATTTTTCTCCCCATGTTACAAAGGTTACCGTTATAAACTGATCCACAGGAGAGATTTAAGTTTCCATTTGCATCCGCAAATCTGCCATGTGAGACAAGCCATGGCTCACTAAATGTGTTGTTAGAGCTAAAGCATAGCTCATTTCCCTGAATACTTCTGCAACTGCCATACCTGTTTCCACAGGGCTGCAGAAGGTGCCAATGAGTGCAGTGAGTGACAAGCCAAGCTACTGCCTCCACTTGTCCCACCCTGTCTGCACCTGGCTCATGCTTGACCACCCTTGGATCATGAAATGATCAAGGGCACTGAGCAGTCAGTCACCCTTCTTTCCAGGGGGAGCTTGAAGGCAGGATCACTCAGGGAGCCTCTGATCCTGATACTTATTTTCAGAATAACAGCTCAGACTGAATCAGAAGAAAACAATATGGTTGTATGACATCTCTTTATTTGAGGCTTTAATCTATAAATAGATCTGATTTTAAGAGAGAAGTATTCTGCTGAAATTCAACTCCCTAACCAGCAGAACTATCAGACCAAAGTAAACCCACAATACTGTTCCACAGCAGGGCTCAGACTTAAAGTTTCCTTTGATACTACAAAACCTAAAGACTACAGATTACTTCTTGGGGGAAACTCCCTTTCAGGAGTCCCCACTTGTGAGGGTGATCTTTTTCCTCCAAAAGTCCAGTACCAGGGTTGAAAAGATAAATGAGATTCGCAGCTTTGGTCTTCAGAGCTGTTTATTCTATTTCTTGTCTCAAGTTCCGTGCGCTGCCAAAACCTGGCTCAATGCACCAGAAACAGTGTGAAAAGCCACCCCTGGACAGAAAATCCCAAGGTTCTTAAAGGTTTCTAACCCAATTAACTCCCAAAACGTGCTATGTTTACAATTTTCTGCCAATAATTGCTACTTATTCTAAACACACAACCTCTGTATCAAATCCATTCTACCAACGTCTCTGTGCCATCGTCACAGCAGAAAATGGAGCAGAAGAGGAAGAAGAAGATGAGACACTGCCCAAAATTCTCCATCTTGCTCTCATCTGTCTCCATACTAAAAACCCAAAACTACAAATTTTCACCCTGTGACAAACTAAACTACTATTTCTTTCCCATCTTCATTGCTTTCAACTCATCCCTAAGTGTTGGAAGTTCTTCCCATGGACTAAGGTCAAAGACAGTGCCTGGGGGTCCCAGCCAGGGTCTCAGACCCCCCAGGGCAGCACGAGGGAGTTTTCCACATGCCCTGGACTCCAACACTTCTTTAAAAGAAATCTTGTATATATAATAAAAAAATTGACTTGTGCTTCAATGCTGAAGAATTTTTGTTGGTTGTTTTCTGTTTAATTTATATTATTTAATTAAGCAAAGTACATACCATTTTAGTTACTGAAGTTCCCAGTTCAGATATAAAGTTGAGTGTAATGAATAATTTTCCTTACAGTCTGTTTTCAATGCAGAGATGGAGGCTGACATTTGCTGCAGAGCTGACTAAGAAGTTCTGTAGACAGCTTCAGAAATTTAGCTACTGTGTTGGCAAGGTCAGTGGTTAGTGCTGATGCTGGTCAATGGTCTTCAAAGTTCCTAATTTCTAGGTGATTGAAATGTTAACAAGCTCTTGTCAAAAGGGAAAAGAAAAAATGGTCTGGAACATGATCTACTGCATCTGTCAACCTAACATCTTGGTCACTTTGAGTTTGGCACCTACATGAAAGTGTTTATCGTTTCATCAAAGATTTCATCAATCATTTTAATGGGGGCATTCAAACAGAAATTAAGTTTTTGAGATGCCTGCTTAAATGTTCTCTTAGTTGCTGATGTTAACATGGATGTTCCTGTATTAAGTACTGGTCTTGGTCATAAAAGTGAAATGGATATGGATATTTTCACAGGAAAAAAAAAGAAGTGATTGATTTCATTAATGAATAATACAAGATAATTATTTTTGTAAAATGTTCATTATTAATGACTTTAAATGAGTGATAATCAAGCATCAAGAGGGGCTTTTCAGGATAGTAGCTTTGTTATAGTTGGAATGAATATAATTAAAGCTGGAAGCTGGAAATGGGAATTAAAGCTTAAAGCTGGAAAACACATATGTCCTATACAACTCTAAACTCCCTCTACTGAAAGGAAATAAACACTTTTAGCATTAGATTAATTTTATAGTAAAATTATTTTTTTACTATGCTGTTTTTCAGGACAAAAATATCTGAACATGATTTAATAATTAGCAGAAGTTTTATTTATTTAATTGGGTTATTTATCTCTAGATAATTCATTGTCTTTTTACTTTGAATGCAACAGATGTGATTAGACTTCAAGTATGCCTTCTGATTGTTGGAAATGGTTAGTTTATGCCCAGTTATGGATTTGGGGGAGCTGATACATCTTATCAAATGTCAGCACTTAGAGTGAGATCCTCTATATCTATAGCTGACTGAGCCAGTCATCTTTTGCATGCTTAAACCTAATCAGACAAACGAGTATCTTTTTGACCGTAATTCATCTCATAATAAAGCAATCAATTGAAAACAGA
Organism: Phylloscopus collybita; assembly: GCA_027886175.1. NCBI lineage: Eukaryota > Metazoa > Chordata > Aves > Passeriformes > Phylloscopidae > Phylloscopus > Phylloscopus collybita. The sequence goes on along the minus strand of JAJNNQ010000026.1, from coordinate 31,756,710 downwards.
TCAAGATGACTGTCACCCTAAAAGTGCTGACTTCACTGCTATATTAAGAGTCAAGGGTGAATGCCTCACACACACACACACACACACACACACAGACACAGACACAGACACACACACACACAGATTTATAAAGCTTGACGAATAAATCTATCCAGTGTGAAAATGAGTAATGTAGATGTAATGTTACCCAATAGAGTATGTTATAATAAATAAAGTATCAAATTCACAGCAACAGAAATAGTTCAGAAATAACAGTATAAGTGAGATGACTTGGAAATTTAAAATGAGAAAAACTTCTTATTTGTATTTATGAAAGAATTCCAAAATCTGTTAATTTGCTTATTATAGTAGCGTAAAAGGCTGTGGCAAAATGTCTGTTAGGATTTGGTTTCATGTAATATTTATTGGAAAAAGTACTAATCAACTATCAGTACTGTGCAAATATACAATATTTTTTGTGATAATATTCAAACCCTGTATTGAGCTATATAGAAAAGGATGAGCTGAGCTTAAAAATGTGTTTGATTATCCTGTATTTAGCTGCATATGGTACCTTGAGAGTCCATAGTCCCAAAGATGATAGATTTCTAACAGGTTGTTTAAAATAACATATCTTATCCATATAATTAAGAAATAACCAAGAGAGTGATGTTTTAATCTTCCTTGTCGAAGGGTATGTATTACATGGTAATCTAAAAAACCTGCATTTTCTTCAGCAGAGCTTTCTTCATGCCAGTCAGGTCAGGCATAATCTACACCATAGTCTGTCTCACCACACTCAAGTTATGAGAGTGGACCTGTTGAAAGAGAAAACAGGGTCTTTGTGAAGCTTGACAGTTTTATCTCCTTGTCACAAATGTAAAACTCATAGTCTTGATTTTTTTTTCCTCCTAAATATTGTTAAGTCATTTTGAATATATAGTATATTTCCTTTTATATATGAATAAAATATTGGAATATCTCCAAAGAACTTTCTTGTCAGGGTGATGAGGGCATTTATGAAAGATGCAACTCCTTACAGAAAGAGTAGAGTACTCTTTGTCCCTTTTTTACAGGGGATGTAGACTTGCATTCTAAAAATATCATCTTGCTTTTCTGAGCTGGTACTTTCAAGCCTATATGTATCATATTGGAATGATTGCTACTGAAAGAATATAGGCTTTCAACTCTATGATATATTACCAAGGTGTGTATCCTACACATGAAGATAAAAGATTAATTCTTCACAAACACTGTGGCAACATATACAGAGTTGTGATATAAGGATGAAAGCCAAGATTTTTTAAAGTTACATCCTTAGTGCAGACAGTTCTTAAAAGCTTGTGGCACTGTGAATACCCACACTCTGTAGTGGTTATTCCCCAGGTAATCTCCCTCAGAGGGAGTGAACTGATTTAAGATACTGACCATTATCCCATTCAAAATTCCATGAATTATATAGACATATATTTTTAAACAATTTGTATGTGGGTGCCTATGCAACAAGACCGAAATGCTGGGAACCCAGAACAAACTGAGAAATCTGTGCCATTGCAAAGTGCAAACAGGGTGGATACTCAAAAGGTTATGGGATAATTCAGGCTGTGAGGGACCACAGTAGGTTTCCATTACTAGCCCTTCTTGAAGCAGGGACAATATTTTGTTCAGGTTGGGTTGCTCAGGGTTTTATCCAGTTTGGTCTAGGAAACCTCCAAGGATGAAGTCTGCACAACAGCTTCACTTCTGGACTGCTCTCATGGAAATGTTTTGGTTATATCTGTAATAATGCACACCTTCAGTCAGTGGAGGCAGTATCAGTCCATCAGGCTTCAGGATGAGCTTTATCAGAGCATCCATTTTACAACAGTTATCTCCAGCTGGGTTTTTTTTTGGTTTTGTTTGTTTGTTTGTTTGGTTTTTTCTGGTCAGCCATTTTATATCTCAAACATATATTTGGAACATAATAATTTTGTGGGATGTGAATATAAGTTACATACAGGTTTAGACAGCCTTAGCAAAATTTAGAGTCCACACTGTCACAGATGGATCTGCTTCAGGTTTCAGCTGCAATGATCAAGTTTTATTTTATTGCTAAGGTTTTCTCAGCAGCCCATCAGAGTGGAGCAGATTTCTTTAACAGTTTTGAAATGCAAAAAATATACCATTTGAAATCTGCAAACCTCAGAAATTAGGTGGTCGAAATTCTCCTTGGCAAGGTGGCATTTTGACAGTTTTGTACAGGTAGTATTTAAATTAAATTTAAGAATATACAAATCTCTTCAGAAATAAAAATAACATTCCTTTCTTTTCCTCAAGAAGTTGAAGAGCTAAACATGTGTAGTCTTGTAATGGATGAAGCACAATTTCACATTACAGAAAATGTCAGAGACTTCAGAACACCCAGGTTTAATAATAAGTGAAATGCCTTTTCATAGCCACTGTTTTTAGAGACTGTGCTAACTTTTCTTGGAACTTGGGGGCTGTAAATGTGAGCTTTCAGAAAAAAAAAAAAAGTTCTACCTTATTGAAACAAAATGTTATTAAAATCTCTAATCACTCTGATCAAAAGTAAAAAAAAAAAAAAAAAGAACCCCCAAACTCAGCAGTTTTCTATTTTTCAATAAAAAGCTGAATCTCTCATTTCTAAATGGGGTGTGATATTTTTTAGTTCAAAATCTTTATCTGCAAGATAGTTCTAAACTTATTGATTACAGTAAGCTGATCCAAAGAAATAATGGATATCTTATATAGAATGGAACAAGTCACAAGAAGAGACTGAAAGAAAATCCTCCCGTGACATTCAATAGTGCTGTAATCAGATAATCAATGTAGAACATATTGCAGTGACCATACTACGGGGTTTGAAACTTCATCACTGCTTTCAAGGACTTTGTTTTAAATCTTGAGGCATTTATCTCTTTTAGATTCACCAACACTTAACCATTACTCCTAAGAACCCCTTCACAGAAAGATACTTTCTCATCAGTCATATGAATGCCAAAAATTTACAATCCAATTGAGGTTATTTTGTTGAAAATACATCCACAAGATCTAATCTTAATATTGGCAGGAAATTTCACTCAATTTCCCACAACTAGACAAATCACCCTTCCACTAATCACCAAATTTATTTTTCCTACTTTTAAACTACATTTTTATAACAAGGAAATTTTAATTAATGATCAGTGAATTTTATAATTTTATAGTTATATGTATGTGTAGAACCAAATCTATTACATGGTTTTCATATTTTAATTTCTTACTAAATATTTCTTCTTTTTTTTTTTTCCCCACTTTGGACTGGGAACATCATCAAAAGACTTTTCTATTACACTTGAAATACAGTGTACTGCTGCAGTGGTTTTTTGTGGCCAGCTTTTGGCATTGGGAGGATCATCAGGATGTCTTCTGCTAGAAGCTGCCAGAAGCTTCCCCCATGTCCAGCACAGACAATGCCAGCTGGCTCCAAGATTGATCCACCCACTGGCCATGGGTGAGCCCAGCAGTGACAGTGGAAGAACCTCTGGGATAACACAGTTAGGCAAGAGAAAAAGCTACAGTGCAGAAGCAATTGCAGCCAATGAAGAGAGGGATGAGACTATGTGGGAGGAACATCCCTGCAGGCACCAAGTGAAGAAGCGGGGGGAGAAGGTGTTCCAGGTACCAGAACAGGGGTTCACTTGCAGCCCAATGGGGAAGCCCATGGTGAGGCAGCTGTGCCCCTGCAGCCCCTGGGGGTCTATGGTGCAGCAGGTGGATGCTCAAAGGAGGCTGTGACCCTTGGGAAGCCTGCACTGGAACAGGCTCCTGGCAGGACCTGTGGTCTGCCATGGAGAGGAGCCCACACTGGCAGGTTTACTGGCAGGATTTGTGACCCTGTAAGGGAACCCATGCTGGAACAGGATGTTTCTGAAGGATTGCACACCATGGAAGGGACCATGCTGGAGCAGTTCACAAAGAACCACAACTTGTGGGAAGGACACACTTTGGAGAAGTTCATGGAGGATTGTCTCCCATGGAGGAAGGAGTCCTTCCTCTGAGGAGGAAGGAGTGGCAGAGACAACAGGTGATGAAATGACCACAGCTTATCCTTCTGTGCCTCTGCACTGGGAGGTGGGAGAGAATTATGGACTGCACTTGAGGCTGCGAACAAAGGATGGATAGGGGGAAGGTGTTTCTAACATTTGGTGTTAATTTTCATTATTGTTCTCCCACTGATTGTTCATAAATGAAAATAATTTCCCCAAGTCAAGCTTATTTTGCTGATGACAGTAACTAGTGAGTGATCCCTCCGTGTATTGATCTCAACACATGAGCCTTGTGTTACATTTTCTCTTTCCTGTCCAGCTGAGGAGGATAGAGCAGCTTTAGTGGGCACCAGCCAGTGTCAACCCACCACAGCTGGTTTTTTCTCCCAAGATGTCACAAATTGTCTACTTTGAAAATAAAATACATTTTCTTTACTGTTGTTTGGTTGTTCATTGTTCACTGTCATAAGGTCTATCATACAAAAAAATGGATGGTTTTAGAGTATATGATATAAAAGCCACTACGAAAAATAAATTGCACTGAATTGCATTAATGCATGTGAAGATTCTCACTGCACTGCTGCATAAAGAGCAAAGCAATCTGAATCAGAGACATAAACAACAAAATAAATAAATTTTCTAGGCATATTAAATTTTAAATTTAATTTAAAAGAATAAATAAATATCCTTATTTTTCTTCTAGAGCCTATATTGCTCAAATTTTTATTTGAAAGGGGCTGTTAAAAATTTAAATATCCACCCAATTAGAATTTCAGAAGCACCTGGCTATTAAATTCCTAATTAGTTTGTATGAGATTTTGTAAATCCTGCTACAGATCTGTCTGCATCTTGAAGTGTCTGAATATGTTTAGAAACCTCAACTAAACTACTGTTTGCATTTATCACTGAATAGAAGAGATAAAAGCATTAAGTCTAAGTTTCTAATTAAAGTGTCAGAATGAGATATAACCAAGATATCATAAACTCTAGTAGCAAAGAATGCTCCTCTACCTAAATACTGTTGTACCAAGCATGTTTTTTTCCACTGCAGTCACAAATGCTGGCTTTTTGTGTGGCTAAGCTGGTCGAGCTAAAGTACCTGCTGCCATCTTATTGCTGGTAATATGCAGTTTTCTGAGTGACCTGTGGGGTGCCAAAGCTTTTCTGTGATTCTGACAGAGTCGTTGATTGCTTGCTTCCCTGTAAACAAAAGTTTGAAGGCATAACAAAAGACTCCTTCGGGGCAATTTACAGAACAAAACATGTTACCTGATACCAGCGAGAACGGATCTGTGAAAATGATGACATGCCCGCAGAGTGGGGGCGCAATATACAAAAGAAACTATACATCATCACTATTGGCTTTTTGCTACTGCAGTATCCATTTTCTGAGCAGTCAACAGCTAGCTGTATGAAATGCTAGAGGAATGAGAAAATGACTAAAGAGTACAAATGTGAATTAAGAGGAAGAATAATTCATTATTTGAAGTTGGCTTTATAAAAATTAAATATTATATTATCCCTTCTTAAAGTAATTAAAATTTTATGTAAATTTGCTGGATATTTTAATGTAGATCCCTGCTTTTCTAAGTGTGATTTATTTGTGCAGTTTCAATTCCAATCTGGAAGAGATTATATTTGTTTTCTAGAAAAATTTCAGGACATATTAGCTGGAATTCTCTTCTATGTTAATATTATGAGAATGATAAATTGTGTCAATAATATTAGAACTACTCATTCAACAGTATTTTGCAAGTATTTTTGTAAATCTTGTCAAATCAAAATGTCCGTGGCTTTACTAGACCTCACATCTCTCTCATTTGTTTAATAACTTAAGTACTGATGGCTTTGCTGAAATTTTGTGCATCTTTGTCCACTGGCAACATTTCTTCAGGGCAAAGTCACATCATATATTGTCTTCTTACACAAAAATTTTAATAACTACAGCAGTAATCACAGAATTTACATGGTAAACTGCAACTTTATCATACCTGTCAGATCTGCAGGTATCTGAACTTCATTTGAAGTTCACTGAAAAATTATTAAGGTGAAAGTTAGGTTTATCTAAAGAAAAGAGCGGAAAAATCGCCAAATGGTTTAAATGGAAGTACATTCTGCTAACTACCAATCTGATTCTCTCTTGAGAATGCCTAGAGGTCTGATGTGTCAGACCAAAGTCTTGAGATGTATCACCAAAGGCTTGAGAAATGATATCTCTGAAAGATGTGGGGCAGCTCTGCCACAGCTGTGAGCCTGATGCTGGAATCATTTGATGTGACCTGTGAGCTGGCTAGTGCTAGATTAGCTCCAGTCAGCTCTGCCTGCTGGCTGTACTACTCACAAATATCCAAGAATACCAAAACTGTATGATTGACTGCAGCTGGTAAACAGTTTATGGGATTTCACTGTGTTTGTCAATTCCATTCTAGGTAGCTGGTCTGAAGATAACATCTACACAAATGTCTGGTCTATTTTGAATTATAAGGTTGAAAAGATCCCATGCCAGTAAGTTCCATCTGTCAAGTTTGTGTTTATTGGACCATGAAATTTGTCTAACATATTGAGCTTCTTGCAGAGTCTATCTTCTCACATTGAAATCAATCAGATTATTACTGACAAGACAAGCTGCTCCTACTGAAAAATTGACAGGGTTTAAGTAGCCTATTTAAATTAAAAGAATGTCCACTTATGAAGTAAATATCACTACTTGGGCAACTACTATATACAATATGTGAAATATAGAAACATTCTTATCTTCTTTATGTGTTCTTGCAAATCGCTTTTGCTTAAGGTTATTCATATGCAGAGTACACATGTGACTGGCTGGATCAGGATCTAGTATGAAATCAAAGTTAATACAGGAAAAAATTCATGCTTTTCTCTTCTTTGTTATATTGCAGCATAAACTAGAATAATTTTACAAAAATCCAGAGTATTACTTTTGGCATACATATACCTTTCCCCTGTGACATCACTGAGACATGATTGGAAAATTTTATTGCATTTTATCTGTATCATTAAAGATCAAAGACAAAACAGTAACTTTAAGTTTCTTTATATATTTTTTTCCAAAATTGCAAGCCATAAGAAATAAAATATTTCATTATTTGAAGCCGCCTTCAAAAAAGAAAAAATGGGAATGAGACACTATAAGCTGATATAATTCTAAAGGAATTCTAAATTTTAATTGAAGGCAAAATTTTCAAATTCAGGACCTTATTTAGATGTCCTCTGGAGCTTTTTCTCATTCATCTTATATTAACTGAGAAGAAGAGACTACAACGGTATCCTACTGAATATGTAAATTATCCTGTATTAATAAGCTTCAGCAGCTATATATTCTAGATTTGGCTGATAGAACTCAGCTCAGGCAATAAGACCAAATCAGATCTTAGCAATTTACATTTTTATAGTTCTTGCTAAAGCAATTGAGAATTGACTTTTACTGCCAAGAGAGGGCATAAAATAGTATCTAAAAATGAGCTCAGTACACTTTGGGTACAACTTGCTTTTAAACACTAGTCTTTCTTAAAAATATTTTTTAAAACATAGAATATAAAATAGCCAAAATAGAAAAACAAACAAACAAATGAAAAAATCCCCTCTGCTCAACAGAGGATGAAGGTCAGAAAAGGTTGCAATATTGCTGAGATGAAATCCACGGATAAGGGGAAAAATCAGCAACAGATACCTGATAGAGAAAGAATACCACAATGGATAAAGGAACAAGATCTACAGAAATGTTCTTATTTAAAATGAGTGTAGGATAATTGCTTTTCAAGCAATAACAGCATTTCACCTTTTAGTGTCAGATTTTCTGGCACAGAGTGGAAGAATGAAAAATATTTATATTCCTAATAGGTGACATATATTTTTTACATAATTTTACATGGCAAAGGGTTTTAAAGCCCTCTCTTGGAAAGCAAGGTCAGACTGTATGTATTAGTTACACAGTCTTTGTTATTTTGACAGTTGCATTTCCATCTACTGCAATGGTTTCTGAGATGAAAACTTTAGATCAATATTACAAATTGTGGAAATGTGTTCTAGGCCAGGCAGGATGGAGCTTTGAGCAACATTGTGGAAGGTATCCCTATCCATTGCAGGGGGATTGGAACTATATGATCTTTAATGTCTCTTCCAATCCAAACCATTCAATGATTCTGTGATTAAAACTAAATAAATTCTCACTGCTCCATATTGCTTTGGTAGACATAGAGCACAGGGCAGTCCAACAGCTGCTGGCATTTGTATACACCCAACAAGGATCTGTAAGTAGTTTATAACAGACATAAAATTTACAGGCCAAAGTCTATCCTTTTCCATCCAATGTGCTTGTCCTATGTGAGGATCCGACATCTATCGTATATGAGGATAGTCTATAAATGGCATTTTTTTAATTTCAGTCTCTTGAAAATAATATTAGGTCTGTGTAAGACTATAATCTCTCATTTCCAGGGTGTCTTTGGGATAGGACACATTTCCAAAAAGAGAAGGCTCATGTGATACAGCGGCATGTAAAATAAATGTTTTTAAATTTTCCAAATAAAAGCTGGCCAGGTTACGTACAGAAGGAGAATATTCTCAAATTGTGATCTTTACAAAACACTTCAGCCACTTCCTACAGAAAAAAAGAATGAGAAAGAAAGCTATCACCAAAACTAATTTGTAGCGTAGCTTAAAGATTATAAATCAAGTTTTATCCTCACATAAGAGCATGGAAGTCTCACTGAAGCCCTGTGGATTATAAAGGTAGAATTGTAAGAAGACAGACAAGAAACACTTGCTCATCATGAACAATAATATTGATTTTTGTGCTAGGAAAGGGTTTCTGCCCCTGTCCTTACAGATATCTAGAAAATCTAGGGTCATACATGCCAGTGATGAAGGTTCTTCAGCTCAGACACTTAACACATCCTTCCAATTGGTAGAAAATTTGCGAAGTCTAATGCTTATTTAGCTTGTGGGTTTTTTAAGCAAAACTGTATTACACCAGGTGTCTGTGTGCACAGGTTCTTCATTCTGAAAACCGCATTGACAACATGAGAATACTTGTTTTTTATACATGAGAAAATACTAAATAAATAGCCATAAGCTTAAAGGCCATAAGCCTTGTTAATATCTCCTGTGTAGCCTTCCTTCTGCTGAGATTCTCTGGACACATCTCTACCCCTGCAAGCAAGGGAACAGTCAGCAATATTCACACTGAGGGCAACTATGAAATTGTACAAGAGTTTTGTAACTTGTTTACTGAAAATTCTTTTTTTCACAAAAGATCTATTTTCAACTTCTATTTTTCAATGTTTATGTCAACTTCACCACAGAGAGTTCAAGCACATGGTTATAGTGATGCCAGTCAAACCACATGGGAAATCTCAAAGCAGCCGGGATGCCAGGATTTTCCAACATTCTCCTAACTTTCACAGTTTCATCTTCTGGTCCACCTGTCACACACACGTCTGTGTGTTTGTGTGACAAATAAACTTTAGCCTATAAACTTTATGTCTGCTATAAATGATGTACAAGGTGCTTTCTGCAGCAGTACCTATGGCATCAAGGTGCTGCAGTGCCAGGCTTGGTGCTAGCAAATGCTCTGACCGTACTTAATAACACTCAGAGAGGCTGTATGAAGGAAAAAAAGATAAAATCATAGGCTGAACAAACCCAGTTTTGCCCAAGATTTTTCATAAACCAAGTTTCCTAAATCTCTAATAATGTTCAATGTTCTTTTCTGGACTTTTTTTTTTTTTTTTTTTTTTTGTGGTATACCCACATCTCTTCTTAAATTTCGTGCCTCAAACCAGGCAGATATTTCTGGCTATGATCAAAGAAATGACTGTGATGTAAATTATAAAAAAATATTAATTAGGATACAATAATATAATCTTATCTTGAATTGAAATCTACATGTACTAAAATAATGTAAACATTTTGTGACATTGTGCTGACATAGCTAAGCACAAAGCATGGGCATTTTACTGGGGGGTGTGAGAAATTTGACCACTAACCCATCAAAGAGAGATCTGTGCAGTTCACATAACAGGCACCAGAAAGTGTTTACGCAGTGACCCAAGCAGTGAATTTTGCAAAACAACCAATAAAAACAAAACAAGCAGACTCTGTGAATAAGCCTGGAGACGAAGAACCCTCCAGATCCATGGCCTATCCCTGCTAAATATGCAGCAGCAGCAGCACCCTGGTGGTGTACATTTGCAGCTCACGTGTGATATAGGTGTTAAGGATTAACACTTTTATATAGGCAGAGATGAGTAGCAATAACATAAAATAACTGTTAATAATAGTTAATATTACTACTAATGATTTAATAAACTGTTAGTACTGATAATTAAACTGTCAGTTTAGTAAAGTTTTGTTTTAATTTTTTTTCAATTTGTCAGACTTCTGAAAAATGTAATCAAAGCATTCTCAAATTCCCTGATAGTTTTTTATATATGTTCATTTTGCAATATAGCTAAGGCCTTATCAACAGCACAAAGAGTTTGTTTCACACATCCTATGGACTATATATAAATGCAATGAGGATTGCTTCCTTTGCAACATGAACTACTTAAGAACCTGTTGAGACCCATCATGAATGTGCATAATTAACTATTTCTGTTTAGATGTGTTATCCTGAATTTACTTTCCTGAATTTCAATCAGTTCTTGCAAGATAATTTCAGATAATTAAATGCAAGATGCCATTAACATGATAATTCTGCAACAAGTATACTGATCCATCGAAAATATTTGATCCTATAATTTTTTGTATACATTATTTTAATAAATATTGTAGAAGAAATCCATAACAAAGGTCAAACGACTTAATTTAGACTAATTTACATAGGGAAGTGTATAAGACAAGAAGTAGTTTCAGAAGACTGTGTACATTGCTTTGTTGCAAGTTTAGATCCACTGTAGATAAAAATTAATGTTTTTATTGATTTAACATCCCAGCAGCAGAATACTCATCCCTTACATGCTTTTAGACTACAGTTTCCAGTATAGCTATAGGTATATCTGATTTCCAAAAGGTCAAAACTTATATCCTAATATATTTGCAGGGAAGCAATTGCTCAAATGTCCAGATTATTCTTCTGGATTCTCTAATGTCCATGGTTATTCTTCTGGATATTTTGAGTGACGTACTGTGAATACACTTTAGCTTAGTACTACAGGTATGGCCCTCCTGTACCAGCCACCTCAGGCTTCTCTGTTATACCACAACCTTGTCCAATTAATGTATATCCCTACCACTACAACAGTCAAATAATGCATTCCATTTTCTCATTCATTGCTGTACATGTGCAAAATTTTCCTTTTAATATGGGACAAAGTACTGTAGTGGAAATATTAATGCAGGAATAAAGAGTAACGCTAAATATATTCATATAACACCACCTGCTAAAAAGTGCCACAGCCCTAGGAGATCAGAGCAAATCAGATATTTGCCTTCAATTATTTCAGGCATTTGCATTGTGCCATCCTACTTTGTAAAATTTTGCATGTTCACTGTTTTTTTCTGCCATATCTTAGGAAATGCATCAGTTCACACTGGTGTGCAAGCATACAGCTTTTAAATTTTGCAGCTGTTTGGCTGAGTTTCTTATTGTTTATATTTGTTTTTTTATTTCAGTGGTGTGACACTTAGAGGAATGTACAGCATTATGTTGAATATTTGGCACAAGTATTACAAAACTTCTGCTGAGACAATGAGCCTAATGATGGCATAAAGGACTTGGCTTTTCAAAGCAACACGACTTTCCTGCACTCTGCTAGAAACCTAACACTTAAGAATTGAACAATTGGTGTTTAAAGAGCTAGGAACACTCACACTTAGCGTAGATGTTGCATGCAGTGCATCATTTGTCATGGTCAGACTCTCATAGTTAATACACGAGTGATGTTCTACAAATATGTTTTGCCTTTCAATGTAATTTCTGTGAAAGCAAAAAAAACCCAAATCTGTCTTACTGTTAGCTCCTAGTTCCTTGACAAGATAGTGTCATGGGTTTAGCACTTCTGTGCCAATTTAAAAAGTACTTTTTCACTTAGAAATTGAAATGTAAAGTCATGATTTTATTATTTAATAAGGACAGTCAGGCACAGAAAAAGATGCAGCATGTGCTGCATTCACCTACCAGCCCTAGTGTCATTATTGCTATTAAATACTCATACTATTTTTCAGAATAAGCACTGCAATGAGATGAGAGCTCCAAAATATACTATTTTGTCAGAGATAGCTGTGACTTTCACATCTGTCAGTTAATAGAGCTGTTTTAATAAAACACAGTGTCTCAAAAGAGGTGCGTTACTTTTCAGTCCCTTAGTGACAACAGAACTAATGGAAGCTACCCAAGTATATCTGAAATCTCAGCATCAATTTAGTGTGAAGTATGGCAAAAATTCCTGTTATTTGTTGCCTGAAAAGGAGCAATGCTTGCACAAATTTACATGGGGAGAAAAAAAATTATAAACTATTTGGAAGGTTCATTTAGCCTTCTCCTCCTATACTTACAAAAAGAATACAACTTTAGGGAGTGCTATCACCTATGAAAAAAAAATTGGATGCTTCCAATACTCTTCTGTTTCTAATGCAAGGACATTGTGCAAATTCTATACTCATTTCCATTCCAAAACGATGGCTGGATAGAAACCCATGCCTTTTAAACAAGACATGCATTTAAAAATTTATTTTGGAAATCTGACAATTTTAACTGAAGGGTTTATTTTTAAAAATCTTAGGAGACATGCACAATATCCATTGTAACCAGAAATGTAATTATCTCACACATACCAATTCAATTGTAGCTGACAAATGTAACAACATGAAATATATTTATTAAATATATACTTCAAAATTTAGAAACCAAGTTCAAAATATTACATAGCAACACTATAGGTCAGGTTTGTTGCAAAATCTTTCCTTTTGGTCATATTAAAATTTTGATTTATTTCTCTTAGCAATAAATGGATAATATACCAAGATCTAGGACATTTTTGTCTTCCCTGTATTTTCTTTTGACTGTGCAAGACTTGCCTGAATCAATCAATAATAATGAGAAGAAGCATGTAACTCATGTTAGTTTCACATCAAGCAGAAGGAAAGCAAACTGAAACTCTGTAATTCTTTTTTTTTCTGTTTTTTTGTTTGTTTGTTTGTTTGTTTGTTTGTTTGTTTTTGGTTTTGGGTTTTTTTTGTTTTTGTTTTTGTTTCTGTTGTGTGGGGGTTCCTGTTGTTTTTTCCTTGTTTTCGTTTTGTTTGTTTGTTTTGGTTTTGGGTTTGTTTGTTTTGGGTTTGGTTCATTTTTGTTTGTTTTTGTTTTGGCTTTTTGTTTGTTTGTTTTGTTTGTTTTTCTCCCAGAGAACATCTAGTACTCTGTTTATTCAGTGTGTGATTGAAGTTTCTCAGGCTATCTCTTAGGGCTCCATGAAAGATGACTAAGAAAGAAAAGTGCAGTATTAGAGGAATGCACAGAAAAGAAGTTGTTCATCCCTTAACCAAAGAAGCAAGAAACTTGCTGTGCTAGGTAAGTGGGAAGAGAGAAGAACATGAGGTCACAAACCTCCAGGCAGGTTGCAGAGTCAGACAGTCATTCTGGCTGCAGGGGAAAACAAAGACTTCACATAAAGATGACAGAAAGACTGGGGGAAAAAAAATCACAGAAAAACAGATTGGCAGAAACCAAAAGTATTCAGAACATCTGTGCCCTGCATCATCCTATCCTACAGTTGTTCAGGAGAAGGGGCTTGCAATATTTGCCAAAGTTTTGATGAATCAGTCTGGCACTGGTTTCAGATCAGAAGGCAAAGTTTACATACATGCATCAAAATTAAAAGTTATATAAAATGTGCAAGATGGACTTGAAAAATTGGTTTCATGCAATAAAGTAAAATTTATTTTAACACATAATTAGCACCATTAGTTGGATGAAACTACAGAGTATGAATTAGTTTTATCATGGGGAGAGCTAATCAGAATTTTTTCTGTGCCATTATGAAGCCAGTCAAAATTTTTAAATTTCATTGAGCTGCTGATTTTCTCTGATGCTTTAAACAAACCAACATTGACATTAACAACATTAAAAGATCCATAATGGTTTAGCTGAGGAGCTACTGAGTGCACTACTTAGTGCATTCTAAATAACCAGATAAGAAAACTTTTTTGTTTTTGGTCAAAAGCCATTTTTCTTCATCTGAATTAAAAGGTATTGCTCTTGTAATGAAGGATTATTATTTTAATGAAAGATTAATGAGGGACAACTACTGTCCTTCAAGGAAAGAAACAGCAGCAGAAATTGGTATTTCACATTTAATCAACTGCAAGCCTGCAACTGCTTTTGTTGTTCTCTTAAGGTCATTTCAATACAAATCAGAGCCCATGTTTGCAAGCTTCACTTAGATGATATAAGGCATCCAAAAGCAGCTGATCTCAAACTTTAGCATCGCTGCCCTTAAAGAGCAGCAAGTTGAGATATAGATATGTAAAAGAAAAGAATTTTGCAGGGTCTGCATTTTTCTTCCTTGCTCTAATAACACCCTGGTTCCCATTCAATTACCTATAGCTAAGGTAACAGCTTTTCTCAGTTTCATGTTTCAGAAGGCTGCACCTTGGAATATTATCTTAAACAGAAACAATTTTTGATGTCAAGACTATGGTTAAAATTGGTTTTCATACATATATGATTTATGATACACATGCTAGATCTTCTAAATAACTGAAGGTATAATTTATGATTGATTTGTTATTTCTGTTGGATTATGATTACACAAGTTACTGCATGTCAGAGAATTTCTGTTTGCTGGCTGAATCAGTTGTTTGAGCTGCATTAGCTGAAAGAAGCTAGAGTGCAAAAAAATCTGATGCTTTTGACCTAACTCCTTGCTTTCAGATGGACTTAGTCTTTAACTACGCTTCAAAAACCTGTCAAATACTAGGCAAGGAGATTTACAGCCTTAGAAATACATTTGCTCAAGCATGTATTGTCAGAGCTGACAAGTAACTTAGGATATCTTTTTTCCTATATTCTATTTTAAATGTTTACTATATGATGATATAAACCTCTTTTATTCTGTTTCACACAGGTAAATACTTTTGCTGGCCTAGCTTAGAATCCCACTGGCACATATTTTCCTGAGTTATTGTAACTCATGTTCCATTTTTCCCAAATTACACATCACAAGATTATGGTCAAAGTTTAACCTTAAAAGTAAATGAGCACAGACTGCAAAATTTTATGACAAGAGTCCTTGTTGATACTGGTTGAATGAATCCTATTTGAAAGCCAATAGTTTGTTGCTTATGGGCTATGCTGCTTCCATGATGGGATTAGTAAATTGATAAATAAATTACCCTTTGGTGGATTATGACATGGCCTCAAATTCACTCCAGAATTCTCTGCCTCCTCCTCCCAACCTGCATTAGGGGGGTTGGGGTCAGTTCACCACATGCTGTCTCTGCTGCCCCTTCTTTCTCAGAGGGAGGAATCCTCACACTTCTGAGGTTCCATTGTGGGGTCCCTCCCATGGGAAACAGTCCTCCACTAACTTCTATGTTAGCCCTTTCTCCTATGTTAGCCCTTCCTGTAGGCTGTGGTTCCTCATGAACTGCTCCAGTGTAGGTCCCTTTTCCAGGGTGCAGTTCTTCAGGGATAGACGGCTCCAGTGTGGATCCACTAGAGGATCACAAGTCCTGATAGTGTGGGCTCCCCACTCTATGAGGCTGCAGGTCCTGCCGAGAGCCTGGTTTGGCATGGGTTTACCATGGCATCACCGGTTCCTCTGGGCATCCCTCTGCTCTGACATGGGATCCTCCACAGGCTGCAGGTGCATCTCTGGTCCACCGTGGACTTCCGTGAGCTGCAGGAGCACAGCTGCCTCCCCATGGTCCACATCAAGGGCTGAAGGGGAATCTCTGCCCCAGATCCTGGAGCACCTCCTGCCCCTCCTTCACTGATCTGCAGATTTGTTGCTCTCACATATTCTCATTTGTCTCATCTTTGGCTGCAATTTGCTTCTGTGCTGTGAAGGTGCTACCACTACCACTGATGGGCTCAGCCTTGGCCAGCAGTGAGTCTCTTGGAGCTGTCTCTAAGAGACATTGACTCTATCACACACTGGGGAAGCTTCAGGCAGCTTCTCACAGAAGGCACTCCTGTAGCCCCCATCCCCAGTGCCCAAATCCAGCCATAAAAACTCAACTCACAAATGAAAACAATGACAGGCACGTTATGTTGTCTTCTTTGCATGGGATCAGTTAACTTAAAGCTTCTGCATTTCAAACCCCTTCTCCTGTTAAATTTAAGATGGCTGGAGAATGTTCAGGATAAAATCTAGATCTGTGTCTTATCATTTAACATATATTATACTTTTATTTATATCTTTCATCATAGAAGAAGGCAGGGAAGAGGAAAATGTAAAAGGATTATGCAAGAATCATTATAAGGAAATGAATCTGGGTTTCCTCACTAATTCATAATTTCTCTGACCTATCATTTCAGTGGATTAACTGCTCAAATCAAATTGAATGATAAACTCAGTCTAATATAAACTGCAGAACACATTATTTTTAAATTTTTCTGCATTTCAGTCTTTTACAGATCTTTGTCCCAAAATAGACCTACTTCATTTTCCTTGTTTATGAGAATGTGAGCAAGGCTGTGGAAACTATAAATAACAGTAACAACTGTTGGTAGATGAAATGTCTCAATCCATCTTGCAGACATTCTCCAATGTCAAATTTCTTGAAGGAATTAGACTACAGTCTGAACACAAGCTTCACTGTCTTTGAATATAGAATTTGAAAACACAAGTAAGTGATTGCTATGATTCTCTACAAATGTCTGTCATGTTATTTTCTCATATGTCAGTGTAATTAATAACTCAGCCTGTGATTTAAAATCCACGCAACCTTTGAGTCAAATAAAAACTTTAATTTCTTTTCATGAACACATAACTTCTACAGTATGTATTTTTAAAAGGACACATTGGATATAAAATTACTGCAGCTTAAAGTACTGCAAAAGATGAGTAGTCCATATGGATACTGACTTACACATATCACTTTCAACAGCTAAGTGCACTTCAATATCATCAAAAGTCACATCAGAGTGCTATTTCAAACACTCTGTTTTCCCCCCTAGCAGAATGTCTCTCTTCACTGTACAGCTCAGGACATGTTTTTTTTTTTATTATTTTTTTTTTTAATTTAAGATCTAGCAAATCCCTGTGATGATCTAGTTCTGACAAGTTACCTGAGTTACTGAACTGACCTTTTGACAAAGCCAGAAAATGAGATGCACAAACTAAGGTCAGTGCTCTCATGTTCCACACACTGTTCAAAAGATCTTGTAAGGCTCACTTGAATATGTCTTGGACATAGTACAACTGAAAAATAAACAGATCAAAGAAGGAACAGAGACAAAAATTAAATACTCTATTTGTGATTTCTTGAGGAGGAGTACTACTTCAGTGTGTGACCTGCAGCCACTATTCTGCAGCTTCATTCAGCTCCAGCCCAGGCCATGGAACAATAGAATATCAGAAGAGGGGAATAATATGCTACTAGACATGTATATTGGGTTTTTTGTTTTGGTTTTTTTTTTGGTTTTTTTTTTTTCCCTAATCAGTCCTGCCTTCTAACTCTTGATTTTCTTCAGACACACCTCTAGAAACAGGTAAAGGTTTCTGGCTGGTAAGACTTACTTGCTGAAAGTTTAGACCATGTCTCAGTAGCTGTTTTGTTGTTTTATAGCAGAAGAAAATTGCTTTATTGAAGAAAATATTTTTTTTAGGCAGATAAGTGACAAAATTTTTTAAGTTGTAAATGCCACAAGTCATCTTGGTTGAGATCCAGAAAGTTCCAGGCCCACAGAAGCCGTTTATGGGGTTGAAATAGTGGTGGTTTTCACTGGAATAGGGCTGATTTTCTTCACAACATCTTGTATGAGGCTGTGTTTTGGATCTGTGCTAGAAATATTGTTGATAATTCAGGCTGGGGGTGCACAAGGAGTTGGGAGGGGACACAGTTGGGACAGCTGACCCCAAATAACAAAGATATCCCAGACCATATGGCATCACTCTCAGTATATAAAGGGGAGGCAAGAAGGAGGAAAAAGGGGATGTTTTGGAGTTAAGATGTTTGTCATAACTTCCCAAGTCACCATTGTGTGTGATGGGGCCCTGCTCTCCTGGGAATGGCTGAGTACCTGCCTACCCATGGGAAGCTGTGAATGAATTCCTTAGTTTGCTTTGCTTTACTTGCATTCATGGCTTTTGCTTTACCAGTTTAAATGTTAAACTTTACCTTCAGCCATGAGTTTCCCCACTTTCATCCTTCTAATTCGATCTCCTATCCTAATGTAGAGAGAGTGAGGTTGTGTGGTGCTCAGTTGCTGTCTGGGCTTAAATCATGACAAATAGATATCAATAAAAATAATCATATAGTCCTTTTTTACACATTTACATTGTCCACATGGTTTACATTATTTGTTTTCATTGTTTATATTGAAAAATAATGCTTTTCAATGTTCAGCAAAAACTGAAATAAGAGGAAATATATCATAATTGCAATGATTTAACTTAATAAATAATTTCTACTATGCTTTAGATCATGGGCTCTTTTAAATTTTAGTTTCAGTTTTTTGACTTGTGTGTTTTCCCTCAAAAGAAGAGTTAAAAAGTAAACAGTTAAGTAAAACAAATAGTCTAATCATATCTTGGTTTGAAACAAAATGCTTTAACTTCCTTCAGTGTACAGATAAGCTTCACAATTTTGACATAAACTCAGTTACTGGTAGGTGGTGCAACCGGAAACAATGGGCCATGAGAAAACTGAGCTTTAGATATTGGAGAAAGTCCAATGTGCTGAATGACATCCCAGGACAGGAGGCATTGCCCTTGATGTCAACTGAATAAAGTCATTTTATGAGTTGTCTCTAGGTGGGCACACAAGAAGAGACATTCCCAGCACCATGTTTATATGTTGTTCATGGGTGCATCCACAAGCTTGTTGAAGATGCTGCCTGTTGTAGGCCTGTTAAGGGAAAGTCCAGTCATGGGCTTGTGGTTTCATTCACTTGTGTCTGTTTCATATAAGCAACCATATCAGTGGGCTTGCAATGTGAGCCAGCCAAGCACGCGTCTGGCCTGTGAGCAGAGCTGCCTCATTGTGAAGTCCAAAAAAGCCACCAGCTAGGTTAGTATAAATCTGGTTACTCCACACAGAACAAAGGTGGAGACAAGTGCCATGATCCTTTCCTCCTTTGCATTCTCTTTCTCACTATCTTTGGTCCCCAAAGGATAAGAATCTTGACAAAAGGTGAAGCCATTTTGTAGCAAACACATAGGATTACTACAAAATAAATACACTATGTATAACCATTAAGAGGGTTTTCAGTTTTGTATTGCTAGTTCACTTTTCGTTGGCATTGTCCTGCTGGGAGTTAAGCATACCTCTCAAATATCAACAAATCATGGTCAATAGCCTTGGAACATGTAATAATGGAGATGAAGATGAAGAGCATCACTCTGCAGCACACACATACATCAGCTCAAATATTATCACCTGATACATCTCTAAACTCACTTCTTACCAGTGGTAACCACAAGTATCAAGACTGCATTTACTTCAGTTGGGTAGGTCCTCTGCTGTAAATTAACAAGTAAATTAAACCAAGAAATTTCAGAACACAAATAATCAAAACATGCAGGAAAATAATCCTGTTTGTTAAATGTATCTCTTTGAATGTTTTTGAATGACTGGTTTCATGCAAGTACATGGGATAATTCTTCTTCAGGAATTCTGTCTACCTGTCACCAAACTGCTGTTATTAGAACAGGAGACCTGACCATGGGACCCCATCTATTCTTATTTTTGTTAATTGAATATTTGCAAATTGTACTGGGCAACAGGCTCTGGGCAGCCAGCACTCCTTGAGCAAAGGGGTTGGGCATGGTGATCTCCAGAAGCACTTTCCAACCTCAGACATTCTGTGGAAGTCCAGTGTCTTTCCATGCTGAGATGAGTGCAGCCTGTTCGCTGCAGAGGTATTCACACAAGTGCAAGGTTATTTTGTCAAGTGCTTTCTAAGAGCAGATATTCTTTTGTACACCCTCTTTACAGCTCTTCACTCTCCAGGAACAAATTGCTTTTCTTCTGTCCTGCCCACAGAGAAGGAAAATCCCTCTTTTGATTCTGCTTGTGCCATTTCAGTGTCTTGTCAATGGGACAAATTGCCCTGCCTTTCTTTCTTTCTCCCCTTCATGCTAGTCCTCAAGGTCTTTGAAATCCTTTTCTCTTACCAAAGTAGTATGGCAAACATTGTTAGTAATGCAACAGCCTCTGAACTCTTTTCATTTTCCTAGCATGTTCAGCAATTCATATCTATTACAGGAAAGGAAGGCTTGCTATTTCCACTCCTGGCAGCATTAATTTAAAAAAAAGGTTCCAGAAAACATTTGGTTCTCTCCTTGTACTTTTTTTCTCCTCTCAACTCTGGTTAAACTTTTGTTCCATTTAATTGTTTTGACTTAATTTTATGTGTTTTTAAGCCTAGTTGCACTCTTGGTAAAAGGCAGATACTATTACAAAGAAAAGATGAGAAGGATGTTTATAAAAATGTCAGATTCCTGCTGTCCTCGTGGGACACACAGTTTTTGTCCATGTGCCCCAAGGGATGGATCTTGGCTGTAGACACTACTGCTGAGAAGGTAAACTACAGTGTGAGGTGTTGTGCTGCAGCAATGCCAAGCTCAGTGTGCTGATCAAAGGCACATACACTGCAGAGGCACTGGCAGTAGACACAACTCACAAGCTGCCCACAGAGCCAAGTGAAATGTTTGACAGAGAGGAATAGATGTGGCAAAACTTCTTGGTCTTGTTTTAAAGGGAAAACTGAAATTACACTTCCATAAATTTGAGATATAAATCAAGAAATGGCTATTACTGTGTGGAGAAACTTTTTCTGCCCAGAATTCTTTTGCCTAAGAATTGGAGATGATTCTTAAAATGGCACTCTTTGGAAGAGGCTTGAAGGAAAAGAAATAATAATAGTAATAATAATAATAATAATAGTAATAATAATAATTAATTTGTTATTGTTGAAATTTGCTTGTCTTCCACTACTTTTCAGGTGCTAGCTTTAAATTGAGTCTTAAAAAAACCCAAATACAACTAAAAATGGGAAAGGTGAAAAAAAAGAAAATTGAAATCCACAGGGTCATTGCAACAAAACCAGAGGCCATCTTTGCATTAACTGTAGGACTAAAAGCAAAGATTTCTGTCCCTGCATTTGGTTTACTATATAATGCTAGGCAAGTTATTTAATTGTGTCCTAGTTTCCCAACCTTTGGGGTAAGTCTGTAAGTCTAGTGGAATCTTGTGAGGGATAATATATTTCTCCATCACCTTGAGAACTTTGGATATAACAGGCAGCTGCACTGAAATAGGTCTTATGGGACATCGCACAAAATTAAAACACAACACTGACAGTCATATCCTTTGGGCTGTGTGTTTCATACTTTATTGTCTAAACAAGTCAGTTTACATATTTATGGTAAGAGTGTTACCTTCTATATGTTGGATTTTTAACTTGATCAGGAAGGAGAAGAAGCATTTGAGGAAAAAATTTAGGTAGAAATTTAATTTAGGGAAATTCATCTTACTATTGAAATGAATGTGTATTTCAGTGGGTTTATGCTCATTGATATAAAATATTAAGCAGGATGTGGGTCAGAAAACTGCAACTCAGAAAATTCAATCCCTTCTGTCACTCAGCACTGACAGTGGGTGAATGAGTATCAGTCACTGCCTAACTGGGCTCAGAACATCATGTGCATGAACTGCTGCCACTTGCTGGTGGAAACAAGGCCAAGAGTTCAAGCCAGGAAAAAGCCTTTTGAAAGCTCTTGGCTAGCTCTCAGTTCCATCCACTGACAACTACTAGTTTTGTGTTACAAACATAGATATTTGCCAAAGTAGAGACTGTTGGTGTTGCATGGAACCTTTAAATAACAAGCAGCAGCAAGATCTTTCAAAGCCACTGGGTAAGCAGCAGCAGCTGTTACCAGCTGCAAACTGGCACAGGACTACCTTGCAGCCTCAAAGAGACAACAAGTAGTCAAAAATGATTGCCTTAGCAATTTTCTGCTAGGGGTCATATTGCCATAAATTTGCCATCAATACAGTCGTATTTCCCAGCCACCTAGAACTGCCTGTTTTGGCATGCTGGAGGGGAGAGGAGGGGCCATTGTAGCCCTGGTTCATGCCTGAGATATTTTGGTTTTCTGAAACTCTTTTCCCAGAGAGTTTTCTGTAAACAAGAGACATCTCAGGCACGAACCAGGTCTACAGGCCATCCTGACTAGACTGGGTATCTCAGGGTCTGTCTCAAGCTTAAGGACAAGGAAACCTGATCTCCTCAGTGCACACTGAATGAGGGACTTAACAATGCAGCTTTAGAGTCATCAAAATATTGGCTGCTGCTTCATTTCAAAATACTTGGAGAATGAGATGGGACTGATCTGCACCTCTGCTACTTGGCTGTGTGGTGACAAAGGACCTGGAGCAGGAGTCCCTGTTGTGGAGACTTCATGTGATCAAGGGGTATGAACTATTACAGCAAATTTCCCAGGGAGTCCTACAACTTTTGTGTAAGATTTTTGTGGGGTTCCTTTCATTTCCATATACAGGTTGAATGAGAGTACAGGTTGAAGAGAAAAAATGATGTCTTGCAGGTTGAGACTTTTCCCTGGTTTCAGAGAAAATCACAAGTTTTAGCTCTTGGTCACGAGATTTAGTGCTTAGTCTACTCCAGTACCGCACACTCTGTATCCCACACTTGTGCAAAGTGCAAAATTATAAAACTAGTAAAAGTCATACAGTCACTATTTTAGTCTACCAGTCACCCACACATTTTGAAAGAAATGCCTTGAAGAGAGGATTAAGACCTTTAAATCCTGAGTGGAGAAAATTACCTGCTCAGAGCATTTTATAAATCTCTGAAACCCTAGAAAATGAAAAGGAAGGATTTAAAACATTTTTTTCCTCTATGTATTTAGCTGGCAAGGCTGGCAAATTAAGGTTATGTTTAGTTGAATTCCAACCTGTAAATCAGTAAAAATTCTCTCTCCTGGAAACATTGTTCAATGGTATTCTGTATTTAAGAAGCAGCATATGCATTTGGGCTTACAGTTGGGAAGTTAAGCTGTGTGAATGTGCCTTAAAAAGAGTATTCCCAATGACATCTGTGTCTGTGCCCAAGAGCCATGTTCCAACCTTTGTATCTGTAAGAGACCCAGTCATCCCTCCATGAGCCATAACCTAAATTCTTTTCGTAGCTTGACTACTAAGCTCACCTTGAATTTCCTCATGTTTTCACCTTTCATTTAGTGCAATGAACCAGAGATATTTGCTAAAGGAATCTAAGATCTTTCTCAGCAACCCTACACAATCCTGTCTAGCAGGAGAGATCAATGAAAACAGTCTAGCCTCTTTGTGTGAGCTGATATACTTTCCACCTTATTTCAAGAAATTTCTAGATATTGCAGGCTGCTGCTCATGAAAACAGAAATATGCAGCATTGCCTGGAAGGTTGAATAAATCCCTACATGTCATCAACAAGATAAACTTGTTCATTATGAAAAAAGTATCTTAGTAGTGAACATGGAGATGAATCTGCATTTAGGCAATTTATTAAAATTTAATTAATTATCTAAAATGCACTCTTAGGTACTACTTATAATTTTCCATCTACAGAGTTGAAAACTCAATTACTACTGCAAAAAAAAAGTGAAGTATTTAATAATATATGCTTTTATATTTACATATTGATCAATTTTATATAAATAATCAGACAATAATATTAATAACAACAATAAATAGTAGATTTGTTCTTCTAAGACTAAAAGGTGTTGGCAATACTCCCAATACTAATGCACCTCTTCAGTGACTGAGAGAAAGTGTGAGAAGTGCGGAGCCAGCAAGGTGATTTCCATACCAGGGCAGTGTTCCCCCCAGTATAGGCATTAATTAGTTCTAGATTCCTTTCCTAAATGATTTGGTTTCTGTTTTTGCTTTAGGAAACTTGCACAGCTGGTAATGCAAGAGAACACCTCACATACCTTATTTTGAAGTTCCTTTTACAGTTTTACTATGCATCTTTATTACACAGTCCTGTTATCTATTGATACTACTGAAATAGTATTGACCCCACTGTATACTCTTTCATCACCTTCAGCCAAATATTATTCTTTTAAATAAATGGGCTTTTGTGCCCTAACCTAGTTTGCCTTGCATGTGGTTTCAATCTCTGTGTTTTGGGGCACACGCAATTTCTATATATACAAGGTTTAAAAGCAAGTGTATACTGAAGTATTTGCTAAATTAAAGATTTGGTAATTTTTATAAAGCTACAGAGTTGCTGTTAGGTAGGAACTAACAAATGTTTTCTTTTATTATGTTCTCTGACCTTTCTTATTATTTTTCTCCAAAGTTCTCGTGCATTCTAACAATTACATATATATATAATATAAAGGTGAAGTTTAGTTTGAATTGAAGAAAGATGTCCAAATTTAATTTCATTAAAACTAAATGAAAAGGTGTTCTACCTCCATGCTGACAGGAAGCTTAAATGCATCTTGCAAAAATTTAGAGAGGTAACTAGGGATTTTGAAAAAAGCCTTGAAGTGACTATTTTTTGAAAAAAAATGTTGAAATGTTATTGACTTTTTTTTCTGTATTGCATTGCTATACTCTTACTTTTCATAGTTTATGTTCTGCTTTTTCCATTCCATCTATTATCATTGGGGGTTTTTTTGTTTGTTTGGTTTGGTTTCTTTTGCATTGTGATAATTGGTGTGTTCCTTAAATTAGTCCCTTTTAAATCATAGAATTTGACTTTTTAACACCTGTTCCTAATAAAAGCTTTGAGATTTTTTTGCTTTCTTGCATGGAATCATGTTTTCTTTCCTCATATAGTTTCAAATTATTGTCATGTTTGTTTTTCTTTGTTCTAAAAAAAGTCTATTAGCTTTGCGCTAACTAGTAATACTCTTGCATCACCCTCTTTTATTCTGAATTTACACTTAAATTTTAAAATTTATTTCAATTTTTAAGTCACTCTTCTTTTTATCTCTTTCTGAAACATATTCTGCTGAACTAAGTCTATTGGCCTCGGTAGGACTGCTTCTTTTCTGACTTTGCTAGGCTGCCTGATTTAAATTACTTCTCTACTACAAATAGGGTAGAAATTGGAAGATGGGTTGATGGTTTTTTTACAGGGATGAAAAACAGGTTTTTTACAGGATGAAAAATTAATATTATATAAGAACAACGAAGATTTGTATTGTCTTTTGAAAGTATTAGTGAAAAAGAAAAAAAGAAACAAATTTGATGCAATTGGTTATTGTCAAATGCTTCCAATGTTTGCCACAAATCTCTAAGAAGTCCATGAATGCCTTATATTTCCAAGCACAAAATTCTCACAGAACAGCAGTATTATTTTAAATTTTTTCCTTCTGCTGTAATAAACTAATTATAATCAAATTAATGTACTCTGTAACTTGAATAGTGCTGATGCAGTACAAATGAAGAACAGTGGCAGAACAGTGGTTTGCAACATTAGCATGCCTGGGTGTTAAGCACCATGTTCTCTCACCCATTCACAGCCTTGTAACTAGAGATTTATTTTGATCCTTTTGTGTCCTCTACAAAACCGTGACTTTAGAGTAAGTTATGATCTTGAAAAAAAACCAGTAGTTATGGATTGCTGCTCAACTTGTCAAAACAACTGAAGGCAAATGAAGCCTAACCATGGTGAAATATTGGTCTGTTTCTTCACAGTACAAGCCTATATATAACCACAGATGAAAACTGGAAAATGATAATTGAATGTCAGAGTTTTGTGCTGTTACACAAAGTTCAGAGATGGTGTCTCCAACACAGGCTTCAATATCTTTAGCAGGACAGGACCTTGATTAATGCCTCGTCAAGATACTCTGTACTTTTCAACTATCATTGAATCAGAAGAAGGGATCTGAACACAGGTTTCTTCTGAGTCCGAAACTTAAATGCCTATAGTTGTTTAGCCATCACTTAACCAAGACCTGCTTCAAGTTTGCTCTACAATCAGCTCAGTTCTGCTGCTACAACTGTTATGCTTCAACTCCTTTGGATTCACAAATTCACAGATGTTTCTTCATCTCTTATCATATCTGGAGTATACTTAAAAAATATTCTTAGAATACAAATTCCACAGGGCTTGGGCATAACTTATGGTCACATAGTAAAACATTGTTTAGTACAAATTTGTAGCATTAGCTCCTCTTTGATGAATTCTGGATAAAAGACATTTCCCTAGGAATATACCAATGGTTATTTATGGCTAATATCTCAGTTAAAAAAATAAGAGTAATAATAAAATAATTACTGTACTAGAATTCATATTTATCCTTACCTGATATGTTTAAGATGTGAAAAATATTTCTTGTGGGCACTGAGGGCTAGAAACCCTCAGAATTTCTTGAGGCTGATGTGTCTCACACTTGGAGTCGATCCAAGTTAAATTCTTCAGCACTTCTCACAGCTTAGACTCTGTCTGTGAATGTCAAACAGATCTTTTACATATTCCATATTTTTTGTTCCATAAAAGCATTTCACACCTTAATGAAAACAGCATGCCAATTAACAAGCTAGTATCAGTTGTATTTGCATTTTCTTAATTAAGCCTCAAAAAATAAAAAGGAAAGTGAGCTCTGCTAAGATTATGTTTTGACAGCACTGTCTATCCTGATCTAGTAGATGAAGATAATATATTCCAGATGACTGAAACAGAAACAAGAAGTTCTTTCAAATATATTAAAGTTTATTCCTTCACTGTTTTACAGCTCCCAGCCTTGCATTTCTTATCTTGCAGATAGATTTCAGAAGGGGAGACAAACATTTAAAAACTTTACTAAGCATGCTAAAGATCTCTATGAGAAAATAGCTGAAGTGAGAAGGTGTTTGGATGGAACAAACAGCTGCCTTTTGGACTCAAAGACCACGATGGGGTTGAAACCTTATCAAAGTTCAGTCCTACCAGCAGTGAGTCTTAGATCATTTCACACCTGTCTTTGTAACTCATATGCGAAAAGCAATAATGATTATTGATTCAGCAAAACATTTGGGACTAGTGCTTACACTTTTGAAAATATGTAAAGTTGAACTCTGTTAGAAAAAGTGTAATGCTTTTTGAATGCTCCATGGTGTAAAAGTACAGTTTCCAGAACATAAGACATCTTTTGAAACCACCATGGCATTCCTCCATCCACATAATTTTGTTGCACAGGGTACATTTTCAACTTAGAAAAGAGAATAAAAGGGAAGGAACATGATATTTTCTCCTTTCATATCAATGAGGAATCAGAAAACCAGAGAAAAATCATAGTTGCAGGTGTTCTGCAAATAGTGCAGAACCATGACCCTCATATATGCTGGAGGATGCTGCCATCAGCAGTTGCACAGACTCAGAGCATCACCTTTTTTGGTTACTGTAAGCCAACTGTAGACACCAAAGATACAGATTTCCAACAGTTTGCTGTGCCAAATCAAGAAAATTTCTGAGAGGGAATGATTATGTAAACAAGTGGTTGTTTACTTTTTCGGTGTTGATTCTGGTAGTAAAGGAATTTAATCCTGGTCTGAAATGCCTGTGCAGCAATCCAACAGAAATGCAGCCATTCACAGCAAAGAGCAGCATTACACAATCTTGGGTTAAAGTTGCAGTGTTCAGCCACAGAACACCAAGGTTATTGTCCATGATGATGATATGTAATGTCCTGAACATTCAGGAGGTATTTTCCACTGATTTCAGGAGAGTCAGGATTTTAGCCAAGAGCTGTAGCTTTACACAAAGCAATTGTCTCTCTTTAAAGGTACAACATGTCTCAAAGAAAGTGATGTTAGCTCACAGAAAAAAAAAAAAAAAAACATTGAAAGGGTTTTTTTGAGGTTGCCTAATAAAATTCCACCTGGAACAGGCCCAATTAAATCAGGTGGCCCAGGGTCTTGTCCATTAAAACATTGAATGTTTCCAAAGGTGGAAGCTCCCTAATCAGTCCGGACAACCTGGTTCAGAGTTTATGCACTCTCTCAGTATAAAAAAAGAAAAATAAAATTAAAAAAAAAAATTCAAGTTGTAAGATCAAAATTTTCAGCCTCCAGAAGCTATCCTCACCAGCAGCACCAGCCCACCAGAGGTGCCCACAAGTAGACAGAGCTTCTAGAAAATGTCCCTTGGTGTTCAAGCCTGGAAACCACTGTAGCAACTGCTGGTTACTTTTCTGTAATATCAACCTCCAAATGACTCAGTTAATAATGAAGAATAGGAAGTTAAAGTTGATACTCATGATGCTGGAAAATTCTTTCATGTTCTCACAGTAATTTTTTTATCATTTACGGCAGCGTTACAGAAAAAAGTTTTGCAACTTCATCCAGATGATTCCATAAAGTTAAAAATATTTAAATATTGAGAGCAAACTATAACTTCCAGAATAGAAATTCAAGAACGTGAATGCACTCCCTGCATAAAGAAAGTTTTTTTATCATTCATGTTGTTCAGTTGATGCCTTATATATGATGCCTTATATAAGCTGATGACCCT
The DNA here is from genome assembly GCA_027886175.1 of Phylloscopus collybita. Lineage (NCBI taxonomy): Eukaryota > Metazoa > Chordata > Aves > Passeriformes > Phylloscopidae > Phylloscopus > Phylloscopus collybita. Next base: position 31,728,063 of record JAJNNQ010000026.1, on the reverse strand, counting down.
TCCATCTGGGGAAAGTCCATTCTGTCTGACACTGATTGAACCAACTGCCTCTTGAAATCACTAGGTAATGATATACACATAGAAGTATCATTGTATTTAAAGGTAAAATCTTGGAGACAAAGAAGACTCTTCGAGAAGCCTTTTAAGGATTTCCTCAGCCAGGAATATTTTTAGGTGCTCATTGAAAGGCTGAAAAGGATAATTTTGTGCTACAATGTGATTTGCTGCAGAACAGCTCTAAAAATGGAGCCCGTTATCTGTTTTGGTGTGACATAGTACTGAACTAAAAATCTCTGCCGAGAACTAGACCTCTTTAGCTGAATCACCATTCTCCATTAATGCACACAAACAGTGTCTCCAGCAGTGCCTGCTCCCAGCCAGCCAGCCAGCTCAGGTTGTGAGAAGTGTGAGTTAGATTTTCTGTGAAATGAGCAACACAAACAGATCATAAGAAACTTTTCCTTGCCTATGTCGCATTTAAATTTGTGGGATTGTGGTTGGGAAAAGCAGAGCTGGTGGCTAGGGGGCCAAAATGAAAAATTAATGAAAGAGCAAACACTTTGCAGAGTTTGCTAATTCCTTTGGTAGTGTTTCATTTTTTTTTAAATAAATGAGAACTATACTTGGCCTACTACTGAATCATTAATAGTGTTTGAAGGCTGAAAAAGCCCCCATCACAGTCCTAAATCACTATACAGAAAGTTTCTTGTTAAGAGTTTCTAAAATATAGGGAGAGAAGATCAAGAACATCTTATTTGCCCACTGAGGCCACACATCTCCTGTTTGCTTGAATGCACAGGTTGTTTGCCATCTACCCAAGACACACAATAGAAACCTGTGTCATTACAGCTCATTAGTGAATTGAACAAGGAAGTCAATATTGCAATTTGCCCATCCTTTAGTGAATTATTCTCATACGATTACAGTACTGCCTCCCACAGTTTTGACCCCATCATAACCCTTTCTGGGAGAACACTGACACTGGAATTTTAAGAAGTTTTTGCCAGCACATGATTTAGTTGTAGCAGATTTTATAATCTAGTGCTACAGAAGCTGACTTCCAGACTGTGTGCACTGTATTGTTGTTTAATTTGCACTTCCTGCATGGATGAAAGCACTTGGCCTTCAGTCTCAGATCTCCCAGTCTACACAGAGAAGAGCAATGCACGCCTTGGAGCATCTTTTTGCAGTAGTTCATGATTAGGTGGAAATCAAGTAAAGCCTATTTTTCATCATTCTTTTGACAGATTGGGGAAACATCTACCTTAGATGTGGAGCCTTCCGAATAATTCAACTCCTCCTGAGTCAATTCTCTGTTTTTCAGTAACTCTGGACAAAACCATAAGAAAGTTCCAAGACCTCAATGTACAAAAACCATATTAGCAATAGAATGGTATATAACAGTGGTATAACTTGATGGCATCAACACAGTAGCAAGAATCAATGACAATAGGGCAAGGCTCACTGTTGATTTCATGGGAGGTACTGACTTGCAAAGCACAAAAAATTTACTGTTAGTGCTTAGGAAGTGCTTGGAGCCTATTCAATAATTTGAAGAAAATAAATTTCATGAATAAATTTGAAGTGCTGTAAAGATCTTAACATAGATTTACAGCTGTTGATTAAGACATCATTCTTCTTGAAGTCAACTTACTGGTAATTTATGCATAGTGGATGTCAAAATGAAAATTTACATTTAGAAAGACTGAATGTTTTGTAGCAATCAAATAAATAGACTCTCCATATGGCTAAGAATCTATGGAAAAAATTAAAAACCCCTTTTATTTTCTCTAGATGTGTCTACTCTGATCAAGGATGAAGAAATGATAGTCTGTGAGGAAAAGAAGAGAGAAAGAAAGCGTACCTGCCAAAAATCAAAAGAAAAATCTCAAAGCTCAAAGCAGATTTTTTCTTCCTATGCATCTAATTCTGGACAAAATGAATTGGCATTTAATTCCTTTTCTTTCTTTTTTTTTTGTATTTAATAAAATTGCTCTAGAGATATCTTTATGTTATCTTTGTAACCTCAGAGATGTGCACAGCATGAGCAACAGGCATGAAATGTGCAGAATATTTCTGTGCTTCTCTATTCACATTGGTGGGCCCCTCATGAACTCTGAATCTAGGTAAGTCTAAAGTTACAACAACTAAATTTTTTCTTCTCCTTTTCCTTTGATTTCACTTTAAAAGAGTGGAGATTCTACCTGCATTCTTGAGAATGTAATGCTGATGATAAAATTATCATTTTACAATGGCTTCCCCACAAATGGTCTTTTGCATCATATGCAGCTGTGCTTAAAATTAAAATGGGCACAGGAATGTTCAAAATTACTACATACTCAAGAAAGTAAGATGCTGTGTTATGAATTTCTTCCTCATGGTAGTAATGGTCACTGAAAAAGGAGGAAAAAAGATAAGGTAATTTTTTTTTTCCTGTAGTTCCACTGCAACCTGCACTTCATAACACAAAGGTTGCATAATACACAACCTGTGTATTATATTCATTTGAGATCATAGCTTGTGAGCTGAGATCTTGTTCACCTTAATAGTAAAAACTAGATGCAGAAAGGAATATTTTCCATAGGGTCTACTACTAACATAAGCATAAACGTGAACAAGTCCTTATTCTTTGTTTGGTGGATCAAAAATTGCATCCTAATAGAGACCAGATAGAAGTATCCATTATACTGCCAAATTGCACAAATATATTGAAGCTGAATAAAAAAAAACCAAAAAAACACCATCTTCATAATTTTTGAGATAGCTCCAATACAGAGAGAACAAATCAACTGATGAAAGCAGGTCTATGTCTTCCTGATTTGGTTGGGTTTAAAAATGAACTATTTCTCTTTGAAAAATTAAACTTTTCATGACCAAACTTAAAATCTGAGCCCAAACTAGTTCTCTTATTAATATAAGATGACAGCTGTCAGTGATGTTTATGAGCAGGAAACATCCTTTCTGAAATATTTTTGTCTTACTTGAAGAATTTCCCCTTAACCAAAATTTTCAAGATTGTGAAATGATGGAAAAAATTATAAATTACATTTGACAGCAAAGGCATAAAGAAGGCATACAATCACATAGCATGTTACTTTTCTAAATATATATATTCCAGAAATAAGCATCTGAATTTTTACTCACTCATTTGTGTGGTCCCCAAATTCAACAACCTATGTTTGTGTTAACCATGTGTAGTTAAAAAACTATTGTTTTTCTGACCTGTGCTGGCCAGGTTGCAACCATATGTCAATTTGCTGTGATATGTTTGCCCACATAAACCAAGAGGTGATGTAATACAAATTGGTGCTGCACAATGCTCTCTAAGGACAGCCACAATCACTACAGCAATAATGACTAATAGCAGAACATTGTATTAACTGAAGGTATTTCACCTGTTTATGCTGCATCATGGTAACCTTGGTACAGAGAACAACATAACCATATTTTCTTTCTAACTTGCTCTAAAAAGATAAATATGTGAAAAAAGACCAAAGCAAAACAAACAAAAGGAAAATAGTTGCATAGTAATAATGGATAAAATGCCAGCTCTCTGATAGGAAAACATCCATCTGCTAAAAATGAATATTGGGGTTCAATAACACAAAGGAAGGATTTTATACTTGAATAGTAAACATCTGTCTGATTTCCCTTAACTTTGACCACTGCCAAGTGTTTCTGAAACTAGGTCCTCAATAAACTGTCCTCCTGAGCTACTTGAGCAAAGACAAAACAATAACTTCATGACAGTGTAAGTTTTTCTTGCCAATTTTGAGAGCAAGCAGCATCAACAAGAGAGTAAAGAAAACAGGCTCATTCCTGCTGCAAGATGTGTTATCTAGAGTAACAAAAGGATTTAACTCTGGTAACAAAAGGATTAATTGCTAATTATCATCCATGTCTGGATGAATACAATGTGCTGATATGTTCAAATACATGTGAAGGGTTGCTGGGCTCTCAGTCTCTGGAAATGCTTAAGATACTAAACTGGTCCATTGTCTCTTCTGATGCTCTGTTCTCTGCCTGTTCCATCAGCCTGGAAACAAAGGTGTGCATTGCTGGTCTGAGAGGATTGCTGCAGAATGTTGCCTGCCAAGCACTTTGATCCTTTATGTTTCCCTTTTTATATTCCAATACAAATCTGAAAAAAAAAAAAAAGCAAAAAAAGCAAAAAAAGCAAAAAAAAAAAAAAAAAAAAAAAAAAAAAAAAAAAAAGCAAAAAAAAAAAAAAGCTCAATTCAGCTTGGTACTCTTTAATACTGGGATTTAGGAATGAGCTGATCCATCAAGAATATTAACATATTTCTTACTTGTTTCTTGTATCCAGAACAAGAACTGTCAGCATGCTACTCTGCATGATCAGTCTGTGGGAGAAGAGATGAACTGTGGTCTTTACTGCATTAGCCTATTTTTTATCCAGTAAGGTGATCCTAAGAAAGCCTGAATACTTTTTTGATATTACTCTGTGTACAAATCCATAAGAGTTTATTTTCATATACATTTGTCACTGATTTTATTGTCTGTGGATATCAGAGACGGAGGACAGTCAAGCTTAAGCATGTTTGAAATATTTATTAAAGTTCTATAACCAGTCATGTTCTTGGTATTTGTTCTTATGAAAGAATCCTACATTAATTTAATTAGCTGTATGGCTCAAGTAACACTTAGAACAGTTATTCCTCTATAATATTTAATGGAGATTTTTTCTAGAATTTGTGTCAAGACCCTGTGTTGTCTTAGGGTCGTGTTAACTAGGGAGCACACTTCTACATAAACCTACACACACAGGCACAAACTGAAGGCAACATAAGCTAAAGAAATGTAAATGTTTTGACTTTCTCCTAAACCACACAGCTATGTGAAAGTGGAAAAGTAAGTAAGCGTTGCTGAAAGTTTTTATTCTAGGTGCTGCAATGTTGAATATGAAAGATACAGTGCTAAAACTGGCAAGCAATCAAGATTTTAGGCTTCTAGGAAAAAAAGTGTACCAAAATGAAGTCAGCAATACATTTCGAGACAACAGGCAGTTTGCCATCTGAATCACTCTTGAAGAATGTGATTACACATTGTTTTCCTGGGTGGAAAAGCTGGCTCAATAAATTTCTCTCTTTCAGGACAGTGAGTGATCCAGACCTGATTTTCACCCTCTGCCATAGCAAAGCACACTCTTCACCCACCCACGACGAATAAACTGCAGAAGATTGATGGGAATGAGAAACAGTGCTTTTCCTACAATGTAGGCAAATTTCCTACAGTGTAGGCAAATAAAATGTATTGCCAAACTACAAACATTTTCAGCTTGATCACGCAAATAAGATTTGGTGTGACTGTGTGATACAAACCACTAATCTAGTCTGATTCACCTGCCTAAAGCTATAAAAGAGTAAAACAGCAACAGGACAGGGTTACCAGCTAAGAGACTCCAGTGGTATCTACAAAGAAGACACATTATTTCCCTGTAGGTCTTGCATTTCTGGTTCTGAGGACCTAGCCTGAAACCCTGTGAGTGCCTTTGATTCTGGTTTTGACAAGACAGTCAATCCAGCATTAAATTTGCAAGAGCCAAACAGAAATACTGTATCCATATATGCAAGGTCAGCCAGGCGTAACTTCATTAAAATAAAAATAAAAATAAATCACAGTTTAACATTTTATTGTTAAACATTTCTGCTGTGAATGATCTTCTGAGTGGTATGGCTGCTGTTAGTGATTCAGGTGAGATTCAGCTCACATCTCCTAACAGTCTTCCCTCTCTTCTCTTTTTAATCAGTGGGGAGATAAGGCCCTTCAAAGAAGTTGTCCATTAATCAAATCTTAAATGCAATTTACAGTGAGATTCACACACAATGACTGTTATTCCAATGACAGCCTAGGCAGAAACCTCAGGTGCAGACATCTATATTACAGGTGTCTCTTCCACTGCAGCCTACTTGCACTGGAAGTTTCATGATATAAATGGCAATATTCTCATTTACAATTCTCCTTTAACAATCCCAGGATGATTTAGTTAAAGAATTACAGTTTTGGTCCAGAACTGTAAATTGGTAACTTAATTGCCAGCCAAATAAGGATTTTTTTAAATAGGTCTTTTTGAATTTGAAATAAAATAATTTTAAAAAGAAGTCTCACTATGTTTTTCAAATTTGAAGAGTGAGATTTGTGGAACTGTTATGACATCTCATAATTTTTTTTCTAAGCATAAGACCAATTTGAAAATACTGTCTGTGACAAACACTCTTCTGAAAAAGCATTTTCAGAAAGATAAGCCATCCTGCTGATAAAAACCAAACTAGAACTCCAGAAACAAACAGGCTGTCCCCCCTCTGTCACCTCTTGATGAATCTTCTCTAGTTCTATCACAACACATGCTATAATAATATACTTACAGAAATGCATGTTTCCCTTGGCTTTCTGGTCTTATATAACCCAAATAATTTTGGTGTGTATGTCTAGATACAGTTACTAAACAGGCAGTTATTTAATTGAAAGTTTGGGAACTAATTGATTTCCAAATGTTAATGGATGATTAAAGGCCATTATTCTTTTTCTCAGGATTATTTAAGTTTAAGTAGGTATCTTTTTACTGATTTCTTTAGCATTTATCAGGTGTTTCTCTTGCTTGCTTCCAGACACACTCAGAATAAAAAAAAAATCTTATAGTTTAATTTTTTATTACTTTCATTAAAGCAATCTAGTGATAACTATATCAAGTCTGGTATTTTGGACAGCTTTGATGTCACATTTAAATATATCTGGAAAGAAAATCATTAAGATCAAAGCACTGAGCTAATTAATTTTCATTACATACAGTGAGAATTGAACAGGCAACAGTAGTTACTAGCATTACTTTGCCAGACCACATCCAAATTAACAACACACAAGAACTCTTCCCACCAGATCTTCATCCAAATACATCCATGGTGAAAACTCTGTACAAATTATTCCTACCTAAGAGAAGCTTCTTAAAGCAGCACTTGAAACTCCAGCGGATTAGAAAGTCTTTCATCTCAGCCAGTTTTGGGGTTAGCTCAGCAGACACAGCTCCTGCTACATCAAGGCAAAGGCCATCTCTCTTGGCTGCCCATCTCTACTCCGGTCTCAGGCTGCCTCCAGCCCCTGAAAGTGAAGAGGGGAATCACTGCATTTTGCAGGCTCCACTCGAAGCTTGCAGTAGGTGGTAAACTATGGCAGCTGCTGTAGTCATGTCCTAAAAATTTAACTGCACAGTCTGAATATCAACTGATAAGGAAAAAGCCAGGTTTGAGTGGACACTTGAGATGTATGCTTTGGAACAGCTACTGTTTTTCTCCCTGCTTAACAATCTCTGCCGAGACTTGAAAATCTGCATGAGATAACAAATCACAGCCTTCAAAGCCCACAGAGCTCAGAAACTAGACCTGAGTATACCAAAAGAGTTTACCTGAGTAGACCAAAAGATCTTGTCGCACATTGTGGGTCACCTCATTTAACTTGTGTCACCTGTAAAATTGTAGCTTTCCTTCCTAAAAAATATAATCAAAGTTGTCCTAGAAAATACTAGTTTGAGGTCCATAACTGCCATATTTTTAAGGCCATAAGTGTATCACTATTTATTTGCTTGGATTATTGGATTTTTTTCCTCTTTATGTTAACAAAAAGAAGGGCAAATTAATAAATAAGCCTGATGAAACTGATATCTGGGAGTCTTATTTATGTGAAATTTCTCACATTTGCACTTTCACTATGATAATTCATATCCATATTGGTATATTCAAGTGAATGTCTAATAATGGAAGCATGTGCCAATTTGTGTACATCATATCACAGAGCTACAGAACCAAGGTAGATACTGGCATGAACAGCAGGAGAGGTGCAGAGTTCTTTATTGTGTTGCAAACTTCCATGTGTTTCTAAACTAAATAGTTCATTTCTGATAATTTTGATGTGACCAAAAAAAATTCATGAAATAAATTATTTTTCTTTGAAAAGAATCAGAATTTTAGTTTGAGTTTCTTTCTACAACTGTAAAAGCAGATCAAAATAGCAGCTTGTATTTATTTCTGTGCAAGAATAAAATTCAATGTATCTTTGCTCACAGTGACAGTTTCCACAAAAGAAGTCATATTTATATGGGAGAGAAAGGAAAACTGTGTCAGAGTGGAAGAAAGGTAAAGGACACGATCAGATTCCCAATACCTATGTCTCCCTTCAAATGGGAATCCTTTTATGGGACTATCCTTTATAAAGCTGAACACAGGAATAATAGCAGAAGGTCACAGAAGCTAATGGAGTTCCCAATGAGGAGCTTCCATTGTAGTACTGTTGAGAAAATGTGTCTACAATTTTCCCACCTCTTCTTACAGGCTTGCTTCAGTGAATCCAACATGAAAAGCAGCAGCTAGCTCAGATCATTTCAGAAACATGGGTAATCCCTTCCTACAGAATCACAGAATGGGTAAGGCTAGAAGGCAACACAGGGTCATCTGTTCCAATCTCCCTGCTCAAGTAGGGACATCCTAGAGCACATGGCACAGGACTATGTGCAGAAAATTCTTGGAGATCTCCTGTGAGGGAAACTCCACAACCTCTCTGGGCAATCTGTTCTTCTGCTTGGTCACCCACACAGTAAAAGTTATACCTCATATTCAACTGGGACCTGCTGTGCATCAGTTTCTGCCCTTTGCCTCTTGTCCTATTGCTTGGCACCACCAAGAACAGCCTGGCACATTTCCTTGACACCCATCCTTTAGATACTCATAACACATTGATGGGTTCCCCTCTCAGTCATCTCTTCTCAAGGCTCAACAGAACCAGCTCCCTCAGCCTTTTCTCGCAGGAGAGATGCTTCTGTCCCTCAATCTTCTTTATAGCCTCTTCTGGACTTGCCTCAGGAGCTCCATGTCTCTCTAATCCTGAGGAGCCCAGAACTGTACACAGCACTCCAGATGTGGCCTCGCCAGGGCTGAGTAGAGGGGCAGGGTCACGTCCCTCAACCTGCTGTCAATTCTCTTCCTAATGCACCCCAGGACACCACTGGCTTTCTTTTCCCCAAGGCACACTGCTGCTTCATGGACAACTTGCTGTCCAAGAAGACTCCCAGGTCCTTCCCTGTAGAGCTGCTTTCCATCAGTTTGGTCCCCAGCCCCCACTCCCTTTTGAAGGCTCCTGCTCCCTGTTTGAAAGCACTGCAATCACACAATCTTAAGTGCCAATTTGATACAATCTCTACTTACTCTATACTGTTTGTAAAGCATGATGACAGGTTAATTTTATAGCAGCAGACCTCATGCCAGACAAGGGGTTGCTGCTTTATTCCAGATCAGTAGTTGTTTATCCTCCCAGCAGGTATAAAAGCATAAAGCTAAAATAAATGCCATGACACACATTCTGGTTCTCTCAGCAGATATATGATGAGGGGGATCATACATGTCCTGCTGCAATCTGGCAACGCACAGGTCTGATACTGATGATCATGGACTCTATGAGGCATGAGGTCTTGTGTGGCTGGCCCCACAGCAAAAGCTGGAGAAAGGTGATTCTGTGGAATAAAATCATCCAGATTTTGAAGCTTAAAGTATCACATTTGAAACTTGTATGTGACTAAGAAGCACATGGATGTATGGCACAATAGGAACTGCTGAATAATGCCACAAGATTCAAAGTAAGGGTGCTTTATCACGGGTTTGAAAGACCTGTCCCTTCCTAATGCAAATACTCACACATTGGATTACTCAGAAACTGATCTGGGGAGTGCAGAGAAACTCTCTGCTGTGCTAACACAGAGTGTTCAAACTTTGAGAAATATTTTAAAGTATTGACAGAGATTGTCCTCTGCTTTCTCTCCTGTGCAATTATATCTCTAGTTACACAAAAACCTTGCCAAGGTTTTTATCCAAGTTAGAAAACAAGTTCTAAAAATAACTATGAAGGCATTTGGGAAATCAGTTTCTGAGACAGAATCCAGCTATACAGCTGAGTTGTAAAAAAAAAAAGTGTTTCTGTATATTCAAAAATATTCTTCAAGGGAAACTGTAGGCTACATATGCTCATCTCAAAACCATGATGGAGTCATAAATGGTGATACCCTTCTAACCAACCTCACTGGTTCTCCTCCCACTCTTTGTTACCTTTCAGAAGAGTACCTGTGTAGACAGAAAAAAAATGGCTTCTTGTTCTTTTGTGGAAAATTTCAAGGCCATCAGCATTTTCTACTGAAGACCAAGAAAATGTTGTGCTAATGTTGTTTTTGGACACCATCAAAATTTATGAGAGCTTAGTTATATCTGACTGTCTCACCCTAGTACTTTAGCAAGCACTTAGAATTTGTCATTAAAACAACTATCTTATTGGTAGCTCCAGCAGGGCAATGGGAACTTAATAGTTTATGTGCTTTGGATATGCTTTCAGTGTCTAAGTTTTGATGTTTTCATTATGCCGGTGAGTAAAAAAATATTTTTAAGATTTAGCCTGCTTTTATTTTCTTCTGAAAATCATCTGCCAGAAATGATTTATGTAATTGATTTTTAAACTTATCAGAGTTGAATATCAATGTCAAATGTCCAATCTTGTAGTCAGATGATCTCCTCTGACTTTTTCTACCATATAACTATTATCTGATAATTTTTTTTACACATGTATAAATAAAACTACTTCACTAAAATGTGCTGTTTTACTTATAGATAACATTTTCTCTTACTTGGTATTTTATAAAAAGTTTCACCATTTTTACCCTCTCAGATACAGTTTAAGGTATCAAATGTCCTAAAATTCTATACATTTTATTTTAGAAAACATACAATATTCAGCATTTCAAATAACAAGCAGTTCAAGTAAGACATCAAATTACTTTTGTGTTCACTGAAAATAATAGCTGAATATTTGCCTATTCATATACATGAAGAAATAAGCTACCATTTCATTTTAGCAGCATGATAGATTTCTAATTTCTAATTAGAAATTTTTAATTTCTTATCCAAAAAGATTTATAATCTTTTCCATTTTGAAATGCTAAGTAGCAATGAGATAACTTGGCACTTGTTTTTTCTTTTTTTTTTTTTTTGTTTGTTTGGTTGGTTTTTTGGTTTGGTTTGGTTTGGTTTGGGTTTTTTTGTTTTGTTTTGTTTTTTTTTTTTTTTTGTTCTGTGGTAGATTTTGTGCATAACTTTTTTTAAGCTTCTAAATAAATTAAAAAAAAAAACCTACAAAAAATTCTTAAGGCTTATACCCACTGTGATTGAGGGTGCCATTTATTTTTTACTGATTATAGACTGCAGGGAAGTTTGAAAAATCAGAATTATTCAGTTATTGATATGATGGTGCATTAATGCTTAGATGAACTTTTCAGGAAAAAGTTAGGGATGGGTCATAAAACAATTTTAACTGCCAACTCCTGCTCCTTCAGGCTGCTGTCCACACCTGCAACCTGTTCACATGAAAAAGTCTCCAGATCCGTTCCTTCTATTTTTAATACCAAATATAGGGTCATGTCTCATTTTATGCTTATATTTCACCTGAGTAGCTTAACACTTTAGCAAACATCGACTTTCCCAGCAAAAACTCACAGCACATACATTCTTATCAAATGTACACCAGATGTAGCATCTGATCTTATGCTATTTATGCTCAGTGTTTTCAAAAAGAGACTGATTATGGCAGCAGTTGAAAAGGAAATGCCTAAAGTTGCATGCCTGGCTCTTTGTTTTCAGCTGATCTTCCCTACAGCTGAACAGAGTGAGGCATGGATTTGATGCATGAACTATACAGTGGATAAGAAATTGACTGGATAGATGTAGCCAGGGCATTGTGGTCAATGGATCTGTGTCTAGGTGCATCCTTCTGGATGAAAAGCTGGATGTGGGCCAACAGTGTGCACTTGCAGCCCCAAAAGCCATCTGTATCCCAGGCTGCATCAAAAGGAGTTCGGCCTGCAGGGCAAGGGAGAGAGTTCTCCTCCCCTTCTCTGTCCTTGTGGGACCCCACCATGGGTGCTGTGTCCAGCTCTGGGCTCCTCAACACAAGAAAGGTGTGTGTCTGTGAAGTGGGTCCAGAGGAGGCCAAAAAGATGACCAGAGAGCTGGAGCACCTCTCCTACCAAGACAGGCTGAGAGAGTTGGGGTTGTTCAGAAAGATTCAGTGACCTTACAGCAGCCTTCCAGTACCTTAAGGGGGCTTATAAAAAGGAGGGAGAGGGAAAATTCTATACAGGCAGATAGTGACAGGACAAGGGGCAATGGTTCCAACTGAAAAGGGCAGGCTTAGATTACATGTTGGGAAGAAATTCTTTACTCTTTTGGTGCTGAGACATCTGAACAGCTCAGAAAAGTTGTGAATCCTTCCCTTGAAGCATTCAAGGCCAGGTTGGATGGGGCCCTGAGAATCCTGGTCTGGTGAATGGCATTTCTGCTCATGGCAAGGAGGTCAGAACAAGACGACCTTTAAGGTCCCTTCTAACAGAAACCTTTTTATGATTCTATGATTCTAAACAAAATACCATAATACCAATTACAATTTTCAAATAATTTCAAATTTTTTTCAGACTAATATAAAAGAAGATGTGTTTGATAAAAAGAAGGTTTTTGCAAGCAGGCAAAACATGAGTTGCTTCCCCGAATATTTTGAAAGGTCTTTCCCAAAAGGACTTCTCCAACCTTTTGGGTAACTGCAATGTTCTGCTTATTGTCTTTTTCAGAAAATAGAAATAGAAAAAGCCTAGGAAGACCCATTTTTTTCCAAACACATTTGCTTCCCATAGACATACACTGCTTAAAGAAATAAAGTATGATGCACATGCATGACACACAAAATCATACAGGCCCTTTGCAGCCATATGATCAGCTTCTTAACCTGATGGGCACTACACCACAAAATGAAAGATTAGTTTTCTGACTGTATCACAGAATCACAGGATATGCTGATTTGGAAAGAATCCACAAGGATCCCAATCATGTCCAACTCCTGGCCCCGCAGAGCACCATCCCAAAGAGTCACACCATGTGTCCAAGAGCATTGTCCAAATGCTTCTTGAACTTTGTCAGGCTTGATGCTGTGACCACTTCCTTGGGGAGCCTGTTCCAGTGCCCAACCACCCTCTGGTGGAGAGAGAACCTCTCTCCAGTATCCAACACAAACCTCTCCTGGCACAAATTCAGGCCATTCCCTCAGGTCCTGTCACTGGACAGAGAAGAGATCAGTGTCTGCCCCTCCTCTTCCTCTGATGAGGAAGTTGTGACTACAGTGAGGTCTCCCCTCAGTATCCTCCAGGCTGAACAGCCCAAGTGCCCTCAGCCACTCACATGGCTTCCATTCAAGGCACTTCAACATTTTTGTTGCCCTCCTTTGGACATCCTCTAATAGTTTACTATCTTTCGTCTATTGTGGTGACCAAAACTGCACACAATATTCAAGGTGAGGCTGCACCATATCAGTGAGCTGGCCCAAACCATCCAGTAAAACAAAAGAGTAGCGAACACATGATCAGAGGAGAAGAAAGAATATCACATTTTTGAGAGCAGGCTATAGACAGATTATCTCACAGAATTTTTTTGTACTCAACAAAGTCTGCAAGGACACAGACCTCCTTCCTTTGGTTATATCATGCGTGCTTCATCAAAATGGCTAAAATTGAATTCCTGAGATGTTTGAAAACCAAGGAATTGAGTGTATTCCTCCCAGTAAAGATAGATTTGTACTCTAAACCCTTTATAGTGTCAGTCACTTCTATTCAGTGAAGGGCAGAAAACAATTTCTAACAGAACAGAAAGTTTTTGAAATAGTTACTGGAGTATTTCCTGGAGCAAAGATGCATGAAGAATTATCAGATAACTCTCTCTGACCATTTTTTTTTCACAGAATTTGGCTTAAGAAAATTGTTTCATAAGAACTTGACAGCACTTCGATCAAGAGTCTATTGTTAAATTGTTAAATTGTTAAATTGATTGTTAAATCACTGACCAGATCTTTGCTGTGGAAGGTAAGAGCTTGCACACTAATCAGCTTGAAATATAAAGAAATTGGGTTTTTTAGAAAGATGGAAACACATATGCTAATGCGGAAATTACTAAAGTACAATTTATCTCTGAAAATTTATATAGTAGGTGTAGCTCTGTGGAGTCTCAGGATTTTTATGTTAATGGAATCCATAGTACATTAGAAAATCCACAAAAAAAAGCTGGTTTTTCTTCTGTTCTTGCTTCTAATCCATCCTTTCATAATCAAAATGGATTCTTTGTATCTTCTCTATGATACTTAGCAATATCATAGCAATAGCAATAATAAGAATAGGCCAAATTCTGCTCTCAGAAACATCTCTACAACTTTAAACCTCAATCAAGCTGTAACCAACATCTTAACTCATAAAGTGATACTTTGCTGTGAAAAGTGACAGAGAACTGACACAAGAAGACAAAGATTAAATTGATGCTATTCTTCCAAAGTGTTTATAGATGCATCACCTCTTTTCACAGAATAGTTTATTCCTCTCCAGTTTTCGGAGTTGGAATAAGGAGGAGTGATTCAAGTCCCCTCTCTAATCTAAACTGGACCATTGCACACGAGGGAGAGCTGAGGATTTCCTGCTTTAATGACTAGTGCTTGAGCTGCTGCTCAACAAGGCCAAGTAGTCAAGAGAAGGGGCTCACTTCTGCTTTACAACCTTCAAGGCCAAGAAGAGAATGATAGAACATTTTGCAAACACTTGGATCTGCACAAAAGAAGAAACTCAGGCACGTTTGCTATCCAAAACTAAGTAATGTAAGAGGAAAGATAATGGTATCAATGAGTGAATGAATATGAACCTAATCAGAGGAAAATGATTGATGGATTAAAAATGTGACAGCTTTACAAAATCACATCTCAGTGTGTAGGATTTTATGTTATGAAGAATGAAGAAAAAATGGTTATGAAAAAAATCAGTGCAGAGGCAATTGAGGAATCTTAATTGATTTTTCAAAAAATCATTCTTCCTTTTGCATATGATTGTTCATTTTATTTCCTTCTGCTTAATTTTGCAAGGATGAATAAGTAACTCTGCAAATTTGAAAGCAAAAATCTACTTTACAGAACTATCAATTGTTTTATATTTCTAATGGGATTTTTTGTGGGTTTTTTTGGTTTTTGTGTTTTCTTTTTTTTTTTTTTTTCTATTTTTTTCCTTGTTATTTACACAGCCCTTACCCATACACACATCCAGATCTAAATATTTGTCTGTGCTTGAAGAATTAAATAAAGATAGCATTATCTGACTCCAGGCAAAATGTAAATTGTTTACAAATCTGGTTACTGAGTGAGAGTGAACAGAACTGGATTTATATCTTTAAAAAGTCACAGAAGAGAAGGCAATTTCTCAAAGCACTGATACTCACTCTCTGAATCATGTGCTGATTCTAACCTGCATACAGAACTGCTGAAATGACCTGCTAATGCAGAACAAGGACAGTGTATGGCTTTGAATAAATTGCTGACAATAAACTGTGGTTGTGCAATGCCACTGCTCTTGGGAACCTAAGCAGATTAAAACATCTTGTTTTGACTGTTACATTGTAGTCACTTTTGCATTTCTTTATCAGCAGTGCTCATTTTTGTACCACCGTTGACTTCAGATTTTCTAGTTGGGTTGGTAGATTTAACTGGGAGTTTTAAAATAAAGATTTGCAACCATCTTACATTTCAGAAGCAGAGGAAATTTGATCACTTACATAATTTAATACATAACCTCATCTCATTCTGTAATTCTCTGTTTCTCTGTGGTTACTTTGAACACCATGATTCAGAGTTCTGCTAAAATGAATCTTAGCTACCCTGTGAATTATTGAATCTCTGTTTGAACTGAGATGTTCTCTCTTTAAAATAAAGCTCAAATTATCACTCAGATACGAAAACAAGTCAGCGCATTCATATTTTAGCCTTAATGATACCAGTTCCATAGGATACAGATTACATAAGAGTCCCAGAGGTTACCAGATAACCATTAACAAAATTATGTCATTAGGCTACACCTGATAACAACATCCCCAATTGAAACCTCAAGAGTTTTTTGACAAATGAACATACCAGGCCCATTTTTAGTTGCAACCACTTCACTTTGTTGCAAAATTGTTTTACCTGCACTTATTTGCCTCAAAGCAAATACACTAGTTCTGTGTTGTCAAAAACAAAAGACTGAATTATCAATTAGACAACTGAAAACAGTGTGTTGCATTTATAGAAGTACTTTTTGAGACAAAAGAGCAGTTGGATATCTAGGTGATACAGATGTAGAGTTGACACAAAGTTTGCCAGTGTGTCTAATTTACAAGAGATGATTTGTAAAAAGTGGCCACAGTTCTCAGAGTTGTAGCTGTTGGGGACATCTCTCCAAGTTAGAAACACCAGCAGAGCAAGAGGAAGCCATTCAACTGAAGTTGTGTCTTCCATTTTTATTAAGGACACCCTTTAAGGATTTTTCTTGGCTTCTATAACCAAAGCGGGGCTCAAAGAGCAAGATAATAGCACTACTGCTTTCAGAAACATACTATTTTTTATATTTTCTTTGACTACAGGAGGCAGAAAAAATGTTCAATGATACTTCTGCTCCCACATGCTACATTCCAAAGTATGAGCTGAGACAAAAGGTTCCAAACATTAACTCCTTTCCATCTTGCTACATGCCTCATTGATTACTTTGGGAAACTGTGTGTGCAGGAGGTGTGTGTATTCAGTTTTGGTTGCATCTGAATTGAACTCCTCCTTTTTGACCTTTCTTCAAAAAGCCTTTGTGGGTTTTTTGTTGTTGTTGATTTGGGTTTTTTTGTGTGTTGTTTTTTGTTGTTGTTGTTGTTGGTTTTGGTTTTGATTTTGGTTTGGTTTTTTTGGTTTTTTTCCTTATAACCTATTAGGATATGATATTTCTGTGCTGGCAATAAATACAGTTCATGGTAATCTGAAATTTCCTTCTCCTGTTCTCAGATGCTAGCTTCCAAATCACAAAGCACATTCAGTTACAGCATTCTCATTCTCAGCAGTTTCCCTATGCTTTCTACATTTTTCCTAAATTCCTGCAGTAATTCAAGCCTGAATACTTCTTCTGGTCATGGTACATTCAGTTCTGTTTCAGCTCCAAAAAAATACATAAGAAATTTTTCATTGCTAATTTGTTTTCTGTAATGATTCTTAACTCACTGTTTTGTGTGTGGTTTGTAATGAGTTTTGCTGACGCATCAATGATGCAGAAGTTGGAGTTTTGTTTTAGAGTGCTGTTTCTGAGTTGTCTCCTTAATCCCCCTTTCCTCTGGAGACTTCAGTTTCCTCAGCTATGAATGAGGGAGGAATACACCAATCCTGCAAACTAATTACAAATTAATTCTTGCCTTTGCCACATAGTTGGTCTACTTGCTGCAAACTTTAGATGGCTATCTACAGTCAAATGGATTTTATAGATTCTGCATAGCCACAAAGAAAAACAAAGGCTCAGTTTTCAAGTACTTTTAAATAAGTGACAACCAACATGTTTTCAAGCATGAAAAAGACTTAAGCTAAATGTAGTATAAAAGAGACAATTGGAAGATGAAGCAATTAAATTTAAATGTCTTAAGGAAGTGTTTATCAACATTGCCAGAGTTTTCAACTGCCAGATCAACAGCGGGGAAAATTATCCAAAATGCAAATCTGAACCTGCACCTCCCAGTATGAATTTCCCTTTTATATCTTGTTGCTTTCAGCACAAACCACAAACAACAGTAAGGACTGAAATTCATCTATTTTGGATCCATACATGGATTAATGACATGGTAGTATTCTATCGTGTGCAGCAGAGACTAAATTTTGTAGGTTCTGAGTACATTATTTACTTGTGTACCTTTTATTGTGCTCTTTAGTGATGCTGTAAAATTACAGTAATTTTTTTTCAGGTACTTTAAGGATATGTAGAATAAAATAATGTTTTAAACATACATCTAAGCTGATAATATAAACATGTAAATAGCATAAGGCTTGATTCACAAAATGTTTTAGAGAAGAAATGAAGGATAGTGTCTTTCAATTATAAAAAAACCTGAAACATTTTAACTTACTGGTAAATCTTCCAAGTTTTAAATTTATGTAAAATTGGAGTAAAATAGTAAAAGCTTAAAGAGAATTTCCAGGTAGAGGGACTTGTTAGTGGAGGCTGAGTCCTGAAGTGCTCCCTCTCAGATTAAGATAACAGTAGGAAATCTGTTTTGAATTGCTCAGGCTGAAGGAATAAATGCCAAGGTAAAGATAAGATAAATTCTTGCTAAACAAAGGTACAGCAAGTGTAGGACTTTAAGACCAGCATGATAAGCACAAGAACTAAATGAGGATCAGGAAGTGAAAGATTTAAAGAAGTGTGGGATGTAAAGAGAATAAGAAATTACTATCACATTACAACATCCAAACCAATCCAGGACTGAGTATGGACTTTCAACAAAAACGAAAAGCATTTCTGAAGAAGCACAAGGAAAGAACTTCAACAGAAAATTTAAAAGCATTGAGAATAAAATCATAAGCACTGGCTAGAGCTGATTAAAGAACCAAAAGAAAGAGCTAAGAGTTATTATAAAGGAGTGATTAAAACTGAAAGACTGTATAGAAAACAAAGGCTCATATACACGAAATAGAAACAGGAAAGTGTCCAAAAATACACTCTGTAAATAATTTTCAATGGAATATAATATTTAATAGCAGGGCAAAAATTTGTTACTGTGCTTATATTTTGAAGTTTGCAATCTGATGTTATCTTTAATTTCTGTATGATGAAAATGTACATATGCTGATATATTCAGGAAACCAGTTACCTGTGTTTTTACTATTCTCCACCAAACTGTTTGTATTATCAGTAGATTTTTAGATTTTCCAAAACAATCCTGTTGGCTATGTGTATGTATTGCCAATATAATTGAGTAGATGTTTCATTGGCTTTGTTTGCCACTTGAAAAAAGACATCCATTGTATACCAATTTTCTTTCTTCTTTTAATAGTCTTATGAGAAAGACTGTTAAAACTACTGCTGCTCTGATTTTCTCCTTCTCTGATTTTTCACTGTGTACATATCTTTAGGATAATTCATATTGGTCCAAACCATATTAAGGTTATCTTTGCTGTTATAGAAACACCACAGAATTTTATTCTCTTTTCATTTCTGGGCAAGAGAATGGGGGAAATATTTCATTAGCATTTCTGTGAAGTTCTTCTCACCTACCATATACTGGACAAGGGTAGGAATCACTTTAAAGGTTTAAGTGACTTTGAGGTATGTGTACACTGGAAAGTATTTTATAAAACAAAAAATTAAATTCTTACACAATGCCTCCCCGAAATCACCAGAATTGTGGTGTGCTAATTAATTTCTGTGTACTATTTCGAACATTTCATGGATGCATAAATGTTTTGTACAGCTCTACTGAAATATATACCATAAGGAATAGAATAAATTTTCTTACAGAAAATAAATACCTGTATTCACCTTAAAACATTAGGAAAATGAAGTTTTCATAATGTATGTTTGTACTAAACTCCTTCCTTATACCACAAAAAATGTAATCCGAGGCAGGGGTGTGAGCTTTCCCTTTCACATGAGTTGAGACTAATTATAAGAGATGCTAAGCCATACTGCCAGGCAGGTGGATTAGGGATGTCTTTCTTTCTCTTCCCACGGTTTCCTTAATTTTTCTCTGCTTTCCGAGAACTGAACACTGCTTCCAGTTAGTGGCAATAAAATTAGTCTTTATGTTAAAAGATTTTTTATGTTATCAAGTGCACTTGGACAAGAAACAAGAGCTCTTGTCTCTTCCATTCTCCAAGGCTTTTTAAAGTGTTGTCCTTATAATGAGCTCATCTCTGTTTTCTGGTGTACTCTGCCTTCATTATTACCAGTGATGCCCAGACTTACTAGGGTCAAAAACTTCCTCTAAGAATGTTATAGGTCACAAATCTCTTTCAACCATTTCCACCTTGTACAGGTGTATGTTTTTCTCTCTGCTTTCTGTTTAATCAGTTGCTGAGAAAGCACTGTGCCAAAGTATTTTTCTTTTTGCCAAGACCTTTACTACCATTGTTATTATTACAAGTGCTTCTTTCTGAGTGTCTGGTCTCTACTGGATGTTGGTCTGTGCTACAGAAAACTGACCATTCCTCCTCTTGCAATGATGGCTACAAAAAATCCAGCTCCCTTCTAAGAGGAGCCTGGTCTGTGTACAGACTCCCAAGGCTTTGGAAGGAACTATCCCTTGTCCACTCTCAGTCACAAAAAAAAAAAAAAAAAAAAAAAAAAAAAAAAAAAAAAAAAAATTGAGGGGATTAACATGCTTTCTCTCCTACTTTGAAAATTAGTAGAGCTCATCTTGTGACAAACATCTGAGGTTCAGCAAAGCTCCTCTGAGGGCAATTTGAACTTCACTGAAGTCAAAGGAGTAATGGTGGTTAGCAGAAGAATAAACTCAAAATATGTTTATGAGAAGTAAAATGAATGAAAAAAAAGGGCATGAATAATTCCCCAGAGTGGATATGAGTGTCACACATAAAAACAAAACAATGGAAAATCCTGAAGTACAGGATTCAAAGCAAGATCAGAGTCCTGTAACAGAACTGAACAAGAAGCACTTGAATTTTGGTGGTGAAATAGCAGATGCATGAGTTAGTAGCAAAATAACAGCATATATATAGAATGAAGTTAAACATAAAGTCCCATTTTCCTTTAGAAACTCTTTCTGGGAAAATAGGTTCTAAACTCCAGGATATAGAATAATGAATAAAGGATTTAAATTTTCAGGGTCACACATTTAAACATAATTTAAGAGTATACTTCAATAGAAGTTAAATCAATGTTCATGAGGAAAATTAAGTAACCCTTACCTTCTTCTCTATTGTAAACTAAATTTATGAACAGTATCTGAGAAACATAAAACCAAATACTTAATTTCAGTTTAACACATATATTTTGTGCCATGGAAGCAAATAGATATGTCTCTGTACTAATTACGCAGAAAAATTGGAAGCAAATATCTCTTTCTTTTAACATGAAGACAGCATAGAAGTCCTACAGTTTACTGGTATTTTCAAAGTTGGAGCAATATCATTACTTTCTTTTTCAATAGATTCCACTGAAACAGCAGAAGAAGACACTGAAGGTGAAGAACAACTTAGGCCCTCTTTCACAGGAAGATTAAAACAACAGCTCTGCCCTTAATATCAGGGTGAGCCTTAGCAACTGTGGTAACCAAGCAAGTAAAAAGATGCTGCTTATTTTGTCTATTCACACCCTGAAGTCACCAAGGATTCTGACAATAAAACTGTGGGGTTCTGATCTTAGGCACCTCTCAGAGACCTCCAAGCTACATTACATCAGTCATCATCTGTATTCTGCTCGACCACAGTGATGGATCCTCTGGCCACTATTTTCAGCTTTGACATACAATATTTGATTTTATGGGGATGTTATCAAGCCAGATCCTGCTTCTCAAAAGATCAAAGTTTATGTATACCTTTGAATAATCAGATATTCAATTAACCTTAAAAATAATTTCAATGACCTTAAGTATATATGTGAAAGATTTTCTGAACAACATTGCGGTGCTCACTAGCAAAATCAATCTTCAAATAAAGAAAGAACTAAAACCACTGGAACGTGTTCTTAAATGTACCTGTAAAAACTTCCTCAGAAAATAATATGTGAAAATCTATTATGCTAAAAACCAGTATTAAAAGTTTCATCAAGATCTCATTTACTTATTTCTGTAAAGAACCTTCTGTAAAGGATAGACTTTGAAATTCAATCTATGTCTTTATATAATATTTTATCCAATATATTATAGACTTGATAAATCAATATAAATTCTTATGATTTTAAAATGCAAATATATATAATGAAACTAGAATGAGAAGAAAAAAAAATTTGAAAATACTGAAAATGATGTTCATGTATACACAGTGAAAAATTAAAGTAAGCAAAGAAACTCTGGGCTACCTATGACCTTTTGAAAGAGATGCACAATAAAGTTATTCTACACATCTGATTTTGCACTTGACTGTATTTGTGTGAAGCTTGTAAAAAATCAGAGGACAGAGCCACCTGTGAGATATAGACCTGAGAGTGCAATGAAGCTTGGGTGTCTTTGTCCCGATTACAGAAATCCTTTCCTTTACCCCTTGATAAAGCTGACCAGTTCTGCAGACTATGGTGTGAGGCCACTGATCACCATCGGCCCATCCTTTCACAATCATTTGATATTTTCATTTCTCAAGAAAGAATTAAAAAGACCAGCCTCTGGGAAGCCTGCAATGCAAGAGCTGCAATTTGCTGGAGACTTAAAAGGGCCATTTCCAGTACCTGGTGTGTGTTCCCATGGGGACAGGCAGAACCTCTCCCTGGTTTAGGGGATGAAGGGGCCTCCCATTCCACAATAGAAGAATGAGGATAGATGCCTGTGTAATGTATTCATATAGTGATCTTAAATACATGCCATAACAAAATAGACCTGATTTTGTTTTGTTTTTCATATTTCTATTTTTGCCACAGTCGTTTTCCTTGAAAAGGAACCTTAAAAGGTTTCTGCAGAGGAATTTACAGTGTTGTAAGTGGATGGCATCCTGAAGAGTAAGCCAATTACTGCTCACAATTCTAAAGAATACAAGGCACCAATTGCTCCTTGATTGATTCACACATGCTTCCAAATGAAGTCAGTAGGAACTTTATCTCTTCAAGGGGAATAAACCATGCAAAAAAAGACAGAATTTGAGAAACAGAAGTGCATGTATTTATTTAGTGAATAGATTTCTTTGCTTTCAAAGAATCAAACACCATATAATTTCACATTTTACAGGGAAAGATAAAACAGAGAAAAGGCTTTATATCCAATCTGCATGCACTTTCATAGCATCTTACACCTGTAAGATTACCTTAGCACCTTACATCTGTAGAGCTGTGTATAATCTTGTGTAATGAAAGTGAAGGGCATTGTTTTGATTCTGCAGCTTTGTGTTTTCAAAGACCCATTGTGGAAGGTTTGCTTTACTTCAGCCAATTTAGTCACACTGTCCACAGAGCATGAAACAGCCAGCTGAGGAATGATAATTCTTTTCCCCCACAGGAGCCCAGAATATGCAGCCCTGTACCAATAAGTAGCAGCTCCCAGAAAGACAGCATCCAAAGGAGGACGGTTGAACCCAGATTCCTTCCCATTTAAAGCACTCAGAACTGATTGATGGTGTGAGATGTCAGTATTTTCAACCCCAGCTTTCACTGTCCAGCAAAGATATTTTTGTGTTTCTCTTTTTTGTCTCTTTTGCTCACATTTAATTACCTGCTAAATATGTTTTTGGTGTTGGTTTTTTTTTTTTTTTTTTTCCTGATGAAATTTCTTCTGCTTTTAAATGACTGAAAACCATCACTGTAAAAGACGTGGAACAACACATCGGCACACTATTCCATGGGCAGATGGTATGCTACCCTGACCTTGTTTATCACTGGACCACATCCTGTGACAAGGTTTTTTTTGTAATGACTGCAGCAGTCTCAGGCATTCCACGTATCACATTCCTTCCATCTTATTCTGATTACACTACTGTCAGGTCAGAGTGGCATTTCTAATTTTTGCCTTAGTATTGTACTACCTAATTCCACTGGAGACCTTAAAAATTTTAAAATATAGATTTCAATCAGTGAATTTAATGGGGTTTTTTTAGAAAAAAATACCACATTCTAATGAATGATACCATAGCAGTGATACAGACTTTGAAAACAGCAAAATTTTTATTAAAAGGACTTTTTTTCACTCCTTTCAGGTTAATAAAGATTTTTTTAAACTAGCTGTGCATTTGGTTTTTTATTTGAAATCTATTTGGATTTTATTGTCCCAGAAATTTCAAGCCAACTGGATCTGCAGCATGTATAAACACATCTTTTTTATAAACTAAAAATAGAAAAAATAACTTTTATATCACATGTTCTTATGGGGTTTTTTCCTCTGAAAAAAACTAAGTAGAGGTATTATTTACTACATGTAACATTTTTTCCTGTTCAAATATTTTCAACTCAAACTATGCATACATTTAAAATTCAAATGACATCTATCTTAATGCTTCTTCCTCTTATATTTTTATTAGCCGTTTTGAGTTTCAGCCTCCTCCAAAATTGTACCAAAGAAGTAGAAGTTCCAACAGAAAGTTATTTCATTTCATAAAATAACAATAAACCTAAGGAAAAGAACATTTATCCTTCCTTCTACAAAAACTTCCTCATCAGTTTGCCTAGTCCAGATGCTGCCCTTTAAAAAGAGGGAAGGCTGAACCTCAAAAGCTGGCAGATCTTTCCACATGGTAAGGTCAGCAGAAATTTCAGCAGACTATATTCTTTATTTTGGCAGTCTTTTGTGTGCAGACACAGCCTCAGCTGGTCAACACATCTGCACTTTAAAAGCACAGTGGCATTTTTCACCCAATCACTAGTCTGTGTGAGAGATTTTAAGCTTTGTGTCAATCCATAGTACTTTGTCTTGGCTTCAGAGTACAGATCCAACTCCCTAGAAACTATGATACATGAAGATTCCTTCATCAACTTTCAGGCTAGAAATTATGTGTACAATATATTTATCTGATTATAAAGGATAAGACTCAAAAGATGACCCTATCAGACACTAGGTTGGACAAGTTTTGCCAGAAATGTTTCCTATCTAATATTTGTATCAAATGCATATACTGAAAAATTAGATATGCAGAGCAGAGACCTCTGAATTAACACAGTGAGGTGACAGGATGTACAAATGCGTTTTTTATAAGATACCAGATTTCTGGTCTCCATTCTGCCGGTTCTCCAGCACACGCTCATACTTCCTGCAGACCAGCAAACCCTGCAGTTCCAATCCTCTTCTTCAGTCCTATGGCCCTGGTCACGCTGTAATTATTCTTATTCTCTCCTCTAAGAAGACACAGCAGAAAGCTGTACAAACAGAACTCCTCACTTTCATCTTTAGAACTGAAGTATGACATGTTATTATCTGTTTATGCAATGCTACTTCTATTTTGGTTGCTTAGTTCCTCCTATCCTAACATCCTGCTTTCATTTGTACTTACTTTGCTAATCTTTAGCTGCTCAGGCTGAAATTTCCTATGTCTCAAATATGTGTCTCAAAATGGAAAGTTTTAGGAAAAGAGATTTAACAGTTTCTACACTGGGATTAGTAAATTATTCAGCAATAATTTTACTTAAGATCCTATAATTCTTTCAGATTTTTCTTCAGAAACTTGGATTTTGACCCTGCTATCTTGATATCTAATTCTTTAAGTGACAATCACAATTTTATGGGCAAAAATTATTTTCTCTGTAAAGAACGACATTCTTCAGATAAATGTCTTGGGTTGTAGTGCTGTAAGCTCTAACCAAAAGTATGTATTCTGTTATCATCTGTTGAAACCAGTTGGGGAGGTATTTTTCTCTTCTGTGACCAATTCCTCGTGACTCCAGGGGGAAGGGGGCAGGTGTTTTCTTTTAATGGGCCAGCTGTTAAAATCAGGTGAGGCAGAGGTCTTTACTTCTTCCGTGGCCCATCCTCCCTCCGGGGATATCTTCTGGTAGTGGGCCATTAAGGCTCACCACATGATTATGTCATTCCATTGTGAGATGCTCCACCCAGCACGAGGAGCCAAGCATTCCTACCTGGATAAAAAATGAGATTCAGAGTACCAGGACAGCCTGTTTCCACTGGATTCCCAGAGGAATAGCGGACACATCTCATCACCACAGGACCTTCAGAGGAAAACTACACCCTTCTACAGGATCATTTCTACTCCAACAGAACCACATCTGTCACTCCAGGATTACTTATTTGGACTGCTATCAACACCCTGACCAAAAGGGTGTCAGGTTGTATTCTGATTCTGTCAGTGTTTTCTTTCTTTGTTTGCTTACTTTTTTGTACTACTACATTTGTATTTTTGATATTCCTAGTAATGAACTGTTATTTCTATTCCCATATCTTTGCCTGAAAGCCCCTTAATTTCAAAATTATGATTTGGGAGGAGGCTTACATTCTCCATTCCAAGGGAAGCTCCAGCTTTCCCTGGCAAATACCTGTCTTTCCCAAACCAAGACAATAATGTATCTAGACTCAATTGAGAACAGTTGTTAAATGATCAAATGATTATATCCCTACTGAAGGTAGTTTGTGTCAAAAGGCACCTATCTGGATCTGGACTGCTCATGTGCTATCCCAGAAAAGATATGCAGAATTTTACTAGAGATACTGCTTGTAGGCATTAGCTTGTGGTTTATACGTTTTTAATATAATGTTTAATTATGAGATGCATAGGGTACTTTTTAAGGAGGAGTGGTGCCTGGGCAGTATCTCAAATCCATAATATATTGCACTTGGGTTATTACTAGGATTGTGCAGCTAACAAAGCTGCTCAGTGGGGATACATTGCCTCAGTAGCAGACATTGATTATGCAAGATGCAAGGTTTTACAAGAAAATAAAGCAAAGTTGGAAAACTCTATCCCAAATATCTGTTTCAGACTTCCTACATGATGAACAAACTCTCCCTCAAACCAAATGTTTCATAGCTGACCATC
The DNA here is from genome assembly GCA_027886175.1 of Phylloscopus collybita. Classification (NCBI taxonomy): domain Eukaryota; kingdom Metazoa; phylum Chordata; class Aves; order Passeriformes; family Phylloscopidae; genus Phylloscopus; species Phylloscopus collybita. The sequence continues at coordinate 31,701,528 of JAJNNQ010000026.1, read as the reverse complement.
AATGGTTCTTCATATCTGGTTGCAGAACAGATGACCATTTCTACATGCAGGTAGTGTCAGGGAGAAAGCTGATCTTAAGGTCTCAGCTGGTCAACCCTGAGTAGTAAAAACCTCCAATTACTTTACCCTCAGCCCTGTTTTGCACCTAACACTGTTTCAAGAAAAAGGGTGGATGTAGAGAATTCTTTCTCTAGAGATGTTGAGCTGGGTGAAAACTTCCCCAGAGAACATTAATTATGAAGTATGAATATAATAGTTTGTAGGAAAAGGCCTATTCCATCAAAACTCAAAACAGGAACCAGGTTGTCCTGCTCTGCAAATAACTTGGAGAATTTTTTATAACATTTAAAACAATAAATTGGGGGGACTTGAACTTAAACTAGTAAAAAATACTGGAGCACAATCATATCTTATTGTGGTACAGAAAAAAATACTGTAACTACATTTTGCTGTAATCCAATCTTATATACAGGTTATTTGGAAATACAATAAATTATTAAGGTCCCATTTTTCTCCCATGATCTGCCTTTTTTTTTTTTTTTTTTTTTTTTTTTTTTTTTTTAAGGTAGCATGTGACAAAAGGTGGTGCATTTCTTTACTGGTCTGATTTTTAAACTATTGCATATCAAATGGCTAGAATGTTCCTTGTCCCAACAGGGTGTGCATTGGTCAACAGGCCCAGAAATATGTCACCTGCTTGAGACAGCTAGAGAAAGCAGGGTGTCAGGAGCCACTCACACAGACTAATCCTCCATAGATGTTCATGCAGGGCTGAACCAGAAGTCCGTTCAGGTCCCAGAGGAAAACAGGTAATGCTGGTTTCAGTAACTGCGTCCATCTTCCATGTCCATATAAGAAAGCAAAAGATTTCTACTGGCCTTGCTACAGGTATGATGCAACTCCAGCATGGGATCTGCAAACAAAACACATAAACTGTTATGTCACATGACTTTCACTGTTTTTTCCTACCTGAAATAACTTGTAATAAAAAATGACTCTCCTTAACCAACTCTTTGACTCAGAATAAGGTACACTGAAAGACTTTTGTTGAAAGAAAGTTGTTTCTAAAAACTTGTTCAGAGCTTGTTGAATAATCTTTCATTAGAATATCTCCAACTCAAACGTTTCCATGCTGTGAAGGAATCTGCCTACAAGTCTTCCCAGTACATTTACACTTCCAGTTTACCCTTTTTGTTGCAATACTAAATTAAATGAAAGATTTTGTTTATTTAGATTATGTTAAGTCACATAGTAATTTGAGTTAGAACTATGCAAAAATAGCTTTTAAAGGAAAGTAACACAAAAAATAGTGACCTTTCTCAATCTATCTGTATTACAAAAGATAAGGTTGGTATCTTTCCCATGTCTACCTCTCAAAAAAAGAAAAAGTCCTTCGCAGCTGTAGTTTTAGAAAAGTTTTGGTTACCAAAGATTCATGTTTGATTTATATTTATGTTTTTATATTTACCTTTATATATATACATGTGATATCCATGTAGTCTAGAGTACTCTTTTTTAAAATTGTGAGGTTTATCCTTCATATGGATATATTTGCATTTGGACTGTACTGAAAAAAGTTTAAGGGAATAACTGCATCTCCATTTTTTTCCCAGGGGTGTGAATAAATATTACAATAGTTCGGTGGCGTGAGGAAGGTGACAATTCTCTAACAATATACTTGACAGTATTTGTGATTATCCAAGTTCTATCAAAGAGTTCAGTCTGTCGTAGAAAACAGATCATCATTCTGAAGAGATTATATGAAGTGTTTTATTAAACTGAACAGTAAAAAATTTGGATTATCACTGGATCCAAAAAAAAATTTTGATCACATTAAACACCAAAAATGTGGGTTATACAGAGATAATAGCAAGCTCTTATATATTTAGAGGAAGCCATTTTTTAAAAAGACTAATTTATTTTTTTGCTTTGATCTATAAAGAGGTATTATATAGATCTACCAATTGCCACAGCATGTGTTCCAACTATATTTTACTATAAATAAACACACAATTGAGAATCCTACAATAAACTGTTTTATGCTTCCTTTTAAGTGAAGCTATTGGAATAGAGGATATTTTTATTACGATAACCTACTTGTGGAACTGCAAACTGAATTTACTTTAACAATATGTCTTTAAAATTCTCTGTTACAATCTACCTGTATATTCTAGCAGGCACAGATTTAGAGGACAGAAATTTGTGATTGTATGAACTCACATCCTACCTATAACACAAAACATTGTTATTTGAGTGTATAATATAATCTACTAAAGACCAGACTAGCATTTTGCTAATCTAAAAAATATTTTGTCAGTCATAAGTCTTTACAGAGGAACTTGAGTATTCAGGGGAACTTTGAGTTCATTAACTGGGAGAAGTCATTACTTCCTTTTTATACAGCAGTTCAAAACCTTCCATTTGAATAGTTCTTTAGGAGGAAATTCCTTATTGTAAGGGTGCTGTGACACTGGAACAGGTTGCCCAGAGAAGTTGTGGATGCCTCATTACTGAAAGTGCTCAAGGCCAGCCTGGATGGGGTCCTCTATGGGCTGCATGGGTATCTGCTCCACCAGGGCCTTCACCAGGGCCTGCAGGGGAATATTTGCTCCGGTGTTTGGAGCACCTCCTGCCCCTCCTGCTCCACTGACCTTGGTGTTCACACCGAGGCTTTTCATGGCTCAGCCACGCCCTGCAGCAGCTGGTTGGATCTGGCTGGAACTGGCTGTGTCCAGTTGGTGCTGCCCTGGGCCGTGGCTCAGCCGTGCCTTGTGGTGGGTGGTTGGATCTGGCTGGAACCAGCTGTGTCTGGCTGGGGCTGCCCTGGCCTCCCCTCACAGAGCCCCTGCAGCCTCTGCTGCTGAGCCCTTAGAGCCCACGCTCAATATAGACTCGACAAAAGCCTTGCTTTTTTTTTGTGAGAAGCCTAAGAAACAACAATTCAAATACTTCAATTTAATTTTCTTCAGTAGAGTTCCAGCGGTTTATTTCAATCCCAATGTCTCTTGAACTAGACTGATTTGCTATGGTTTTTATTCAAATAAAACAACACTCATGGTTTTACTACACTATTTTTCCATTACTTACTAGAGCGTCAGGGCCTGAGAAAATTACGGTCCCTCCTAAGAGCTGGAGCCCCTGTTACAAGTCAACAGATCATATTTTTATTGTATGTTGCTCATTTTAATTTTATTCAGCCTAAACTCTGACTGTCCTCAGAGAAGACTTATTTTTTTCCATTTACTGTCCTGGGGAAAAAAAAATTAGGTGCCATTAGCATGACTCTCTTTAGCAACCCTTTTGGTTAAAACTGAACTTGCTTGAAAGCAATCTCCATTTGTATGGATTCCTAAAACTTTTCTCTGACTCATAAGGATCAGAGGCAGGTTTACTTTGGACTGTGAATGTAACATAGCACTGAAGATGAGCCACTGACCCCCCAGTCTCAGATATGAATTCTTTCTCTCTCCACAGCACTTTGGTTCCAGTTTGACATTGTGCCCAGATTGTGTTTGTAGGGCATGAAGAGGGCCACCACCACCTGTTTGAGACTCAAGAAAAACAATGAATTTATTGAAACGGGTTAGAAAATCTTTGCTGTGCTACTGGTTTACCCAAAGCCTTCTCTAATTTACAGCAGAGGGACAATAGTCATACTGCTGATTTCTCTATTTCTTCAGTCCATTATAGCAATTTTCAATCTTTTAAGGCTCTTCACTTTAGCACAAGATGTTGAGAATATGTTGAAATCCAGAGGGTATGGAATCTACAATTTCCTCTTTTTTTATTCAGATACCTTCTGTAGAAGTTAGCTAGCTCATGTAATTCCTATTCTTCTATTGAATCCTTAAGATAGGCATCATCAACTGAAAGTATCTCTTTTCACTTCCCTCTGCTGTAGTGCTACTCAGCAGTTGTCCCAATAATGACTGATTCAGAGGTTTGGGAATCAGGTAAGACAGAAAATAAAATGGTGTTGTCTTCCCAAGTGTACAATTCCAAGAGCATTTTTGAAGGGAAATGTAAAGAAAAACTTTCTATTGATTTCATCCAGAGCCACAATTTTACATTCTTTGCTTCCAGTCAGATTCTCAATATGATTGCCTTATACTATTTTGAAAATAACATGTATAATGCACTTACAATAGTCGTCAGAATGGTTAAGGGTTGTTTTTCTCTTAAGCCACTATTTTGAGGCATTTATAAAAGGAAAATTATTACTTGCTTGGATGACCTTTTTTGAGGCATGTTTTCAATGCCAAGGTTATTTCTTTTCTGTCACTAAGAAAAGGTTTGATAAAATTAAATGTTTCTGGTTTAGAGCTGTCAGAATGGGAAAAAGGGCAGTTTCATGCTTTGGAAAAAATGTTGACGTGCTTATTTACACTGAGCACTGTGAAATGACTTAATTTTGTCTTCAAATGTGTCACTCACAGAAGAGAAATTACATATTAAAAGGAAATTGTTTAAGGAAATAACTTTTTTCTTGAAAAGACCTTAAAGAGCAAGGTGGGACAGATCCCTCAGTTTCTAAAAGAAACTATATATACTTTATTGATATTAAATGCATGTGTGTATACATATGCCTAAAAATAAATTTATTATATTATATATCAGTTTGTTGCCAATTGTCCTGTTGTATAACTTTACAGCTACTCAATACATAGAAGGCAGAGCTAGTAGGAAAAAATGTATTGGAGGTTATATTTTTTTTTTCTTCTTGGCTTTTGTTGCATATAACTATGCTACACTTAAAACATTCACACTGAAACTCCCTGAGTTCTCCAGAACATAATCTTGCTCCTATCCTAAACAGTGACAATTATGATAATGATGTTGTATATATTATTAAGACTGTTACAAGAAATTATTAAAGCTATCAATTGCAACAGCTATTTCTGTTCCAGCATTTCCAAATTTCTGAGTTTTCTACTTTGTAATTCTATCATCCTTTTACAAATCTGCTACAATGTTTTGTGCTTAATTTGACTAGACATTAGAATTCAAAGCTCCTATAAATTTTCTTTAGATTGGTTTTTGCATAGCAGTTTTTTAGTTCATAGAGGTCCCTGGTATATACAAAACCTGAAAATGTGGCCTGGAACCATGTGGTAATTTACTTCAGCTAAAATTTCTCATATTGGAAGAAAGTGATAAAAATAACAGTAAGATGGATAATATAGTTTTAACATCTCAATTTTGCATTACTTATACATGCACTAAGCATCTCATTTTTCCAGTTTGAAGATCCTAATTCCACTTTCTATGACCAACGTACATCATACTTTTTTTCAGGCTTCCTATTTTTAATGGAATAATATCTTAATCCTGCCTGAATTTTCCAATCTCTGCCACACTGACATATCTTTCTTACGTATCTGAACTTACTTTCAAGTGACGAAAACATATAACTGAAATTCCACGCCATTAAAGTGAAAGGAAGATTTGCCATTGCTTTCAGTGACTACATTAGAAGGAAAGGAAAGGAAAGGAAAGGAAAGGAAAGGAAAGGAAAGGAAAGGAAAGGAAAGGAAAGGAAAGGAAAGGAAAGGAAAGGAAAGGAAAGGAAAGGAAAGGAAAGGAAAGGAAAGGAAAGGAAAGGAAAGGAAAGGAAAGGAAAGGAAAGGAAAGGAAAGGAAAGGAAAGGAAAGGAAAGGAAAGGAAAGGAAAGGAAAGGAAAGGAAAGGAAAAAGGAAAGGGGAAAAAGGAAAAAGGAAAGGGGAAAAAGGAAAAAGGAAAGGGGAAAAAGGAAAAAAGAAAGGGGAAAGGAAAGGAAAGGGGAAAGGAAAGGAAAGGGGAAAGGAAAGGAACAGCACTTCTGAAACCTGCTTCCATCTTACATGTCAACTGTCTCCAAACCAAGCCATGTTTCATTTACCTAGATAAGTCTAGCACAGTTTTAGCACTAATTATATAATGGGTTTCAAATCTCAGAGAAGCAATGTTGCTTAATTCTGCCAGTAAAGTATTTTATCCATCTGCTATACATTTTATAAAGATATGAAATTACTGTTCCATATGTACCACATGTTCCTTGCAAATATATAATTCCACATTTAGATGCAAAACTTCACTGAGAGAAAAAAAAAATTCAGACTTTGGTTTTGATCACTCAGATCTTTCGACTGAAATGATTTTGATGGAAGTGAATAGCTTTTCTCTGGTGGAAGTATAATTTTCTGCAGTATACTTTGACTTGGAAATAGTGAAAAAACTAAGAGACTAAGAATAATTTTAGTCTACCCAAGGACCATATTCAGCCAAGCAGCTAATCACATGCTAACATTAAAAAAATAAAAATAATGGGCAGACACATGTAAAGTTTGGTATACTCAGAAACGCTTTGGTGAACAAGGGGCATAGTGTTATTTTAGCTGTGTTCATTTATACAGAGGTTACTGTGGCCAAAGGGAATGTTCTGTGGTGGGAGTTATTAGTGCATGGCTGTTGCAATAGAAAGTTGGCAATGGACTTAGGTCTGCAATAACAGCCATGAAATACTCAGTTAGGCTCTAGTTTTGAATTGCATGCAGATAAAGCAATTCCTGGTGGAGAAAATTGTGATTAATTTTTTTGGTGCCCATCTGTCAAAGATACTGTTGCACTATTCACAAAAAGATAATCACTTCTATGTAAATGACAGTATCCACCTTGTAATCACTTATTTTCCTATTTATTTTTTATGCAAAAACCATATATGTTATTCTAAAAGCCATATTAAGTTTCTTATATTCTACATGACCATTATCTTCATTTTTAAATTGTCTCCAAGTTTTGTTGTATCAAAACTTTTTTTTGATGTAATTCAACTAAAACTCAGTATAAGAAGCTTTTTAAGGGGAATAAACCTAATACCAGGTTTAGCTGCTTCTTGAATTCTACAGAATTTTCTGTAAGAGACACTCTATTATGGAGGTATTTTATTGGTATGATTATCACCTTATTTTCCTTGGCAAACTCAAGTTTTATCCTTATAAAGAATTTGTTAATCTTTGTTTAATGAGCGTTTCATTTTTTTATTGAGAGTTTCACATTCTCATTAAAACCAACAAACCAATAGGGTTTAAGAAATACTGAATAGATTCCTAAAAAGTTACAAGGAAACCCAAGTTTGTTGCAGACAGAGAGGTTCAACTTTTTTCCTTTTGGCTGAGCCTAAGGGCAGTCAAGGCAGGTTCTTCAGTTAATATGAAACCTTCTAATGCCGTAGAAATGTTTGAAAGCCTAAGAAGACTATTAAAACAGGGGTTTTTTTGTTTGCTTGTTTTTTGTTTTGTTTTGGTTTTTTGTTTGGTTGGTTTTTTGTTTTGGTTTGGTTTTTTTTTTACTGCAGTGACATAAGCAGTGTCCTTTTGATGTAAGGCAAAACCCAATCAACTTTATTCACAGGCAAGCAAAAAAAAAAAAAAAGTACAACATAAGCACCAGCATTGATGCATTAAACGATAGTTTTTCAGTTAGTATCTTTGGGCTTTAACTCAGCTTTTGAAAGAGGAAGAAGGCTGGACTGAAATCATAGAAATCCTATCAACTATGGCCAATTGTTGTGTCAGTTTAATAACTGTTTATATTACTGCTTTAGACAGTTTGCTTAAATAGGATGTTCAGGAACCACTAGATTTTTCTGTGTTTCATCAAACAAATTATTTTTAAATACTAGGAATAAAATTGCTGATCCTCTTTCACTCATTTTCCTGAGTAGAATGTGTGTGTATGTTAAGGTGCTCAGTCTTTCAGAGGCTCTTAGCCTGAGACAGGAGGAATCTAAGTATCAAAACCACAAAACCCATAATTAATTTCCACTCCACTAATAACAAGATTTTAAAACAAGTTAAGGTAAGCAGGGAATATTTATACCACACAGTATTTTGGGACCTCATGTAACACCCAGGATTCTGTGTATAGCCAGAACACAAAGCAGGATGCAAACTCCTGCTGGTGCCCATTAGTGGCCTAGGTTCCTAACTTCAGCTGTGTAATCTCACATCTTCAAAGCAGTAAACAATTCTCAACTGTAAGTACTACAACCACTTCCACAAGTAATTTTTGAAGATATTAGAATAACCAGCATTGCAAGTATCAGAATCATCTCCCTGTTGTGTAGCCCACCAAATTTTGCACACAAGTTATTAATGGGGGCTGGGGCTTTCAAAATCTTTGTTATTACTTCTCTTGGAAGTTTTTTTTGTGACATTTTTAATACATAATAATCTAGTCTGAAAATTCCCGTTTGACTTTTCAAATGTCCTTTATATTTTTTTAGCAGTTCTTCTGAAAGACTACTATGACAACAGTTCAACAATGAGGTTAGCCAGGTATGGAAAGAAGGTCTTCAAAAGATAAGAGAATCACCTTGCATTTTTCATGGAAGATCTGTGTAATCAGATGAAACAGAAAAGGAAGAAAAAGAAAATTCTTGATCTTAGAACTTGGAATAGAGTAGCAGGGAAATTTTTGTCATTATAATACACATTTTAGAGCAATGGAATCTGCTGCAGCCACATATAAAGCAGACCTGAGAAATAAGAGGCTAAGATTTCAGCATTCTCTCATGCTGTTTTATTGTGTGATATTACCTGTATATAACAGAAAAATTTACTGCTCTTACTAGCCTAGCAGGTAGTATAGGTGTTCTGGTTAGATATGTACCAAAATGTGTATTTTAGCATATCATAGAAGCTATAGCAAATGTCTTTTTAAATAGAGATATTTAGGAAGCACAAATGCATTTGGAATTATATTTTCAATGCCAAAATAGGTGGAAGTCCAAAGAAGCTTATAGAATTTGCAAGTCCTAGAAGATAATGCTCAGCATTGTGGAACTTATAATGGCCTCTTAAATAAAATTCTATTAAACACTCCTGGTCATCTTAGATTGAAGATTTATTTAATAGTATGCCTCTGAAGTCATCTGCATTTTGTGGTGAGCTTTTATCTTTTTTCTAGAGTGCTTCTGCATCTACTCTCAAAGACCTTTATTTACACATTCCCCATGGAGCTGGATCACTGCTGCACGTACTGCCTCCTCACACTGCTTAGTAATGGCAGTTTTTAAAATGTTTGCTTTTGTGTGGGTGGTAGTGAAATCTATAATTGAAGGTTCTTTTTAGCAGATGTTCCCTTACTTTATAGCAAGGATAATAAAAATTTGAGGCTCTCCAATGTCATCTAAATATCCTGGAATTCAATTTAAAGCTTTTTTGTTGGAACTATAATACTTAGTAACTTCAATCAACAAACAATAATAAAAAAATCCTACCAAATGCTAAATTTCCAATACAGCAGCTCCTGCTTTCATGGATTAGGCTATTAGGGTCATCTATTGGCAAATGCATCTAAGCAGGAGATGGTGTCTGCTAGTGAAAAGTTCCAGGTTTTGTTTCTAAAAACAGGGATAAGATTTAGAAAACCTGTATTTTGGTCACTTTGATAGACTTGGTACTGTCCATATTGGAGGTATCATGTCTATGTCTGTTACTGGAAAATAACTAAACTCTTACTATCAAACCCATCCGTTTGAGGTATGTAAGAACTATATGCCAGAACACACAACAAGAGGAAAACTGAGCCACAAACAAGCTCTAGTCACATCATGATACCAGACCAAACAAAGTAATGGAACCAGGATGATCTTGGTGGAGCTTTAGTGAGTTCCTATTTGACATGATATTGTGGAAAAAGTTGTTGAACAGTTCTAGGACAGTATAATAGAAGAACATAGTATAATCCTTTACTCAGCACTGTTGAGGCCACACCTCAAGTCCTGTATCCAGTTTTGAGCCCCTCAATTCAGGAAGGACATTTTGGTGCTTGAGTGAGTCCAGAGAAGTGCAATGGAGTTGGTGAATGGTCTGGAGCACCCCCTGTGAGGAGAAGCTGAGGGTGCTGGAGTTGTTTATCCTGAAGATAATAAGGCTCAGGGGAAACTTGCTCTCTACAACTTCCTGAAAGGAGATTGTGGCCAGGTGGGGTTCAGTGTCTTCTCCCAGGAGACCAGTTGTCGCTGTGGGACACACAGGAACGAGATAGGGAGTGCATCAGAGAGGCTGCGTGATCTCTTATGCAAGAGAGAGACCCCAGTTTATTGTTTTTATTTTTATTATACTTTCTCAGATGTGCCCACCTCAGAGGTGGGACCCTTGGGAACCATTGGTCAGACCCAGAGACTATCACAGAAGTCTCTCCTCTGGGAACAGATGTGGAAAACACACAATAGTTTACATTGCATGTTTTTGTGTGTGAAAGCTATGCCTGGGAATGGAATTCCCAAAATCAAAACATGCAGGCACGAGCATGGCAACAACCAGTGACAGGACAAGAGGGCTCAGTATTAAGCTGTGTCAGGAGGTTTATGTTGGACATCAGGAAGAAATTCTTCACGCAAAGGGTCAGTAGATATTGGGATGGTCTGCCCAGGGAGGTGGAAGTATCACCAGACACAGCCTTCAGTACCATGGCCTAGTTGACCTTGTGGTGTTCAGTCATAGGTTGGACTCAATCCTCTCAGAGATCTTTTCTGGGCTAGATGATTCTGTGTTTCTATGCTACAGGATGCATCAGCCTCAGCTTCAGTCTGTCATCTGTGTTGAAGTATACACAGCTTGAGGCTGCTCAGAGCCACAATTCATACTAGCTTGAACAGGTTTGTTACTGGGAAAAGATAAAGGCAGAAGAGAGAGGAAATAAGACTGCAGTCGCTGAGGAAACTTAGGCTATACTTTGAAAAAGAGTATGCACGTGAAATGTTCAAACTAATCTGTGTCTGTATTGGAATGACTTTTTAATGATACCTCAGCTTGTCATATTTTGTCCACCAGAAAAATTACTCTAGCAAACCTGGAGTAAATCCTTTGTGATAAAATTAGAAGCCAGTCATAAAGTAGAACCATAAAAGTAAGTAGATGAATACTGAGCATTCAATGCAGTTGACATCAGATATATTTTTACTTTTTCTTAGGCATTACTTGATGCAATTTTTGGTTATAAGAGTCAAGGACCAAACCAGTACCATTTTTGAAAGCACTGTCATTCAAAAGGAGAGCCCCGGCCTGGGTTGCTTTTCCTCCAGTTCTACTGGAGATAATTGTGTGTTCCTGAGCATAACATTTTTTTTCCAGAAATATTTACCAGGAATGTTTCTTTCCCTTCCTCTGCTAAATTATTTGACCCATATCTTCCTGAGATTTTGGTTACTTGAAGAATTAAAACAAAATATTTTTTAAACATTTTAGGGAGGGTTTGTCTTTTGACATTCAAAAGTTCTTGGACGTGTTAATTTTTTATGCTAGGTTTGTCTTCCTACTTTCAAGCTCTATTGAATTACCATATATTTTTCTTCCCAGACAGTGTGATTTGCATTTATTATTCTTAAAATAAAATATCATTAAAAATAACCTGCATAATTTTGTGACAGTCCTATAATACCAGATCTCCTGCTGTCCTTTTAATGAAGACTGGGGAGGACCACTGATGAATGATGTGGTATTTGGAGTGGTTCCTTTTAAACTCTTTTCTAAGGTAACTTCCCCAATCACCTCTTCTCTGATTCAAAGGTTCAAGCTGCCACAGCCAAGTGTACGGTGACTGACAGGGAAAATAATTACTGAAAGAAACCAGAGATGCATTGTGGAATATGCAGGAAATTTTCTCCATGGATTCATCTCACAAACCCATAGGAGCTCTTGCTGTGATAGATTCTCCTGCACTTTCACAAGAAATGACTTACATTTAGGCTAAAATGAGCCTGAAACTGCAGCAGGACACAGTAGCATAGAAGCATAACAGATGTGTCTTTGCAGCTCTATCTGTTTACATAGGACTGAGAAATGGTAAATTACTGAGAGGTGCTCAAAATGGTCTGCATCTCATAGCCACAGGGTGTGATTTTAGGTTTTTTTTCTCTTTGAAAGTCTTGAAAGGTCTCTCAAAGCACCCTTGTATAATGCTATAGACCTGAAATGTGAAAATGCCATAATTTTCACATTTGGCTTAAGTGCTGTTACTCACTTTTTACAGGGTATCCCTAACAACTGAATTCAACTGAACTACAAATAATGGAGTTATACACATTCCCTTCTACTCACTTTGCCCAAAGACTGCAAGCAGACAACAATTTCACTTAATATGAGACAGTTGCCCTTTGACAAGCAATTGTGTGTGATAAGCTCTATTGCTGTTGCAGCTTTCACTCATATTTTTTAGTATAATACGTTAACAAGGACCCTATTTTTACATCCTGAACTGCTGTTCATCTAAAAACTACAGAGAAGCAGTTCATCCATTTAAACACAGGTGATTTCAGGTGTAATATCACAGCAGAATTTTTCCATTTTTTTCCTGAAAATTTTAATAGATGAAATTCTGGAGCGATCGAAAACAGCCACAAGACAGTAAAGAAATGACATATGCATTCTAATAAAAAGGTAAGTAGTATCAATACTGAAACTGCTTTTCTACTGTTGCCTATACCTAGCCTCCAGACAATCTTCATTCCTTGTTCCTTTTCTCCCTCATCTCTCTGAATCATTTTATTAACACTTCCTGCAGCAGTTTTACATCTTTGTGTTTTCTCCTCTCCATACAGGAAGAGAGATCTTCTAGAAATAGTTATTTTTGAATATTCAACAAATGCTAAAGCCAGCAGATAAATGGAGAAGATTGACATGAGACCCCATGAAAAGTCCCTGAAAAAAGCCAGGGGAAAAAAAAAACGTTTTGGGGAGCAGTTCTTCATTTGAGATTTTGTATTTTCTTTGCAGAAGTAACATCATACCTTTCTAGCCTCCTCCTTACACATTACCCTTCTCCTTGTGAAGATATTCTCATTTTTTCCCCTTTTATCCTAGTTAATACTTTACTTAATGCTGTTTTTTAAAAGTTATGCTTCTTACTTCTATGTGAAAGCTATTTTTATTTTTTAGAAGGATGTCTAGCTGGGAAGCACTGAAATGTGAATTTTAAGATCTCAAAACTCACATGACATATTAGAGAATACCATATTTATCATATTGCAGACCTTTGAAATCAGAAGACTGCTTCTGATTTACTCAGAAGATTATTTCCTGGGCTTATTATTGCTTCTTTCTCTTTGTTTTATTATTCATTCAGTATTTCTAATCAGTATAAGCATCAGATTTTCTACCCATGTTACCTGGTATTTCTTCCTTTCAGTCTCCCTCTTTATCCTTACCTCTTGTCCTCCATCTGTAATAACATCCCACCTTTCTTCTGGGTTTTTTCTCTCTTTATCTCTTCTAAATATTGTCCCATTTTGGGGGTTGGTTCATGTCTTTCATTGTTTACATTAAGCCTCTCATCTTTTACTTCAAAGCTGTTTTGGCATTCTAGACAGCTCTTTTCTGAGAAGTTTGATTTTTGAAGACGATTCAGCTTGGGTAGTATTTGGAGGTACTAACACTTGAATTCAAGAGAGACTCAAGAGTTGAACTGATGAAGACTAAAGATCTGATGCTCAGCAGGCTATCTTGTTGGATGTCTGCTAGAGTGAGCTTTGGAAGAAGCTCTGCCAGTCATTTGCCTCCAGCAGGACTTTGTGTCACTAAGAAAAACACTTTAAGTCTTCCATTTCAGCCAGTTGTTAATCTACTTTCCTGTACACTTATCTGGCCCACATTTCTCAGTTTGTCTACTTTTTAAAAGTCTAAGTTACTTACTCTGTCATGTGAAATGCCACCATTAAGATTTTGGATTTCAGAGTTCACATCATTTATATGGAACAAATGATATCAGAAACATTAGGAGAGGAGGAGTTTCATCTAAATTTGACCATGTTTCCTCACTTCATACATATTTGTATGTACATGTATGATACATATACATTTTGTCTTAAACCATGATTTATACAGAAGTGGCAACAAAGGTAGGTCTAGGCAAGATGTGGCAGTCTGAGCAATCAGGATGTGATGGAATTTTTTGACCTTCAGAACACAGATGAAAAGAGACGTGAAGTGCCTGTGTGACAAGCGAAAGCAACTGGAAAGCCCATACATAGACTTGAAGCAATGTTTTTCACAACACAAGAAACAGACAGCACATTTAAAAACTTAAAGATATGTATTAAATTAAAAAAAAAAAAAAATCAGCTAAACTATGTCATTAGCTGTAGTGGCATATACATTTCTTAATTTTCAGGTTTGCAGTATCCAAGAACAAAATGTCTGTCATTTAATAGGAACAATCTAATAATTTGGTTCTATGCTGAAATGCAAATATATTTCTGCAGCTGATTTTTGGTTTTAACATCTCACTTACTAGGTTTTGAATAAAGTAGTTGCTATGTGGCCCATGTGATTCTCTGACCCCTTGATTAACTGACTGTGAAAAAGTATTACACTTTAAAAAACTCAGCCACATATGAACTTAAAATTGTCTATTCTCTATTGGTTTACTCTCACACATTATACCTAGCTGCAAGGAGAATAAGTCATGTTACTTCTTCATAAACAAATTTCAGTAGAAGTTTAGATCTTCAGTTATAAATGCTGTCAAATATTTTGAAAGCAAATGGTGAACCTGTCAGTTAAACACACCATGGAATCCTTTGTACTGCCAGAAATGTACTTGACTATATGAATAATAGATGTAACTAAAGTATTTAATATGCAGAAAAAATGTCAAAAATTCAGATTAATACAGCTGGAAGTTTCTATAGAAATTTGCCTTATATAACTAAATAATGACAATATCCAAATTTGGCTCTTCACTGGAAGCACAGGAAAGTTTTAAAATGCTATGTATGTCACAGTAAATGAAGGCACAAAGTATTCATGTGGTAAAGGTCCAGCCTTCTCTGTATGGAATTCTCAGGAATTATTCTATTTTCTCTTTGTGGATGTAGAGGCTTAGCCTGTGCCAGGGATTAGAGTTTCTAAGGAATTAAAACTGATCAAACGTATAATGGGGTCTGATATCAGCTAAATGAAAATAATATACTAGAAGAACTCAGTGATGTGTTTGATTAAATTGGTTGCATTAAGGACACACTTCACATTTGTTTAAACCCTGAGGTAACCCCATTTATTACTCTAGCTGGGAAAACTGTTGTTATTGAGAGAATGTGTTCAGCAGAAACTGTAAAGCAAGCTGAATTTATAAGTTATTAAGTCAGTTAGTGAACCACCTGGCTGGCTGCAGTCAAAGGTGGCTGGGTAGAAAAGAGGAAGAGATTGTCTGAGAGTATGCCAAGAAATAAATGAAATTTGGTAATGACTCAATGAGAACACATTCATATACTCACTGTGGAAGAAAGTAAAACACTGGCAATAAAATCTCAGTCTTCTAAATGGCTACATTTTGGCCAATATGCATTCCCAGAAGAAAAAATAGCTTCACATAGTACATCCCTTAATAAATTCTCCTCCGTGTTGTTACCTTGATTCCAGCAGGATTGTTTCATAAGCACCTGCAAGAAGATGGAAAGAAACAGAAGCCAGACACAAAGCTAGGCTTGGACAGGTGAAGAAGGAGGGCACATCAGTCCAAGAATACAATCCCAAAGATCCTTGCCCAGCTCATGTAAGGTTTTTGAGAACTTTAGTTTGCAGTGACAAATTTTGAGAGGTTTTCAATGATACATTTTTTCATCTATTAGTACCAGTCAGTGGTATACCATATTTTGGGAGCACGGACAAGAACTGTGGCACAATCATGGAACCATTTGCCTGTAGAATTTTTTCTTTGCTTCTTCACTGCAGCCATATTCCCCAGATCACTGTCCCACTTGTGTGTAGATCACACATCAGAAGACTATTCATAGTTTGGTGTGTTCGCACAAGGATCACAAAAGAGGACTGAGGTGCTGCTATCTCTTTTGCTACACTTAAAAAGAAAAGCATGTCTTTTACATACATTTGAAGTTGGTTTTTCAGGTTAGTGTGATTACAGTAACCCTGAGAGCAATAACTTTAGGACTTCACTGAAAAAAAGCAACCCCCAAAAAAAGACAGACAGGAGGACACCACGTTCTGGGAGTGCATCTGGCACAGTGTTGCCAGCTAGGCAAGAGAGGGGATTGTCCTGCTCTGCTCTGCTCTGCACTAGGATGGTGTCTCCTTGAGTGCTGGGGGCAGTTTTGGTTGCTGGTGAATGCTCTGAAGGAGGAGCCTCAGCCTTATGAGGAGTGGCTGAGGTTTTTTTCAGAAGAGGAGACTGAGGGGAGACCTCACTGTGGTCTTCAACACCCTCATGAGGGAAAGTTGAGGGGCAGGTACTGAAGTCTTCACTCTCAGGACCAGTGATAGGACTTGAGGAAGAATGAAGCTGAGTCAGGGGAGGTTTAGGTTGGATATTAGAAAAAGATTTTTCACCCAGAAGGTGGTTTGGCTCAGCAACAGGCTCCCCAGGGAAGTGATCACAGCACCTGAGCAGGGCCAGGAGTTCAACTCAGTGATACTGATGGGTCCCTTCCAGCTCAGCATATTCTATTATTCTATGAAACAAAACCAAAACCAACCAACCAAAACAAACAAACAAAAAAAACCCCCACAACCCCAAACCCCCCCAAAACAAAAAGACCTCAAAACCCTACGTCATCAAGTAATTTTTATTTTAGTCTCCACCTGGCTAACATAAAGTTTTTAAAAAGTTGCATTATGCTTGATACATTAGTGCAGGCTGTACATTTTTCATAGGCGATGCAGTACTGCAATCAACCTATGATAAGAGTCAACCTGAAAGAAATAGTTTTCTAAAGTCTCTTCTCTAGCATGAGAGAGATACTGTTTGAAAGTTCTTGGGTGCTTTCAGGGCAGTAAAGCAATCAAAGCATGGTTATGTGGTAAGGAATATGAGGAAAAATATTTTAAAGGTGCTTCTGTTTGTATTTAGCTCATTGCAAGATAGAAGGTGTGA
Source organism: Phylloscopus collybita (assembly GCA_027886175.1). NCBI lineage: Eukaryota > Metazoa > Chordata > Aves > Passeriformes > Phylloscopidae > Phylloscopus > Phylloscopus collybita. The sequence continues at coordinate 31,684,659 of JAJNNQ010000026.1, read as the reverse complement.
TCTGAGAACAGTTTGGGTGAAATTCTCTGCAGAACTCTGGGTTAGAGCTGGAGTCAGTTCCTTTTTCATCTATGTGGCACAAGGAACACTGCTAAGAAATCCCAGACTTCAATACATTTACCTCTAGAGCACTAAAGTTGGCGAACAAAATTATTTTTTTTAGATATGAGTCAGAGCCTAAGACAGTCTTAAACTTTCTGTGTGGAAATACCATGTTCCCTAGGCAGTGTATTCTTGTTCACTGGCTGTAGGTATAGAAATACAGAACTTTGTGATTTTCAGTAGCTTCACAACCCATGGGTTGGCACTTTGTGAATTCTTTTAAGACATCTGTATTCCTCATGGTAGGGTACAGTATGAAATATGTTCAGCGTGGCTCATAGGAAATGGGCAGTCACTGATCCAGATGTTCATGTGTACTTGGGTTACCTGAGATGCACTGAAGACAGAATAGGACTGTGTGAGGTTTGGTGCAGTACAGAGGCAGCTACAGTTATCAGCAATGCTATGCCTTGTAGAAATACTCTGCTGATCCGCTGACACTGGCAACAATAAAGCTGTGTTAGCACAACTCCTGTGTTAATACACTCAAGTAATAAATCATATGAGAAATAGATTAGGCCAAAAAAAAAAAAAAAAAAAAAAAAAAAAAAAAAAAAAAATCAAACAAGTATCATGGTCTGACACTGGCCAAACGCCAGGCACTCACAACAGCCACTCACTCACCCTCCCCTGCTACAGCTGGGCAGAGGAGAGAAAAAAAACCCCAAAAGGTTCATGAATTGAGATAAGGACTAAGAGAAAGCACTCCAATGGCAAAACAGGCTCAACTTAGAGGTACAGAGTGAATTTATTACTAACAAAGTCAGAGGAGGATAATGAGAAGTAAAATAATCCCTTAAAAACATTTTTTTTTCTCCCTTATCCCTCCCTCTTTCCCACCAACAGCACAGGAAGACAGGCCATGGGGGTTTGGTCAGTTCACTACCCAAGATCTTCCACTGCTCTGGGAGAGGAGTCCTTCCCCTGTGAGGCCGTGGGTCCCTCCCATAAGGTGACAGTTTTCCATGAGCTTCTCTGGCATGGGTCCACTCACATGAGCAGCAGCCAGACCTGACCTGCTGCAATGTGAACTCCCCCCACAGGCAGATATTCCTCCCAAACCTGCTGTGATGTGGGTCACTCTGCCACAGGGTGCAGTCCTGCAAGGACAGGCTGCTCCAGCCTGGCAACAGGGCCCTCTTTCTCCACTGCATCTCCCATGGGATCACAGCCTCCTCCAAACATCCACCTGTTCTGGTGTGGGCACCTCCTTCATGGGCTTTGTGTGGATCTTTACATCCCCCGTGGATCCCCAGGGGCTGCAGGGGCACAGCTGCTGCACCATGGTCTCACCACGGCCTGCAGAAGAATCTCAGCTCCGGTGCCTGGAGCACCTCCTCCCTCTCCTTCTCCACTGACCTTGGTGTCTGCATGTTGTTCCCCTCACATGTTCTCACCTCATTCTCTTCTTTGACTGGGAAAAAAACTGTGTCCTACTTTGTTTGGATTTTCTTCTTAACTATGCTACCATAGGGGTGTTACCAACCCCTCCAATTGTCCCAATTTTGTCCAGCACCATCCTCAGAGCCACCAGCCATTGGCTCTGCTGGACGTGGTGGAAGCTTCCAGCAGCTTCCCACAGGAGCCGCCTCTGCCACCCATCCCCCCAACAAAAACCAGGCCATACAAAATTAACACAACAAGTAAGGAATTTTGTGTCAGTTCCAGGGTCTTAAGATACTAAACCATTACAAATTTATTCTACTGTCCTTTTGCAGTCACTGCAAGAACTTTCCACTTAATTCTGAAATCTTTGCGATCCTTGAGAATTGGAGCCTAATCCAGATCATTTCAACTCAAGCTGAACTAAAGTTTCTGGAACATAACTTGCCTTAGGATCAAAAGTTTGCTGCAAAATGAAAAAGGAAAGATTTTCATGGCAAAGATTTCAGGCAGAATTTCTTTAATAATTATGAACATATGTCTTAAGGGAAGACTGATATATAAATGCTTTGGTTTGGTTTAAGAGCTTGGTAGCTCCAACTTTTTGGCACTGCCTTTTCCAATCTTATTGTCAGAGGTTATGTTTTGCCAGTTTAAATAGTTTGTCTTAAACTGTTTATACCAGTATATTCTTAGTCAGCTATATGTATGTGCAAAAAGCACAGTTGACCCTGGCTATTACTATGCTGTGACTTGTTGTGACAGGTGCCATATGTGGAGTTGAAAAATCTGAATAGAAGAAGAATTTTATTTTAAATATCCATGGTTTCTAAAATCTAGAATATATCTCAAAATAATCCATTAAAATCCATTTAAATTAAAAAGTATTAAATGTAACATTCCAAAGCTATAGGAAGTAGTTATTACATGACTAATATGGTAGTGCAGAAACACATTAATAACCTGAAAACCTTAGTTTGAAATTTTTTTTCTCAGGATTTAGTCAAGAAAGTACAACATGAAAAGGTGAAATATCTAAAACCCTTTTTTTCTGGTCATCACAGAAGTTTCAGAGCTACAACCCTGCTTAAAACACATTGGTCCAGTCTGCAGAAACCACATGTTCCTGGCAGCACACAATGAAAGACAGAGCATATTATAGTTCAACTAAACTACACTGTACCTTTATTAAGGCTGAGACTGATACCAGGCAGAATGTGCAATCCAGTTCCTTGTTCAGTCCAGACGTCAGGAAACCTTCTTTCATTCCTTTCTTGAGAAATTTTTATGCTTTAAGGAAAATATTTTGAGCCACTCATGGTCTACGAGAAATGTCAGACGTATATTCCTCATTTTGCTCCCACCTGTTTGGATACTGGACAGGATCTGACTTCACAATGCATCTACTAAACTCTTTTCCGCTTCACCTAGCAAACCCAAATAATGTATTTTGTGAATAGCTCAACCTGCTCTTGAACTCTTTCTTTTACTAAAATCCCCATGAATACTTTTCTTAGTTTACATAAATCTTCTGCATTTACCACATTTTACTAAGTAGAAAATATGACATATTTTGTGGGTGATTCAAGGAAATAAGCAGAAATTTAACGTGAAAAATAGGAAAAATACATACTGTAAACTCCAATATTATAGGGAGTTACTCCTCAGGAATTTAACTGTTCATTTATACACAAAACACTCATTTACTTAGTCCACCTCTGCTGAATGGCAAACCCATTTGTTTCAATAAAAGCAAAAGAAAAGTCAGTAGAGGGCAACAAATAGAAAAAAATCCAACCAACCAAGCAAACAAAAAACACCAAAGGAAAAAAATAATACCAGAACACATGTAATAACGACTCAGCCAATTCAAACCAATTATATCTGGAAAGAGTTTTTTCAAAGTTCTTTTAAGTTACGTTTTCTATGACAAATTACACATTATAATTTTTGTCTTCTACTATTCAGGCTATTGCTTTTCCAAAAGATTCCCCTCATAAGATACTTAAGAATGGTCAAAGATTTACTTTAGTTTCTGTATGTTTGCAAATAAAATTTACCTCATGCAGAGACTAAGAATTTGGCTGGAAAATTGGAAGCTTCAGACTGCTTGAGTAATAAAAAGAGAATTGTACTATAAATTGTTTCCCAGCTCGTGTTAGTTGCTTGAAACAAAGAGAAGAAAGCAAACATAAAATAATAATTTGTGGAGTGGTGGAGAATTTTTATTTCTCTGTATTCTCTTGAGCTACAGAACAAAAGCTAGTTCATTTTAATCAGAAGACAATTCTGTTCTAATGCCAAAATCTTGATAGGGCCTTCATTACTGTGACTGCTTCACATATGTGGCCTTAATTTGCCTTCTTAATCACACATAAATAAAGGTATGATTCAAAATCCATATTCTTAACAGCTATAAAGTTTGTTACTCACTTTAGATTAACTCAGGGATATGAGGAAAGTGTATGAATTTGACTCACTAGTGCTCCTAATCTTATTTTTTTAAAACAAAGCAGGCAATGATCAGATTCTTGTAAAATTAGTTTTATATACAACAAAGAAAACAGTCATTAAATAAGAAGAATACTAACTAATTTTTTTCCTGTTCATCAGAAAAACATTATAAAAGGTGATATTGAAGAAAGGTGCACAACTTCTGAAACTTTAGATGGTACATAGATTATAGATTTTCATTCAGTAGACTTAGACTTAAAAGTTTTGGGGGTTATTATGTCTGGTGCTTTATTCCATTTGTTTCTACTCATTTGCAGGTTTGATTACTTAACTCTTTCATTTTTATGGTGAATATTTTGTATATGATTAATGTATTTGATTTCAGAGCAAAAGCAATTCCTTATGTTTGCAAACCCAGAAACAGTGTCTAAGAAAAAAACTCACTTCCATAAAAAAGAGGGGTAGAAACAATCATGAGCAATTTGTGAATATTTGTGAATGCTGAACTTATCTGGGGTCTGGGGTTTTTTTGAGGCATTTACTGTGTACTTAAATATATGACTGCAACACATTTTATCAAAGTCAGCTTTGTTTATGTGCAATGCATTGGATAAATCAAGTTTGTATTAGCTGTTAGGTACTGGAAAAAAAAATGCTCCTGGAAATGCAATATTTAACACTAGCTGCCAAACTGCCCAATACCCTGAATTCAGTATTCAGTGTACATTGAGCTCAATTCAACTTGGGCAAGCTGGTGAGCCGGATCCAAGCTTATTTGCAAGCGTATCTATATATATCGTAGGCACCTTCTTTGCAGCCAGTAGCCTGCAGATTCCAGAAATATGGGGAAAAGGTAGCCTTACTAAATGTGCAAAGGCAATCATACCTACTGCCAAAATTCCACTATTACTCCTTTCTCACATAATACATTGTGAAGAGTAGCTGACTCTAGGGTACAAACTGAGAACTGCGAGGCTCATCAAGCCCTCAGAAATAGCCCTGTCCAGCTTCTGCAGTGAGACAGAATTCACTTGCCTGAGAGATCCCCAGAAAAGAGAGTATCATTTCTTTTCAAAATTTCCAGTGAGAAGTTCAGCACCTTTTTCAGTAATACTCTATAGTATAGCACCAAATCATTCAAATACTTCCATTTCTGCCTATATAAAATTTACTTTCTCTTCCCTTCATCTAAAAGAATACATTTAGACTCATTTGTCATGATCCAGAGAAGTCTACTTTTCTTTTTTCTGTCTCTTCATTAGCATTTTTCTGAAAATGTTTTTCTCATTGGTTTAAGAATACTTCAAGGTGCTTGAAGGATATGGATATATCCAGAACTCCTAACTCCTAGAGATGTCTTCTTTAGCCATTTATATATTGATTTATTTCTTTATGGTTTTTTTTAAATCAGTCCAGATTAAACCTTCTCTGTTCTTAGAGAAATTTTAAAGATAAACTTTGATAATACAAAGAGAGCTTTGGTTAGTTTATCAGATGCATTAATCAAGCTCTCTGAACCTGCATGCCTCTGTGTTATCTCAACATTCTTGAGAGTCTTCTTTCTGTACTTGGACCTAAATTTCTACTCAGTTTTTAAATTAACAGTGAACCTGGTCAAACTTTACTTTTCCTAGAAGAATTAAAAAAGAAAAGAATGTTCTCTTTTTCCTTTTTTTGTTTTCCTTTGTTATGCATCCTTCCTTGTGTTCCTTTCTGAGTTCCTGTATATTGTCATAATTCTTAAAGTTTTCCTTATGATTTTTATGTGTCTTTTTAATTTAAACTCACTGTTTTCAATTTTATTCCTGACTACTTGTACTATTTCTTTATATGAACTTTAATTATGTTATGTATATGAGTTATGCTACCAGATTTCCCTTATCTTATATGAGTGATACCTGCACTGCTACTTTCAAAATATTAATTATTTACACATTACTCTAGAGTAGTCAGGCAGATTAGAATTTTCTAACTATCTCTGCTCTTGTAATATGACAACAATTCTCAGTTTGGTTTTTTTTTTAATTTTATTTTTTATGAGCAAATGAACCCCTAAACTATATTTCTAATTAGAGTATAACAACTCAGAAGTGAACGCCTTCTAGGTTCTAAATAAAATTGCTTTAATCCAATAATTTCAATCAAAAGGACAAAATGGTAGTTGCTAACTATAGTTTTAGAACTCTGAGAAAGGAAAAATGCTAGAAAGCTTAAGGGAGAGCTCTGTTCTTTTTACAGGACAACACAATTGCTGAGATAGTAACAATGGTTTATTTTTAAAACTGAGGAGTTTTTATAAAGATCAGGAATGGTTGTAGAAATTGCTAAAATATTCAGAGTTTTCTGCTAGAGCAAAACATTAGTAATAAGGACTTTCAATTTATTTGGAAAACAAAGAATAGAAGACAATTACTAAAACCAGGAAAAGAGCCTCCAAATAAATCTAGAAGGTCACATTTAATAACAGATTATAGTCATATAAAACATCTAGAGAAAAGGGTCAGTGGATATAAGTGTAAAATTAATATATTATCATATATTTTACACAGGTATTAGATTCAGTGTGATGGATTCTAAGATATGGTAAAAACTCAAGAATAAAATTAGAGACCTGAAACTGGCAATTAGGGTCACATTTTACTCTTGGATTTAAATGCATGACTCATAGGTAAAACCAAACTAATTAAAATATCTCTCTTTGTATTTTAATGAAAGGTGTATCTGATATTGCAGCATAGAATAATGGCCCTGTGAAAGAAAAGGAACAGATGACAATTCCTCCTCTCCTCTCCTCTCCTCTCCTCTCCTCTCCTCTCCTCTCCTCTCCTCTCCTCTCCTCTCCTCTCCTCTCCTCTCCTCTCCTCTCCTCTCCTCTCCTCTCCTCTCCTCTCCTCTCCTCTCCTCTCCTCTCCTCTCCTCTCCTCTCCTCTCCTCTCCTCTCCTCTCCTCTCTTCACAGTCATTTCAGCATGAAGGAATTCATGTGCATTCACAGTCATCCCTAAAGTACTGAGATCAGAGGATGTTATTTAGAAGTGAGATTATACTACTGCAGGTTTTAAAGTTTCCAAACAAGAATAGAGTTCAATTCTTAAGTCTTTTTAACTTTAGAGATTTTGTTGATTGGCCTTTTCTTTAAGTAAAAATATAAATTAACAGAGAATAGGTATAGATATTCTTCAGTTAAATTTTGTGGCAGTGCCTTTCCAGCTATTTCACAAATAGTGGAAGGTCTGCAGGTTAATTGCTTTCCACAACATCATCATAACAATAGCTCTGCCCTACAGCTGCCAGCATAACCTCTACATCTGCCCTCCCACTCTTCAGGTACCTCAAGGGAAGTTTTGCTGAACACTTCGGAGGTGAACATTCAAAACTGGGTTTGGAGAATGATGGTGAGTATGAGTATGACTGTAACTTTAGGATTACTTAAAAATATACTTTATTTACAATCTTAGTTAATTTTGTGGCAGCACAGGACAACCTCTATCTCAAACTCCTTAAAGGGGAATAAAGAAAATTCTGGAATAGTGTGGATGATTTGACACGTTGGACAAGTCCATTTATTGTCCTTAAACAGGCTTAGTAGAGACAATGACTGAGCAGTAGAGGGAAACTGAAGAGGCTACAAACATAGCACCAATATTGAACTAATTTGTGAATGGACACAAAAGATGATATCAAGTAATTGTGTTTTGAGCATCCCTTTTAGCTAGGATACTGTAATAAAAGATTACTTGTGTGAAGGGCTATAACACAGATATGGTGGTGGTGTGGTGAGTTTAAATTCAAACAAAATGCTTATTTCCCACTGATAGCAAGCTTAGAAAAATCAATCTGCAATAAGAAAAGCTTTGAAATCTCAATCTTTCTTGTGATCTTTTCTTGTTTCTCAGCTCCATCATAAAAGACAAATTTGTCTGAAGACAAATTGCACCTTCTCATGCAGTTAGATAACACCATTTTCTTCTACTATTGGCCTCAGCATGTCCTAAGCTACAGTTTTGTTTCTGCTGTGTAACTGAATGGCTTCATAAATTGCAATTTAGGTACAATTCTACTGATGATTACAGGTACTACAGGTACCAGAAGATATTGGACTTAACTAAATCCTTTCTGAATGTGTGCTACCAGCAATAAAAACGTAGAGGTGGGGAAGAAAAGTTGTTGGGTTTTTTTTGTTTGTTTGTTTGTGTTTCTTTGTCATCAAAGGGAGTCATAACTTTTAATACCAACCTGAAGAGATGAGTAAGAAGAATAAAAACACCTTCCATATCACAGCTCTTCACATTTATAGATTGGATAATTGGATAAACCCACACACTATATTTTTTTTAGAAACATAGTTATTTTCCATTTAATAATAGATGTATTTTTAATGTATATTTCTCCTTCTTTCTTCAGAAGACACAGAGTGTCTAATTTATTAGGCGGTGGAGCATTTTGTTTCATTTAAAAAACAAAATTAATTCATAATTATTCTGTTGAACTATCTTGTCAAAAACAAATAGTTCTCAGTGTAATACTATAGTTACAACCCAAAATTTCATTGTATATCCTGAGAGATTATTTCCATTGCTTAGCTCTTTTTGTTTCTGGCAAAAAATGTTGCAACACAAATGACAGTCTACTGAAAACAGACTTTAATTCTGAAATTGTAATAGGGGAGGCTTGGACGTTTGTTTCATTGACTTCCCTTCTAACACCTCAGTGTTAGAACAGAAACATTTCTATTTTGATTTTGATAATGAGCACATGTATGCTGATAAGAGCAGCAAGTCACACTTTTATTCTGTCTGCAGAGTGGGAGTTCTAGATATGTGACTGTAATTTTCTGTGTTTTCCTGACTCTAAGCCAAGACAGATATTTGCAGCAATTTCTATAGCCATGCAGCAGAAAAGGATGAAAAGGGGAAAGCCATAGTAGGGAAACAATCCATTTCACCAGCTGGAACTGGGGAGATATAGTGCCTTGGTAATCCAGCTAAACAGTTTCTAGACTGAATCTGGCCATTGTCCAGAAACATACAACTAGATTTATGGAAGTAAAATTCAGTTTGAGACTAACATAGGAGTGGGATTCAGTTGAGGGTCAAGATACATAAATTTGTGCTAGGTGCTTACATTCCATTAGATTCAATAAAGATTGGGGTCATGATTTGGTTGAATATATGGGTGTGCTCAGGGCAATTTCAGATGATATGAGGTATTCAGGATAGCCAGACACAGGTGGCAGAGATGAGGCCCTTTCTGGAGCAGTGGTCAGAGGTCAGATGCCCTAATGTAGGAGTAATGAAGTGGCCTTGAATAGCACCAGATGTTGAGGTTTAGGCAAGAGAATCTTGCCCCCAGCCTGCACAGCAAAGGGAGGCACAGATATCCCTTTCTTTATTGTTTCCTCTCTTGAACTTTCCATTTCTCCCTTTCACCTTCTTCCCTTTCTGTGTCAGAGGGGACGAATGGTTTCAGGTATTGCAGTATGCAGTCGTTGAATCTCACTTGTGTTCTCTAAATGAGTCAAAGGTGAGAAAAATCAAACAGTTATGTTAATCTGTGACCCATGGAGGAATCATGCAATATCCTATCATCCAACCTGTGTCTGCAGTATCTGTTTTTTGCAGGATGACTACCTGAATGATGTAGGTTGATTTTGACTGGCTGCCAATACCCACCCAGCTCCTCTGTAACTCCCCTTTTCAAAAGGATAGGGAGAGAAAACAAGCTAGGAAATCTCCCTTACCATTTACAGTCATGTTCAAAATAGCCTTGACTCAGGAAAAATTAATAAAATGCATTGTCAATTAAAAAAATTAAAGTGGAGTGGAATGGTGAGAAACATAGAAAAAACTCCTCCAAACACATTCTTCCCACCCTCCTTCCCAAGCTTAGCATCATTCCTCCATTTTCAACTCTTCTTCAGGATTCATTACTGCATCATTTTTAGTCCTGTCACAATTAATTACTATAGCTGGCAATTTGAAAGATTCTCAATATGTCATTGAAAGAAGCAAACACTGTAAGCTGTTTAAATGTTCTGGGCTCTTGAGTGCCTGAGAGTGATTGTACAGACAAATATAAATAGTTCTTGAATAGTGAAATTTCAGCAGTCTAGGAAGAGAATAAAAATTTTATTTTCTCTCACATTGTAGTCTGTATTCCAAAGTTATGGCATTCCTTGCAGAATGAAATATATGAAATATATTTCTGTGTCATTAGAGTCTGCATTGATCTGGGATTCTTCTGTGAGTGTTAATAATTCAGCCAAAGTCTTGGCCACTGCAGCTATCCTTTGGGTGTCTGATTTAGCTTGCAGATACACAAAACTGTTTACCAATTGGCAAAAAAAGAACAATATTTTATTTACTTCATATAAAAATTTCCTCACAGAGTGCTTTTGGGCAAAAAGTATAATTTCCTCTCTCCATCTCTTAAAATATTTTTGCTCACTTTTGCTCCTTCTGGATGTTTTTACACTGTGTGTGGAACACATGAAGATAATAATCTTTTCCAGGGGAAGACAAACAGGTTAATGGATCTTTAATTAAACATTATCATCTTAAAAACCTATAAAGGCTTTGTTTCTTTCAAATCTTTTTTGTGCCTGTCTGATGGTGCCTCACAGCCAGAAGATTTCATCTACTCCTCCTCATTATTCCTCTGAGGTCATAATCTTGTTTTTTGATATGGTAATTTGATAATTATTTTCACAGCAACAAATCCTGATGCTAAAGGCACATCATGATTTAGGTTAGAGAAAAAGTATCAGAAACAGTTGAATTTGCAAAAAGTGAAAGAGAGAACTTATTTACATGTGAATACCTCACTACTAAAAATGTATAAACAAAAAGTTTTTACCTTAACATAAAATGGGATGTACTACTCCAAACTACCATTCAACATCAATGAGGTTTCAGGTTAGTGTTGCATTTTTTGTAAGTTAATATTTGTAGAAATTAAAATTCTCTTGAGAATTAATATATTTCTAATAACATTAAAACCTTCCATGAACACTGTTAAAAATAAAAGTACAGTTAAATTTGACAAAAATAACAAGAGTAATTTATACACTTGTGGCCGTAGAAATATTTTATCTTTTACATTTGCACTGTACACACATTTTCAAATATGGGAAACACTTTGGTATGTATGCCTATGGAACTCTCTAAGATCATACCATACCACATATTTATAGCACATTTTCACTACAGCAGCTACAGATTTCAGGTGGCTTTTCCAGCTGTAACACTTGAGAACATAGAACTCTTTCCTTGTAAGTGGTTCTGAAATACTACAGAATTAGGTGTTTTCACAGCATCTGCAACAAGAAAAATATACTCATTTTAAACACTAGAAAATACAGTAATGGTTGTGTTTGTCTTGGATACCAAATAATATCAGAATTTAAAGGAATGAAAGAACTGGTTAGATGGTTGCAGCTACTGTTTTAAAGGAGTAGCAACCAATTTCTTATTATAATCTGACACAAAAGCTCTGCTTAATCAATGACCAATTCAAGCACAGTTGCTTATCAAACTGGAATAATAAATGATATGGTGGTTTTATATTCAGTGCCCAAGAAGTTATTCAGGAGGCAATTCTTTGCTTATCAAAATACACACCACATTATACAAAATATTGATTGACTCTCTGAACTAAATTAAGGAATGGCTGAATCAATCAGGATGATATACAAGTTTCTGCCTTTCTAGTAAAGAAGGCATGCTTAGCATCAACATACAAACAAACTTCTGCCATCTAATAGTGTGGGGTGAGACTGTGTCACACGGGAGAACATCTGGGGTAGTATATTTGCTATTTTCATAGTCATCAGAGCCTTTTTGTGTCACTTGCAATGATCAACACCTACTGAGGGGCCCCCCTCCTAAGGGACATCTCAGGACATCTCTTCAATTCTCCTTCCCTCATTCAGGATTTCCAAAGTGGATGCTACTGTGCCAAGAAGGACTGCATCACTGTCAAGATGCAGCATATAATCTCTGCCTTTGAATTACTCTGTCACTCTGCAGGTGAGTACAGAGGATATTCCAGGGAAAGAGTGTACCCAGGCAGGAGCCCATCTTGCAAGTTACCACCACTCCCTGATCTGAGCTGGCAAAGCCAGGAATGCCAGCTCAGTGAGAGAGTGTCAGGATATGTCTGTATTGGTGTAGTAAGTTCCACATTTAATGAAAATCCTTGAATTTTGTGAACTATTGAGTAAGGGGGAAATGTAACAATAATGAATTGCAAGCACTTATTCAACTGACAATGGCAGCTTAGTTTCAATTATTTATAGCACTTCATAATGTGCTAATAAATGTTCTTTAGTAGCATGTCTTGAAAATGTAATGAAGTCTTAGTAAAATAAAGCCTCATTAAAGCATTCAGCTATTAATTCTGTGTTGACAAAAGGAAAACATGATCTGTTTTTATGAGCAATGTGTTTCTCATATCTCTTCTATGGTATTTGTTTGTTTCAATTCAACATTGTTTCTGACTTTTCTGAATTTTAAGTGTTGTATGTTTCCCTTACTCCAAAGGAAATTTACATCTTCTTTTTTGCTGTGCCTATCAAAATCTCTTGATCTGAAGATGAAAAAGACGAATTTATAATACCTTGAAATTAACTTCTTCTGTCCCTTCTTTTTGCCTGCTGTGTTTGCCAGTTTCACTGCACTTTTCTTGAACTTATACAGTGAAAGAAAAAATTAGCATAGACACAAATAGTTACACATAGGAGTGTGAAGTTAGAATTAACTTTGCACGGGTGCCACAAATCTAATTTCATATTTGATTTAAAATTTCTAATGTCAAATGCATTTCAAATGCATTGTGCCAGCAATCCTTCCATTTGAATGTTCAAATCAGGATTTATGCCGGGCTGCCCTGCCTCAGGGCACTGTCTTAATTTTCTAACTATTTGCTGGGTGCCTGGATATAATCTTGGAAGAATTGTATAATCAATTCTTAAGAAAAAGAAGCTCTTCAGGGTGCCACCTTAAAAAACTTGCAAATGTGGAGCAGCTAAATTCAGAAAACAGTGGAGATTAAACAGGGAGTGTTTTGCTACCCTTTAGCATACCTTAGATTCCTTTTCCCATCAAGATCCATCACCTGAGGCTAATTATCTATACCTATTTTTTGGAGGACAAGGTCAGACATAATTTAATTCTTCAGGGAAAACAAACAACTGAGGTAAGAGGTAAGACAATGCCTAGACTTTCATGATGCTGAAGGTCTGTTCACAGTGAACTGTGGTAATATTTTATGAGCTGGCTATACTAGTCATCAGTTTGTAGGAAATACTGACATTATGAAGTCCTGCATGAAAAACACTGAGCACCTTCCCCCATGTAAGAACATTTTGTCAACCACTTTTTCTCTCATATGTGCATAAAAGTATTCCCTATCAGTACCAACTGAATGGTTATGCTGTTAGTAGGACAACAAAAACTAAAAAATCACATTCTATTGAGAATGCCTGTTTTACAACCAATACAAAAGGCTGCATGGAAAGATAAACAGACTAGATAGACTCCTCAGGGAGTGTAGGGTCATCCTCTTCCTTTGAGCTGTGCAAATGCACTTCAGCCAAATCTCATACCCATTGCCTTTTCTATCTGATAATTGTGCAGATTTCTTATGACTCTACCTTTAATTAAGAATAAAAACAATAAGGCTCTTCTGCCTCTTTTGTCTGAGTACTACAGTCTAGTCTCAAATTTTAGATTAGGAAAATGAGGTGTAGTTTAGAGCATTGGTACAACACAGAAACATTAAAAAAGTCTTTTTGTATAGGTAAAGATTTTTTTTTTGTGTAAAAGCTACTTTGTGTGCACTGTTAATAATAATGTTTTTCATATCTTCCCAACAAAAAATGAAGTTTTTGCCTGCTTGAGAAACTGTAATGTAACTATAGATTCTATGTGCTTCAAAATAATGTATAATAAGTCAATGTAATATCCTTAAATTATTTAGTAAATGCACAAAGATAGATCAGACATTTGATGATACTGAAAACTCAGCAGTGGGTAAAATTGATTGAATGCACTTTGAGCATGAATAAAAGAGTTTATGATTTATTGACACTTTGTAGATTAATCTGAGGCCTCATTAAGCAATGAAGCAGAATAGTAAGCCTAATTTGAAGGAATGTTAAAAATGATCCTACAGCAAGGAAAGAGAATTAGATCCCACTTTTTGACATGAGCTATCTTTGGCAACTTTCAGTGTTCTTGAAAGATAACACCTGTAAAGAATGGGGGAAAACCCAGAGTTCATTGTGTCAGATTTTCTAACAATTCTACTATTTCCAACTACAAAGAAAGCATTGGAAAAAGAGCAAAAAAAAATAAAGACAAATAAGTTATGATTTGGAATTATATGCTATTAATATTTTTTTAAAATAATTAAAAATTCATCCAATTATGGTCAAATTTGCTATCTCAGATTTACCAGTCCAGTTTTCTTTGCTATGTGATTGTTTTGCATTTTTTTAGATAATTTGCTATCTAGATTTTGTACCTTGAGGATTTTTTTCTTTCACATTAAATCACAGGTCTATTTTGCTTTCAGTGGACAGTAAAGAGAATGAAGATTATTTTTCTGCTGTATTCACAAAAGTTGCTTTAGAGGACACAGAAAGATCTTTTGTCACTTTCCAATGAATTTTAGATTTCAGCTTGTTTACTCAGTTTGTATTCGTCCAGTAGAAAAATATGTAAGACAAATCTCTTGTAACTAGTAATTTGGATATCAGGATCCTAAGGGCAGTCAAGCAATAATAGTTTTTTAAAAATATTAAATAAGTTGTTAAAATGATAAATAAGTTGTTAAAAATTATAAATAAACATTTTATTTTCTCATAATATTGCAGGGACAAGTGCTGAAGCATTTTTACTTTGCTGATAGTTAAAAAAAATCCTCACTATGTATGCATATATATTTATGATATACAAGAACATAATATACAAAATAATACCTGAGAATTACACCTATAAAATACAGAATGGGAGTTTTCTACCTGGGCTGATATATTCAGAATGCATGAAGGGACAGAACATGACTCCCAAAACTCCAGACAAGAAAACAGTAACTCCTCATATTTCCTTATTTTATTGTACATAGAATATTAAAGAAGCTTACAGGATCCCTCACCCTGGAAAGAAATATTGTAACAAACCTTAGATGATATTTCCTTCTACTAGGTCATCTTGACAAATAACAATTTTCCTTGAGAATTTGGTGCTCTTCATTTGCATTAACAAGTGATATGAAGCAAAGTAATCTTTCTGTTTCTCTCACTGGAAATGCTGAGCTCGAATTTTGATTGGGAAAAGAAGACTATCACCAGCTACTTCAAGATAATTCAACAAAATTATATAACATACAGTTCTATGTGTGAATGTTGTCTGTGAAAGAAGAATACAATATGTTTGCAAAGACAGCAGTAAAATTTGACAGGTTATGAGGGTAACATTTAAACACAAGAAATTCAGAACTTCTGAAAAAATTTTATTTTACTTAGAAAAGCTAGGAGGGATTCAAGCAAGAGGAAGAAAAAAGCAGAGATCTTGAAAGATATCCCTTTAAAAAATCGGAAAATCAATTAAACACAAAGAGACTAATCCAAGTGAGAGACTGTTACAAATGAATTATTCGCTACTTTACTTGAAAAGACAAGAGAGGAGAAGAGCAAAGACAAAGAAAATAAATATGGAAAAGATGAGTAAGCAGAGCTGTGGAGTGAAGAGTGAATCAGAGCAAGTTAGTGGTAACAGCTATATTCAGGTATTGGATAAAGTGCCCTGCTTCTACTGGATTGCATATCACTGCAGTCCTCAAATTCTAAACCTGGCCTCTGGAAAAAGGCACTTCATTTGGTTTGTAAATCAAATATTTATTGCTTATTCCTATGTAGATGTCTTGGGTTTAGGGAATGGATGATAAAGAAGGGCTTCACAGTTTTTCTTTTTTTTTCTCATTTCCTTAACATAACTACCATTAAGGATAGTGTGATGGTAAAATTATTAATGTACAAGACATGGGAGAAATGTTTAAGTTTATCCTAACTAAAAAAAATCATTCTTTTTGACTAAAAACTTTCAGTGACCATTTCTAAGCTAAGGTGACAATGGGTGTGACACCCCTACAGGCTCCACCAAGAACCATCTCTCCATATTGTCATATTATTTACTGTTTTATTCCTTCTTAGAATAGAGGTAGTAAATAAGTCACTGAAGAAGTCTGTCTCAGGCATGGATATGACTTTTTTAGTTGTAATGACTTTTTTTTTCACTTTTTTCTTTTTTTTTTTTTTTCTGAAACACTTCATAGTCTGGGTCTCTGCAATCACTTGGAAGAGAACAAGAAAGCAGAGGGGAAAATGTAGCCAGAGTATTCTCTCACTATGATCATAGATAATAAAGTTTCTGTCTGACCTGTTCTGGATTCAGTAAGGAAGGATGCCCCTCAGGGAGTTAAGCTGAGGTCAGTACTGTTTACTGTCTCCATCAAAGACACAGCCAGTGAGATCGAGTGCACCCTCAACAATTTTGTAGATGACACCAAGCTGAGTGGTATGGTTGACACATCTGAAGAACAGGATGCCATTCACAGGGACCTGGACAAGTTCAAGTGGGCCCATGACAACCTCAGGTGGTTCAATAATGCCAAGGGCAAGATGCATCACCTGTGTTGGGGCAATCAGTATCAATATAGACTGAGGAACAAGGGACTTAAAGCAATTCTGCGGAGGAGGACTTTGGGGTGGGAGTGCTGGTGGAAGAAAAGCTGGACATGAGCTGGGTATGTGCACTGGCAACCCAAAAAGTCAACCATATCCTGGGCTCCATAACAAGCAGTATGGCCAGCAGGTCCAGGGAGGAGATTTTTTTCCCTCTACTCCACTCTCATAAGGTCCCACACAGAGTACTGTGACCAGCTCTGAGGTTCCCAGCAGAAGAACAACATGGACCTGGTAAGAACAGTCTCACCTGTGAAGAACACTGAGAGAGCTGGGGTGGTATAACATGTGGAAGAGAAATCTCTATGGAGACCTTCTATGGCCCTTTATATACTTAAAGCAGGCTTATGAGAAAGATGGAAATAGACTTTTTACTATGGCCTGTAGTGATAGGACAAAGGTTAATGGTTTTAAACTAGAAGGGGGTAGACTTAGACAAGATAAAAGCAAGATAGATTTTTCAAGTAGAGTGGTGAACACTGTGGCCCAGATAGCTGGTAGATACCCCATCCCTGGAAACAGTACAGGTCAATCTGGACAGAGCTCTAAACTACTTGATCCAGTTGAAGGTGCCCCTGCTTATTGCAGAAGGGTTGGAAAGATCCTTTCCAACTCAAACTATTCTATATTTTTATGGAAATGTACTTGTGCTATAATGCCCCAGAGTCTCCATATCCTCCAACAACAGGAGTCACCTCATTCGACTTCAGTGTTTGTATTCAAAAGCTGTTATTGGCAAATCTCAAAGAAAAAATGGGCAATGTTCCTACCATTTGCCTGAGGTTATGTTAGTATATCTATATGTAATTAATATGATACCATAAATTAGGAGGAATAGGCATCTTAAAAGATCCTAAAATGAAAATAAATAGTTTGATATTAAACTAAATCATTTGAACTTTATATTTCTATGGGACTAAAATGACAACATGGCATCATTGAATTGTCAGCACAAGAAAGAGATTTCCACTGAATTATTATTTTTTAGGCAATCCTGAACACATTGTCTTGCAATCAGCATCTTTAAGTCTATATTAACCCTAGTCAGATGGCTTCTGCCACAAACAAAGGCAGTATCAGCACTTAAAGTGACAGACTTTGTATCATTGTGATATAAAGATAATTCAGACTTCTAGATCATGATAATATTGAAAGGAATTTCAATTGTCATGAAACATAATGAAATGAAGTAATAATGAAAATAATTCAGAAGAATATTCTATACAACACAAATTCCTCTAGAGTCAGATTTCAGTGTGCTATCAGTGTCCTTTTAAATACCTGATCCTTTGGGGGGTAGAATTAATTAAATCTCTGATCCCTGAGGTGACCTCAGGAAAAACAGATGATTCATTCACTTTTACCATAAAAACCTAATATAAGCTAGAGAATTTTATAATCCAGTGAAGAAAATCCATATGTACATATTTTAGTGATTCAACAAAAACCAATGCACTATTCATGACTACCTTGGATTGGTAGCCAAACCCTAGACTAGCTATTTAAAGCTTTGAACACCTTTTTAACAGAAATTATTGGAAACATCTAAATGAAACAAGTTTTATGAGAAAATGCTGGGATGAAGAAATTTAATACTTACACATATGAATACTGAGCCAAGAAGATCAGAAATATACCAATTTTAAGCATATATTCAGTATAAAACTTCATTACACACCAGCACTGCATCAAAGCAGCAGAAAAGGTGAACAGAGATTACTGAGTGAAATCTACTCTTTTGTGATTCTTTCCAAGTTTATTGGTTAGCTCTTTTAAGGGTACATATAGAGACCTATTAATACATTGTTTCCTTCCTGATTTGCACCATTAGCCAGAGGATACCTCATCAATAAACCAGGTAATTGTTTTGCATTAATTGTGAAGATCAGTTGTTAGCTTTAATTTCAGTAATGTTCTCAAGTATCATGTATGTAGATGCAAACTACAAACATATAACAATCTTATTTCAAACTTCTTTATTCTTTATTTTTCTCTCATGGTTACACTGAAGACTTTTACTAACATCATAATTATATAATATGCATCATGTTGGGGAAATATTTTCTCCTTGTTTTAATGTTTTACTTGCAGGATTTAACAAGTTTATAGATACCAGCCCCCAGTGTTATGATACAGTTTTAATTTAGAGGCAAATGACTATTATTGCCCTGTAATTCTTTCTTGCAGATTTATGGAATCATAAACCTGATGGTGCTTTAGGGATGTTTTTAAAGGGAAGCAGCAGGAACAATAAGGGAAATGTTGTAAAGAAAACTATTGCTGGATACTGTAGAAGCTTTTTCTGTTTTGAGGGAAGAATCAGAATGCCTCTGCAAGGGAATGATAATCCTGGGATATAGGATATTTTGGGCAATATTATTATAAGCATTGCCAATATTTCCTGCTAACTTACCCCTTATATGGCATACACACCTCCTGACATTCCATGCCTCCCTTTTCTGTTAACAAAGTTTTGTGCCAAGATTTTTCTGTTGTGCCATGACTTTATAACACATTGGAAAGCATCTTTAGGTTCACCATGTGTCTCATAAATTTGTCTTGCAATAAAATGCACAAGAATGTGACTAAGATGTTTATTTTTATTTACAGGATTGGTCTGTCTTAGTAGGTTTTGTACACTTATTATACCTGATAATTTAGTGTTCTTTCTGGAGTCAGTTGTCTATTTAGGCATTATATTGCCCATGTATGTACATTTGTGTTTAAACAGAACTCTAGGAAGTTTATATCTTGTTTCCCCCCCTTCAAAGTCAGCAGGATAGAAAAAGATTAGAAATGCAACATAAAATTGGACCTATGGCAATAAAAGTTTCGGTTTGATTTTGAGAGTGGTTATATTTACATCAGTAGTAAAAATATTATAAATTTGTTTCCACATTTATAGTATTGTTCTATGATCATCTGTATTCTTATCTGACTATGTAGAATGTATAGAAAGGACATCAGTTATTAACTTTAAAAAAGAAAATATTTCCAGGCAGACTTTCTGAATTTAGAAACAAGACAAAAGATTATGACTCAAAGAAAACAATCAAATGCCCTTTTTTTTTTTTTTTTTTTTTTTTTTTTTGCCACAAGCATCATATTTACTCAAAGGATTATAACGATAAAAGCAAATATCTCTTACAGGAAGCTAGGACAAAAGCTGTCAGAGAACTGGGTAGTAAATAGCCCTGAAATTATTTTCTCTTCTTCATTTCAAAAGCTTAAGGCAAAGAATGTTTGACCTTTTACAAATGGAATGGTTTCCTGCAGGTCATGGTTCTATATTGAGTGCTGCTGGTCATGTGCAACTTGATGCAATCATTATGTATGGTGAAACTTATGGCTGCTGGCACAGAGTCTCGCATAAGGAGGTTTCCTAAATCAGTGACATTTGCTTGTTTCAATCCCCCAGAAGTTGGAATATGTCTTCCTCCATTCAGCTGTATTGCCAGAGTTTTTTGACAGGCGTTGCAAATTAAATAGCATGATTGTTCTGCACAACCCAGAAAGTGTAAAGGGGCCAAGGAGAGAAATGTGAAATACAAGCAAAAAAGCTGCTCTTAAACCTGTGGTCTATACTCCATTAGTTTTCACCTTGACATATTAATGAAATATGAATGATATTTCTATTCAACTTTATATTACAACTTATGAATATTTTAATGAATGTGATATAACCCGTAGATTAAATTTTGCTCCCATTGAGAGCAATGGAAATTTTTACTATTACTGTCAACAGACTAAGACTTGACTCCACTTTACGGTTAATTTATCTCCTATCTTTTGTTAAAAATTCTTGTTTGGATACTGTTTTTTTTCCACATAGCTGGTGTGTAGATAACTAAATCATTAATGCCAGTTTGGTTTTTTTTTTTTCATTTTCTCATGCTTCCTTAAATTTCATTTTTGCTGTGACCACTACAGAAGTCAAACAACCAGGTTGTGCAACAGTGGAGAGTATTTGAGCGTGCAAATATCTGTACCCCTACCACTACTGGGAATTATAGACTTATGAAGTGTCTAATAAATTCTGTCAGGCAGCACTTCTTTCAACTTTTTCTCTGTTTTAACTGTGCTTTTGTTACTATTACTCTAGACTTGCAGTGGAAACTCACAGGAGTGAGATACCGTGTGTTACATGATCCTAACCCTTGAACTGCAGCACAAGTGCTATCATAATAAGCTCCATAGTGGTAAAAAATAACACTTTAGTAAAAGGCACATGGTAAGCCCAGGAATATTTCAACATACTACAAAAGATGCAAAAGATGATTAATTCAGTCCATAGAAATGTGCTCTTAGAAATATATAAGAACAGATGAATTTCAATTTTCTGTCATAATAGTTTAATTATTAATTAATTATTTTGAGAAGTGTTTGTAAACCACAATGAGAGTTTCTCTGGTCTCTTGCTGATGATTCAGGATTTACAAACAATGTGTTTAAGTCCTCTGAAAGACGCTATCAGACAGTTTTGCTTAAAGCACTAATTTCACCACTAAAGACAAAACTCTTTACGCCCTTCACTGAAAAAAATGCAGTTGGAAGAGATTTTCTGTTTATGTAACCACTAATTAAGTAGCAACATAGTGGTTAGAGCACTTAAAACAAGAAAGAAAAATTTGGCTGTCTACAATCAGTACCAAAAGTAAAATAAAAAAGGCACTGTTCAGTTGGTTTGCCTACTGTGTTGTGGCAGTTTATAAATGCAAGTTTGCAAGCAGATTTCCTGCTGGAGTAAACAAAATAGTTCCTTCTAATCAGAAATTT
Source organism: Phylloscopus collybita (assembly GCA_027886175.1). Taxonomy (NCBI): domain Eukaryota; kingdom Metazoa; phylum Chordata; class Aves; order Passeriformes; family Phylloscopidae; genus Phylloscopus; species Phylloscopus collybita. The sequence goes on along the minus strand of JAJNNQ010000026.1, from coordinate 31,663,200 downwards.
CATTATGGCTGAGAGAATGGTTTGAATTTTGGTCCATTCTCTATTTGTTGACAGCATAGCCCTTGACAGCAAAACTCCTATAAATCCCAAATCTATTATGCAAATTGGCTCCCTGATGTCCATTGAAAGTCAGGAAATAACATGCGTAAGTGTCTCAAGCCCTGACTGTCATCATGTCAGAACGATGCACAGAGGTATGTAGAGACCATCAGTCATACATATATACAACAAAAAAGAAGCAATACTGGTTTCAGAATGATGTTGCTCCATCTGTGGGTACAGTTCACCTCATGCCTTCACATTCTTGGAAACAGCAGTGGCACGTCTGCCTTTCCCATCAACACAGCCATGAGATCCACGTGCATGTCAATGTAAGGCAATCCCAGATTCATTTAGTGCCATGCCCATGGGGAATCTAAATGTGATGACTGGTCACACAAAGTCTGTGGCTGCCACTGAGGATGGCTGAAGATATATAAAAAGGCTTTGTCCTTTGCAGCCAAGAAAATCACTGTAACTGAATCCATGACACACACCAGCCCTGGAATGGCTGGTTGGTATGAGCAACCTATGTTGAAAACCTTAAGAAAGTAATGAACAACTTCTTGGCAATTTTGGGTGCTCTGGTCAACACTTTGCATATCCAGGAGATTTGAACCTGCTTCAGGATGGCTAACTTTGTATGGCTCAACTCAAAAAATGAGGATAACACTCTAATGGGCCTCAGGTACTGTCATAGATTCCCAGTCACATTCATGAGAAGAGCAGCAGAAGTGGAGCAGGAGCAGAAGCACTGGAATTGGCAGTATAAATAACAGGCTGTACATTTTTACAAAGGTTAAGCAGAATTTTCCAACATGTACTGGGTATGTTAACAGTGCTAACAGGTTCACATGCTATCCATCAGGCAGACTGACATGTAGCCCTTTCTTTAGGTCATTTATGTTGAAATGTCCTTTAATGTTTACAGAGGAACTCTGAAACAAAGATATTTATTGACAATCACATAGTAGATAATGAAGACTAATCCTTACTAAAACACGCAATAAACTAATCAAGCAACTGAAAGTCAGATGGAGAAATGTTGATCTCCCTTGTATCTTGCTGACCTCTGTGGTTTTTCAGATTAGTTTTTTATATGGTGTCTTGTAAGTATTTTTCTTTCTGCATCTTGTTCTATCATCACCTCAACAATTATATGTTATTTCCTGCTTTTCTTTTCTTACATGGTTTTATCATGCCAACTTCTCAGCCAAACATCCTGATCTGAATTAAATCTTAAATCAGGAACAGCAGAAACTAATGGCTGAGGGTCACCTGGTGAACATGATGTATGCTAGAAAAGCCCCTGACTACACATATACAAAGTTCACTGGAAAACTGTTCCACCTGCCATGAAGTATGGATGAGACTGGTATGATCTGGTAAATGCTTGTCTTTGGCAGTTTGCACCTACTTCAGTTTTCACCCAGGAATCAAGACAATACAGATGAAAATTGTTTATTCAAGATCTGCCTTAAGGAGCCTCAATGCCACTCATTTTTCCCTCACATTGGGAGATACTCTAAAAGCATTGCACACTTAACACACTCTGTTTTTCACAGCACTGAAGTAGCTTCATCTCTATGAGGAACTGTTCACGAAGTCTGGCATTTATCTTTTAAATGCTGCTGTGCTTGGTGTGATAATAGATGTTAATATGCTGAGGAAACGTCCCTGCCCATCTGTCCAGGAGCCACTCTGTCAGTCACACTCGCACACCTGAGCTGGGACCAAGCTGCCTTTGCAGCTACAGCCCCACACTCACACAGTCACACCAGGCTTCTGAGCTGGCTCAAACACAGGTTTCCCACAGCAGAGTCTCAGATAAAACAGTCCTTAAAATAATTTAATCTTGGTGCAATAACTAAATAACACAAAAGCAGCTCAAGCTGGCGCCTCCAAAGAGGGACCTCAAAAAAAGGAGACTTTGGACATTTATCCCCTCACAGTCCTCACAGACACAGGGAAGTCCTTGGCTCCTGCTGTGTCTCTGAGTGTCCGGTCCCTGGCCAGGCCACAGGTCCCCAGGCCCTTTGCTGGGCCAAGGGTCAGCGATTCCTGGCCTTTTGCTTTGGGCTCCCAGAGCTCAGCCTGGGGCTCCCACTGCAGCTGCTCACCGAGATACCAGCACTGAATGGATTCCTCAACATATATAAATGTGTAAAAATCCTCTCATTGTGTGTCTCATCGATGAACACAGACGTTCTATCATAAAAATTATAAAAGCAACCACAGCTGGTAAGTCAGGTTAAGACCAAACCTGATTTTTGTTCAGGTTTTGGGGTTTTTTTATAATTTCTTCTGAGGAAGATGTTAGTTTGAACATTTTACTTAACTATGAGGTAAGTTGACTATTTGGTTAAATTAGGTACTTGAAGCCAGTCTATAACAGAATATTTTATATGTGTTAGAGATTTATTTTCAATATTAAAATATTTGTTTGGGATCTTATTTTTATTTATTTTCTTTCAAAATAATGCCTACTGATTCAAATAAGCTCTCTCTATTCCTACAAAACTTCTCTTAGTATATATTGGTACTGCTATGGTCGAAATTCAAATTGATAAAAGCTTGCTGAGAAATGGATGCGAATAATAATGTGAATTATCTTTTATACCAAAACTTAAAGAAAAGACTGAAACACTTGGCATCCTCTGTGGCTGCATTTCCTCTAGGTATCTCAAATCTGAAAAATAAAAGAGGTAAAAGTAATTATAATTTACATAAAATGCTTACAGAAACCTTAGCCTGTCAGTGGCTTGGAGAAAACTTTGTGAGTTTTAACCCCTACAAAAAAAATAATTTAAAAATTTATCAGTTACCACTTCAAACATCATAATTTCTTTCTGCTAAGAAATTACAGAGACCTTGCCTTGAAAAATAAAAATAACATTAATAATTAATTCAATATTTAAAAAATGCTTTTTCGTACTATTTTAGATTAACCTTTAGAGAAAATTTAATATTGTTTAAAAATGTGACTTCTGAAGAAATACCATCAACTTAAGAATCAAATTTTAAAGGTTCTAACTTTTTGTGCCACATCTGCTGCCATCAGAAGCATCAATATTGCTATATATATTTTCTGGCACATCATTAAAATCCATCACTATATCACTATAGAGGTATAATTCAGTTTATTCTAACTGTAAAATGAAAATAAATCCTTCTCAGAGGAATCTTAATGTAGGTTTTTACAAAAAATGCAGATGACATTTTTCTTTATGTCAAGGTAATTGTCGAGATAATTTTTCAAGTTCCTATGTACAAACTTCCTCCTCTCTGTAGCATTTGAAAACTCCAACTAAACACCCCTGAAGAGAGTCAGTAAGATTAGGCAAAAATGATTGGAATAGCCACTAAGTACTTTTCCTGAAAGAATTCTGTAGTCACTCTGTTATTTTCTTTGATATGCACTTTGATTTTCATTCCCAAAAGCCATAAAGAAAAAAAGAAAAAGAAAAAAAAAAAAAAAGAGTTTTTCTTGTAGCAACTTATTGGCCTAGGAATTGAGTTTGCAAATTATATGTAAACATTAGGAAATACTTGTTAGCTGCATTGGAGCTTTTTCTGAGATAAGCATTAAGTTATACTGTATTTGATATTACTCAGGAGGGTGCAGACAATCTGCATAGATTTGCTACTGCCTCTCAAAACAACATGAAGAAACAAATTCAACTGTAAATTCAAAAAAGGCAATCAGCTCCCTAGGTGAACTTCTGACTTAAATTTACTTATAATTTGGCTTTTCCTCCCTCCTTTTGGAATACTTTCAATAAGATATGAAGGGAAAATAAGTATTTCATCATTCAAATAGATTCCACACTGTTAGATTTCAACTTTTCTCTGTAGCTTTTAGAATCCTTACTAGGAATGGTGACCTGTTGTGCTCAAGTCACATGAGATCTGTGAAAGTTTTTGGTATGCATTAGGCAGCATTAAGTGGCAGAAAGTGTGCCTCTGCTATCTGTGGACTATGCAGCCCTGTTCCACAATGGAGTGGACTGTGGATGGCAGCTGTCTTTGATGTGTGAAGCTTCTCCTGGGCTTTCTACCCCACCTTTCATCTTAGACATGGAACATTGTCCTGGGGAGTTTGACAGCATAGATATTCATGTACTGGTATAATAATTCTCACTGTACTACTGTGAAGGTGAATATCTGGCATATGAAGGTTCTTTCATTGCTGGTCTTCCATTCATTAAATTGCTAAAAATCCTTATAGTAACCCACTTAACATCCTGCTCCCCTGCTTTGCATTTACTGTATTTAATCTGTTCATTTAAAGTGGTAGGGTACATAGTTGCTGGGGTTTTTTCCCTTTCTCCAGTCAGACAATAGATTCTGGTGACTTTGGTTCTGTTGAACTATTGTTTCTATAAAGCCTAAATTAGACAAGCAAACAGGTAAGGAGGAAAGCTATGGTGGGAAAACAGTGGGAAATATTTTCAAAGACAACATGTAAGGCTACATGCATTGCTTATTCTTTAATTAAAAGGGCATCTTGAGGCAACCATTTGGTACCTTGGCTCTAATACAGCTACCTTGACTCCTCTGACTCCCTGTATGTCTCCTTAGAACACCAGGGCCTCCATTTTACTCCATCTGTGCAATGGTTCTTCACAGCACAGCCTCCTTTTTCCTTCTGACCTGCTGCTCTGCCTCCAAGGACCTGTCTGTTCCCTTGTGATACTCTGTTGTTGGCTATGGAATCCAAGCAGCAGCATAAGGTTATGAGGTAGCAATCCTAAGTCTAGGACATGGAATTGTACAGGAGAGAAGATGGGATCCTGGTGGTCTACTTGGCCATTAAAGCTTGTGATTAAGTTATATAGGAGATAGGTACATTCATAGAGCTTAATTTTTAGAATTTACCACTCCTATATTTAAATTAAAAGAAAATTAAACGTGAGAATAGGGTAAAAATCTCCTCTCACATAGATGTGAGGATTGCTGCAGAAATCCAAACTGATTGCTGGTGTTATATGATTATGTTACTGTAGAGAACTTTCTCACCTGGTATTTTCTTATGCAAAACTGCATACAGGGTTTGGAGAAGTTTCATGCAGAGATCCTGTTTTCTATGAAAAGGCTTTAGCCCTTTAGCTCTACTGTATGGATACCCACAGTTCCTATGTTATTTACTGGATTCATAAAGCATGCCCTGAAAAAAAAATCCTGATCTTGTTTCCCAAGTCATGCAGATGCTTGTATTTACCATTCTGCTCCATTTGTGGCAACAGTAGGTTGGATTAGAGCTGTAAGGTTTGTTATGGGAATAAAGGAATATGTCTTGAGTTCTGACTCCTAGGCTTGACAGATTTGTCTGCTGACAAATATCCACAGAGTATGGCAATTCTCACCAACCTTTAGGAGGAATATGACTATAGGTTTATTTTTGTTGCTGTTGAACCATGCTTGGCCTAAATTTCCAAATTTTTTTGTTTTGCATCTAAAATAAAATTCCAAACCCTCTAGAGCTATAATTTATTCTAATAACTTATTTCCATTAATAATTAGAGTGTTTTCTCCTATCTAGCAAAGGTATAAATGCTTTTTATTCTTTCAGCTGAATCAGAGATCCAAATATTTAATGACATGATACAAATATGTGTCAAGGGGTCTTTAAGTCTGTAAACTTTGGAATGGAGCATATGTATCCCTATCTGGAAGATTCAGCAGTACTTATTCATTATATGAGTGTATAATTATCACTTAGGATTTGAATGTTGAGGGAAAAAAAATAGTAAAGGCACATAATACTTTAGGTATAATTGTATGAGAGAGGTAAGGATTTTTTTTTTTTTTTGTTAGCAAATGCTTATGCATCTCATAGGTTTTGAGAGTTATCTCTGGTACATATTTTCCCTTCAAGAGGGAAATCTGCATTTAAAATGTGACCAGCTGCTAAACTATCTGCTTTTTTGAAGCCTGACGTACCCTTTGAGTTTGGTTCCTGTCAGTGCAGAAAGATGGCCACAGAGCCACATCTTTTCTATTTGTTTTCCAAGGTGTGCATGAGGTTTAAAACATGTCTTGTGAGTCTCATCACAAAGGAATTAAAATCTATATAAAAAAGTCTGATTTTAATAATCTCCTCCACTATGCAGAGAAAAGTTATGTGATCTATTTCAATTTTCAACAGTTTTTTACTATGGTATCCAATTTCCTTCTAGCCCCTGGTTATTACTCTTTCAGAACTATTTTAGTCTGTCCTATAACTGATTCTTATAATGTCTAGTACCACTTAAGCAGGAAACAGCTAAGTTATAAGTATTATTGAGTAAGTCACATACATACACTAAACTTAGTCTTCAAAAAATATTAGGAACAGATTTAAAGGAACATGATCAAGGTTAAGCGGCTCACATCTTGACAGTCCAAATCTGAAAAGAAATGTTCTGTTTTATTGGGGAGTATTTTAAAAGCATAAAATACCACTCGAAGAGGAAGAAGGGTCAACCTTGCAATGTCCCTGTAATGATTCTCAGGTAGTTTACATTAATGGCCCATGTCTAACAAATTTTCCAATAATCTTAGATAGGAACCTTGGTTAACTTTCTGTTTCATTTTATAGTTTTCAGTTAAGCACCATTTCATTGGGTAAGATTATATTCTGGTACATGTAAAGTAGCTCTGCCAGTGCTTCATAAAAGCAGTATCTTCATCTCATTTTGTGTAATGGAAGGAGGTCTTCTTTGTTAATTAGATGCAGCATGAAATGGAATGATGAAGTTGAGTTCTGGGTATTGATCAGACATCCTGAAGAAAATTCTGGAAAACAAAAGGATTCATTTTCCAGATATTGTGTGACAAAGGACAAGATTTTGCTGTGCCCAGATTTTCAATTCTATCTGTATTCATAGTAGAACTTTTAATAAAACTTAATTTTTATTGAAAAGAAACTGTTTATAGTTTTTAAGTAATATGACATATAATTAATTAATTTTAAAGCAAATTCCTATAGCTCATAGCTCTCTGTAAAGGACTTTGAAATTTCTTAAATAAATTCAAGTGACAAATAAAAATGTTCACAGTTGAGATGTATAGATAAAAATAGAGGACTTAAAAAAGGGAAAAGAATGAGGCATTAAGTACTACAATGACGCAGGGTTTTTTTATGAAATGCTCTTGGGTATTTGCAGGGAATTCATCTGAGTTTACTTAGACATCTGCAAGTTATTTGTCTAGACTTAAAAAGTCAATCCAGATCACTGTCATCTTCAGGATATAGCGACCTTCAGGACCACACAAGGAAAATATGCACGTTTAGAGGGCAAAATATTTCCTGCTAGGACTAGAGTACAAGACTGGTTGAATTAATTAGAGTGATCTTTACCTCGATTAACTGTATGGATATCTGTACAGTCACCAATTTAGATTTAGACAACTAAAATTTAGATGTTCAAAGATAAATAGTTTTCATCCTTATGTTCTGAAGCTATACTGGAGAGAATGTTTTGCATCCATATTATAATTTATTATGTAAGAGTAATGCAGAAGAGAAGCAATCCAGTCCTCATTCATTCATTTATTCATTATGCTCTAATCTACTTAGTTCTGCACCTACTTGAAAGTGCTCTAATAAAACAAATAATTCTGGAATCTGCTACCTGTTTTGAGGTTTCAGTCTAACATTTTAAGTTCTTGTGATGGCTGAACTGCTCAAATTTTCTGCACAAGTAGTCCCAGAGCCCTGATATTTATATTTATTCTTATGCAGGTTCAGTCATTGAGATTAACAGAGATTTCATTCTGTCGTTTAAAGGACAAATACAAATAAACCAACTACAAAAATTGTTTCTACCTTTTGTAAAATCCATATAGTCCTAGTGGCAAATACTTCAGGGTAAACTGTGTGGTGGAAAAGTCAAAGTAATCTGTGCTTTGAGAATTTGTGGTCATTAGAAAGAAGATACTATGGAAAAATTTGTGAGAAAGATAAATACAGAGAAACTATCAATGTACTCCTATGATCTCTTTCTCTCATTACTGTTTTTATCCTGATTGGCAGAACAGACCAAAAATACCCTGCAAATTCATAAGCTGCTGTAGATTTTTTATGATGTAAGAAAATGAAATGCGTCTCAATTCTAACTAGAAAGAAGAAAAGGAAAGAAAAAAAACCAAAAGAAAATGGAAATGGAAATTCAATGCCATCCTGTTCTTAGATGCAGCCCTAATGTTACTTACAGGACATATACTGTGTTTTGAAAGTCTTGACTGGTCCTGTCTTACAAAAGGTAGTATCATAAACTTCATTTCCCAATATATGATTGTTTTTTCTCTCTGAGCAAAGCCATTCTTTCTCTAGTGCCTGGCAAATTAGATGGAATGCATAGGGGGCAGTATATGAATTCTATTTCTTTCTCCCCCCTCCAAAGTGAGGAGAAAGCATACTTATCTTTCATTTTCAAAGAATAATTTTTATTGCTAAGTAAAAACCTCACTAAAGACATGTGCTCTTTAGTTAAACTAGATTTTTGGCTCTTCCTCTGAAATTTAAAAAAAAATTAGCAGTGTTTGTAAGAATGTCTTTATATATCAGGATGAGAGAACTATTATTTCAGAGCTCCTTAGACTTTAAAAAGCAAATATGTAAAAATACATGTACAAATTTGAAACAGAATCTGGTAATCTGAGGGACTTATTCCCAAAACTGACCTAATTTTCATAAGCTTTCCAAAAAAACATCGAGATCTCAGGGGAAGCCATGCATTTCTGCAAAAGGCAAGGGATAAGAAATAAATTGGTGATGTTTTGGAATTGTTTTAAATCCCCTTCCCCTTCCCCTTCCCCTTCCCTTCCCTTCCCTTCCCTTCCCTTCCCTTCCCTTCCCTTCCCTTCCCTTCCCTTCCCTTCCCTTCCCTTCCCTTCCCTTCCCTTCCCTTCCCTTCCCTTCCCTTCCCTTCCCACACTGCTACATGGGGTTGTTCCTTCAGAGGTTCAGGCCTTCACACTTGACCATTTTGAACTTCATGACCCTCCTGTGGAACCATTTCTCCAGACCGTGGGGGTCCCTCGGGAGGGCAGCCTGACCCTCTGGTGCATCAGCTACAACTCCTGCTTAGGTGTTACCTACCTGTGACCTTGCTGGGGGTACGCTCTGCCCCATAAACCAGATCCCTAATGCCGGTGTTAAGGGGGATGGAACCCAGTGCTCAGCTAGGGGGTGGCCAGTCACAGGTTTGAGTCACCCTGTCCTTCACTCATCTAACTCATTTTTCATCAGCTTCTTCTGTAGGATCTTACAGAAGACTGTTTTGGAAACTTTACTGAAGACTAACTGTCCTTTCTTTTGCTTAGCATTTCTTCCATGTTAACATGTACCAAACAAAACTAATTTTATGGCCTGGGTTGGATTGACAAGCAAGGCCGAGGAAAAGCAGTTCTGGTTGAAGACATAGACTTGGTAGCACATTATACCCTTTTTAAATGATGGTTATAAAGACAATAAAAAATAAAGAAGATCTATGTTTGCCTGGTGGCAGAAATTTTGTCCTAGACCTCACATCTCATGGGCGAATCCTAAATATACTTAGATGTGAGATAAATGCTGCTTATCTTCAGAAATAGTGTTTGCTCAAGATATGAACAGAAGTGGAATTGTAGTTATACAGGCAATATGACAGATGAGATGTGTCTTGAACTGTGATCCCAAATCCTACTACAGTTAATTATCTGCTGTTGAAGCTCTGAGTCTCACCAGACAGGAATTAGGTATTGTATTACTGAGCCAGTGGATGTCGAGGGCTACCCCAGAGCCACTTCAAGGCCCAGAGAAGAAAAATACTTTCTATTTAACACAAGACAAACCAGCACAAATCTACTATGGTATGCAAAAAGGTAACAGACTTTTTTTCTAATGTATAGGTCTCCATATATCAATTACTTTGTGTAAATTGCAAGATAATCTATTATCTATACAATTTAAAGCTCCTTATTTTTCTAAAACTAAGTATGTGTAAAATTTACTGAGATCTGTGCAATTCTTTTTGTTAAACAGCAGTGCAAAATCCCTTGCCTATATTTGTCGACATATTCCTGGAACTTGTTAATTTAACTGAAAAAACTTAATGTGTGACCTAAAAGATTTTTACTTTATTAAACTGTGTGTAATTCTAACTTTTCTTCTATCAGTTCTACTGTGAAAAAGACAGGTGATAACAGTTTTAAGTTAACCATTTCTTGAATATGTAGTCCAGAAATACATTAATCTCTACTGAAGACTGAAGCAATCTATAAAAAAACCTCTCAGCTTATTTAAATGGTTCTCTTGCCTTTGTCTTTTCCTGGACAGTGCTAAATAAGCTGTAATGTCCCAGGAAATGATAGAATGAATCATAGATATCATTAGGTCTAGATACCGGACAAAAATACTAATTTGTAATTTTGACTCTAGAATCTATACTGAATCTCTATGTACAAATTTCCTTCTTGAGACAATGAGATTTAAGGATGTTTCTTCTGACACAAAGACACAGATATTGGTTTATTTTTATCTTGTGTACTTCCTTTTCCTGTAGTTGTTTTAAATGCAGAAGTATAACAAGATAAGAAATACTGATAATCTTACTGACATAATAAAAGCCACCAAGCTTCTGTTCTCAGATTTCTTCAATAGGATTGTGCTTCTAGCAGTACTGGTAATGTACCCAAAGATATTTTTTTTTCTTATTAGTAGCATCTTTGGGGAACATTAATCTCTGAATAATTGAGAAACACTGGCTAAGATGTTAGCTTTAAATGACACATTAGTAGCTGTCATTTAAATTGATAGTTAAAGCTGTAATTGAGAGTAACACCAGAAGGTAACTACTCTGTCGTTGATTTTTTACTGCTTTAATAAATTACTGACCTGATGCAACTCTGCACCTGGCTGAGATGTATCACCACAATATATTGGAGCCTTTTTACCACGTAAGGGCAAAAATTGTGATTTTATTCCTTTCTATCACAAAGCTTCATATTCTGTTTTGTTTTGTTGTCAAATTTTGGATGGCTACATAGATGGATATTCTTTCTTTCAGTCTGTCTAGCTATCTGTCATCCTGTCTGCACAATTTTTTTTATGACCTTCAGTGTAGGACTCTCAATTGCTTAGACATCATATAGAATCAATAACCATTCCTTACAAACAGAGGTAAATAGATAATATTCTATTAAGACAGTCCTGCCATATTGAGACACAATGCTTGGTCCTTAAATATTTTTTTCAGTATTGCTTTTTTTTGCAGAAATAAGTAGATAGATTTGAACTATTTGAAAGAACCATTATACTCTTGTAAATGTTATGCAAAATGGAGTAAAAGACACTTAGACATTAAATTCTGCATTGAAAGTTAGCATTCTGGAGCAGCTCATCATATTTGCCCATTTCTCTGTCTGTGGACATAGCATAATTTTTAAACCTGCTATTTGTGCTGTTATGTTTGTAGAGACATTTATAGTGAGCATTCTGTCAAAATTTAGTATTTGACCACTGTGAGTGCTGACATTTTTATGCTTCCACTAAAACACTCAGGTTGACTTCAGACCTGCGTTCTATAAACAGAAGCAGCAGTTCCCTCTATCCCATCAGGATACCAAGATGCTGAGAAGAGACTCAATTCAGGGTCCGTCTCCTCAGCTACTTTTTGGAAAAGCATTTAAACAGTAGGATGGGTTAGTGTGCTCCTAGCTGTTGCTAATGATTTACTGAATATTCTGGGGAGAGTTTCATAATGTTCCTTTGTCTATCTGCTGAACAGAGATGTTGGTCTCTGTTCAAATTTTCTATTCAGTTTAATGTTCTCAGCATGCTAACTCACACTTTGGAGTTCTGGGCAATGTCTAGAACATATTAAAAACACATCTACATATTTTAAAGAAAGATATTGTATCTTCAGTTCTTTTAATATGAAATGAACCTTGACAGTTTGCATTTTATGTCTGACAGCCTGGACTTGAATCACAAGGCCTACTAGCTGCTCTAAAATTAACCAAAGTAATGCAAAGGGAATATGTTAAATTAAAGTGAAAGAATTGTTGGTTTAGCTGTCATTAACACGTGGAATTATTTTCTGTTACATAATTTATTCATGAACTCTAATGCCTTATATCTTGGATCTGCAAAAGTACTAGTAACTTGGATACAAGTTGCTGCATTGCTTTATTTTGAATGATTCTCTTGGCTTTCCAAAATCATTTTGGCAAAGGAATACAGATACTGTGTTAACACAGCTCAGGTTTTGTGACTTCAAGACATGACATAAGCATTTATTCCTGGCTGTACACTCACCATTTTCTCCTGAATGCTGCTTCCATAATAGGCAGACATAGAGAAAACCTATCTTGCACAATTTAATGGAACATGACAGTAGCAGTTAAGCCTGCATAGGAATAATTATCTACACCCAGCATCCCACTCAAGTCCCTCCTTTGCATTGCAGCTCAGCTGACAGTCATTCTGTTCCCTTGCAGCACTATAGGTCTACCTTGGCCAAGCCATCCATGCAGCTGAAGCCATTTGGCAGCATTCCACTTTTTATTTCAGGTCAGCTTTGTACTGCATAGCATTCTGATTTAAAGACAAAACAGCTACAAACCTGAACCATAAAGACCAAAAGGTTATTCAGAGGGCTGCCTGAGGAAAAAACAAAAAGCATATTAAGAGGGATTTACCCTCAAGTGAGACTATTTGTATTTGAGTTCTATTTGCATTGATAAAAGACCTATTGCTTCCCAGCGTTTTTAATAAATATATGAAATAATAAAAATATGAAGTAACTTCTGCTAAACATAGAATTGTGGCATAAAAATGGAGAAATTATAAATAATATTGAAAAAGGAGCTGATACATAGAGTGATATGGATCATTTAGTAGCTGATTAGGGTTTTTTTAACACAGCCATATATTCAACAAAGTATCTAGTAAGAACAATTCACAGGATATATAGGCTGTGACCAAATAACTCAGCATGTGTTCTCAGCATATAGCTCTGTGAAAAATAAAGGATAGTTACAATAATTTCAAATAATTCAAGAATAGAGAGTAGTTTTACTGCTGCATGAGTGCAGCTAATATGAGAGCAGTACATACATAGTCAAATACATCCATTCTTAAAATGATGCTTAAAGCCAGAAGATGTAACTCAAAAAGAGAATCAGTCTTAGAAAATTTTGAAAAAAAGCATATACTTTAAAAACTCGGTTTGTGTGTGTCTGAGGAGAGCTGGAGAAGGAGGTGAGTAGATTTGGTGGTGTATGTACCTTTTCAAGGAGGAAAAGTCAAGTTCTGAAATATTAGCATTCTGTGAGAAAAAGGCATAACAAGAACAAAATTCCAGCAGCTGAAGCCAAAAAAATTGCATTTGAAATTGCGAAACGTGCTTTGAATAATAAGCATGCAAAGCTGCTCATTAAAACCACCAAGATAAATAGTGAATTCTCCATCTCTTTTCTTCAAATCAAATATTTGCCTTTCTAGAAAAAATGTTTTGATCAAATTCAGCTCACAAGAGTGAAGTGTAACTAGATATAAATCTTTCTGGCTCTAAAAAGTATCAATATGAACCTGTGATAACTTTGTAAGTAATCATGATGACACACATGATGTTTAATATCATGGAGAGGCTTATATTTCTCCACAAACAAAAGTGTATAGGATCACAAAGGAGATGGAACTGCTGTTAGTCCCTAGTTGCTGACATGGCTAAAAATCTCAGAGCATAAAATGCATGAAAGTATGAAACACAACAACATCATTTTCTGACTGTGTTGTACTAATGTTCTGCTTATGCAAATGGGGGTCTGCAACAATATGTGGACTTCCCCAAAATTAAATGGTATCCAGGTAGGAAGGCTTTGCTATATCTACTAAGATTTGGCTGATGGTTTTACTTATCAGTGGTGGTTAGTAAATGTTAGTCAAGCCTGACCCATTTAAAGGTCATCAGCAAGGAGATGTCCTCAGATTATCATACTACTTTCTGTTCAAATACACTACAAATGACTGCAGACTGCTGGAAAACTCTCACTGAATACATTGCTCTCTGTGTCCTATCCTGCATATGGAATACATAATTAGAAAGGGTTTGGATGAATAAGGAGCTGATAAATCTCACATAGATTTAGGTAATAGGTCCTCCTAATGTGTCTGAATAAGGACCATGAGAGATTTTAGCTAGGGATAGTTACAAAACAAAAGAGGTGCCATATGTCTGATTACATTATTAGAATAGTCTAGAGCAAGATAAGAAAAGATACCATCCTGAAAATCCTTCTGTTCAATTTCCATCTAATGCATAAGCTGGGCAAGTGCCCCTCTGTTTGACCTGAAACAACTGATGCCTGTAGTACTACTGATTTATTGTCTCACACAAATATCTTAATAATGTGCTTTTTGCCTAGACTTGATTTTAAAAGCCATGAAATCAATGCTTTCACCGAAGCCCCATAAAGCAGTAAAGATGCCCATGATATGCGTAGCACACATTAGGGCATTTTGAGATGTTTCATCAACTCTTTTGGAAAACACAGCTAACAGTGCCAGTGATGGCTATGTGTTCTGTCCTGGTCCTGCTTACATTACTTAAATTTGCAAAACAAGCATGTAAATATTATGGCATCTGTGAAAAAGATGGCAAATTCTTCTAACTACTTTTACTCAGCAGTTCTGTATATTGATCACTGGATAATAAACAATGACTCTCAATTCCTAGAGCAAATACATGAATGCAGAATCCCCTTTTACAGACTGGTTGTACCAATAGAGAGGTAGAGGTGATATTCCTCTCACTTGGCTTCTTTCAGTCCTTTGACTCATGAATCTGTTGTTCTCTGCTCCTCAGTGGTATACCTTGAAGAGGAAAGATGAAAATTAACTAATCTAGTATTTAGGGTTTGTTCTTGAGAGATTTGAAGTGCTTGATTACCCTCTAAGATGAAGAAATGGCAGAATGCATGTTTCCTTTTGTGGGTACCCCTCTATGGGCTATTTTATAAAAGATGTGTGACCTACCCAACAGGTACATTTTAAAAGAAAGTATATTCAACTAGAAGAAAATGGAAAATACTCCCCTCTCCCCCATATCTAGCACTAAATGCAAGAACAAGGAAAGGTATGTTTTCACATCTCTTTCCAAATTCTCCAGTGTACTTTTTCACACTGACATGTTTTCTCCAAAATATAATGGGTTCAGTGAGAATGAAATCAGAGTTGAGCATCACAAGAAGAACTGATCTGTCATGGTATAGAATCAGAACATTATGGTGACAAGCTAAATATAGTCATAGGAAGAGGAAGCTTAACTAACTAATAAGTGACAAATATACTGTGGCTTTATGCTGTCCTAGTTTATTTCTGTTTCTTAAGATATTTATGAAGAACATGGTCCTCTATAGGATATTCCTTACTATGCTCTGTTATTACTGAAGTTTTGGCAGTGATGCAGCTTTTTACTGAGTTATACAGATATGCTGTAAGCCCATAATTTAGAATAAATCTAGAAGTATTTCCTTCTTCCTAGAACAGGTTGCTGCTAAGTGTACTGAATTATCAATATTTTATAATTAACAATGCATCTTATTTCTTTGAAGTCATACTAAAGAAGTATCATGGTACCTCTCCATAGCTACATTGTTATTGTTGAGGTTGTCATTAGCTTCTTAGAGCTGATGAATCCTCACATGTGCTTATTTGCCATTTTCAAGGCATGTGTTACTGGAAAATAGTTTCAAGGAAGAATGTTTAACATGACAAAGCTATAAATTATGTAAATTTACTTCCTGATTATCTTCTTCACTGACCACATGGGTGCCCTACACTTTGTTCTCCATTCTATGATGAGAAGTCAAAGAAGTGTACAAGAACCATGCATCATATTGCACACCACTAATGAGAGAATGATTATTTCAAAGAACTACCTGCAAAACTCTGCCACAGTGCCAACTAGTCTTGTTGCCTAAAATTTGATGCCCTGAAGATTTAGCTGCACTATTCTGAAGCAGAATATTAACATTCATTAAAGAAAAATGTAGTCATAAAAAAAATTCATGACTACAGGAAACAGCTTAATCATGAAATGTACATTTTGGAGAAAAGTGGGACACATACAGCCATGCTCGAAGAGTACCATAAAGGTTCTCAAGAAGAACTTTGGTTCAATGCAAAAAATTTGTATTTGAGTTTTCAGACTACCATGCAACTCATTGTGTTTCTGTTCATTTTCTGTCCCATGAGAAAAAAATTTAAATATACAAGTAAAGCCATAAGGCACATGAAGAAATCAGCATTTTCAAGAGGCTCTCTTTATTGCATTACAAATTTTTTACTCATGAACTTTGTTCTAATCATATTAGTATCAAAGTTTATTATTTTTACTGATGATGACATTATTAATGTAATTACTGATGATCAATGATTAATTATGGATTTCCAGTGTTAAAAAATAATGCTATTTTTAAGGTATAATTTTAAAAATGCATGATGACTCGACTTTTCTTATGATAAATATATGAATAATATTCATTCTGAGGCTTAGTTTTACTATTTCAGCACAATTTTATACAAGACATTCTTTCATTTTTTAAACTCAAAAATGTAAGGATTTTAGAACACATAAGAAGTGAGTCTTATAGACTATTCTTTTCTTATCTTTATATAATGTCAGGGAGATTGAATTCAGAACTATGAATTGGCCAAAAATGATGTGTGAAAGCTGAAAGTTCTATATCATTAAGTCATTACTAAGAGAATAATTAGGTGGATAAAAAACAGATATATAGGACTACAGAGAGGAACAGAAACTATTGGTAAGGTGAACCTTAAATTATGAATCAGAAATACAGTATTTCCAAAATGCATTGTTTTGGTTTGAGTCTTGGAAGATAAATGAGATGCATCTGCTACAGCTGGAGTGAACATTTTAGTTTTAATTTGAGTAACTTTATGGCTATTAAGTAAATAATTATTTTGAATACATATATGTGTATATCTATATCTATATACACAGATATATATGTCATGTATACATTGTAATGGATTTCAAAAATAATATTAATATCTGGACAATCATACCACTCACAGAGGAGGTTTATCATGGAAGGACATTTCATGATACCGTTTAGAAACAAGTCAAGCTGGTGCAGTCGAACGTGCTCTTCATTCACAATTTCTAGCAAATGGACTTTTAATCAGGCAAATTGTGCAACACCTGTGACCTGGACAAGCCTCGGCACCTTTTGTAATGTTGTCATGTAAACCAAAAAAAAAAAAAAATGGTTTGTCATCAAAATCCAGTCATTCCCTCAGGAAGTCTCTGATTTATTTAGAGTTATATGAAAGCTAAAAATGAGTTCACCAACAGCCTTAAGTGCCTTTGGCAAAATAAATCTTGAGGGTAGGAATTTATTGTTAAATAATTTAATGATAAATTCCAATCTTTTGAACATTTTCCTACATGATTAGTACAGTTACAGGTCAGTTCCTTCCATTGCAACTATTGTGAAAGGTAAGTATTTCACCAGTAATGCTAGCTGGCAGAATGATACACTAAGAATATAATAGTTTTAACCCATAGTTCTGCAGTGCTATTTCAATAATTTTCTGCATCTCAAAGCCCCCTCCCTGTTTTCTCTATAGGGCTACTGTTCTCAGCATAACTGGAGTAGAAAATGGATAAGTTCACATCTGGCATCACAAATGATATTTGCATTAAATCACTGTCCTGTTTATCTGTAGGACACAATGATTTTTCTGGATTTCATGACAATATTTGCCTTAAGATTCTTTTCCTCCTCAGAGAGGTGTGATGCTTGTTATAAACATGCATTGCAACAGTCTGTGGTGTTGCTTTGTCCTTGAAAGTGGCAAAAATGCATGCAAACATATGATGTGAAGGGCAGATGCTGTCAAACCATGGCTGAAGAGGCTCTGGAGCTGTATGACAATTACCCACCTTGTGACTGGGAGCCCATGTACCAACCCAGTCAGCAGCAAAAACAGAATCAGAACTCTCCTGGCTACTTGTCAGTCTGGTTGACATTACCTCCACAGATTATAACTTGCTCTGAATACTAAGAAAACAAAAACTGAATTAACATTTTTATTGTTCTTGATGGTTACAAATATTAAGGGGCATATTTTTATCTCACATGGTTAAGAATCTGAAACAGAATATTTTTTTGTTGCTCTAACTTTAGTGACTTTTAGATAAGCTGACAAAAAATTGTCTTTGTGTTGCTGACATTTCTCTATCCGGAAGCACAGTCTACTTACGCCTTTACTTCTGAACAAAACCAAATTAATCTCTCTTCACAAAAGATTAGGGAGAAGTCCATAAATTACACCTTGTGAAAGCAACTTAAAAATAAGAGACAAGTGAAATAACCTAATAAAGCATGAATTGATAGGAAAAAAAGGACTATTTTTCCCTGGAACCAGGGCTATCAACAAAAATGATGAGAACTTTAAAGAATTGTGTTCAGACTCAAATGGAGATTGACAGTGATGGAAGAACAAATATATTTTTGTATATGTTTTTCACCATGGAGTAGTAATATTGACTCAAGCTGAGGAAAAAGATACTATAAACATATATGAAAGACCGCATTTAAAAGAAATTCCGGAAGTCTGTCATGACAGTGTAGCACATTACAATTTGATTCCTCTTGCCTGTCTTGTTTGCTGTAATTAATTTAGACACCAAAGTTAGAAACTTCCAGCTCCTGCCTCAGCCTGACTCTTACCTGGGTCAAAAAATAAAACAATTCATTGGGATATGCCTACAACGAAGCACATGATAGACATGCCTGCTCCAGCTTCAAGTGAGTTCAGAGGCAGTGTCACCACAGCAGTGTGGCAAACTGCAACTTCCAGACTTGCACGTGCAATGCCTGTATTGACTCTAATACTTGAACTCACTCACTTAAGTCTAGATTGGGTGTCCCTGCACAGCACTGCTTACTGGGGTGCCAGCTCCTTGCCCTGACCTTCTGAAGATGGTCACTGTTGTGCCCCCAAAGGAGAGAGGTCCTCTCTGACCTATCCAGAGCTTTGCTTGGCACAAAGCAATAGGGCAGGTGGTGCTCCAGCTTGGCAACCTGAGTAATGAGATTGTATTGACAGAGCACACAGTGAATTCACCACCAAAACATCAAGTGAAAAAATGAAAACTAAAGTCGTTTTCTAAGGGCAAATGTTGAGATAGCACTAGTGGTGCAACAAGGAGCCAGTGAACAATTTTTTGTGAAGTAATGTTTTGCCTGATCACTGAAATCCTACAACAAAAGGTGTACATTGTACAGTAAGAAAGAAAACAAAGAAGTAAAAATTTTAAATTTCATAGAACTGGGACCCTGAGATCGCCTCTAGGTTTTTGACAGAATTAATCATATTTTAATGAAATCTTGTTGTGATATAAATCTAATTCATGAAGTCACCCACAGTTTGGGTAACTGAGTGTTCAATACCACTATGTAACTGCTGTGTCTGAATATGATTCAAAGTCAGATAATACTTTCATAACAAAAAAGAGAAATATTATTCTCTCTGATTTTTTGGAGTTTTCAGTGGTATTTTTAAAATATATTCCCTCAATATCCTACAAAATTTTGAATATGTTAAATGTATTTATAATTGTTGGGGTTTTTTTAAAATTACTGGTGTAGGTTTATGGCAAAATATTACTTGTATTTGTGCAGGCAATCTGTAAAACAGGTTCATATTTTAAAGTGTTATTATAAAGTGTACTTAGGTTGACTGCTGAAGATTTTGAAGTAGTCCACAATGTGAAATGTTGTTATATCCAGCATGGATTTTGACCCAAAGCATCCCCCAGGAGGTACAAGTCAATATAAGGCTCTAGATTTTCTGGGTCTGTAGTGTGAAGCAATAGCCAAGGGAAAAAAAAAAAAAAAAAAAAAAAAAAGGAAAAATCATTCTTAGATAAATAGAAAGAGGATTTAAAAAACGGAAGTACAGAGCTATTTTTGATTCTCTATGATATTAGAGACCTCTACTGTGTTCTGTTTTATGAACTCATTTTAAAGCAGCATTGATATATTGGAAATGGCTTAAAAAAGAGCTACAAGAGTGATAGAAGTTCTAGGAAAAAAAAAAAAAGCACTATTTCAGTGAGATACCTACCCAGTCAGTTCAGTCCTTTAGGCTAATGAAATGAAGGTTAAGAAGCAAACCTGACCATGATCTATAAATGCAGATACTTCCAGTGCTGGAGGGAAGTTTAATCTATCAAAGACATTAGAGACCTAGAGCCTGAACATAGAGCATAGGCCAATTGAGACTAGAAATGAGAGAAGCATTTTTACAGTGAATCATTACTAACCAACTGAATAAGTGACCTTGATGCTTGATAAGTGTTCGAATAAAGATTAGACATTTTTCTGAAATACAAGTCCTAGCTGAAACAAAAACATGAGGTTTGATACGCCATTCAGGAAAATCAGGGGTGTTAAACATGTCCTATGATCGCCCAAGTGTAAATTCATCTAAATTGTGAGCTAGTATTTTATACAATTATTGTCCTGGTAACTGGCTTTGTTGCAAACCAGTTTCAAGATGAGACTTTGTAGAATTTATTTGATCTTTCATTCCTAAAAGTGCACAAAATATTAAAACAACCTTCCTAGTAGACTTTGTTCTATAGTGTATTTCCAAACTTGGGAAATTTAACAGGACATCACTGCCACCCATTTTTAGATAGTCTCCATTTACTTACCTTAGGGGCTGAGACAGAAGGAAGATTGAGGACAATTATGTCTTATTTTTTGACTAAAAATTACTGGAAATGTGGAAAATTTCTTGAAAAATGTCATTCACCATACTTATAGTATGCAGGTTATCACAGCTTTGTCCTTTTCTTTCCGCAGGGTCACACTAGACTTTATTCTGTTTATTATTTTATTTTAATCTTTTATACTTACTGTTATGCCATAGAAGTTCTAGCTAGACACTATGGTTTTGAACTATACTGCCTTGCACTTTCTTTGATCACAAGCAGATAAACCAGGCAACTTGAAAAGACACACACTACTCCAATGCATATTTATTATGAGACAGTAAATTTTTTTCTGCATAAAAAAACTTGTCTCCCAATATAGTCAGGAGCAAGCACTCACTTGAGTAGCATTAGAATATGATGTCTACTATGGCTGTTTTGATGAGATAGAGGGAAAGACCACCTTTTTTTGACTTTCAATGATATATTTCAAGATCTATCCCGCGTTTCTCTTACCTGTCTTCCTTTTTACTTTACTGGTTTTGATCTCACTGATACTAACCCGCAATTTTCTGTCCACATCTTCCTCACCCTGATTTCCCTTATATGTATACCATTCGTATGAAATTCAACAAGGGAAAGTGCGGGATTCTGCACCTGGGATGGAGCAACCCTGGCTGCCCACACAGATGGGGGAATGAGATGCTGGAAAGTGCCATGAAAAAGGACCTGGAAGTCCTGGCTGATGGCAAGTTGAACAAGAGTCAACAGGGCCCTGGCAGCCAGCGGGGCCAACCCTGTCCTGTGGGGCATCAGGCCCAGCGTGGCCAGCCAGGCAAAGGAGGGGATTGTCTGCTCTGCTCTGCACTGGAGTGCCCTCTGCACACCTTGAGTGCTGGGGGCAGTTTTGGGCACTGTAATATAAGTAATACGTAAAGCTATTAGAGAAGCTCCAAAGGAGGGCAACAAAGATGGTGAAGGGCCTTGAGGGGAAGCTGTATGAGGAGCGGCTGAGGTCACTTGGTCTGTTCAACCTGGAGAAGAGGAAACTGAGGGGATACCCCAATGTAGTCACAACTTCCTTGTGAGGGGAACAGAAAAGGCAGACACTGATCTCTTCTCTGTGATGACCAGTAACAGGACTTAAGGGAATGGTCTGAAACGGTGTCGGGGAGGTACCATTTGGATATCAGGAAAAGGTTCTTCACCCAGAGGGTGGTTGGGCACTGGAACAGGCTCCCCAGGGAAGTGGTCACAGCACCAAGCCTGACAGAGCTCAAAAACTGTTTGGACAATATTCTCAGGCACATGGTGAGACTCTTTGGGATGGTCCTGTGTATGGCTGAGAGATAGACTTGATGACCCTTATGGATCCCTTTCAGTTCAGCATATTCTGTTATTCTTTTTTCCATATTTCCTCTCTTCTTTTGTCTTGTCTTCTGTCTTACTACTAGTTTCTGGTCCCTTTGCTTCATAGTTGCCTTGGTTTGGAAAGACAAGTATATGCCAGGGAAAGCTAGAGCTCCCTTTGGAATAGAGAATGTAAACCCCCTCCCTCCAAATTATTATAATTTTGCAATTAGGGGCTTTCAGGCAAGGGAATATGGGAATAGGAATAACAGTTCTTTACTAGGAACATAAAAAATACAAATGTAGTAGTACAAAAAAAGCAAGCAAGCAAGCAAGCAAGCAAACAAACAAAAATCCTAGAAACCCTGACAGAGTCAGAAACATGAACTGACACTCTGTTGGCCAGGGTATTTGAAGCAGTCCACAATAAATCCTCCTGGAGTGGCAGATGTGTTTCTGTTGGAGTAGAGATGATCCTGTAGAAAGGGTCCAGTGATGGTCCAGTCTTCCTCTGGAATCCAGTGGAAAACAGGATACCTGGTGTTCCTGAGGCTCAGTTTTTATCCAGGTAGGAATACTTGGCTCCCCGCACTGCGTGGAGCATCTCACAATGGGATGATGTAATTTTATCAGTCATGCAGTGAGACTTAATGGCTCATTAACAGAAGATATCCCCCTGGAGGGAGGATGGGTTGTGGAAGACATAAGGAACATTACCCCACCTGGTTTTAACAGCTGGCCCATTATCAGAAGGCACTCACCCCTTCCTCCCTGGAGTTGTGAGTTATGAATGGGTTATACACAAGATAAAGAAAACATATCCCCAACCAATTTCAACAGATGGAGAAATAGAATAAACATTTTTTTTGATTACATAACCCATGACAATAGTTCAGTCTTTAAACCTTTAAAATTACTCTAGAATTTCATAGTGTTATGATTTTTTTACATAATATGTCATCAATGGATAAAATTAATAACCAGTGAAATTCTTCTGATATAACTGAAGTTATTAGAAGGCCAGCTTAGTATTTTTAATACCATATATACTTACATCCTGGATGTTAACAAAGCATAGAAGCAATCTTCCAATACACAGGAGAAAAAAATGCAGGTTGTATAATGAAGTGATTTTCTTTAATAAACAACATAGATACATATGCCTCTTGAGTTCATTACTACTAGAACAAATATGAGCAATACAGAAAAATTTGTATTTTTTTTTAATGCTTCTTTTTTTTGATTCCCCCAGGCTCTTATTTCAACACATTGTTTTTAGGGGGAGGCAATGTGGTTTTTAATATGCATTATGGATAAATCCAAAATGTGGAGATTAGGCTGAAAAGCATATTTATTTAAATTTTAGAGAAACACAAGACAAGAGATTCAATTTTTCTAATGTACTGTGCCATAAAATTGAGGGGATGCTAAATTTTGGAATGAGATATTCAAGATCTTTAAAGAGAAATGTAAAGAAAGTTGCTCTACTAGTATAATATATTACTAGCACCCTATTAAAAAAAAAAAAAAAAGAAGCAGAGGAACACTTTTCTGTGTACATCAGTTAGGATGAAAAGAACATCTAGAATTTTTTTTTTTTTTGGTAGAACGGCATCTATACCTGTGTCACCATGGAAATAATAACTCACTGTGGATTCTTACAGCTACTATTGAAAGCAGTGTTTCAGAAAAGTTCTTGATAACACTTTGCGCCTCACAGTTCTAGGGAGTCTGAGGCTACTGGTAAAAATGCTACTTCAATTTGTACAGACTCTTGTGGAATGTTAAATGCCTTCAGCAGTAAGAACAACTTAATCAGGTCATCTCCAAAACCTGCTCTATTTGTCTCTCTGCAGAACTATCTTATGTAAAAGCTGTTGGTCCAGGGACTTGGGTATTTCAAAGCTTTTACTGTATCCCACAGAGCCATCCTTTGTGCTTTCACAACCTTTAAACTCATTGTCAAAAGATCTTCTGCAAATAATTCATAAAGTTAAAAAAAAAAAGAGTTAGGCTTTATGAAGAGCAGTACTTGTTTCTCGGAGAAAGAGAGAATGGAGTTATGCTACAGTCCATTAGGCTAACACAAACACACATCTAGTTTTTCACCTATTTAAAAAGTTGAAAAAACAAATAAATAATTAAAATCATCAGCAAGCTGAAAAATAATCACTTAACAGGTGTCAGCATTAGTTCTAGATTCTATGTTTCCAAAACCTTTCTCTCCACACCAACTGTATAGCTGCAGGTTGCTTCCCTCCCTATCCGTGTTTGATTTCTGATTTCTTACTTTCAGGATCAGGATGCTAAAATAAGTGAATTGTGCAGGCAGGACATGTACTTTTCCAACTTTTTGTGCATGTAGTTTTCCTTGTTTTGGGTTTTCAGAAAAACAGTTATTCAATCTAAAGCAATAGTTTTCAAGATGTAGTTTCTGGATCTGGGAGAGGACCAGGATTTTCTGCATATTTTTAGGAGATGTACAAATAATAAAAGACAACAAACAGTAAAGCACATGGAGTTAGAAAACATAGTAACATTTTTGTTTCTGAATTTGGTGTGTTTTCTCACTGCATGCAAGACTTGTCCCTTGGAGCTTCAGTATTGTCTAGCATGGATATCATGTGCACATACAGTGTCTCAAACAAGAGAGACTTGTGGACAAATAGTGATTTTAAAACATATGCACACATGTATACATATAAAATGTAACTCAAATTTAAAAGATGGCATGTTGCCACAACAACCTCTATTTTTTGTTGTTAATTTCCATGTCAGTAAAACTGAAAGTTGGTCATTTCCTTCTCTTCTTTTTTGACTCTAAGGTTCGTACCTCTATATTACATATTAAGACTAAAGAATCCCAGTAAATATGTTGGAAAATTAAGTAACATACTGATATCTTTCAAACAGTATGTCTGGACTTCATAATTCATTTTTGTTGGAAGTATATGGAATTCTAATTCTAAGAGTTAAAAAAAAATATTTAAATAGGAAGTTAAGGTGAAACTGTATTATGATGCTGTACTAGATGGGTTTTTTGATACATGAAAGACAAGAAAAGATGAAAAAAATTCTGTGGCTTAAAGATCCAGACCTTGGATCTATACATTAATTATAAAGGAATTCTGCAAAACATAGAGCACTGTTCTAATAACTTTAAGGATGTTTCCCATGTTTAAACAGTTTCAGAATAAGGAGTTGCAGAGTTCCACAGCTCTGCAAAAATAAGTTATATAGAAATAATGGTTGAAAACAGATGTGAGAGAATACCAGTATTCACTGGAAGGCTTTTAATCACACTGGGTACAATTAAAAGCTTCCTTGAGAGATGAAAGGAAGGGATCTGTGAAGTAAGACCTGAAGTAAGAAACAGGCTGCCAAACATAAATCACTCAAGTTTTTCATCAGCCATCAGTGTTTACAAAATAAAATGCTTCAGACACTGCTTGTGTTCGTAGCAAAAACCATTCTCTCTCCACAATTTGTTATCTTCAGTCTCTCAGTATTGTTAATGATCATGTTCATCTCACCTGACACTACACATCTGACAGCCATATGATAGTTACTCTAGTTTCCCAATGAAGGACAGAAAGAGACACCTCTAGGGTATGATTAGTTTTATCCTAACATGAATGGAGTCAAAATAATGGGAAGATTTGATGGCAGTTCTTCAGCGGCAAAGGAGCTCCTGGGAAGAGGCTGCTATGATTTCCAAAGAAACCTGGCATTTTGAGCGAGTTCTGCATTTCTCACCTTTTGCTCCCGCACTGTTCCCAGTAAAAACTGCTCTCTGCAGGCTGAAGGTGCACTTAGTTCAGCACTCATACGGCTGAGGATCCTCTTTGGCAGAGCTGTGGAGAGGAGAACCTGAAACGCAGAGGATACTGGAGGACAAGACCCCTCCCTCAGCACGTCTTTGCACATAGAACATAAGCACCTTTTATCTTGATCTCTTATAAACTCTGAAGTATCCTGCAGTAACATTGGCCGAAGTCCACGTTCTTTCTTCTCAACACCTCAGTCTGCCTGACTCAGTCTTGTTGAGCCTGGGAGTCTCTTCACAACCTGCAGCAGCCAAGCATAGATTTGTTACTTTTATTTTGAATGTTCTAGAAGGGGACATTGGGCAACTGCATTGGCCTCACTCAAAACTGATTGCTACAGATTGCTGCAGATGACGTTTTTAGAAAAATAAGATAAGTGCCTTCTGACATTAGCAGATTAATTGTGACAAAAGAAATACATTCCCAGAAGTCCAGGGTTGCCCTTTCTAATCTTACACTTGTGAGATCATGACATAATTTGGTTCCATTTAAAACATTCATTAGGAAAACCAGATTCTGCAGACTCGATCATATGTTGATTTAATGCTTTCAAGTATTGCTAAGTATGTAAGACTCATTAGCATTATCAAGGTCACATCAAAGCAAGTCAGAAAATTTTTTGGAAGAACATCTCTGCCAGATTTACTCTTGTCGTGATGGCTACTACCCACTAAAATTTGACAGAACTACAGTGAACAAACAGCAACTTTTCTGAGGGCAGGCATGCAATTGCTATGCATGGAAGAGCTGTCCTACAGTACAATCTATACTTGCAATGACTGTATGTTACTCATCCAGTTTTGGCATTAAACCATTGGTATTTGATTAGTATTTGATCAGTCAACAGGAGGAACAATAAAAGGAGGAAAGAGACTCCTTTTATTTCCTTCTAACTACTGCCTACAAAATTTTTAAAGAATATTTACGCCTTTCTTCCCGTCTTCTCCATTTTTCTTTTTTTTTTACTCTCAGGAGCCTATGGCTAGCCCACTGCACTAAGCACAGGACTGGAGGGAAGGAGCTGAGCACTGAGGAGGGAAAGAGGAAAGGATTGAACAGAGAAGAAATGTTTCTAATGAAAGGATAAGGCTGGAGCAGCAAACCAGAGATTTGGGGATTTTCAGTATTAAGCAGGTGAGTAATATGATCCCTCCACTGCTTCCTACCCTGCATATGAGAATCTTCTGTTCAGCAGCCTCACTAATTTCCAAATAAAAATGCATTGCAGGAACCATGCTGTAGTTATTCTTTTTATAGCTTCACCAGCATGGGAGGGAACATGACAACATCAGAAACAGTTTTGTTACAAGCACTGTGCTGAAGGGCTAATGGGAAACAAAGAGAATACAGTGATCCCAGTTCTCAGGCCATGTTTAGTAATTTATTTTTTATTTCTGTTGTTGCCTAAAAAATTCAGAAACTCCCTGGTAATTTAGGAAGCTAAACAACATTTTTAAAGTGCATTGAAAACCAATTTCACAAAGTGTTTAGAACATTAATGAAACAGGATTACCTACTAACTCTTCTATTAGGAATTATAAAAGGAAAACATGATTATTATTGTCTAATCACATAATCAAAACATAGTAACAATAGAATATTTATTATGTGTTTTCATATATTGTGTTAAATATTAATTGTATATTAGCAGACTTTTATATATGCATATAAGTATGCATGCATGTACAGAACACCCCGATTGGAAGGGATCCTGAAAGTTCACCTGGTATGTTTGTATCTAAAACTTTTACAGTAAAATTTTTAAAATTTTTAAAATAAAAATATTTGTCTGTCTAAAATACATATACATGTGTTCCCAACTGTTATAAATTTAGAGAGCCAATTCCATCAAAATGATTTATTTGCCAACGAAAATTTCGGACAGAGAAATCGACAAAGCCAACGAACAAGGAAACAGTGCCTGCACTGGGTGAAACCATGAGTGCAACCTCTACCGCGTTACACTCCCCTGGTTTCACCCCGACCTGAGCCCAAGCCAGCTGTATTATGCTTTTTCTGGCTGGGCTTACATGAGTCCGAGATTTCTATAAGTTCTTTTGTCCCTCGGCGTCTTCGTTGAAGAAATTTCTAAAGCAGGGTCCCATTTCTGAATGGATTTCCTGGGTGCGTAAGGTTCCTGAGTACTCTTAATGTCCCAGATAAGATACCATCTCAGGGCCATTAGTCCTTATCAGATGTGGAGCATCCTTGTCCAGGTTGTTCTCCACCTTCTACTGGAATTGTAATTTCTTTGTTCTCTCCTCTGGAGATGGGGAAGATTCTTGCAAAATTTTCAAAGCCCTCTGCCCTGCTTGAGGGGGCTTTTTGGCTTTCTTAGAAAAGTACATTTCATTTTCTGTTTATTATAACAACAACATTATGAAAACATAAAATATCATTCACCACCACAACAACATTATGAAAACATGAATTATCATTCACCACACCAACAGTCTAAGTTTCTTCCAAAGTCATTGGCTTAGGTCTTCTAAGTTTACTTTGGAGCCTTGAAATTCCAGTCTTTGATAGGTTTCTATGAAAGTTGAGAGCCACTGCTCTATAAACTGAACTACATTATGATGCCTCTAGCTTCACACTTGAGTTCTATACATATTCTCTTGTAGAGACAGAAAAAAAATGAGTTTCTATGAGAAAAAAAAGGGTACTTTTCTTGCAGTGAAAGGGCAAGCTGTAGAAGAGGCTGAGTATTCCTACAGGTTGCATCCTTGGAAAGATCCCTTCTGTATAGGACAAAGCTTATAATGTCTTGCAGATCCAAAGGTGGAAGGGTTGGATACCAAAAGGATAAAAGGAAGGATGATCTTGTAGCATTTTTAAAGTAGGATGTTCAATAAAATACTTTAGTTCCCTGGCAGTAAGTTTTATTGTACAGAAAGTATTTTCTGTCTGAAATACTTTTAGCAAATACCATACCATGTTTTCAGAAAATTCTGAGAGATTTGCAATATTTCATAAATTATTCTTTAAATTCTAGATGTGACATTCAACAGTTCTTAAACTGTACATCAGTACTGAGCCCCCTGGGCAGAAGAAGCTCAGCACAAAACACTACAGCTGTCTCTTCTCCAAGCAGGGCAAAGACAGAACCACCCCCAGGTAAGAAGCTGCCAAAAACCACATTGTTTCCCCCACTCCTCTCCCCTAGAACCATTCCAGTGTCATGCCAAGGCATTGGCTACATCTTTTGTCTTGTAATAGAGATCCATTTGCGGTTTGCATGACAACAAATGGCGAGAAATTTCCCTGAAGGAACTTAAGGTGCAAGTAACAAAAACAGGCAACATGCAGCTTCATTCCATTGCAAACTGCATAGAATTTTTGCCTAAAGCTTTATTTATATGCATCCATTTATATTGCTTAGGTAGGGTATCTGTTTTGCAGCTTTCAGCAGTGCTTTCAAGCCATAAGTACTCTATAAATTGCAAGTGTTCCACATGACATGTGGCTGTCAGCTTGCAGGAGAGACGTCATCCAGTCTACCTTCTCACTAAGAAGACAGCCAGCAGTGTTCTGATAAATAAGATTACATGTTTTTGCCATTGAAAAAAAAAATTTGCATGTCTCTTGTAAGCAGCAAATTTGAAAAATAAGTTTGAAAAATATCTATAGTACTTGCAAATTTCTTCAATTAGTTTGCCTTTCAAATTAAAATAGGACTCATACCTTCAATTTTATCAGGTGTCTGCAAATCCATTGGGAACAGATTTTTAAGACACTCAGATGTATTTAGTCCACAGTGTTAGAAAACTGAAGAGTCACTTTAACCCTTGATATCTTCTTTCTTCTTCCCATAATACGTCCTCTAAGAAAAAATCTTCGTATCTTTAGGAAAAGTACAAACTCCTTTGACCTAAAAAATGAGCACATAGAATTGCTAAAATTTTATTTGAACAAGAAACAAGATTACATAAGGAGAGTGAAATATTAAAATAGAATAATCAAACTTCTTAATACATTTTAGTATATTCAATTCACCATGAATGTGGATGAATAGATGCATGGACAATCAGGGAGTTTAACTGTTAGTATATAAATTTTAATTTTCAAATTATGGTGGGCTCATTCATAAAAATGTTAATTACCATTATTTGCTTGCTCTGTGTTTCCAGCATCCCCTTTTTTGAATATTTTGACCTTATTGATATCGAATATTTCAAAGTCTCAGCTCTGAGAAGCTCACATCTTCCCCTTTTTCCTTAAATTCAAGTTCTCAGTATCTAATTTTTATTATTTTTTAATTGATTTTGAAATAATCTCTATAAACAGCACTTCTGTGACAGTAATTTACACCACGTGCAAACAGTTAGAAAGAAGGTACAGATGCTCTTAAAGTGAAGGGAATAAAGTATTAGGCCAAATAAGGTTTCAAGTTTTGCATATTTGTTACTTTGTTAAATAACATAAAAGATTTATTTGAATGCAGGGTACATGGCAAAGCTACAGTAATCAAAGATACTGAAAAAAAGGCCAATTTTTCTTCTCTTCTATGATTTTGACTTTTTTATCTCCTGTGTCTTATGGCTAAAATGGTACTTTACATCAAAACCCATCTGTAACAAAAGTCCATTTAGTTTTGGACGGCAGCTATAATACTGAGGTATTAATTCATATAGTTACAGTATCTGGATTTCAACAGAGTCACATTACAGCTACATATCACAGACCTAGACACCTTTCTCTTACCACTCTTCAGATATTTCTCCCCATTCTTTGAGACACTTTTGAAACTTTTGGTTTTTCCATAGCTATACCATCCACACTCTAGCTCTATGTAGACACATAGATGGGTATAGATACATGTAATGTAAAAGATCCCCAAATAAAATACACCAGTCTCCCACCATTCATGCTCTTGAAAATATTTGTTGATCATATTCTTAGGTCACCAGAGACATATTCAAAAATATTGTAGTGGTGCTAGTGATGGATGTAGTAAAGAAGAGGAGAATGGATTGGGAAAAATGCCAGAGCCAGGTCTTTAATTGTGATACAGTATTTTTGCCCCTATAATTTACCCACACATGATTCTTCCTGTGCTTTTCTCCTTCTCTGACTGAAAAGGAAGGGAAATGGAAAATACTTCAGCCCATACTGACGACAGGGGGCTGAGGGGCCCCAGCTAGCTGTGTCCCCCAGCCACGGTGGTCAGGATTGCTGTCCTTGGTCTGCAAGCTGTCCAACTAACGGTGGAGAGCAGAGCTGCTTTCTGCTCTCTTGGTCCTGGATATCCTCCATGTCTAGGTTAGAAGCAGGAGTCAGAGAAGGCTCTCACTTACGGTGGTCTTTACTCTTCAAGGTGAGAGGGCAGGGTCCCATGCTAACATTTAATCCGGGGGGCAGAGAGGGTGGGGCAGGCAGGTGATTGGCCCCAGGTTAACACAGGACAGGGTCAGGAGAGGGGACAAAGGGACAGGGGAAGGGAACACCTGGGGTAAAAACCAAAATAAACCAGACACTGGAGGGCGTAACAGGAGCAAACCATAACTTATCAAACTCATCAAAAACCCACCAGCACACCATACTAGTGCAGGTAGAGAAGAATCTTTACTCTGCTAGATTTTAAAAACATTGATAGATATACATGTCAGTTGTTGCCAGATGAAATATAACATTTTAATGTATATACTATTTATTTATCAAATATATTTTTATTAAAATTTTTGAGGGGCAGTTGTGATTTCTCTAAGTAGTATTTTTCTCTCTGAATAGGAAATCAACTTGTAAATGAATAGGGGACTTTGCTAGCTAGAATTATGACATGACAGAGCATTTCACTGTCAAAGAACTATCACTTATGGTATTAAACATCAGTAATTTTACTAAAATGGTGATGTAAAGTGAGCTAAGAGCATTTGACAGATTTTAGGGGAAAAAAGAGCAGTTAGTGTCTGTTTATGAAATTGAATTGCCCTCAAGAATAAATTGATTCTTCAGTGTTCATAGTTTTTAATCGGCAGGCAAAATAATTGATAGCTTTATTGCTCAAGCCAATTATTATATATGTACCTATCCATATATTACCAAGGTATTCCTAACTCTTCAGCCCCTGCACTTAATAATCCAGAGCCAAAATCAGCTAATGATAAAACCAGCTCTCTCATAAATTGCTTTCCAGGGTGCAATGACACATAAGAAATTTATTCAAATGCATCTGCAGCAATATGTAACTGCAAGGCCGTGTTTACATCAGTGCCGCTGTAGATGACTGAATTCATTCAAAACAGAAGAAAAAACTGGCTATGTCTGCAGAATAATGTTATTACTCTTGACTCCCTGCTAGCATCTTCCTCTGTTTGATCCTGTCCTCAAAAACCTGTAATCATCAAGTTCCAGGCAGCATGCTCTTTAATGTGAAAATTGAAATAGGCTCAGAAGATTACTTTGGAACTCAGGTACCACAGGATTGTGCCTGGCAGTGGGATGCGACACAATTCAGAGACAGGCAGCTGTAGTGCTGCTTAAATTGTGGACATATGGAATGGGATCAAAACAGTCCAGCAGGCATCATGGGAGTGCTGCCAGGAGGATCGTGCTGGAGAGTGTTTCATTGTCACCTTCGCTTCATGGAGATAAAAGCTTAGCAGGGAGCAAGTGAATAGTTCTGGTTCTGATTACAGAAGGCAAGGAGAGCTCCTGGAGAGAGGCTGTAAAAATAGTAGGTTGAAAGTCCTAAAGTGACACTGCTAATTTGGAGGCTTTAATCCCGTGTCTAGATTTCTTTATTGATGACACCTCTCTAAGTAAAGCATTTCTGTAAGGATCTCTGTCTAAATGTTGGAAACTCAATTACACATTGTGTGAATGTGGGTTGATTAGCTAGTGGCCTTCCACTAAAAGGCAGTGGACCTGGCTTTCTTTTTAACACCATGAAGGTGGCACTTCTCTGTAGATGTTCACGTGCTAAAAAAATATGCTCAAAATGTTTTTAAAACTGTGTTTCAAGGCTAAATTTAGTTATTCTTATCTGAAAAGTTTCAGTGAGGCATGATCCAAAAACACTGCTTCTTTTAAATTAAACACTTCAGATGTGTATGTATTCAATATCTAAGTAAAATAATGCTTTGGTAATCGGTTATTTATTTCACCATGCTAAGATTTCAAGCATAACCTCTTCTCTGTTATTGTATCTTATTGAATGGGAAAAAAAGATTGTGTGGTGATTTTAAGAGCTCATATTTTCCTGTCCTTAACTATGACTAAACAGATAATGGCACTTGAATTGGCATTCATATGATCAAAGTGCATAGATATTTGAAGACAAATACATAAATGAGGAACTATAGTTACATTTTTGGTGGTGCTTCGGAAAAGATAATTGTGCATTTCAAGACACTGAACACTCAAGTAATGTCATATGTAAATATTACTAAGGTGAATCATCTTCTAATAAGTCTACAATGCATATGACATTGAGAAGAGAGATTGAAATGGGCTGCACACTTTCTTCTTGCTCTATGTTTATGGTATACTATTATTCTGAATGGTTATATATTATAGAAATGTTAACTTACTTTAATGTTTCTCATGACATAAAAAAAGTTTCTGTAAAGATGTTTATCAGGGAAGGTTAAAAGCAGCAGTGATACTAAGACTTCCATTTTATCATTCCTGTATTTGCACAAAAAAGTAGAGCAGGCACAAATAAAAATATTGTATAGAATTCTATTGACTACCATTGCATGTACAGAAAATAGGAGATTAACAAGATGGATGTAGAAAGACTTCTAAGAACTGTTCTTTTTAAAAACACAAAATAATTATGTCTGTAGGCTATGATTTTATGGGGAATATTTCCCTCGCTCATGACTTTGAGACTAGTTCATAGAAAATGCAGATTAACTAAAATCATGAAAAACCATTTAATTGTGAAGAGATTTTGAATTTTTAGTATGATGCACGATATTTAAAGAGAAAATGGAATCTTAAACCAAATAAGATTTGTTGGGCAGCTGTTATTCTTCTAATGCATGTAGCATCTCTAAAAATCATGAAGAAGAGGTTCAGTTTATTAGCAGTGCTGCACTTTTTCCTTGATGGGGAAAGAAGGGAAGTAGTATTGCTTTCCTAATAAAGTTCTTCTTGAATTACCTTGTTGCAAAATTTTATTTTCGACAAAAATTTGAATCTTAATTAAAATCATCAAGCAAATTCACATTTCCTTAAAATTTGGGGTCATCTTTTTAGTTGGGCTTATTAGTCTTCAAGCTTAAAAAATTCTTATTCTTCTTGAACAAAAAATGAGAACTTAAATTTGACATTTCTCCACCTAGATGGAGCATAAGGAATTCTAAATGTTCCTAGGTTAGCCAGGGCATTGATGTCTAAATCATACCATCCTCTGCAGATCAAAATCCTATATTCTAAGCAGAGACTATGTCCCAATTCCAGGTTCCAGCACCAAAAATAAAATAAAACAAAACAAAATTAAAAAAAAAAATCATCCCAGGAAAATACTCTTTTGTTTCTGCAGTTAGAATACACACCTGACCACCATTTTAAGAAAGGTATGGTTGAATTATAAAATTTGCAAAGAAGTCCTATGAGAATGACCAAAGTCCCTGAACACTTCTGTTACAATTTTTCATAGTTGATAAAAGGCTGCTGTTTTGTAATTCAGCAGCTCTTTGTCTGTCCTTCAATGTACTTTGAATAAAATTAGCTTGTATATAAATAACTTCCTGCAAGGTTATTTTATATAACGAAGTCTTCCTTAATGTCCTCACAAGGTATCAAAATAGCATCACCATTTTTAGGTCACTTGTCATATAGAGGGACAATTTATGCAGGTGCTGAAATTTATATTTAAGCATAGGACTGCTCTTTGGTGCAACTCGATGAACTTCTTTACAGTTAAGTAAGTAAGTCATGTGAACTTCCTGTCTTTCAACTGATAGATAAGCCCCCAAAACTGAGACAGTTAAGATCTTTTAGATGGCCTAGTACTTTAAATTGAATAAAATAAGAACAAATATGTGAAGGAATTTGGATAATACCAGCCTTACTAATATTGAATCTGTATGTTTTATTTCCTCCTGTCAAAGGAAAATTAGGTTTTATGTAAGTCACAATATTGTACTTGGCTCTTCACTCTTCTAATCTCTTTCCACATCATTCTTTTAATGAGATAGTGTTATATATAAATATCTCATTACATGTTCAAAACAGTGGCTACTGTTGGTGGTAAAAGTTACTTTAAATGTCAGCAAAATGCAGTTACTGTGTGTGCAATGAATATGCCACATCAATGTGGAAAAACACAAGGTAAAGAGTTTGTAAAATACTCTTTCCAGGGCACATGACGATGTATAATACATAATTCTAAAACAAGAAAGGTGATTTTCATTCAATTTTTTTTCATTGACTTCAAAGGTGTCCTGAATTAGTGAGCAAAGGTATAGATAATTGTCCACAAAGTAGAAGATAAAGGACTCTCCTGTTTGACATTACTATGAAAATTACGCTGTCTTGGTATGGGAAGAGAAAGCTTATGCAATTCTGTTTATTTAGTAAATAAGCTAATCAATAAAACACAGGATATTAACTGTGACATTTATTCTTAAAAAAACAAATATGGAACCCGGCACTCTCTGCCAGCAGTATTTATTTATGAAAGCTTTCTATTGTTCTTTTTACTACTGCTTTTGAGCATACTTCAGTGCACTTCAGTATTTCTGCCAGTGCAGAGTATTTGCTCTTCCTGTTCCCTGGGACCCTCCTGCCCTCACTGCTGCACTTCACCCTAAGGGCAGTGCTGGTTGGGCAGAGGGCACAGAAGTTGGGACTTCTGTTCATTATTCCTTCCTTCAGTGCTCATACCTGCTTCACCTTTGGTATGTTCTTTTCACTCTGTTGTCTTTTTTTTTTTTTTTTTTTCCCATACTCAGGTTTGTCCAGAGTTACTTTGTTTTGCACTTTGATAACCCACGATACCAGTATGATTTTTCCAGCACAGGACTGGTGTATCAAGAATGAATGAAGACATCACTGTTCATGTCTTTTTTTCTCTTTCATTTTAGTTTGTCTATTCCAGTGAATGTTTCCTCACTCTCTGTTCTTTTGTCAAAATCTTTATCCATCTCTGATTCTCAATTTATCCTTATTTTTTCCACTTACCTCTTTTTGTACTTAATGATGCTCCTTTTCTTGGTCACAGAAAGCTCTTCCATGAGTGGCTTGTATTCATAAGAGTCTGAAGGACACTTAGGTTTAGTTATTTTTCAAATGAAAGCTAGTATACTTTCCTGTTTATCTTTTTGAATTTTTTCAAGCTGCTTGTTCTCATTATTGAATATATTATCAAACTGTACAGTGTAGAACCTGACAGTATTGATACATTTTGCTTGCAGGTAAAGCAGGCTTTTCAAGACATGACTGTTTAGGTGTCAAAAAGGTCAGTAACAGAATTTTTAAAATAAAGAAAATTTCAAATTAATACATCTCCCATAGTGGTAAAATAGATTAATTAAAAATCCAATAGGAAAAAACAGTAGGATTTAAAATATATTTGAGGTTTATTTTTCTCTGGCTAAATTCCATGTCTCAATGTCCACAAAGAAATCATTAATTAGTGGAGTCCCTCAAGGGTCTGTACTGGGAATAATACCATTTAATATGTTCATCAGTGACATGGACAGAGGAGTGAATGCACTCTCAGCAAGTTTGAAGATGACACCAAGCTGAGTTGTGTGCTTGATTTGCATGAGGCACAGGATACCATCTGGAGGGACCTTGTCAGGCTTGAGAGTTGGGCCCATGGCAAGCTCATGAGGTTTAATGAGACCAAGTGCAAGGGGCTGCACCTGAGTCAGGACAGCTTTCAGTATCAATCCAGGCAGGAGGATGCACAGATCCAGAGCAG
This sequence comes from Phylloscopus collybita, assembly GCA_027886175.1. Classification (NCBI taxonomy): domain Eukaryota; kingdom Metazoa; phylum Chordata; class Aves; order Passeriformes; family Phylloscopidae; genus Phylloscopus; species Phylloscopus collybita. The sequence continues at coordinate 31,626,382 of JAJNNQ010000026.1, read as the reverse complement.
CCCTTCCCAGAAAGACTTGTGGGTGCTGGGGGGTGAGAGGCTGGACATGACCTGTTAAGGTCAAACTGGAGCCCAGAAAGCCCACCCAAAGCAATGTGGGCAGCTGAGTGAGGGAGGGAATTCTGCCCCTCTGCTCTGCCCTGGTGAGATCCCAGCTGGAGCATTGCATCCACCTCTGAGATCCACAAACACAAGAACACCTGGACCTGTTAGAGCAGGTGGAGACATGGGCCACAAACTGATCAGAGGGCTGGAACTGCTCTTCCACCATGAAAAGCTGAGAGTTTGGGTTGTCCAGCCTAGAGAAGCGAAGGCTCTGGGGTGACACTGCTGCAGGTTTCAGTACATAAAGATGGCTTAGAAGAAAGATGGAAACTTTTTACCAAGGCCTGTAGTGGCAGGACAAGGACCAACAGCTTTTGGTTGAAGGAGAGTAGATTTAGACTGGACATGAGGAAGGCATTGTTACAATGAGTGGTGAGGCACAGGAGCAGGTTGCCCAGAGAAGCTGTGCATGCCCCATTCCTGAAAGTATACAAGGCCAGGTTGGGTGGGGCTTAGGGTAATCTGGTTTAGTAAAAAATGTCCCTGTTTGTCACAGAGGGGTTGTGCTGGATGGTCCTTGAAGGTCCCTTCTAATCTGAATGTTTATATGATTTTGATTCTGATGTATTCTGATTCCTTTAAGGGATTTTCAAAAATGGTTCTGAAATATGCTGTGAATTCATTCAGATAGTTGCAATTCAAATACTTAGAGCTTCCACTGCTTTCTGTATTTATTCAGAAGGTAAAACTGAATGGCCCAGATATAAAAGTGTAGGTTTTTATAAACAAGTCCAACCAACAGTATCACTTGTGTTCCTTTAACAGCCAGGCCTTCCACTAAGATGCACATTATCATAGCTAGGATGAGGACTGTATCTTTAGTGAATAATATGTTTGATCATGAATGATTTGGATCTTAAAATTTTTCATGTTGTCTCTGCAGCTTTCTGCAGATTGGCTTTTTATTTTAAACGCTTTACTGAAGTCTGCCTTCTAGCATGCAAATGCACTTCATCTGTTGAGATATTCACAAAATATTCACTTTGATAGTTCACTGACAATTATTTGTGGAAGCTGGTGATTGACATATACTTTCCAGGGAAATTGAACACTGTAATTAGTTTTGGCCCAATGTGCTGTCTTTTGTATAAACAGGGTGTCTTAAGAAAGATTATGGACTGTGATCTTAGGGTCTTCATTATGCAGACAGACTCCTCATCACTGCTGAAAGTTTATGTGCTTTGTCTGTTCTTATGAAACCATAGTAAGCTGGTGACTGCAGCATTGTGCTGGGAGATTCAAGTCCTAGCATGACTACTATCTTGCTTCTTAACATTTAATTAATCACATCACTCACATCATCAGTATTTCCCTTCTTTCTCTTTCTTTCCATATTTCTTTTCAATTTGCAGTTTTATTTTAATCCGTGATTTTAGACCAGAGGCAAACTGCAAATATTACTTAGTTTAACTGGTGTCTCTTTGCCTTTTTTTTAAATCAACAGATCTCCCTCTAATCCCAGGCAACTCTTGATGCATAACACTTTTATTCAGTTTAGACATCAAAATAATTTCTAATATAATGGTCATATTTTATTCCTTTTCATCCTTCAGCCCAAGCATCATTACATACGCTGTGCACATTTTTTTTTTTTTATTTTAAAAGGCAGTTAACAGTAAAGCCCAGATGAATTAAAGTACTTGGCTCGTATTGTAAGGTTTACCATAACTTCTTATTCTTACATGTGATTATAATTTTGGAAATTAACACACAATTCAAAATGTTGGTCATGTGAAATTAATAGGGAAAATAACTGAAAAGAGGGAAAACAATCTTATTGCATGAGAAAAGATTTTTGTATATATATATACAGAGATATACATAAATATATAAATATATATGTAAATGTATGTTTATATATAAATGTTTATATATAAATTATCCAACAAGTTTCTCAGTTCAGCCAGAGTCTTCTTTTTTTTACAGTATTGGGGTGTTATTTAAAATACAGTTTTATTGGGGATTTTTGTTTGTTTCTTTGGGTTGTTTGGTGGGTTTTTTGGGGTTTTTTTTGTTTCTTTTTTTTTTTTTTTTTTTTGTGTGTTTTTTTTTGTTTGTTTGTTTTTTGGGGTTTTTTGGGTTTGTTTTTTTTTTTGTGGTTTTTTTTGTGTTTTTTTTTTGTGGTTTTTTTTGTGGTTTTTTTTTTTTTTTTTTTTTTTTGGTCGGTTTTTTTGGTGGTTTTTTTAGTATATATTTTTTATCCACTTTAGATGGAGTGAGTCCATAAAAGAACAGTGACTTTTTAAAATTTTTCCATTATAATGACATTTTGACCTCAACAAAATCAAAAAATTATAGAATAATTCAGGTTGGAACATACCTCATGAGCTCTTTCATCCAAACTCTTCCTCACAGCAGGGTCAAAAAGGAATAGAGACCAAGTTGTTCAGGGCTTTATCCAGTCAGGTCTTGAAAATCTCCAAGAGTAGAGGCTGCAAAATGATTGGGGAAACTTGCTCTAGTGTTTAATCATGGTCATAATTTTGTCCTCATGTCCAGATCTCCCCTTTGAATTTTTGCTCATTGCCTCTCAACCTCCTGACATACCCAGCTGTGAATAATCTGCATCTCCTTTCCATCTTCCCCAGAGGCACTGAGGATCTCCTTAAATGCCCTGGAAGCTGCCTCTTTTGCAGGCAGGAGTGGAAGGCATCTTGAAGGACATGTAGGGTTACATTTTTCTTCTCGGGATAAATTTCACGTCAAGAATTTTCTCCTTCTTTAGAAACATGAGTTTTAAATTTTTATGTACTTTATGTAAAATCTTTCATACTTTCACTGGATTTATAAATTCATTTAATCCACTTACTGCCTAGTAGGTCTGGAAACATCAACTCTTCAGTAACTTTCTTGGCCTCAGCACCGTAAATTGTAGGCAGTGTCTTTTATGTGGGTTCTTATGCTTGATTTTACTTTCTTATCTGAATTTGTTAATTTCTAGTCTATGAATCTGAGCATTTCTAAACAGGCCTTTGGCAAGCTGTTGGGATATTGAATTTATGTGAAACAATTTGATTATTTGATGTGTTCAGTATTTGTATGTATTGTTAGTGACTTTGTGTACCAAAATAACATTTACCCTAGACTTTGATTTAAAATAGAAGAAATTTATTATAAAACACTACTCAGAATTACCTTAATCCATAAAGATTTTTTTCTTAAAATAAAACCTAGGGTTGAATACAAGCTCATTATCACTGGAGAGAGATTAATCCCTATTCCTTTATGAGGTTTGCCCCTTAGCCAGGGAAGTGTTCCAAGCACAGGTCGCATAATTTTAGTATAGACTTGTGGTGCAGGGTTGCTAGAGAAGGGAAGAGGAATTATGAAATAACTGTGGTTGTTGAGCAATGTTCCAGTTAGGTAGGAAGAAGTGGTAGCACTGGGCAGTAGCTCTGTGTGTGTGTGTGCATATGCAAGAGGTGCAAAGAATGAGAGCTCAGTGGGTACTAAGTCTGCTGCAACCTTTCCTTCTCCCTTCTTCTCAACAAGTTTATGGCTGGGAAAAAAAGTAACATCCCAATACTGCCTAACTATGGTCATTTGATACGGTACTTACTCTCGAAGATCTTTCTATTCAAAATTTTGAAACACAGGGGGGTTTTTTGTTTGTTTTTGTTTTTGGTTGGTTGGTTGGTTGGTTGATTGGGGTTTGTTTGTTTGTTTGTTTTTTCCCCTCTAAAACTCACAAAGTCCAGGAATACATCAAGTATTAAAATGGTGAGGGCAAAGTCTCTCAGAAAGTGGGCGTACAGGGAGTGAAGTGTGTCTAGCATTGCAATCAAACAACCCCTTTTAATGAAAATTTGTCTGCTGGGCAGAATCAGAGAATCTCCTCTGAAATACAAAGCAGTGATGAGTGAAATTTGCTGATGATATGGTTCTGTATAACTTTATACTTTTCTCTTAGTGTAGGTCATCATAAGAGTGCCCAAAGAATAATTGTCTTGGTAATTTTTTAATCCTGAATGAATACATTGTATAGCTTGATGATATATGGTTAAAAAGCTATGCTATTTTTTATCCTAAAGACAACACTTATCTATCTATCTATCTATCTATCTATCTATCTATCTATCTATCTATCTATCTCTATCATCTATCTATCTATCTTTTGTTTGCAATAATTTTAGACACTTTATCAAAAGTGTATTTGATTTATGCATGTATATATGCTTTATGCTTTATTCAGGATGAATGAGTGTTCTAATGCATTTCAGAAGGCATTTTTTATATCCTAGTTCTGAAAGGAAAAAATTAATAATGTAGAAATGTTTAAAAGCTGTTAAAATTTTTCCTTTGAAATCTGAGCTTCCTGTTCTGTCTTTTTTTGTGTATTAAATCCTGAAATCTAGGAAAACATGAGAAATGCAGTGAAGTTACTTTTCCAGTCACTGCCTAAGCTGCCAGGACCATCTTGGGCCTTGGATTAGAAATTGACCTCAACCCAGCCAGAAAATTAGATTAAAATAGAGCTTCAAATCAGATACCTCAACTGAGCATTACACATGCAAACCACATATATATGCAAAACATTATGATTTTGAAAACTTCAACACAATGACAAAATATAGACAAAAGCTGGGATTTTAGAAGACACTTAGGTACCTTGGTACTCATTGCTGTATAGCCTTGGGGACAGACACAAAATGTGACATAGGTAACAAAGGTGAGAGTCGTAATTGCAAGTGATATGTTTTAATTTTATCTGTCCAATACCAGATTAATTGCCCTTGATTACTCCTATGGTCACAACGAGGAGAGCTCAATACTGCCACATCCTAGGTATAACTTTAGGAACATGCACTTAGTTTTCCTGCATCCCTCACATTTCTAAATAATATTTTTTACAGTCTCCCCACTTCCATCAGCTGAGAAGATAATACAAGGTCAACTAAAAATGCTGAAAGAAGAGTGAAAGAGAAAGGCTGATGAAAGTGTTGAAAAATAGATCTAAGATTATCCGCATGTGGATGGTGACTGCACAAAAACAAAGAAACAAACAAACATACCCCATCCCCCAGAAAAGGGGGGAAAAAAAAGCAGCCCAGTCTGAAAAATGTGCTACCAGCTCTTGAAGAATCCTTTGAAGAGATGTCCTTGTTCAAAAAACCCAGATCCTGAAATCTTAGTTGCCAACCATCTAGTTTGGGAGATTTTGTCTGCTTCCAGTACTTGCAGTTACCTATACAACAGAAGACACTAACAGTATGAAAGAGAAAAGTGCAGCAAGAACTGGTAGTCACAGGGAATGTTGTGAGTTCCTATGACAACTGAGGACTGTCTGGAGGCTGCAAAAGAATCCAATTTTAAATATATGCTACTTAAAATGATCAAAGATGGTATTTTCCTTTTATTCTTGAATTTTCATTCAGAATTAGTTGCCTGCTTAATACCAAGCTGAATACTAATAACATTCAGTATCATGACAAAGGCTGTGGTTGCAGCTTGAGGTTTTGTGAATAATGCAAATGTTATATTCTACAAAAATTATTAATAAAACTACCATAGGAGAAAAAAGTTCTTCATGTTTATTTATTTATTTTAGCTTCTTTTCCTGTTAAAAATGATAGCATATAAATAGTTCGCTGTACAGACCATAGGCTAGGCTGATAATTTTCATGTGTTTGTCACGGGGAAGATATTAAATTTCATGCTTTGTCACAGATTAATAGGAAAACCATATTAATACTATGCAGAAAAATTATATAATTTCAGAGTCATGCCTAGAAGAAAAACAGAATTAAGTAAGAACTTACATAGGAAAATAATGGCAGTACAATGTTGAGACATCTTGGAATTTCTCTATAGGGAAAGAGAACCCCATAATATACTGGCTTTGTCCCTGTTTTATGTATATTCTGAAAAGGAAGGATTTTAAATCTTCACATGCTTTCTTTGTGATTTATCTCTGCTAAATACCCAGTTTTCATCTAAGGTAATTACCCTAGGTTCTTCTTATAGAGAGAAACAGGCATTTTCTGAAGCTGTTTTTTACTCAATCTCAAATTTCAAGTTGAGATTAAGTGCCTTCTGCATTATTCTGGAATGATCTGCTCCAGTAAGGTCAGTCTCACATTTTGTGTTGGCTGGCGGGATGAATGATGGTTCTATTCTTTTTCATACAAGACATTAGAAAGTGTTGAATAAGGCAGTGGAGTAGAACAAGAACAAACCACGAGGAATTGGTCTTTTCTAGATGTTGGAATAAAGAATTAGTGCTTGTCTGTATCTAGATACCTTAAAAATTGTAAATGAATCAAAGGGCTAACTGTGATATAAACTCCATGAAAGAACATAGTATTTTCTGTTGCAAAGACTGATGGAAGAGACCTCAATGCAGCAAAAACTGAATTCTGCATGACTGAAAAATATACTTCAGTATTTCCTAAATTATTAAGATGTGTGTTATGTATCACATATGATTTCTTTGTAAAGACCTCTCATTTTTCTTATTGGAATTCATCAGTATATCATAATAGCTTTTGAGGTTTTAGTCACTTTGAAGTAATTCGCAGTCCAGCAGGTATTTTATCTCTATTTCTTTCTATTGTATCTCTGTCATATTAACTGTTTTAATCTCTTGATTTCAGCATTGCTTCTCTTGGGGTACTATTGTGCTATGCTCCATCAGCTGAAGCAATAATCATATAATCAGCAATTATGTCTTCTCTGGAAGTATCACCAAGTGCCTCATAACTCTCTTTCTACAGTATTTCACTGACACATTTAATCTCAAATGTTAATCTAGAAAACTGATAATGTCCTCCTGGAGATTTGGAGGTACCTAAAAAGAGATGTACCTATCTAATTTCACCTGCCAGACCCCATGTTTTTTATCTGACATTGTAACAAGTTGCTTGATTTTTAATTGATGCTGCAAATCTTCCAGTGTCAGTCCTGAGCAGTGGTAATAGCCATGATGCCATTTAACCTTCTGGTGTTCAACATACTGAGTCTTTTTTTTTCTTTGCTTTTTTCTGATCCAAAAGAAGTGCTGATGCATTCTCTAGTGATACCAACTTGCCCTCTTTTCTACTGGCTGAGGACAAAATTTTGATACTTTCAAACACTTCAAACATACTTTAATCCCTAGTTTGTTGCCCTAACTTTACTGTTGATTATAGTGAAACTACTCATGCAGCCTAACAGCTGCATTTTAGGTATTCCAAGTGCAGCAGAATTTATCTTACTGCAAATACATATACGTAATACAACATTTATTTCTATGCAAATATGCTCAGATTCTCCAATTCCTTGAAATATATCATGGTACACTATGACAATATCTTCTCTGGATGCTAAATTTATCCTTAAATGTCCTCACCTATATTCTCAGCATGTTATGGATGGTCATTCAGTTATGAAAAATTGTCATTTGCCTTTGCTTTTTTGGCTGTCACTTCCAGCTTCACCACTTCTTTTGATTAAATGGGGTACATCCTCTGCTGGTAAAGTAGATGAAATGTCAGTATTTGCTTTACTTGCAAAAAATTAGATTTTGTGGTTTCAGAATCTGGGTTCTTTTAGTACAGAAGACTCTTGTGCTATTCTCATGCTGGCTTCCAGACCAAATTTGTCAGAGCAAGGACTGTCAAGGACTTAGGACTTATTTTTGTTTTATTTTCTCCTTCAGCCTTCCTGGTTGCCCCAGCATGAGTGATATGCCAACTCAGGACACAGGATAAACTGTAGCTACTGAATAGTGTAGAGACTTCATGGAGCTTAATACGACAACTCTCTGCATTCCTCTCTCTATTAATAACTTAACTTTTGCTCTCCTCCTACTTCTAGTGTTACCATGAGGCTTTTCCAACATGATTGCATATGCTATGAGTCTTCTAATATCAGTAAATTCTGTACTTCTGCTCACACAGAGTTAAGGTTGCTTTGGTATATACATTGCTTATATATCACATACTTTCAAATTCATCAGATAAATTAGTACCTCTTTGTAAATGGGATTAGGTATTATTTATTGAGAATGGAAGTAACTGTGAGGGGAAACAACATCTTTTTAAAGGAATTTCAACTTTTAATCCCAGGATGGAAATATTACTTAATAACAGCAATGGATTCTCCCTTTGGGCCTTAATTAGAAGGAAGCAATACTTAAAGTTTTAAAATTAAAAAAGAACAGCTATTGATGATAACAGATGATAGACATACAAATATATTGGTAAACATAAACAGCTTTGTTAATTTTTTTCCTAGGCTGTTTTATAAATTATTAAAGCTCTTGCTCAGTAAATTTCCAAACAAAGCTCTTTCTGATGACAGTCTGTAAAACAAACAGAAAATGTGGTCATTTTGGAACTTTTACTACTCTGAAGAGATTTACAGTCTTTCTGCAAAAACTGACTAGCATTCATAGATGATCCTCCACAAAAAAGGAAAAAAGAAAAAGCTGTATTACAGCAGCACTCTCACCACTCTCTTGCATATTTAATAATGAAAATATTTATGACTTTAAGATGATGACAAATATATAAACCAAGAGGCTAAATTCAAAAAAGAAGGTTCATGCTACTAAGTTATTTTACATAGATGACAAGAGGTAATAAAGCCAAAAAAAGCATTACATGAGCAAAGATGTAAATGGATTAACCCCACAAACACAGAACTCTTAGGGAATAGTTTTATTTGTTCAAGGACTAACAATTCATATCCTGTAGAAGGCTGTTTTCATTGTGCCAGGGTTTTGCAAAGTCAGGATGATGGAAAACAAGATAAAAGTCCATTGCTGTGATGAAGGAGACATGTAGGCTGAGAAAAATAAAAGGTAGTATCTTTTGAAAGTGCTCTCAAATTATCTATAGTTTCCTTCACCCCAGTCCTGCTAAGCAGAGCAACTCCAGAAAATCCTTATATCTCTGGCATGGTGCTCTTCTTGTGTTTATCCTCAAAGAGCACAGAAGTTTTAGAAACTATTGATGTCAGCAATCAGCCCTGGTTAGTAATACGGCTCTGGCTGTGCTTTGAAGATGCATGGGAAACCTTGGATCTGCTGAGGCACTGGTAACTTTAAAACACTCTCACCTTTAGCTTTGCTGCTTCTTCCCTTCTGTGCAAAGCTCTGTGGTTTGTCAGTCATTCAAAAGGTCTCTGAAAAACTTGCAGCAAAAGATAGTTGCCAGAGAGCAACTTTCTCTGCTAAAAAAAAAATAAAAAATCCAGAAAACCAGAGCCAGAAGCTGGACCTTTCATGAACAAATGCTAAGGATACTTCCACTTTTGTTTGGGGTGGCTGACACTGTAAGGATTGGGTGTTATGAGTGGCTGGGATGTAGGGGAAAATGCTAGGAGGGTCCACAATCAACATACAAGTGTAGATCTAGTGAGACTAAAGAAATGAGGCAGTTTATGATTTTATTGGAAAATCATAATTCTGCAATAAAGTTGGGGGGGTTGTTGGTTTTGTTTTGTCTGGTGTTTTTTAAGAGAATGAACTTTTTCTCACATTTTCTGTAATTAATAGGTAAGGGGGTCAGCTGCTGTCTGAGGTGGCAAAACCTGTCAGTGTGCTTTGTATATTTAGCTCAGCAGAAGCCTCTCAATTGGTCTCACTGTAACCAAACCCAAACAATCCAATATCGTTTTTCCTTGTGTGTCTGCTATTTCTTGTTCTTATTCATAAGATGCAGCTTTTCAATGGTTAAAGGGGACCTGTATGAAAGATAGGGAAGAAGTTTCTAGAAGAGCCTGTTGCAATAGGACAAGGGTAGGTTTAGACTAAACAGAAGGAAGAAGTTTTTTACAATGAATGTGGTAAAACACTAGAACAGGCTTCCAATAGATGTGGTAGAAAACATTCCAGGTCAGGTTGGATGGAGTTCTGAGCAATCTGATTTAGTTGAAGATGTCCCTGTTCATTGCAGAAGCAGTCGACCAGATCCAATCCATAGGGAAGTTTGTTGTCTCCCTGGGGCCTGGGTAAGAGACATCACCAAGAAACTTCCCAGCCGGGTGTGGCCCACTGATTATTACCAGCTGCTGGTTTCCCACAGGGTTATCAACAAAGACCCAACAAGAAGGCTGCAGGCAAACAAGAGGGATTTCAGTGCCTTGAGAAAACAGGTCAAGGGATCTGGAGAACAGGTTGTGTTCTCTTCTGTCCTAAGGGTCCTGGATAGGTTAGAAGAATTACCATTAGCAGTGCCATTAGCAGTGACATTAGCATCTTCTTGCTCCAAACTTTCATTGGGATAATTTTCCTTTGGGTAAATTTTAATGCATTCAGCCTTCAGTTATTAATATGTCTGTATACTTGTGCTGTCTACTTCATGTGTGTCGCAGTACAACACAAAAGAAACAACACTCATGCACTGAGATGTTCAAGGCAAAAAAGGGGCAGTTTATTTACAGACCTCAACATTTATAGAATTCCAACAGTGACCTTGGATTGAAGGAAGAAAATCATCCTCTTTAACCACACTGGTCAACCCAACAGTCCATCAATTCTCTCCTCCTACAGAAAGGAATGCAAAACAATCATTGTTTACCTGAACAGTGTGTGAGAAAACTCCATTGCAAAAGGTAAACACAGAAGGCTGAAGTAGAACTTTAAAAGAACAGAGAAGAATAGAGAAAACTAGGACAACACGTGTGTTCACAGATTTGGTAGGAAAAAATGAAGCTGTATTTGTAAGTTCTGGGATCACTTTGAGTGCTGATGATTCAGCCATTTTCTGAATATCCAGATTCCCTTTGGCCTTTGTTATCCAGCCATTTTTTTATTTTTTTTTGATTCAACAGGATGAATTAATGTCTCAAAGATTTCTGCCAAACTCCTATCTAAGCTTTTATGTGCAGAGCAAGATGGAACAGGAGGCATGGCAGGAGTTTGCAAGAATAAATTTTGCCACTTTTTTCCAGAACAGCTGGCAACAACCTTAATTGATAGCAGTTGTTGCACTTTTAGGAGGGGATAGAGAATATGTAAATTCTTACAGTTTCTAAAAGAGATACGTGAAATATCTAATGCTGGCACAAATCCATGGAAAGTCAGTTGGGAAAGGCACCCTTTTTGTGCAAGAATTTTATTTATTTATTTATTTTTATTACAGTTCCAAGCTTTCCCTTGACAGGAAAAGGATTAACTCTGTTGTATTCCAGAGAGATGTGCAGATTTCTCAGTGGTTGGAATATATCATTAGTTCCATGAAATTGACTTTACTTAGCTACAGTGTACAATACTTATGGATGGCAATATAACATCCATCGTTTCAGTGTAAGAAAATGAGTATATTATTTGATTTTTGTTATCAAAATTGTTTAGTAACTCAGGTTATTTTTCAAAGCCTCTTAAAAAAAAAAAAAGCAATTGTAAAATATCAAAATGGATATGGCAGATGACTACATGTATCACTTCCTTTTCCGAATGGATAATACCACAGGTTAAGAAAGGAGATCTTTCCCAAATACCACATATATGATTTTATGGAGCCCATATGGAGGGCTATGAAGTTATCCTTTCGTAATGCGAAAGTCTGTCTCCAATTCTGGAACACCTTTACCTTGAAATACCAGTAGTAGATAGAATGTCATTTAGTGTAGGTATGTATGACAATAAGATTTGAAATATTGTTGCTTGCCATTCAACTTTTGAATTGCCAGTGAGGAGGTCCTGTGATTACTTGATTTCATGGCAAGGGAGCAAGAAAAATAAATTTGACAGCGAGTATGGGCAAGAAAACAGACATTTTAATGAATTAATGTTAATTTTTTTTCATAAGTTGATCAGTTAATTATACAAACATTTGATCTAGATTTTGAATCAGCTCAGTGTCTGAGATTTGCAGATCAATATTAAAATACTGTCATAGTTTTTTTGGGAGGTTTCATGGGGTATGTATAATACAAATGATGCAGAATGCATCTATGAAATACATACTTCAAGTCTGTTGATTATGAAACTATATTTAAAATGTGTTATTAAAGAGTTAGTTACAAATGGTTCTTGTGCAATGTCAGCACGAGTATAACAGATAAAAGAATTAGCATTTGAATTCTCTCTAACAGATTTCATGAAGTTTCACCAATAAAACCATCAGATGCTAGCACTGACCTCTGGCCATACGTGCAGTGAAAATATGGATGTCTTCTATATCGGCAGGTGCTATCAGAATTCAAGGACTAGTTGACATTTAATAAGTCTTCATCAAACTTGGATTGCACATATGGGTTTGCATGGGTTTTTCTCATTTATTTTGATGAAAGTAAAAACTTTATGCAATGCACTAAAGACTTGAGCCACTAAATCAGGTGAAGAAATTCTCTTCTGGATGGGATACTGGTGATTCAATTGCATAGTGCACTCAAATTACTGTGTCACAGAGGATGAGTAGTGATGCTTAAAAGGACTTCAGAGTTCCAAGAGGGATGTAAATATTTTAATGGGATGGTGTAAAATGTTGATAGGACTTACCAGGGGTCAGACAATACTTTCATTCATTGAGTTAAAAATATTTTGGTCTATTAATCATAATAACATGAAAGTAGCTGCATATTTCCCTACATTATTCTAAAAACATCTGGAATAGACAATCAGTATTTAATTTTGTCTGGAAAATTCTTACATTAATAATAGTGACTATAATGCCTGTGTCTATTTATTTATGAGGCATGAGACAACTGGTGTTCTCAGTTTGTCAGTTATTCAGATGACTCTTTCATAGATAATATCTGCTGGCTTTCATAGTTTATTTTCAGGTTGTTAACTTTATAGTTTTTCTCACAATGCTACAGTATACAAACAGATTTTCTTTACATTCAGCTTAAACTTAAGAAAACGTTTGATTTATTAATTTATAATTGCTTGTTTACACCCACCAACCTCTCTCTGTCTCAGAAGAATTGAATTCCATGGGGAAAGCAGTATAAGCAGCCATTCTTTAGAGGAAATGCCAAAGTAGGATTTTAGGGAGAATAGTGAAGGGGTAAAAAGAGAGGAAAAAATAGAGAAAGTCAGAAAGAGAATAAGCTGGTTAAAGGCTTGTATTGGTTTGCATAGCAAGTATTTTGCTGTTCAGTTCTGGAGGAGTAGGGGCAGGGCAGGCTGGGCTACAGTGGTGTGTTCTGTGAGATGCCAGAAACTCCCCCCAATGCATCTGCCACTGGCCAAAGGTGAATCCATCAGTTTATCTTATCTGCAGAGAAGCTGGTAGAAAAATATGTATAAAAAAACCTTCAGCTGTAAGTATAACAACTTGCAACAGAAAAAAAATTGCTCTCTTTGTCAGAATTTAACCTAACAAGGCCAAGAACTAGATTTCTATATTACTTCCCTAGCTGCTGCTTTTTCTAAAGCTTAGGTGAAAGTGTACTTAGGAAAACTGAGATATATGTTCTTGTTACTCATATTTAATTCACTGCACTATTATGCTTTCTTCTCCTAAGCTTGCTTGCTGTACTCTCATTTAAATCATATATTTTACCTAAATTTCCCATTTAATCTTTAAATAACTATCTCTGATTTCCTCTGGTCACACTGGGAATGGCAAAAATTGGATCAACCTAATATTTGCTACTCCTACTCATTTCTATGCTTCAGGAAACAGATGTGCTCTTCAGGACAGTATTTTATAATCACATGTATTTATATGATTTTTTTTTATTCACAACTTTTTAAGCAATAGCTGAATAAATTAAATCAGGTTGAAGTTTATATGTACAAAAATTCAAGGGAAATATTTGCATAGTAAGTCTCTGCTCAGGGTCAAAAGTTTGGCCACTGCATCAATTCTGTTAGCTGGTCTCCACTCAGTCCAGCAATTAAACCACAGAGGCAGAACTTGAAAGTGAAAAGCAATAGCCAATTAACAGAGATAACTGTACCGTAGAAAAGAAACATGAGAAATACAAATAAAGGAAGATGAAACTGCAGGGTGTTTGGAGGTTCATGAAAGTAAAATGAGGAACCCTCACATCAAAATTTAATACTCAGAAAAATAAAAGACAACCAAATGAAAATCCTGTTTACCTTGAGGAAGAGGAAAAGAAGGGGAAACAAAAATAATCTATGACATAAAGAAATGTTAAGGGTCACTAGTGGTTTACATAAACACAATAAGGAAAATATAAAATTAAATCCACCCTTCCATTGGCATGAAAGAGAAGCTGCTGCATATAGCTTTTCCAACTCTAAAAATTACAAAAGTTTAATCCTTAAAGCCAAAGTAAACATTTTTTTTTTAAAAAAAAAGACAATATAAGGGCATTTACATATAAGTATTCTTCCAGGTTTTCTTTAATCTGCTCAGTCACAAAAGACTTAGGAACAAATAAAGCAGACTTATAACAACCTAGTATCTGCTATTTTTGGAGAAACGCAACCCTTTTCACTGCTCATAAATAAGGCTAGGATTTGCACACATTTGCTTCTACTTCTGGTCTATCAGCTGATCTTGTGTGATCTCCACAATAATTTGAGTAAATTTCTCCATTGTAAAAACAATGGAGAAATACAAATTCATACTTTCTAAAGGAGTTAGATTTAATTTCTCTGTTTATGCAAAGATTCTGTAGACAAGTGGAATTGTTTTTAAGGTTTCCCAGAATCACTGAACCAAAGAATGGTTAAGGTTTGAATGGTGGAGGTAGGAATGGTACTGGTTGGTTTCTCTGGGGATCATCTCTTCTAACTCTTCTACACAGTCAGGGCCATCTGGAACAAGTTGCCCAGGATTTTGACCAAAAGGCTTTTGAATATCTCCAAGGATGGAGACTCCACAACCTCCCTGGGCAACCTGCTCTGCCACCCTCACAGTGAAATAGTGTCTTCTGATAGAAATAATGTTCACACAGAACCTCCTGTGTTTCAGTCTGTGTCCATTGTCTCCAGTCCTATTGCTAGTTATCACTGAAAAGAGGCTGGCTCTGTCCTTCAGATATTTACACACACTAATAAGGTCACTCCAAGCCTTCTATTTTCTGCACTGAACAAATCCAGATCTCAGACTTTCCTCATATGAGAGGTGCTCTTGTCCCTTGATCATCCTGGTGGCACCTCAATGAATGCACTCCAGAATGTCCGTGCCTATTTTGTACAGGGAGCCCAGAACTGGGTACAGCTCTCCAGGTGTGGCCTCACCAGTGCTAAGTAAAGGAGAAGCAACACCTGACTCACCCAGTGGAAAATAATCTACCCTGGAGGCAAGCTGCTTGTGATGTCCCACTTGGCACGCTGTTATAAAGGGAAGAATTAGTGACCTTTTCTGAAACTGTTCATCAGGTTTTAATCCAAGTAGTTAGAACAGTTTTACTTTGGTAGATATTTAGAAATTTTAGATTAGCAATATGTTAAGAAATGTGGCTGTCCATCACATCCATATTTTGAGTTCCTAACTGTACATTGTATCCATAACTGAGATCTTTCATTAGCTTTAAAACAACTAGTGGACCATGACACTGCTTGGTTAAAAATTAAAAGTTTCTTAAAGTGTTTGTAACTGTTATGTTATGTTATTAAAGCTGATCTCCAGGTTCCAAAGACACAGCATTCTTGCTAAGAGAGATTGACTTTTGAGAGGGTTTTTTAGGACTAAGAGGATTCCCAAATGCCACCATCAACAGTGAAAACTCTGAAATCTTCCACTTTTAAGTTCCAGCACCTCTGTAAAATGAAAATTATGAAAGCAAATTCATTACTTTTATCTATCTGCCGTAGAAACATAAAAAAAATCCACTAATTAAATATGATTTTATTTTTCCTCAACTCAACTTTTATTGCCTGGAACTGAACAATAAACAGAAATATCAGAAAGTATCTTTGCTATTTATATTGTTTATAAAGTGTCAAATCAGTCATTATAGATAAACTGCTAAGGTTCAATAAAGAAATGAATTAGTACCCTCAGGCATAGCTCCTATTTTATCTGCTGATGCTGGAGAACTGGTGTACCTGCTATCAAAAATCTCTCAAAAAGTGTATTTGTGTCTTGTCAGCATTCTTCTTTTCTTGTACTGAAAAGGTTTCACCAAAGAGAATAAGAAATGGGTTACACTCAGATATCATTTATATACCTTCCAAACTCTGCTTGCTGTAGTCTTTAAAATTCTGAGCCTTGTATCTTAATTTTCCAAACAAAAAGACCTCTGTATCTACACTGTCCATTTGTCTCTCTCTTTTCACTTACTTGTCTTCCTTTTAATAAAATGAATCATCTAACCAGGCTACACTCAATTTCACTGAAGTTGCACAAATTCACATGATTTTTGTGATGATCACTAATGGGATAAATGTGTGTGTGACAGAGGACTGAGAAAGGGAAAGGAAAAGGAAAAGGGAGACTGAACTAGGATTCCTACTGAGTGAAAAGCTGAGCTGAATGGACAAGGCTGGAAAAGGAACCAGCTAGGAGATATCATAGGATTATATAAAAAAGAATGTTAACACAAAATTAAAGGAAAGAATTTCTCTGTGTGACATACCAGCCAAACCAGTCTAGTCTACACAAGTATTACTATTTGAGTCTTCCTGTTAATAATAGTTCTTTAAGAGGAGACAGAATACATAATATTCTGTGTATGAATATGGTGTAATTATTACATTGTGTCTATGTGATGAAGTCTGAAAACACAAAGTAATTAAAGTGCTGTCCTTCAGAAGATGAAAGCTGTGAAATTACTATGTACCATAATTGGAAATTCCAATTTCAAATGTAAAAACCACTTCTCTCAATTTATACTTTTGTAATAACTAACACTTAAAGTGTTTTCTTTCCTTTTCATTTGATTAAGTTCCAAACAAATTACTTTTGCCCATTTAGACTCGGCCATATTTTGTACTCTTTACGGAGCTGATATACGCTGGCAGCTACAGCTGAAAAGTCAAATTAAAATACAGCTACTGTTTCTTCAAGGAGATGTTTCACATACCATTTAAACATTTAAAATACCAAACTGACAGCTTAAGTCCTTGGAGTGTATATAACTCAAATGACATAGAAGAAGTGTCAACATCAAAGTGAATACTAAACAAAAGTCAAGTAAAAAATTAGATCATATAAAATGCAAACACATAAATATGAAAACTGAAGATAAAAACAGTGGAAGTGCACTAACGTCCACATGCTTATAACAAAGTTTCAAGAATCCAGAGGTTTCAAGGATAATGTAGGTCCACATGTCCATATCTCAGTGATTTATAACAGAAGTAGTTGAAATACCTACCAACAGTTCTAAATCTCTAGTTAAAGTCTTTAACCATCTTTTTAATAATACCATTTTTGCATGCTTTCTTTAGATGTCCAGGGAACTTGTTTATTGAAACTAGATTCATGAATGTGCACACTCTTATGATGTTTTGAACAAAAATAGGGCAAGGCTATGCACAGATATGCTCATTATTGGGATGTTTTGTTTTGGTTTTCTTTTCTGACGGGGATAGACTGCAGCTCATGACCAGAAAAATGAACCAAGAACAGACTGCCTTGGATAAGGAGGGGAAAATGCTGACATAACGCCACATGTAACTCTCTCTTTGTTTCCTCACCTCAGGCTAGCTCTTTGATGAAGCAAAGGGCAGGGTTCTGTCTTTTGGGGACTCTCAGATGCATTATACTGAATTAATCCTCAAGGCTCTTCTATCTAAAAACTAGAATTAGTTTTAGACTTCAATAGTTCTCAGTCAATTAGAGCTGGTTTTTTGTAAGCATATGTGTCAGGCATGCAGGAAACAGGGTTGATACCTCTTAAAATTGCATTGGCACAAATGCTGTTGGGCATTTATTGGCATTCTCTGTACTTAGCCTTTTTTTATACAGAGGTCTGATACAACACCTTCACTAATTTTTAGCAGATAGAAGGACATGAATTTGTTATTACCCTGACAGATATCTGTCTTTAGGATGTGGTGGCCCTGTTGTGTTTTCTGATTTTTCAAGCTGAGAAGAAAACTTCATTTATGACCTTTTCCAAATATTTGATAATTTCTTCAATGTATCAGGCATAGATTTAACAATTAGTCAATCTACTTAGCTTCTGGTGAAGCAGAAATTAAGAGTCTGTAACCAGAGTTGTCCAGGTGTTATGAACCACTCTTGAGACTCCACAGGCAGAGTAGTCTTCCTCAAATATGCCCAACTAAATTTAGTATGAGTGTGCTAAACTAGAGATTCAGTCAAAAGCAGTCAGAAAGCAGCTGTTGTGCCATTGCCAGTAACAATCTGCATAATTTTCAGCTTTCTATTTCATTCCATAAGCCAGTTGCAATGGGACATGACCATTATCACAATGGAAAGCTATTCTACCAGAGTTAATCTGCAGTGATGCTTTCCCTTATGCAAAGTGTTGTATTTGTTGAAACATAAACCTCCTGAGGAAAAGCAGCTCTTGTTGCTACATGCATTAATCATTCAATTAGGAGATCTGTCTTTAGCCTCTCTGTGTACAGCCTTCCTAATTGACTCCCCATTTTTGGCGCATTCGTTTCTCGCAAGGTGGGTACACAACGGATGTCTCAGGGACCTTTGATTTGCTTTGCCTTCCAGTCTGTACATCTGAGGCTTGACACATCATATCTATGCTGCAAAAACAAGTTGGGTTCAAGGCCAGTCCCACCAAGAGCAGTACAGAGCACACTTACAGAGAAATCTATCTGGCTGATTATCATACATCTTGTTGCAGGCCTCGTGCTCTGACAGGCAGGTGAAGAGATGCTGGGGAGAAAGTTACTTTCCTTGTTCAGAGCAGTCTACACATTGTTCCCTTGCCTCTCCTGTGCATATCCTTTCTGGGGAATATATGTTTTTTGTGTTACTCTGTAGTGGAAGGAAGCCATGCAGATGAGAAACCCACAGTGCCAGTTATTATCTTGGGCAAAAGCAAATCAGGGGAAATGATGACTGTCAGGCTGCTTTGCTGCATAATTAACCCCTTTACCCACACCTTAAACCTGTCTTGTGTAGATGTCCCCCCTCAGTATTCATAATGATTTTTTGCACTGGCTCCTGATTGATCAGGAATGGTTTACTCACATTGGATGTAAGGATAGCCCCTCAGAAAGGCCATTGATTAAAAAGACACATGAGACAGCTTGCAGAGCTTCCATTTTTTTAACCTTTATCTATTTATTTATTTACTTATTTGCTTTTGTTCCCTTTTGATTTTAATTGAACTATCTCAAAGGGAATCAGTGCTTGGAGAAATATAAGTGGCTTTTAACAGAGACTGGGATTTTAAGTTAAATAGCTGTTGGAGATGTTGAAATACAGATTGCATAGGCTAAATGTAGGCAACCAGGAAGTGTGATGTGATGTGAAGTTTCCTTATGCTGGCTGAAGAGGGAAGCATCCATGTTTAAATGTCAACAGCAGGTTTATCTCCAGAGAACTTCAAATCAGGCAGGTGCTGGGTCAGAGATTTGTTCCCAAGTTTCTATCTAAGGAGTGCCAAGGTCATGCCAACAAAAAGTCATCTTCCCAGTGTCACGCCAAGTATGAGCATAATCTATTCAAATAAGGATTTGAGACTATCACATACCTATTTGTGGCAAAAGTCAAGGGAGAAATATTTAAAGTACTGATCACTTAATTTATTAATTTCTATAGATTGTTTAAATATTCATACATGCAAAACTCTAGGTGGACATGAAAAATGTTAGTAGAAAACCCAGGAACATAATGAAATATAATACATGTCTCAGAACTACTTTGTCAGAGGAACCCTCTGCATTCTAAAAGCTTTATTGTTCTCCAGAGTTATCTGATATTTTTCCTTCTTTTTCTTTGACGTAAATTTATTAGAGAACTTTAGGAAATGTACTTAGGTTTTTGAATATACTATGTAGCTTTTAATGGAGGAAAAAATGAGACAAATGAGAGATGAGATGGAAAAGAGAAGGGGAAAGATGAAAAAGGAAAGTGAAGGTAGAGAAGCAGAAAAGAGAAACAGAAAATAAAAACAGAAAAAAAAATAATAGGAAAAGAAAAAGAGAAAGGAAAAGAAAAAAAACAAATACATCTGCTAGTTAACATATGTAACAGGACAAAAATGTATGTTCTAAAATACGTTGTTATTTGGATAGAGTTTTATGATCCATTAGACAAGAGAAGTCTTCAATCAAGAAATTTGAAAAACAGTTTACCATTTCAAGCCTCCTCAAAAGAAAATTCATCTGACTTGATGAGACAGATCAGGACCACCGTGGTGATTTAATGGAGCAATCATCAATGTGTCAAATCTGACTGATGTGTCCCTTCAGAAACCTGACAGGTGATTTGATCCCCACCAGCACAGAAAAATCTTCCCCAGAAGACTCTCTTGCTGACACAAGCTGTGGAAAGGTTTTTCCAGTCAACTGTTTCTTATTTTGCCCTTGAATTGAGGTGATTTTTTTTTTTGTCCAACTCTTTGCTTTGACTTGATCTGAATAGCATTGCCTTGACCCAAAGATATTATTTATGACAGAACAAAGCCCTTACCTTTCAAAATGTCAGACATCTTATCAAGTGATGAAAATCATTCCTTTGATAAAGCTAAAATAGGAAAATAAGAAATATAATTTGCATAGATTTCCAGTTCTAATAGCTATAAATGTATATTAAACCCAGTGAAATTCACATTAGGAGTCCAGAAGAATAGTTACCTTTTTTCTGGATTTCAAGTGAATTACTGTAGAATGACTGCAGAGAAAGGCAGAGGGTAAGCAACTGACATAAAACAATTAGGGGCTCATTTTATTTTAAAATGGCTAAAAAGTCATTTTACTTTAAGTGATCATTTTGTTTTATAAAGTATGCATATTTGAAAGCTTTATTTTAAAAAATTATTAAAACTATGGTTTTAACTTGTGTCAGGGGAAAACTGCATTTCATTGCTTTGCTTCTTCCAAATCTGTTTACTTAAAAGATCATTATCTGCCCTGCTTTACAGCCCATTCATGGCCTTACACAGAGAAATACATTTTTTAAACAAGACTACTGTAATTTGACATTCCAGGCTGTAGATAGAGTCCTATGTGTATTAGCAGATGCCATAATTGGAAAGGCCAGAGACATTGAGGGCATTATAAATAATTTACTGCACCAATTAATGCTCAACATTAAATAATTAGGAAGTTAACATACCCTGTTTATGTAACATTGGGTGCATCATTAAAAAAGATAAATAAGCAGAATGTGAACAAACACTATCAACAGAACAAAGGAGGTGGCTAAGTTTCTCCTCCCTGCCAGGACAGCTTGGTGAAGCTTTGTTGTGATGAAGATGTGTACACAGAGGCAGATTTCAGGAATGCAGAGGTGAAGTGGTGGTGGCAGCAGCAATTGCTCTCCCAGTGCTACTCCCCAAACCTGGGGCTGTGGGGCAGAGGACAGGCAGCACATTGTCAGTGCTGCTGCTCAGCCATCCTCTCCTGTGGCTCTCCAGCATCCTGATTTAGCATCCTGCCAGGCCATTTTGGGAAGAGTCTGAAAAATAAAAAGTAGCTCAGAATCCAGTGAGTTCAAAGAAGAAAATGTATTTTGCTCCTTAGTCTTTTCTGTGTGGTGGGTGTGTACCCAGCTATTGGTGTGCAGCATTTTCAGGTGTAACCAACAGTCAGGATCATCAATATATTAACTAAAGTGTGATCAGTGAAGGATATGAGTGGGTAGATAGATTTGCAACAGAAATTAAAAAGTGAATCAGTTTCATATACAAATTCTATTTATATAAATTTCATGTCCACATAAGATCTGCAAGTAATTTCCATTAAACAGGCATGAGCTTTATGGGAGAATTGAAAAGGCAGAATTCCTTCTATAAAAGCTTGGGTCTACATGATGATGTTTATTTTTCTTTATGGAGTATTAAAATGTCTGTTTAAACTCTGAGCAGTTGAATAAGGTAATTATTTGCAATGCATTAGCAGTAATATGAAATTTCATATAAAGTATGTATATTCTGAATCAAGATTGTGTAGGGTCATTTCTTTTTAGTGATGTCAGTTCATAATTAAAATTGACACAAATAGGTTATTTTTGGAAGACGGGAGCTAGTTTTTAAATGTGCCTGTTACAGATCTTGTGTCCAATTCCAGTCTGACTGCTTTATTAAAATGTATTTGGTGTGCTACCCTAACAAAAATCAATTTTAACACCTTTTTGCAAACAATTTCCTTTCTGTTAGAATGATTTTCCTTTGTAATTATAAAATCATCCGTGTAAGAAGATACAATTAGAGTTTGAAGAGTATAGTTTATTTTTTAATTAAATTTAATGAATAATTGAAAATTGTATTAAGCTAATGAAAATAAATTTGAATTTATGATTGTTTCATTTTAATTTTTATTAAATCCACTTATTAGATGTTCCTTGCAAGAATACATATATATGTTCTACAGCCTGAATTTGTCTTTAAATAGCCTAAATAGGATCAAACTATTCTGATGATTTATTCCTATTATCTCCCAGATTACATGTGCGTTAGTGTGGTCAGTTAGATGCCTACAGTGTAATTTGGTTTCTATTAAAATGGAAGACACAATTCCTAGTAGGTGGGTCAATACTTTGTCCATGGAAATGCACAGCATAATTAGCTAGGAAAGTCTTTGAGAAGAAATGCAGCTTTCATCTTCTTCTGACCAGAAAGATAAGGATGACCCCTGCCCCTCATCAGCTTCCCCAGAGTCTGAGGGTGTTCTGCATTTTTTCAGCAGCTTATGGGTCCCACACTATAGCCCCAGTCCAAGAGCCTATTAGAGATACACATCAGGCTCTCTTTGGCTCTGTGGACATGGGATCAGATATGTTCTATTAGCCCTGAAGGTCAAAAGCAGATTAGCTTTTGAAGCTATTGAAAATTGTTCTTTGATGATGAATAGTTGATGCTGTAAGAGATTCATCTGACATAGTTTTATCCATCTACAAGTTTAGTGTCTAGTTCAAATTTTCAGGTGGGGTTTTTTTAAGTTTTACTTCTGTATCTACCTTACAAAAATAAGCCTGTAGATTTTCCCTTTTATATACTGAGGGAAAGAAAAGTTTAAATGAATGGTTAGATTACATGACTCTTACTGTTTAGCTCCAGCTGGCGACTAAGCTCCACACAGCTGCTTGCTAACTATCCCACCCCTCTGTGAGATGGGGAAGAGATTTGGAAGGGTAAAATTGAGAAAACTCATAAAATGAGATAAGAGCATAACAATTGAAATGAAATAATTTAAGAAAACAATATTGAGTAATGAGAAGGAAAATAATAAAGAGAAACCAAACTGAAGAGAGAGAAGTGATGAAATTAAGATAACCATTCACTGCCAGCAAACCAATGCAAAGCCCAAGCAGGAGCTTCCTCTCCAACCTTTCCTGTAGTTTTATTGCCATATGGTTTGGGCTATCCCTTTGGTCAGATGGGATTGGCTGTCCTGTGTCCCCTCCCAACTCCCTGTGCAATCCCAGCCTTCTCAGTGGTGGGATGGGGTGAGGAGCAGGAAAAGCCTTGACCCTGTATAGACACTGCTTAGTAATAACTAAAGCATCACTGCATTATCCACACTACTTCCAGCACAGATCCACATCACAGCCTCATGCCAGCCACTATGAAGAAAATGCTCCAGCCTAACCCAGTAAATTAACTAATTTTAGATGGGCTTGATTATAAGAAACAAATTCACTGTGAAGGCAATGGAAATTTCCAAAATATTTACCAGTTCAGGTGCTGTCAGGTTTCCTATAACCAGCTTCAGACATCCTGTGGGCTGCAGAAAACTACTCTGTAGACATTGGTGCATGCCAGTTGGCTGGATCTACTGGTGATATTTGGAAGTGCTATTCAGGATGTTGAACTGGGTCCAACCTCTTAAAAAAATCCTCTCAGCTGTAATTCTACAAATACTTACATCAGGAAGGTTTTTGATTACAAAAATGATGTAGAAATATGCTTACCTCCAAATTGGCTATTCTGGCCATACAAATAGTCACTCTGTATTCCAGAAACTCTTCCAGTGCCAATCTGAGACAGATCATGAAATGATTCTGATGCAGATTAAAGAAATAATACAACACAACCTCTGGACAGATTTAGGTTTGTATGCTTCAAGGTGCTGCATGTTCATCCCTGATCCTACAAAAAACATCTTTAAACTTGAGAAAGTCAAGGCTATATCCCTAATTTATTCTTTTAGGGAAAATAGGGTTCAATTTTTATTCAAGTTCTCTTGGTAATGAAGACTGGATATTCCATCATAAAATTAACAGCCTTACTATGTGTGGCTTGAAACTGTCATTAAACACCCTTTTTGTTTTATCACTGCACATCAAAATAATGTCTTTGCCTTGGTAAATCTGTCTTTCTGAGTGAAAAAAATATTGATTAGGAAAAGAGATTATTTACCACTTTGATAACTAATTTTCTGTGGAATTTGCAGCAAGACTGTGTAGCATAAAAATCGTTGTGGTAAAACAATCTACATAGTCCTAGTTCTCTTTTGTTAAAATTATAATCCTGATTAATGATTATGTGATACGAAATTATTTCAGTTCAGCAACCTATACATAAGAATTACCTGTATCTTGTATACAAGTTGCACAGAAATTTTTAAGTGCCAGAAAAGGATATTAGCATAATATTTAAACAAATATCTGGGAGAAAAAAATAGCATTTTCTTACTTAAATTATTCATTATTTTGATACTGAGACACTTACTTAAAACCAAAAAGAGTCTTGTTCAAACTTTTAAGAAACTTTTTTGTAACATTTCTATGAGATTTACTTAAGGTGTGTGAAATGCTCTGGTACCCACATACTGATAGGATTGTATAAAACAAAGCAATACTTGACAAGGTGGCTGTTCATATTCATGTCCATATAACCAGTTCACACATACCAGTTAGACATAATTAACAGTCACATTTGGGTAGTAAAATAAGCACAAAACTGCTCCAATTTAGACTATCTAAACAATGTGGTTTTTCAAGTTTCTGTCAAGAAATAGCTTCAGAGATCAATTTATCATATGATTTAACAAGATACAAGGAGACACTTCTTCCTTCAAGGTTATCATGTGCCATATGCCTCGCTCTATAGGTTTGCCAAAAGTCACTTAGTGCCATATGTCCTGAGCCATTTGTTTCTCAAATAGTACCTCAGCCACTGCAGACGTTATCTGATATAAATAATCAGAAAATCTAATGTTTGTGCTTTGCTGCAATTTTCTGTGTAAAATAAGTATCGTGAGAGATTTTTGCACATTAAATCTTGATTCTTCAAAAGATGATTTTCAGGGCCGTGCATGTTCCACCTCCTGTAGCACTCGGAAGAGGGGGTAGGTTTGTCTGCACAGACAGGTGAATACCAACCCAAAGAAGTGACTCCTCCTTTCCCTAACTACAATACAAAAACTTCTGAAGGCTGAGAAAACCTCTCAAACAGTTTTTAAGAAATGGTGTTTAATCACAAAATGCTTACCAGTGAAGTAAATTGCTGGGAGAAGCAGAAGGCAAGGGACATCCTTCATCTTTAATTCTTTCTTTCCTACAGCTGTTAGACATATGTCTTGTCAAGCAGATTCTTGAAATTCAGAAAAAAAAAAAGGTTTGTCTTGTGCCACTGCATAAGATTCATGATGCTTTAAGCTGGACATTAATTTAGGGCAGGAGTAGTGCAGCAGGCCACACACCACAATAAGCTGTTCTACTGAACAATTTAAATTAGGGATTTGTGGAAGCAGCAAGCATATTTGAGGAAATATATTATTAGATATTTTTAAAAATCCTAAAACTTTGCCTTTAAAGAAAAAACATTTGAGTGTATTTTATTAAAATGTGGGGTTTTTACATTTTTGTCACTAATTTCATATTTTATTAACTTTCATAATTTTACCTTATATCCGTCTTTTAGCCTAAATATTCCTTAAAATAACATGCAAAGAAAATTTTGCTTCCAAACCTTGGAAAAGATATAAAACAGAAGAGAGTTGCAACTGTTGCTGTTGCCAGTGATCCAATCATTAGAGCTCAACAGAGATCTCCACTTATGTTTACTTTATACTTTGGTTTAAGCAGATATACTATATACTTTGAATTTGAAAAGAGAGCATCCTTTGCAGGATGCTGTATGGACTAATTACCTAAGGTTTGTTTAACTCTTTGAAGATAAGTCTATTTAGATACTAAGCATTACTTTCATGAAGAAAGACAAATGCTGGCTAAATAGCAGTGCTGGGGTAACACAGCTGTTTGCCTTGGAGTTACAAAATCACTCTTCCCATTCTAGGCCTCATAGCATCCATAGTATTTTCTCCCCAGAGTGTGAAAGTGGCAGGTGTTTGTTGCCATTGCTAGGGGCACACAGCTCTGGAAAGGCTGAGACACCTGGCAAGTCAGATATTGATTACATGCACAGGAAGGAAAGCAATTAGAGTGTCAGAAGAAACTGTGATTAGAGTTGTGATATCATTTTAATTTATTCTCATGTGCTTTTGTCCTATGCTTTCTGTGCAACCAGATGCATGGGCACCTTCTTTTGGTCTTGCACTATGTACAAGGGAGCTGCTGTAAAAATGTTACTACTTTCAGGCTATTATCCCTTTTCAGCTTAAGGTGAATACCAAATATTTACTGATTTACACCCCAGAGAAAATACAAGGATGAGAGTTGGAGACTGCTAACTCTTAGCCTCTGTAATGGCTGCATGAGCAGCACATGCTGTTCCAGGCCCAGAAATGCAGCTTCCAGTACCACACAGTTGCATTTTGCTTTTTTATTAATTAAGGACAATATTCAGTTCTATATCAAAAAAACAATTCAGATACTCTTAGGTATGGAAGGCACCGTTGTTATAGTCCCGTGGTAGTGGAATTTGGTTAACCAAGTCTTGGATATCTATTTAATTTGGATTTTGAATTCCCTGACTGCATTGACTATATTTTCACTGACTGTAACAGGAATCAAAATATCTAATGGAGTTGTAGACAATTGCAAATAAATGTGTAACAACCTCTTTTCATAAGGGCACAAAATCAATTCTGTAAATTGAGGTGTTTTGAGGTGTCCCAGAGGTGTTCTTTGAGATCCCCCCTGGCTTCAGATGATGTTTCAGAAGGGTTAGATGCCAGCATAAAGACAACTGCACAAAAAATGCTTAAAAGCTCCAAAACTTTATATAACCAAGCTGCAAGTGGCACTGAGTTTTTGAGATAACATTGTGTGAAGCATGGGTGATCACATTAGAATTAGAAGCAGTGGAAGACTTAAAGGGAAAACCAGAAAGTGATTTCATCCAGAATAAACTTAAATCCACACTGTACAAGTTCTAATATGGGGATACACTATGTCTTGTGACTTTCTAAATAAGGACAATAGTTCTTGTAATATTGTGTTTTGTTTTGTTTTGTTTTGTTTTGTTTTGTTTTGTTTTGTTTTGTTTTCTAATGGCCTTCAAGTGACAACAATAAGCAGTTAAAACATTTTCTGTTTTCTACTAGGAAGACTGACTCTAAAAATGATGAATGAAGTATGCTACCCTGACAGGGTTTTCTATAACAACCATAGAAGGCAACAAGTCTGAGGTCTTTGGGTCTTGAAACCATTAAAGAGAGGGGAAAAAAATTAAAATTCAAAAATCAATATTTTCAATACTACATGTCTAGTTGTACAAAACCATCGTAAGTTTTCTATGAAATCATACCTGCCAAAGTTCAGGAAATGCTGGTCTGCCTTATAACATGTCTTGTTCTATACAAAAAAGAAATAAATGGACCTATACAAGGACACATCAACAGAAAATTCACCATCTTTTAAAACAGAGAGGTCTGAAGTCTACATGAAAACCCCTTCATATGTCTTAGAAATCTCTAATAAATTACTACAGTTGTTCAAGGAGCAAAATAATTTAATTGAAAATAACAGGATCTGTACTGGACAGCACAGGATGCTTTGGATACCACATGCCATCAGACTGCTGATTACCAGACTATTTCTGTAGCAGCAAAATCATCAGTGTCCCAATCACAAGCAGGTGATTATCTGGGTTTTAAATATGCTAATGTGGCTCCTGGCAGCTTTTTGACCAGCACGACTGTCTCAAGAAACTTATGGACATACTCATGTTGTGGTAATCAATACAAAGATTTCTAGACTGTCAGCTTTCTAAGATTTGGTGGAGTTTTGTTATAGTTGCTGGTGGGGTCTTTTTCTGCTTGATTTTTTTTCCTGGAATCTGTGTAAAAGGAAAATTATATACAAATATAAATCAGTGGTCTGACATTGAATTTTCCAGGAATTTTTTTCATTATCTTTATTTTTGAACTTTTTTTGCCACTGAAAAGAAAGAATTCTTATTAAAAAGTTAAGTAAAAATGTTTAACTGAACAGAGTTCCAAACACAAGACTACATTGTGAGTATATTTACATTTTTAAAAGAAAAACATAAGGTAAAGAATAAAAAAACTTCTACAATGAGAATTTTCAAAGAATAAAAACATAAAATAAATTTTCTGGCTGAAACAGATATATTCTTTATGGGCCCCAAAGAAACAATCCATTGAGAATTTGCAAGCAGATCATACTACAAATTGTTTATATTTTATAAAGATAAAAAAAAACCCTAAGCAGCTGCAGAAACGAAGTATGGATCCCTGCTGCTTTATAGCATTAGTAAAGATGCGATGAAGGAAATGTAGCTCACCTGGAATTGTTTCCCACTGAACAGAAGCTATTATCATTTAAATAACTTTAGATAAGCACAACAGTACACAAAAAATGTTCATAACATGTCTCTAGATCTAATTCTGAAGACAGAAAGAAATATTTATTTCTTCCTGCTGGTGAAAAAAGGAGTGCAGGGGGTGCGGAATGGTGCTATTCAGGTGTTTCTTGCAACTAAGTAATGTTTTAGGAACTAAGCATGAAAGCTACTACATCAGATGGGAAATTCTTGAAAAGCAGTGACTCAGAGATGCATTAAGAATTTTTCTGTACAAATTTAGTCCTTGGATGCCTACAGTGGAAATATCTGGTACAACCAGAGTGGTGATCTTGAACACATACCCAGATTCCTTAGGTCACCAGGAACTGTAATGAGATTGTGTTTAGTGTCAATTCTTTGGAGCTAACAACAGAGTCAAAAGGAGAGTCAAACACTGATAATTCATGTGCTGGAAGACATGGCTTATTATTTTTGGTTACGAGTGTTATCTATTCAGTTTAAAGAGAAAAGCTGTGAGGACAGAGACATTTGACAAATAGAAAAGACACCCAAAGTGAAGAGAGTGAACAGAAGGAAGAAGCAGAGAGATGTTTTAGTAAAGTAGCATCATGGCATCCCACCAGTAGGTCAAGTTTCATTCCATTTGACCTATCATGTCTGGCTGTTCTTGAGCTAAATCCAGAAGTTTATGACCAGAAGGTAAAAAGGATCACTTCATTTGCAGCCCTAGTTTACAGAAATATAAGAAACAAAACCAACTTGGTTTGCAGCACTGAAATTCTTAGGTTTTGGTTGGTTTTTTTAAAGTTTCTTGTTTGGTTGTTTTCGTTCGTTGGGTTTGTTTGTGGAGTTTGGGGTATTTCTTTGGGGGCGGGGGATGGTGTTTTTTTTGCTGGTTCAGGCATGTGTTTTTTATCTTTAAACCTACACAGTCTGAAAACATTCAATTCGCAGTTTCTCTTATTCCTTCAGATCTCAGTGGTTTGGGGATGTTTCTGTAAGAATCAGCAATTTTTTATTTTAGTTTATCATTGAAACTTTTCTTGGGCCATTGCAATGACAGCAGGAATTGAGCAGATGTCAAATTATAACTGAATTTTTTTGCTGACTACTTCCTAAATTACTTATTTGAATGACCAACATGATTATTTTGGGTTACAAGTCTTTGGCAGTCACTGACAAAATGATGCCATAACAATCAGATGAACACAGGTAGAACAAAGTGACAAAGATAAAACAGCTCCTTCACCTCTTCCCATCCCAGTTTGCTGCAGATAACACTAGTGACAACAACAAGTGTGAGAAATGGAACTGCACTGATTTGTACTTTTTGGCAGGTCTTTTAAAGTTAAGCAGCTTTGACATTTCTGATGAAAATTTCAGATCAGATGCTCCAGAATGTGATAATGGTAGTTCTGCTCTTGGCAATCCTTTTTCACGCAGGTCAGAGAAACCTGGAAATCCCATTAAAGTATGATACTGGGACAATATTCAATTTTTGAGTATCTTATCAAAGCAATGGTCTGCCTTCTTTTGTTAAAAAAAAAAATGAATAGGGTTTTCACAAGAATGAAGTATTACTGGCTTGTCTTCTATTTGAACTTGAGCATTGTGCTATCTGGGTTTTCCAGTAATTTACGTAAAGACAAATACAACAAGACTGATTTTTGTGATAAAATTTAAGGGGTTGCTTTCTAACAGTCTGTTTTCCTAAATACATCCTTGGGGAAAAAAAAAGGAAACCAGAGTAAATTTCTGTGTGAGTGTTCAGAATGTTTTGCTTAACACTTACTACAAGTCTGCGCCAGGATGATTTTCAAAGCAAAAGGTCTAAGACTGTGCTGATTTTGGGAAAAGATGCAGCTGGGAGCTGACCCCAGCTGACCAAAGGGATGTTCCATGCCATACGACATCATGCTCAGTATATAAATGGGGGAAGGAGGAAGGGGCAGAGAGTCAGAGTTATGATGTTTATCTTCCCACATAACCATGACACATGATGGAGCTCTGCTTTCTTGGGGATGGCTGAGCACCTGCCTGCCCATGGGCAGTGATGAATTAATTCCTTGTGCTGCTTTGCTTGTGTGCATGACTCTTGAAACTGGTGAAACTGTCTTTATCTCAAAAGTTTTCTAATTTTTGCCTTCAGATTCTCTCCCTTATCCTGCTGGTGAGGGAGTGAGAGGGCTGCTGCAAGAGGCTTTGTTGCTGCCTGGGGTTAAACCACAATTAAGACAGTGTGGGCAATGTGAGTTGGGTTTCCTTCTTTTCTTGCAATTAAGTTTGTCATTTACAGCCCATGAACGTATATGAGGAAGTTCACAGGTTTGAAAATTCATGGGAAGTTCACAGGTATGAGTTGGACTATGCTTGGTTACATCTTTGTGATTTTCTTTGAAAGCAAAGAGATCGAATTGCTAATTTACTTTTTAAAGGAAATGTAGGACTTAAAAAAATGTATTTTCGGTGGTTCCTAAGCACCTTAAATAGCTAAATTTTGCTTTGACTGTGGTAATGCTGTAGTGATTATTGTTTGACTCAATGAAACACTAAATTTGAACTGTAAAACATGCATATGAAAAGAGATGTTGCTAGTCTGAGCATTTAAAATGTGATTACTTTCACAGAACCTTACCTCAGAACAGCTTTAAATATGACAACTCACATTTCATTTTGAAGTCTAACCCTGCATCACTGAAGTACTTTATACATCCTTATTTGTCTATTCCTTGTCAGTATTTTCAGATTTATTTCCTTTCTGTATTTAGCTTGTCTCATACATACTGTTTTCAGCTAGTTGTCAACATTTTAGAATTAGTGCAAATAATTCATACAGATTTGGAGAAGATTGGACTTTAGCAAAAGTTGAGTCCAGGGATATTATCCTTGACAAATGTCAAAAGTAACAATAACATGCAAGCCACGGAATATAATTGCTCTTAATATTTTCATAATCTGAAGTCACTACAAAGGCTTTCACCATATTTGTAACAAAGCACAATAGCAGATGGACTGTCTGCAACCATTTGCATAGCTGCAGTACTGTAATCCTTCTTAATACTACAAAGCTTTGCTGACTTTCTTTGGTGAGTGTAAGTTCATGTGGCTCGGATACACAAAGCTGTTTAGGACTGTAGCCTTTTATTTTGGTTCCTGTTTCCCACCAATTGCTAGAGGAACTAGAACCTAAATGTATCAGAGGACCTGTGCCTGAAGTCTTTGAGGGGTGATTTCAAAGGTTTCTAGTAATTTGTCATACTTCAGAGGTTCACTAAATTACTTTTAGAAAGCTTCTGAATAAAACAAGGGGATAAAGAAAGATGTATTTCTTTAACATCAAGCTCCTCTTTGTAATCTGAGGCTGGCTTGGGTCAGCATAGTTGGGTTTATTCTTCCTGAAGACTTGTGCAAGGCTCCAGCCATGTGATCCTGCTATATAATAAAAGGTTCCAACCTGCCTCCCTTAACTACAGACTACAGGGAAGGATGCACAGACTTTTGTATACTCTGTCCTTCAAGATTTCTGTGTCACCATCAAAAATTTGTGTCCCTGAGGTCTTGGTCTCATATGTACTGAGAATACATTTGCTTTGAATGTACCCTGAAAATTGTCAACAGAGTGTACTTGAGAGAGTGCAGAATGTCATTATTTTGTTCTTCAGCACATTTAATACCTTTGCCACAAAAACGACAAGTATTCAGTCTTTCACTAAACCTGAAAAGGGGAAGCTTCCCATTTAGATTGTAGGCTCTATTTCCTCAGCACTTAAGTATCCTAATTTATTACTCTCCTAAGTTTCTCCAGTACAGAAGAAAAAACAGCTATAATGATCATCACGACTAAACAAGACTTTAGTTCTTTTAGCTGAGAATCTGTTGTACTGAAATGACAGCAAATTTTTTACAATGTGATGATAGCATTACCACTGAAAAAAACCCAGATAAATAACCCTGATGCCATAGATTATATTCAGCACCAGTAAGATGTAATTTTATTTCTTGTCTTAATTAAGCTTGATTCTACAAATGGAGTTCCTGACTATGGAAGTTGAAATTTTTGTCAGGAAATAGTATTTGAATGACGAAAGATTTCCCAATGGCAAAGCTTACCACTGCTAGCAGAAAAAGAGAAAGATCAGTAATAACATCTTATTTTACATTGAAAAAAATCCTTCATCATTATGTTTCAGAAGTACCATCTTTTACAAAAAGATGCACATATACTCTGCCCTATTTTCCATCAAATATTGTCCTATCCTATCCTATCCTGTTTGTGGTTCATGTTTTTCTGACATAAATAAAACTTGTCTTGGTTTTGGAATATGTTGGTCAGCATGTGACCATGTAGATTTTGCTAGAAATGTGGATACCTCAAGGTACTACAGGGATCTGCTTGTTATCTGTCCATTACTTTTAAACTGGACAGAAAACATGTCTGCTTATCCTGAAATTCCAAGGTAATAAAGATTCTCCAAGCTTCTCAGAGTCTGAAGCCCTCTTACCCACTGCAGATAATTGGATTTGACCCAGATTCTGGTCTTCAGCAGGATGATTGATGCTCCATTGTCTGCATCTCATCATACTCTCATGACCTGTACATCCAAAATTTATTTGACCTTCAGCATGCTTTCTGTGCCAAGTCGTACAGCCTGGGAGCATCTTGGTTTCTGCTGACAAAGATATTTACCAAGAAACTGCAGATTTCTGTTCTTGTGTATAAGTGGTGCCACCTACAGTACATGGTCAGCCAGCCATCCTTCCTCCTGGCCACTCCACTGCCTTCCAAGAAATCCTGTAACAACCTTGAAAAGTTAATGTGACATGAATTCTCTCTCACACAGGCCACTTAAAAATCTGGGCATCCCAGATAAACTGGAATTTTTGTCTCCCATGTTGCCAGTGTGGAAAACTGGCTGAATGAAAAATCTCCTGAAAGAGATTAGTGAAGCATGTTAATCATAGTCAGGAAGTGTCCATATCAGCCCATTGACTGTAGAGGGAATGCAAATAAATTTTTAACCTAGCCACAGCCATTAGACTACTGTAATTACAGAAGATAACTTTCCTCCTTACTTAGATATCCCACTTTTCTCACTATTTTTTGTTGCCTTTATTGTGACTTATTCGTGTAACTGAACCTAAAAAATTGTGGGAGCAGAATCTCAATGTATTGGGTCTGGCTGAGGAGGAGTTCATTTTCCCAGGGCAGCCCTCCCAGTGCAATGCTGTGCACTGGTGACTAGAAAGGTGTTGGTAACATACTGGTGTTCTGGGCATTGCTGGGCAGTCCTGGCACAGCATCAGTGCTGTCTCTTCATCATTCCACCACCACCAGTAGGCTGGGGGTGGGCAAGCTCTTGGGAGGGAACAGGACTAGGACAGCTGACCCAAATAGACCAGATGGGGCATTCCACACCATGTGACAGATGCTCAGATAAAAAAGAGATAAAGGAGGAGAAAGGGGGGACATTCTTTATTTACAATGTTTGCCTTCCAGAGCAACTGCACCACATGCTGAAGCTCTGCATCTTGGAATGTAGCTGGATATTACCTGCTGATGAGAAGTAGGGGCTAAAATTTTTCAGTTTTTTCTTGGCTTATGCATGTGCAACCTTTTGCTTTTGCATTAGTAAATGGCCTTACCTCAACCTTCAAGTTGTTTCCTGTTTTATTTTTTCTTCTCTGTCCAGCTGAGAAGGCAGAGCCATAGAGGTTTCTGGTGGGTTCCTGATGTCCAGACAAGGTCAACCCCAGCAGCAATCACAGGGAGTCTGCTCTGCAACTAGTTTAACATCATCAGTGACCTGGATGGGGCAATTCATTTATTTAAATTATTCAGAGGGATGTAGACATGTTGAAACAATAGGTTTAGGTTTAGCTTATGTCATTCAGTGAAGGCAAATGCAGAGTCCTGCATGTGGGAAGGAAAGGACCCTAGTAAGCTGGGGCTGAAAAGCTGGAGACCAACTCTGTAGGAAAGGCCCTGGGGGTCTTGGTAGGGAGCAAGCTGAACTGCCAACAGTGTTTGAAGGTGTACTAACAAGATCATGGTCAGTCGAGTGAAGGAAGGGATTATTCACAGTTTTGGGTCCTCCAGCATGGGAAAGACACTGACAAACTGGAACTGGTTTAGCAGAAGCCACCAAGAGCTCAGTACCTGGAACTGCTGCCCTGTGAATAAAGACTAACAGAGCCTGGCTTACTCAGCCTGGTGAAGGTTTGATTTCAGAGGGATTTAACAGCAGCCCAGCCAGTTCTACAGGATTATAAAGAAGATAGGTCTAGACTGTTCCTGGTGCCTGTGGAAGGCTGAGAGACAGCAGACATAACTTTAAATCAGACAGATTTAGGCTGGTTACATAGAAAAACCTTTTCCCTATGAGGAAAGCCCAGTATAGGAGCAGGCTACACACAGTGGTTATTAAGTCTCCACTCTTGGAGTTTTTCAAGACCCAACTGGAAAACACGCTAAGCAAATTAGCGTGACTCCTTAGTTGACCCTGCTTTGAGAGAAGGTTGAACAGGAAACCTCCTGAGGTCTTTTCACACATGAATTATCAATGATGTCACAAACTGGCCATAATGAGCCTTTAACAAAAGCATGTCTACCAGGGCATGTTATCTTCTACCATATGGAAAAAGATGAAACAAACATGACATTGATGCATGCATCTCCTCTGCTGAAACAACACTTTCGTGATACCTTTATCAGTTGTTACAATAGCAATCCATTTTAACTGTGGTAAGGGAGATGTTTGTTTGTTGAACAATACCTTTCACAGGACACGCACAAGTATTCCGCATGTTCAGAGCTCCCTATTTCCTCTTCAAATGTGTTTCTAAAGCCTGAAAAATGAGAAGATTTGCTCCAGAAAGGTGAGAAGAATGCAAAAAGCAGTGTCTAAACACAGAGAATCACTTTCTTGCCTTAGAAAGCCATCAG
The DNA here is from genome assembly GCA_027886175.1 of Phylloscopus collybita. Classification (NCBI taxonomy): domain Eukaryota; kingdom Metazoa; phylum Chordata; class Aves; order Passeriformes; family Phylloscopidae; genus Phylloscopus; species Phylloscopus collybita. The sequence continues at coordinate 31,590,708 of JAJNNQ010000026.1, read as the reverse complement.
TATATGAGCAATGAGTTTGGAAAAATAGTTTGGCTCATACTGAACACTGTGATAAACTGAGGCAATAGCAGAAAAAATGGAGGAACTTTAAATTGAAGAGACCTGAAGATTTGTTTCAGTCAGGACTACAGTGTTCTATGTGATTTCTAAAGCTAATGTGCAACACTAGTCATCTTAAATACATCTTTAGGTGAACTTGAAATCAGAAGACCCCAATTGTTGTATCCCTCTGGGGATTGGTTTACCCCAAAAGGAACCCCAAAGCCTGTAACTATGTATTTTGACCCTACCTTCCCCCCCATCTCTGACCAATTGGCTCAGTGCCAGCTATCTGTCCTGGGACAGAGGGTCTAGATAAACCCATGCTCTTCTTTGTTCGCTCTCTTTGCCCCTGGAACCCCTTCAAGAATAAAGCTTTGGAACATCCTAGATAAGGAGCCTCTTTTGGGTCTCTTGCCCTATCTTGAAGTCTTCCTTGCCCAAAGCCCCCCAGAATCTGAGCTAGCAAGTGGGGCCAGGAGGGCAGAGGGAGGGACTACTTCACCCAGTGATATTGAAGGAGAGGATTATGGTTCATGGTCATTTGAACAGAAGCTGAAATTTTATTATGGTTATAGTAATTGGCATATTTTTATGGATTCATTTTTTAATTTGGCATCCATTCAGACTTCATTGCTCATGCTACAGTAGTAGTATGATGGATTACAGTGTTTTTTCCATTATTATTAAACTTAATTATTTTTGCTCATGTACCCAAGATGTGAACAACGTCAAGAGTTCTAATCTAATAATACAGACTGTTTGGAAAATATGTGCTGTCAATTAAAGGCATTTTGTAATAGAAACGATAAAAGAGTCATTAGTGAGAAGTAGTTTGCCTCCCTATGTACTGACTTCAGTTAATCAAAGGTGCTTTGAAATTGAAATCATCAATTAACTTTGCTTGGTTTTGTACTGATCAAGCACTTTCAGAGTTGCTGGAAATCTGTGAAATTAACTTATTCTGCAAAAGAAATCAAAATTAATGTGGATTTTTTACAAAAACATTTTTTTCTTTCCTTTCAGTAATGTACTATATATTTATTTCTTCCAGTGTTAAAGTGAAAGAAACAGGCAAGATTAAGCTGTGAAATTACTTGTTGCACTCCACTTTTAAAGGCACCTAATTTATATTTACAGACTCATCCAATGGATAATGCAATACATCTTTCCAATGTATATAGGTTTTTTCTTATTTTCCTGTAATATTTTAAGTGGCACTCTGATGCTTAGAACAAATTTAAAATTAAGAATGTAATAAATTTATTGAGAAACAGAAAAGCTATATAATCAAATCCCTGACATGACTGTTCTGCAAATGAATCTTTCTAACAAAGCTGTGTGTCTTTTCAGTTCTCCAGCATGAATCTGACACAGGGAAAGAGTGATGCAGGCAGTAGAAAGTGTTGTATTAGCTTCCCTCTTTCTCCAATAGTTCCAGACTAGAATTTCTAGTGGTTGAAAACAGCAATTTTACCTGCTGCATAGTTTTACTATATTTTGACAAAATTATTTTTCTTTATTTTTAAGAAAAGTCTTTCTTCTGAAAATGTGTTGGGTTTTTTGTTTGTTTGTTTTGTTGGGGTTTTTGGTTGTGGTTTTGTTTTTGTTTTTTTTCCACCAGAGGACTCAGAGCTTATATTTTAAATGTCATAGGTGTAGAGGCACAGAGAAGTTGGCTTTTATAACAGAGTGAATTGTGATACCCCCCCAGGGGGTATTGTGAATTGTGATACCACCCCCAGGGTGGTGCATACACCTGCCCCCAAGGCCACATTATGATCCAAGAAATGCTCATTAGGTCTCAACAGTGAGGAAAAAAGCACCTGGAGTAAGCCCCTCTTGTGATTATAAAAAACATTGTTTCCAGGATCCAATAAGTGTCTAACAAGCACCTGTTTTCTAATGAACGGCCTTGGAAACTTAATTTTCTTTTCTGAATAGCAAGCCATTGGCTCTAAAAAGCCCACTCTCTTGCAACCCTACAATAGCAGTTCAGAGTGAGACCCTTTGAGCTCCTGAATCCCAGAAGATAAGGGGATAGCATGTATGTCTCAAACACCAATAACCAGATGGCTGTGGAGACAAACAAGTACTGTCAGAAATAACAGACAAGAATTGTTGGTAATAACCAGGGACTATTGGAATTAACATGCTATGAGAAAAAAGATTTGGCTGGAGAAGGGAGGCCAGGTGGAGGTAGGGTAGAACTTTTCTAAGATAGAGAACTTCAACACAGTGGAATGCAGGAATGAGACCAAGAAGTGGGAATAGGTTATAGTGTGTGGGGATTAAGACCACCAAAGGGCCCCAAAGCCATTTCCAGAAAGGCCTGAAAGAATAGACTGTGCATGATAACTAATTTACATAGAAAATGACAAGCTTGTCTTTGGGGTAGAGGATCCTGCACATATAAAGATACCCTCCCAAGCCTGGGTGATGTCCCTCAAGACATCTGATCAGTTCAACCAATGCAGCTGGATTGATGCTTATCAGCTGGATCAATGCTGGAACCAGGACCAGTGATCTATTTTTCTCTCTCTTTTCCTCTTTCTCTACCTTTTCCTTTCTCCCTTTCTTTCTTTAATTCATGTCTCTAATTTCTCTTTTCATTTTGCCCCACACTTTTATGTAAAACTCACTGTTGTGTGCTTAGATAGTAGGTCAGGAACTAATATCCCAATTTCTATGCCAAGTATGCAATTTACTAATAAAAGCTTCTGAGTGTTTGTGGGCCGTCTGTTGTTGTTCCTCTTACGCATCTTAGGTGCTTCCTTCCCCACAAGGATGGATGGTCACAATGGGTTCATATGTTTAAAGCTTTATAATACCCTCCGTTCTTTATAGTTTCAGTCTGAGAGGTGATTTTTTTTTTTTGCTTCAAATTATTTAGTAAACAAAATTCCTCAATACTCCTCAGTTACTGAAGGATAAGCAGCTAAATTACAATGCCTAGTGCAGTTTTGTATCCCTCTGGCATCCCCTCCCCGTGAAACCCTACCTGTCCCTTGACTCTGACCCATGGCCTTTGGCCATAGGTAACCCCGCCCCCTACCCTGAAATGCATAAAACCCCCTGTCCCTCTGTGTTCGCCCTCTTTCGCCTTGGGATCCCCTTCTTGGAATAAACCTTGGAACACATCTCAGGGTAAGAGCCTCTTTTGGTTTTACTCCCCTATCCTGAAGATCCCCTCACCCTAACCTCCCTAAATCTGAGCTAGCAGCTGGCCTTGGGGGGCTGAGGGAAGGGGAACACTTCAGTCCAGCTTTTAGTTAAAAAAAAAAAAAAGTGAAACATTTTTACAGAACAGTTATAAATATTGCTAGCTGGAGTAAAACATAGTTTAGTTATGCATAAATTCATGCTAAATTGAAAACTGCGAAGAGAAAAACAGTCAGAAAATTGATCCCATCTCTTACCCAGTAAGGAGTTTTCCTTGGTTTACAATGCACAACTTAAACTACAAAGGTTTTCATGTAGGACCTATTGCATAGAAAATATCAAAAGGCTTTGCCATTTCCTGACAGTAATAGGAGTTGAAAGGGCTCAGCGGTATGACAGGGAAAATGTGAACCTTTTATTTCTCAGAGAGTCAATCATATTCTGCAAGGTCACAGGCTGACAGTAAAGATTTTTAAAAGCTTTCAAGAAAAGGGATGAATAAAATGCTTTTCAAAATTCATGTTCATTTCAAATGTCATAGCTGTAACATAATAGTAATTGCAATAATTTGCTGTATTTCTACTATGTTGATAACAACATAGCACAAAGGAACAATGACAAATGCATTCTATAAATAGCTGTGCACTCACTGTAAGTATGTCTGTGCTTTCCACAATGAATGACAACAATGTTCTGTGTGGGTAAATAAACCAAAGATTGTACATAACCTTAGAGTCTTTGGGAATGAATGGTTGATCCTAATAGATTTGAAATTACTTGTCAGTCATTTTAATATATTTTTTAATTTAATGTAATGTTGTATTTTTTCTAGAGAAACCCATAAAATGATTTTTAAAGCTACTGCAAATCTATTATAATCTATTATTATAAGTACCATTAAGTACTTAAAAAAATTTCTGTATGCCTTTCTACATTCCTTACTACTTGTCTGCCTTACTTCTAAACTCTGCAAAATTTCTTCATAAAATTACATGATGTAGTTTTAATTATAAAAGCATGTGATATGACTGACCATATTCACACACATGCATGTTTAGCACAGCTTGACTACAATCTTAATCGGAAAGGGCATGTTACTGAAAGCCAGAGTATCTTAGCTCTGATATTATGATCCACTTTACATTTTTCAGAATAAGCCTATCATTAAGGCGACATATCAGTTCTCATTATGTCAGTATGTCAGATTATACAACACAAGTGATTGTGATATGTCAAACCCGGTAGAACTAAAAAAGGAAGGATTTGCTAACACAGTATAAAAGTTTCTCTTCCACCACAGTATGTCCTATTGTATTAAAACCAAATATAAATCAATGCAATTATTATTTGCCATCTGTGTAGGCCAGTTTCCAATATTTTCTCTGCACAGTGAAAGACTTCATTGGTGTATCTTATCTACGCCATGCCCAAGGAGAACTAGAAACTCTGGATTCTAGGTCCCCAACCCCCTCATTTTATGTTAATGTGTGTCCCCTATTCTGCACCCTGAGGAAACATCCTCCAACTTTTTTTTTTTCTGAAGTTGATTTAAAATGAGCATCCTCTAATAGTTTTGGTTTGGGTTTTTTTTGGGGGGGAGGGGGCGGGGTTGGTTTGTTTGTTTTCTGAGGACCTTTTAAAGCTCCTGGGGCTAGGGTCTTGTTTTTGGTTCTGTTTGGGCTTTTTTTGTTTTGTTCTTTTTTCCCTTGGGCACAATCCTTTTCACAGAAGGCTAAGATGTTACAGCAGCAGGTGAAGCTTGAAATCCAAAGAAACAGGAAGTCTAATAGACTTCTTCTTTTGAGGCACCCTTCCCTGCAGGCCTTCTTCTTCCAATCACTACTGTGTCTCCAGTTACCAAATGGTAGCCCTTTAGACCTCATTAGGACAAGTTGCTGAAAGCATTTTAATGATTCAGATTATTGGCATCAATAGCTAAATGCAAGTGGGAGACTGCAGACAAGACATGCTAAAAATCAAAGAAAAGCAAAATAACCAATAAGGATCATGTCACATTTTACAGAGGTGTTTTGGTTTATATTTTAATTGTTTCATCCATGACTGCAAAATGTGCAAAAGACCAAATGCTAAAGATTAATGAATTGACAATGTAGAAGCAAACACTGACTGCCAGAACTTAAGGGGACTTCAAATTTCAGTACAAGAGAAGTTCTTAAGCAATAGAAGGAAACTGTGAATGCATTGATATTATAATAGAGTGGAAAACTTGATTCAGTCCAAGTAACTTGACAAAAAGAAACCAGGATAAATTTAGAAGCAAAGGTTTTAGGGTACCATAACCTGAATTAACTGCAGTTAACAACCAATTTGCTAATGAAGTGTTTTGGAGAAATTCATGGACTTTATTCTAGTCATGCTTTGTTCCTCAATTTCAAAAGTAGTATAGGTGAAAGTATCAAATGGCTGACAGCAAAACCTGAAATACAGAAACAAACCCAACCATTTAAAAGTATTTTGACAAAATAAAAACTACTTCAGCAGTATGCAAGGTCTAGAAAAATCTTTCTTGTGAGTAGTTATGGCCTTTTTAGCTATTAAATGTATTAAAGATAATTTAAAATGTAAATTTTATTATGGCTAATGAATACCTAAGTGTGAAGATTTTATGCTAAAAAAGGCTTTTCAACCTAGGAAAAAAGAGACATTTAAGAGCCAAAATCTGGACTCCAAATTTAGGTATATTTAGACAGGACGAAAGGCCCTTGCTTTATAGAAGAAGAGTTAAGTAAGTATATAAGAAAAAAGCCTTTCTAGTGTTCTACCATGTTACAAGCCATCATTACAAAACTTTAATATTCATTATAATCCTATAAAATATGCCATAATACAGGTTTCACCAGTACCAGAGGAATCACTGAATTCTGCATCCTGGGTTACGCAGCATCTCTTACACTGGGTGATTTACATGGTCCTTAAAAATCTACAGCCCCTACACTGCATGAAAAGATCCTGACCTGTGCTGCAAGCAGTTAGTGCAGTTAGGTAGAACCACTTGTTAAAAACATTGAAATTTTGCAAACTACCTGTTACGCAGAATAATTCTCTGCACCTGCTGCAAGTTTATTTTCTTTTGCTTCTGCTCCATCTTCCAGAAAATCCTTTCCCCAGGGACATCTTTCAACAGGGGGCATTTCTTTTTCCACCCTCTTACCTACTTGTTGGGTTGGCAATCTCTCCGCATGGCCTGTGTTTTGTGCCAGTTCAGATTGTCCCTCTCTGCCTCTAGACCTGCTTGTTGTCATCTAGTGCCAGACCAATAGAAAGGTGCTTGGACCCAGAACTGCCTTCCTGCTTCTCAGGAGCTTACAAAATTGCACTTTCCATAACATTTGCAATGCCAATATTTTACTAAGCTCGGCCCAAAGGACTGTGTCTCATTTCTCTGACATTATAAATACCTTTGGGTAAATTGGTGAAGATTAATTGATTTTGTGGAAATTTTACATTTAAAAATATCTGCAAATAATGACAGGTCCAGCTCAGGGAAAAACCATTAGGATCCCTTTCAAAAGACATTGAATTTCTTGGCTAGCCTTTTGTATATGGCTCTAAATCAATCAAAGCTAGATTTTGGACAACTGTAATGCCATAAGCATCCTGCATTTGCATGTTGGCATCTGCTTTGGTGCTAGGAAGACTCTTCAGGTCATGATTTTGGGAAAGTTTTTGCTATTACAGCTTAAAAACTTTGCAAAAATATGATTTTTAAAAAGTTTATGAAAAAAATAAGGGAAATTTCTTTAAAAAAATTGGAACAATATTGATCAGTCCTTCAAGAATTACGGATTGTTTTTAAAATGACATCTCTATTTACCTCTGCAGAACACTTGTCCTAGGAGGATGGAAAAAAAAAACTGAACCTTTTTTATTATATAAAAATATAATTTAAAAAATATCCTGGAATTCACATAGTACTTCTTGGATCTAATCCTGAAAGAAGATAAAATATAGACAGGTATTATTCCAATTAATAAACAGCCTGTAATCTCAAGGCTGTTTATTAATTGGAATAAAATCAATCCAACAATTTTAAGGAATTAAATTATATCTTCACATTAGTAGTGTCTTTAAATTTTCAGGTTACTTAAATCTGAAATGGCCATAAATACAACATTTATCAGGTCTTCTCTGACAACCAAGTGAGAATAACTTTTTGTCTACTGACAAATGAGGTAATTCAAAGCTTTTGGAAAAGGGTTTTCATTAGCACAGAATGAGTATGAAAACAAAGCAGAAGAGAAACCATCTTTTTTGGATCAAATGTAAAGAAAAAGATATTAAAAGAGTTTTATGATCAGCAGTGAAGAAAATGTGACTCCTGTTTATTGTCCATTTTTCCTGTTCTTCATAAATTGACTTTTTTCATCCCTATGCATGACTTAAGTTCCCTAGGAAAAAGAAAATATAAATTAATGTTATAGTAGTTTAACAAGGATATTTGCTTTGTAAAATGAGAAACTACATGGGTATGAAAAAAAATCAGGAAAACAATCATCAGCACAGATATCTGAAATATTTTCATTGATTTAGTTTCACTTGGTCACCAGTTAGTAGACTTATTTCATGCTCACATACGCTGTCATTGTTTCCACTCTCAGAGGGCATGTTTACCCTACTCGCCAACCTTGAGGCTCAGCAGAGTGAATTATGTCATTGAACAGAAGTGGATCTTTTTTAAGGCAGTATTTTTTAATCTCTGAGGGAGATCTTCCTTTTAGCTGTACAGCACCTGTCAAAGTCTGCAGTACCTCTCCTCAGCTGAGGATGAGTCTTACATTCATGATTAAACCTAAACCACGTTTTTAAAGAAAAATGAAATTTAACGTGTAAGGGTATGACGAAAGATGATGTTTTCAAAAGGGAGGTTTTTCCTATTTCACACATCACTGCTACATCACTAGGCAGATTTCTCATAAACTGTATCCAAACCCACAAGTTTTAATGCCTCTGTATTGACATTCTCTTAGTCATGGCAGTAGAGTTGAGATTGTCCTTGCTTTTCTTTGGTGGAAACCTCACCTGTTGGAGGTCAGCACACCTGCTAACTCATTCCTGTGGAGATTAAGACTAAATGCACACTGAAGAAAACTGGAGTTCCCACTTTGCTTATGCCATTGGGTGTCTTCCACATCAAAAGCAGATTTTGAGGAAGATTGATACTTTCAGCAGAGTGGGCTCAAGTTGCTGCCATGAGATAAACTGTCAAGTGAACTAACAGCCACTTCCACTCCTTTTTATTTGCAATTTGAATAGTGTAAGGCTAAAAGCATACTCCAGAATTTAATAGGTATTCATATATAATATATGAACACAATCATTCAGAGCAAAGAATATTTTTCCTTAGAATACCTTAAAAATAGAATAGAATAGAATACCTTAAAAAGACATTTTAGGAGGAACAAAATGAAGTGTACTGACTGCAAACATCCTTAACCAAAAAATGAAAAAAAAACCAAACAAAAAAGAAAATTGAAGAAGCAAATTATTTTATTAATTATTTTGACTTTTAATGAAATATTTAATAATTTATATTTAAATTTAAATATTTTCTTTTGAATCCAAGAAATCCTGTACCTGTAAGTCATTTTCAAACACAAATTCATGAAGGAAAGTACCAATAGGTAAACTGAAAATGGAAACTGGATTACTACACTCCAATAATTTTATTCCAGGTTATAATGGTTTTGATTTTGATGCTTATTGTAATTAAAACCAAAAGCCAACATTATTCTCTATTTAATTTTGGACTAAGTATTGAACCAAATTAAGTTTGTTACATTACCAGGTGTGTAATGGCTGTCATCAGAGGTATACAGCATGTGCAAGAAGCTAACTTTATAAATTAGACAATCTTGCAACACTCTTTGCTAGAAGTGTCACTGATTAACAAAAAAAACATATTAATCAACTTATCATTGCAACATACTGTATCACAAAGCTATGCCTAGGAAAGCTAGACAATTGAATACAGAATTGAGTAAAAAATACCATAAATGAAACATCAAGACCAATAAGGGAACTGTGAGGAGGTATTTTAAATACATAGGAAGCAGATTATCTGTAAAATTTGATAATTCAGGCAATTAAAGGGAACAAAGATGAAGTTTGACAGATATTTATATCAATATTAGTAAGTGCTCCAATAAGGTCATTGCTTTCAGAATGGAAACTTGTTATGTGAACAACTTGAAGTTTGAATATAATTTGGCAGAGGGAAGAATTATTGTCATAGCACAGAGTCAAGTAGCTCAATGCAGTTCATTGAGCTTAAAGCAGAAGTGCTGTTAAATTTTGAAGTCTTTTTTGTTTTTTGTTTTTTGTAATAGTATACTTGAGTCTAAAGCCCATAACGTGGACAAGGAGCAAGGAACTGGCATTTTAGGTATTTTGCTTGACTGAAACTCAGTGAAGCAACACCTTGATATATATACTACATTCCATGGGACTGTAAGAAGCAACAACTAGCCTTCCCCTGCACTGTGCTGCTTCTGAGACCATTCCCTAAAAAAAACCCTAATATTAGTTCACATTACCTTGGTTTTAAAGTAATGCTGATAAGTTTCTGCAAACTGGAGACATCACGAATAATTCTGCCTATAATGCAACCTGTAAAGTATCAAATTTGAAAAAAAAAGTTGGAAATCTTCCTTTTAATTGCAGTTGATTTTTGGAGATGTTTTGGTGTCACCTTTTAGGATTAAAATATCATACTACACAACTAGTAGAAAATGGGTTACAAAAATTATTACAGTACATGCCCTTCCAGAGTTCTACAGAAACAGGTAAGGTCAGGTGTTTCAAGAGAATTAAGCTCTCAGCCTAGAAATTTTTAATGTTTTATATCTTGTTATTTGTTCTTATTGGGGTCTGTTGAAAACAAAACTCCTTTAACAATACTATATGCAACCCTGTTTTACCAGCATCCAGGAATGGAAAGAAAGGTTTTATCAGGATTAGCAATATGCAGTGTAAGTAAATGTTAACAGTAGAAGAGAAATAATTACAATGTGTGCAAAACTTACTAGGTTTACAATTTGGATAAGTTTTCTGAGCACTTACACTGTTTCACACCTTTAATGAAAAAGAAACAATAAAAAAGACATATTGGATACCCATTGGTCTAGAAGTTATATATTTAAACTCTCTAAATCCTGAGCCTGAAGTTTACCCCACACGTAGATTAATCATCTATCAGTGTTAAAGTACTACAGGTAGGATTGCTAAGAAAATGCAGACAAGGGCTTTAACTGTCAAAAGTGACTTCAAACATTTTTGACCTATCTACATCTCTCTATTTTTGATTTTCTAAACATGGAACTCATCTTGCTGGCAAATCTACTATCTGCAGTTTGACTTAGATGTCATAATTTCGTAAAATTCCCAGTTTTATCATTACATGTGAAAAGGAAAAAATAAAATTTGAAGCAGTGATTGTAAACCAAAGAATTATAACACAACTCTACTGTCTCCTCAGAATGTAAAATTTTATTATTAGAAGGAAGCATCTTCATTTCTCCCTTTGAAAACGTGACTTGGAATAATGAAGTTTCCTTCTCTTCAAGAACTGCCTGGTTAATACTCAGAGGAGACCCTCCAAAACTTTTCTTGCAAATCTGCTTACAGTAGGGCAGCAATCTTTTATTTTGCTGTAATTGTGGGCATTGTGGACTCTAGAAACTGAGTGTTTATTTAACAGCATGGCAGATGCAGCAAACACAGCAAGTGCCTGTGGAAGGAACACAGTGTGTAACCCTCTCTTGGCAGAAACTCATAGACTCCCTCAAAAATTTTCTTTCACTCCTACCCACAACATCTTATTATCTCATACTGAGAAAACATTTTCATTTTCATCCAGAAGCCTGTTTGTTCTTTCATTGTCTCTTAGATGTCTGCAGCTTGACTGACAACAGTATTCCTCGCACTGAAGTTTTTCTGGACCATTCAGTCAGAAAACACTTCTACCCTTTTCCCCGCTGTATTGGGTTTGCCTGGCCAAGTTTTGGTGGCTACAGGGTTGGCTTCTCTGAGAAGTTGCCAGAAGCTTTTCTGATGTCTGACAAGAGCCAATGTCACCTGGCTCTGAGGTGGATCTGCCACTGGCCAAGGCCAAGGCAATCATTAACACCCCTGGAACAACATATTTTAGAAGGGGGAACTTGTGGAGAAAAATCCAGCCAGAGAGAGAAGGGAGGGGAACAGCTCTGCAGACACCAAGGTCAGTGCAGAAGAAGGGGCAGGAGGTGCTCCAGGTGCCAGAGCTGAGATTCCCCTGCAGCTCATGGTGCAGCCCATGGTGAGCAGCTGTGCCCCTGCAGCCCTTGGAGAGCCAGGGGATGCAGAGATCCACCTGCAGCCCAGGGAGGACCCTACTCCAGAGCAGGTGGATGCCCAAAGGAGGCTGTGACCCTGTGGAAAGCCTGTGCTGGAGCCGGCTCCTGGCAGGACCTGAAGATCCATGGCAACAGAGGAGCCCACACTGGAGCAGGTTTGCTGGCAGGAATTGTGACCCCCATGGGGATCCATGGTGGGGTAGCCTATTCATGAAAGACTGCACCCCATGTAAGGGAGAACTTGGGAGCAATTCAGGAAGAACTTCACCCTGTGGGAGGGACACACTTTGAAGAAGTTCATGGAGAACTTTCTTCCATTGAAGGGACCCCATGCTGGAACAGGGAATGTGAGTAGTCCTTCCCTGAGGAAGAAGGAGTAGCAGAGACAATGTGTGATGAACTGACTACAATCCCCATTCCTCAGATCTCTGTGTTGCCAGGGGAAGGAGGTAGAGAATGCAGAAGTGAAGTTGAATCCAGGAAGAAGGAGCAGTAGAGAGGATGGTGGTTTTTACACTTATTTTCTCTTTATCCTACTCTGATTTTGATTGGAAATAAATTATAGAAATTTCCCAAGCCTGCTTTTCCTGTGACAGTTACTGGTGAATGATCTCTCTCTGTCCTCATCTTGACCCACAAAATTTTAGTTTTAATTTCTCTCTTCTGTCCTTGTGGAGAGGGAAGTGATGGAATAGCTTTGGTGGGCACCTGCCATCCACCCAGGGTCAACCCTAAAATGTCTCTGATCTAGAGAAATCATTAGGTTACTCTGTCCTCCCTTACCTAATGAAATTGTCAAGGGAATTCTTTGACTGTTTTTCTAATTTTTTTTCCTTATCTACATTTTTTGGCTGCCTAACATTTCTTGGCTATCTCTAGGAAACTGCAGCAACTCTCCACAACAGAGGTAATATCAAGTCCTTGCTGGTTACCTACCTTCTCCACAGTTCTGTAAAGTCCAGACACCTTGTTTTGCCCTTTTTTAATGGGCAAAAGCACGTTACTTCAATTTAGACATCCTACTCCTCCACGGTCACCCTGCCTTCAATGGAATTTGTCTATTGTTTATGGCTATGGTAGTGACAAAATGGATGCAAGGAACAGTCATGGGGAACTACCAGGTGTCTCCAGGCTCAGGGTGTGAGATACAGAAATGTTATGTTTAATAGTTTAAGCATTGTTATGAAGCACTTTTTGCCCATGACAGCAAAACTGTAAAAAGTTGCAGCCACTGAAGCCCACCCCTCCCTGACTGGAACTTTGGACTGTGAGTTAAGCAAATTTTTTAAGGTCTAGAGAGAAGCAAACAAGGCTGAGGAACAAGAATGTATCTAGCAGGAAAGCCAAACCCAGCTGCTATCTTGAAAATCAGCTCTGGCTGGGCTTGTGGTGGGGGAGGCCATAGCCCAGCCTCAGCTGCTGGGCCCAGGTTTGCACACACTCCCCCAGTCAAAGGGGGAGGAGGAGGGTTTTGGGTGTGTGGTGTAACCTCTGGTCAGAGGGAGTGAACACCCATCCTCCCTTACACAAACTGGCTCAGCTGTAAAACCCCCCCACCCTGGGAGGGCCACAAACACAGGACATTCATGTGAGAGGCAGCTGAGAAGTCTCATAAACCATCAAAGACCCCCAAAGTGCCCCCTCCCCCTGACTGATTGCTGAGGCTGCACCAGCCCTGGACCTGACACAAAGAGATGAAAGGAATCTGGAGTCTGCTGCAAGAGACAGTGTCAAATTTGTCCCCCACCCAGAGAGCTACCTGGGCACTCCCACCAGCCCAAGTGTGTATTAATTCATTAAACTCTGTTTTGGGGGACCTCACCAGCAAGAAGACTAGAAGAGCACCAACAGGAGGTTGTTGGGACCCATGGAATGGTAACAAATTCTGCCTAATCTGTCTCTCTGTTACTCTCTTTCTCTCTCCACATCTTTTCCCATTGCTCTCTCTCTCCCCCTCTCCCTCACATTTAATGTCAAATAAAATCCATGCTATTGACTTTGGCATATGGTCTCCTTTCCACCTTAATTTTGGCAGAGGAAGCTCTCTAACAATTTTAATAACCAGACCATAACACAGTAATATGATTTACACTGGTACAGCAGTGCTAAGCCCACAGTCTGTCTGTACTGCTTTAAGACAGTCTAAAAGCCACCAAGACAAGTCATCTACAACAACAGACCTACTAGTACAAGCCCATGTATGATATTTTCCTTGGATCTACCTCTCCCATTAATGTCTTTCAACAGTGTCAGGAGTATGGACAAATTTTTTAAAAACTTTCATTGTACTTTTCAGAAAAAATAATCAATCTTTGGGACAGATTTGGGGGTTTTGACAGCTCTTTTTCTACTCTATATTTTACATTATATTGTAGTGATATTAAGCAGTTTAAAACTTCATCTTTCAGTTTCATGCTGAGAGATAACTCAGGATACAGGTCCTTCTTACTCTGTTCCAACCTGATAATAAATTCTAAGAAACTAGATGTCTGATCCATCTCAAGCATGTTGCAGGTTAAAAGCTATGTATTTGTCTTCCAAAACCTTCAGACTTGTACCATTTTTGTTGTTATTGCCCTTTCAAGTGATGAAGGATATTATCATTCAATAGCACTTTGCCAAAGCACTGTCCTGAACATCAGAGAAAATTATAAGTGAGGAAGATGATAGTCTGTCTCAGCTACTGCTGTGAGATGCTAGGAGCAGCATTTGTTACATGGCCTTATGATCCTCAACTCAAAAAGAAGTTATTTTCTTATTTTCCTATCATCCTTTTGAGTGGGAAACAAGAGGAAATACTTGTGCAGCAAAGTGCTATAGCTGAATTGCTTCTAAAATTATTCCAATTCCAAAACTACTTCTACTTGATAATCCCAAAGAAATAACTACATAAATAAAAGTGGTTCATTTCAATTGTTTTGTTAAGGTACAAGTTTAAGAATGTGAGTTCTGCAATTTCCAGACAATTGCAATCTTGGGGCTTTTTTTATATATCCCTTCTAAGGATTTTTTTTTTCTTTATCAGGAGCTGTTGTGAATTTAAATGTAGAGTTAATTTAATCTGACAATAGCAAAATCTCTTCCGCCTTGTAAAACTTATAGCTTTCTATGAAGGTGTAACTTAAAGGACTAGAAAGTGATTATATTAATTCCCTATGCCTGAAGCAACCTCTCTAAATTAAAGCTCTCATTTGAGTAAATCTCAAACTATCTTGAAAAACTACATAAACTGTTTGCTGTGGAGAAATACAATGCTTTTAAAAACTAAGGTAATAACATTTGGTTAGCTTCTTTAGAATTTATGTGAAAAAACTCCAACATGATTTATAACAGGAATCTGAGTGAGGCCATCTGAGGAAACCATCGCCACCACCTGGTCCAGGAGACAAAGACAGCAACCTCTCTCTGAGGATGAGGCAAGGATGTTTTTAGGAAGATCAGTCTAGAACGTAACTCACCTTCTATTCAAGGTGTGCATATTTTGCTGATCCTTTCTGCAGGTTTGAGATAATTTTCAGTGTGACACCTGTGACACTGAAGTCAATGCCTACTAGAGATGACTCCTACAAGGAGCAGGCTGACTGCTAAGGAGGCAGCCTGGCTGCTGACAGACCTCAGCCAAAGACAGGTTCACCTCCAGCAGGGTCTGCTTGCAGAAGGAGATCAGCTGAAGCCTTGTGCAAAGATTTCATTACTGATAGAAGTTAGATCCCAACCCACCTTTCCTCTGGGATTTCCCCAGCTGAGAGTGAAGGAGCCGTGATGAATATAATGGAGGCAGAGACCAAGGTGCTGGGCATGAGGGGAAAAAACCATTCACACTCCCAAAGCTGCCTTATGCCACCCGTCTGGGACCCCAAATATATCAGGAAAACTTTGGAATCAAAAATTATTAAGTCAGGATCTTCAGGCTCAGACTGGTGAAGAGAAGAGGATATTAACTGAGGAGAATCTGACAGAGGGAATGCTCTTCCATTGGTAAAATTAATAAAGCAGGAAATTTCTTAAAACTAATTTAATTCACTCTCCCCTCTGTCAGAACAGTGATTAGTACAAGAGGTAGAGTGATTAAGATCCCTGCAGAGGAAAAGAATAACATTAAGTCAAAAGATAGTTATGACACAAAAGCATAAATGAGACATGAACACGCTTTCTATTAACATGTGCTATAGCACATGAATATGCTGTTTCATATTTGTTTCTTTATGATTTCTAACTGCACAAGACATATTTCAGTAGCAACCACATGCACAATGTAGTCTGAGAGTAGTTTACTGGCACTGCTGGAGAAGAATCAACCTTCTGATACACTGCCTGTAATTTTATATATACACCAATGAGAATTTTTTTCTTGTTGACTGACATATGATAATCAAAAACAAACAGAAAACTTTTACTTTTCCTATTTTTTCCTTTTTTTTTCCTGTTGAATAGAGGATTTTTTTCCCTAGTATGAATGCAAAAACACTTTTGATGGGATCCAATTGTCCAAAACTAATGGCTGAAGCTGGGCATTAAATCCTGTTTAGTAGTCCAGAATGAGTAAGAAAATGTTCTCAACACTTAAGCTTCATAGGACATAGAAATTAATGTTAGTCATTCCTCTAATTAATATCTCTATGAAGTCATTGCGTAGACAACATACCCATGCTTATACATAGAGAGATATGCGGATTTTGTTAAAAATGTAACTCCATGAGCTTATTAGAAAATATGGTCTCAGTAGTATCACTGGTCCCTTAACAAGGGCAAATCCCTCCTTATGTAAGAAACCAACATTCCATGTGCCTTCAAAAACTATTACTCACACACAACTTTTCTGATTCAAACATGACAGTTCATCCTTTCATTTTAAATTTTCCTTTTTTGTACATCTCCCTTA
Organism: Phylloscopus collybita; assembly: GCA_027886175.1. Classification (NCBI taxonomy): domain Eukaryota; kingdom Metazoa; phylum Chordata; class Aves; order Passeriformes; family Phylloscopidae; genus Phylloscopus; species Phylloscopus collybita. The sequence goes on along the minus strand of JAJNNQ010000026.1, from coordinate 31,574,274 downwards.
GAGGGAATTAATGGGAATATTTGTCTGCTGTCTTGAAATATAGTACCAATGGCACAAAGCCATAAATAGTATACTGTAGTAGTTTTACATCATCTAAAGCAGAAGTTGACTCTATAACCCAGATTATTTTCCCTTAAAAGATTTGTGAATTCCAGGCGGCGTCAGTTCTGCACATAGTAAGAATCTGTTTGCTGCGTTACCAACATTGTTATGTACAGGATGATGCTGACTAAGACAGGAGGGGCCAAGGCACATCTGATCTCTTATAGTTCTGCAGAATGGCATGAATCATTCACAGGACTGAGAAAGAACAATAGAATATCTCACATTACAAACTGAAAAATTGTACTTGTAGGATAATGCAGATATTTATGCTCATGATTGACTGATTTAAACCATACAACTCCAGCAACTGTGTTTTAAGCAATAACATAGTTTATCAGGAAGCATGGACAAGGCTGCTCTGCAGCAGTTTAAAGCGCTGGTTATTGTAGCCTATTAATATTTTCTGCAAGTTCAATAAGCTTTAAAGGTACAACACTATTTTGAGGAATCTCAGAATGAGCTCTATGTACCACACTACTAAGAAATTAAATTCTAGCAGCAGCAATTCAAAACTGAATTAACCCTCCCTGCCTCAAGGTATGAGATCAAAATAGCTGAAGCTGGAGTATAGTATCTCTGGAGTAGATAACATGAAGTTTTGCAGCAGAAAAACTCATGAAGGAAGATGAGGGAAGAGAGGTTAGAAGGAATCCGAGATCAGTTTGGGACTGAGGATAGTGGAGTTTGGGGAAGCTGTGAGGCTGGGGGAACCACAGTTTCCAAGTTGGAGCTAATGGGGAAACTGGGAACCCAGATGGTGAGAAAAAAGGGCTCTACCTTAAGTGTTGGATTATTGTCTCCAACAGCAACACCACTTTCAATTTTTTTTTTCTTCCAGCCAGTCTCAAAGCATAAATCCAGATGTCTCATTGCTTTTGCATCGACTATATCGTTAAGACCATTGACGTTTTGCCCTGATGTGCTCTTTGGCTGTCTAGGAGCCTTCTCCCTGTTAGCAGATCCTCTTTCACCCATTCCCTTGCACCTCTGCACCTCCTTTATCTGATAATTCTCCTTTGTTTTCATGCTGGGTTAAGCTAGGTTGGCTGTCAGATGCTCCCTCACTCCTTCTCCTCACCTTTCCATCCAGCTGCTCCCTCAGTCCTCCTCAACACAAGGGGGAAATATAAGATGAAAAACCTGTGGGTCAAGATAAAGACAGGGAGATCACCTACCAATTACTGTCAAGGGAAAAGCAGACTCACCTGGGGGAAAATAAGTGTAGCTTATTGCCAAAGAAGAGCAAAGTAGGAAGGTAAGAAACAGAATAACACCTTTACTCCACCCCTTGCTACTTCCCAGGCTCAACTTCACTCCTTTGTTCCTGACTTTTATACTTTCTACCTGCGCTAGGACTGGCAGGATGGGTGGGGAGTGGGGCTTTATGGTCAGTCCATATCAGCCTCTGTTATTCATTTAGTGTATTGAACTCCACAGATGTCAGTAGGGCTCCTGTGTGTGAAATGACCAAAGGGGAGAGGACTGGGAAATTGGGTGGAAGTTGAAAAAAGAGAAACAAAGAGAGGAAAAAAAAAGAAGGTAATATTCCCTAGGTTAATCTGACAGTTATTCATGATTTCTTTTCAGAGAGATGGAAAAGTGAGTGTTCTAAAAATATATTTCTGGAAAATGGATGAAGTTATGCTGTTCTTTTATGTATTTTTACAAATGTTCTTGAGAGTGTTACTTTTGTCCTGGCAGGTAAAATGAAAATTAACAAATGGCAGTTTTTCTATTTTTTTCTTATCATTTATATTTCAGATTAATTATATTTATTTAATATATTCTTTACATTTCAGTTTTATGTGCATTCATAGTAAAACAGATGTTCTCCTAAATGTCTGAAACACTCCAGAAGAAACTGCCTTTTTGCACTACAGAATAAATTATAATTGCCAAAATCTGGGGAATGAACTTTATGATTAATCAGCAGACAGCATGAGTACGTGTCTGGTTAATTTATGATCTTGAATCCAGGAGAAATATTTCAAGAAATTGTTTAACTTTCCAAGGAAAAAGTTTCTATAGCATGCTGTTTTATAGTTTAAATGCTATTATTTTGTGTTGCACAATGATTGATGAAAGTGATATAGAGACATTTATATATTGGTAGATTAGACTTGCAGAAAGCCACAAAAAGTTGTTTTCTTCCTGTAGCTGGAATGTGAGAAAAACCTGAAGCCTCCAAACAGTAGAAATCTACTTATGGCATCTCTAGACTGATTAACCTCTGTTTGTTTTTCTGCTTATTCCAGAAGGTTCATAAAACATAATTTCATTACTTTGCTTAGAGTTTTCTATTTGTTTATGTGAGAACCTGGCCAAATGTTCTATTGAGCTACTTTTTTATGAGTTCTATTTCACAAGAAACTCAATATCTTCTTTCCAATAGCAAACAAAAATTGGGTTTGATATTATATTTACCACTGAAATAGCTGCAGCTAATTTAGTTATAGTTAATGGAGTTCATTAATCCTGTATAAATTCTTTAGCTTCCTAAGTGTACTACACTAAATAGTGTGTACTTTCAAATATTCAGTAGACAAATTTCAGTAAAATTGAGCATTTACACTTCAGCCTAGTTTACTTAAACTGTAGCTTATAGTTCAAGCCTAAATTCTGACTATATAGAATATATATATGTTAGGAATAAATAATTTTTAAAAAGTGACATAAAATAAGCTATGCTCTATTTCTGTTAGACTGGAATTTTCTCTTACATGACTTATATAATTCTTTCATAAATTCCTCTTAAATACAGTGTCCTGGTTTATGGCAAATTTGGGAGGAAACTTCCAAAGGAGGTCCCTCTAGAAGGCAAATTCAAGTGGCCCCTCCCCCAACTGGTTCAGGAAAAGATTTCCATGGATAAAAATGGAAAAGAACCCTGTTTATTTAACAAGCAAAGTATTCACAAGCATAAAAAATGAATAACATTAAACAATAAAACCTCTCACTGTTCTGAAGAGATGACAAATTCAGAAAATCCTTGCTGTGGGGTGTAGCTCAGCTCTCTCTATCCCTTATCACTCTGTCCTGTGCAGGAATGCAGCATCCCAGGTCCTGGTGGGCCACAGGTACAAGCTCTTGGTGTTTCTCTGGGTTTTCAGTCCAGAGCAGGGCCAATCAGTTCCAAGAAAAAAACACTGTCTGGGGAACTTCTCTGCCTTAGCAAAAAAAAAAAAAAAACCCAAAAACTAAAAGCAAAGGAGAGCTCTCTCCTGCTGTCTGTCCGTGCTGCAAACACAGCCAAGAGAAGAAATGTGGAGGAGCAAGTGCCTTTTCTGAAAACAAACTCCACAATTCTTTTTTTCCCCCTTTGCTCTCAGAACAAATCTTAAAGGTGCAGAACTTAATATCCAGCATAAACAGGATAGATGACTGGGGATACAAGCCCGTCATAAAGTCATCCTAAGACCTATGGAGATACATAAGATACTTTTAAGTAAACTTAACCTGATAAATCATTTGCTGAGAAAGACAGGTAGATGTTTTCTTCAAGCAATCAAGATGGGGAGGGATTTAAACGTTTCATGAAATGTATAAAGTTCAGCATTTAAAACCACACCTATGAAAGCACCTTGCATTAATACCTCCTTGTTACATAACTTTTCATGGAAGAAAGAGCAAAGCACAGTCTTTATTTGTTGGAAGGATTCATCTCACATTAAATTTGGTCTATGTAATCCATATATCTTTACAGTCTATACAGCAGTATAGAAGAATTTTAACTGAAGAATTATCTGTCACACTCCATAATGAGCTGCGCTTTCACAAGTATATTGTATAGATTTTTGTAACACCACCTCATTGGTTTTGTAATCCTTTTTGCTTAAGAGTAGTCATCCATTTATGAAATGTTCAATACTTTGGAAAACAGAAAGGTTATATGGCATTCAAGTTTCTTTTGTGGTCCCTCAAACTGAAGAGCCTGAAAAGTTTCTACAGCTTACTCCTTTTGGTTTACTTTCTACAGATGTTTTCTTATTGTACACTGACATGTACAATAAAACAGTTCTGTTGTGGGTCTTAGACCTAAAAATAATGCAGTGATCTAATACCATTTTTTATAGAGTGGTTTTGGGATTTTGTTTTGTTTTGTTTTGTTGTTTTGGCTTTTTGTGGTTTTTTTTTTTTTTTTTTTTTTTTTTGTTTTGTTTGTTTGTTTTTGTTTTGTTTTGTTTTTGTTTTTGTTTTGTTTTGTTTTCCCAGGTTGAATATTCTTAGTTTCAGCTTCCATGTTAGAAGAGATAAGCCTCTCAGATCATCTTGGCCAACGGTAAACAAAAACTTGACTTAGGTTTGGTGGAGTTTGGGGGAGTTCTGCTATACCAACCCAGCAGAAAGAAGAAAAGATTATTTTGTATTAGCAATAAGTCCTGACATCTGGCTAATTCCCGCTTTTGATGCTATGACCACAAAATATCTTTAAAGAGATTTTTTCAGCTTCTGCCTAATCTGGCAGGTTCTTCATCCACATAAGCACTGATGTTTTGACATTGCTGAAGTTCAGCTTCCATTTGCATTAGAAATTCCTTCGATTTTGACATCACTTACAAAGCTAGATATATCCCACATTAAGCACTTTTTGTCCATGCTCACCATTGAACACGATCCAAAGGATATTGAGCTGTTGTCCTGATCCTGTCCTATCCATGAATTGAGACTCCAGAGCTCACTGCTTCTTCTCAAACTTGACCAAATTCCAGCAGTTTAAGCTTCACTTCCATGTAAATTTCATCTTAAATTGACTCAAATTCACATGAAAACTGACTCTTGCAGTATTTTGACAAGCTAAACATGTAAATGCAATCAGGAAAGTAAATCCTATCAAAATATATCGAATGCATGTTATTACAGTTATTTCTTATATGGATGAAAGTGGTATGTGTATTTAAATGTGTGTTTGCATTTCTAAAAATACTGTTTCCTGTTAATCTCAGGATCCCCCTCCATTGTAGAGCTGCACTAACCACTTTGGGACAAGAAGAAAGAAGTTATACCTTCATCATGTCACTTTGGAAGACAGGAAGTTACAAAAGTTAATAAAAATTATTACAATTCCATCATTCCAGAAGACATGGTGGATATTTCCTTAGTTGTGACTCTCTTTTCCTGGGAAATGTGGTGCTCTGAAGAGATGTCCTGCTCATTGCCTGACTCTGCTATTGCTTCCAGCTTCTGAATTCCCTCTATTTCCATGCTCCATACAGAAAACATATAAGGTATTGTGAATGATCACATGTTAAAAACTTGGTGATTTCACACATGCATTTGCTTCCAGGGTCTTAACCACAAATTGAGGCAATCTTGCAGAACACACCAAGACCAAAGCCTATTGAGAGTATATGTCTCTATACCATTTTCTTATTAAAATTTTCCAGAAGATATTAAGACCATGGAAGGGAGTTAAAAATATAGCAGAAAATTACCAACAGCTGAACAAAATCTGACATTTTGGGTAATTTTTCTTTCTAGATTTAGATTGTTGTAGTACATGCATGCAAACTCAATGTTCTTCAAAGTTTTCCTAGTTTAGCAGTTGTGTAACCTAGTTTAGTAATTGTGCATAAAAGTTGTGTGATGATGATTCTGTCTTCTTAAGTTTAAACAAGGAATAGCAGCATTTCTTTTTTTTCTCAAAAGACTTTAAGACTTAAGATCCTTCAAAAACTTCTGAGGAGGAAGCGCTGGGAAGGAAACATCTTCATCTGAGATGAGAAGCTGGAATTAAAATCTTTTTATTAGCCTTGTTCTACAGTTCCTCCTCAGGTCTAGCAATAAGTACAACCCTAGGTTGGATTTTTTTTTTTTTAATTTAAAAGCTCAGTTGCTGAGCCTTTTCTGTAATCTGTCAGATATAGTTTGCATTTTGTTATACATGGTCCAAGGCTATGTGTTTCAAGCTCTGGGATATTCTGATTGTCATAAAGGAAATGGAAGCTTTCTCATTCTGTGCAGTGTGATCTGTTTCACTTTGTCATAATGAGTTAAAGAATAGCAGTGCCAGAAAAGTGACACAGGTATCAGAATACCAATTAAGATATTTATACAGGAAGAAACATCAAATAAATGTGGACTAAATATTACTGTAATCTTTACAACAGGACTTGAAGCCTATGTCTCCTTCACTGTATCAAAACAGCTTAAATGTCAAATTACAGCAATAGTACACTTAATTGGTCTAGTTTTGAGACTTCTGCAAAACGTTCTAGGTGTTATTTTCTTACAAAAGTGAGGCAAGTGTTCCCAACTGAAATTCGAGTATTAACTTCTTTTGTGTACCAAGGCATGTGTTTGTCCCACAGGAGCAGATGAGCCAAGTCTGATTCATCTGGCCAGGAGAATTATTCCTTCAGGCTCAAGATTCATGGGAAATAATTTACACTTCAAATCCTTGTGGTGCTAACAAAAAAAAAAAAAAATCATCTCTATTATATAAAATAAGCATAGAATGATTCAGCTTTTTCACTATAGCCTAGGTAGAGCTTTGAAAGAAATGATTCCTTGGTTCATCTTAATGGGAAACAGATTTGAAATCATAATTAAAATATGTGTGCCCTCATTGCCAGCTATTCAAATAATGCTTAAAGAACATAAAAATAAAAACAGAGATCACATTATGGTAATGTGATTTTATCATGAGTGCATTTTGGCATCATATGTATCTGGCCTTGGGTTATGAGTGGTTTGAGAGAGCACAATCACTTTTTTTTCAAGCTTCCTAAGGCATAAATTTTACCTCCAGAACGGTCTGACTTCTATGCCTAGTTGTCTGTATTTAAATGAAAAGGAAGAAGAAATGTCATTGGAAGTAGCACTCTTATAGAGTGCTTTAATTTAGAGGCAATTTGTGTAATAAATTTCACTGTCTATAAGAAAACCCATGCCATATTTAGACTATGAGCAGTTTGCATTTCACATACAGCTAATGTACTCTCCTTTCAAGATATAACTTGCTTTTTATGTTAAGTGCATAAAAATGAATATTTTTATATACAGAATAACTTTTTAAAGAGTTATCTGTGCTATGATATTTTTATAATGGCTTCATCTGTAGATAATTTCAACTATTTCATATTTCAACTACATATATTCTACTTATGAAGCAGTATTTTATAGAAAAGTGTATTACAAGCAACAGAATTCAGTCATCTACCCAGAAATCTATAGTGATGCAAGATTAAGTATGTTTAGCACAGCCCTTACACATCTGTTCATGTCCTCCTATTATGCAACAGGTTTAAACAAATTGAAAGTGATTCCATTTTTCAAAAACTACTAAGTAGACTTACACACATAAGAAACAGAGGCAATTTTTGCAATCATCTGGCATTTTATAATTGATTATTTGTAGTTTTTTATATAGAGAAATATATTTTTTAAAAAAGCAAAGGTATGCACAAAACAAATTGATAAATTCCTTTGTTGTCAGCTTTAAAATTAGCTGTTCTCAAGCTGAGACATTACTTACCTTAATAACTTTGTATTCACTTGTTACAGCATTGTGAAGAGCAGGCACTAACATTCCAGTTAACCCTACAGGTGCTGGTTACAGGGACAGGCTTTTCTGACCCATTCTGATAGACCCTCAGCAAGTCTGCCAATTGCACCAGTCTGTGTGGTGTGTTTGATGAGCTGGAGGGAAGGGAGGATATCCAGAGGGATCTTGTCAGGTTTGAGATGTGGGTCTGTCTGTGAAAACCTCATGGAGTCCAGCAAGGTCAAGTGCAAGGTCTTGTGCCTGGGCTGGGGCAATCCCAAGGACAAGTACAGGCTAGGAGGAGAACAGATCTAGACAAGCCCTGAGGAAAATGACTTGTGGGTGTTTGTGGACAAAAAACTCAACTTGACTCAGCAATGTGCTCTTGCATGCCAGAAAGTCAACAATGCCTGGGCTGCATCACAAAAAGTCTGGTCAGCAGGTTGAAAAAGGTGATGCAGCCCCTCTACTCTGCTCTTGTAAGACCTCACTGAAGTATTTTTCTGTTCCAGATTTTTCATAACAATCACTTATCTCAAAGAATTTATTTTTTCTACTGAAACTCTTATTTTGAAATAAAACTTTGAGCTATTTGAAATTGAAATCTAATAGGTTACAAAAATCTTCTATTCGTGTGATTGAATTCCTTTAAATTAGTTTATTCTAGTCAGCCTTTCAATTTTAATTTATTCCTTAGACTACAATATACAAATTTAATTTATTCCTGTACTCCAATATATAATGAGATTGTGTATCTATATTATCTATACTTGCGCTTAAAAGGGACACAGACTTCATGAAGACAGGTCTGAAAATAAATTATGATCACTTAGCATAAGCTACATTCACCTAAATTACAGCTTATTTTCCTTCATAATTGATTCAACTTCTTATCAACACCTACAGCAAAAGGCAGTCCATATGACCCCTTAGTGACTTCTCAGTGTCATGAGAAAACCTCATGAGATCAGAACAAATTTTATGCACAGCTGCAGTGCACAATCTTTTGGGCTCAGGACAGAATGCAAACCTCTTCTTGATGTCCTCAGCATTTGTGGTGAACCAGGATGCCTGGCAGAATGTTGCTTAGGAGAATCAACACAGAATAGGAAACAGCAATAATTTATTATTTCAGAAAAGCTGCTTCTATTATCAATACATCTAGGAATTCTTGCTTACACTTCAGACTCAAATACTGATATTTAATTAGCTACTAAAGCAGAAACATCAATATCTGCAATTTTAGAAGATAAATTAGTTGTTATGCAGATGATCCTTTTGTTTTTCAAAATTTGGCCTCTCTGCCTATCATTTTCTCTCTGCAAGAACTCAGAAGACGACCTTTTAAGAAGCTAAATTACAATGATTTTTTCAAGTGCCAAAGCATTGTAATGCAAGTTGAATTACCACTAACACAACTTCTGGCAATGTTTAATAATTTCAAAGATGTTTTCATCACAAATGTTTTGAACATTCTGATGCAATGGCCTGGAAATATAAAGACCAGTTCTATGTGACAGTTTTCAGGAAATTGCTTGATGGAAAATATTAGTTATATTAATCTTACATAGCTTATGGACTATGAATATCTAGGAAAGATCTTTACACTCTTCAGCATAAATTGAAGTTATGCATAATGTCTGGATGGCAAGAAAACAGATGATCTGTGATAACAGTTCAATCAAAATTGCATAAAGTCTAACAGTGCTCTTGAAATACAATATGGTTCTCCTAATGGCAGTTCCACTCTGGTTTGAATATTGGATAGATTAGCTTTCTGACTGGAAACAACTGAATTCTTGAAACTGAATGTCAGAATTTAAATTTTTACTTAGTAAACAATCCAAAGTCAGCTACAAGGCTATGGAACACCTGTGCTCACAGCCCATCAATTCACTCTAGCTATCAGTTACTGCGTCAGAAATTTAGGTGACAAAGTACTTACTCTCATTTCAATTGAGACTCTCAGAGGCTTTGAGGCTTCTTAATCCTTAGAAAGCTCCTTCTGCTTATATGAGATAAAGTAATGATCCCTCAGGACTATCAACTTTGCCTCTTTGTCCATCTCTGTAAGAAGATGGATAGTCATTTCATATGTTTCCCTCTTATGAAAAGTTCTTGGCACTATTTCTACAAGGTTCATTTAAACTCTCTTAGGCATAGAACAAAGATTTTTTGTTCTGGCAACAAATTTTATTTCAGAAAATGAAATTAACAAGAAAATTACTCTTTTTTAGCTAAGATATGTAACAGGAATATAAAGTTGTCCCTCCACCTTTGGTGACCTGACAGTAATGTTTGGCAGTGACAGCAGGATTTTTACTTTAGGATCAGCTGATCTGACAATTTAATTCTGAAGTTTAAACAATTTCATGGCAGAATGAAGGCAGGACTGGAGCAAGTCTGAATGTTTTCAATTCACTTCTCCTATTAACACAAGCTTGTGTCATCTCACCATCCCTACTTATATTTTGTCACCCTGCTCTAAGTTGCTTCCTACATCCTTCAGGTGTCCAGATGAGATTCAGAGCTTGATGGAGAGCTAAATGCCACTGTCATGAGGAACAAGACTGTCTGATCTGACAGCTACAGCCTGAGTGCTCATTCCCATAACCTGTGCAAATAACAGTGAATTTAAGTTCCTCGTCATGCTTATCTTTTGTCCTGGGTTGTGGAGCCAGGGTTTGTATATTCTATTTTCATCTGTTTAAAAGCAGTTGGGGAGATGCTTTTCTTTATCTCTGGTAACTCAAGGGGGGAGAGGCCTGACGCCTTATCTAATGGGCCATTAGCACCTTCCCAGCCTGTACCTTCTCCCCCCTAGAGCGGTGCATCTGCATTTCCATCATCCTATTGTGAGATACATCACATCCCCCTGGCAGTGGGGGACAGGCAGTTTTTGCTGTCTGGATAAACGGAGACTCACAGACAGAGAGCTGCTAGTTTTTCACCTGATTTCCTGGGAAGAAGACCGGGCCTCATCTCACCAACACCAGATTCCATCTCACCATCCCCGGATCCCCTCCTCACCATCACCAGATCCCCTCCTCACCACCCCTGGACCCGCTTTTCTACAGGATCATCTCTGCTCCAACAGAATCACGTCTGCCACTTCAGAAGGACTCACTTTTGGACAGCTTTCAACACCCTGAATCACAGGGTGTCAGGTTGCAGCTCTGACTCTGTCAGGGTTTTCCAAAATAGTTGTTTATTTGTTTATTTGCTTGTTTGGTTGGGTGGTTTTGTTTCCTATTACATTTGTATTGTTAATATTCTAAGTAAAGAACTGTTATTCTTATCCCCAACATCTTTGCCTGAGAACTCTTGATTGCAAAATTATAATTTGGCGGGGTGTGAAAGGTTTGCATTCTCCATTCTAGGGGAACCCCAGTTTCCCTGGCAGAAACCTGTCTTTCCAAACCAAGACACCTTTCAAAATGATTAATGATCTTAGAAACTATGCTTTTCCTGGTAAGCCATCATTCACTAGTTATGACTAAAGGAGGCACACTTCCAGCTGTAGAGAAATTTTGTCTCCATATTACCTCAGTAGTGGGAACAGACAAAATTTTCAGGAAACCACAGATGTCCAGGGAAGCCTTCAGAATATTAAAAAGATGTCTTTTTGACAAGGAGAGTAGAATTTTGCAGACAAATTAAAATCTGAAAGGTGTCTGCCAGGGAACAACAAGAGCAGAAGTTATGAGTATGTAGCTCTGTTATGACCACAACTTTATTGACACAAGCTCTTCAGAGTGTAGCATTTCCTAAAATACTGTGTCAGCAAGACCTCCATGTAAGTAATGATAATAAGTATAGTGAGGATGACAAATTAGTTAAGAGAACAGATAGCAGCCTTAAAAATGCAGATATATTTTAATATGTATGCATACTGCACATCATGGCAATCACTGACCACCAAGGTTAACAGTCCCATTCACATCGTTCAGCCATAAGTGAAACAGCCATGTATTTTCCTAAGTAAAAGGTAAAGAAAAAAAATAAAAACCTAAAACACACAGGGATGTTATTCTTATAAGGCAGTAATTATTTTAAGAGGCACACAATTATGTTTCTAAAATCAATAGAATTAAATTTGAAGAACAGAAATAGAGGTTATATCTTAGATGAAAATATTTTCACTCTCAGATCTACCAGACTGTGGATTCATGTATTAACTCTGGTCCTGCTTCAAGGAAGAAGAGAGAATTCCCATCTCTTTGGCTGCTTCTTGTGGATGATAAAATCAGATTGAAAAAGCCTTTAGAGAAAATGCACTTGAGTTTTCAGCTCATTTTCCATGTTATAATCTCTTTCTACACCCTTTTTCTGCTGTTAAGAGTGACTTATTCAAGGAAAAAAATAGTTGTACTGTTGCAAAAACGCTTCCTAGGAAAAGAGGTAAAGGTAGATAAATGCAACTTGAAAGACATTTGGCAAATGCATTTCTGTTTCTAATATTAGCCTGACATTAAAAGGATAATAGGATATGTCCAAAGTGTCACTGAACTGTCACTGAACCTCTCTTCTTGATAAGGTAATTCTGAACAAGTTGGCAGATAATGCAGACTTAGGACCTTCCAAAATAACTTCTTACCTGAATGCCTCTGAACACCTTTTACATATTCCTAAAATGTGAGGGAGAACTAGCTGGTTCAAAGATGGACATCTATACCTATCAAACATTGCAGATATTCAGCCAGACATATTTGGGTTTTCTAAATGCTAAGTAAAAAAACCAAACAAACAAAAAACCAAACCAAAACAAAACAAAAACCACAAACCCCCCCCCCCCAAAAAAAAAAAAAAAAAAAAACCAAAAAAAAACCAAAAAAACCCCCACAAAAACAAAACAAAAACCACCAAAACAATTAGAACAGAATAATAAATTGTTTAATTAAAGATAATTTTCTTGACTTAAAAAAAAAGAAAAACATTGAAAATGGTCTTAAGGAGTAATACATTTGATTGGAAATGTAAATATGAAACCTTTCTTTTCTAAAATAACCAGTAGTTGAGGATTTTGTTCATTTGATCTTTCTCTAAGACTATTTGCATTTCATTATTTCTCCCAAGTCTTAGTGGCAATAGAGGTTTCAATCTGATGTTGAAATTAAAATATTTCTTACTAACTGCTACATATGGTATTGTAATTAGCAGAGCTAAATGAAGTATTGCATATAAGGCAAATTAAATCCTATGCTATGAAAATCAGTAACAATTTAACCATTAATTTCAATATTGCTAACATTTTTCTATTAAACATACATTTATATGCAATCAGAAACCAAGGATTTGTAATCATGTCTTAATAAGAGCATACTAAAAGTATGTGGAATATAATTGAGCAATAAATAGTACATTGTATGTATGGCAAAGGCTTTTCATATTAAGTTAAATCATTAGTATAAAGGTGAAACACAGCTTGGATTAATTTGCTAAGAAAAATAATATGTGCAATTGCAAAACACATTTAACAGTATCCATTAAAATAGAAGCAAAAATTGTTCTTAGTAATTTACAATGTAGTTAGTAGACATTGATAAAAATATTCATATTGTCTATGAGTTTTTATGATGAAAATGCACTGATTCTAAAGTACTTTGGCAATTCTTTGTTTTAAAGAGCCCATCTCCCAGTCATTGTCATAGCTACCAGTAGTAATAGTTTAAAATAGTAGCCTCAAAAGTTTTAGAAGCTCACTGGGGCTTTTATTCTGACTGAGTTCACAGCTCTAAAAAGTAAATGAGAAATCTCTTCAGACCATTTCTCTGTAAAGTTCTGAGAAAAGAATTTTCAGTTTTTCCAGAGTGTGATGTTTTCTCTACTGATGTTCAAAGTAATCTCTGGATTAGATATAAATAAAAGTCACAAAACATTTAGCTGTGCAAAGAGATCAAAAGATTAGATAAGATGACTATGAAGAAATTGAGGTGAAAAGAACTGAAAGTAAGTGGTCAGCCATTGAACTCTGAGTTCTGTAAAGCAATCAGGTAATATCAATAAAGTTAGACCTCTACATGGACCTGCCATCACACTGTTCTTACCTAATGCTCCACTTTTTGGGGGGAACGATGTGCATCATTAATGTGCGACAGAAAATTTATGGGGCTGGGATTCCCCCACCTCTTTGCCCTTCAGAATCATCAAAACTCTGTCTCCCTGCATCAAGGACCTAAGTATCCTCTCACTTGAAATTCAGGCTGAGAAAAATTCAGAGCAGACAAAGACAAGTCAAGTCACTTTTTCAGTGTAGGTTCAGGGTTCATTGAAGCCTTCACAGGCTGAATGCCACACTCTGGAGTTCCTCAGAAAAAGCCACTGCCTTTAAATGTCCTTGACAGGCCCAAGTTTACATGAGGAGCATGCTAGCATATTTTATCCAGTCCAGGATCAAGGCACCATTGCAGACACTTTGTGAACATTACGTGGGGTTGTTGGTCGGAGACAGAGATGACACAAACTCACTGAGTGTCCTCAGCAAACAGCACTGAGTTTATTATGGCTGCTCTTTTCATAGGGGGTTTGAATTTCTTGTGTTTAGATAGATTGGTTGGGATCTCTGGCCAGTGGTGTTTTTGCATCTAGGCTTGAACAGGGTTGGCTGAGGGTCCCTGTTCGTGTTCAAATTTATTCTACCATTGTTCACCCAGGGACTTGTTCTACTTCTTTTCTAAAATGAGCCAGGTTAGCCAAATTGGATTTGTTATGGCCAGATTTATCTTGTCCAGCTACAGACCAGCTGGACTGTGACATGTCAACACAGAAGAGAAACCCAATTTAACCATAAATATACCCACAAACCAAGGAGTATATGCTCTAATACACAATAGGCCCACTGATGGGCATATTACATTTAAACTAGCAGATAGTAGTGCTTCTATCATGTCAGTAGCTGAACACTCAGTTTCTCACTGCACAGCTAATCTACTAATCTTTCCAAAATGCAGATAGAAAGAAATATAACTTACTCATTGTTTTCAAACCTGTAGAGAACTTAGTTTTGCCTAGATCTTCAGATGGTTATTGGAATAAAAGGTGAGTACTTTATTTACTTTGAGGATTAAATATATTCCTGTTGCTTCCAACTGTTCTTTTCTATGAGACTCCCTTCTATTAGTCTTTCCTTGTTTTAAGTACCTCTTATGGTCTAAAGTTACTGCAGCCCTGATTTTCTCAATATCCTTTACAATAGTCTAAAATCTCCCCAAATGCAATTGTGTTCCACATTACCTTTACGTGGAAGATGGAGATCTTATAGAGTTCTCTACAGCTGCATCTATTTCTTCTAATTTACAAACAAGGCAATTACCAGCAGAAGATACTGCCTTATTTCTTAGGAAAGCTAGAAATGAAAGGAAGGATGCTTAAGTCTGCAAGTCACTATCCTCTCACTTAAACAACTAGAGCAAACAAGTTTAATATTTTTACACTGTGTAACCTTGCCATCACAGGTTCATTATGAAGACAAAGCTACGAAGGCTCTTAGCCTGTTCAAAACTGAACCAGTAAAAATGTTTCTGTAAAGTTGTCACTGAAACTCAGACACACCATTTTGCTATGAAACTATTCATTATGGAATACCTGTGTACTGTTGATATTATAGTCTCTAAACATTAAAATTACCCAATAGTTAACATTTATTTGCCAAAATTGTCATGGAGACCTGGATTTTCTCCTTCTCTTAGAAGACTCTTGTATGAGTTTGAGCTGGCACAGAGAGGGCTGATATTTTGTAATTTATAATAGATAAATTCTCTGGGATGTCATAAAGAAAATGTAATTGAAGGTATCCCCTAGCTATATTGCTTTACCTTGTGTTATTGACATGCTTGCAGCCTATTCAATGTTCTTTCATCTAACAGTGTTAATTTTAAAAGCAAATTGAATCTTTTTAAAATTCTATTTGAGTAGCCAATTAGATGCAGAAATTTTGCTTACGGCTTCTGCAAGAATCTCTATAAGGTGTCCCTATGTTAATACCTTCCCACATTGATTGCATAATGCAATATGACATTTTGTGTTAATAGGCTTTTATTAAGCTGGATTCAGAGGTTGCATCTCTTGGAGATTAAAGAAGTTGTATAATGCAGTTTTCTCAGTTTGTTGGTGTTAGAAAGAATATAGTGATATACAGTTGTGAAAAAGGATGGCTTTCACTTATTTCTCAGCAGGCTGTTATTTTTTCATAATTTTAACTGTTATCAGACCCAAAGCAAACAGATGTGTTTCAATAAAATCAGGAGCCTATCTTTAGTTGCTGTTTCAGTAGTCAATGAAAGTTTTCATTCCACTGATGACAAATCTATGCTTTCTTCTATTCATTAAAAGCCAGCTATAAAATTAACTCACATATCAACTGCAGTATTTAACATGGCATACATTTAGGAATTCATTAAACACTGTTCAAACCAACTTTCTAATTCACATTCCCAATGTATAACTGTTCTAAACTATATCCAGTGGATTACTTTTGGCTTCAGCATAAGAGTCTTAGCTATGGTACACAGATAAAAAGCTTCATTTCCCTTGGCAGCAAGTGGAATGCTGCATTAACATCTAAGGCCAAAGTGTTCCATGCAGAGAAGAAGGAAAATACTAACAAACCATACAGTCAATTACCACTGAAGGGCAAATCATTGGCCCAGCTCAATGCCTGGAAAGAGTCGGGTACTTCCAAGTATCTGGCATGAAGAAACTTTACCTCCAAAATCCTAATTATAAGAGAATGGAAGGAAATAGAAAAATATTATATGTACCTTTCCTACTCTTCTTTTTCTCTGGGATGATAAGGTACCATAAAAAACTTGTTTTCTTGTCTCAAATATTCATTTAAAGGATTTTTTTATACAGGATGTTATTAGTGGAACAAGCTAAAGATTGGGGTAAATGTATTCTGTTGGATACTAAAGGTGGTCTTTCTAAACCTGACTATTTTAGTTGCTTGATAATCATGGGGGTATGTCAGTAGAAAAAAAAATAATTTTGAAACTTCTAGAAGTTGAGTGTTGATCCCTCTGCCTTCCTGCCCCATCTGGTATATTTGAAACTTTTTGAGCCAATGAGACTGAAACTGTTGTTACTAGCTTGGTTGTGTCTGTTTTCATGAAAACTACCATCAGAGAATTACGTGATCATTTATGAGTGATGAAGAAATGTAGTCATTACAAGATAGTAATGGAGTTTGTGAAATTTTAACAATTCATTGAAGTTAACCATCAATATCAACCATTACTACCACCTATGTCATCATAAGGCACTTCTGCTGTTTTCTTTGAAGTAAAGCAAGATCTATGTGGAGGAATGGTACGTATTCAGGCAATAATAGACTGTCTGGTGGTGCTGAGGAAAAAGCAGACAATTTGGCTGAAGCACAAACCCTTATTCAGCCATGAGAAAAATGGACATATTTCCAAACTAAATATGAACTGAAGACATTGAGTGCAACATTGCTTGGCCGTTATTTGAGAGAATATTAGCTGAGGGATAGTTGATAAGGTGGTCACTTGTAAGAAAGAAAAAAAGAAAGGATGGTAATTTATTGCTTGTGGAACTAGAAGAGGGTAACTTGGAAGGCGTGGAAAACTGTAGCATGTCATGAAGCCATTGGTTTTTGCATCCAGTGCCATGTAGCTAATCTTAGACACTCAGCACTGTTTTCTCTCCCTGAATCACTTTACTCCTTTGCCTAAGGAACTTCAGTCTTTCATTTCCCTAGGAACTTATTTCCTTAGACTTTCATGTCCCCCACTGCCTTGTTTACATAGCATGCTGTCATTTTTATTCTCTTTTACTAGTTAAAGCTATGTTCCTGCACAGCCAGATGCCATGGTGGGGCTGTCCTAAACTAGTGGTATCTTTTATCATACTCCATACATTCTGAATGTACTACCTAATTTTACTTAATATAAAATATAAATGCAATTCGTGTATCTCTGTGTAGTTTACAGTGATGAGTTTTGTCTTCCAAGTAGTGATTACCATGCTCTGTTCTGTATCAGCAAAGCTATTCTCAGGGTCTTTCCAATTTACATGTTTAGGTAAGCTGTTTAGGTATTAGCCTGGGAAGGAGGAAGATATCCTTTCCTGTCAAGAACAGCTCAGAAGAGCTTAGAAATGAAAATATTATGCCCACATGCTGAGATAAGTAGGGAAAGATTTTGACTGAATAAACATAGTCACATTCATGTTTAGCCCAGCTACGCGAATCCTCTAAGCATAGGTCCAAATTTCTCCTTCAACATATTCCTCAGCATGCTCACACCCTTGCCCCAGGGCACAGTTTTTATTTGGGCTGAGTTCACCTACATCTACACTAAAACTCAATGCAGTACAGCAGAAATAGTGTTGTAAAGCAAAATGATTTTACCAGACATCCATAATGTGTGTATTTTAGGGAGACTCTTTCTGAAAATATTTTTGCCCTATTGATTCAGGGCCTGTTGGCTGGAATTCATTAGGTGTGCTGTTGTGGCTCAATTTCATTTTGGAGAAGTCAGATTTGCATGCTCTGATATTGGTGTGAAGCAAAGCATGATCTATAAAAATTATTTGAGATGTGTAACTGAAGTGTAATTATGACCTTACCTGGAACAGTAAGAGAGGTAAAAATGTTAAGTAGGTATTCCACTCTAGCTAACTGGACTTAGAACAGTAAACAGGTGATAATGAAGAGAAAATTGAATTTATGGTGATACTGAAGGTGACACTCTGCCATTTGACAGTAATTTTAGTGATTTGGGAGTCATTAGTTTCCTAGCTAATGGGGAACAATAAGAATCAAGATACTTATCTTTTTTGCTTCCACGTAGTGGCCCAATTATGAAATTTCATTTTTTATATATAGCAAACTTATTTTAAAACACCCCCCCTCCTTAATTTTGAAATTAAATTAATTAATTTCTTCCATTTCTGAATTAATTTTGAAAGAATTTTGAAAGTGCTGTATCTTAAATCCAGTGGAAATAAACAATATAAAAACTGTAAGTTATTAATTTTTGAAAGGACTTAAAATTTTGATTGCTAGATCTAACAAAATTCTCTTGTGCTGTTTGTCACACTGCCATAACTAAGGTAAGCAGAGACCCAAATGCAGGTTGTCCCTAGGTGAGAGAATATGCTGTGAGAAGATCCCTGTGAAGAGGGGAAGGGGTAGGAAGAGGGAAGAAGTTTCTAAGCCTAAAGAAAAGGGAAGTGGTTCTTAACCCACTGCAAGTGGAGGTTGACATATATATGGACACTGAGTATAAGGAAAAGGTAGGGGCAATATGGAGAGACAGGGACACTAGGAGAGAGACAAGCTGAGGGATAGCTAAGGACTGCAAGCAAATTTCCTGCTATACTTGTGGCACTGGAAGAGTAGTGAGCATTCATCTCAGCCTGCTTCTGCTAGTGGATTAAGGAATGGTTGTGGTCAGGAAATACAGCTGGTCTGAACACCAGCTTTTCACACAGCTGGGGAAATGTGGTTAAAAACCACTTCTATATTTGTTTCTGCTTAGTACCTAGTATGGATGCTTAGGTTATCTGAACTTGCTTTCATTTATTTAGCAGTGACACCCATGATGGGTACATTAGTTCTTTCAGCCTTCAAGCAAAAATTCAGGCTACTGTGACAACATGAAAAGTCTCTGTCCAAAGGCAGTGGCTACCAGCTCACAATTTCTGTCCAGTGCCAGCTAGTCTAGCTCTTACCCCTGCTGCAATCATATATGTGACATGCTGCCAAGATATAGTCTGGATGTGTTTCTCTCTGATGGTGCCAGACTCACTCATTCTGTCTGTAATATAAAATTTTGGAACCTGAGTTCACTACAGAAGAGCTTTCAATGTAGAAAATAAAAATTCCCTTCGATGTAATACCCAATCTATATCCCTCTGTTTCATTAACTTAGAGATTTTCTTATTCATATAATCACATTTTTGAAGTGTTCTCCTTCCCTCTGCCCCCCGAGGCCAGCTGCTAGCTCAGATTTAGGGAGGTTAGGGTGAGGGGATCTTCAGGATAGGGGAGTAAAACCAAAAGAGGCTCTTACCCTGAGATGTATTCCAAGGTTTATTCCAAGAAGGGGATCCCAAGGCGAAAGAGGGCGAACCCAGAGGGAAAGGGGGTTTTATGCATTTCAGGGTAGGGGGCGGGGTTACCTATGGCCAAAGGCCATAGGTCAGAGTCAAGGGGCAGGTAGGGTTTCACGGGGAGGGCAATGCCAGAGGGATACAACACATTTTTATTAGAGAAAACAAACAAACCAAAACAAAAAAATCTCCCCAGTATGTTCTCCATGTATTTCAATGTCTATTATTACCTTTCTTGTGCTTTTTGTGTGCATCTCTGGAATCAAAGGCAACACTGGAATGCAGAACAGCTAACAACTGCTACATGGTGGCAGAATAGAAAAAAAATATTGTTGTTCAGACAAATTAATACTGAATAATTATATTTTGAAAGCTAAAATAACTTTAAGAAGATATATAAAAACTGCAAACCCAAGCCAAAGCAAAACAGCTCTCCAAACATGTCTGAGAAGTTTTTACAAAAAGTGCAACTTGTTTGTTTTAATAACTCAAGGCAGAAGATTTCATTAACAAAATGCACATTTAATTATCAATATTTCAAATGTTATGATGCTCAAGATACAAAACTATTAAAACTCATTAGTAGGGTACAGCTGTTTTATGTACTTTTAAACTGTAGCCTAAATTGATTGTGCCTTTTTGTATATATACCAGCTGTCCATTCCTTATTAAGGCATCTGCCAGTTCTTCATAGAAAAAGATAATAAAAATGAGTACAGAGGCTCTTTTAACTCAGAACCTTGCAAAAACATTACTTTAAAGGAATATAAAAGAGGAAAAGAAAACGTAAATCAGATAACTGTAAAAACGGGAAACACACACAATCTGCATTAAATGTAATCTGGTTTATAGCAGCTAATTGGATGAGCTTTCAGATGAGTCATTAATCTCAGTATTGTTTTACTAATGAAATTATTTTCTTCTACTTTTGTTTCATAACAATAAGGATTACACTGTGAAAATACTAACCCCTCACTCTCCAGTAGGAATTGGAATTAACTAATTAATTAATTAATATTTAATTAGAATGTGTTACTTCAATCTTGATATTAGCCCCAAAAAACAAGGCTTTGAACCTCTCAGCCTTCATTAAAAAGGATTAGTGGTATTTTATTAGAGCATTGTTTCCCCCAGATTCCAAGTTAAGAACATGAATCAGGTTTTGGTTCTCCCAGTAATCAAAACTAATTGCAAATGTGCAAGTTCAATTAATTTATGCTTTTCTGGTTCATGTAACTGCAAGCAAGAGACAAGGCTTTAGTTTTTATGCAAGGTCATAATTTTAATCTCATTAAAATCTCTCCGCTCTTCCTTTACTGAGGAGGAAAAATGGTTGTGGTGTGACCCAATTTAGATTTGAAAACTAACACTTGTTTGCCAATCTATCATTTTGTGCTAATCCTTTTCCTGTTATATGATGGATGTCTGCTGAATAATCTACCACTTCAATAAGAAGTATCTTTTGTGAGCCTCGGGTCCATTCTGCTCTGGAACCATGCCTTGATACTAGGCAAGGTACTATACATGGGGTCAAAGACCACACAGCCCAATTAAACTTCGACTCTGAAAAGTTCACTGCTGCTTTCTCCATCACCCAAAACCTCTTGGTCTGTTGAGGAATACTCAAGATGAAGTTGGGTGAAGGAATGGCCACATGAGAAATTGCTAGAAGACTTGAGCTCCTCTGTTGTGGAAGACACGTGCTGGGGCCATGGGCCCTGTGCCAGGCCTGACCCTGACCCACATTCATGAATGTGCTGACATGTCCCAACTGGGTCTTGGTGCTGCTCTGATCCGAAGCAAAATGCTAATACACATACCCACCCCTCCCTCTGGATTAGGGAAAATGAAGATCTGCAATGAGAATGTGGGATTGTAGTCACAACAATTCCAGTGGTACTTCAAAGACCTGCTTTGCATTGAGTACACACACCTCAGCTCATCCTGACTTAGTCTCCTGAAGAAAAAAAGGTGTAAATTGTGTTGCTCAATCCATTTCAGAACTGTGCTTAAAAATTCCGAACTAATGCATTGTACATAAGAGAATGAGTCCAATGAAGACATTGAAAGAATAAGGATCTGTAAAAAGCATAATAGGTCTTTATCATGTATCATTTCTGCAGTTATATTTACCTAAATGTCTTTTAATTAAAAAAAAAGAAAAATAAGCATTCTAAAGATGAAAAATGTTCATACTGTACTAATAATACACATTGAAAAAATTGCCAGCAAAGGCTGATAACTACTGTCTGTGGACTGCTGAAAGGTAAAGACAAGTGCACTTTTATACCCCTAGGAGCTAAGAAAGAAGAAAAAGATTATTTCTGTTTTGTTTATGTTGACAGTTTCATTAATTGTTGGAACTGAATGCTCACATTTTGATTGAAGTTTGTATTGAGCAGGAATTTTAATTTTCCTATATTGGCTTTTCTGATTAATAAAAAGTCCTTAAGAGAGAACTCATTGTGTTCTTTCATTTCACATCTTTGGTAAGGTTTGCTGCGTTCTGATAACTATATTGTAAGCAAATGAATAGAAAAGTTAAAACAAGTCAATACCACCACATTTATCTTTCCTCTTTCCATTTCCTTAGAACTCAAATGTTGCTATTGTTCCTTGAAAACATGTTGCAATTCCATTCCCAGCTAATCCTCTGAAACAATTGTACATGAAATTAAAACCATACTCTTACAGTGAATTGAATATGTATTTTCACTGCCACTTGTTCACATATCATTAACAAAAAAAAGAATATCATTTTCACATGATGGATTTACAAGGCTGAATAAAACAGGAAGCATAAAACCAGCAAGGTTCAAGTCTTATATTCTTCACTGATTTTGGTTCATATTTTCAGATATGCCATAAAGTTATACCTCTTAAGAAGAAGAGAAGTAGGGAGAAGAGCAACCATCTGAATTATTTATCATGCAGCATTATCTTGCAAGATTCATCATCTAGGGACCCCAGGGATTTCTTTAGCAGGGAGAGGGCGCTAATTTAAAATATTAATGAGTAAATGGCATTTTTTAATTTCAAGATTGAAAGAAAGCACTGAATACTTTTATTATCTATAGGTTTTAGGTTAAATTTGCTTTGAGGTTTTCTGAGTCTTACTATTTTCTAATGGGACTTGAAAATTCAATGAGACTTGAATTTTGTCAGTCCTACTCTGTCTGCAGCTGGGAAATGCAAATCAATATCAATGAGATGACAGCTCCACTGGGAAAGAGGCAATAGTCTCCTTTCTTGTACTAAAATACTATTCCAGGGCCAACAATGCTTTAAAATTCATTTTAAAAATACATTTTGATTTAGTATCTAAGACTGTAATCCAACAACTTTTATTCTCTGCATAATTGATTGAATGCCTGCTCAAGTCAATGGTCAATTTAAGCTTGAAGCAAGCCAGGACCTGGCCCTTCAACGTATGGATCTTATATTCCTCTTCCTTACCCTTTGGCAAATCGAGACTTATTCTTGCCAATTGCTTACTGTGAGCAAGCAGAAGATCAAATGTGGCAAAAAAGTAAACCAGTTGTGTTGTAAGATATAAATACTTCATCTTGAAGCTTGAAAAGAAATTAAATTTGAATGCTAATCTATTATATATTAACTTTTTGAAGGACTGTTTCCCTGTTGGGGTGGCTCAAATAAATTGTCCTAATATAGTACAATGCAAAACTTTTGTAAACACATTGAAAAGAAGTATGATCCTATATTCTATTCTATCAAGTGAGATTAAGAGATCAAGAGAGATTAAAGGGCACTGAAGTTCCCTTAAGATGATCCTGGACAGTTAATGCCATTGCCCCAAGAATTTTTTCATTACAAGAACTGTCATATATAATGTGCGATGGGCCTAAGATATGCAGATATTCTCCTTTTCCAAATCTGAGCCTGAATTCAAAGGCTGAAAAGAATTTTTCTGTACACATCTTCCTTTCTTTTTCACTGTACTGGGTACTGACTAGAGAAAGGCTGCAGAGGTGCAGTATCCCTTAAACTCACTTGTTTTTATTATGTAGTGTTTGTACTTTGACAGTGGCAGCTCAATATTTGATTTTTCATTGATGACCTCCCTCCTCTCTGAGTGATGCCAGGCAGGAGTGAGGTGCCCTCCCTCCCAGCAAGAGCCTTGTGCTTAGTGTGGTGCAGTGCTGGGCCACTCACTGTATGCACGCTCTCTGCCCATAGCATGGCGCAGAGGCAAGACTGAAAAAAGGCTGGAAATCTGTAAAATGCTGATGGCAACAGACCCCACCATCTCTGGTGTAGGACACTGTCCCTGCATTGCACCAGTCCTCGGGCATGTCACACAGAGCTGTGTCCTCGTGGTGCTTGGATCATCAGCCACAGGGTAATTCAGGTGCAGTCTGCTCTTGGGCGAAACAGAAAACAAGGCCAGGAGACTTTCAACTGTGTGACATCCCACAGAGCAGAAACTGCAACCTTATTGGTAAGATATGATGCTTTTACCATGGTGTACTGGAAAACTTGGTCTGAGGAGAGGAAAAAAAATTCTACTGTGTAGTAAGTCAGGAATTGAAGTAGGTGAACAGATAACTCAGGTCCCAGGTCTCTCTGCTCCTCCAGTCCCTAACACAGGGCATAAAGGTCAACAATTCTTTGGGACAAACTGTCACTAATCTCCTGAGATCCTAGGGAAAGAAGCAGAGATGAAGTCCAGTGAAGGGCAGATTATCTGGAATGCTAAGGGTGAGTGTATTTTTAATATTACTAGATTACTGTCTTTTATAATAAAAATCTTTTATTTTTATGACTCCTTCTCTGGCAGGGGAAAAATAGCAAGCCAATTATCTAATTGTTTGATAACAGAAATTTGGCCTGTTTTATGGTTATATCCATCTGCTAGGACTGCTTTGACTGATGAAATATATTTTAGGCTGCAATACAAAAATATTAATTTACACTGTGTCTTTTTTTTTGTGTCTCATCAGATCATCTTTCATTACTTCTTGGAACAATAAAGCTTTGACATATTTTCTAATGAAATCCTTATTAAGGAAGACAATTAAAAGTTTATTTTAGTAACTTGTCTGTTGGCTGATGGTGTAAGTTTTAGAGCTGAACAAATAATACACATTTTTTTCTTAATATCTAGTTTATTTCTTGTAATAGAGGCACCATGCATTTTACCCTGAAGAAAAACCTAATGAGGAATTAGACACCCATCCTTTTTTGCTGTTGAATACTCTGTGTCTCTTTTGACTAAATTAAACAATTGTTGTGTTTTACCATTCAAACTCACAATATTTTGTTGCTGGTATAAAAACATGCTTCAGTTACTTTTATTGATCTGCTAACCAATAAATCTGGACTTTTACTGAAACAGAATCTTCCAATGTTTATTTGAAATTATAACACACTATGCATAGGTAGCAAAACAATTTTACACAATGTCAAAATATTTATGAATTGAAAAACAATCATATGGGTACCCAAGAAAGAGCCAAAACTTTAAAATTCTCCTAGGAAGAAATTCAAAGTGTTTCTGATTTAGCCAAATTAATTTTAATTCCATTTGACCTTGTAAATTATTTCTCAGTTATATTCCTGTAAGTAGTTTTGCTGATGAGGGAGACCATGTCAGTTAAGTAGAGGACAGTGCAAAAAAAAAAAAAAAAAAAGGGTTAATGCCATGCAAAGGTCTGGAAACTCCACAAAATCATACAACTCATCACTTTCTACAGGGCTTATTTATTCTGAAATACATGGTGAATGCAAATAAGAAGGAAGTTATCTGTTGCTAAAAATATTTTCCAAGCTATTTTTATTTTTTTTCTCACATGAAATATAATGGACAAGGATTTGTTTATGTAACGTTCTTAAAAAAAATAGTGTGTCTATTTCTTCAGTTTAAAGTGATTGAGGAAAGTTTTACCTGAATGTGAATTGTGAAGTTAAATATTTCTCATTTACTATATTTCAGCTACAAAGGAGTAACTCAAAATAGGCGATTACTTTGGAAAGAAGAAACAAAACTCTTAAAAGCGATAATCCTCTTTCAATGCAAATTCATCATAACAAAATATCAGCCACAATTCTTCTATTGTGCTCTGGATTTTTGATACCAGAATCAACTATTGCAAATAGAGAATTACAATGGATAGGGTAGTGAAGTATTTGGTCATGTGTATTTCTTGTGTCTATTATATAGCATAATTTTTTTCTCCTTTAACAGATCAGTAATGTTTGTAAGAATCTCCCTGCATTTCCCAGAGATCATTGTATAGGCTAATATTAGTTTGTCCCTTTTCAAATGTTATTGGTAGCACAGTGCACAGCTGGTCATTCTAATAAATGTTTTGCCTGTTTTTTTCCAGCTGTTTGTTGTAGTCTTGATATTTGGGAAATACATATTTCACTTGTTTTCTCTTATAAAGTATTATTCTCATTTGTTTCTTTTATTTTTCCAAGTGTTGTTATGAGGAACATTTTCCATCACACCTACTTAAAGCCATGTTTATGCCACTCAGAATATTGACTGGGAATTTGCATTGCCAGAAAATCTTCTGATATAGAGGCTTTTTCACAGAATTTGTCAGTCCATCAACACCAAAGTGTTCTGTGAGAAAGTGCCAGCAGTGGTCTGAGGAGCTTTCTCCTCTGCCAGGAAGGGTTTTGGCTGGTTCACTGTCCAGCTGCTGCCTAATGTGATGCTGAGAAGCTCTGATCTCCTGAAAATTCGCTCCTCAGTGTCCTGACTGATCTGCCAGCCAGGACCCTGGGATCTCAACGACCCCAGTCTCAGATCTGTCTGTATTTGGCAGGTGCATCATTATGGAGCTGGGACTTGAAAACCAGGAAATTAAAACTTTCTTCCTTAGGTAAGAGGGACAAAAGGAACTGGGAAAGCACTTCTCTGCATTCGCAGTAATTCAGCTGCATGAGAAACTTGTCAGGTGTTCAGGTATTCTGCCATATGCTGTGTGATACTGTTCACAGTATCCAAATGTCCAGTTTCCCACTGCAATCTAATTTTGATAATATTTCTTTTTTTTTACATTTTTTAAGTGTTGGATAGTTAAAAATTTCTATAGCACATCAAATAAATTCATTGCTAAAAATACAGTCACACTATTTTTGATATTTTTTGGGAAATCTGATATTTGTGTCATTTTTTCATGCTTTCAAATTACTTATAAATTTCTTCTCTTGCCATCTCATTAGAAGCAGTCAGATTCTTGTTCTCAAAACATATTAAGTAGCACTGTAACATTTCCCTTCTTTCATACTCTCATTAAAAAAAAAATTATGTCTTTTGTCTAATGATATACTTATTTTATGGTTCTGAGAAGTCACTTTGTCCTTTCTGGGCTCTTTGCATGTTTCACAGCAGTCTCCAAATTCTGGGAGTGGTCGATGAATTAACTACGCTGTTTTCATATTAGGAGAATTTCTCTTTTTTGGTGATTGAAGGGTGATCTTCAGCTTACTCATCACTTTTTTTTTTTTTTTTCCTTTTGCAAAACTCTTTGCCCTTTTTTACCCTGGACAGCTCTGTGCTGGTGTTCCATATTTTTTTTATCTCAAGCATTTCACTGCTCTGTGATCAAGAGATTAGTGCATAAAACACAAATATCTAATTTTCAGGCTTATCAGTAATGCAGTAATAAAATGGAGATTAGATGACTGCCTCCAAGAATCTGTGCTTTGTAGTAGAAGGTGGAAGTCTAAAAGACGAAATTGACCTTAGGGACAGCTGTGGGTATATAAAACAATACATATAGGGAGTCTGACCCTCTGATTCTTTGAAGCTTGAATCTTTTGATGCCAAAAATCAGACCAGCTCCAAAGAAAGAATGAAGTTAACAAGGAATTGGACAAAGAAAATTTAAGATTTAGAGATGAATTAAAGACATGCCTTTGACAACAAAGTATTTGCATCTGTTTCATAATATTTAAAATAGATTCTGTTAGAGGATACTTACAGGGTTTATAGAATTGATGGATTGTTTTTACTACTCTTTTCTAGCCAAACCAAAAGGTACCAATATACATGTTCACAAATCCAGGAGAGCAGGGTTAGCGAAGACTTATTTTCAGTATTTTAGAGAGTTTAGAAAACTCATATAACATGAACAAAGGAAACTCTGAAAAGTCTTTTGTTTATTTTCTTTTATGGAAATATTCTTTTTTACCTTTTTATAAGGAACAGGCTATGAAACACACTTTTACAGGAACCTTCTCTCCCTATTAAGAAAGATGTTCTCTGCTGCTGCTTCTTGTAATTTTCCAGCAGAAAAGGGAGAGTGTTAGGAGGAATGGGTAAAAAGCAGAACAATGGCAATCTGTAATATAAAACACTGAAGTGATCTTGAAGCTGGGAATAATTCTTGCTAAACCTGTGTGAACAGTAAGCCAATGATCTTCTAGCTTGGACTCCGTTACCTCAATTAAAAAGCTAATAAAAACAAATTTACTTGTTGAGCTCTAGCCATGAGTTTGTGGTCATTCCCACTGCCTGTATGTGTTGATTCACATTTGGAGGAGTTGACAGGGTATGGGAGCAACCATGCTGTGGCTGGTGAAGAAATTGGGGACCAGGGAAGCTCTGTGTCAGAGAACACTTGCTTCTCTGGGGGTTTGCCCTCTCCCAGATTCTTCACCTGTGAGACAGGGTAAGAATTAACAAACAAACAGTTGTCAGATATATAGCTTTGCTCTGGCAATGGACAAATCAGTTCCTCTGGTTTCTTCCTGCTGTTGCTGGCACTGCTTTCCTTCTATCAAAGGAGCAGCCACAGTAAATGAGCATTACTCTTTTAAAATTTTGATTTTATAGTTACGGCAACTAAACATCTGGCCTGCATGTTCTACTTACCTACTGAGGTAAGAACAGTCTCATGTTTTGCAAGAACATGGCCTGCCTTTAAAACTATGTCCTTTCATCATGTCAGGACAAGAACTCTTCTTTCTCTTCTTCATCCTCAAGCTCTGACCACCTAAAAGTCCTGGACGGCGCATATAACATCAAATACACCTCCTTGCAGTATGAACTACACAGGCTCTAAGTGTTACCTTCAGCCCATGCTGAAGTACCATTACGTTGTGGTTACCCATTTGGAATTATATATTTGCATGAACTGCAAGCTTGTCTTCCAGAAACTATATTGTTATACATAGAAATACTCTCACCAAATATCTTTTCAGAATAATTCTGCCTGGTTTCCTTTTCCTTTACCTCACTTCTTCCTTTCTATCTCACTAGATTGTAGGGTTTTTGTCGAGTTACAAATTTACTGGCAATTGCATTTAGTATAATAGATTAATATTTTTTGGGGTAAAAACATAATGATGCTAACACATAATTTATTTCCAGATAGGTCCTTTCAATCACTATTACCACCAAGAATTACAAGACTTTTTTCCTATTTGATGCAATCAAATGCAGAGAATGGTGTCCTCTGCTTTGTCTTTGCTTCTAAATACTGGGTTCAAGTGCTGCAGGGCTGAAAGGAGCTGTGTAAGCCCCAGTGGCTGGGGACAGTGTTCTGGTGTGGTGAATGAGACCCCCTACATAAGTAAATGACAGAGGTGAGATAATAATACTGGGATCAAGTCACACCCTCTAACACGGCAGCTTCACCTAAGGTCCAAGGCAAGCCTGGAAGCTGCTGTAGGTACAACAGACGCTATGGCTTTTTCACTACAGAGCATGAGGAAACACTCCTGGACTAAAGGGGTGCAAAGATATTTGCAGACAGGTTGGCGCCACACTTCTCAAACATGTAGCACAGAGTACCAGAACAGCAGCTCAATTCTGTGTCCAGTAATGTGATTTAACTGATTGAAGAATTTACCCAGGATTTACAATCCTTAAGACCTTACAGGCAAGTCTCTATCAGCTTATAAATCCACTTGTGGCAGAAAGACTCTAAGTCCCAAATAGCATGTCTACAGAGTGCTTGTGTTTCCTCCCAAAGTAATTATTCTGCAGGGATGGGAAAGAAAAGATTCCCTGACTGCAGCTTCCCTGCAATGGCAGAGGCCTTGGCTGGCACAGGTGAAGCAGCAAAAGAGGCGATTTGTATTTATTACAAGGTTTGCACAGACTCTTGTCTCCCTGGAACAAGAAAGAGACTGAGAAAGTCTTTACTTTCTTTTCTAGCTTGTCTTTAATGGAGAAGATCTATCATTCTTTACTCATGCTGCAATTCAAGTCAGCTCTTTACTGCACCGGTAGGTACTGAAGATAATGATAACTAATGATCATCAGTGAATTCACTTTATTCTTGAGAAGGGAGGAGCAACTTACATGTCTGTGATTGTCCATTGTAGCCTTCAAAGTTTCAGGAAAAACAAAATAAAGCTATTATCACCAATAAAAATGATTTATCAAACAGCTTTATTATTTTTTCAAGTTCACATTAACTAAGGGATGATTAAAATCTTACATTATCTAGAATTCAGAACAATTAAGTTACCTGTAATAATAAGCCTTTATAAGCCTTTGAATTTTAAACATAAGTATATAAAAATATAATACTTCCTGCTTTACCGAGCTAGGCAGTCTACAAAAATCCTTACATGCTTTAGGAGAAAACTCTTTTTTAAAGCCACATATTCCAGGCTTCAGATCAGAGTTATAACCAGTTATTCCAGGGTTTGACCCTCAGCTGCATTTCCCTTATGCAGTGCCCCAAACAGTATCTCAGCATGAGGTGGAGAGACCATTACAAAAATCATTTGTCCATGACAAGTGGGAAATGAAACAACCAATGTTGTAACATATGTCAAGTCATTGAGCTTTGCTCCTGACACAACTACATCCAAGGTGGTTCTGCAGTGTGTCAAGTGAAAAGGGATAAAGGGAAATATTATCTGTCCCTGGGGTTCTAGAGAAATGTTAGCATGTATTAGATTTTATCTTGTGATTCTCTTTAGACAAATAAGGCTAATAATAAGACTAATTATTAGTCTTATTTGCAAAGATTCTTGCTTTATAAAACCAAGAATTAATTAGAGTTTTGTAAAATATTATGCTGCAAGAAAGGTAAGCAAACAATTCTTTCACTTATAAATCCTTTCAATGGAGGTATAAAACTGTAGCAAGAATTCAGCATGGGAAAACCAGCACTGCACAGAATTCCTCCTTGCTTACTACCAGCTAGGCTCCAGTGTTGAGAATTAAAGGGAATAACATTTAAAAGCTAGTAGCCATTCTGATAACTGTGACATCAAAGACTAAAGCAGTATGTTGAAAACCAAATGAACAGCTTCAGTGATTCTGATAGAATTGCAGAATTTTCAGCAAACTTACTTTTAGTATGTTGATCTCAATATTTACGTTGCTCTGCCATGTCATTACATGGAGCACTCCAAACGGGAATTCAACAATACCCTCATGGACAGTCTGAAGCCTCCTTGCTCTCAAGTCTCCTCATTCCACTTTCTACCTCATGATTTAAGAGCCAGAAGGTAATATCAGCATATACTAGCCCTCTTTCATGTCTGATTATGGTTTTCTTTTCTAAGCCTAGGTATTTGCTTCTGCACTACAAAATGCCAAGAAGTGAGATTCTGCCTGGCAAAATCCAGAGCAGTGTGCTGAGATTAACAGGCTATTAAATGTAGACCTGTATGTTTTGCTCTATCTCTAAGCAGAGCAAGCAGTACCTCAGCTTGAGGAAGTATTTTGTTGCTGGATTTAACGGAGAGGATTTCAACCCCAACCCACTGTGTTCCCCCAGTTTATAACAGTTCCAGTGGTTTGAAAGGACTCAAACTTCTCCCTGTCCTTTCAATCACTATTCAGGAAAATAATGTAGTGCCAAATGTAACACTGGATTTGGATAGTAAGGACTGACTTCCAGATATTTCTCCTAGATCTGACCATCTATACCAAAATTCTATCAAAAGGTGCAGACATTCCTAAGCAGAAATAAATGGCTAAAGTCAAGAACAAACATGCATCTTAAATATGTAATTCTTTTAGACACCATCAACTGCTTTACCACCTTGGTATAACTAATAGATCCTTCTCATAACTCTTCTTCCTCCCTTATGGGAAGAGTGGGAGAGATCAGATGTAAAGAGGAAAGAAGGATGAGACCATCATCCTTCAGCAAAGCAATCTGATCAGATCAGCTGCTCAGACTGATGGCTTGGGAAGGCTTACCTGGGACAGAGACTGGACAGAGCTAGAGAATAAAGTAGGTATTTATTGAAAGGTCTTTAAGGGAATACCTTGGGCAGCACAAGAGCCTGAACAAGGCTACACCCAAAGTGGACTTAAAATGGTCACAGAATGGACAACCGGTCACGAGGTCTTACACTTTCATAAGTTTTGGTCCATTTGCATATTTGGGTTTAATTGTGCAATTACAGCTTTGGATTGTGAAGTCCCATCCTTCTTGTTTTACTTCTTCAGTCCCCCGTTGTTTATGCTTTTGGGCCAGAAATTTGTACTTGTTGTCCTTGGTCTTCATCAGGAAAAGGATTTGTTTTGTCCACCTACTCTGTGAAGAGAGCTTACCAGCACTTAATGTGAGGCTCAGAACTGCACCCCTAGGCAGCATAGAATCTGAAAAACATGAAAGCTGAAACTTAAGACATCAAGGCAACAGCAGACCTAAAAATAATTGAAGGTCCTATTCTAAGGAAAGCTCTAAGGAAATTGAAATTGTCTTTAAATATGTCCTTCTGTAATGCAAGCTATTTTATCCACCTCTTTATTTAAGACTATATATATATGTATGTATATATACACCTCTCAATAAATAATTTCATTTACCTCACTGCTCATGAAACCTTTATTGGCATTGTCATGAATACTTAGAAATACTTTATAGAAATCTTTGATAGCAAAACAGCTAAGCCTCATAGATTTGGTAAATATTAAAATATGCTGACTGTTTCTGACCAAGACTTCTTCAGCTATTTTAAACACCTTCTAGTTCAGTAACTTACTTAGTTGCTTTGACCCATTATTGTTTTAAAAAACAAATGCATTATTCTTTACCAAAGACAACAAATTTCCAGTTTTATCTCAGTTAAGCAAAAGATTCAAAGACTAATGAGTGTGCAGGGTTTTGGTTTGTGGTTGATTCTTTTTTTAAAAAAACTGAAATGTGGAAATGACATTATTAAGGGCTTTGATCATTAGGAAAATTGTGAAAAGTGCAATTAATTTTAGCTGTGTTCTGCAAATACTCAGCTTCCTCATAGAACAATTTGTCATATATTGTAAATTTATACATATCCATTTAAATCATTTTATGTTCCCTAGGGATCTGTTCCAAAAAATGTATCTGAGAACTAGTGCAATTCTAATGCATGGCCTGTCATTAGCAAAAAGATTTATGGAAAGTATTTTGTCATGACACTTTTTAAAGTTTTTCTTTTATCCTAAGAAAGACAACCTACACTTAAAATCTTCAAATTAAACAGCTACTCTTATTTAAATTAATCTAACAAATAAAAATAAAGTGCTATTTGCAAGTACAAGTGAATGAACAAAATTGAAGAAATATCTGCTAATTGCTTTTGTGAATTAAAAGCAGAAAATTGCAAACATTGATTTCAGAATAGAAGCTATTTCCTTTATTGTCTGGAGGGTGTCCATCAAAGAACAACAAATCTCACTCACAACAATCTCTTGGTATTCACATGAAAAGCAACCCAACCCACCCCCCAGCCCTAATCAGAAAATAGATTTCTTTACTGTGCCTGTATTTTCTCCAGTTTTGACACTTCCAGTTTGCTGAATTCTGAAAAGAAAAATTAATAATAATAGTAGTAGTAGAAGTAGTAGTAGTAGTAGTAACAATGGTGTGGTAAATAAGTTCAAAACACCCACAATTCAATATATACACTGTTAAAAGTTTAGAAAGTATAAAAGATGGTCTATAAAACTGTCAAAGTATTCTGGAGAATGTAATCAAAAAGGACATTGATTAGTTTTCTCTTTGCAAGCGTAATCTTTAGGTAAAGAAATTTGGAATTTAATGAGCTCTTTAAACCAGAATTTTACCCAGTCAATTTCTGTTAACTTCAATAGTGGTGCCTAATCATGGGGATTGGCCTGTGTTCAATTAAATATCTGTTTAAAACTGCATGATGTTGGCAAAAGTCAAAATTACCTATCATTATAGAATAATCTAGAACAGAAATAGTGCATCTGTATCTGAGTTGTTCTGATTTAGAATGGCATAGTCTTCTCCATGCAGGGCTGTGACCACTTAGCAAGTTTTCCCAGACCAGAAAATGCTGAAAGTTCACATTAAACATTTATTATCTGATCATTCACACCCATGGAACTCATGGAACCCTGGAATACTTTAGGTTGGAAAGAGCCTCTGGCACTGAACCCATTGCTCAAAACAAACTTCAAAGGTAGACCAGGTTGCCAAGGGCTCTCTTCAGTCAAGTGCTGAATGTATTCCAGGGTTAAAGTTTCACAGATCCTCTGAGCAACCTCTCAGTACGAAAAGTGCTCTTCTGAAATTAAATCAGAATTTCCCTTGCCACAGCAATCTATTCTCTGTCCCTTTCCAGGAAGAGTCTGCCATCTCTAAAATTGTTATGTACTTGCAGACAGCAATTAGATTCCCCCTCAGCCTGTTCTTAAGTTGCACAAACCCAGCTCTTTCAGTCTCTTCTCTCATTCTGCATACCAGTCCTACAGTCACTGTGGTTGTCCCTCTTCAGGTTTTCTAAGCTTTTCTTGCACTAGGAGGACCATAGCATGCAGCAAACATTGTAAGATAAAATTCTTCACCTATAGTATTAAGAGAAATTAAACATTCCACCCATTGCACTCCCTCAAATAATTGGCTGTGGAAGCAAATACCCTTAAAACATGATTCAATCAGGTCATTTCCAGAGTTCATCATGGAATCATCGTATAGCTCTGTTTGGAAAGGATCTCAAAGATCATCTGGCCCACCCTTTCATGGGAAAGGGAATCTAGATGATATCATCCAGCACCCTGTCCACTCACTTCTTGACCTCAGAGTGTCACCTCTGCTAACCCTTGAAAATTAAACTAGACCAAGATAAAACTGATCTTTCACACTCAGGAGCAGCTGCCAGTTTTCATGCGATTTCACTAACAAGGATGTGAACTGTCACAGGCTGTGAACTGGAGTCACTGATGAATTTAGCAGCTATGGAGCACAGACATGTTAAAACTTCTTACATTTTTGGTGTTTTTATATTTCCAGCATTGAAACTCCCTATGCAGTAAAGTAAGAGATCATAATCTTTTAAATAAATCCTTGAGGATTCACAGAAAAAAAAGTGGAACACTTCATCTGTCAGCTTTACCAAACAAAGGGTAATTATATCTCCTAGCAGCCTCCCAATATTGTCTCACTTGAGCTTTCTGTTGGGGGTGTTCTGAAGTATATGTGAAATGCAGAAAAGTGAAGTGCAGGAAATTAATTTAGGTACACGGTTAGCAGGTAGTTGTAACTTATTGTAATTTTAAAGGAACAATATTAATTGAAAAATCATCAGCTTTCTGCTTTCCAATTCCATAAGGGGTTTCATAATCATCCTGTTTCCATTCCACGTCCACAGATAATAAGTATGTTTTAATTTTAACCCGGAAAGACAACTTGCAGAAATGCGATTTGATTGAACTCTGCTGTGACTGAAGAATTCTTTTGAAGATCCAGCACCTTATGGAGAATATTGAACTCAAGTGAATAAATAAAACACGGACATCAATAAGAATGAGGAAACTCAAATAAAGTAAGATGTTATAAGACGACCACAGGGTATTTAAATGTGTAGCACAGACTTTGTAGCGAAAGAAAAAAGGGAATATGATTAATTTATTACTGCAGAAGCCGTAGATTATTGCAGGAGGCAGAAGAAAAATTAGTTGCCTGTTTTAAAAAAGTTTTGTGGCCATGACAACAGATAGGATAAAATGGTGCTGTGCTACAACTGTCATCCAGATTTGCATGACAGGAGGATCTGCTGCAATATCTTGTAATGCTCACAATGTATATCCTACAGAATTACATTTGACTGTGCATGAAGAGGCAAACTGAAAGGAAACATTATTTGTTAGACCACTCAATGTAGCTGGGAAAAATGACCTTGCTTTCAATTCCATGAAATCATCTTCAGGCTTTTTAAGGCAGTCATGTCCCACCATGCTTGCATATGGAATTAAAGGGGATTCATCCATTTTGACTATGCTTTTGGCTCAGAATAAAGTCATATTTGGGGTAGGACTGCTACCCCTGCCCATGTGAAGTACAGGGCTTACTTTCCTCCTTATCTCACTGGTTTTGTCATATGCAACATGAGTTTCTGTTGTACTTTACAGGATAAATCTGTGCAAGTGACACAAATTTTTGCAGCTGGATCTATGCTTCTGCACAAGCACTTCCAAAATCATGTCCATTTCATTTTCATGTGTAAAATTTTTATTTACAGGGTATTGATAATAACCATGACATATGAACCAGAAATATTAAGATCCTTCCACACATCAATAAATTATGGCCCCAGTCCCTATGGATGAATGACAAAAGCTGTTTTCTATGCCTTACAGGGAATACATGGAGAAAAAAGTAGATTATTAACCACAACTGACTAAATTTTTTTTTCTTTTGGTAATCCAATTTTTTCTGAAATACAGAGCAATGATCATAACTGATATTTTGTCATTGTCATCATGGCTGAGTTTTGTGAGTTTTTTGTTTTGCTTTGTTTAATACATCTAATCAGTCCAATAAATTCAAAAATATTTATAGTTATCTGCCCCATTCCTGCAATGAACAATTCCTGATGGCACTGACATTTTGATGTAAGTTTTTTGGTATCTTCCTTCAAAGTTAATTATGATGAACCCTCCAGTGGAAGTCCCTAAAAGAGCGATAGAAAGGCTTCAATCAAGACAATAAAACAATGACTTGCAAAGGATACCTAACACTCTACTTATATTATAAACACCTTTAGTAGCAGAGAGTGGATTTAGGACTAACACAGATGCTAGAGAGGAGTTTTGATCCTAGAACAATCAGATGGTCTAAGAGAAAAAAAATATTGAAGTTAAACACACTTCTAATCATCCATATAAAATATTTTAACACTTTATCATAATAGAGTCTGAAATGTCAAGTTTCATCTGCCTAGAAGACATACTCATCCATGAGCTACAGAGATCTTTTGGCTGCATTTCACACAGCACTTGTTTCAATGCACATGAAGTTTCTGAAAATTGCCTTGAGACAGTTGACCTAAGTTAGGGAATTGTTTTGACACAAAAGTGTTACTAAAACACGATGACAAGCCAGGGATATGCCAGAAACTGGAAGCACATCTGAATTGCATAGCACAGCACTTGGCTAGGGATCAGCTTGAGGGCAAACCTCTGTAGTCTGACTGAAGTGTTGTCAATCCTCAATGTGCTCTGAACTTAAACCAAGGACCAGGCAAGCCTGAAGTGCAACGAGACAGATGAAGGAGGACTTTCATGTTGATAACTTTAACACCAAGATAAATATTCCAAGATGGGATTCTCCCCTCCATTAATGCTTAAACATGAAGAGCTTTAGTCTTCAGGGAATTTAGAAATCCCAAGCAACACAGTGACTTGAACCTCCTCAGATTTAACAATACAGTAAGTCTAAGTTCCCAAGTTACATCTAAATTCAGATAGCAGGAATGCTCACCAAAGTTCCTTTCCTTTTCATTTCTGCTCAGAGTAAGAAAGAACACGTAATGTTTTAATATTTCTTGTTGGGGTTGTGGAGGAAGTTTATAAAGCAAACTGAATTTATTTCCAGCTTTCTCACCACTTACATTCCTCACCCTCTCCTTAAGTCCCAAGTTTTATTTATCTATACTCATGTTTCATGGAAAAAACCAATTACATTGATTCTCCTTTTTGCCTTTGTAGGAAAAACTGGGTCTGTGTTTTTACACTAGGGTAAAATCCCATGGCAAACAAAATTGAACTGGGAAAGGTTAATCTCAGGTACTACTAACAGAGACTTTACAAAAGACATTGCAGAAGCTTTTTGCTTTCAGTTTTTTGCAAACAAACCCTAACTCTCTTGAGAGTGAAACCTGTCTAATACTGATCTTTTTAGTCAGTTCATCCTGTAAGAGGAAATGAACATTATTTTGACATTCTATGCATTATTCTAGTTGTTCTCAGTTGTTGCTATTATCACCTGTTTTACAGTATCATGCTGAACACAGATTCAATTTCTAAAGCACCTGAAGGTACTGTCAATATTGAAGAAGCCAGCTAAACTTGCTACTTGCTAAGTAGACTACAGAAAAAGATGACACAGACCTGAGCTGTAAATCAAAAATTATCTTGAAAAATGTTTGATGGGTTTTAATGCATCTGTAGGGTCTCACCCAGAGTAGAATCTACTATAGCAGTCACAGTGAACATAGAGAACAAGAAAGTACATTCTGATTGTGTTCAGATACTAGATTTTTATATACAATACATTGATTCATTCCTGGAAAATATTTACTTTTTTATTTCATTTAATGAAGACTACTACAGGAAACATGAATGATCTTTATGCCTTAAGAGGGTTAATTTAAATACCTACATCCCCTGCCCTGAGAATTTCAGTGTTTCCCTCCATAATGTTTGATATTTAATAGAAAAGGTGTGCTATTTAACCAAATTTGTATCGAAAATGTTAAACTCTCACTAATCAAACTTTCATGAATTAACAAAATTCTAGGCAAACAACATTGAAGCATTTCAATTCAGTTTAATCCTAATGTGGATATCCAATAGAACTTCTTTGGTTTGCATGGATTTAGTGTTAAAAAAAATTAGGGAGTATACATATATTTTTATTATTTTGTAAAGGCTTATATGATGAGGACTTGACAAGAAAGAATTACAGAGATCTGCTACCCTCATGTCCATCATTGTTTCTATTAAGGGATCTGACAGGCAGCAGGTGGACAAAGAGATCCTCATGAGTACTTGAGTGGTATACAAAATACACTTGAGTGTATTTTCTTTAGTTAAAAAGGTAATTTGGCAATAGAAAAGATTTGTTTTATGGTGTTGATTGCTGAGTGTATTTGCAATCTCTAGGAAAAAAAATTGTATCAGCCAAGCCTATTGTAACTCTTTTTTCTTAATGCAACTCCAATAACCTTATAATTGCTATCTGACTCATGGGACACTATTATCTATTAGTTAGGCTACTCAATTTCTAATAGTAAATAATCATTAATAAAGAAAAAAGAAAAGAATGAAAAGAAAACCCTTGTGTATAAAGAAGTAATAAAAATCGCTGCTTCATAGATAGCATTTTCAGGTTTGTCACTGAAGTCCTTTTTACAGACACCACAGTTTTCAGATTAAGTTTACCTTACTCTGGGCACAGTCTTTTAAATAACTCCAAAATCAATTAACCCTTTTATTTTTTCTTTTCCTTTTATTTTTCTGATATTGTTCTGGATCTGTGCAATGAAGTGAGGAAGGAAAATGTAAGGCATGCTGATGTAAGGCAGCAGCGAGGTGGAACAATCAAAGCCAAACTATTTTGGGAATATTCTTTCCATATGTCCAGATGAAGCATTGCTGTAGAGTGTCAACAAAGAGCTCACAGGTTCAGCCTGAGCTACTGCATTAAACAGAATTTAAAAGAAATACAAGACATTATTTTCTTATTTAATATCCCAAATGGACTCACTCTTTCTTGTCTTGGAATCACTCAGAGTTCTCTAAGAAACAGGGGAATGTTGGTGCTGGGAATACCTGATAGTCCAAAAACCAGGCTGCCTCCCAACTTGCATCTGTTTACAGCAAGCTGAACTATATTGGAAAGTAAAAATCAAAACAGATAGACTTGGAAATTGCCTTTTTGCAGAATAAAATTTACCTGAGCAGAAAAATGGGTCTAACTGTTGGTATTGTTTATGTTTTTGTAGAAGCAATAATTTTTCTACATAGCTGTTGGGGGTTTTTTAAACAGGCTTGTAACATACATCTTATTTTAGCCAAAAAATTTCCATATACTGCAATGTCTTGTTCAAATCTGATATGCAGAAAACACCTACATTTCTGTGATAGATCTGTGGCTGTATCATATAGATTCACTTCATAGTCTAAGTGCAGTAAGAAGACACTTGTTGGAAAATACAATGATTTTACAAACTGTGAAAACATAGAAACAATAATTCAGGATTCTTTTTGGTGTCAACAGGGTTCCTTGACACTCCAACAAATCTATTCTGCCTTCTGCTGATCCCTGCATTTTCCTCTGACTTGTTAAATGAAAGCCGTTCCCTCAGTGACTAAAATGACCACTTTGTATAGTACATCAGTGATTTTTTAAAATTTTTTTCTGTTACTTTGGACATGTAATAGAAAGCAAATGGTTATCATTTTATACTTATGGAAGCATAAATAAGTGTGCCACTTACACCAGGAATATCCACAGTGGATAGCATTTACTAAATGCAGCAGAGATTTTTGATCTTGGAAGCAAGTACTGCACTTTGTAAGATACACAGAAAACAATTTCAAAAGAAAACATATTTCCATCTCTTCAAGAGAGAAAAGTCAATCTATTTAAAAGATGATTTTGTTTTGTTTTTTGGGGTTTTTTTTTTTTGGTTTATTCTTCTACACAAATCAAAAATACACATGTATCAAAAATATGTGTGCCATAAAGAAAGGTGTAAGTCTTATGGCTTTGTTTTCCTACCTTGACTCCAACAAAGACTGTTTTACAATGACATGCTGTCATTGTTAAAGACTATTATTAAACATATCCAATTGCAAACATAAAGTGTTGTTATTATTTTTATTAGGATTATAAAATTTTATAGGTTAAATTGAAGATAAAAGTGTCTCAGAGACTCCAACACATTTTCTTGGGAGCAGTCAAAAAGAGCCCAGTTATGCACCAGAAAGTAAGAGCCAGCATACTCCTTCAGCTGTAAATGAGCTTCAGAATTGAATATACTGCTTGTGTTGCTTAAGTCTTCCTAAATGTACATGGAAAGAATGTGACATGAAAAATGAAGATGTATTTTAATATATTTGACTAAATTCTATGTCAGACACTATCTATCATCAGAGAATTATGTTAGGTTTGATGAAGACAGATTTTGGATCATAACACTGGGAAATGTTTCTTTTGGTATCTCACTTGCAGCCCTGATAGGTAAGTAAAAAACATTAAGGCCCAAAATTTCGAAGTTTTTTGGGGTCTGTGGCCTAATGAAATGGGTAGAAAATTTCTTTACTAATGTCTGGAGGAATAAAAAAATGAGTAATATTTTATAATATAGATACTACTATACTCTTCAACCACAGTATGCTAAAAATGATGAGTAGATAATTCCATTTTTCTAGTATATAATTTTCAGCTCACTTTCCCCCCACTTTTTTTAAGGAAAAGGTGTCAGTTACCACCATGTTCCAGTGCATCCAGGTACATACGTAATTTAGTGGAGTTGTCAACATGTATCACTTAGAAATTGCACCAAGTTTTTGTCCATTTTTGAGTCACACATCAAAGGCGGAAAGACTAATATTGGCACAATAGAAACCAGGAAAACTCTTTTATAAATTTTATCACCAGAAGGCAGAGCAGCTGTTATTATGTAATAGCTCTGCCTTTAAATGCTTGATCATGCTTTTCTTTACGTGGTGGGATATTTACTGTACCCAGACTGGATACCACCATGAAATAAATTCAAGCACATCAAATATCACTGCATTGTACAAATGTGCAACAAAATACAACTATTTTCACAGATGCTGTGAAGATAAACACACTGTAATCATTCTATTTTCCTATTTTGCGGTTTTGTCTTCTGCTTTCTAATTCTGTATTTCTTTGTTTCTGTAACTAATGTATAGAAGAGATCAGACTCAATGCATGAAAAAATACATAATAATCCTTTTTCTTCACTCTTGTGTGTTCTACTTTTTCCTTTTTCCCCTTGTATAACCTCAATCTATTTTAATAGATTTAACGTCCTATATATCCAATTTGAAAGACTTCTGAGAAAATTTTGGTTTTTAAGTTGGTTAACTAGATTGAATTCTGTTTCCCTAAACCAGTTGTACACGTAGACTGTGTAACTGTATCACATTAAAAAAAATTAATCTAACTGCAATGGTATAACAAATTCAGTGGTTTACATTGGACTTAATGTATACCTATCCATGAACTGGGAACTGCAATATATGAAGTTCACCAATATCTTTAATGAAAAAGCAGATTGCCTCTTAATTACTCTCTCCAATTTAGTTGTAAGCCATGCTCTATTCCATTCCAGTTGTTAAAATTTCAAATTGTTATGGCAAACAGAAGAAAAACCTATGGAAATATGTAATGGAGTTAAGGATTTTGAACTGAAAATCAATTATTTGACATGATTTCAAGCAGTGCTACAGAAAAATGAGGAAGGCTAATTGTGAATTTTAATTTTGACAACCGTTTTATGGAAAACCATCTAGTCTAACTAATTAAATTTGATTTATTATTATTATTCAGTGTGATTGGGGAAAAAAACTCACTGTAAATGTTTACAGTCTGTTTTGTGTTAAGCAGTGTGACTTGCTAAAAGATTACATTCCATTTTTAAAAATGAATACTACAACATATCATTAGAGCATGCTTTCAGTACTTTATGGAAACCAGAGTGACTAACCAGCTGTCAAAAATCATTACTTCATGTAAAATTATCAAAGAATTTCCCAGTTGGAAAAAATTTTAGTCTTCCAAAAGAATCCTCCTTGCTCCAGCATTTTTCAACATCTTCCATTTGATAGAGCAGTATCTCTTCCTCAAAGCTGATCTGCCTTTCAGATCTGACCCAGCTGACATAAGGGAGAACTTTGAGAACATTGTCTTTTTCCAGGAGCATGCAGCCCCGTGGAAGAGTACCAGTACCTGTCCTCAGCTCCTCCTGGTACTCATCACACACACACTATGAAATTTAAGCTGCATAAACGTCTCATATTTTCTTCCTCTTCTCCCTCCACCATCCCTTCTTCCTTGAATTGTGTCTTTCTTTGGCTGTCCATACTGGGAAGAAGCACTCTAATGAAAAAATAATTCCAAATTTTGGACAAAATTGTTTGAGAAGTATTCTGTCATTATTATTTAATATTTTAAAGAATATTTGTCTGAGTTGATTCTGAAGTTTCTGACCACAGAAAGAAAGATGTTCCTCAATCTCTCAGTCAATTTTTCTGTAAAAATAATCATATTCAAAAGAGTTAGCTTGGTAAATAGTATTATGTTGTCTGAGATTTCCTCTCTGTGGTCAGTAATCTTTCCAGGAGTCCTTTGGTATATGTTAGCCTTCTGAAACTTAGGATGACACTGAGGAGAGATTTAGCTACTTAACAGTCTTCTGAGGCTCTGGGAGTACAGCCTGCTACTGCAATACAACCACTTTTCTGCATTTTAATGCACTGTACAGTGACTGCCCTCTCTTAGTATTGCTGCCAATAAAGTGCATCTCCCACTTTCCAAGGCAGCATGGCAAAGGTATAAAACGGGCTTCAACACTTTCGGACCCGGTCCAGTATGCATTGCCAGTTTGCCCGTAAAGTGAGGATTTATTTGAGCACAAGCCAGCACACAAGGGCATCATCTTTCTCTTAACAAATAGAAGCAGAAGAGAAGATTTGAAGATTTTTACTTAAGTACTTATAAACTAAAAAGTTGGTATAATATATGCATGACTGACAGAAACACATAATATTTCCTAAGGAGAAAAAATGTGATGGCAAATCCACCCACGCAAATAACAAAATTAACATCATCAACAAAAGACAAAAAAAATTATTTTAAATAATACATATGAAAAAAAAATTGGTTATATACTGTACCATTTATCACAAAAATCTAAAAATAGTGTGTCTTAAAAATATCCTGTGATTTGAAAAGAAATTAATACTTCTGTGTTCAAGAGTACTGATTTGTTATAAGAATATGATCAAGGTTCATTGCTTACATTTACTTCCTGAATACAATACTGAATGGACATCCACTCCTTCAAATGAACCCTTAGGTATTATTTATTACTTATGAAGGAAAGCAGAAAACATATATGCAATAGCTACTGTAAAGAGGAAAAAAGCCACAGAAACCATAATCTGCATGTTCACACTACTGATAAGATTTTAGTCTAAACCATACATATCTGCAATGAAGGTACACAAAATGTATCCATGATCAAATCTGCATAGATTGACTCTTTGCATACAGGCACAGCTTCATTCACATCAGTTAATTTCTCCATGAATGCAAGGATCCAATCAAATAGAATACTGTCCCTAATTCTTGAGTGAAGCCCTGCCTAGACAGAAAAGAAGGTTGAAACCCAGGCTACAGTCAAAATAGCAATGCAAAGTCTTCACAGCCATGTATATAGTGGGCACAAACCAATACCTTTCAGTGATCAAAGGAAGAGGTCCTAGAAAGAAAAATGGGGAAAACAGCTAACATTTAGAAGTGTCAGTCACTCCACATGACACAAAGATGATGGCAAACCCTTCAAATGTTATTAAAGGATGTGATATTACAAAAATTAAATAATTAAAAAATTAAGTCTTTAATCTTGCTTTCTTTGTAAAAATTAAAAATTAGTTAAAAACTGCAGATGCTTTCTAGTTTTATTTCCTCTGCTTTAGCAATTTTCTCTACATCTTCTGTAAATAACATTTCTCTATTTTCAATTCAAGCTATTCTATGACTTATGATTTTATGATTCTATACAGCTTTGTAAGAGATACTTTCTGAAATACAATTAATTTTTATTTTAATTCACTAAAATGATAATGACACCTGTTAAAACCAAAAAATAAAAATGCTGTGTGTCTTGGGTTGTGGAGCTGGGTTTTGTGTATTCTATTTACATCTGTTTTGAGGCCTGATGACCCACCTTGATAGGCCATTGTTACCTTCCCCAGCCTGTGCGGTGCATTTGCATTTCTATACATCTCATGCCCTGGCGGTGGGGGGTGGGGGGGAGGGGGGGGTGGC
Organism: Phylloscopus collybita; assembly: GCA_027886175.1. Classification (NCBI taxonomy): domain Eukaryota; kingdom Metazoa; phylum Chordata; class Aves; order Passeriformes; family Phylloscopidae; genus Phylloscopus; species Phylloscopus collybita. Next base: position 31,529,622 of record JAJNNQ010000026.1, on the reverse strand, counting down.
CGGGGGTTGGCGGTTCGGCCCTGCTGCAGGAGTGGTTCGGCCCTGCTGAAGGAGCGGGGTGCTCGGCGCTTCCTTCGTGCGGTGTGGCAAGAGCTTCTTTGTCTCCTGTGCTCGCCATCCTGTCTCCCTCCTGGCCGTCCCTGAACCGGTTTCTTCGCGGAATCATCTCTGCTCCAACAGGATCACGTCTGCCACTCCAGAAGTGTTTGGACTGTTTACGTTCGGACTGTTATCAACATCCTGAATCACAGGGTCAGATTGAAACTCTGACTTTGTCAGGGTTTTCTTCTAAAATTATTGTTTATTTGTTTATTTGTTTGGTTGGTTGGGTGGTTTTGTTTCCTATCATATTTGTATTGTTAATACCTCCTAGTAAAGAACTGTTATTCCTATTCCCAACATTTTTTGCCTGAGAGCCCTTGATTGCAAAATTATAATTCGTCGGGGTGCGAGGGGTTGGTATTCTCCATCCTAGGGGAACCTCAGTTTCCCTGGCAGATACCTGTCTTTCTAAACCAAGACAGATTTTGGCGCCCAACGTGGGGCACGAGGGCATTGAGAGAGAGGAATAACAGTTCTTGAGTATTAGATAAAAGCCCACTGGCCAGAATAATGTGGTCTAGCTTTCCCTGGTTTGGGTGGCACGTGGTGGTGGCTGTATTTCTGCCATTTGCTACTCCTTATGTAAATATGGGTCCTATGACTAAGGCTACTGTGGCTGGCATTCAGTTTATTTTGTGGATTAATAAGGTGAGAAATTCATGGATTTTTAACTTCCTCTGGAAAGCAAGCACATGGATTCATAGCTATCATAGGCTAACTCTGTGCTTCTGGGGTTACTTTAACAATGGTACCTATTGTAAGGAAATGGCACCGGGGGAAATTTTCTCCCAGCCCTTCACACAGTTTTTTGGGTCCACCCCACCAGTTTTTGAAGGGTTGAAATCTCTAAGTGCTAATGATATCATACAGTGGCTGGTGTTGCTGGTATGCCTGTTCTGTTTGGCATTCAGAGATAAGGGGAAATTGGCCTGGGTAAGCACCTTAATAAGTACCCCAGAGAATAAGAATGCAGCCCAAGAGTCCGCTCCTGCCCCACAGCCTGCCTCAGAGATAAACCACCCGGTTTGGGTGGGGGCTCTGATGAAGGAGATGCAGGAGAAGATGGGCCAGATGCTGAGGGAGTACATTTCCCCAGCTAGTGGGAAATCCTTCCCCTGCCCTGACAAAAGAGAGCCTGATGGTGCAGCAATGAAACCCACAGAGATTACAACTGCTCAGGTCCCAGCTGAACCACAGGGGCAGTCACAGCCAGCGGCAGTTGCCCCTGTGGAAACAAAGAAATCTAAGGTGAAAACAGCAAACCCAGACAATAAGAAAGGAGGGCCCTCACAACCTGCAGGGGAATCACATGTTCAGATCATCACCGAGTCCCTGTCGTATGAAAGTCTCCGTAACCTGCAAAAAGATATCGTACGGCGGGGGCGTGAGGCTTACACAGCCTGGCTACTTCGGGTATGGGACCTCATGGGTACTGGTGTGCAATTGGACAGTGGTGAGGCAAGGAATTTGGGACCCTTGACCCAGGACTCAGGTATAAATCAGGTATTTGTAAGAGAGCCAGGACCCCTTTCCCTTTGGGAGCGGCTTTTAATGAGTGTGAGAGAGAGATTTATCCACAAAGAAAGAATGCAGGAGCACCACCATAGAATGCGCTGGAAAACTCTGGAGGAAGGGATCCAACAGCTGAGGGAAGTGGCGGTGCTGGAGGTACTTTTTGGGAGGAGTGGACAGCATGATAATGACCCTGACAAGGTTAAATGCACAGGGCAGATGTTGTGGAATCTGGCAAATCTAGGGCCATCTCAGTACACCACCTTTATTGCAACAATTAATGCTGAGGACAATCGAGAGACAGTGGGGTCTGTTGCCAATAAGCTTAGGAATTATGAAAGTATGATCAATGGCCCGATGCAGGCTCATATCTCTGCCGTGGTTAAAGAACTCAAAGAAGAGATAAGGGGGGTGAGGGAGGAGATGAGGACAAACAGTTCCAATGTGGCACCAGTGCGAGTCACAGGCCCCAGAGTTAGAGCCCAACGACCCCCAGCTCGAGAGAGAGGGTACACCCCAAGAGCTGACCTGTGGTTTTATCTGCGTGACCATGGGGAAGACATGGGAATGTGGGATGGGAAACCCACTTCTGTCCTGGCAGCACGGGTGCGTGAGCTCAAGGAGAGGAACAATCACCAAGGGGGATCTACGAAAATGAAAGTAGCCTCAGCCTCCTATAACCAAGCTGCCAATGCTGTGTTGAATCCCCTTGAAGGAACCTCTAGTATGTATGCTCAGGAAGGGGATAACCAGTGCTAGAGGGGCCCTGCCTCTAGCCAGGTAGAGGAAAGGGATAATCGGATCTATTGGACTGTGTGGATCCGATGGCCTGGCACATCTGACCCACAAAAATACACGGCTTTGGTTGACACTGGTGCCCAATGTACCCTGATGCCATCAGGGTATGTAGGAACAGAACCCATTTCTATTTCTGGAGTGACAGGAGGGTCCCAGCAGCTGACTGTAGTGGAAGCCGAAGTGAGTTTAACTGGGAATGGGTGGCAGAAACACCCCATTGTGACTGGCCCAGAGGCCCCGTGCATCCTCGGCATAGACTATCTCAGAAATGGATATTTCAAAGACCCAAAAGGATATCGTTGGGCTTTTGGAGTAGCTGCTGTAGAGACGGAAGAGATCAAACAACTGAATACCTTGCCTGGTCTCTCAGATGACCCTTCTGCTGTGGGACTGCTAAGAGTTGAAGAACAACAGGTACCAATTGCCACAGCAACAGTGCACCGTCGGCAATACCGCACTGACAGAGACTCTGTGACCCCGATCCATGAGATGATTCGTAAACTGGAGAGCCAAGGGGTGGTCAGTAAGGCTCATTCACCTTTTAACAGCCCCATCTGGCCTGTGCGTAAGCCCAGTGGGGAATGGAGATTGACTGTAGATTATCGTGGTCTGAATGAGGTCACGCCACCACTGAGCGCTGCTGTGCCAGACATGTTGGAGTTGCAGTACGAGCTGGAGTCCAAGGCAGCAAAGTGGTACGCGACCATCGACATTGCCAATGCCTTCTTCTCCATTCCTGTGGCGGCAGAGTGCAGACCCCAGTTTGCTTTCACCTGGAGGGGTGTGCAGTACACCTGGAATCGGCTGCCCCAGGGGTGGAAGCACAGTCCCACCATCTGCCATGGACTGATCCAGGATGCACTGGAAAAGGGTGAGGCTCCGGACCATCTACAGTACATAGATGACATCATTGTGTGGGGGAACACGGCAATGGAAGTCTTTGAGAAAGGAGAGAAGATCATCCAAATTCTCCTGGAAGCCGGTTTTGCCATCAAGAAGAGCAAAGTCAAGGGACCTGCCCAAGAGATCCAGTTCCTGGGAGTGAAGTGGCAAGATGGACGGCGTCAGATTCCCACTGAGGTCATCAATAAGATCACTGCCATGTCCCCACCAACCAACAAGAAGGAAACACAAGCTTTCCTAGGGGCCATTGGCTTTTGGAGGATGCACATCCCTGAGTACAGTCAGATTGTGAGCCCTCTCTACCTGGTTACCCGCAAGAAGAACGATTTCCACTGGGGCCCTGAACAGCAACACGCCTTTGCCCAGATCAAGCAGGAGATCGCTCATGCGGTAGCCCTTGGCCCAGTCAGGACGGGACCAGAGGTAAAGAACGTGCTCTACTCTGCAGCCGGGAGCCATGGTCTGTCCTGGAGCCTGTGGCAGAAGGTGCCAGGTGAGACTCGAGGCCGGCCACTGGGATTCTGGAGCCGAAGCTACAGAGGGTCTGAAGCCAACTACACTCCCACAGAGAAGGAGATCTTGGCCGCCTACGAAGGAGTTCAAGCTGCCTCAGAGGTGATTGGCACTGAAGCACAACTCCTCCTGGCACCCCGACTACCGGTGCTGGGGTGGATGTTTAAAGGAAAGGTTCCCTCCACCCACCATGCCACCGATGCTACATGGAGCAAATGGATCGCCCTCATCACTCAGCGCGCCCGTATTGGTAACCCGAATCGCCCTGGGATTTTGGAAGTAATCACCAACTGGCCAGAAGCTGAGAACTTCAGTCTCACTGACGAAGAAGAACAAGTAACCCGGGCTGAAGAAGCTCCACCATACAACCAACTGCCAGCAGAAGAAACACGCTACGCTCTTTTCACTGATGGTTCCTGTCGCATCGTAGGGATGAACCGGAAGTGGAAAGCAGCCGTATGGAGCCCCACAAGACAAGTTGCACACGCCACTGAAGGAGAAGGTGGGTCAAGCCAGCTTGCTGAACTCAAAGCTGTTCAATTGGCCCTGGACATTGCTGAAAGAGAGAAGTGGCCGAAGCTCTACCTCTACACTGATTCGTGGATGGTGGCTAATGCTCTGTGGGGCTGGCTGGAAAGGTGGAAAAAAGCCAACTGGCAGCGTAGGGGAAAACCAATCTGGGCTGCTGATGAGTGGAAGGACATTGCCATCAGGGTAGGGAAACTACCTGTGAAAGTCCGTCATGTGGATGCCCATGTCCCCAAGAGTCGGGCTAATGAGGAGCACCGGAACAACGAGCAAGTAGATCAAGCTGCGAGGATAAAGGTATCCAAGGTAGACTTGGATTGGCAACACAAGGGAGAGTTGTTCCTAGCTCGGTGGGCCCATGATGCTTCAGGTCATCAAGGCAGAGATGCCACCTATAAGTGGGCACGAGACCGAGGGGTGGATCTAACCATGAACAGTATTTCACAGGTTATCCACGACTGTGAGACGTGTGCTGCCATCAAGCAGGCCAAGCGGGTGAAGCCCCTCTGGTACGGTGGACGGTGGTCCAAGTACAAGTATGGGGAGGCCTGGCAGATTGATTACATCACTCTGCCCCAAACCCGCCAAGGCAAGCGCTACGTGCTGACCATGGTGGAAGCCACCACTGGGTGGCTGGAGACCTATCCTGTGCCTCATGCCACCGCCCGGAACACCATCCTGGGCCTGGAAAAACAAGTCCTGTGGAGACATGGCACCCCTGAGAGGATTGAGTCGGACAACGGGACTCATTTCAAGAACAGCCTCATAAACACCTGGGCTAAGGAACACGGCATTGAATGGATATATCACATCCCTTATCATGCACCAGCTGCCGGGAAAGTTGAACGGTGCAATGGACTGCTTAAGACCACCCTGAAAGCACTTGGCGGGGGGACCTTCAGAAATTGGGAAGTGAACTTAGCAAAGGCCACCTGGATGGTCAACACCCGAGGGTCTATTAATCGAGCTGGTCCTGCCCACTCTACCCCTTTGCACACAGTGGATGGAGACAAAGTCCCTGTGGTACATATGAGAGGTATCTTAGGAAAGACTGTTTGGGTAAACCCCACCTTGGGCAAAGGTGAACCCACCCGTGGGATTGTTTTTGCTCAAGGACCTGGTAACACTTGGTGGGTGATGCAGAAAGATGGGAAAACCAGTTGTGTACCACAGGAAAACCTAATCCTAAGTGAGAACTGAGTGTGAGGGTTCATTCTGTATAGTGGAGTTTATTAATTTAGGTATGATACAGATGGTAATAGAATAAGGGGTGGAACGTTGTCTTGGGTTGTGGAGCTGGGTTTTGTGTATTCTATTTACATCTGTTTTGAGGCCTGATGACCCACCTTGATAGGCCATTGTTACCTTCCCCAGCCTGTGCGGTGCATTTGCATTTCTATACATCTCATGCCCTGGCGGTGGGGGGTGGGGGGGAGGGGGGGGTGGCCGGGGGTTGGCGGTTCGGCCCTGCTGCAGGAGTGGTTCGGCCCTGCTGCAGGAGTGGTTCGGCCCTGCTGCAGGAGTGGTTCGGCCCTGCTGCAGGAGTGGTTCGGCCCTGCTGCAGGAGTGGTTCGGCCCTGCTGAAGGAGCGGGGTGCTCGGCGCTTCCTTCGTGCGGTGTGGCAAGAGCTTCTTTGTCTCCTGTGCTCGCCATCCTGTCTCCCTCCTCGCCGTCCCTGAACTGGTTTCTTCGCAGAATCATCTCTGCTCCAACAGGATCACGTCTGCCACTCCAGAAGTGTTTGGACTGTTTACGTTCGGACTGTTATCAACATCCTGAATCACAGGGTCAGATTGAAACTCTGACTTTGTCAGGGTTTTCTTCTAAAATTATTGTTTATTTGTTTATTTGTTTGGTTGGTTGGGTGGTTTTGTTTCCTATCATATTTGTATTGTTAATACCTCCTAGTAAAGAACTGTTATTCCTATTCCCAACATTTTTTGCCTGAGAGCCCTTGATTGCAAAATTATAATTCGTCGGGGTGCGAGGGGTTGGTATTCTCCATCCTAGGGGAACCTCAGTTTCCCTGGCAGATACCTGTCTTTCTAAACCAAGACACTGTGCAGCTCATAATCAACCACAACCTTGTGATTTCCTCATATAGACTAAATCTTTGCTGTGATTCTGATCCATGTTTTTCTTACTGCTGCCAGTAAAATACTACTAATCATTCACCAATAGATTCTGTAGCTGATGACAAGAACAAAAGAAATGTAAAATTTACTTTTTTCATTAGCAATACTTTTGCACAATTATTTCCCACAATAATAAGAAAAAAATCAAAGAGGCAGTATTTCGGTGGTTATTTAAAAAAAAAAAAAAAAGACTTAACACCTTAATAGAATTTCACTGATTTTTATGACTTCATCTACTCAGTGGAAAAATACACCTTATTGGATTCTGTTACATCTAGTCTGTTCTCTAACAAAAGACAGGCTAGAGAAACCCTTGAATTAATTCCTGTTTTAGCTTAAGCATATTGTTTAATAAAATATCCAGTATAGATTTATGAATATTCTCCAGAGATGGAGAATCCATTAGCTGGATGCTTACTACAGACAATTACTTTCCCTCTTTGCTAGTTCTCTGCTAATAGATTTCTATTCACAGGAAATTATTTATCGATTATGCTTGGGTCACCCCCACAGACTTGTCTTTTATTAAACAAACTGTTTGAGCTATATATTTCAGTGATAGCCATGTGTTTCCATCCCTTCATCATTCTCAAGGTTCTTCCCTGAACCTGCTCTGTAGTGGCGTGTTTAAATTTATTTGTTAAATGTTTATTCATGTTGTTCATTGGTTCATTCCATGTACCCCCGATCAAACCCCAGTTGGTTTTTTACCCTGGTTGTTTACCCAGTTTCAGTTACCTGTCAGTCCTGTACTCCCTACCCCCAAGGACCTGTCCATCTCCTCGAGGCCTCTCCCTGGTTCTGGAAAGTTCCTAGGAGGACATCGAGTGATAGGCCAGGATCCAAGGAAGTCCATCCTCCCCCACAGGATTGGCTCTCGGAGGAGTCAATCATCCTGGCAGCCACTCCCTGGCCTTCCCTCATTGGTTCCTTCCCTGTCACCTCCCCTCACTCCTCCCCCGGGTAAAAGGAGCTGTCACAGGGCAGTCTTGGCTCTGCTGAGGCAGGCTCCCTGGAGTGAGGTTGTTTCCCCAGAACCCTCAATAAACTCCTGAGGCAACCCCTCAGCAGAGTCCTCCTTTCCTCACCATCGTCACGACTCACACCAAGCAGCTGGGCTGGAAAGAGCCCACCGGATCGGCTCGGTTGGCCAGCCTACTGGGCCGTACCGATTGCCTGAAGCCGCCGTCAGGGCTAGCCGGAGGCAGGCAAGGCTCTGACCACGAAGCAGGCTAGGCGCGGCATCACTGCGCCAATTTCAACATCCTTCCTGCACTGTAGATACCACAGTATTACAGCAGGAATCACTCCAATCTCAATACGAAGTACACTCACTTGACATTTCCTAAATATGTTTCTTCTTTTTTATTCAAAAGGGGTTCTGCCTCAAGCTTGTTAAGTAGTTCATATTCATTTTTCCACCCTACTGACAAGAAAAATAAAGGGTAAACTAGCCAAGAGCCCATTCTTCTGGGCCCATTCTCCATAAGAAACACATGTCAAGGTAGGTATTTCTACCTGCCTTGCAGAAGAGTAAGACACATCCAGCAACCCCAGTATTTGTTTTCAGCCAAATTGTAAGGAAGGGTTTTTTCTCAGTATAACACTTATATTTCCTTATTCTCCTGTTAATCAGTGTTTATTTCGGTATCCTACTTTGAATGGTAATTAATCAAACCCCAGCTCGACTCAGACTCAGTGTCATGTCAACACATTTTACAATTAGTATGGTAATATTTTCCTTCCCTTTTGAATTCTGAAATTTTGCTTTTCTTTTATTTTTGTGGAACTTTTCCAAAAGTTTTGAAAGTCAGTTACAAAGTTCCAAGGGGTTCCTTTTGGGGGGGTATAAAACTTCCAGTGGAGGTGTCTTTTAATTTTTTTATTTCTCCCATTAATTCAAATTTGGAGATTATTCTCCAAATCACATCAACTCACTTTTAAGAGGGCTAAACCAACAACACCTGCTGGGTGGATGGGTACAGACCATTAAACATGAATCAGATTAGGTTTAAGATGGAAGATACAGAATATTTACAATGTGGGCTGTAGCTTAAACCAGACTGAGTTCCTTCTTCAAGTTTTTCTGCTCTTACACATGCTGCTGAAAAATTATACAAGTGAGTAGAAAATTAGTGAGTTTACAGCCTTTTTATGTATGTTCTACTTCTTGCTAATACCAATGGATTCCCATCGTTTGAAGCATCACTTAAACAAGACACTCATATGTGTTACTGAGACTTAATTTCCAGTATTTCCAGTATGTCAGTCATTTTAAACCCCTTTTTATTATCAAGAAGCCTTTCACAGGCTTCATTTTAACCATCTTAAAATTATATCCACTCTCAAGCCTTGTGAGTCCATTGCTAGAGGTTGGAACTCTACCAAATACCTTGGTAGAAATTCTGCTATCAGAGGCTGAGAGAGCTCACCTTAATTCACAGCAACCATATGTATGGACAGAGCTCTGAAACATTAAAGTTTACATCAAAATTCCAGCCTCTGACACTGTCATAGGCTTGTCCATCCTGTTTAATATTTCACATCAAAGCCTGAAGAATGTTTTGACCAGAAAGAGACCAAGAGAAATCAATGACGCCATTTGTGTGATTTCTTGAAAAGGCCAGTCTTCTGTCTGTCTCAAATACCTGCCTAATAGCATTATATCTAATCACACAGACTGTAATATTATTCAGAAATGTTTACTGAGTCAGGAGTGGAGCTCATCCTGCTTTCCATGTGCATTCTTTGGCCAGTGGTGAATCACTGCATCAGGAATAAGTGTGGCTCTTTTACCCCTAGGGGTCTGTTTGCAATATGTGCCTCAAGTCAGGAGGCTGGAGCTTTATTTCTCCTTGGAAATAAAAACAATTCTTTACTCACCAGTGACTGCTTTATCCATTGAACTATTCTGTAGAAGAGAGAGAATGGGACCTCTTGACCTGCCATAAAAATTAATCTCTGGGACTGAATTATACCACTTGCACATGGCAAAACCTTACTAGATATCTTTATAGACTACTGTAAATATGAGACACCCATGCCACTGTTGGTTGAAATGTCCTGCAAATGGTAGTACTTGTTAAAAAGCTCCTAATTTATTTATTAAAGTTTCTTTTGTGAAAACAGTTTTGTGACTTCCCTTGACAGAAATTTTAACAAAAAAAAATTCATACTAGCAGTAAAAGATAATTTTTAATTAAACATTCTACCCTGCTCAGGCAGCAATATAATCTTTCTGTGTTTAGACATTTCTGGACATTGCAAAAACATAACCTTATCTGAATCTAATTACGTCTACAAAACTGGTAACTGAACCTAAGTCTTGAGTGCATTTTTCATTATTATGGATATTAAAAATCATCCTATACTTTCAAAGATTTTTTTAAGACCACTAAAAGCAGTCCAGACTTTTTTATACCGCTTTTAATAATCTTAAGGATTTTTATAGCTATTCCATTTCCTGTATAATTTCTCCAGACTCAGTTAACTCTGTTTGGCAGTTGTGGAAGAATTTACTTCTGCTAGGGACAATTTCTAGCTGTACATGTATCCATCGAATTAGATATCTTATACATGTATGTATATGTATATGTACATGTATATGGTTATATATGTATATTTTGCTGATCAAAATTGAACTGAATAGGTGGCATGGTTGCCATCCACAGTCTCTCAGAAGAGCCAGATGAAGGACAGCTGCCAGTGCTTTGTATTAAACAGCTGAGGTTTTTAATGTTTCACTTCACTTCCTAAATCTAGAGGTATAGGATGCATTATGAAGGAAGTAACAGACAAAACAAGTCAGATAAGTCTCAGAAGCCTGACTGGATCTCAAAAGGTGCTGTTTACAGATATTGCTGTTCTCTCTCTGCTACCAACAAGTTTTGTGGATCCAGTGGAGAAAGGGTGTTTCCTCACTCTCCGGTGAGATCTCCATGTAACACAGAGATCCAGCACAGTCTGCACTCATGTCATGGTCTCATCTAGTAGAAATTCTTGCCATTGGGCCAAGTCTGTAACCTGCAGTGGAAATGTGGAGAGGTTTGCATTGTTCACATGGAGATACATCCAATCCACTCCAATGGACTCTGCCATGGGGCACAGCTGAGCTCCCTAGGTAAGGTAAGGCCACCTCAAACCCATGGTAAAGCATTTATAAGAGATAGAAAAACACTTCCTGGCGGAGAGGAGTGAGGTTAAAAAGTGTGAGAGTAGAGGGAGGGGAGGAGGTGCTTCAGGTGTGGTTGCAGAGATTCCCCTGCAGCCTGTGAAGAAGACCCAGGCCACACCAGCATTTCATGGCCTGAAGGATCCTCACCAGAGCAAGGGGCAAAGTGTGAGGGGGAAAGAGCAGCAAAGAGGAGCTGTTGTGGTCTGTCCACAGCCCCTGTTCTCCATTCCCTGTGCTGCTTGCCATGGGGACATGGAGGAGTCAGAAGTGAGGGAGCAAACTTCCTTCTGGACAAGGGGGTGGGGGGAACAGAAAAGATTTATTTTTTGTCTTTGTTTTCTTTGTTTCTCTCTATCTGTTTTGTTGGTTTTTTGTTTTGGTTTTTTTTTTACTTGCAAGTAAAGCTAATTTTCCCCAAGTCAAGCTTGTTTTGCCCATAATGATGTAACATGTAAGGTACCTCCCTGTCCTTCTCAGCCCATGAGCTTTTTCATCTTATTTTCTGCCCCCAGTGCTTCTGAGGAGGGAATGGAACAAGTGGCTGGGTAATTATGGCCACTATTACTAAATTAATCTGTCCCTATTACTAAATGAAGCCGAAGGATGTGTATCAGCTGGAAAGATGAAGAAAATGATTAATTGTAACCTACCAACTCAGTGAGCTAAGATTCAGTTGTGAGAAATTACTATATAAAAAAAGAGATGAAGATTGTGATTTTGGGCAAATACAGAAGGACAGTATTAAAACTGTGCAAACAATCATCATTATTCCTCATTTTAGCATACTTTTTGGGATATCTTATAATCATCTTGCTCTCTTACTATATGTATACTGTATACAATGTATATATATTATATATCTCTTTACTAAGATAGCTGTTCATAATTCTGTTGTGCTTAAATTTTTATCTGTTATTCATATCCTTAATTTACTACTATGCCAGAACAAATGTATTAGAGGGTTTTTGCAGTAAATTCTCCACTTCTGTAATGGAACAAATGCTTCTTTGACAGCATAATTATTAAAAGAGAGCTCTAGCTGTTTACAGCATTTCAGATATTTGGAATGTAAATGCATGTCCTGCAGACAGCTAATGAGATTGTCAAATGTAATTTAACATGTCTTTGATTCTCAGAGATAGCTTCACCATGTTACTGCTACATCTGTATATTGGAGCAGAATTTATCTGTTTGAAAGTGATCAGCTAAGTATGACTCTGAGGCATCAAGAAATACTTGCAGTAAGAACGCTTTAGAAATTCAGGCCTAACACTTCAGAGGTTACTCTTTTAATCTCATTCTTTGGAAAAGAAGTCTTTCTGCAGTAATTAATTTTAACACTTTGACCAATCAGTTCTGAAGTGACTGTCACTCTAGGCACTTCTCCTCCCAGCTACACAGGGTACCTTGCAGCTAGTCATCATTATCACTTTCTACAGACTGTCATTTAGCATGAAGTTCCTATTTCTTTCTCACACTCTGGATCTGGGTGGTTTGGGTTTGGTTTTTCTTTTAAACTAGACTAGAATAAAATTCATTCCTAAGAGCAGAGGGGCTGATTTACCTCATTTTCACTAGTACATCTTCAGTACAACAGGACAGGCAATGCTTTTGTTAAGCTGTAAAAAAAAGAAGAATCAAAGTTGCTGTCAGTAGAAGTCGCCATTTCTCAAAATTAAGATGTAATTGGCATTATGTTTTTTACAGCAGATTCAAAGTCAGCTATTTGCAGCAGCATACTGTGTAGCATCAGAGTTTAAATGAATCCACTGCATGAGTATGTATGCAGTCACAAGGTTATCAGGTGCAAAACCATTTTTGAAGCTAAGAAAATGCCTTTTCCAGGTATGTCAAGAGAGGCCTTTAGGCAGTCTTGGGGCTCACACACAAAGCTCTCAATTCTTTACTAATCTATGCAAAAGCAAATGAGTACTAAATCCAGTGATTCTATTTTAAAACCTATGTCTGTCTGATATTACATATTTTCGTCCCCTGGATCTCAGTCTGTAAAAGGTTAGCCACCTTTGCCATAAGAAGCATTTTCTCATAGGTTTGACAGAAGAAAAACAGTAGAACCTAATCAGAAAAATGGTCATTTATAAGACTTCTTTGTTTCTGCTAAATGAAGGTTTGAGAATTACAATTTATTCTCCAATTATCTGAATAATAGTAATATCTTGAATAATTATTTTATGGTATGCCCTAAATCTGTAGAATGGTGCAGATTTTTATGAGCAAATATATTTATAAATTAAAGGAGTGGTAAGGATGTGAGAAGGCACTTGAAGCTAAAATGCAGTTCACGAACAATAACGTCTTCCAACCTATCATTCAGTATTTGTCATGTATGATTCATTCCCCTAATAGAAAGCTTAATTTTCCCAATGAGACCTGACAGTTTTCTTGAACTAGTTTCACAGATGATATATCTGCCACGACTATAGATTGATGTGTCTCAGGTGGCATTACAGACTCCATTTTCTGTTGATCTCAGAAGGAAAGATAGAAACAAGATCACAACTTTATGAAATGTTCATAGATTTTTTTGGCAGAAAATGAAAGAAATTTCAAACTGACCTTTGACGTGAAAAGAGGCAAGACTTCAGAGCACCTAGCCTAGTAAACAAACTGACATTTTTGCAATAATACATACACTGTGTAGATTGAAAGATTGCTTGATATTTAAATTGATTGTCTGACAATAATATGTCAAGACATTGTTCGTAAGAATGCAGTTCATTCTGTCCAAGGGTTTTATCAAGAATATTTCAGAAATTTAAGAATAAAATTTGTAATGGGTAGATGCCTGATTATCAGTACACCATTGTGCTGTTGCACAGGCAAATAAATGATCTCCATTTAGAGATCAGATGTGAGTTGCTAAAGTAAATATTTTTTTAAAAAAAGAAAAGCATAATCACATTATTATTAAAGTGAATATTAAGAAAAAAATTATTTCATTCTTCTCATATTGAATATGCTTGCTACATATGTTAATAAGACTTTTTCCTCACACAAAATATAAAGCAAGCACATATTACAATGTATGAAATGTAGCATATAGATGAAGGAAAAAAAATATCAACATGTAATCACTAATGTTTTAACAGGTCTAGTCCTTTGCTGAATTTTGTTTGCGCTCAGAATCTACCATCCGGGCATCTAACTAAGCCTTATGCTAAAACACTTATCTGAAAAACCCCCTTGAATGAGCAAATTTAAAATTTATTTCCTTACAAACAGGGAAAAATATTACCAATCTATAAGATGAAAGACAATATAGATATTATGCAGAAGTAAATCATCAGACTTTTATATGCAAAATTTAAGTTAAAAACTCCGGTACTACACAGTTATATTTCTCCAGCTGAAAAAATTCCATTGTAGTGCTGAGGTTGAAGGTATTCAAAGTATTTTAATTATAGACCATCTATGGTTTACAAATATAAAAAACATGCTCATTCTTTAAAAAAAAAAAAAAAAAAAAAAAAACCACAAAAAAAATCCCAAAACGAAACAAAACCAAACCACAAAAAAACCCCAAACAAAAACAAAAACAACAACAAAAAAACGCACCATGGTTGGTCTCCCCTGTAAAGCAAGCTGTTCTGGATGTTAGCACTCTTCAGAAACAGGAAAAATTCATAACAACAAAATATTATATAATGATCACCTTGTCTGTGCATGGCCTGTAAGCTGAAATGGTAGTTTACCTCAATGAATACTTTAGCTGCAGAGTGTCTTGTGTAAAAACATGCTTTGGCATTCTGCCATTTTTCTTTTCTGCATTCAGCATGGAAGCCACATTTTAAATCAGACATTGTCAAATAGAAGGAGGGTTAGATGAGAGCAACAACAATTACCAAAACCTCACAAACTACAACCTATTGAGCAGGACTGTTTGGTCTGTTAAAAAACATGGATGAAGGGAGACAGAACTGCCTACAGTTGTATAAGGGGATACAATGAAGCCAACTAGGATCAATTATCTCTCTAGTCAACATGGAAAGATAAAAATAGGAATGGATTTAATTTATACAAGGGTCAACCAGGTTAAATAAAACTTTTGATCAAGTATGGCAACTGAAAGTCATTTCCAGGAAAAAGTGCAATTTCACCTTCCCACAGATTTAAGGTCTAGGTAAGTTGTTATTCTTTTCAGGTTTGTTTAGTGATACCTAAACTAATCCTATCATGTTTCAGTCACTATCAGAGAGTAAAAGAGTGGTTCTGCAACCCAAATGAATTTGTGATTGCTGAATTGTAAGTGACATTATTGCTGAAACAATTCCTGTATGTTAATATCATCTCTATTTTATGACATCTGATGACTTTGTGACAGAATGCTTGAAGGTAGTCATTAATTCTACTGATATATGTACAAATTGCAACCTTTTCTTTTCTGGAGCAGATGCACCCATTTGACTTTTATAGCTTAAAAAATACTTATATGTATCTCTGATATGCCAGGTTTTTATAGCTGCCAGCAGGACATTAAAATGTATAAATTTGGCTAGCATTTTAAACAGATTTGACCTCTTTACCTTAGTATTCATACATTTCTAAAGTGTGCTCAGGATACATTAATTATCTTATTCACCTGAGATTTATGTACTTTAGATAAAGCCTTTAATTTCCTGTGAGAAAACAGAAGCAAAATCAATAACTATTTCTAGTTCCTGTGCTTACCTGGAAAGAACCATTACTTAATAAACAGAAAAGATAGCCCAACATTTTGTCCTGTGATAAAATGATAAGTCTGTGCCATATATCTTTCTGAGACTATCCCATCTTTGAATGAAACTACAGTAAATTCACTGCTAGGACAGCAAAGGTAAAATTTGAGACCAAACAGACTGAGCATTGTGAGAGCTATACATGCATACAAGAATGAATGCTATGAACATTTTAAGCTAGTTGCCAAAAATTTCTATGAATTTATATTTGCATCCTTAGATATGGTCTCATTGTTTTCTGGATGGCATTAAGAGTATTCTGATTTGCTATGCTTCATCAAAACACAAGGTTAATATCAAATGAGAGTTAAAAAAATGTAATAAATATTACACTGTTTCAAACTTTCAGCATTTATTTCACAAAAACCTATAGGTCATTTCCCTTTTATGTTGGATATTTTTTCTGTTTAATTTTTCTAATAATGTCAAACTTCAGATGATTAATTTTAAATGTGATTGTCTATATTTATCCTTTTAAATATTTCCTAATAGCTAATAAAGAACATTAAGCCGTCTGAATATGATCGCTATTTTCCTATTCAAAAAAATTCTTAGAATTTGCCAGAGACTAAAGACCACTAAAATTCTTTTTTTTGTTGTTGTTTTGTTTTGGTTTGGTTTGTTTTGGTTTTGTTTGGTTTTGTTTTTGCCAAGTACCACACTAGAAGCAATTGTTGGATTCTTTAAAGCTGTTGGAATCAGATGCACAGTTTTAATGGTGTAGATAACGGAAATGTCTATTTGAACTTATGATGTGAAATACAAGCATAAGGTTTTGAAAGGTTCTGCCACTGTGTAAGGATTTCCCTTGAAAACTAATTTTAATGTCTGGAATTCTCTTTAATTTTGTGTGGAGCAGTTTGAATTATAAATGTTACACCACCACTGATGGTGGTTTGGTATTGTATATTCTGGATTGTCCATGCCATGTTCCAGATACATATGTTTGTTACATTTCTTGTTGCCAGTTTATTATATAGTGAACTCCAGGGCTATGGCTTAATCAGTATGATAAAGCCAGTAATATTTTTGTGTGTCAGTGACATGTACTACAATTTTTGTGGCTTAGTAAAATGAGTGAAAAGTGTGTGTGAGGTTACAGCAGCCATAAAAGGGAAAGAACAAATACAAACATAGATTAAAGGAAATCCTTAGAAGCCTTTGGAAAGATTATTTGTACTAGTGACACTTGAAAGAGATTTAATGTATGAAACTAAAAGAATGATCAATGACTGGAACCCATTTCTTACAAGAATGCATACTACCTGACATGGCACTAGCTTGGTTTTGATTAAACAGAAATACTGTTTGAAGTCAAGACCTGCCTTAATGAGAACTCCAAAAACCAAATAGTAAAATACTAAACTAATAGCTCTAAAATATTTGTGTCATAAATAAAGAAAAAAAGACAGTAAATAGTACATGAAAGCAATGTGTTAGCCTGTCTAGAATCTGTGATATAGTAAAGGGTTGCATTTTTTTTAAGTGTTCTTATCAGATATTACCCTTCTAAGAACACTGTTTTGAAAATTTATTATAATATTTTTTTAATATTTATTGAATTCACTGTACACAGATCTGTAAAGATTCAGCTAGTGCAACTGTGATTTTCTTTATACTTTTAGCTGTCATTATAATAATGACACTTTTTGCTGTAAGGTAACAGAGTACCACACATAGTCATTTGTACTTCTAAAGTTTGTCAAGCTTGGTTTTATAAATGACAGCCTCAGCTCAGAAGTGCTGTTAAGTCAGGATGTGTTTAGCTCACTGAAACCTCTAATTTTGAGTTGAATCAGACTGCAGCAAAAGCCGATTGGCTGCATGATTCCCAGAGCTCTCTTGGAAAATACATATGTAGAATGTTACAGTAGGAAAATAGAGTAGTACAGTATTTGTGAGACAAGCTGTACATAAATGAAATAACAAAGATTTTCTCTATTCACTCTAAGCAGCTGTTTAGTGAAAGCTAGAAATAGAAAGCTAGAAAATAAACCCATCCAGTGGTGTTCCCGTGCAAGACACAAACATAACAATGGAGACTAATTTACTCAAGCGTGCAGGTAGATGAGTGCTTGGTACTTCACCTGTGCAAGATGATGAACAAACTACAGAAACTCAGCAAAATATGCACATGGTGTAATGGGACATACCTGTATTAAATAACCAAATAAGTAATGTTCTTAATTCAAAATGAAAACTCACCTAGAAATGTAAATTCAGTCCCTTCTTCACTGGCTAATTATTTGTGAATTCAGTTGATAAAGTCTCTATTTTAAAGTTATCTTTTCTCATTTAATTTAGTCCCACCAACCTGTATGATTTTCATTTTTTTTTCTAACAAGATCACATATTTGTTCAGGGGGGGGGTATTGAAATGTTGAAAAGCCTGTAAGGTCAGTGTACTATATTTGTAGAATGCTTTGTTAATGTTCATTTTAAAAGATGTGGAAAACTGACATCACAGAACATGAATTTTGGTCTAATAATATTGGCTAATATTTATTTCAGTCCAATATTTATTTATTAGGCAAAGTATGCTGATCCATCATCCCTGCAAACAGAAAAAAAAAACCCCCAAACCACAACAACAAAACAACAAACAAACAAACAAACAAACAACAGCAACAAAAAACAAACACAAAGAGAAAAGTGGTAAAGTGACATACAACTCAAAAAATCAAATGTAATCTTTCAACCATCCAGTTTCTGAAATAGAAGAAATTGCTGGACAGCTGGGTAGGAAACAAAAAGTGTACATTTTTAGTAGAAAATACTTAACACTTTTTGTAAAAAGAAGAAAAAAGCCTCAAAACACCTTAGGTAAAAATAGTGAACCAAACTGAAAAATCCTTCTTCAGACTAGAGCTTTCACTGGTGCCTGTTGTCTGTTTTAAATATGTCTTTTATAAACTCCCCTACCTGTTGGAAAGCATAGTGTATTTATTTACTTCTTTTGTGTAACAAACAATTTCCATGGTATGGCACTATGTTAGATTGAGGGATAAAAATATCAAGAACTCTATGAATTTTTCCTCAAACCTTTGTTTCCTACTGTGTTTCACACAACAGAAACTTTCCCCGAAAACTCAAAATTTTTATGGGTTCCAAGGACAAATTTTTGTGTTAGATTAACACTGAATCTAATTAACATCAGTTAAATCTGCTGCAGCTGTACAGAGATTGCCTCCCAATGTGCTGAGGAGTAACTTCTTGGCACTGATTGCACGTATAACTATTGCCCAACATAAACCTACTCAGAAGAGCACACAACAAACTGTCCATAACTGTCCATCATTTTCCATAACTGGGCATTAAGGCTCTCCACTGTCATACCAACAAAGCATCTAAGCAGAACTGACAAAGGTGAAACCAAAGGAAAGATTTTTTTGTGGGTTAGAGGAAAAGAGGGACTATATCTAATGAGCAGTCTCTTTCTCTTCTTGAAGTAAATGCAAATAATCTTAATGACACAATTTGGAGGTTCAGGAAGGGATGCTAAGAGTAAGCACAAATGAGCACTGGAGTTCATATGAACTGCAGTACTAAGCCTGTAATTTTGTGAGATGTTTGCTGGGGGCAGAACAATTGGTTGCTTCCCATTGTCCCACACAGTGAACTGCTTGCAGATGTCAGTTTACTGAGTAAAAAATAGGACAGCCTGATCCATGGTGTTGCCTCTAAATCTGAGATCCCAGATATTCCTCTTTAAAAGATACAGAAATTGAACTATTTCAATAGAGTGTCTTAGGATTATCTGTTGGGGACATGAGCTTTGAAAGCATGGAAGTCATGAGAGGCCCAGTTAGATGCCAGGCAAACACTCCCCAGGCCTCTTACCATAAATGTGGCAGTCACAGGGGCTACATCATACTGAGTCAGTTGATAATGCTTAGGGAAGCAAGGAAGTGAATTTTTTAATATCATTCATAAAAGCTTAAAGTCTGTTTTGAGACTCTGTTCTTTTAGTCTTGACTTCTTGTAGTCATTTCTTCATTACACACTTTTGTACAAGTTATTTTGTTGTGATTTAATTCACAATTGCTAATACATCAAGTAAATTTTCTTTTAAGAATGTCTTCTTTCAGTGAGCTGCCCTAGAAATAGGGCTCCTCTGATGTCCAATCATGTATGCACAGTGCTCATTTCTATGATAAAATACATGAGATCTCTAATTTCAGCTTTGATGCACAACTGAAAAAGTGCTAAGATTTAACAGCCTTGAGGTGATGTTGAGTTCATTATAGGAAGCTGGCAGCATTTCTTCTGCCAGATAAAAGAAGTTTAATTACTGTCATCTACAGGAGACAGTTGTGTTGACTTTGAATGCTCTGATTTCTTTTATAATCTTGCCATTTATAATTTCTGTGCTGTGCATTTTCCCTGAATGGCTCTGGTATTTCAGACAATGTTTTCAGCAAGAAATCACCATAACAAGAATATCTTTCCTTTATTTTCTTATCAGAAGTATAAACATTAATCTACGGTTTAAAGGTTTCTGAAGCCTAATGGCAGAATTTCAAAGGTCTTCCTCTTTATTTGAGATTTTTCAGCCAAATTCCTGAAGTGTTCCCTCTTTCCTGACTTTTGGCTGATGAAGAGGAAAACCACCAGCTATATAAAATGTTGTTTATTCTATACATAAAACATGTAGCATTTTTCATCAGAGTGAGGTTGCATCATAAATGGGTTGCAAAATCTTGGGGTGACATATTCAATAAATTTTTAAACAGATTTTTCTTGATTATGTCTAAGAAGAATACTGTAGTTCATCTGCTTCCCTGAAGGAAAGAGGAAAATGTATATCTACAAGGTCTGGCTGGCCTTGTTGAACATATTTTTAACTACTGAGTCTCAGGAATAAACCCAGCTATTGAAGGCTCAGCCAAAGAACATCTCCAAGTGCCGGTATTGAGAAAAAAGAACTGTATCATAGTTTTCTCGCAAGCCAGAGGGTAGGGAAAAAGAACTTAAGGACTCATTTGGGAATGTGTATATATATATTTGCTTTATGTAGCATCTTTGGGGACCATAAAGCATTCTTTGGCCTCAATTCAGCACAGGCTGCAAGTTTTGAATAGAAACTGATGTAAGTAGTTCCTTGGTTTTAAATATGCTGCTTTTCTGAAATGGGCCTTTGAGCATAATGTGAATATTGATCAGACAATAGTTATCTCTAATGCCTAGATTAAATTTCTATCTCTAGCAATATAGGTGGAATTTTAACAAAATCAGTGCAGTGGGAATGGCATGCATACCACCCGTCTTCCAAGCCTGTTGGTATCTGTATGGATGACATGGGTTGAAAGTTTAAAGGAAGTGAACTTGGAGAATGGTGCACAGGAATTTTTGAAAGACTGCTGTTTTGGGATATGTCTTGAACTTTTGAAAAGGCTTTGGTGTGATGTAATTGCCTGAAATGTTTTAACATTTGATCCTTGCCAGAGCATTTGGAGACAGAATGAAGCCAGACAGTAATATGAAATGGAGAAGCAGATGTTAGATGGAAGAGTAAATCACTGTCTGTAAGAAGAGCAGATATCACAAAAGAACACATATCCTGGAGACAGTGATGAAAGAAATGAATGCAAAATGTGAAGCAAGATGGTTGCCAGATGTAATAAACTTATGGATGGAGAAGCAAATCCACTTTTGCAGTGGATTGAAGTCCAGTAAAAAAGTAAGAGATACCGAGTGTAAGGGCTTGGATAAGGTCAGAAAGACTAGAATGGAGAACAGATCAGACCAGACCAGAATAGGATAGAATAGAATATTAAAGTAGAAAGGGATCTGCAATAATTGAGTCCAACTGCCTGACCACTCCGTGGATGATCAGAAGTTAAAATACAGTATTACAGGCATTGTCCACATGCCCCTTAAACATTAACAGGCTTGATGCATTGATTACCTCTTGTAAGACAATCCTGTTGATATAGAAATAATTCCTAATGTCTAAACCCCCCCAGTGCAGCTTTGTACCATTCCCATGAATCCTGACACTGGATACCAGGGAGAAGAGATGAACACCTCTCTCTCCACATCCCCTCCCTAGGAAGCCATAGAGA
This sequence comes from Phylloscopus collybita, assembly GCA_027886175.1. Lineage (NCBI taxonomy): Eukaryota > Metazoa > Chordata > Aves > Passeriformes > Phylloscopidae > Phylloscopus > Phylloscopus collybita. Next base: position 31,508,156 of record JAJNNQ010000026.1, on the reverse strand, counting down.
ACACTGAGGTCAGACCTCAGCCTACTTTACTCCAAACAAAACACCTAGACAAAATGGTCTAGGGCCATTTAGCTTGGAAACAAACAAACAGGAGGCAATATTGTCAAGGTATATACTATCATTAAGTTAATGGATAAATTACTAAGGAAATATTTTCACTAACCATAACTCAAGATTTAAAGAAGGGAGAGCAGATTTACAATATATATATTTTTTTATACAATGTACCTTTACTGTGAAATTCAATGCTACAAGATGTTAGTGATGAAAGGATAAATTTGTCAATTGCTACTAAACAAAAATGTATAGATATAACTTCTGACTCCAGAATCCCTAGACCTGGAGACCAGCAGACAGAAATCAGAGGCTGGCCCTGTGCTTTAATGTCAAATGTCCCCATCAAAATGTCAAGTGTCTGTTGTAGAAGACAAGATATTGGGATAATTCTTTTGTAATTGGATGCAAAATTTCAAGATCCTGAAAAAAAATCTTTGGTGGCTGAAAACTGAGGAAGTGCTTGATGTTCGTGTGAATTGGAAGAGTCTAAAAGTAAAACTATTATCATTTTTAGGAAAGTTGGACAGGAAACATAGGTAGAACATTCAAAACCTTATCACAAAAAAGGAAAATTAATTATGTGCACCATTCAAATGAAAGGAACACATAGCAGAGGATTTCCATCATAGCAGAGAATTTCCATCATGCTGTATGTCCCATTGCATTTCTATTCTGTTCCAAGTACATTACATTCTGTCCTTTTGTCACTTCTTATATCTTTATCTGTAATTGTTTTTCTGTTTCAGGGGATTTGTAAGGATTTTCTCTGTCTGATGGTTCCCTTACTTCACACCCTGTCTCTTCCACATTGTTTTATCCTTTTCTCTCTGTTTCTTTTCTCTCCTCATTTAAATAATCCATCAAACAATGGTATTATATGCGAATGCATATTTAAGTTTGATCTGAAATATTTTTATCTGATTTTAGCTCATGTAGATGCAGTCACATTTGCACTGTTATTTGACTAACTTGCTTCCTGACAAATATTATGAGATCTATTCTTCTTATCTTGCTGTGTTTGGGCTTTTTTCTCAAGTCCATCATTTACTTTTTGAAATAATTAGGGGAAAAAAGTTCTAAGTATATGGATTACTTATTAAAAAAAATCTTTAAACTTAGGACAGATTTTTCAAAAACATAATTTTGATTTTTATTATGATGGTTTAATTTAACTGGGTACCTACCCTAAAATTGTTTTCCAGAGAAGTAAACCTAGACTGCTATTTTTTCTGTAGAAATGGGTTTTGACAGTTCCTTTTGGGGAGAAGTAGAAAAGAAAATGAAGTAGAGCAAACTGTGAGTAGTTTTGCTCAAACTGCTCCCCAAGGTAAAATAGAAACAACTTAACTTGCATGAAAAAGCTCAGAGTAAGCCTCTGAAACTCAAAGTGATTGATAAATTTTAGATGTATATGTCTTAGGAAAGAAAGGAGAATACATTTGTGAATTACTGCAATGAAGTTAATTTTCTTGGTGTTGGTTCCAGAGACTCTAGAATATGCACTGTGCACTGCTGAAATCTCATACCTGATTAAAGAGTAAGATTAGACCAAAGGCTTCTTTTATTCCTCAGTTAGATGGACACACAAGTTTCATTCGATTTCATAATAAATAGTAATAACAGGGAAAGAGCCTTAGGGCCTCTAAGCTATGAGATAATAATCAAAGAGGCTGTTGATAGCATAGGGTTAAAATGATTTTTGCAGAACTGCAAGTGGGTAACTAAGGGTGGTGGTGGTGGTTTGGAAAGGCAGCAGTTGGGAAGGGAAAGGCCCGAGCTTGCTGCTCAACCGGGCCTTGAGAATAGAACGTTGGCTTTGCTCTAGTTGCAGTAGCTAAGGTTATTGTTTTAACTAAATCAAGTATGACTTTGTTGGGGAAATCAAATATGATCACTGTTTGGCTAAATTACAAGAAATTTTGCTTAGGAACAGTCCAGGGTAACCAATCAATATGTAGTTGTGTGGCAGGGGGGTATAAAATGTGTGTGTTACGAATCACTGTTGGAGTCAGATTTGGGTTTGTCTGTGCACCCCGGCTCCCAGAGCTCCTCAATAAAGGCACCTGCATATAATCAGTCTATGATTATGTGTCTCCAACGCTAACACTGTGACTGCACAAAACTAAAAATCAGAGTGTAATTTTGCATGAGGATTAGCCCCAAAATAAGTAGGGTGATTCCAAAGTTTTCAAAGTGTGCAAACTTTCCACGGAATAGATTTAGCCTGGTCTAGTGATTGCACATTCCTTGGGTGGGGAACAGAATTCTAACTTCTTGTGATTACAAGCTTAGTATCTACTTTGATTCAAAAAACATTTTGGTTCTGTGTAACTCAATACTTGCATTTGCAGTTGTAACAGCTGGATGCCCTAAGGAGGTCATATTGTGCTTCATTTTTTACTATGCTGTAACTGACACAGAGGATTAACCATTTATGTGGTTTTTTTTATTTGAAAGAAAAATGATCACGTAGTAAAGTGACAAATTTCTACGAAGAAATACTTTCTATGGGCTACCCCAATATTTAAGCAACAAAACCCACTATCAGCCACTCACATAAAAGTGATCCTGGATCTTGGTATCTCAGCAGATAGCAGAAAATGTAATGATAAAATGACAAAGGCAGGCTTGGGTTGTGCAAACCTTTAGAAAGAGGAATGTTCAGGAAATCTGGATCTGTAACATCTCTTAACCTACTCAGGATTACTACAGAAGTAAGAGTTCCCAAATTCAGGGGAATTTGAATTATTTGCATATTGTGTTGTTGAGAAGCATGTGGGAAATATAAGGCATCACTTACAAATACTTTCTATATTTTAAATATATATATTATACTGATTTTAAAACAGTATTATCTTACCCAGTTGCATAAGGCTGTCTCAGAATACAGTAAGCAAATGTTATTAGTTAACTGTAAGTTGACCTGCCCTCATGTTTATTGTTTTGTCCTGAATGAGCAAACCTCAAGCCTTAGCAGACAGAAATCAATCCAGGTCTATCAGAGTATTTTGGATGATCTTATGCCCAGAGTGCTATAGCAGAGAAGTCAATAGGAAATGACACAAATAATAAAGAAAGAGGATTGACACTGATATTTTAATATCTTAATGACAGATGAGGAAGAACTCCTAACAGGAGAATATTCCTGGATGCAGCGGATAAAGATTATTCTACCAAGGAGGCTCTGCAGATCAATAAAGCTGATAAAGGATAGAGAGGCTGAAGGTTTGTCATGAATCTATGGAAGTCATTGGAAAGAAGCAGCATTGTCCAAGAGTTCCATCTTTTCCAGAGACAGAAATAGATTATTTAATCTGTCAAAATTATAATTTAAGAATTAAAATATGCATATATATATGTATATATGTTATATCCTATAAATTTTTAGTTGAATAAAAATGTTTTCTTCTGAAGATGATGTTTTTATCTCTTCAATCACACATTGACAATACCCAGAAGAAAAGAGATGTGGATGCCAAATTATGTTACTCCTGTTAACTTGTCTGAAGGTATCATTACACCTTTGAGAAAGGAACAATTTGGCCTTGGGCTGGTGTGTTTGAACTGAATCTGAGTGATGCAAAGAATTCAGGAGAACCTTACAGCTCAGGCTCACCCCATAATTATGGCATTGCCTCTGTGCTTTTCCAGATCAGGACGGTAGTTTTGATTTTTTTTTTTGGATGTGATGTTACTCTTGGATTAATTTTAGGAGTCTTGAACTATTTGTTCTGAGAGCATCTCTAGTTCTAGTTATTTTGAGGAGTTTGCAGTAGAAGCTTAGAAAGTAAATGTGGTGTGAAATAGAAATACTGGAGAAAACCCTGAAGTATATGAATAAACTTTATTCAGAATGGTCAGAAAAATTCAAAAAGTGATACCTTAGAATAAAAACTATGAAGTTTTTCTATAATTTATAAAACTGATCCAGCTCTCTGAAAATCCCTTGAGTTTCAAGATAATTTTTTGTACTGAATTGTTTTGCATATTACTAGTTATAAAACTAGAAACCATATTATCAACCATGAAACTATATAATTAGTTTCTTTATGGACCTGCAGTTTTTGCTAGATAAAATAAAAACTGTCACCAAATGCAGATGCCATTACGAATATGACAGGTCATTTATGGAAAAAAGGTTGTGTAGAATAACATTTGATAATTTGTTGGAAATATTAGCATATAGATGGCTATGGAATGTGTGAAATATTATCAGAAGAATTATAATCTAAATTGCTGCAATGTCCAAATAGGATTTAGTGTTTTGTTACTCTAATGCTCATAGCAATTCAGACTTAAACAATTTATAGACATAGCATTCAGCTGCGAATAGAACCAGGCATTATTTCTCCTTGTAAAAATATTGAAAGCTGTTGAGTTGAGGGCATAGATTATTGTTATTATACAAAGATATGTGGTCAAATGTTCAGAAGTGACTAATAACCCTGAGGAGAAATTATTATTTTTTGCTCCAATACATTTGTATAGCAGAGGAAACTTTTTTCCTAATCATATTTTCTAATCATGTTTGACTAAAACTAGTACGAGTGCTTTTACAGTTCCTGCATGCAGAAGATTAGGTCAATATCTCCTGAAAAGGAAGATTTTTTTCTGTGACTATGCACCATTAGGGATTATATTAGATAGAAAAAAACCCCAAGCCCTACTTATCTGCAGAGCCACTGTCTGTGAGGGGGACAGAAAAAACAACAGATGATACAATTACATGTGTAAATGGAATGGTTTTAGGCAGACTACCCTGACTTAGGGATAAAAGTGATTTGTTGAAATGGAGACCAGAAATTTCCCAAGCCTGAAATCCAAGATTACTCACAACCCAATAAAGCAAAGGAGCGATAAAAAGTTGGAATTCGCTTCCTGATTGCTCAGGGAACACACTACTGACCATCCTTCCTGCCCTCCACTGCTTGCATGGGCTGTGCAGCTCTTTTCAACTTTGAAATCAGTGCTAGGAATCTTTTGTCAAACCAGAGATAACACCTAATTTTTCACAAAGATGTTTGACATTCCGTCTTAGAGCTTCCACAAGAGCATTTGTAACAAAACCAATACTCTTAACAACTGCACATGTATATAGTAATTTAGTGTCTTTGTTCAAACACTTAACATGGGAATGTAAATTCCTTTGCCCAAATGCAAATGTCTTTCACCAAATAGGAAACTTGAAAAATCCCACTGTACATGGAAGCTATAAAAATTATCAGCTTCACTTCTGCCAGTTAAATAGGTGGCTCTATCTCCTACAATTTTATGATTTCTAATTGGAATTTCTATTGATGAGTTTGTTTGGGTTCCGTATATTACTATTCAATACTAACATGCTTGTACTTCTTGAATTTTAAGGACTTTTTTATTCTTTCCAATGTATGCAAAGATACAGAGAATTTTCTGCAGTTAAGCACATCTTAAAGGAGCTGCAGACTACATATGAAGAAAGCAGATTCCAGTTTACTTAAAAGCAACCCCTCTTTAATCATGCCTCTCAGTAATGGGAAATAAGGATTAATTCCTCAGTAAATGAAGTCATTTTACATATTTTTGTATGTAAGTGGGTCAGAAAACACATGTAACTTCTATGATGGACAAGATCTAGTTCAGTGCCGATTTGGAGGGAAAATTAAGGTTTTAATTATGAATGTACTGTGACAAAATGTAATATCAACTTCTGATTTTTTTCTAGATTAAAAATTAATCAAACAGTGAAAATTTTTTCTATTACTTATTTAGGATAGGAAAATTATTTTATGGAAGAAAGAGTGAAAAAGGATGCACTCTTGTTACATTTCTTTGTTTAGATTTTTGTTTTTAATGTACTTAATTATTGAATTAATTCTTGCAAAAGAAAAAAATCATAATCAAACTTTGATTATGAATCAAAAGAATCTCAATTGCAATTGGTATTTGTGTTCCTGGAAAAACACCTACATAGATTACAGCTGGGAGAGCTTTCAGTTCATTAAAAATCCAAAATGATTCAAGGACACTTCTATAATTAATTAGGACTCCAAAACTGCTCATTCTGAATATACTGGGCCATGCTGCCTGTTCTAAATGCATGAATCCATCTTTTTGACTGTAATTTATGAATATCTCAAACAAAGCAACACCATGTGGTTCTGGGAAAGCACAAATCTTCTCTAGAAGTTCTGTTGTCCTTCCTGCAGCAGCAGCTGTAATATCTTAAACTGTGCCTTTCTCTACCAGGTAACCTAAAGGAACACAAGATGATCAAGCTGCTATTAATTTGAATGGTATTGCATCTCATGATGAATCTGTATTATATTGGGAATAGGTGAAAAAGATAGCTAGATATAAGGAATTGTGAAGATGAACCAAGACATTGTTACATGTTCTGTCCTCAAAGCAAGCATAAAAATATAAAATGAAACAGCTTCATTCCTCTCTGAATAGGTCAACTAATTGCACTGTTAAAATGAGTGTTAAGTGAATTCTCTTCCAAATTTTCCAATGAAAGAGTAACACAGAGTCATTTGGCTTGATTATCTGCTGTATTAATTGGTGTTTTGAGCATTTGAATGTGTTGATTTATTGATTCAATTTAAATTGTGACTTTGATTATCACAGTTATGGGCCTCACCCTCTGCCACTTTAATTAATTCTCTAAAACTGGAGTGTATCAAATTGAGAATGCGTTTGTTTCGTTTTAGCTGAAGGATGAACAAGCAAATATAATAACCATAAAAACCATGAGTTTGCATTTCCTCTATCAAATTGACAAATGGGTCATAGACTCAAGGGCAAAGACAACATTAATGTTCTTGCAAGCTTCCTAATTCACTTTCTAAGTTAATATGAAGTCACTCGTATTTTGACTTGGTCAATAGAAATGTGAGTGGAATATGTCTCTTTAAAGATGAGATTGAAAGATGATATATGAAATATTAGATGTTCAGATATTTTATTATGTGTTCTTTTACTATTTTAAAGGAGTCTGATTTTGGATAAAAGTATGTTTTGAATAAAATTAGCATTTTAATATTTTTTCTTTTTTCTGATCAACAGAAACTTAAATGAAGTTCTCTTTGGGTAAAAACTCTGAAATCTCCCTAAAACGTGCAGAAATATCAGCACCAGATTTGAAAATCACCATTTTGATAACTTGAGTTTCTTTCAGAAAATACTTCATTGTACTCAGTGATGTACTGTGTCTCAGGAAACAGAAGCTGGACCTTGCTCAAGAGAGTATTTTAATCCATTAATACTGCTTTTCTACTTTGGCCTCATTGTTATTAACAAGGATGTTACGTCCCCGTTGCATCTTCACAGAGCATGGCCCTGATCCTCAGGGAAGAGTCTAAGTTCACTCCAATTATTGCCAGTAATGAAAGAATCTTTCCAACTAGGATATCACAACTGTGAATAATCTCCTGGCTTTAGATGCCAGAGGTGAGCTGGGGAGGATTTGTGTCCTTCCCCAATTGCTTTTCTGAGACATGAGGGTCATGTAAGGAACAGGAAACCAAGACCTCAGAGTTCCTGTTGGGTTTGCGTCCTGCTCTCATGCAGGAGCACACTAAGCACAACTTAGACCTCTTTATCTTTTTTCATTTACTCAAATATTCATTTAAAACTCAGCTGCAACAGATAAAGTAGTACATCCTATTTCAAAATGTCTCAGTGCTCTTCAACATCACCATTAATGACCTAGATGCAGGACTGGAAGAGATGAAGTGAGGTCACAGACAAAAGAAAACTGGGAGAAGCTGTTGACTCCCTTAGAGACAAGGGAGCCCTGCAAAGAGACCTTGACAAATTAGAGGATTGGGCAAACATCAGCCATAGGAAATTTAACAAGGGAAAATGCTGGGTTCTGCACCTGGGATGGGACAACCCTGGATGTACAGACAGACTGGGGAATGAGATGCTGGAAAGCAGTGCCACAGAAAGGGATCTGGGGGTCAATGGCACGCTGAACATGAGTCAGCAGTGCCCTGGCAGCCAGGAGGGCCAACCCTGTCCTGGAGGCATCAGGGACAGCGTCATCAGCCAGGCATGGGAGGGGATTGTCCCACTCTGCTCTGCACTGGGGTGGCCTCATCTTGAGCAGTTTTGTGTGAGCCACCTGTGTGCAGTTTTGGTTGCCACAACACAGGACAGATATTAAGCTATTAGAGAGTGTCCAAAGGAGGGCCATGAGGATGGTGAAGCGTCTCGAGAGGAAACCATATGAGATCACTTGGTTTGTTCAGCCTGCAGAAGAGACAGAGGAAAACCTTTATTGCAGTTACAACTTCCTTCTGAGGGGAAGAGGAGAGGCAGGCACTGATCTCTTCTCTGTGGTGGCCAGTAACAGGACCTGAGGGAATGGCCCAAAGCTGTGGAGTTTTGGGATATCACAAAAAGGTTTTTCACCCAGAGGGTGGCTGGGCACTGGAACAGGCTCCCCAGGGAAGTGGTCACAGCACCAAGCCTGACAGAGGTCAAGAAATACTTGGACAGTGCTCTTGGGTGCATGGTGTGACTCTTTGGGATGGTACTCTGCAGGGCTGAGTTGGACTCAAGATCCTTGTGGATCCCATCCAGCTGAGCATGTTCTGTGATTCTGTGACGTGCTGCTAAAGAGCAGTTTGTGGTGACTACCTCCCACTGCTCTTCCCGCCCTGCAAGGGGTTGTGAAGAAACATCTGAGGGTGTATTTCAGCTGCAAATGATGATGGACCAGGGTTAATTTCTAACAAGCACCTCAAGATTTATCACTTGCCAAAGTACAACAGCACTGCTATTTATTTAAAGAACCCTGATATTTTGGCTAGTTTTAAATAGGAAACACTGCATCATTGTATCATCATTACACTGTAGTTTTGTTTACAACTTTTGGCTGGATTTCAGACTGAAGACAAAAGAAAAATTCTTTCTGAAGATATTATTGAGGTGATTTAACTATTCCTCTTCTCTGTGGTGACCAGTGACTGGACGTGAGGGAGTAGTCTGAAGTTGTGTCGGGAGGTTAAGGTTGGATGATAGAAAAAGATTTTTCACCCAGAGGGTGGTTTGGCACTGGAAGGAAGGAAGTGGTCACAGCACCAGCCTGACAGAGTTCAAGAAATGTTTGGACAATACTCCCAGGCACATGGTTTGATTCTTGAGGATGGTGCTGTGCAGTGCTGAGCTTTGTACTCAGTGATTCTTGTGGATCCCTTCCAACTCAGCATGTTCTGTGATTCTCTGATTCTCCTTTCTTTCCATTCATTTATATTACTGTATTATGCTGTAATAAAGCACAAATTAACTCACAGAAAACTTGCAGGTTTTCATGATTATTAATCTCTGCTTTTCAAAGAGCTAACTGAGTTACTGTTGTGTAAACCCAGAATATTATTCATGAGGCTCTGGCTGAAATGGCATTTCTTTCAGTTTTCAACAAGATCAACTATATCCTTAATGAACAGGAGCAAATGGGAAATAAATTCAGCAGAGGATTTTGATATTGAATTTGAAAATACTACAGTCTATCAGTCTTGTCAAGAAAATTGCATAAAAAGAGAGAAATAGCATTTGAATTAAGCATGTTGAAAAGAAAGAAGTAAATGTGTCCTGGTTGCATGAGAGCATTTGGAATATTGAAGTGCTCATCTTTGTTGTGCAAATCTCACAAATATCACTAGGTACATAATTCCTTCTTTATAGCATATCATATCAGATAAGTGTAACTGATTATTATGACTGAAAAAAAACTTTAAAATTCCATGAAGCCTTGCTTTGTATCCTCAAATTAAATCTCATTGATTTTTTCATTTTCCCTTGGATCCTTTAGTATATTTAGAACATTATGCAACAAATCTGAGATGAAAAATGAAAACAAAATAATTTCCTTCATTTTAAAGGGTGTATTTTTTATTACATTCTTTCTATTAAGCCAGTCTCTTCTGGCAGATGGTGAAATTCATGATATAATAGGAAAACCTGGGGGTTTTTCTCAACTCCTGTTCATAGTAAAAGTGAATCTGCCTCCACAATGACCATTTTTTCCAGCAGACGCACCACACCTTAACACTAGATTTATTCACTGCTGTTCATACTCACCAGTAAAGAGACAGTAGGTGTGCAGCCAGGCTGTGAGGGTCACTGGTGCCAGTGCTACCCTCAGAGTTAAACCCTTGCCACTGAGGTAAGGCATTCACAGGAAGGTTGGGGAGGGCCCTGGTGCCCCTGCAGGGCTGCAGCAGAGGTTTCTGTCCCACTCACTCTGGCAGACAGGGGCTCCTTCTGGAGATCTGAAGCTTCCATAGTTTCTGCACTGGCTGAATTGTATTTTTCTGTGCCTCCATGAGAACTTTACCACTAAGCATCTGATCTTTCCTCAGAAATGGAAAAAACTTTACTTTCTTGAATGCCTTTTTTACCATACATAATAGTCATACCATACCATACAATAACAGTCATACCATACCATACAATAATAGTGTGCAGCAGCTGGCTATTCTACACTCAACCCAAAATACATTAACACCTCAATCACTTCTTTTTGTTAATCGTCTTTTCTCTGTGCTACAGCAATCACAGCCCTTTTCGTTAGTCACTGTATTTCTTTCAAGGCCTATTTACTTGAAAGATCTTGCCACCCAAGCATAAAATCAGAAATGGATACAAAGATGGGAGAGTCCTGAGGAAACAATGAAATTATTACAATATAAGCAAGGAAAGGCACTTATATCAAAATCAGCCATTAACCTGAGCAGCTAATCTGAAGACTGCAATCATAAAGCCTGTATATGAGGGGGATCATACCTGCAAGATTCAACATGCTGGTTTGTCTGAGAGTGTGTTGCTAAAACTATATTCCCATCCCTCAGTAGATGTAAATTTATTTTAAAACTAGATTAGGTTTTCATAATTTTGAAGAGATGAACGAGGCTGAAGAAACTAAAACACAAAGCACTTCAGTCAGTTGTTGCTGAATCTGCACCTTTCATAGAAAAGTAAATTTGGGGCCAAAAAATTCATTCTATTGGCAGAGTTACTCTGGCCATGGATGCGACCACACAAGATATTCTTGCACGTCACTCAGATTTGTCATCTAGAGTACAATAATTGCTCACATCTGATTTGCCAAACCACCAATGAAGGTTCATTCTCGGAGATGTGCAGTGAATCTATCTAAAACAATTAATTAAGTAGATGTAAACTAAAACCAGGAGACAACATAGATGCAGAGCTGTCACCTACTAGATTCACTCTGTGGTGTTCACAGCTTCCTAAGAGGTTTGCTTTTTAATGGTCTTTGCTTCTATGCTTAGGTAGAGTAAGTTAGTAGGACATTCTTGAGAAAGAAAAAGGAAACTTCTGTATTGGGGGATTTTAGTTCCAGCTAATTTGTGTAATATTGCTACATCATTTGTACCCAATTCAGTGACAAGCTCATAAAGGGACTTTATTACACTCTGTGCCTGCAACCAATTAAGGGGAAAAGAGCCTTTGTTCAGCTAATCATCTGAGTGTTATCAAAACGATCCTTCTGGGCCCCATTTAAAAGTCTAAATACCTCTGGCAGTTGAAGTGTAGTGCATGTAAATAATTGAAATTATAAATACCTCCAAACAAATGAAATTGCTAGTGATCTGGTAGCTTGCCAATAAACTCTTGCTCAGTGAATTCACTGAGTTGAGAACAACAGAAGAGATGTAATTGGACAGCATATGGCAGAGTTATGTTTAAAGTTTCCAAGTAGTGTTTTGTTTACTGACTTCTTTTTAAATGGTGTGCTATGGAAACAGAGGGTACATAATTGTGTTTGTGGGAGAAGACAGATGTTCCAGGCATTAAGAAAATAAAGGGAAACAAACTATTCTTCAGGTGTTCTACTTTTTATTTTTCTTTGTATTTTTATGCCCCAAAAATAATTCAACACTTCAGGCGTTGAATCTAGGACTTTCAGTAATTTGTTGCAAGAAGTAATTTTGTATTCTTTAAGAGATCACAGTTCCTGTTTAAAATAATCCAAGGAACTTAATGAATTAAACATTTTGCAGCTGTAGACTCTCAATTTTTGTTTACTTGTACTATAAGTAGTAATAATATCTTTATACACTTGATGTACAAATATATCTGTTTATTTATTCATCAGAAATAACCAGAACTGAATTAAAATCAAACAGGCAAGGGAAGTACAACATTTATGAGATTGTCATTTGGTCTGGAGTGATAATTTACAGGTCCAAACTTTTTTTTTTCTGTGCACCATTTGGAAACATCTGTGGATCTTGGTATTCACTTCCACTTAAAATGCTTTACATTTCAAGTACTTGAGCCATACCTTAAATAATGAATTTCTTTTTAAATTTGACTGGATTTTTTTCAATTTTTTTTTCTGTGAAATTTAAATAAACACACTATTAGTCTCAGAGAATAAAGAAAACCTGACCATATTCACCTATCTGTTCCATTTTCTGGGTCTTTGATTAGAAATAGTGCTTGCATCTAAGCAATAAGATTTACATTACAGCAAATCCTGGTCACCTACAAATGACTGTACTGGATGAGAAAAATGACTTACCATTATCCTATCCCCAGCTATAGCACTGGACACGAGTCTAGGGAAAGGAAAGACAGAGCACACATTTTTGGTATCTCCCACTCAGCCTTTGCCTGGTTTATGCTGAGAGGGGCTCATGAGACTGGTGTTGGATTGCCATTTAGTTCTTCTTATCTGATCCTTCTTCCAAGAACTTTTAAAATATCCTGTGAATCCACATCCTCAAAATCCTCTGGAGAGAATTTCCATGGGAACAATACTCTCTACAATGCCGTGGCTCTTCTACTGACAGAGGTAGTGAACAGCTTTTAACCCTCTCTCTGCCTCCCATAATTCTGCTGATCTCTCTCACATCCCCTCTACACCAGCTCTATCTGGGCTGCAGCAGACTCTGTAAGTGAGCCCTGCCTCACACAGAAACTGTTCCCTACATTTGATCATTCCCATCAGCTTTCTCTGAATCTCTTAATGTGTCTTTTTATTAGGATGAGTGGATCAAAATGGCAGACTATCAGCAGGATGGAGGGATGGGGGGAATAAATGAATGAATTTATTCTCATGGCATGAATGATTGGGTTTTTTTCAGAAACTACTGGACAGAACCTCAAATGCCCATTCAAATGTTAACAGCACATTTCTACTAATGTATTACTTTGTATAAAACTGATTTTCACTTCTTATTTGACTACCTAATCATAATATTTCATAAAGCCCTTTATAATTCTTCACAACCTGCCCTGATCTCATTACCCTGAATAATTACAAATTACCAGTACACTTTTCTTCCCTCACTTTACACCCTGTTTTATAGCTCATTAGAATACAACATTTCCCTAGACTTCCTCTACCCAATGTGATATGACAGTTTAGGATGGAACATGTTCCCAGGCCAGTACTTTTCCAAGTCACTTCCTAGCAAAACAATCTCCCATCACCATTTGCTGTCTGTTCTCCTAGTTATTGTTGATTGTTTCTGGATGAAGTCAGCACATGACAAAGAAATATATTTAGCAGACTGACTGAGAGGAATCTTCATCCTGGGCCGTACTGGTGAATGACTTTCCAACGGCAAATTCTTGCAAATTTTGATACATAATGTATTTGATACATTATAGTCACATTTACAAGTCTGGGAATCTTGGAATAAATGAATGAAATCAAATAAAAGTCTGCCTTTAAAATTTCAGTAAGATGATTGTAATTTCTGTTATTGTGGAAATGGTAGTTAGTTACACTACATCTTTTAGTACTTGGACCAGTTTTGGTGCCATCAGTTGAGACAAAGTGATATCTCTTGAAAACCTCTAAAAGAGTATGTGCTAGAAGAGCTCTTATTCACCACTATTAACTGCCTGTCCTAAATTAGTCTGGCCAACGTTCATATTTATTTCTTTGCTTCACAGGATTCTTCAGACAGCTGATTAGATTATTTTTCTTGTCCCTTTTGGTGTCAGTATGACCAGATGTTATTCTTTCTGTTTGCTTACTCTGTGCTGCTTTTATTAAGTGAATCATTTCTGTCTTGTCTGTTGGTTTTGACAAACATTGCCATCAGTATAAGGACCAAATTCAGTAATTTATTTTTTTAATGGAGACCATCTTAGTTTTTTAGATCTCTGTGTACGATAGAGTTAGGCAAAAAAGTTTCATCAAACTATAATTAGAATAGAAATATTGGGAGAAAATCTGAGGTAAAGAGGTCTATAAATGTAGCCTCTCAAAGGGACTTTGCAGGTCTTCTGACTTTGGTTCTGCTACTGTTCTTACTGTTGTTGCAATGTTATGCTACATTTTAGCTAATGATTTTTTTTGACTCTGTAAATATATGATATTCAAATGATCAGGAATATGGTAAGGAAAGAGCCCCCTGTCAAAAAACAAAATTGGGGAAATAGTTCCTCCTTGATATTTTGACACAGGAGGAGGACACTAGTTTTATCTGTCATGAAATAATAACTCCAAAGGTCACATCAGATGTGACAGAATATAAAAGAATTTTGTGACTTATTCATCTCATTCCTTCAGAAGCTGAACAAATCCATAGGTCAAGATTTTCAAAGCAGGGTTACAGAGGTCTCGTTCTGACACATATATATATATAGGTATGCTGAATAAAGGTCTTAGACCTTGTGTCCTAACTCCAAGATCCCACAGAGCTACATAACTGAGGCAGAGGTTCCAAGCAGACCACACACAGAAGTGAAGTCTCACTGACCTGCTTTTCAGAAGATTATTGGTTCAGAAGTTCTCACTGAAACTAACAGGGCCTGCTGAAAGCTTGGCACTTCTGACAGTACTGCTTTCTGTGAGTCCAGCAACAAGTCAGGACTTACATGGAAGATCTGAAGACACATTCCCTATATGCAAAGAGAGGATGTGGGAATTGATGATTGCATTTAAAACATCTTTACAGATGTTTCAGAATTATTCGTCCGCACTGCACACAATTTCCATTTAGTGTGTTAACTCTTAAAACTACATTCCTCTCTTCATTTCTGCCAAAGAGTATCCTCATTCCCCTAATCTAAATTGAAATGTGTGATGCAGAAAAATACTCAATGATAGAGTAGAGATGATTAGACTCCAGACTTACATGATTTTCTCACATCCCAAAGTCTAATGTGAAGGATACAGCTTGAAGCACATAGATGGGGGAAAAAAATTAAGATAAAAATGGTATTACTTTACTTCTGGGGAAAATGTAATTGCTAGGCTTGAAGCTAATTTGAATATTATTTGAGAAACTGGATGGCTGTGTACAGAGCTCTGCAGGACATGACAAATATATACTTGTAACTCTATTCCCATTGAAAAGGTAAAAGGAGTTGGCCTTAAAGTGAAAGGCATCTGGCATTTATTTACATTATTTTTTTTTTATATGGTTCTCAACCTGACCATGTTAACAATGACTGGTTTTTTCCCTGGAAAAATATCTACCTTATGTTTCTTAGGAAAAGGAAGCTTTAATAATGATGTTCAAGACAAAAATTAACAGGATTTAAGTAGGAAAGAGATGGAAAGTAGGAAAGGATAGAAAGCGACAGGGTTCAGTACTAGGTTCAGAGCCAGTACTGACCTACTTGTTTAGACAATAAATCCTTATTGAGTAGTCATAACTACAGTCTCAAAAAATAATCACAACTGATCTTGTATGTACATCTCAGTGAAAAATGGAAGTAGTTTCTCCATATTAAACAAGTAAGGAACTTACTTGTTAAAATGTCCTTCCCAAGGTCACACAGGGAATATGAATAGGAACTTTCTCATGGCTCTCCTGCTTTTTACTGTTTAGGCTAAAGTCTACTGGGATTAGGAGCTGAGGGTTTTTTTTCAAATAATACATATGGCCTAACCTGATATGACCTTAGTGCATGTCTGCACTATGTACACCTCTGCTCAGTGTAAAAAAGGTGAAATCCTAAATAAAGTAATTAATCAGAAAAATGAGAGCTAAAGAAGTACTGTGGAGGAAAACTAGAAGTCTTGATTGAATTTTAAATGTTTCTCCTTTTAATTACTCAAGAGAAAAATCATTTTAGACCATTCCACACTTCATTTGCTCTGGAGCATGTAATTTTAAATGCTTGGCTTTGTACTTTGTCTCACTTTTTATTACTTCTACTGAAAAAGTATAGAACATAAGTTAAAAAAAATAAGAAAATTACTTTAACCTTCTTTGCATTGTTTGAAATTTTTTTATGGGAAAAAAAAGAACAAATGTGAAGTCTATTTTTCTCTTTAGTTACAGGTTTCCCAGGCTTTATAGTAGGAAAAACTAAGAAAAAGGAAATTTGAAAATACAAGGAATAAAAATATCCATTTATTGTTAGTAACACATGTTTTCAGAGTTCCTCCATCAGTTATGAAATGCTCACAGCCCACTGTTGGGACTCCACTCACAGTATACTACTTCAGAGGGGCAGTTCAATGAACTTGTTTGAGGACATGCAACAACAGCATTTTGGAATCAACTTAGAAAGAGTGACAACCCTCCCAGATGTCCCCACTTTTGCTGGGTATGTTATCCATTCCTGTTGACTGCTAGAACCTTCAAAGGACTCGGGCTAATCAGTTTAAGGAATAACACTGTTATTCTCAATGTTACTGAGAATTGAAAACTGACAGATTAAGGTTCAACGGTTGCCATTGATAGTGACTGACTGCAAAAGCAAATTTAACACAAAATGCAGATAAGCTCTCATCACCAAGGAGTTAGATCAGGTAATCATTTATAGTGCATAAAGTTAGGTTCTTATTCAATAGGTGTCCCTATTAGGGTGGGAGAGACGGCTGAAGCAGGGTAGAAGCTTCAGGTTTAAGCTATCAACTAATCCCAGAACGTATGATGGAGTTTTCTTTAACTTTTTACCATTCCTGGATTACTTTTATACTATTTCTTTGCATATAGGTGGAACCTGAGTGACTCTGGTTTTACACACTTTTGTTACTGATTGTTGTAAAACTCTCTCACTTCAGTCGTAAGATGTAATAAAGAAAATATGGAATGCATGCTCAGGGAGGGGTGGTTGCACCTTGCAAACGCATAACTTTGGGATAGACCTGTGCATTAGTATTTAAAATTAGATTTAAATGAGCAGCTGAGAGGAGCAATTTCACCACAGTTGCTGGTTCAGGACATCTCCTATCTCCCTGGGCTGATGGGTACTTTGTGGTTTATTGCCTACCTGGAATCCACTCTGCTCCTCCCTCTATCCCATCCCTCTCAGCAGGGTGCTTAAAGTTGCAGGTTGTGCTGTGTGGGGAATCATGGTGGAATAGACTTTGTGCACACCAGCTGCATTCCATTCAGGACCCAGCAACTGCATTTCACTGTATAACGCCTGCACTTTATAACTTTATAGTTATAACTTCTATTAAATAGTGAGTATAACTGCCCACATTTTTTTTCATTTTACCCCCAGTCATCTTCCCACAACATGAGACCATCATAATATTGGTATTCCATGGTACAGATACATGGAAATAGAGTTCTTCCTCTCAGAGCACAATCCTGACATTCTCTTTCATTTTAGCCTAGCAAGGATGCTGAATACTTGTTTCCCAAGATATATTTTTATACAGAAAATAATTCATTTCTCTGAAGAAACAAATAAATTATTCTGCCAAAATGACCTATGAAAAGAAGGCTAGGGAAAAAAATCAAAACAAGAAGAGTGGTCCCAGATTTCAAACACCTTTGAATTTCAAAATAGTTCAATGAACATATCTAAAAGCACACATCATCTGCAAAATTCGTATTTCCTATAGATTGATTGATGTAGAGAGTGGATAGTTGGTTCCAGACCATGAGTGAATGGGTGGCAGATTTTGTTCTCTACAATATATTTAACAAAATCCACAGTGACATTTTATAGCATTACCATGTCAGCACATGACATTAAGAATAAAGATTAAAAAACGTTTAAGGCATTTAACTGACTTAATTCCAGCAAATGACCTTTGCTGACATTACTTAAAAGCTGTTTTGCAGTGAAAACAAAAAATTAGGTTCAATTGTTGACAGCTGGTCAGCATTTTAATCTACTTCAGGAACAAATCTGATTTTTCAGAAAATTGGCACCTTTCCCAGTAGCCTGAATAGGAAGCTCTTGAACAACCTCAGGCAGTGAAGGAGCTGAAGGAGATGGTGACAGTGTTTTGGGAACACCTTTACCAGAAAGGTTTTTCTCCTCAGGCTGACTGATCTGCTGTCCTCTAGGTGAGCTGAAACTTCAACATGCTGCTACATTTTTTTGACAGAGACCTAAGTATATCTCTAGTTTCTCTTTCAATTATTTTTGGTCTAATACCACCACTTGACATTTCCAGGTGTTTGTCTTAAACGATATAAAAACAGCAGAGTTAAACTTCTGAGCTCCTTCTCCTCTAGTATCCTACCAGGAAAGAACAGCTATTTCCATGTTCTTACATGGAATGTCCCACTTAGCATAACTACTTTTGTTTCCTTATATTTGCATGTTTTGAGCAAGAAACCATCACGAATAAATACTAATCCAATTTCTCCTGGCATCCTTCTGTTCCCTTCACTTCTGGCCAATAAAACTTGAAAGAGCCCTTTTAGCAGTTCATACATCTTCATTTTTCTTCTCACAAATACTTAAAATGTGTTTTTAAGCTTTAAGTCCTATACGTTTACCTTTCAGACTTACATTAGAATTTCTATATCTTAAGTCTCATTGACAACTAATATTTTTCTAGACTTGAATATTTTTGTCTGCAAGGATCAACCAACTGGACTCACACAGAACTCACACAGCTTGCATTTCTAATACCTGCACAGGTCATTACACTTCCTATTTAATCCCTAATGACAATGATTTATGTGCATGATCTTCTTTTTCATTATCCTTGTCCATCTCCATAAACAGTTCTGTCTTGCTAGAGAGCTGCCCGCTTCAGTAAAATTGTCTCATATAAAACTAAAGAGAATTTAATTTAATTTACTTCATACTATTTCAAAAAAAGGATTTGGGCATGCAGAAAGATGTAACTTTTCCAATGAAAATTAAACACAATCAAAGGCATTATGATGTGCCCTCTTCCTGTTAGTCTTTTGCTAGGTGCAAAACCAGTTTTCAGCTAAAACACTAGAAGCATGGAAAGTCTAATACCTCATCGTAACTTTAGAGGGGTTTATCTAAAGTAGTTTCTCAATTTTCTTTAAATTTTAAGTTAGAAATTAGAGTCTGTTAATTTAAAAAATGATGATTTCAATAAGAGCCCTCATTTTCAGTTTAAATGAAAGCCCTGCTCTATGGATGTGTATCAGCAAAACAGAAGTCCCTTTGTACTGACAACAGCTAGATGAAAATGCAGAGGGCTGGTTACTGATGTTTGTGTGCTTTAGGTTTGTTAAATGTTGTTCAGCAGCTTGGCATTAATAGCTGTGCTGCCTGGTAGCTTTGTCTTTGTTAAGCTCAAGTTAGTGTTAAATGTAGTGATTTTTCAACTCCATGGCAATTTGAAGTGTGAGCTAGTACCAGGACATGCATCCTCTTTTGAAAACTGTATGGGATCTCTCTCTACCTGCTGTGCCTAATTTCAAAGCCCAATGCTATCATTAGGAAAAGAAAGTTGTTTTCTCTTTTGTCTGTGTACTCTATTTCACATCAATATCATCAAAAACCTCTCATGACTCTTGCTACAAATTGATCCTGTGTAGCCCTGACTGACCTTCAAACCCCATAAAGTTGTATTTTTTCAAAGTTTAAAACCTTTTTTTTTTTTATGACAGATCAAATAGCCTGGGACACATTTGGACCTATTATAATTCCACTGAAGATATTTCCATAAAGAACAAATTTTTAACCTAGAAGTGCATTTTTTTAGCAATTACTACAGCCCTGCTAACTCCAGTATTGTACAGGGTGCAATCTGCTTTTATCCACTGGCTGAAAAGAAAGAAAATAAGGAAAAGGAGGAAAGTAATTCCAGGCCTCATCTGGTGGTTGCTGCATAGGCAAAAATACTGTATTTGAGAGTTCTTCAGGTGGCTGATTTGGAAGATTTACTGGATTTTTATGGGCATCACAGGTGTATACAGCCTGCACTAAGTCATATCCTGGAATCCATCTTGCTCTTCAGTTTATCTTCTGCAATTTATACTTTCATATTTTAGTGCATCTATCTGTTTATAATACCTGCTCCTACAGGAAATATTTTTTAATATCCTTTTCCTAATACATCCATTCTTTAGACTTTTAATTGTAAAAGCTGTTACTTGGTACAGATATTCATCAGTTTTTGTTAATAGAGACAAAAATAAAGAGCTTTTTGGCCACTCCTTACCCATGTTTGATAATCAGTATACTTAGGTACGTTTCTGTATTTCATCTCCAAATTGGGATATTTTCAAATTTAAATACTGGGTTTGGGCTTTATTGCTACTAGGAGAAAGATATTTTTATGATAAAATAAATATTATCAAGTAGTGGTTTTGAATAACATTTTTTAGACTATATTGTTATCAGACACTAAGTATGCTGGTAGGTAAAAGCAAAGTAGGAAAGGGGCTGAACAGAAAAGAGAAGGTTCTTGAATCCCAGCACAGGCACAGTAGCTTCTACAGCTCCACTTCATGGACACCAGCTGCTTTTGTAGTGCTAGAAACCAGTGATTTTATCAGTGTTCTCCTAATACCTCCTGTGAGCATGGCATGCCTGTGAGAGGAGAGAAAATGCAGCCTGCAAGGCACTCTAAAAAAACCTTACACTGCATGAAAAGGAGGAAATTTTTTTTGTCTGAATCCAGACTATTTCTTAGTAGCTCCAAATTTTCATTATTGTTACTGTGGTGGTTATTATTGCTAATTATTTGACATTTATTAATCATTTGTCATTATTATTGCACACAAAAATTGTGTCTGAAAATCTGTGATATGTAAGAACTGCATCTGTTATAAAGACTTTGTTAAAATAATACCCTAGAGTTTCTTCAGATGCCTATGTAGAGAGTTTTAGGGGTTACAATCAGACAAATACCATTATCTTCACTGGTGTGCTTCTTTCACCTCACTCAGCAGGTCTGATTAGAAAGGATTTCAGTTGGAAATTTCTCTGGAATTCTGGAATTGGAATATTGGAGTCATGCTGACTTTCTGTGCTAAGTCAAAACGGCACCACAGGTGGCTAGACATGTCCATTCACATACCAATGGATCCATGCAATATTTGCTCTTGTATTTGCTTTGAGAATGTCACAGTAGCACAGACAGTGCATTTCAGTGCTTGGCTTTGGTAAGCTGCACCTGCTCCTATGGCCTTAGAACATAATGGCCATTTTATTTCTTGTAATACATTTTCAGTAGCTGGAAAGGTACTTGCTGTTTGCATTGGGGCCCTTCTATGGCAGCAGAGTATGTCTTTACAGGAATATAGGGCCACTTTTTATTTACTGGTGCTAATGGGACCATATGACTTTTACTGTCAGTTGGAAAATGAGGCTACTGCTGGATGTGTGAAACAAAATTGCATTTTGTACTCAAACCCTTTTTCTCAGTGAACTCAAAGGAAGCCTGCAAAGACAAATGTTCTGGCTAGTAATGACAATCTACCTTTTTAAATTAAAATAGAACATGTGTTTTATAAAGGAGTTAAGGAAAATAAATTATAAAATGTGCTAAGTGCTGCAGCTAAATTAAAACTCTTTTTTTCCAGGTGAAGCACTTTGATTTATTTCCCTAGACTACAAGGACTTTTTCACTGCCTTCTGCTATCAGCTAAGTAAAAGGAGCTTTTTATTTTCACAGTGGCACTCCAAGCTTTCTCACATCTCTGGAATGAGTGATCCAGATGTTAAAGAACACAGCAGGACTCAATGGGGGTATGGAAAAGACTGGCAAGTAGGTAAGGTCATAGCTTAAAGGGCGAGGATGAGTCTGTCTAAGTTTGAGAAGACTTACAAATTCCTATAACTAGAAGAAACTTTGTCAGCCCCTGGATAACTTTTGAATGAGCCCTTTATCCAGGGGAAAGACTCAGATATGGTGCAACAACTGGAAGTAAATGTCTCGTGGAAATCCTGCTAAATTTCCTTTCCTTTAGATAACTAATAAATAATCAGCTTTTCCATAGTGTAGTGTCTTTTTCCCAGCTCAGAAAATTTTACTGTATCAATCAAAAGATTTTTCTAATCACATCTCAGCCCTTCACAAAATTCTAAGAAGTATTAATTATGGTCTATTAAAATGTAAAATGTAAATTAGAGTCAAAATACTAATCAAAAGGATCATATGCATGATTTTAACTTACCTTGCACAAAACACTTTTAAATTTAGCAATTTAGCAAGTAGTTAAATTTAGCTGATATTTCAGACTGAATTAATAACAAAGATCCCTCTTCCAACATGATTCATCAATATAGTTAAAAATTAGGAGACTCTCATATATATTTATATATATATTATATATATTTATATATATTATATATTATATATTATGTAGATATTCATATATATATATATCATATAGCCTTTTGTCTTTCCATTTTCTTCCTCCTGTTCCTCAAATGTGTGCATGCTTTCAAAGGTTTTTTATATTGTTTGAAAATTGTACAGGAAAAAGCATACATAGTTGCCTGATTTCCATTTTGCACAAGCATATGCCGCATGTGCTCCAATTTGTACTCAAGTGTTTCATCTCTCAATGATGAGATGAAACATTCATTCAAATGTGGGAGCTGGAGCAATGGATAATAGGGAAATGTAATTTAAAATGCAGAGAAGAGAAAGTGTCTCATGTCCAACTGGCTGCAAAGTCAGATACACAGAACATAAAACCTCTGTTCTTCATTTTTCTTTTATACCTGCCTCCAAAACACACAAACAGATCATCGGTTTATTTCCTTGCTGTTTCTCAGACCAGAAGAGTGTTCTTCAAGACCAAGTGTTGCTTTTTTCTAGCTTACCTGAAACCTTAATATTTTTTCATAGGAGGATTATGTCTATTAATTGTTTCTTAGAATCAGCATTCATAAAACACATTGCAGAAGCAAGTCCAAATCCACAGAAAATTAAATATATATCAAGTTACAGACTCAAGTGTAAAGGCACAAGGGAAGAATATTCAGGGTTCACCTCTTAAATGAAAATTTTTGTAAACTACCTATATAAAAATACATTCTCTATGTGTGTGCGTTTCATGCATGATTCCTTTGTATGGTGTCATATAACTTGTCAAGTGTTTATGAATGATGATCCAATTCCCTTGTCCAGGGAAATGGACAGCAGTATTTTTCCCCACAATGTGAACTGCAGATGTATTTGTTTTTTCAAATTTTTTCAAATAACCAGATTTTTTTTTTTTAATAGCTAAGAAACATAGAAATTATAAATAACCCTGCACGTCATAAATAAGTATTTCTGTTGTTGGATATACATGTGACTAAAACACTCCCCCTCCTCGTCAGGACAGGGTGAGAAAGTGAGATGAAAAAGCTCCCAGGGGGTGTAAGGTCAGGGAGGTCATTAACCAGCCCCCCTACTACCAACACCTGGACAGCTACATCAAATACAGGGGGGAGTGTGGAGCAGTGTGTGTGAAGGGACAGCCAAACCCCTCTGAGAGAGCCTTTCCCTCAAACTCATAATGCTATGGACAATCTCCAGGACAACCACTAGTCACATTGGACAGTAACTACATAATTAGAGACAGATTATTGAAACTGTCTGAAAAGCACTGTGACAGAAATGGAAACTTCTATAAGGTCTTGGTAGAGGCCCTGGAGCAGAAAAACCCTGAGGGCACAGCCGTGCTCCCAGGACATCCCCATCCCTGGGCTGGGCTCTGCAGTCCCTGTGGGGTGCAGGAGCACATGCACCTGGCAGTGACCCACAGTGGGGACACCCCTGCTCAGCAGGCACACAAGGACACCTGGGTCACCTGTCCCTGGCACCACACAGGGGACCTGCAGCCACACAGAGAGGAGGGAGGTTGCCTGTGCTGCCAGAGGGTACAAGAGTGCATGGAAGTATAGGGAGGCATTACCCACAGGAGCAAGTTCAGGAATTGAATATTTTAATGTTTTTCGAGCATCTGGGACTGTGGTTTATCTGTTGTGTCACCAATATTGATCCTGAATGTACAGTTCATGAATTTCCAGCTCACTGACTGCCAGTTAACTCTGTCATTAATAAAACAATAAACCTTTAATCCTTATTTGATTTAAACCACATAAGCTGAGTAGTTTTCCCCCTGACACATATGATCTATCTCTACACTTATTCAGAGGCCTGAGACCCACAGAGGACAACACAGGACCATGTTTGTGTCCATAAATAAATAAAAGTTCTTAGATTAAATGGTTCAGCAGTGGCAAGGTTAAATATAGTGGAATATGGAGTATATTATGCTCTAGAAAACAGAAATTATGACTCCATTGCTAGAGAGAGCAATTTGAGAAAATTATACAGTATGTTTTGCAAACAACAAGACTCCACATGTTTAGTAGTTATTTTTTCAGTTTATTGAAATACCACAATTTCCACCTTATATTCACTGTTGTTTTACAAAGGAGCTTAAAGGTTTGTGACTACTCTGGCTTCTGCAAGCACAGAAAGGTTTTCTCTTATTAGCTTTGAATGCCAGTACTTCGTTGCTGAGTGTGATTTCAAGCTGGCAACTTTGGTTACCCAATGCTACATGGAGAGGCAATAGTAACAACCATGTAGAGCAGATCGGTTCAGCTGCAGAAAGGATGTTTACAGCAAAATCTTCAGCTTTCACAGGAAAAACAGATTCATGCAACAGGGAACAGAGTCAGCCCAAAAGAGACATTAGTGAGAAGAAAAATCTGAACCATGTTTCTCACTCAGAAATCAAATGTTTATGAAGAATTGTCTGAATATTTATCAGACAGAAGAATCAAAGACCTGAGAAAGGTAACTAAATTTTAGAAAATACTAAAAAGGATCAAAATTCACATGGAAAACTTCTGCCCTGCATCATCCCTAATATAACAAACTTTCCTGTGAAAGGAAGTTTCCCAGTGTTTCCAGAACACAGGAACAAAGGGATCCCTATTGACATCCCAGATACTAAATAAAGATTGTGGGGATATTCAATAGTTATAGAATAATTAGACATCTCTTAAAACATCTATCATAAAATGCAAAATAAACATTCAAACTTGAGGGGCTTTTTAGGCAGAAACATCCAACATTTCTACTAGGCAATTAATAAGAATATTTGCTTTTATTTTGGACACAGTCTGGTTTTGACAGCCATTCATAATGAAAAACATATCTGTAATTATTTTTTTTTTCTTACCAGTTTAGTTCTGCGGCAGTTCAACCCTAGATAAAACACTTATTCATTGCCTGATGTGTTGAAAAATCTCAGTTATAAACATCATCCTTCCTTAAAATCTAAAACACTATAATTAATTAGTTAGTATAAGAGCAAGATAAAAATGTTTGGTATTTTGCTTACATTCAGATGTGAAAAGAGCTGGGTGTTTCATTATACTTTGATTTGTAAAACCAAACAATTGGAAAATGCACAACTAGACAAAATTCTCTTGTAAAGGGGCTTCTGGAAGCAATTTTACTTCTGGCCAATGGATAGGTAAGAAAGTTCATTGGATTTTGAAATCTGGATTCTACACAATACCTCCTACAGAGTGAGAATTGTAGAATTGCTGATGTATTTGTACACATGAGAGATATTCACTTCTTCACCAGTCCATCTGAGATTTGTATTCTGATTAAAATAGAAAAAAAAAAGGCAAAAGGATAAAATTAAATTTCAAGGCCAAATTTATTGTTATTCTTTATAGGCATGACAACTGCTGATGATTCTGGATATAGCTGCCACAGATAGAAAGCTGAATAAACTGCCATTGGAACTCTGGGTAGAATTATCTGTGGCGTGTCTGCAGGCTCTCTGGCAAATTCAGTACCAAAATGCTGCAAACTATTTCAGCACCTTTGTAGCAACAAAAAGGTGAAAATAAAGTGTCAGAATAAAAATTAGGTACTATGCCTAAAAAACTGGTTCCTTTAAGACCAGTTGGCTGTTCTGCAGAAAGCTCAAACTAGTTTAAGCCAACTTAATCTCACCTTACTCTTAGCCACAAGTTCCCGGTCTTTTCCTTGTGTCAGTACAAGCCTTTAGGCAATCATGCATGTGGCTACATCCTACTGGCCCTACTGAAAGAAATATTTTTTGCATTAGTTTTTAGCAGAATGAACTCTCTGAGTTGGCTGACTGGAAAGCCAATGTGAGTCATGCTAGCAGAAGTGCACAGCAGAAACACACCACGGAGAGCAGGCTGAGAAAAGTTCACTCTGAAATCCCAGCCAAGCAGATCAACTGGAACCAAGTCTACTTTTTAAATTGGCTCTGTTCTAAAGTATGTAGACTATTTTATCATCCATGTCACGCAGCTCCTGTGATATTGTGATAAATAATATGAACAAGCACAATAAATGTATTATCCTCTGTCATGATCTGCACAAGAAGTAAACAGTATGTACAATATAAAAATAGGTCTGGGAAGACAGAGGGGTTATTTGTGTTGTAAAAACAGTTGCTTTTGCAAAGAGGTGTTGATGAGTATGCTAAAACAGCTGAAATTAGGACAGACCTTGTTAAGAATGAAAGTTTGCAACAGGCTGAAAT
Source organism: Phylloscopus collybita (assembly GCA_027886175.1). Taxonomy (NCBI): domain Eukaryota; kingdom Metazoa; phylum Chordata; class Aves; order Passeriformes; family Phylloscopidae; genus Phylloscopus; species Phylloscopus collybita. Next base: position 31,481,448 of record JAJNNQ010000026.1, on the reverse strand, counting down.
GTTGTATTTTTATTTTTTTAGTGTCACTGACACCTGCCTCTGCTTCTTAAGGAGCAGAGGGTGGAAAGACCTCTCCTTAACTGTCTCATTCGGTTCCTTGCCATTGCAGACAGACATCTATGCTACACAGTTGCTTTAAGTGTATATCAAGATAAATTTTTTGAAGAAACTTGTTACATTTCTTATCCCCGGTACTTCTATGAGGAGAGTTTGAACCCAGCTTTCAATGGTAAAACAGTAGACAAAACAACTGAATATCTTCACAGAGTTCTCAAGTATTATTTTTAAACACCTGAAAAAGAAACCTCATTTCCTTCTTCAAATCACAGTGATGTCTCTCATGCTGACATTCTTATTCTGCCCTAAAGGTTCTGTAGTTAAAAATGTCTCTTCTGTATTTCTGATTCCTGAGCAGGCTCCATTTCTTTCAATTTATTTTTTTTTTTTTTAAGTTCTTCCAGAATGTCAACTTCAACAACAATGTGATTTTTTTGAAAAGTCACACTGGAATTTATGAAATATGTAGTGTTCATAATACATACTGATGACCCCATCAAATTAGAATGTGGCATCAGGATATTACCAGGATATTCAATAGAAGTTTTCAAATGAGAGTTTTAGAAGGAGTTTCAGAAGATTTTCAAAGAAATACTTTCTTAATTTTCTCAGCTACAAATGTGTATATCAGTATCAGAAAAATAAAGAATCGTGCAAATGCCTTTTCTTGAAGCCAGCAGGAGGTATGGCTTAATCAAAATTGATTATCATTTTGATTAGCCTTTCACTGATTGTATTTCCGTATCAACAGAAATAGTAGTATATAATACTAAATAATTGGATCTATTTTGCAATTTAATAAATCATCGAATCAATTACTTAAATAAAACACATCAATTTCTTCTCCAAAACATTTAAACTGTTTGAAAGGCTTGTAGAGAAATGGTTACAGAAAATGAAAAGGAAACTAAGGGAATTCTTATATACTATACAAAATCGCATGCATGCCAAATGCTTCAAGTTCTTTGTGTAGCTCATGTTGAGCTGTACAAAAGTCAACAAAATACACTCCTCCCTAGCATTACCAATGGAGCAAATAAAAGAAAAATGCATAAAATAAAATAAAAAACCTACCAAAAATATAGCTGTTAACCTGATTTTAATACAACAGAAATTATTTTTAAATCAAATTTTACTTTAAAAAGTTATAAACAGCATTATATACTGCTACATTGTTATGCAATTCCTCTTGTTATTCAGTAAAGTAAGTACCTGGAAGCTGATGTTCCAGAATTACTCAGGAACAGAAAGTATAAAATATACACATTGAAAGAGAAATAGTCTTGTCAGAAGAAGAAATGAAAATTAATCTTCCTGAATCCTACATCTCTCTTCTATTTGCACTCAAGCCAGCCACTAAAGTGAGCTCTTTTAAGGCTTTTGTCCATAATTTATAGCAACAGCTATTGTTGGCTCACAGGGAATGTGAAAAGAAAAAAAATACTTTCATGGCATTTTGAAAGAATAAGTCATGTGCACTTTCCTCTTATGCACCAGCCACAGAAGAATTTTCAGCAAGTTCTGCAGTCCCGAGCTACTTTGTACTCCCATTCTTGGAAGCAGAGCATTGCACCTATGGAAGATGTCATTTCCAAAACACTTTCTTTTTGTCTTAATAAATGTGGACAGTTAATTTACTGTCCATTTTATGACAATGATGTTCCACCACTTGAAAAGCATAATTCATAACACAGATTGCCCTCAGCCTACCCTCTGCATCATTTACCGTCCTCATCCTTGGTTCACCCAGGCACAACAGAATGCCAAGATGTAAAAGTTCCCTTGTTTGAATTAAAAAAGTGAAATGAATCTTGACAGATCAAATAAAACACGTTATCTCTATGAAGTGTACACTTCAGCCAACTTAAAAAAAGTAAGACCTTCAAAAGTTGTAATGAATCTTTCATATGTGTGAGAGAAACATTACAGTCATGCCTCATGGGTGAAACGCTGCATATTTATAGTGATTCATTAAGACCTACTCAGGCATTCTGGAATGACAGGGCTAACTGGACTATTTTTAACCCAAGCACATAAGAAAAAAAATAGAGCTGAAACACACTGAGAACAAACTGGAATAACTTTAACTGGGAATTCAAAACCTATACTACAGTGGTGTTATGAGCACCATGACTTTAAGTAGGGAAGTGTTAATGGTGACTTGCATACAGCAGGGCTACTTGGATACCTCTGCTGGGTTTTATTTAAAAAAAAAAAAAAAGAGGTTGAAATCCATATTATGTTTTGGCAGTTTGCTTCCTGTTCTAGACATTTGAAAGTAAATATAGATCTTTAAAATTGTGTTTATCAGCATGTGAAGCATTAAGAAAAATTGAAAGATGTGTTGGAGGACAAAAACTTCTTTTGCTTTTTTTCTACACAATAACTTTTTCACTTTCTGAAAAAGCTGAGATATATTTATTTTTCATGAACTACCATAGAGAAGACACACATAAGCAAACCAAAGTGCTCTTTAATGAAGACTAATCAGTTTTATGATGTTGCAAATTGTTATAAATATTAAGAATAAGTTTCTGGACAAAGACTAATGAACAAAAGTGCCCTGGAGTGTACCTTTTCTACCTGAAAATTTGAATATTTGGAAAACAAGGTGATTTTGAGCATTATCGTCTTGTTAATGTCTTCTCTGACATTTTCCAGCAACACTCAGTAGAGCATAATTGAATAGGACATGTATAATCTAAAAAGAAACACACTTTTTATTTGAATTGCCATTATTGATCCAAATATCAGGTCTCCAGTCTAAATACATTTGGCTTCTTAAGGAAAGCTATGGTACCTTACGTGTGTATGGGATAATTCAGTAATGAACAAGTGCTAAATAGAGTTCTCTGGAGCTGAAATAGCACTGACAGAGTTTTTACATGTTGGTTTCAGCAACTGAGTGTAACAGCATTATTCTTGTCACACAGATAAGACATAAAATATACGGGTAGATTAGACTAGCAGGATTAATCTATCCAAATGAAGCTGTCTACAGCATGAATGTCTGAATTTGAGCTAGATGCTGTGAGAGCTCTTTATCGTGAATTGAGAGAAAATAAGTACACTAGAGTACAATTCACTTAATGCTGAACTTAAAGTCAACACATTCAGAACACGTCACATGCGTGAAAATCAAGGACTGGGAACCAGGACATGTTTGAGGTTAGACACATTTAACGTAAAATGAGATTATTGATACAGGAAGGATTCACACAGGAAGGGCCAAGACTGACAGAATCCAGTGACATGCCTCAATTTCAGTGAAGTTAATGTCCAGCAGAATTAGTTCAATGGAGAAAAGGAGTTACTGAAAACAGCTCGGTCTGAATTTTGGGAGTTACTGGTTCCCATACAGTTGGGTTTTTAAAGATAATTCAAAATTAATTTAAACCTAAAGGAAAGTAGTACTAAACAGGAGAAGAAGCACAGAGATGAAAAAATGTTACACACCTTGGCAAAATAAAATATGTTATATGTCAATTTAAGAGTCTTTCCATGGCTGCTTTCTTCCACAGGTACACAAGAATGTCCTCTGAGTCACACAATTTAGTAAACTGTGATTATATTGATCCCCAAATCAGAAAACTAGAAAAATATGGAAAAATGTCTGAAGGCATATTGGAATGTGTCCTAGGTTACAATGTAAAATTGTGCCCAAGGTATGTATTCTATCCCCATGAGCCGTTGGAGCCAAGGTGGGGCAGTGTTTTCCTTATCTTCTGTTAACGAGCCCAACAATGCCTTGCCACATGACTCAGAGATAACTTCCTCTGGGAGTTATCTCTGTTTAATGGGCCATCAAGGACCCATTGCATGACTCATAGGATGAAATCATACCATTGTGAGATGCTCTGCCCAGGGGGAGGAGCCAAGCATTCCCACCTGGATATAATCCAGGGTTTGAGACCTCACGAGCAGCTTCTATCCACTGAACTCTCAGAGGAGACAAGAGCTACCAGACGTTTCTACAGGAATCACTGCTTGACAAGAACATCTCATCTGGATTCCTGGAGGAAGACTGGACCCTTCTCATCATCCCTGGACCCTTCTCTCTTAGGATCATCTCTACTCCAGCGGAACCACATCTGCTGCTCCAGGAGGTTTTCCGGACTGCTTCAAACACCCTGACCAACAGGGTGTTAGGTTGTATCATTCCATTTATTTCACCTTTTTTTTTTTTTTTTTCCTCTCTTCTTCTATTAAATTGTATCTCTGACTGGGAGTCTCACTGGTTTTGCTTTCAAACCAGCACAGAATGTTTATGGAAGAAAATAGAAGAAAGTCAAATTTCCAGTGTGTCCATATAATGATAAGCCTGACAGGACATAGGACCTACTTTTCTTACTTAGAACTAAGGAGCAAATTCTTTTATGTCAGGCTAGACATGGAGAAATTGGGACCAGAAGAAAGAGTTTGTATCTTCAGCAGTCTCACTGAGGATAGATAGCATCAGGTTCTGGGCTAAGTCTGTGAAAAAGATGGATGAAAATGATCCAAATAAATACCAAACTCATTCACTGAAAAGAGCATCTCCACCTCAGCCACCTCGCACCTGCAGCCCGCCGGGCCTGGAGCTGCGGAGGGAGTGGGGCTGGTGAGAGACTGAGCTGAGCTGAGCTGCACCCACGGCAAGGACTGCCTCAGTTTGCCATCTCTCTTTGGAGTGGGGAAAGGTTTTATTGTTTCATATTATTCATTTTTTGTGCTTGTGGACATCTTGTTTTTTAAATAGTTTTTTCCACTTCTCTCTGAAGAAGTTCTTTTTTCCCAGACTGGCTGAAGAAAGGAGTCGTTTGGGTTTGCTTTCCAGAGGAATCCCCTTTGGAGGTTTCCTCCCAAATTTGCCCTAAACCAGGACACTTGGTCTGTCTCCAAGTTAACCACATGCAAGGAGTGAGACTGTACTTAAAAACACCTGGAAAACATCCGTGTTTTTAAGGAAAAACACCATTAAAGTCTCTCCTTTTATCATCAAGAGACCACACTTCTACTGCATAGCAGTCAAATATAGTTTTTCTATTATGATCACCAAAAACAGTGGACAATGTGCAGAACCTTGCTAATTCCCCTTTTTCACTGAAGAGATTGGAAAGAAGTGGAAACCTGTCTTAATTTAGAATCTGCTTTTGTCATCCTCAACATTTTGCACTCTGTGTGCTGTAACTCTTGCTTTAAAGCCTGTCAAGTTTGTTTACAGAAGCATCATCCCTGGAGCAAGAAAGATAACCAAAGTAACCCGGTCAAAAGACAAGGAAGAAAAAATTTCAAATACAGAGTGATGGGATTCTGCAAAGGGAACTTGGATTCCTTAATAACTCAGTATTATTTCTCAGGGAAAAGTTTATCATCTATCCCTTTTTCCCCCCCTCTTCGTACCCACAGATAAAGGGTGTAGCCCCCTTGCCTTTGCACGCCTACCCTTTCCATCCTTCCCCACTCAGTTATTTGAATGTAGTTTCTCTGTAAAATACGTGCAATAAACTCAGAGGAGGGGAAAAAAAACCCAATAAATATAGCTAAACAAGAATGTTTGTTTCCCCAAACATTCTACTGATTATTTTCCCTCAAACATCGTCTTTTTGTTCTGTCTGTCCCTAGTTGCTCTCATGGCCTTGTTGAAACCTTTCTAATTTGGAGTCAAAGAGGCCAGCTGACTGCAGGCAGGGCCTCACCCCAATCTGCCTCCTGCAGCCTCGGCCCTCTCTGAGAGAGATGGATTACTTAATTGCAATTTTATTGTGCCAGCATTTGCCTTTGCAAGCATAGCAACTTTTGGGAAAGCACTTTTCGAATATGAGACAAGTACATTTTCAAACTTAGAGCAGTTGGAACCATACTATTTAATTCAATAAAAATGTAATGGCAAATGGTATTTTAAAAAACCCAACTTCTTAAGATGGTATAAAAAAATCAATGAAAATCTATTTCCCTAGCTCCGGTTGCATCATTAGAGAAGCTACACTTTTTGGATTCCGTATCTATGTGGCTTTATTCATTTAATCCCAATTCAATCTTATAATATTCTTCCCTAAGGAAGATAAAACTGACAAAGGAAAACGAAACAAAACCAAACAGAAAACCTACATATGAACAAACCCCAAACACCAAACCCCACAAAATCTCAGAATCTAATGTTTAGTTTCCCATTTTTGAAAAATACTTGCTTACTGATGAGGCAATAAGGTCTAAAAATGAGAGACATTAAATTTCAAAAAGTGAGATTTGCAATAGTTAAATTACTTATTTTTCTAGTTATTTTTTCAAGTAAGGCAAAGAAGTATGTCTGATGTAAGATTTGAAGCTGTAGTACCCCTGTTAGTATGAAGAAAGGTAGCATATATAAGCTGTATCTTACAAACAAAAGAATTTAAAAGGATAAAAGAAGGAAAGTACTACTTTTTATTTCACTGCCCCAAACATGTCATTCAACACATGATATGAAATGAGCTTTCACATAGAGAAACCTACCCAGGACTGTAAATATGTTTATTTACATTTCCAGAGCAGTGCAGGGGAGCACCAGGCCTCCTGGCAGAAGCCGCAGGCGTGCCATGCCCAGCCTTGCACCAACACTCGAAGTCCCCTAGCTCTCTCTAGTGGGTGGAAAGGAGATTCTGCTGGCCGTGCAAAAGCTGCTTAGTGCTTTCGCTGTGCATTTGGAAGCAACACAAACACCTTCTCTTTTCACTTTTAGTGTAGCTATGCTGCCTATAAATTGATTCATGCAATAGCAAAACTGGCTGTATTACTTTATAATACTTCTGTTTTACTCCTCTTGCACAAAAACCTTGAAGTGGGGTTATAGAGAGAAATAATATTTTATTAGGAAACTGATATTATTGGACAATAACTGATATTATTGGACAAGACATTAATCCCGGAGTTAAACAAGAAATTTTGTTTTGGACCAAACTAGATCTTCACCAAAATATTATTTTCTCTTTTTTCCCCTCTTTTTTCTTGCATTATGAGTTCATGGTTATGAATACTTCTTTTATAAAGATACTGCTTGTTGCCTCCATACAGTCTTGCATAGAAATCATAATGACTATAGCACCAGTAGAATAAATAATATTTTTAACTTCTCTTAAGGCAATTAATTATGGCATTATTGTCTTAATTTTTGTATATTATAACTATTAAGGCAAAATGAAAGACGAAAATATTCACACAACTATTAGCTAATAACAGTGTTCCAGTGCTCTTGAAACTTAACTGCAAATCCAACCCAGGATTCCACCTACTCCTTCCTGCAAAACCTTGTGCAGGGAGGAAAACCTGCATGGGGGTTGCCAAGATGGGAATATGGCACAGCCCTTGCTGTGGGCTCAGTGGATGCCCAAAGGCCTGGCATGAGGTGAGGAAGAAAAACTTTTAAGGGGAAAAAAACCACAAGGTAAAAATCACCTTTTTCATTAAATTTGAGGATGGAGTTGAAACTAATTATCAGGTCTCCTCACAAAAACAAGAGGAGTACAATGAGATTCCATGGGAGGTCCCCTCTATACATCACTGAGCAAGTATACTCACTCATTTCTTAACAAGGTATTTGCCAGACTGAAGGCTGTGAAAGCTCAATTACATTTCTTCATTATCATCACACATTGCACAAATTTATGTGTATTTAGGGTCTCCCAAATGAACTGATGAGATCTCTGCTATGTGAGATGGTTTTTAAAGCCTACAAGAAATTTATGGTTGTGCTGAATGTAGCTGCCAACTTGCTTACTGGAGTGAGAAGTAAGTCTTTCTCTTCCAAGAACTCTTATTTAACTCTGAACAATGTTTGGCTTTTCCTTTTGATCAGTAAATCCCTCTATAGTTGAAACTTTCTTCACTGCCAGAGAATTGATGTATTGAAAAATTTTAACTAACTTCCCTCAATTTTTGCACAGAAACTCTTTCAGTCTAGAAGTTTGTTTGAGAGGCTGTCAACTTCTTGATGTACTGTGATTTCAGCAAAGGACCAGCATTGTAAAAATCTCAGAAGCATAACTGCAATAAAAATTATACAAATCTAAATAAATCAGGACAATGTCAGGAAAGCTAAAGAGAAGTGAAAGGAAATGAAAGATCATAGGCTTAGCTAGATTAGAAAAATATATATTGTGAGCAGAAACAATCCTAAGTTAAACACTCTTTAAGGCAATATAACACATAACATATCCACCTTCAACCAACTAAAATGCATTGGTGAAAATTTCTCTCCCAGTATAATTTAAAATTTTAAGATTAAGATTTACAACAAGAAATACAGAAAACTGTGCTGCTAAGTGTTGTAACATTTTTCATTGATACAATAATTTTTTAGATGAACTGGCACAGCTTTATAAAAATAGACAAGTTTTATTTATTGAGAATATACGTCATTAGTTTTAACACAGAAGTATTTCTAACAAACATACTCCTTCTCCTCACCTGACAGCCTGCAGCTAGGATTGCCATTACACAAAAAGATTCTAGCATGGGCCTACCTGTAAATCAATACTTTTTAATTTTTTTTCCTATCATTTTTCAAAGTATAGACACTTTGAAAAGTCTTCTACTAGAGATAATGGTTCCTGCAAAGCAAATTTTACCTTAATGTGCTTAATTAGCTTTAGCAGACCTTTGTTTAGACCAAAGATCTTGAGAGTCCCATGGAAGCACAGATTTTAATTGAGTTAATCTATTTTGAAACAGTAGACGTACACATCATAGTTTTCATAACATGTAATTTTACCTACAATCAGTCTGAATAATTGCTTAAGATCAGAGAGCAAGCAACTGGCAGAGATGAGAAGAGACAGTCTTGTTTAGTGCTGAGCTGTACAACTCAAGTCTTATCATTAATTACTGTTTTTGCCTGAAGCTGAAGAGAATGTCAGAGGAACTCTGGTGAGAGCACAGCACTGTCATGGGAGGAGGGGATGCTCAGAATGGAATGTACTACAATTAAGATATTATTATGCTGGGGCTGGGAACATTTCTGAGTTTTGTTTCTTTTTTGTGGTTTTTTTTTGTTTGTTTGTTTTTGGTTTTGTTTTGTATTGTTTTTGTTTGTTTTGGTTTGTTTGTTTTTTAGTTTGGTTTTTGGGGTTTTGGGGGTTTTTGTTTGTTTGGTTTTGTTTGTTGGGGGTTTTTGTACAAAACAGTGATCCACTGAAATAATATAAATTCTAAGATATTGTGATATTTTTAATAAATACTACTGTTTCTCTGTCACAGTAATATTGTACATGCATTCAGATCTTGCTGATTTAGCTTGTTTCCTAAATCAAAAAGTATATGCCCGTTTACACAGTTGATATTACATAAGCAGCTAGCTAAATTAAAAGCTGGAATGAAAATAGGAATATTATCACCATTTTACAATTCAATGATTTCACAGTTAAAACTCTACAACATGAGAAAGGATTGTACAACTGGACACCTTAATGTACTTTGATGAAAGCTTTCAAAATTCTTAAGACTTTTTTGTCCCTTGGTGAGGTTTTGCAGAAAGACTGAAAAGTCTAAATATAGGTATATGAGAGTAATTTATTCTACACAGAACTGCCACTTAACTGATTTGTAACTACACCATGAGAACCCTTTGAAAATGAGGAATGAACCCATCAGATTATTTCTTCCTGATTAGGAGAAAAAGGAAGGGTAAAAGCATCTACAAATCCTGAGTCCCTTTGTTGACAGCATGAAGTAGCTGTGCACAATGCAGAGATACTGATTAGGCATTTATCAGATGTACTGAAACACTGCCATGTAACAGTTTGCAATGTTTCAGCTTCCCAAATGGAGGTTCAAGCTACAATGTGTCCATACAGACTCATTTTATTTGCACATTTCGAAAATACTCACTAGAAAACTCCCCGCGAGGTGAAATGCTTCTGGTCTTCAGATGAAGCATTTTAAACATTTATTTCTTGGACCTTTATATGACTATTCATTATATTGCTGAAGGGATATAATTTCACCACTGCCTTTTTATTGTATAAATAGCTACATAGATTGTAACCCATATATTCCTGCCTCCAAGTACTATCTCAATAGCACCTTGCCTATTAGGATTCAGTAATTACTAGAGACCACAGGCTGCATTCCCAAATTGTTTGTGACTGCAAACCTCTCTTCTTGCTTGCCTCCAGACACACAACTGCAAATACAGTAAAAAATAACTGCGTTTCTCACAACACTCCCTTATATCTCTTACCATCACTCTGCTTCCAGTTGTAATTCCTGATTTGTAGACTGCTGCTGCAGGCAGTCCCACAACACAAGTAATGAGTCATGCAGAGCAGTACAAAGTGCCCAGGCAAACAGGGGAAATCACTTACACGCTCAGGAGTGCTGCAGCCAGTGAGGCAATATGTAGAATTTAGACAGTGGCAATATATCTAGGGCATAGCTGAAGATATAAGCCCTTCCTCTTTCACCTAGTCAGAGCACAGCTGGGGAAGATAGAATTCATGATTGGAGCCTAGGCCATCCCAAGAGGGCAATAACAACAAATCAGCAAGAACAGCCTGCCAAAGGGAGACCAGGAAAGCGGCCCCTGTGTAAAATATGCTAAATGAGGGGAATGAGCACATGGTAGGGACTGAAGCCCTTGCACTGAACAGGAAACAGCAGTGAGAAAGGGGGAAAAAAATGAAAGAAACTCACTTTTTAAGGCGCAGTATGCATGTGGAAATTGATATATTGTATTGGCACACTTCTGAGTTGCAATATATGTGGAAAAACTAGCATACCTGATTGCACCCTCTCTCTGAGACAGATGGTTATGCTAGTGAAGGAACAGCTGTCAGTGTGCCTCAGGCACAGATGTGATCTTCAGGATATGTCTGAACTGCTAATTGAAAGAGATCTTCTGGCCACTGGGACCTGGGCCACACCCTGTGTTGTCCTTTACTGGGATGAATACTGATCATAGACCAATTTGGGTGGGATGGACCTTTAAAGGTTATCTAGTCCAACCCCCCTCAATCAACATTGGCATCCTCAACTAGATCAGAGCTCTGTCCAACAGGACTTTGAATTTTTCTAGGGACAGGACACCTACAACTTCTTTTGGCAACCTGTTCCAATGTTGCACCACCCTCACTGTAAAAAACTTCTTCCTTATGTCCAATCCAAATTGACCCAGCTTCAGTTCTAAACCATTACCATTGCAATGATGCACACTAGCTTCCTGTCATCCTGCTTCACCCCAGTTTGTGTGAAGGGATGGAAACCTGGGCATCCACTGCCAGTAAGGATCCAAAGCATGCTATACTCTTTTCCTATTCTGGATGGCTGGGGAACAAAGACTCTTGTCCTGTTAATTCTTGTAAACACAAACATATAAATGAGTCAGGACTTATATTCACTTACCTCTTAATGGGAAAAATGTAGTCTACTCTGCTAACAAACACAAAAATCACTCTTCATCACACCTCTGACATCAGTGTATCAGTAGCACTTTCTTAGACTACAGATGGTATTTGCTCAGTGCTGGTTTTGAAGAACCCGAGCTTCCCCTCAAGGGTGCAACAACATAAAAGAGTGCATATGCCAAAGGATGTCCTTCCTGAGAGCCACCACCTGGAGTAGACTGCTCTGATTGTATATCTTCAGGTTGCTGTGTAGAAGAAAACAACCAAGTAGACCACACATGAGGATCAAATTAAGGGCTGAACTGTTGAGTTAAATTCTGTCATCACCATGGTGTAGGTACAGAGAAGCTCTACTCATGTTGGTGGATTTAAACTGATATAAAATTAGGGTAAGTAAAACAAGGGCCAAGACTCCATGTACTAAGGAGTCTTCCTAGCCCTTGGGGTAGTATTATGCAAAATTAGGCATTGAAGAGAGGATTTTGAAAGAAAAGGCTCTGAAGAAATATTGCCCTTGCATTATCATAGTATAAGGTGTGATACGCAAAAAGTTGAGACTGTAGCCTACTCTGTCACAAATCACATTTAAAATGCCAGATGAGCTAGAATAAATCTTCTTAAAGCTAACAATTCCTTTCATTGATATTATTTACTCATCAAAAGATGTACTGACTTTGAAAATGCAGAGTTCATGGGATTTTTCCATTTCTATCTTTAAAAATGTAAAATCTTACAAGGCAACAGACAAGAGTTCAAACAGGTTAAAAGATAAAAAAAGACCAGAATGCAGTGATTATTTGCACTACTATAAATAAGATTCTGTGTATCTCAGTGGAGGTGTGATTTTTTTTTTCTGTAAAAATATTATTTTTTTTCTTAATCATAGAGTCACTTCAAACTGGTTTTAGAATTAAATACACATAGATGGTGTCTACACTATGACAGGTAAAAGAAATGTGGTTTTCTTAAAACAAAACAACATTATTGTCAGTCAGAACTAAAACATATCTCTGTCTGCATGCTGTAGAGAGGAATGGCTATGCAGTAACTCAGCAAAAATCCTGAACAAAGATAAAAATGTCAGTTATTATGCACTTAGTTGGCAGAACAGCTCTTAACAGCAGAAATGACAAATGAGAGTTATGGAAAGAGGATATTTAAAAACCTTTTAATTTTGCATAACCTGTAGCAGAATAATTAGCTATAATTGTGGTAATTAATAGCACTGATTTTGATTGGTATTAGAAAATATATGAATATTAAAAATTCTATTCTTGCATGGGAGGAAAAAAATATGTTTAAGACACAGCAATCCATAGACAGAAGACTAAGAAAATAGTTTTTATTTTTTCTTCTTTCCAAGACCAGGATTCAGCAAAAAAGAAGGAAATTAACAAGAATAAAAATATTCTTGATGTTCTTTCCTGTCTTAGTAGAAACTTCTTAGTGGATATTGCATTTCATTTTTCTTTTTTAGGCTTAGTACTATGCTGCTTAATTATCCATTTCTTCATGTTCCAATCTCCACTTTTAACACTGCTGGAAAAAAAATATTTTTCTGGTTCTGTTCCAAACAGTCTCACTTGACTAATTTGGTCTCAAAAAAAAAAAAAAAAAGAAAAAAGAAAAAAAAAAGAAAAAAAAAAAAAGAAAAAAAAGAAAAAAAAAAGGTATCAGCAATACTTCAAGTTTTGCAAGTCAACAAGAAACACTCTGGAGTTAAACCTGAGACTAATTTTTCTTCTATTTCTCAAGAATCTTTAAAATAAAATCCTCTTCCATGTTCATGACACATGCTAGTATACTTGTAGCCGCCAGAAAACTAAGCTAGATAGAAATGTGAATTCCATCAAATATGTGAGTCTGCTCCCCCAGACACTGAAATCTGGTCAGTAAAAACAGCAAATTACACAACACTATTTCCATTAGATCTCTCATTTAAGAAACAAATTTCATTGGATCTTTTGGGAAACATTTTCTTGCTTCAGGAAGTGTGTGCTGTGTTCTGAAATATGCTGGATTGGCATGGTGGCAGTTTGTACAGAACTGCTGGGATAGTCATCTACTGGATTAGACAAAATTAAGATGGTGCCAATATTTGACTGTCAACTTGGATGCGTGCTGTTTGGAGTTTCCTGGTCGAGTTTAAATTTGATTATCTACATATTTCTCGCCCTTTAAAAAAGATGTGATGTGACAGAAGAAAGCTATATGGACTTTTGTTCCATTTATTTTGTTCTGATTTTTGTGGGCATTTATCCTGTGTATGGCTCTTTAAGAAGAATCTGTCCAACTCCACTTTTAAAACAAATTATGCTTATGATGTGTGGGGAAACTCTACTGTGCTGGATCCAGTGGCCCAAGGGAGGCTGAGCAGACACACCCTTTAGGCAGACACACAAAGAACACACATATACACCTCATAGAGGCTCCTGGAACAGTCCTGAGAGGACTCTGGGAGGACTGTCCCTTCCACTGAGTTCTTAATTTGTGTTCCCACATGCCACGGGGCACTCTGCTCTTCTGTGGTTGAGGAGGTTGGCTTGTGGTGGTGAACTGATGAATCCTGGATAGCCTTAGGAGGACCCAGTGCAAAGTATTATTTGTGTTCCCCTCTGTGTACCATTACTTCTCTGTGTTTCTGTGTACACAGAAGGGATGTTGTGACACAACATACGGATGCTGGCACTCACACAAATTAATTTTGTGTCTAGTCTTTGATCAGCTTCAGGAAGTGCCACACTAAGGATGTGGAAAGACAGAAAACATTAAAAGAATTTGCCTTTAGGATCATCTTTGACAAAGCCAGTATTTCAATACCTCTTTCAATGCCATTTCCATAACTTCATGCTTTTTGTGAAGCAACACGTTTCCGGCTCACATAATGCACCCAGAGAGGCACATCCTCTGCTATCAGAGAGGAACAATGATTGACCCCTGTCTTTTTCCAAGATTTGTGGTTAAAAATAGCAGGTAAAATGCAAGGAAGTCACTGTGTGATTAATCAACTGGTTCCAACAAGACAAAACAGATTTTGTTTTGCAAGCTGTCATTTGTGAAGGTGCATAATGCAGAATGCATAAATGAAGAGTGCATCTCATACAAGCAGAATGAGCTGCATGGTTGGTTCTGACAGGATGGAAATATCTGTCCCCCTGTTATCAGGATAACAGGGGGGTAGTAACACCCATTTCTGTTCATCAAAGCAGCAAGGTGGGTAGTGCAGACTTTTCAACCATGTATTTTCCTCTGAGCAATAACCCAGATCCACAAAAGCAATCCACTGATACTCTGTGGCATCTCAAGAATTAATGAAAATACCAGATGATATTGGCATTTCCCATGTCATTCCACACAGCTCCTCCTGAAATCAGCACAGAGCATTTGGTTTTAATGGTACAGCAAGCAAAACGACAGCACAGAGATGTTGCTGGCATCCAAAATTCTTGCCATGACAAAGGCTACATAGGGGCTCCCAGAAATGGCCTGTATAGTTTCTATATTTTATAAATATATTAATCCCTTTTATTCCTCCAAAGGAAAACCATGTATATAGATGATGAAACCTTTTGCCTGAAGCAGCCATATGATCTCTGTTTTCTTTTGCTTTTTCACAATTGGCATCAGCTTTTCTTTCTCATTCTTCTTGTTTTATTGATGCCTGTACATCTGCATGAATGTTCCCTTTCTCCCTTTCAACCCTCAGCACACTAATATTAGAGTGTAAATAGTACATAGGGCATATCCTTAAGAGCACTGCCCTAAATTTTCGGTGAAAATATTAGAAAACATTAGTCACAAGAAACAGTGACTGATCTGTAGCTATTCATCAAAACAAAATTAAAGTAAGTTTTAAAGTGATGTTTTGCAGAGTCTCCTGTGAATGTTGTTTTCCCAGTGTCTAGTGAAGACTTCATGGAACGATAAGGTATCTCCAAAGGAGACCTGAAAGTTACTTTCAACTATTTATTTAATAAATGCATATGCTGTTAAGGCAACCTGCAGAACCCTGGGATTAGTTCATCCTCACTGTCGTGCAGGGTCAGCAGGTCAGCAGTGGTGGAGCAATGTACAGAATACCTGCGCTGAAGAGGCCACCTCACTGCTCTTTGATGTTTAAAATTCTTTCGTTAATATGTCACTGTGTGTTGCAAAGCGACCACATTTCTAAGCAGAATTGTGAGCATCCTAAAGGAAGTTCAAATTTGAAGCAGTAACAGGTGGCCACGTTCCATGTACACGCTCAAATTCAAACCGATTTACTGCTTTCCTTAACTCTACCTGTCAATGAGAGATACCCCCTTATCACTACAGCAGCAATAATACTAGGCCAAATAAAGCAAGGGGCTTGCTAGGCCTTGCTATAACTTAGTAATTTATTGTATATTACATGGGAGCTTAAATGTGAACCTTATCGCGAATCTCCATGATTTAGCACGTATTACAGAGATGCTTAACATGTGTTGCATTTGTGTTATTGGTTTGCTCCCTGTTATTCTGTTTGAGGGTTTGTTCCCTTGTCTCCCCTCTGCTCCCCTGACAGTGTTATGCTCCCAGTTGTCAATCTTCCTGTGTTCGCCCTGCCCTCCCTCCTCTGGGCCTTATCTGTCACCCAGCTGCTCCTCTCAGCTTCTAGAAAGTTCGGAGAGGAGTGTCAAGTGATAGGGCAAGGACCGAGGGGGCCCCTCCCCAGGCACCCTTATTTGCTCCCCTAAATGTCCCTCCAACCCTGTTCCACTCCCCTCTTGTCTCCCCAAGGGGAGATAATCTATCCCCTCCCCTTATACCTCCCCTGTACTTCACCTGCTGACACCCCTCTCCCCTTGGGGGTCTCTTGGAGCTGTGTCCCTGAGACTCAGAGTCCCTGCGGGGACACAACAGAGTCTTGGATTTTGCCCTCCAATTGAGCCTGACTCCTTCCTCTGCCGGCGTCACCAGTCTCTCCATGACAAGGGAGAAATCCCTTAGCCCCTCCTTTGATTCCCAGGATTCGGAGGAGTGTCCCCCTGCTGGTCAGTCTGGCTAGCCCGTGTGGATGGAGAGACCACTCTGTGAGGGACACCATGACAAGCATGTAATTCTGTTGTAAATTTATATTGATTTGCTGTACAATATCCAGAAACTTAGTTTCATTAGGAGGTTCTTCTTGCTCGCCTGTATCATGAACTGTGATGTGGCTCCGGTGTGAAACACTCTGATTTACAGGGGGCACAGATGATTTCATTGTGCAACTCTGCTGTGACCCCTCCAATGCTGAGTCCTGCTGGAGGATGGGCTGAACTTCAACAACCCACTGATGCTACCTTGTGGCAAAGTATCTGCAGCGAATAAAATATTTAAATATAAAAACCAGCTTTGAGAGCACAGAATCTAGATTAAGGCACATTTGCCTCCAATCCAGACACTGATAAGGCATCACAAAACCTGTTCACCTTTTCCACAAAAATCCTAGTATCACCAACACTACACATCAATTACTCCTGTTTCCAAAAACTCCAAGATTTTTAGCTTATACAGTGTTTTCACCCGAGTTTGTCTTAAGCCAGCGGCACAAATGTTCAAGTAACAGTTTGTGTTGTGGTCAGCAACTAAGCACCCCCACCGCCACCCCCTCACCCACCCTCCCATCAAGATGGTGGAGAGAAATGGAGGAGCAAACTCAAGAAGATCTTGTGAGACACAATTTAACTTGTGAAGGAACATGGAGAAAAAAATCCCCAAGTGACATAAAGACAATCCCTCAGCATCTCCCACAAGCAGATCAGTGTGCAGCCAGTCTCCAAGCCATGGCTGCTTTGAAAAGACTCCTCCTGGATTTATTGCTGAGCACGTTATATTGTATGGATATTACTTTTGGCAATTTGGGCTAGCTGTGGCAGCTCTGTCTCCTCCAAATTTGTCAACCCCAGACTATTTGCTGGCAATGCAGAGTGAGAAACAGAGAAAACCTTGATGCTGTGTAAACCCTGCTCAGCAGTAGCTAAAACACTGATGTGTTATCAGCATTGTTTTACTCGCAAATCCAAAACTCAGCACCTTGTGGGCTCCTTTGAAGGAAATCTACTCCATCCCAACCAGACCCAGTACACTGTTGTACAATATCTAAGAAAGCAGATTTCAGCAACCTTGTCCTCAGCCCTATTTTGAGAATTAAACAATACAGTATATATAGAAAAGAACACATTTTTTTCCCCTCTGTCAATTTCTATCTGTTTCAATAAGCAACCAGAAGTGCATGGCAGCTAAGTTCCTAACTGAGGTGTGCCAATAAAGTGCCTAAAATTCTCTGGGGCCAATTTGAGCCCAATAGCTTTGAATTCAATTTAGTATTCTACAGAAAGTCCATGTAGAGTGTGTATAGAGGAGGCACAAAACAGTGTCAGAATAAGCTGCAATTCTGTAAGTGGTGACAGTAAAACAAGAAACCCAAAATGAAACAACAACAACAACAAAAAGAGCAAAAACCTAAGGACATAACCTTACCAGGATGGAACATCATAGTCAGTGTGAGATGGTAGAAGGCTCTATTTGTGGATTGTGTTATGATGACAGCTTAGTGTCAGCAAAGAAATCAAAAAGCACTCTGAAATTACAGATTAAATTGAACAATTGTTATCGTATACGTTCAATCAAAAAAAATTGCTCTGTAGTCAAAAGCTCATTGAAGTGATTTCTCACCTTCAACCAGTCATTCTTCATCCAGAAATTGGTCTTTTTTTCTCAGGTGATGAATTAGAGCTTGCACAAAGCACTCTCACCTGCTCAGTCCTCTTCATATCTTTCTCCCATTGCTCAAGACTAACATATGTTTAGTGGAGTTGCTTGCAAATACTTCCTCTCCTCTTTACTTCCTTTACTGCCATACCCTGGGACTGCATTGATATGCTTTCCACAGATGGTGTATTCAAATGTGTTAAAACAGCAGGGTTTCAGAGCAGCTAAATTAATGCTCTGCAACAACCTTGCAGGATCAATTTTTATTTTGAGCATTTGAAGAATTTTGAACATAATTGAGCTCTTTATTTAAAAACAACCAAATAAACTAAACCAAAAAAATCATGAAAATGTTGCAAAGAAAGTGTTGGAGGAAAAGGATTGCTAAGACTTGAACACTGCATCTTTGTGAAGAAATTCTATGTTGAAAAATGTGAGTTGTGGTAGCAGACTTGCAGAGCAAAGCCAATAGATATATGTAATCAGAATCACTGAAAAAAATGGTTATTCCACGTGCTGACAGTTATCTAGGATGTGTATCTAAATTTCAGTAATTCAAATTCTTGGTAAAGTTATGTTTCTGCTCAGAAATAGAAAGGTGGTTGGAATAGGTATATTTAGGGTGTGTTCTTTCATTATGCATTTGTGATTTTCCTCCAGCAGATGGAAAAAAAAATGACAACAGTATAGGTAAAATGGAAGTGCCTATAGGCAAGCAGACCTCCTAAAGTATTCAAGATGGAAACATGAAAGAAATTCTGGTAATGGCCTACATTAAATTACAAAAATGGCATACTGCCATTAAAAGATTTGTACTTCTCTTGCAATGTTATTAAAGATGATACACCTAAAGATGATACACACTACACATGAATATAGATACAAGCCTTTTACTACACGAAGATTTAAGTGCTGTTACCAAGAATAAAAGCAATATTTTGTATCTATGGTCCTTTACTGAAAAGGCCATGCAAATTCAACAGATAATTAAGCTTAGCTAAACCAGTGAAAAAGATATGCATTAGCTTTCAGCTGCCACAGTATTATTAAAAAAAAAATATTGGAAGTACATATATAAAATATATGGGTGTAGTTTAATGGGCGTTTTTCAGCACAGCGTGACAGCTTGAGATCCCAGAGGAATCCTGCACAGTGCACTGCTGCCCCCTGGCTGGTGCCTGAAAGAATAAAATTTGAATATTCCCTTGCATACAAGGCATCCTCACCTTGACATGCTGGAGACACGCCAGCTAACAAATTTAATTCTCTTTTCATAGGTTATGAAACCTGAAGCCTGGCTTTGAAGTATGGCATTTCTGCTGTATGGAGAGTGTAGCTTTTGTAATATTTTTCTGATCCTAAAAGAGATCAAAGTCATGATGTGTACCAGGGGTATAAGGTACCTTCATTTCTCATTGCATACATTCAACATAAAATTTACCTGAGCAATGATATTACAGTGCTTCACTACATTTTCACTGTGTCCCTAGTGTTCCATTACATAATATGTCTAACTGTAGCTGTACACCAGTTTTTCTGACTGCTTTGATAGTCTGTATCTTCTGTTATGTTTTCTTCTGCATACATTCATTATCAATAGATTTCTCCCATTAAAAGTAATGTGATTTGGCTAATTTTTTATCTCCTAAAATTGATAGTCTGGCAGTCTGTTCAATGAATACACAGCAACGTGGAACCAAGCAAACAATGAAAATCAGCTATCCTATTATACCTGTAAACATTATGAGAATACCATGCATCAGATGCATTACTACTATCTTAGTAAATCATAAATTGCACTTTGGAGTCCCTTATCAAAACACTGCCACTTTCCATGGACATCTACCTGGTTCCAGTTTCATTCTCTTTGACACTCTGATGTATTCCAGAGTGTCTAATCTAAATCTTCCTTGATGAAAACATGCTACTATGTTTTAACTGCAACAGATAAGAGCAAAGGATAATATTCTGCTCCTTAGCTACATCTTTTACGTGCCTGAAAACCATTAGTAAAACTTTTACTCCATCTCCACTTTCTAATTTACAACAATTCAGTTATTCCTAGTAAATAAGTCCCACCTAGATGTGTTCACATACTTTGGTCCTCTGGATTTTCTCCAATAAATCTGCATGTGTTTGAAGTGTATCACCTTAATATCAAATCCTGATAAGAATTTAATCGAGAAAAATTATCAGGTTTTTGTTCTTGCAAGCTACAACCTTGTTAGTATTTCCTGATCTTCCTCTTCTATGCAACTGCTGAGCTGGTGAAATGAACATAACCCAGACCCTTCTCCAGACAAGCACAAACTGAACCTCTTCACCCCCTTGTCTCAGTGTAGTATCCTGCATTTACTCTTATTCAAGTACATTTATTTTCCTGGAGGCCCCACCCTGGAAGTGTTCAAGTCCAGGTTGAATGGGGCTCCAAGAACTCCTCTTCTAGTGGAAAGTGTTCCTGCCCATGGCAAGGGGTTTGGAACTAGATGACTATTAAGATTCCCTTTAACTCAAACAATTCTATGGTTCTATGATTTTATGACCCTGGAAAATCATAGGAGCATATGCAAAACTACAAATACCTCTTTTTTTTTTAACACTTCACATATTTATATTATCTAAATAATAATGCTCTAGACCCTGACCTCAGACCTGTAGAAGAGTGAAGAGTATTTTCAGGCAACACTTGAAGATGAAATGTTAACAATACAACAGTAGTATATAATAATAATTATTAATTTCAGCTGAACAGAGTGAAGTAATTAACTTTTTCTTGTTGTTTTTCTAAGGAATATGCATGAAAACTTAGTTGGGGATACTTAGTTGGGGATACATGCAAGTTTAAAATTCATAATTGCTCATGTTGAAATAAATGTTTTTATGCTTTCCCACAGAGTTGGAATTACTTTATTTTTGTTATAAACAATATATTTAGAAAACAATACTGACCAAATTTTGGGACCCACTAGCTTCAGCCTCCATCTGTGAACTTTTTAGTTTAAAAAAAAAAGGCATTCATTTGCCAGGAACATGAAATGTTTCCATTTAATCATACAGTCAATGTCTTTTCAGAGTATGAGTCAATGAGGACTACTTAGAAAATAGCTGTAGATTTATTAGTTTACCATATCTTGCTATAGCTGTTTATAACTTGTAGAACATTGGTTCTAGTCACCTGAGGTTTTCTGGTTCATAAATTATGGACTTCTGTCAATCGAGTCAGGTAGTTGGACATATACAGCAAGAGGTTTAGGTAAGATGTTATTTTGTCAATGTTGATAAGAAAATATATGGATAATATATGTAGTAAATATAATAAACTTCATGTTTATTAAATTCATTTATAGAAGTGCATCATATATTATCTTTTTAAAAGTGAACGTGTACAGTGGCAGATAATTATAAAGAATAAAAGACAAATGAAAATATCTATTATAAACCCACACCAACAAATAGCTATTAATCTGTGTGATTGCTGGAACTAAATATTAAGTATGGGAAGTAAGCTCTCTGAGCAAGGGAATAATTTTTATGTGTCTCTTCTGCCAAGAGCAGGTGAAAATGGTAAGTAACCAGAAAGAGAAGAGAGAAGACAGATTTCCAGAGCCTCTGAAGAAGTGCTTGGGCAGCAAAAGAGAAAAACTTTTTTCAGAATGGGAAGTTCTGCTTAAATGCAAGGTTACACCTGATCAATGCAATTTAGCCTGTAGCAAAGAAAGTCCCCTATATGCCCCAAAGAAAGTACCCTATATGCCTCAAAATTGGGCATTCAAAAAGGTATCATGTGAATAAGAGAGAGAATCAAATCCACCCTCCAACCACAGACTGACACAAGGGAAATCATGGTGTTTCTTCAGATTATTTATTTCCTCTTGCTACCTGAGTAAAAATGAGTTCTTTGGAATCACACAAAAAGCATTAGCATACCAGGTGCTACATTTCAAGTACAATATTTTGTAGGGGAAGAATGGAAGATCCATCAGTAGGCAAGTAGCAAATTTCTGTTCACACCTTCCTAATCCTGCAAGTTGACAGAGGCATTGACTGAATCTTTTTTCACTCCACTGATGACCAAACTCTTTCATTCACAAATTCTTTCACATAGATCAAAATATTGTGACAAGATAAAGAACACCAGAGATCACTGTTAATGCAGAGCTGATATAGGAAACAAATGCTATCTTTAATGATAAAGGATGACAGCAGCAACAAGAACCAAGAGCAAACCTAAACCTCACCTCCTGCTATTCCTAAAAAAAAAAAAAAAATTCACCAGCTGTCATTTCTAATTTTATTGTTGCGTCTTTTGTCCTTCTATTTTAACCATGATTTTTCAGTCTCTGAATTTGCATCTTCAGTCTTTCTTTCTGGTTTCAACCTATTCTTTCTGTTCCTTTCCTCTCAGCCATCTTCTGCATGCTTGATAAAATCAAGTTTCACAATAAAGTACAGTTTAAGCTCTAAATTCTCTGGCTTTTTTTGCCCTTTTTTTCCTGATTTTCCATTTAAATCTGAGCTAACCCATTAACCATCAAAACACATATAAAACCAGATCGTTTTTTATTGCACAGTGGCCTGACCCTGCTGCCTTTCTATGAATTATTCCCTCTTCAAGTCACTATTTGATTTCTTTTAGTATCTTTATTAGCTATAATTCTTCAAAACTCCATTCAGCAGCAGAACTTGTGACGTATAGATCGTTATATAATCCATCCTGTCTTTTTTATTTAGGTCCATTAAGATACTGCTTCCTGCCTCTCAGGTTCTACAGCCTCAGTCCTTTGCCCCTCTCTCTACAAATATTCATTGTTCTAGCTCCTGTTTTAAATCAAACTCATATTCTTTTGGTTTAGAAGCCCATCAGTTACTGAATAGGCTGAAACAAATCCCATAACCATGCTGAACATGAAATTCCTCACCTTTCCCAGTTCTAAACCCCTCATCACTGTCCCCACCACTCCCACTTTTCTGCATGTTTTACAGTCTTGTTACAGTTGGGTAGCTGCTGTTCTCCATTTCACCTTCTCTTTTCTTCTTTTCACCAGCGGGTCTGCCCAAAAAACTCCACCTATTTTTTTAAAAGACTGTTAATTATATTTCATGAATATATCAGCTTTGTGCTGCCATGAATGTACATAGACAATTAAGTGTAATTACCATGTACTATACAAAGGAGGGGATAAAAATCTCAAAGCATCAAAACATTTTTAAATAAAGGTAGTAATTTCAAGAATCTTAGCCTTTCACTGTATGCATTTACACAGCACCACTACAGAAGAGTGTTCCTTCTAAATAAAATATCCCAGGCATTTATTTCTTTCACTATCCATTTCTTCAGTTTCTAACTCATAATGTTTCATGGCAACAAAGTATCGTATAAAAGTTTCGCCTAATGCTTCCTTAATGCAAGAATCTTCCTCAAGTGCAACCAGAGCATCTTCCAGTTTCAGAGGGATTGATGAATGTTTCAGATCACCAGTGTGATTTTCTTCTTCAAGCATATCATCATAGCTGAGTCCTCTCTTTATTCCATCTAGACCTGCAGCAATAGTAGCAGCAAGGACCAGGTACGGGTTTGCTGCGGCAGAACTTAATTTATTCTCTATATAGGTGCCTTTTCCACCATGACATTTGACATTAAAGGCACAGCTGTTATCATTATATGCCCATCTTGCATTTACAGTTTCTTTTGATTCTTTGCTGTATTTAGAGTAAGGCTTGCGGCAGTTGGTGGTAGGAGCCATCAAGCAGCTAATAGCTGCCGTGTGTGCCAAGAGACCTGACAACCAATTTTTTCCAAGCTCTGAGAGCTCCTCAACTCCATAACCAGCAGAAAACAAATTCTTCTGGCCATTCAGATCCCATAAGCTGTGTGATAGAGCCCCTGAGTTGTAGAATCCTGATTCTGAGAAAAAGCTAGCCACGTAGTTGTACTTCTTAGCCACCTCTTTAAGGCCTGTTCTAAATGTGAAGGCACTGTCAGCTGCATCTAGCCCAAAAGCTGGATGAAAAGTGATCTCCATTTGCCCAGGCCCAGTGGAAGAAGAAAAGCTTTCAATGTTGGCACCAGCATAATACATTCCTTCAATGAGCTCCTGAATGAAAGTCTGGTCATGGTTATTTAGTATTGTGGCTGCAGGAAAGGATATTGTCTTTGAATTTACAACCTCAGTAATGCCATAAATACAAAATTCATAAGTGAATGCAGAGTGCAAAGAAAAGCCATTGTCCTGAAGCTGGCTCAGCTGTTTCTTGGCAATGTGCCTTGGGGAGGTCATTAGTGGGGTGCCCAGCACGGTGAAGGAGTCACATATCACTCTTGCAGTCTGCTCAGTCCAGGGTAGTATTCGAAAAGTTGATAAATCAGGGTTCAGGATTATGTCACAATTGAAATTGGTTGCATTAATGTAATCTAATTCATTATCTTTAGGATTCAGCGTCAGTTCAAGGTAACTTCTGGGCATGGCAATACCATGAATTGCTTTCTCCTAAACACAGAGCAGAATGCCATATTACCAAACCAGAAAAGAGCTCAGTGGTATTTTATGTATATAAAAGATGTAAAATTCATATTATTAGGTAGAACAATGATATTTTTGTAAAAGAACACTAAAATGCAGTGATCACTGACGTGAAGGGTAAGAGTCAGTTAATGTGTCTTTAAAAACCAGATCAACTTTCTGAAAGATTGGTATGAAAACTATGACATTAATGATAATTTTTTAAATTTCCACAATGGACAAAAAAATTGTTCAACACTTTTCTTGCATGGTGTTTATATAATCATGGGTATCACCAGTTAGGTTCATGCTTTGCAAGTCAGACTTTTACCTATACTTAGTCTATCTAGCTTTCATACCCTCTGACCATTTTGTTTACCAAGTGACCACACAAGACTCATATCAATTCAATTCAGGCTGTTACTTCTCTTTAAATACTGTTTTTCAGATGCAGCATTTAACAGAAAAATCTCGCTTTCTAGACTTGAAAAGTTTGGGATAAAATGCAGGGAAGCACTTCCAGGTGAGAAAATCTCATAATTATACTTTCTTCTCCATTTGATCAGAAAGCTTCAACTGATGAAAATTAAATGCAGGTAAGACCTCAAAGAAGGATTATCTACCTTCAATCAAGTACCTTTACAACTTACTTTATGATCAAACATTTTTCTGATGAAAGCTGCAATTAGGCCAGGTTCTATCTAGTGGCTCATGTTTAGGTCTTACCTTTATTCTTCTAAGGGAGAAAATTGCCATTTGTGTGAACAGAGGAGACAGAAAAAAACCCTGAAAGGGGGAAGCTCACAGCTGAGAACAGCCAATTTTGCATATCCAGATGGAAACTGCATATGGTAGCTTATCTTAATAAGACTGACCAACTGACTGAGTAATGAATGAAATCTGTCTTCTTTTAAGCAGGCGGCAGTCAACAGTATCCATGTGTGATACCCATAACCAAAACTTCTCATTCTGGTGAACTCTGCTCCAAGATATCTAAGCTGTCCATTTGGCACTGAAAAACATGTCAAAGTTGACTACCCCATGGTAGCACCTCTCCCTACTTGAACCCTGCTACCTAATATATCCTACTTCCTAGTTTGATTTTTGTTTCCTGAATCATTACTATGGCAAATATTGTTGTTAAATCATAGTGCAACTCAGTGATATTTTCCTATCTTATTGACAATTATGAAATTTCTCTTAACTAAAATGATTTTGTTTAAGTAATTTTATTTCTTTCAGTGTTCACTCCTTTCTTTTTTTTTTTCCATTTAGGGATGTTCAGTAAACTAAAAATTTTATAATGTGTTGAATCTGAAAAGATATTTCTGAGAGAAGGGATTATTAGAACTTCAAAGAACGGAAATTACTAGCCTTATTTAATTAGATTACTATTTGGAGGAAAAGAGGAATAAATTATTGCAATAATGAAAGAAGTCTAGATCCTTCGGGAACGTGAGCAAGGGGAGGGACCAGATAATTTGTTCTAAGTTGGAGTTGCTGCCTGAAATATGAAAAAAATATAATTTAAGGATGGGGGCATGAAGACAAATAAAGGTACAACTAGAAACCAAAAAACTTACTTGAAAAAATCGAGATGGAACATTCTTTGATCTTGACACACCGTGGAGGTCTATTGATTCAAATCTGACAAACTGCACGTTGTCCCTGGCCATCTGCTGCTTAATAAATTCAATATGAGAGAACAGGTAAAGAAGAGTTGGGTTTCCGAGGCCGTTTACATCAGGGTCTCTGTTGAATGCTAGAAATGAAGAGGAATGTTCACGTCAAACAAAATAATAAATGCTGGAATAAGGCTGTTCTCCCAAAAAGTGCAATGGTAGGAAATTGTGGCACGGGGTGTAAAAACAGAAATGAGAAAAAGATATGGATCATGAAAGAGTTTTGCAAATAAACACACGTTTTTCCCTGACATCCTGTATAAAATTCCTTATTTTTTGGAATGGTCTGTACTTTAAACTTTTTACAAGTTAGGAAGAGAACATGTGGTAAAACCAGGAATTTATGAGGTTTGTTGAGTGTTTTTAGGAGCAAAAGCAGTAACAGGATACCTATTTCCCACTGGAAAGTGACAGAATACAGGTGCTGTTTCTTCAATGACTTTGTAAGGAGTGTTGATACACAAATTTAATAAAAGGGGCACTTGTCTTCTACTAAACCTTTCTTGAGGCCTCTAGAGGAGGATTGCTGCCTTCTCCAGCACAGGCAGTGACTTTTAAGGGAAGTTTATGCATTTATGCATTTTCTCTTGCGGAGTCATCAACTCTACTGCAGAAACTGTAGGGCTCTATAAACTTCTTGACAGGAAGGCACTTCTTGACACAAGTATAACTTCCATAATGGAGCAGAGAGATGGGCACAGTAACTTCCTTTCACCAACCCCAACTTCTCAGCCTGCTTTTCTTTTGAGTATCTATGCATTGTTTTTATTCTAGATAAACTACATAAGATATTAACTTCCACTTAGTACACTAAACTAAAACAACCAAGAATAAAATTTTATATTGGCAGGCAAAAGAATTGGGAAAAATATATTTCTTTTCACATTTCTGGGAGGAAAGTCCTCCATTCTTCCTGAGGATGTGCACAGATTAATTTTTGCAGATGTTTCAAATCCACAGTGGAAGATCACCAACAGCAACCATTCACCACCAACCTTCAAGAGGAAATTTAAAACTTCATGCTGAGGCACTCTGAATGTTGGTGGGAGCAATCCTAATCTCTCCAGCAGCAAATTATCCAAACTAGAGCAGATCTCCTCTAGCAGTAGCCAGCAGGCACAAACAGCTTTTTGAGCTCTACTTTGGGGCAAGTAGGACTGCGAGTTGCAAGGCTGTAAGAAGGCTCACCAGCAGACCCAGCACAAGGCTGTCAGATTATTTCCTAAGAAGGCCACAAATTCACCTGTAGTCATAGACTTGTCAGAATCTTTGAGTATTACTGGAGCATCCTCCAGCTTAGATGGCAAGGAGGATACTACAGGTCACTCAAGTAAGAAAAAGTTAAGTAATAACAGTGCTCCATGAGGAATGGCAGCTGAAAGCACAGAGCAAAATTTAAGTAAACAGGAGAACAGTTTACTGTAAACAATCCCAAATTGAATAGAAAGAAAATAATTTTGTCACATTCACTTCTCCTCATGACATCTTTCTCTTTGACTTGTTTCAGATCTAAGTTCCTTATAGAAATAGATTTTTCTTTTCCCAATGTCTTCTATAAACACTGAGGCAATATGCCCATTAAAAGATGAGTATTAAATTAATTAGTTAATTAATTATGAGTCCTGTTTGAATGTTTTCTGTGACACTCATTCTGTTATGGATCCTGCCAAAACACAAGGGCAAGTGGGGAGGACTGGCCTTGTCTTGTCTATGCCACCAAGTAAGTTATTTGAATGCCCCTTCAGTCATCCTGTATGTTCTACAACATACGAGTTTACTGGCATTTACCAGATTTGACTTTTTTATGAATAACTTACCATTATTTAGAAGTTTATTAACAAGTATAAACTGTGGCTGTTCAATAAATTAACAGAACTTTAACATAGATTCTGAAAATCTTCCTGAAGTTTATATCAAGAGAAGTGTTTTTTAACTCCACGGACAGAAATCCGAGGCTTTTACCTTTAAAGCAGTGCTCAATGCCTTATTTCATATATGTTTAATTTCCTTAGCAAAGATGGTAAACATTTCCTGTCAGCCACCTGTCACACTGCAATTTTTGTCTTTGTATTGTTCAAAGTAAGGTTTGGCTGACAACTCTTGACATCAGTCAACTTTTGATGTAAATTTTGCAAGTATTTCTTAAAATGTCCTGAAATGTTGTCTGTTAAATTTTCATCTACTTAACAAATATTTTTCAGGTAAAAATATATAAACCATGAAAAAAAAGCAACTTTAATTCTGATCCAATTAATTCCTTAAAACAGTATTCCTGAGATATATGGATTACATAAATCAGTATCTAAGAAAAACACAAATGTTATGTGCATTCATATTATTATTGATGCATAAATTTATTTTAAAAATATAGCTACAAATATACTTAATTTAAACATCTGTCAATGGCAGGTGATTTTCCAAATTTTATATATGTGTTGTCTTTGAGCTAAAGTTATTTGAATAAATACATAATTCCATCATGTGAACAAACATTAACAGAAAATTAATAAACATAAAATGTTTCTAAAGAACACTAAGAAAGCAAAAATTAATAACTAAAGAAGCAAGAATTTTTCTTCTTCAGTTGGACTTTTATGATCAAAGATACATCTTTTTAAATTATGAGAATAAATTGTATATATTGGTATATACATATATATATCTAGTATTAGCCTAGGATTAATCTACAGACCAGTGTAGACACTCTGCTAGTCAGAAGACACTTATTCATCTACAAGAGCCTTTTTCCAAGATCTTTTTGAATCTATAGAAACAGTCATGCAGTCTTCACATACTTTTTAAAGTTCACGTTTCATATTATTTGCAGATTAGCTAATTTATTCAAATAAATAAGTTATTATTTATTTCAATATAATATATTGAAATATATATATAAGTTTCTGTAAATTTTAATATACATAAAAATGTCACCTCTGGTTGATTTTGGAAATATGAGAGAAGATTTGTTTCTTAAGTAATAATTAGTAAGTACTAACTGCTCACTTTTCTACTGCATAGGACCCAAAATATATTTTCTCGGTATCCACTAAATAAATCACTGTCAAACTACATCCATGAGGCCAATAATTATTTAAGTCTGGACAGCTATAGTAGGGAATGGAGTACTCTGTCTTTACTCAGTTTACATTGTCATTATCCAGAGCATTAGTTACTAGCGGTAAAGTCAATAATAAATATTTAACAGGCCTAGCTGATTTAGAATCACTGTCCAAAAGTTTTACATTCTTTTAAGGGAGGATTCTGTTCACAAGTATAACTTTTTCTCTAGATTTCTGGGTGTCTGGAAATAAGAGCATCTTCCCTTTCATTTCAGAAGATATCCTTAAAGAAACATCTAAGTTCAATAAGATGTTCAGATTTTTGTTCAGATTTTTATTTTAAAAATAAAATAAAAATCCAGACTGGCCATTTTCCTTTAAGCATATCATTAAATATCTACATCAATTTGGCAGGACACAGAAAAGAACCTAATGTATGTTTGTCTATGGTTCTGTCTGTATTTCCCGTTTAAGTAACCATTGAGAAACAATTGGTAATATTCCTGTTTCTACTGTAAGTAGTACAAAATATCCAGAGATACAAACTATCTTCACATATTTAAAACATATTAATTGCACAAAACTAAAAATATTACCAATAATTTAAAAATATTAATATTGTTACTATTATTATTTATAGTAGAAGAATGGTGCGATTCTTAGATAATTAATATTGATTCTTCACCTTAGGAGAGCTGCAAGAATGGCACAGATTGTGTAAAATACAAAGTGGAAAAGGGTATTAAGTGAAAATCCCAAAGTAAGACATTGTTATGCTGCAGGAATTACAGCAGAGGCAGTTACTGTGAAATCATCACTTAAATCCCCTGATTGTCCCCTCACATCTCCGAAGAATCTCCATTTCTCTTTCCTCGTGACTGACTAGATTTACTGAGCAGAATCAGTGGGGGCAGACATGTCTCCTCCAGGTAAGAGCAGAGGACAGTGAAACCACATGGTGAGTTGAAATTTGGTTCAGAGTGTGTGAGCAAATTTTTGTATGTTGATGGAGAGAAAAGCCTAGGCTATATCTTTGCTGAAAGATTCATAATTCTGTCCCTAAATTTTAGGTTGCATCATTTGTTAGTGCCCCATTATTAAAAATAAGAGCTTTGAACAAGTCAAGAGTAAGAACATGAGGTTAATATTGTAGTAGAAAACAAGATTTCGTATAGGACTGATGAAGTCCACTTTGAAATACAGCCTGCTAGTGTCTTCTTGATACGTTTTTCTTTAATAATCCAAGTTAACAAAGGAACTTAGTGTTTGGGGTCAGCATGTGATTCTTGAAGCCTTTAGACTTTCTTGTGTGCTTGAAATTTCAAGTCACTAGGTAGCCACTGGTGCCTGCAGCCATAGCTGAAACATATTTTTTTTCTTCAGAAAGGTTCCTCTCCCTCAAACAGTTCCTGGTCTCATGTTGGTCGTATTTACCTGGTCATATACTTGATATATACACAAGAATATGAGTCCTGTTGAGAAGACCTGTTTCTGGAGCTGCATGCCCAGCTCTGCAGTGTGCACTGAGTAGATTTTAAAACATTTTTTTTATCCTGGCTGCAGACCAAGACATGCAAAGCAAATTTGAAGCCTCAGGTGACAGACTTATTCCAGTGCTTTGCTCACCTACAGCTGCCTGGGGGTAGTTTCCTAAGGTCCAGAAGAGCGATTTCTCCTCAGCCTGTGTGATGTCACCAGGCTCAGTTGGTCCCTCTGCCCTCACAAAGTGTGTGTGGCTGTAGAGGCCACCTGCAGTCCCTGGCTCTGGGAGCTCACATCCCCCAGTGTCAGAGGGGATGCTACGCCAAGACTATGGGGTATTATGATCCTTCACATTGCTTGAATAAGTTTATTTCCTTTGGCCTCCTCTCTGGCTGCTATAGAATTAATATTCTAATTTAGTAGCATGCAGAGAAGCAGGTGGTAAGATTTCAGTTCAGAGAGGTGACTATACACCTACCTTATGTGCTATATACACTATAGATATAGCACATGCATGAATTTGTCCTTGAAGTATGTACATACCATGAATGGTTATTTAATACTACACACATTCTTTAGTGTTATTCTTATTCTTTACTGTTTGGAATCATCCCTCTTTGTCTCCCAAGAATGTAGGCATTGAACAGCTTAAGAAGCACCTGGTAACTGATGACTACATACCACCTTGCAGAATCAGATATCAGCTATCATCCTTCATTATCAGATATAGACACTTCAGCAAATAAAATTCCTAAATTCATGTTAGTCAGTATATTCACCTAATTAGACGCAGGTGTTAGTTTCTATCTTTCCATGGAAAAGTGCTTTAGATTGAGTTTTAGCTTTAGCTTCAGCTCCAGTTTCTCTGACATTGTTCAAGTAACATTTTTCTTACTAACCCAAATATCTGACACGTCTGCTTGTTTTCTATCATTTTTCCCATGACCAAGCACTTTTTTTTAAAAAAAGATCTGACAAGAAATGGACAAAATGCACATGCAGTAATATTTCCACATTGTCCAATAAGAATTTTGGAAATAAAATTATGGATTTATCATTTTAGAGAGATGTTAGCCGTGTAACTAACATGACGGTATATAAATCTTCCAATGTACTCTGAATCATTGATGCTCAGCTACATGTTTTAACCTTTCTACTACTGATCTCTAGAGATTGTTCCTTAACTGTGTATTTTTATAACAATAAAGTATTTTTCTGTTTTGGACATATCTCAACACTGGATGGATCTGAAATATAACCTCTTGTCATTTTTCCGAACATTTTGGATGAAGTCTTCTGATTTGAGCAAGTTCAAATATTTGATATTAATATCTGATAATAATATCTTTAGATCCAAGACTTCAGGCACTTTGGTAACTGAAATATTTAACATAATATTTTAGTCCAAAAAATGAAAATATTTAGGACTTGATCTTATCAATCAATAAATTACCGCAGGCAGCAATAAAATACTGTTTATGCAAAGGCTCATTAAACAGTGCAGAATTTTATCTAAAACTTTCTTTTCTTCATTTCAGTTACTGAATGTATTCAATGAAAATTAAACTTTGAACACATACAGTTCTTATTAAGTAGAAACTATTTCTGTGCATTCCATTTATTAGTTGAAATGCACAGTGATCTCTAGAATTTTTCTGGTCAAAGACAAATGGAATCCAAACCTCATGAGATTCCAAAAAGTTTGATATTGAATGCTTTTTTGATGAGAGAAAACAGTTTTCTCCCAGCTCCCCACATAGTTAGTTCTCATCTGTAGGTCTCTTGCAGTCATTGCTACCACCAGTCATACAGGGCAGGATTAATCCCAGGTAACTTTAGGCATCTTAGAGTTAGACAAATGACCTAAACTAATCATCACTGGACTTCTTTCCACTGTGTGGAAATGTACACCCACCTTCAGTGGTGTGTATCAATTTTTCATTCACCTTTAATACCTCTTTGAAGACAAAATGCCTGTCTTTACTGGCTAGGTAATAAGCCTTGGATTAGCTACTTCATTTGAGTGGTTACAACTGGGTTGAAATCTCCCTGTGGAATCTACAATTAATCTCATCAGTTCCGTCTACCTTGTAAGTGGTGCTATGACTAAGCATAATTTGTCCTATGTTTAAAAATATACTTGCTGGTTTTGCAGACAATGAGAACACAGTTGTGTTAAAATTTTGATAATGAATTTTGATAGCCTTTATCAATGTGAAAAACAATGTAGTCTGGAAAGGGAACAGCAGCAAGCATAGGCTGAGCAATAATCCTCTAACCTTTTTATTCTAATAGACATCAGTAGAGAGGGGTTCAAGTGTGAAGTATATTTTCAAAGCTTTGTATTTCTCATGCAGTGCCTTGAGTAAACACTGATACAGTTCATGGATATCTTTTTCAAACTTGTTCAAACTGGGTAATACAAAATGTCTACCAAGAAAACCTGCAGCAGCTAACAAAAATTAACATGTTCAAACTGTCTGTTTTCAGAGTATCTAAAGAAGGGTTTCTATCCATCTGTCACGAGACTTGGAAAAAGTAGGATAAGTTAATATTATTGTAAACATTTAATTGCTATTATTATATTTTGTTATGTAGTTGATGATGGATAAACTATTTTATCAATTAAGAGATTCATATAGCTTGAATCAGTCAGATAAGTCAAAAGGAAAGATACCTGTCCTGGAAAGCTGATAATGTGATCTCAGACTGATGCTTATGGAAATGTAATAATCTCATATTCATACAACTGACAAACTGGTGTTTTTGTGCTTCCTGGAAACAGACCAACAAACTGCTCAAGCCCATTACATTATCACAGCTAATAATAGTTTCCAGTTTGTTGATCCAGCTAGCCCAGAAGCTTTTGCAAAGAAATCACAGTCTATCAGTAGCAATTAATTGTCTCTATAAACACTTCCAAAATGGACTTATTGAACAGCATGAAAATAAGTGCAAATTCTCTCTGCCTCATTTGCTTTTCTTCCCCTATAATTCATAAGAGATGTTTTTGCATTCCAGTCGTCTCATAAGACAAATAATTGAAAACATCATCCCTACATGGGAGCAATTTCTATGGCTGGAAATGTTTTTTTGAAAAGGAAATTTTAAGAAGTGCAGATGCCACCAGAGCTTTGCAGTATCTAGCAGAATTTTGGGAAATGTTGCCTGCACTCAGTTTAAATGAGGAAATATTTCAGTTTTAGTGAAAAAGACATGACCACTTGTGCGTGAAAGTTTTTGGCAGGCAGTTAGGCTTTATAAATGCCTTGCTTAAAAAAAAAAAAAAAAAAAAAAAAGGCAGCATAGATGTAGAGCACAATATCCAATCCATCCTGATCACACAGAAACCACAGGTGTCAGCTCTCTCATGCACTAGCTCTGACTCAAGTTTGCAGCTTAGCAAAACACCACAAAACAACAGGAGCATTTTCTTTGAGAGCAGGTGATGTTTAAGTATCCTTACCGTCGAGGCCTGTGGAGGAGTCAAACTGAACCTCAGGAGTTGTGCTTTCTGCAGGTGTAGGAGCTGCTGGTAGTCCCAGAATAAGGTGATCCACATTGCTTCCCACTGGTTGCTGCTGATCAGAGCCCGCAGAGCTGAGGACCAGGACAGTTTTGCTCTGCTGCCCCATCCCCTCCTTGTGGAAGCTGAGATACTTTTGCTTTTCCTCTCCAAAATGGGGACTAAAAGTCTCAAAGGGCCGACCCTGCTTGTCAGCTGCTTTCTCTTGGGGTTTCAAATTTTTCTGAGCAAAAGTTCCACCTGCCTTGCCACAGAAATTGGGCCCATGAGAAGGCAGGAGACCTTCACTCAGCAGGTTTTTCAGCTCTTGTACACTTCGTTTAGAAATGCCAGATGCCCCCTTGAAGGACTCAGCAATACAGCTCCCTGGCATGGATGCAGCACTTCCCAGGGAGCCCATCTTTGTCACGTGAAATTTGACAACTTTTTCTTCCATACCAACCCGTTCTTCTGGCTTACCCCTTGCCTGCTCACTGTCCTTCTCCCTCTGCACTGCCTCTGTGCAGCCACCTTTCTCTGCACCCCTCGCAGGCTGCACACCTGTGGACAGTTTCATCTGAGCTGCTGTATCTGTTCCCTCATGCATTTTTCCTAATATTCTTTTCCCAGTACCAGCATATTCCTGAGTTTCTCGTGTTTCTCCACACCTGTCTTCTTTACCATTGTTGCCAGAATTGGAACTGTCATGAACTCCTCTGTCCATTTGTACTGGAGGAAAGGTAGTGGGGTTTTGGAGAGACCACTTTGATGGCAGTTCTGAGCAACCAGTGGTTCCTTTAAGGGGACAAGGATCTGGGATTTTTGAGGTGTGGGACAGCTCCATCTTCTCATTTTCTAAAGGAGGAACATACTTTGTAGGACCTTTGATTCCCTTTTTCTTTCTGAGACCACATATATTGTTGCCATCAACTTCATCATTGTCACTTTCAGACGTGTTCTGTAACCAGCAATAAAATATACAACCAAACAACACGCATGAATGACACAGAACATGGCAATGGAACACTACCACCTGCTGCATTTTCCTTGTAGTACTTCCACTACTTCTTGATGATGGAAGTCTCTGTGAACACTTACTTTGATCTTTAAAATACCTTACAGAATTATTTTGCTCATATTTTAGAACAAAATTGGAGAAAACACCTTCCTAATACTGCTCTTAGGCAGATTTCGTAAATTATAACATAAACCATAATACATTGTGTGACATTGTTTGCCAAACATATGTCCCTTAAAGTTGAAAAAAATGTACTTTAGTACTTACAATTAAGTATATTCCTGGTCATATTAAAAGTATTTATATTTATAAAAGAAATTTATTGCCCTGAAACACAGAACACTGGAAATGCTTATAAGGATGAGGATTGAAACCTGAAAATAAGCAGCTTTTAAATTAATTTCAGGACCTAATTTGGACAAATAACTGAACTTCTGAACAGTATTCAAAAGGAAAAGCTCATATTTGGGTGTTTAAACAGAAAAGAACCCAATGTTTACCTTTATATATGACACTGATATAGTTTATATTGTAGTTGGGGGAACAGATTTTAAAATGGACGTAAACCTATGGAAAAAGTGCAAAAAAAGGCTACAAAAATTAATGTACCTGCATTATCGCCAGATATATCAAGTGTCTGGATCACTATCCTAAGTATCCTGAGCCTACCTCAAGTGTGACTAATTTGATGGTGACAGGGAGAGGGACAGGAAATCAAAACCAGACACTTTCAAAATAAAATTTTAAAAAAAGCAGATTTCAATATTGTGAGTGATAAATTATCAAGATAGTGATTGAATTCTTCATCTCACAATGTCTTTAAAAAGACTCCATAATTTAGTTTAACCAAAATCACTGCATAGCCACTCACAAATTGTTATATTACTAATGAATACCTACTCAAGTATGCACTTAAGATATATGAACACTCCATTTGCTTGGGTTGGGCTGGAATTAGCACCTGTAAAAATACTGGGAAATCAAGGGATATCCTCTGAATGAGACCATTCTTTACCTTTTCCACAAAGGAATAATCTGCACTCTCTCCACTTTCTGAATTTCCAGAAGAAGGGATCTGCACAAAAGCAAAGTGAATGCCAGTCTGGGTAAGGCAAAAGTGATTTCTGTTGTCAGACAAAAGCACGTAGTAGGAAAAACAGCAGCATCCAATGTGCATATGGAATGAAGCAGCTACATGGCCTACATCAAGTTCACTAACAACTCCCCTTTTTCTGCATTATAACTCTCTTTTTCCACTATTTTCTCACCATACTATTTCCCCCACCATATT
Source organism: Phylloscopus collybita (assembly GCA_027886175.1). NCBI lineage: Eukaryota > Metazoa > Chordata > Aves > Passeriformes > Phylloscopidae > Phylloscopus > Phylloscopus collybita. The sequence continues at coordinate 31,444,783 of JAJNNQ010000026.1, read as the reverse complement.
ATTTTCCATCATTTTGTAGTCAAAAGAAGTTAACGGCTTCTCTCCTAATGAAGAGCTCACAGGAATATTTCCTCCCTCTGTCCCACCTGCCCCAAATTTCCATGACAGGCTGCATCTACAGCTCCTTCGGAGCTCCCTGGGACACTGCTGCTGGCGTGGCAGGCAGCTGGCCAGCAGCTCTGCGGGGAGGACAAATCTGTAACTCCCATTCACATGCCCTGACAGAGACATACCCGTGATGCCCACTTGCAATCAAACAGCCACTGGGGCATTCACAACAGAAGTCCTTTCCTGCCCCAGTTTTAGTACTCTGTGTTTAATGAACCCATTTCTTCATCCAAGGGCTTTGGTTCATTCCCATAACACGCCCTATAATACTCCATAATGTAATTCCGGGTGTTTGCTGATATTCCTACACATTCACCCATGCAGAATAGACCTAATTCTTACAGCTCTGTATCATTATGGAATAGAAACGTAACAAAATAACTTTTTTGAAAAGCAAAATGGACAAAAAAAGGGATTATAATTCAGAATTATAATTTTAATACTTTCCTTAGTAATACAAAAAGGGAATGAATCTGGGGGAGAAACAGTAGGGGTGGAGGAACCAGGGTCTGCCAAAAGGAAAACACAAGTCTTAAAATAAAAACTTCATAATGTTAAATTTCTGAACATATAACATTTTTTTTGAGAGAAAGTAGAGAAGAGTTCTATCTATGAAAGCTATAGTCATAAAAAATCTATATTATCATTAATTTATGATGATATATTATGATTATAATTATGATTAATTATTAAATATTTGCTTTAATATCTTTTGTGGCAGAGGATGCCATCATCAAAATATCTTGATTTACAATTTATAGGGTTTTCAGAATTCTTTTGTTTCTTTTGAGTAACTCAAAACCAGTAACATAATCATAATGCAACATGCATTTCTGCTTTATAATGTATGCTGATAGCTCCTGAAAATTTTAAAATTAGACTAAATTTTTGCCTGTTATCCATATTGTTGATGTCTGAAAAATATTCAGCAGAACAGCTGAAGGAAAGTTGAGCTCATCTTTTTTCGTAATGCCTGTACTGAAGTCAGACAAAGGATTTTTCATATGTCAAAAACAAAATGTTACAAAATTGCTAGGCATTCTGAAGGATTTCATGAACATGAGGTACCATTCCCACATTATAATCCTTACCAAAACAAATTCCTTCTAAATAGACATGAGCAGGATAAGGACTGATTACTTACAAGTTTGTAAATAGAAATGTTCTTTTGCAACAGACTTCTAATAACTGATGTGTCTATAGTACTTTGCAAAGGGTTTATTTTCCATAAAGAACTAGGCTACGATACTGCAGTTTGATTTTAGACCCCCAAAAATACTGTAGCTATAACTCTTGCACAAAAACAGTGATCATTTTTACTTCCAAATAAACAAAACTCTTACAATTATACAGAGAACAACCTGTGCATTACTTTAGGTCCTCAGCAAAAGGCACATTGTGATTTTTGGCACGGAAGTGACTCTTAATTTCTAAATAAACTCAGACCTTATGGACTTTCACTTAAAAAATTTCATTTTTCATTTTCATTTCATTTCATTCACAGTATTTTGTGCAGTGAAATAAACATTTCTATATTTGTTGCAAGGTATCACTACAGCATCTCTTTTTATTAAAGACAGTCATATGCATGAGATATATCACAGACTTAGAGTTATTTGTCTAATAGTTTATATAGTGTCTACCATCAGAAAAGGCTTAGTACATGAGTACAGAGGGGAGACCACCCAGGAATAAGATTTATGAATTACCTGTTTAACTTTTTATTTCTTGAAAAGATTTTTTTTTCTACAGAAGACAGGGATGGTTAAGTGAAATAGTGTCGTGAAAAAGACACAGTGCAAGTGAGCTGGCTACAAATTATTACTTAATTTAATTGAACCGTGTGTCATGCTGTGTTCAAAGGAAAGCAAAACAGTCACGGCATTAATACAACAAAAATACTTTTAATTTCCTTCCTGAATGTTTCTACATTTTTGTTGCTCTGCATCAAAGGTACTAGGAAATAGGCTACTTTAAAGTTCTTTTAACCAATATTTGCTTCAGAATCAATTAATTTTTGTTTACTGATTTTCAAATATTTGCTTCCACTTTTAGTCAGAGGTCTTGGCAGTTCTGAAATTTGCTTCTCTTTCTTAGCAAGTGAATGCTTGGGCAGCAATTCAAATATTCCTGACGGAAGAATCAGTGCCAAAATATGAGCAGTGTGGGCTGCATTATGCAACAGATCTGAGATTTAGGTTTTTCTTTCTAAAGTTATATCTGATGTTATTTTTCATTGATATTTATTGGTACTTCCCCAAGTTCTGATTTCTGTTAGGTCTGCCTGTGCCACTGCTGCAATTTGCCCTCTGCACTGGAGTTTGCACCTGGTAAGGCTTTGGGTAGAGGTGGATCAGTGCAAGTCCTACAAGAGGCAGGAAAAGTTGGCTGGATCACCCTTCATTTCCCTTTATGGATAACCTCAACTCATAAATAACAGCTTTATTTGTCTTTGCTACGTGCCTGCTGTGTCACTGAGTACACAAGAGTCTGGATGTCTCTACTATCAAAAGATAAGGGCTACACTTAAGCTTTACTGCAGCATGTTAGGGCACCATGCAGGTAGGAAGAGGAGAGAAGAGAGGATGGTAACAGCAGGCAAATACTTCAGCATTGTGCAGATGAAATTCCTTGCTCTACTTAACCAAATTAAGTGCCACTTCTGGCATGCGACCAGGATTCAACATCTGAGGGACATTTTATATGTTGTGGTAACACAGAAAATATAAGTTTAAAGCAGTTTTTCTTAATCAGTTTGTGTTCATCTTTGAACTTTGTACAGCTCTGAGGTGGAGCATTAACTATATCCTGAAATACAGCACTGCCAAAAGGCAGTTCATCTGTAAACCTGCCAAGCTGAGAGCACTGGAAATGTAAAGTGTTGCCTTTGGGAGGAATAACAAATACTGAGGTTTGTGGTGTGTGAAACAGGTGAAAATCCAGGGCAATTCTCGACCTTTTGTCTTAAAATGATTTTATAGGTGACTGAAAATATATCTGTAGTGTTCTATGTGGCAAATTTAGATGCTGCAGAGGGAAGCTTCCATTTTTCTCCTACTTCGTGTTATGACCTCAGGCAAGCCTGTAAACGCTATTGTATTTCATGAACCTCTCTCAAAAACTTATTAACAAAAAGAGACATGGAAATGAGAAAAAAAGAAACTCTCAGTAAAGCATTTGAAGCCGGGCGGGGGGGCGGGGGGGGCGGGAAGCACGGAAAGAGAAATTAAGTTAGTTTGATAGGAGCTCTGAGTAACTGTAGATGAATAGCTGCAGAAGGATTTTCTATCAAAAGGTAATAGAGGAAAGGTGCAACTCCAACAGGAACTTTAGTATACCTAATCAACAAAATAACTCAATGTTCCTACTACTGACTACCTAAAAAAGTGATGCAAGCATTCAACAAAATACAATAGGGGCTAAGTCACATTCTCATTTTTTTATTTTATATTGTTAACTGATTGTTAAGAGGTCAAATTGTGATGATCTTTTTGAGTTGGTACTATAGATTTTTTCAAGAATGAAAGATTATTTTCCCAAAATCTGGAAAACCTAAGAAGTAGAAAAGCATGGGAAACTAAAACAGAAGTCAAAAATATACATAGGCTTTGGTTGGATTAATTTTTTATTTATGAAAAGTTAATTGCTTCACTTAGCTTTGATTTTTTTTTAAATCATATAAAACACTGTTGAAACACTGAAATTAAATATTTCCAGTCTAAAAAATGTAGAAATGTTGTTTAGGTCATGCTGACATGGGACATTATTCACATTGTTTGAACTTTTTTCTGGTTCTAATTCAAGTCAGTTTTTCAGAGTTTTCAAATACTGTCACATTCTAGATGCTGAGGAACTTTGTATGTCCCACTCTGCCTGTTACCAGGTTACCCTTTACAGCACTCCCAGGTTGGTACATCAAGTTTATTTAATCTTTTTGTGTAGTAATGAATTCCAAATACTTGAAGCCAAGTCAGCAGGAGGTGCTGCTTAAGACCTCACACAAGAGTACTCATTGAGCAAGTAGTTCTATGTCCAAGTGCTTTCCCTGCCCCTTTCCCTGGCAGGCAGAAAGCATTGCCCTGCTGCTTCCCCAGCAACCAGGCAGTGAAGGAGCAGAGGATGCAAGAACAAATTATCTACTGCTGGGAATTAATGAAGCTTCACTGGAGTCACTGGAGCTACAAAGATTTGAATCAGGACAGAATCTGGCCATGGAGTTGTACCAAGGACAACATAGATATTTCCAGAGAGTATCTCCAAGCACAGAGAGGGGTTTTGGCTCTTGGGTGCAGTGCTAAAACAAGGCAAGCGACAATAAAGAGACACTTCTTGTTTGTAAGCAAGAAACATGAGGATCATATACTTTGTCAAGATATTGCTGTGACTAATTTCTCCCTCAGTGACCTTGTTTGATAAAGTTGCTCTTTGAGAGTGATTTACTGCTACAAAAACCTCATTGTGAAGGATGTGAAAGTGGCATAAATGTTAGTTACATCTCATTATTTTGCAGTGGGAGAAGTTGAAGCACAAACTTGCCATAGGTCAAAGGAGATGTGTGACAACGTGAGGAACAAAAACAGTGTCCTTCCTTCTTTGAAACTTTTAAATATTCTCAAGATTATGAATATCCTTCATGTGAAAATCAATGGAGTGAGATTAGCTCACAATATTGTGCTATTATTTTCACATCTGACATCTGCTTTGTCTGCTATACCCATTCAAGCCTTCATACCACATATGCAATAACAAGACAAGTTCCTCAAGGTCATTTATCATCTTGCTGTTCCAAAGCAACAGAGTTGTCCTTGTAACAAGATTATTTGCAATTACTTTCCCTTGACTATGCTACCTGCACTGTGTTAAAAAAAAATTCCCTAAATAAGGCAGAGTCTCAAAATGAATAAGCTGATCCTTCCTTCACAGTCTGGGACCACAGAAGTATGAATCCAGGACCAGAATCTGTTTTAAAATGCACTTATATAGAAACCAAACATTTCCATTTGGGTCAGTAGCCTGACTCAAGTGTGTCACTTTCCAATCCAGGTCAGACTCCGATCCACAGATTGTAGTGCTTTCATTTACATTAATGAAGTCAAAGCCAATATATTTCCCCAATAATATTAATAGGATCAGATTTAAGACATCTATTTCTGTTATTTTTGATAAACCTACAAATGAAACAAAAAGGAAGTAAAAATATCTTAGATTTGCTTCCTAAAGCAAATGGAGTGCTTTCAGCTTAAACAAGAAGCCTTTCTTTGACCTCCATTTCCTTCAGAATCAGATCATGCTCAACATACATGCACAAAGAGCCTTGGACGTAATTCACAAGGAACAACGCACTCACTTGAAATCTTGAGGTAGATGGAAGAAGCATTTTTTATCAGCATATCTGCTCAGAAATCATTCATGATCAGTCTCTTACCTGCTGAGTAAGATCTTCCTTTTTGTTCATATCCACTTCATTCTAGTTCAGGTCACCATTAGAAATGGCCTAGTAAAAATCTAGTAGAAAGATATCCCATATTTATAGGCTCAGACACAATGAAGGTTAGTTCAAACAGAATTGCTGTAAAGTTCTTTTCCCAGAAGGCCAGGCAGATGATGAACCATGAGGAGCAACCCCAACGAGTCATGCCCAAGAGCACTGCTTTCTGGAACAGCGCGGAAGTAGTAAACTGACAAACACACATTTTTAGCTGCCTGCCTGGAAACAAAGACAACTGAGCATAAAACTGGTTTGCTCAACTTTTCTCCCCACAAAAGGCTTTTGTCCTGTAACAAGCCATTTCTGTTCTGGAACAGAAGCTATTGTTAGGCTCCTTAGAGGTAAAACCTCTACTGGGCATTATAACAGCAGTATGTTTTTTGAGGCACATGAACAGGGATTTGAAAGGCACAGAACACTGCAAGAACAACATGCAGCACCAGCCAGTTATTCTGGCTTGCATGTGGTAAATTAATAGTGATGCATCTGGTTGTATTAGAATTGGAGAGGGGTCTTTTTCTTTGCATTAGATAACTAAAAATATTTCAAGGTTAGATAGTCAGGCTTGTCTTTCTATTTTTTATTACTTTTAAGGTTTAATATGTATTCAAAGGACTGTTTTTAACTTACATTTCATTCATTCAAGTTCCTTTGGATGATGTAAAATTAAAGGATGGTCATATTGTTGTGCTTACAGCACCTACCTGACAACGCATTACTCAATAAATTCAAGTAAACATGATGTTCAGATTGGCATTTAATTATGTGAAAACTCAGGTTTGGCATTCTTTTAATACTCAAAAAAAAAAGAAAAAAAAAGTTTGTTAAAATTACCCCAAAATAATGACTACGCATTAGGAGCTATAATTCACAAAAATCTTGGGCATCACCAGTCCAATGCATAAATATAAGAGCCCAAGTCCCAAATTGGGATTCTGAAAATTCTTCCTTTCCTTGTAGGCCAGAGATCCTACATTTGTTACTCCATCTATGCAATTTCTGTACCTGCCCCATTCTGAACTGCCCCAGTTGTCACAGACCAGAGCAGGCAACAACTGGAAGTTCACTAGTGTTCAAGAAATAGGCTTACTTAAAAGTCCTGACATTTTGTCACCCAGACATTAAAAAATCTATGCCCAGACCATTCAATGTAGTACCAGGCTCCTACAAGACAGATAGCATGGAAGTCAGCATTTTGCTTCCAGAATAGTTCTTTCAAAAATGTTTCCCTCAGATTGCCATCATACAACAGTAAGCACAATCGCACTTCTTTTCTAGGCAAAGTACAGCTGTCATAGACCTACAATTTGCCATGGCAGAGTTGCTTGTGAGCCTGTTAGGATGAGCTATATCAAAAGGACACTTCTGAGCAGAACTACCCACACCAAATTGTTTGAGAGGCAGTGGCCAGAAAGCAGCAATTTTTTTGGCTTCCCATTTCTTACGATTTTGAATGAAAGCAGGAACAAATTCAGTTCTTAATTTAAAAAAGACACACTTCAGGTTAAAATCTCATTTGTCAGAGCAAGAAAAATATTCTTCACAACAGTGGTCAAACACTGGCACAGATTGTCCAGACAGGCTGTGGAATATCCACCCTTGGAGGTATTCAGAATTTGATTATAAAATGCCCTGAGTAAACTGAGACAAGTTCAGAGTTGGCTCTGATTTAAGTGGCAGATCAAGCCTGGTAACTACCACAGATGCTATTCAGAATAAATTACTATATGATTGTACGTCTGATTAATTTATACTTATTTTTAACTAACATTCTTGCAAGTGCAAAACATCTCTGGCACACTTCACATTCTGTTCTACCCTCTTCTGCTAAAAAGATCATAAACACAAGAAAGAGCAACCTCTGCTTTAAACAGTGTAGTTGAGGCAGCAATCTTGCAAAGCATTAGCAAGAAACAATCTTTTCATTAACGCTGGAAGAATCAACTATTTTAATCTCAAGTATTTATTAGGTCCTCTTAAAAAAGTGATATTTTGTTTTGCTTTGTAGATAGTGTGAAAGAGCGGAGGGAGGAGATTCTCTGCCAAGATTTACCTGCAAGACGCTGCTGGCTTCAGAAAAACTGCACTGATCGGAGAATCTGAGAATCAGATCCAGAAACTGATGGAAGCTCATTTCAGATCTACCACAACGCACAGATTACTGCAAAGAGCATGGTTTGGTCAGTAATACTCATCATCTTCCCACCTTTGGGAAATAAAATAAGTCAAGACAAATCTACTTGAGATCTCATGGGAAAAATCCAGGGGTTTATAAAAAAATGTCTTTTATATATACATTCAGAAAGGCAGTTTCTGTAACTAACCTTTCATAAAAACCTGCTTTCAAATGGTTATGGGCGTATTCTTTCTAAAACAAACCTCTCAACAGTCTTTCCAAAAAGAAAAAAAAAACCGAAAAAAACCAAACAAACAAAAAACAAAAAAAACCCCCACAAACTCCAGAGGAAGGCATTCTAAGAGGGAGAATTATTCAGACAGTAGAGAGAAGGGAAGATAAAATTAATGGAATCATGTTTATTTTACATTTATCATTTAATTCTGCATGAGAGAGATTAAAGCTGGTGAATTCCAAATTCCTGAGAACACAGTTTAACACTGGCCACAATAAGAAAGGGCCAAAAAGTAAGGAGTAATGTTCACTGCGTGATCAGGAACACAGCTGTGAGAAATAGCCATGCCATGTTCATCCACCCCTTGTTTCCTGCAGATAGATGAGGTGGGTTGGAGCAGACCTGCCTCTTAGGCTTGTCCTAAAATGCTTGTCCCATCTTTCATCCTCTCCTCGTTTTCATTACAGAGGAATCTTTTCCAGTCCTAAACCCCTTCAGGTAGGTGTAGCAAAGTTCATCTTCCTTGCTAAGAGGCTTTTAGATGGTTTCAATTTGGCATTAGCATAATTGTGCTAATAATGTTCTTTTTCTAGGTATACTGACTACAAAACAGTTTTTAACATCATTACAAGTAAACCAAATTCCTCAAGGGCATGTATGGCGCAGCAGACTAATATTTTCATAGCTATATCACAGGAAAGAAAGCCTGAGAAGAACACCTAAAAAAGGTGTTTTCTGGAGGAGAAACAAAGACTTACACAAAACAATCCATTTATTTTACAATGTAGAAATGATACCCTGAGTTTGCATAATTATTTAATTTAAATATGCAGGGCTTCAACCACAATTTATCAAATACCAGTGTAAAAGTCTAGACACTTCAGAAATACAACGCAGAACAAACATCACAAAAGTGGTTACTTAATACTTTAACTACAGACACTTTGTATGCACTGTCTATGATGAATAAGTGCTAATGAGAAAATGCAAACTGCTCATTATCCCATTAGTAGCTCTTCAGCAGCTAAAAAAAGAGAATCAGCTTCTCTGGTGACAGCTACTGTGCAAACAACTGCCAGCTCAGGGGAATAATATGCTGGTGAGTTGATGGGAACCTTCAGATAGACTTCACTGCCATCATGGCTTAAAACTACTTCTGATTCCAGCTACTTACAAAAGGGTGTTTTTTTCATGTATTTTCAAAAAAAAAAAAAAAAAGGTAAAATTATCACTGCTTGTACTCTCCTCCCATTTAACTTGGTTTTCCGAGGGGAAAAAATTCTATATACTCTGAATTAGCATAATTTTAAGCAGCAAAGAATCAGGCTTTGGAGCATCCACCAGGAAATTATTTTTTCTCCACAAACGCAGCTTACATTCAGTTACTAAAAAATATTTTCTCATGTTTCAGAAGCCTTCAGGATAAAAAGCCTTTTAAAGCCACTTAGCATTCTTATAATATGTGGAGACTTCCAAACTGGTGCCAGCTGACGGGTACCATCCACACCACACAGTGCTGTAGGGATACACAGGTTACAATGTGTTTTGCCAGACCTATCGCAGGACCTTTTTTGTAACAGACTCTTGAGCTCTCCAGTTACAAGGCTGGCAATTACATGGCTGACAAAAGAAGGTGTTCACTAAGTCTCTCCCACACCATCATAAAATCATAAAATTCTGTACTAATACCTTAAGGCTGGTATTACAAAGCCAAATGAGAAACTCGAACATTGAAATCCCTTCAAGAAAATCTAACCTAATGTATTCCTTCACCAACAGGATACCTTTCTTTTTTTACCTGTGTCTTGCCATCATTACTAAATGTAATAAAGAGCCAATTTCATCGAAAGCGATTTATTTGCCAGAGAATTTGGACAGCAAAATTGTCAAAGCCCACGATCAAGGAAACAGTGCCTACCCCGGGCGTTCGTCACTGGGTGAAACCGCGAGTACAGCCTTTGTCACACTGTACGCACGGGTTTTCACGAAGGACTGAGCCCATGCCAGCCGTTTTTATACTTTTTCTGGCTGGGCTATGTGAGTCCGAAATTCTTTAAGTTCTTTTGTCCCTCAGTGACTTCGTTTTGGTGGTTGGATGTAATTTCTGAAAGCAGGGTTTGGTCCTCCTGAAAGGATTTTGGGGTGGGGGAGGCTCCTGGGTGGTCCAAATGGTCCTGATAAGATACCATCGCTGTCCTCCACCTTCTATTTGTATTTTAATTCCTTTGTCCTCTCCTCTGGAGATGTGTGAAAGCTCCTTGTGAAAGCCTTACATCCACCCCTCTGCCTTATGCGAGAGGCTTTTTAGGGTGCAGTTTGCTTTCTTAAAAGCACATTTTTATTTCTACCTACTATAACAGCAATATTATGAAAACATGAATTACTATTAATCAGACTAAACAACACTGTAGCTTCTATTCATGAGGTCTTTTTCTGTGCTTTTTCACAACTGGTATGTTATTCAGCATCAAGATTTGCACAAGATTTCAGCTAATTAAATTCCATATTCCCACAGTAAAACAGATTATTAGAGCTTAGATTTGCACTGATCCATCTCAATTACTGTAGCTATGTTTTTCCGAGGTCCCCTTTTAAATTTTCCTCATATGGTTTTCTCTTCCTGCGTTCTCAAAAGGTAAGCACAAATGATGCTGACATCGAATTGGAACCAAAATAATACCATGACTAGAACAAGAATTCCTGTGCCCCAAGTTCTACCCAATACATCTTCCTTCTCCCCCTTCACCTCTATGGTGGCAATATACACTCACTTCCCTGACAGTCATGCTTTGCCACAGTGCAGCTGCTGGGCTGGATGAGCAGCCACAGAGCCATGTAGCAGTTAGAGAATTGTGTCCTCTTTCCTATGCCTCTTCCAGCAGAGTACCACATGGGAAGGCTGCTTTGCAGCGTGGCCCTACTCAGAGCTCATCACCCCATGCAGAAGCATGACCTGTGACAAGGTCTGGAGAGGTGCTCCAGAAAGCAGAGCACCAGGCACTTCTTCCAGTGAGCCTTGTGGCTGCACCTGGCCCAGCAATTAATATGGATTACAGTAAATCCAGGTAGGGCTTGACATTGTAATCCTGCAAAATACATCATGTGAGCATTAGTATTATTATTCCAGTTTTACAGCTACCACTGTAATTCTGTCTCTCTATGACAGGCTCCCTGAGGTGAACTACAAGAAGTTGCACAGCAGGAACTACATAACAGAAGCCCTGACACCATCTGTGGCAGCTGGGATTTTGCACCTTAATACAGCATGCAAATTCCTGGCAGATGTAAGAGACCTTGACACCTCAACACAGCAGTGTTACTGGCTGAGGTTCTGTAACTACAGACCTTTGCACTCTGTGTAAAGTCTTCATAATTTAATCTGTAATCACACTAGTTTGGGAGGCTGTGAATCCATGCTGGAAGGTTAGATGGTTACTGTTAGTTCTCAGCATGGACCGTGACCAGTGAATCATCATTTGACTCTTGTTGCCTCTTGTTACTTGCCACCACCCTCCACAGATCATTTTTTCCCTATACACTCAGTCCTCAAGAGCCTTTTGATGCTATGCCTACCAACCTCATTTTAGCAGAAGGTTGGAGAAAATTCATGGCATATTATGACCTTTGTTCACATGTCTTGCAGGCCCTCCAGGTAAACACAGCAAGATGTCCATCACACCTCAATCACATCATTTTTTCCAGGATTACTCCTACTTGCTGGAAAAAGAGGAGAAAAAAATGTCACGTAAAAGACTTGGCCTTTTACTTAGACTTAAGAAGGGAGTTCAGATGTGCCTCCACAAAGCTACCAAATTGTCTCACTTTAAAGTGAATGGCCAGCTCCCATTAAAATGCTTTAACATGACAGTGAGAGCTGCTCCATGGCAAGGCATAGATTTAGGCAGGAATATCCAGTGTCTCTAGGTCTCAAAACCAAAGGAAATAAGGAAGAATGTTTATTGTCTCTTCAGGGAAAAAAATTAAAAACAAACCCTTCGTAAATTCTTAAACACATTTTGGCTAAATGTGTTCTCTTTGATCTATTTCAACCCTTTGTAACAGTGTTCCAGCTGGCTGTAGTCCTGTTTGCATGCCATTGACTTGCCATCACAGTTGAAAATCTCATTAGAAAGAAAAAGTAAAAGGAGAAACATCCTTCAAATACAACAGGATCAGACTGAACCAACCTCTCTGCAGTGTGCAAACACAGCATGCATGGTAGATGATTTGTCAAGTTCCTTTTCCAGAGGAACTATCAGGGGTTTCTTAGTACAGTTATGCACAGTTATAGTACATATGAAGCTATGTACTTTCACTGAAAGTACTGAGTGAAAATGGTGACATTTAGTATGCACTCTGAATATACTAACAATACTCAATGCCATTCATTCCCCAATCCCAAATTTTCTAATTATATGCCCATAAAGTATATTTTTATATGTATGAGATAAATAATTATAAATTAATAGTATCTGCTACTTTAATTTGCACTTATAAATTGGCAAAATCAAAGAAATCAAACCAAAAAAAAGCATATTTGACCACATAATATGCTGGCTTGTAAAAACCTCTTTATATCCACTAACTTTTGGGCTTTTCTCAGGTAACATCTGGAATCTTAAAACAAGTCTAGAGGAAATTATCTTTAAGATTTGCAATAACTTCTAGCACTCTATAGCAGAAGAGGAATTCTGCACTGGGTGTTACACTTACTTTAAACTTAAGTACTTCTGATGATTAAAACTTGACACAAGCTTTATTAGCTTAATTACCTGAATATTTTAACCTATTTGTGCTATTGCACCATAGCTCCAGTACTCTTTACTGTTATTTCCTCAGTAAATTTGTCCACTCTGAAAGTAAATACTCCTTTATGTTGTCTGCATGCACAGAACATTCTGGTTTCCTTGTATTCATAGTCTTTTTTTTTTTTTTTTTTTTTTTTTTTTCCTTTTTTTTCTTAGATTATTTATGGTCACACAGAAGAGTATTCTTCATTCTCGTCTTTCATTCAATGAAGTATGGCTATCTAGGGTACAATAGATATGGTTTGAAATAACTTGTGCCTGAATTCTGCCCCCTTTACTGATGCCCTTAATAATCATGTTCTAATGCTTAGTGATTCAAAACTGTATCAGGCACGGTTCAAACTCAGAAGTAGGAAGCATTTCTTTGACAAGATGGAATCAAGCCCTGAACAGGCTTCCTAGAAAGGTGGTCCATGTCCCTAGACTGTTTAAGAGGCATTTGGGCAACAGCCTTGGTAATATGCTGCAGATTTTGGTCAGTCCTGAAGTAGGCAGTTGGACTTGTTGGATTGTACATCACTTCTAGCTAGAACCATTCTATTCTATTCTATTCTATTCTATTCTATTCTATTCTATTCTATTCTACTAACAACTGCTGTTGCTAAAATGAATAGATGACAAAAGTGCTTAGTCCTCATAAAATTGTTCTGCTTTATGTAAACTGATTAAAAAATCATTGGGTCAGATAAAGAGAGGAAGTATAAGCTTAAATCTCTATCACTAGTAAAAGATTCTTCCAGACAGAGGGAGAAACAAGTTTAATCTCTGCCTTGGTAAAAATTATATACTATATGCTGAGATTGTTTTCTTGTCTACTTTTTCTGCCAATCAGGTTTTGAATTCTCTTGGCACAGAATAGATGCAGTGAAGTAAAATTAAGAATCTCTGCTTTCATTTAAAATATATATTACTATCATGTTTTCAAGGCCTTGAAAGCAAGCTAGTGTGAGAGGAAACAGAAAGGATAATGGAGTACTAAATTCCTAATCTTTCAATCCCTGCTGGTAATTTAACAGCATCAAAAAAAGTAGCTGCCATGTTCTCTAGTTACATTAGGTGGCACCATCCTCACAGATTTATTGTTTATGTATAAAGGCTTAAAAACATGAATTTTGAAATTATGGTAATTAGTTTGAGTATGAAATACCTTGGTAAAGTTGATGGTCAAATTGCAACTAATAGGAACATCTGACATTATTTAGACAAGAAATAGTATTCAATTTTCATGTAAAAGAAATCTCCATTGTTGAAGAAAAGGTGCAATGAATAGCTAGCAGGAAAGCAGGAATGTTGATGGATTTATCCATAAACCTTGCTCTGGAATAAGTTTTTTAAGAAACTCACAATTCACTCTTCATCTCTAAACTGGTTCTGTTCCCAAAAAATAATAGCTAAAACCCCCTTATGATTTAACTCATTTAGCTGGGTTATGATAGTTTGCCCGGACCTTTTCACTCTTCACTTATCAATGGAGGAATTTCTAAAAAATTTGGGAATTGCCAATTCCACTTTTGAACATCCATCACTATTTTGTAGTGTGGTACTCCTTGTGTTAAAAATGAAGTTAGAACTTTTATAAATGAAATGAAGGAGAGGGTTAGTGGTGAGAGAAACCAACATTAGATTAAGATCAACCTCTTCTCAAATGATCTTTATGACAGGCAAGGCATGGACTTAGGCATGGATATCCAGTGTCTCTAGGTGGTGTCCCCAAACCAATGGAAATAAGGAAGAATGTTTACTGTCTCTTCAGGGAAAAAATTAAAAACAAACCCTTCATATATTCTTAAAAACATTTTGGCTAAATGTTTTCTCTTTGAAGTATCTCAACCCTTTGTAACAGTGTTCCAGCTGGTTGTAGTCCTGTTTGCATGCTGTTAACTTGCCATCACAGATGAAAATCTCATTAGAAAGACATTCTTTAAAAACTCATGACACTAGGGCCCCTTCACTTGAGGTGAATTCTTGTAAGAGTTTAACTTTAAAACTCAATGCTTAGTTTTACCAAATTTGGAATATTACATACAGTCTATCAGATAGGTGTGTGTGAACTGCCTAAATATTTTAGGATCTTAAAAGAGAAGTGACTTTCTGTTTTATTGTTCCATCTCTAGGTTAACGTACTCGAAATTCATTAGATCAGTTTAAGTAACCTCTTTGTCATGACCTGAGTAGCTAGAATCAAATTTATAAAGGCAAATATATGCTATTTCAAATTTTGATCCACGTACATTACAGCTCTTATTGCTGATGATCCTCTGATACCAAATTTCACCCCAGCCATTTCACTCATGCCATTTACCAAGGTTCACAGAGACAGGTGACCCAAACAGCCTGTGATGAATATCCCTCCACTCTGTTTATGTCAAGAAAAAAACAATGACAATTCAAAGTTATGACTTTGGGTAGATTATTTGGGTAAACAGAATGTTAAAGTATGGAAGGCCCTAGATACCTAGCCATAAAATTATTATTAAATCTATCGTATTTCAGTACTAAGTAAGACTGGACTGATTACAGGACACACAGTCTGTTTTCTAGTGCATATTGCTGCTTCAGAGTTGAATTAAGGATGACTGATCTATTTATTAAAAACAAAACCAAGAACTCATTTCAAATAACAGTGATAAAAGTTACAAAATATTGCAAAGTCATTGAGTATGCATTTTCTATTACTCTAAAAAAAATACTTTGGTGTCACTGTTGAAGTGTTTTCAAATATGTACAGCAAAATTTTGCTGAAAAATACTTTTAGACAGCAAGGGTTTCCAGATCACTCTAAAGTGCTTGACTTCCTACTGTTTGTAAAATCGTTTATAGAGCAGATACAATGGGATTTTCAGTCAATTGGAGAATGGTAGCATGTAGCCGACTAATGCATGGCATTTATACAAGTTACAAGTAATCTGAATATGTTTTCAATAGAGCAAACCACAGTAGTCCTGGAAAACAGATTTACTCCCACAAACCCGTGTATTTCTTACACACTTAATGGGGTAATAATACAGTCCATACCCAGACGGCGGAGGAAAAAATCAGAGGCTTGTACCACAGGTTATGTTACCAGGACTGCATATGCAGCTGTGAAAAAGAGGCTTGGCTGTAAAAAACCAATCATGTCAGTTAAAAGCAGCCAATACTTACAGCAGGACATACTGCAGTACAGAATATAGTGAGTGCTCCTTCTTGCTGCAATTTTGCAGCACGGATTTTACAAATGTCATTTATCATTTGTCATAGTGCTTCAAGCAAACATCCTTGAGGCTGAGCCACTGAATTAAATACTCATTACCTACTGGAGGTAAGAACTGGGCAAAGTAAAGCTAAGTGTGCTGCCTCTGATGCCTTCTAGTACACACATTTAGCATTTCTACCTTAACCATTGAAAAACCACTGGGTCAAGGCTATACAAATAGATTTATATATTGTCATTACTGTTCTTTTTATCTTTTAAATAATGATGATTTAAACTGTAACAGGTGTTCCAACAATGGTATGGAAACTTCCATGTGCACAACAAATGAATGGATTGAAGGCACACCCAAATCAGTTTGGGAGGCCCTCTGGTAGTGCACTCGTGGCCCATCATCCTTCTTTGCCCCTAGTGGACTGTGTTTTGTCCACTGTGTGTTTTGTTCATGTGCAAGGTGGCATTCAGGGCTCAGAAAAAGCCAGAGACCATTTCTAATAAATGGTTTAAATATGTCAAACCCATTTTGGAAGGCACAAGCTATTAGACATAAGAGTGTGAGTCAAGCAGTTCCAATCAGCCTGAGGATTTGAGACCTGGTCTTGGCCATATTTATGTACTGATTTACATTTAGTCCAACAGTCCAGTGTGGGTGAAAGAGAATATGGTATAGGATATAGGACAGTATCAAATGAGGGCTGCAATGATTAGAGCAGTCTGATTTGGATGAAACAAGGTGAATTGGCCAGTGGTGCAAGGTCTGCCAACAGCTTTGCCTGGTGTACCTTTCCAGATGTGTTCCCTCCACATTAAGAACAAGTCTGACGAGAGAGCAATATTGCTGATGCCAAATGTCAGTCGACATTCCAGGGTTCAATTGCACCACAAGAAAGCATTGCTGAGGATACCTTTAGGAGAGACATCAAAGTTAACGCTGTTCACATGAACGTCAAATGTATCATCAATGTAAAAGCATAGCGGGGTATTACTGATAACGGCGCCAGGGAGACGAGACAGGGAGGCATCAGTGAAGGTTGCATGGTGCTTTTGCAGGTTAGAGCCCGGGCAAGAGACCACACTTTTATTTTTGACTCCTTTTGTACATTTTAGAAGTTGCTCACCCCAGAGGTGGGACTTTTGGGAACTACTGGTCATTTTCCAGAGACTATCACTGAAGCTCCTCTTCTGGGAACAGATGTGGGAGCTTCGGTTGTTTACTGAACATGGCTTTGTGCTTCAACACTGTGCCTGGGAATAAAATTCCCAAAACCAAAACAAGCAGGCACGAAAGCATGGCAACAGCGGGGCGCGCAAAGTCCCTAGCATATCTAGTTCTTGTGGCTGCGAGAGCAAAGCTGGAAAGTCATGCATTCTTCTCAGATCTTTCTACCATGTCTCATCTCATACTGCAGTCTTTTGCCAGGTGTCCTGGCACCACCACCTAGGCTGCAATATACTTGAGGCCACGCAGTTTTGCTGCACGCTTTCATTGTACAGCCTACCAAAATGCTTTTTGCCAATGGGTACCTCTACCAAGCATGTGCAAAAGGGATCACTAGGGGTTGCCATAGAGATGTACCTAGTATCAGTGCGTGTAGCATTTGCAAGGGTGATCCGTGCATTTGCACCAGTGTAGGGGGTAAGACACTTGCAGTGCCTTCGCCAATCAGGATGATGCAACAAATGATTGCACACACAGTGAAGGAATTAATTTCACGTGGTGACCTGTGGAGACACAAGCATAACCCCTTCCCCATGTTAACAAGTCTAAAGATCCTGCCCAGTGTCCAATTACTGGGTCCTTTACCATAACCGGAGGCCTGGGAAGAGCCTTTGTATCAAAAGAATATTGGCTTCCACATGCTGTTTGGCCAGCTTCATCCCAATTCAGGAAATTGAGAACATACAGGGCTTTTGCTAACCTATCATGTGGGCACTCCAGGAAGGCTTATTTTTGACATGAGAGCTATCTCTCTGCCAAACTTAAAATACCTGCAGGGTGGTGCTGGAGACCTTTACCGAATAGACCTCAAAGTATTAACATGAGTAAAATGGCACTTCTTTCCTAGGCTTATTTATTGAAGGAGCTGAATTATTTGGATGAAATATTCTGGAATTCAGCCAGAGGCACAGGAAAGATATGAAACATTTTGGCTTAAACTTGTTGCTTCAGAAAGATATAAACAATTAAAATCAGTATTGTATAATGGAATGGAGACTGTTTTCAGTGGTGTCTTCAGCAGTGCATAGTGAGTGGTGCTGCTCACACCACATGTAACAGACACACAGAGTTCTCACCCTGCTGTTTCTCTTTCCATCATTACAGCAGGCAAAATGATCTTTCAGTAGAAATACCAGACTAGTGTAAAAGGTCATTAATAACCCCTTCTACATAATATTCATTTATGCTCCACTTAGCATTCCATTAGTAGCTCAAGAAGCAACCAAGAAATAAGCATCATCTGAGGGCATTCCTAACACTATTCTCTAGGACATCACTGAAGCAGACCACAATCCTCCCAACAGCTTGAAAGACAAGAAAAGATTTGAGAAGTAAGAGGTGTATATCAGTCTTCCCTGTATGCCAGCTGAAGCTAGCAAAATGTACATGCCACTGTGACTCAGCAACAACAAACCTGCAATTTCCTCAGGCTTTGGGCATTAGACATTAGAATGACTCATTGTCCATATGGAGAGTTGAGGAGTCATTTGTATGACCGCACCAGAGCATCTTTAAAAGAACTTAGGGAAATAACTGTAGTTCCAAGGTGTTCTTTTTCTGATTGCCCTGGTTTAGGGCAAATTTGGAAGGAAACCTCCAAAGGGGGTTCCTCTGGAAAGCAAACCCAGACAGCCCCTCCCTGCAGCCGGTCAGGGAAAAAACTTCCTCGGAGAAAAATGGAAAAAAATATTTATTTAAAAAACAAAATGCCCACAAGCACAAAGAATGAATAATATGAAACAATAAAACCTCTCACCACTCTGAAGAAAGATGGCAAACTGAGGCAGTCCTTGCCCTGGGTGTAGCTCAGCTCCCTCAGTCTCTCACCAGCCCCACTCCCTCCGCAGGGCCAGGCCCGGCGGGCCGCAGGTGCCAGCCCTCACTGCTCCTCTGGGGTTTTCAGTCCAGAGCAGATTTAAACAGTCCCAAGGAAAAAGAAAAAAACCAGTCCAGGGAACTTCTTTGCCTCAGCCAGCTAAAACTAACTAAAAGCAGAGGAGATCTCTGTCCCACCACTGTCTGTGCCTCAGACAAGCGCCGGAGCCAGGCCGTGTGGGAGTCAGGCAGTTTTCCCAAAACAAACTGCGCGCTGCTTCTTTCTCCTTCTTTGCTCCCAGAACCAGTTTTAAAGCTACAGAACTTAATATACAGCACATACAGAACAGACAACTGGGGATACAAGCATCATAAAGTCATCCTAGGACACTGATGAATTTTCTTAGTTATTTCAGTAACCCGTGATTGTTTCAACAGTGAGATACAGCTGTTGGTTGTGGCTCCACAGTTCTTACAGAACAGTACTGCATCTCTTCTTAGAAGTTCTTATGGCAGCATCTTTCCACCAAATATTTGCAATACTAAAACAACTAACACACAAATATGTTAATGTAGGAGTCATCACTGAATTGTAGAGAAAGGGAGCTGAGCCATATCCTACAGGCCTGGGCAATTTACATGCCTAGGAATGAGAAGCAAATCCCACTGCACCCAAAGAACAGCCTGCCTTCAGCACCAGAGCAGCGCCATGCTTCCTGGCACAACCATGGAGCAGGCTCAAGGACCCCCTAGCTCCAGTGAGGAGTTGAAATCGAAAACACGTGCTAAAATGAGCAAATCTCTCTACCCATGCTTTGAAAGTAGGCCACAGCTATCCGTCCTCAATCAAGAAGTGCCACACAGAGCACAAATTTATTCCATAGAGGAACCACTCTTTGTTACTCTTTCTCCTTCATCAGGGCATCTAAGCATTAGCACCCGGACTAATTTTCCCACAACAAATAACAGACCCTTATTGTCCAAAGGTCACCTACATCAAGCTGTGATATCAGTGATGTGAAAACAAGAGGATTCAAATCTGACAAGTTCTTAAACTGTCATGTAACAAAAGATTTCAGTCACTTTTCCAAACCAATAAAGTAACTAACTACAAAACTGAAATGTGAGTATAATATGACTTAGGTTGCGAGTTCTTTTGCTATCATTTACTATTTCAGCCATACAGCTATGGAATTGCAGCTGGTGTGTGACCATCCATTGGGGAATGCCAGCTGAAGAACTGAGGTCTCACACTGGAAGATAGGAAACATCAGATAAATGATTTCCAGGAAACCTTTATTCTGTTCCTTGTGTAATTGTATTTCAATACAGTCCTTAATTAAGCAATCATATCTATTATTCCCCTTTTTTTGCCTTGAATATTTAATGTAGAAAATTAATACACATAATAGTTAAATTAAGGTCTCAGAGGCCACTCTTAGTTGTGGTGATCCCTAGCATTCTGTGCAGCTTGATCTTTCATCCTCAACTATATTTTTTTCAGGTTTGGTTTTTATTACATGTGAGCTTTTATGAACAGATAACATCAAAGTCTGGTGAATTTTGAGTGTCTTTTACTACAGCTTCACAGGTGGCTAGCAGACAGACTTTTTGCTTTTTGTGCCTCCCAGACTTGAACAACAACACACACAATGACACGAGAAAAGTTTCAATGGTTGGTTGGTCTGTTTCCAGACTAATGCTGTTTCTACTAAACACCTAAATGTGGAATGCTGCATTTGCACTGAAAATTGTGAAAAAAAAAATGGGATGTAAGCAGCTGAGCAGTTCTCACAAGACATGAAAGTAACATTCAACGTAAAATCCTCACAGTTTTAAACATAAAAGTTTGAGATTGAAAATTAATGAGGTCAAGCTCACCTGAAGCATTCAGTATTTCACTGAAATCCAATATGTTCTTCAAGGAAGCAAAATTAATCCTCCTCCAAATTCTGCTTCCAAGTGTCAGCCTGCATTATATGAAAATATACCAGGCAATGGCAGGACAGCAGAGAATAAATGAAACAAAATTCTCTTCTCAGTGTACTGTAACTTTCATATGAATTTTAAGAGAAGAAGCTGTTTGTGGTTTTGCTTACTTAGCCTGTAAGCTGTACTCAGCTCCTTTCTTTACAGTTATAATTAACTTCTAGAGGTGAGATGACGTCCCTGAAGAATACTATGTTTCTGTTCCTGCCAGTCCATGCCTCCAAGTATTTCTTTCTTTCTTTTTTTTCTCGGCAAATCAAGAAAATTTGATATTGGTTGTTTAGGTTTAATGCCTGCTTAAAACCATCTTTTCCAACATATCACTGATCAAAAAAACCTGAAACCTTCTTGACATTGTCCTGAGGAAGTTAATTCATTCTTCTCTGGTCTATGGTTAATACAATCCAGATCTCATGTTTGTACTTCATAGAACTGTGTGACTCAGCTGTCATGGGTAATTCTATTCTGGTGTGTCCATACCTTCAGCCTGTGCTTCTGGGTTTGCTGCAGTGTGTGTTTGGCTGCATTCAGGCAGATATTCTTCATTTTGGCCTCTCTTTTCAGTCTCATAACTAAGTATAAAGTAAGAACATAAAAGAAACCAAATATTCCAGGATTGTGATGAAAAACAAAGCATTCGTAGATGTCATTAACCTGTGAAGGTATTTAATCAATCAAGGAGATTCAATGTTACCATATGGGAACATGGGAAATATTTGAGACTTACAAAGTTTTATTATGACACAAACTTTTGGCTGATGGGCTTTTGCATGAAATTCTTTTACAAATATTTAGGAAATCTAATTTTTCAATGTACAGCCCTGAGACTTTGTTATGGCTTGCACCAGATATCCTGTGCCTGAAGCTAATAAATAGCTAAAATAGCAAATTTTGAAAGGCAATACTGCAGATTCTTATGGCAATCTTCCTTTCCAAAAGCTACTGAAATGCCCTTTTCTCCACTAAAATCAGATGTTTTGTCAGAAGTGGTTTGATATAGATTGCCTATACTATCTCATTGTTGTATTAGTTTATAGGACAGGGAACCTACTGTACACAAGAGGCACCTTAAAAAACCTGTTCAAGAACATTCTCTCTTTATGGTGTATTTACAGGATTATTTTGTTTTTATTATAGCTCTCATTTTTACTGTTACGAAAATAAACATATGTATGAAAGCAGGATTTGTATTATTTGAGAATTAATCAACATGCCACCATTTTTTTTGCATTAATGTAACAATTCTTATGTTTGAAGAGCAATAAAACATCTGTTAACTATCTACCATAATACTATACCACAAATTAATTCTTTTTCCATGAACATCATGAAGGTATATGTGATATTGCAGTAGAGTGTCATGAAAAATACTATTGTCACACACATACTTATGGTAATTTTATAAGGGAAATAGCTGCATGCCAGGAGGTGAACTTCAACTGTTTCAAATAAATAAGGAAAAACCAGTAGAGCACAAAAACCTACTGACCTTTGCTGCCTTCAGATAATTGTTGTTTCTTGCAGTCCTGCTTTGGAGTTTTAATGTCATGTGTAAGTGAATCTAGGGCTCAGGAATGGAATCCTGCTTTTAGAAGATATCAAAGAAAAAAAATATTTTACTAACATACTTGTTCACATTTTGTTGCACAAGTTGTTGCAGCCATTGCAAAACTGCCATAAAGAAAGAAGGATTTTTAGAAATTAATTATCTATGAGAATAAATAATATTGTTAGCTTTTAGTGAACAAAACATCATGAAAATGCCTCCATCTTTTTTGTGCCTAATGAAGCTTCAGACACTTATTAATTTACAGAGGCATAGCACTGTAATCAAAACTGCTGCTGCTTTAATCTTCAGTTTCTCACAATCCAGGCCTTGAATCCAGTTTTCCAATTTTCTAGTACAATCTCCTTTTTATACAGACTGACTGCTGTCAAGGATCTAAGGGACAATACAGACCACATCATGTTATGATGTTTCCTATCCCTCAATACAGGTATAACTTAATCACCTTTAAAAAGCCCAATTTCTGCTTGAAATCCCCAAGAAAAATGGACCATACATCACAAAATAGTGTTTTCTTTACATTGACAATACATTCTCTTACTTATAAAGCAAACATTTTATTATTCATGCTCTTTCTCTTTTCCCCACAAAAGCAGGATTTCCATGTAAAGGATTTCCACGACTTAAAGTATATTTTGGACTTTTCAACTCCTCAAAAGCTTTCCAAACTACATGCCCCCAAGCCAAGTTTCAGGGGTATCAAAGGATCTTCTGGTTAGTTCTTTCTTCCCCACAGGAATTCATAGATGCACTTTGTTTTTATGTGTTTGAAAAACTAAAATAACTAAAATAATTTTTGAAAAAACCTACAACTTCTTCTTGTACTGGCTCTCTGAAATTCACCTGCCTAACAATTTTGCCTACCAATTTTGAAGTCAGAAGATAAAATTAGTGCAGAAAAATAGTTCTTTTTTATGGAAATACCCCTCTTGTCCCCTGCCGCTCTCTCCGCCCCCGCCAATATATTTAGTTCTATGGGAAGGTAAAAATTTTGGAGCACCAAAATATCTGTTTCTAAATTATTTTATTGTCATGTAAATTAATTTTCTTGGCCTATTCTGGTCAATGTTCCTTCTTTAGAAAATCTTCTGCTATTGGTGATTTGCAAAGGTAATTTGCCTACCAAGTTTGCAGGTCATGTCCAAGCCACCAAGTGGTGCTTTCTGGCTGATTAAGCTGTGGGACACGTTCCAGTGAGCAGGTCTGAAAGCACATGGTGACCCTATCTAAATCTTTAGCCAGATGAAACCTGGGAACACCTCAGCTCCCCCCAGACTCCACCTGAAGGCAACCTGGGCACCTGGTCACACTTCAGTCACACTTAGAAAGTCTTCAGGCACTGTTGGGACTTTAGGAGACACGAGTTCCAGATTGATGTACCTTCCCTACGGTAATTCACAGCATTCACAGCACAGGTAAATTCACAGTTGAGCACCTTGTCATCTTTAGAGCATCCAAAGTTGTGCCTTACTCTAAAGACTGGCTATAAAGTAGAAAGCATACCACACATTTTCTATGACTTTGGATTTCAGCACACCACCCATTGGGAAGTTCTGGATCCATCAGCCCAGGCACCCCCCTGGAAGACCTGGATTACTCACAGGTAATGGCCACACTCCCTTAAAAGAATCCAAGACCCAGGAGCCCAAGAAAGACAGCAGAATATTTTGACTGTAGGTTGAGGTCCAGAGATTAAGAATGATGGACAGAGACCACTTGCTGGTTTTACTGCTTAGGAGGATTAACATAGAGAATATTAAAGTCTACTAAAATATATTATATCTGGGCAACCTGCATGTATGGGCTAAGGCAAACGGTTTGAGGTTCAATAAGACCAAGTGTCAGGTCCTACACTTTGGCTAGAACAACCCCAGACAGCACTACAAAGTAGGGACAGAGTAGCTGGAAAGGGGCCCAGTGGAAAAGGAGCTGGGAGTGCTGATCAACAGCAGCTGAACATGAGCCAGTGTGTGCCTAGGTGGCCAAGGAGGCCAATGGCATCCTGACCTGTACCAGCAATTGTGCGCCCAGCAGGACCAGGGCAGGGATTGTCCCTCTGTACTCAGCACTGGTGAGGCCACACCTCAAAATCCTGTGTTCAGTTCTGGGCCTCTTCCTGCAAAAGATATTGAGGGGCTGGAGTGAGTCCAGAGAAGAGCAATAGAGCTGGTGAAGCACCTAAAGAGTGAGTCCTGTGAGGAGCAGCTGAAGGAGCTGGGAGTGTTTAACCTAGAGAAGAGGAGGCTCAGGGGTGACCATATAGCTCTCTAACACTCCCTGAAAGGAGGTTGTAGCCAGGTAGGGGCTGGCCTCTTCTCTCAGGCAGCCAGTGACAGGATAAGAGGAAATGACCTCAAGTTCCACCAGGGAAGGTTCAGACTGGACATTAGGAGGAATTGTTTCATAGAAGATGTTGTTAAACAATGGAATGGGCTTCCCAGGGAGGTGGTGGAGTCACCATCCCTGGAGTTGTTCACAAAATGACTGGACATGGCACTTAGTGCCACAGCCTACTGGACAAGGCAGTGTTTGGTCAAAGATTGGACAACATGATCTTGGAGGTCTTTTCCAACCTAATTCTGTGAAATCACAGAATCACAGAATCACTAGGTTGGAAGAGACCATCAAGATCATTGAGTCCAGCCCATTCCCTAACACCTCAACTAAACCATGGCACTGAGTGCCATATCCAATCTGTTCTTAAATACATCCAGGGATTGTGATTCCACCACCTCCCCAGGCAGACAATTCCAGTACTTTATCACTCTTTCCATCAAAAACTTTTTCCTAATATCCAACCTATATTTCCCTTGGCACAGCTTAAGACTGTTCTTTCCATTGCCTGGAGAAAGAGACCAACCCTCACCTGGCTACAGCCACCATTCAGGAAGTTGTAGAGAGCTCCTTTCACTCTTTAGTCAAACTACTGTTAGTTTAGTAATGTCCACTTATTTTCTCAATGGATGACTTGCATCCACGCCTGAATTTCCACATATTTCAGTCTGACTCATCACTGTTTAAGTTGGAATTGTTCTGTCCCACAGTTTTTGCAACTACACTGTTAGTCTTTGCTTACTCACATTAATAGCTCTGCCGTGGCCTGACATCTCCCTCTCTTCAGCACATTTCCAGCATCTGTGAGCAACGGCCAATGTTTTCTGTCTGAGACAGACTGGAAGACTTATTGCCTCCTCCATGAAAGAGGAATCTTTGCTCCTCAGAAAAGCCAGTCACAGCTTTATCACTACTTGCTGCTGAGTGTACACTACAGCTGATCTAAAAAAGCCTTGGAAGGTGCTTGAGAATTAGAGCTGCTGGCAAGGCAAAGAAGTGGCAGTCACTCCCTGCCGCCTCCAAGAATTCACATTCTGCAAGGGGGATTTTCCTCTCATTTAAGCCTGAAAACATTTCTGAGAGGAACAGTTTGTCCTCAAGTTGGCATAATGTTGCATTAAACATTTGCCACTTACTGTTCTGCAAGCTGTTAAGCTTCCTGTGAAAACAGTAAGATACCACAGAAGCACTCCTTTGTAAACAGAGTCCTACATCATTTTATTAAAGTACTGTGGCAATACAAAACAAGGGGAAGTTACATCACTATGTGGGCTGCAAATGAGGCAAGGGGAATTATTATCCTAAATTAACACAGAAAAACAAATTACATTCAGCCAGGAAGTGTTTTACAAGGAAGAAGATGTAGTAAGAAAAGATACAACTCTAATGATAAATATAAGAGATAGGATACACAGATTAAAAGACAGGAAAAGTGTAATTTGGGCTTAGTCCTGAGCTGTAATTAAAATGCCAAATAAAAAGAATAGCAGTGAAAAATTCAATACACTCTGAAAAAGGTATAGAAATAAAGGAGAACTGCACTTATTACAAAGATTCTGGAGAACATTCCAAGTGAGCAAGAAGTCCCTTCTGTTCTAACTGTACAAGGACACCAGCATCATACTTTGCAACACCGACCCCTTGCTTTGCTAAGGCTATTGCTATCCTTACTCAAGAAACTGTAGAGCTTATTAGGAGTCTTGAATTATAACCCTAATTGCTATGTGCTTCACAAGCCCCCTACTGCTAACAATCCAATTACAACAGAATAATTGACAGATAAACATAGATGAACATCATTCAGTGAATCCATGTGGTACTTTGTAGCCTAGCATCTCCATAAAAATGAGAAAACACATTGAAACTTTCTTATTCCCCCAGACAGAAACTTTCTTATTCCCATGACAGGGTGCAAAACACCTGCATCCTAACCACTGCCATCTGCACTCTAAATGCATTTCTTGCAGGTTTCTGTTTTTCTGAGTGGATCTCAGTAAATGTAGCACAGGGAGAATCCTGTAGTTGTCTGTATCTCTGCAAATGTGATCAGGCTGAACCTGCTCAAAAGGTGGCAAGTAAACAATGTAATAAACTAGTAAAAGCACTGCACTACTTTACAGAAGATTAAACATGCCCAGAACTTTTTTTATACTAAAACTGGCTAGACCAAAATATCCAGAATATCAGCACTAGTGACGACTCTTTGTCTCCAAAGCATTGTAGATTGCTTTCAAGCTGTCTAGAGGAAGTGGTGTCTGTTCTGTACTAACTCCTAAGTAGTGCCCAAGAACTGCTGGGAGGAGTCTGAGCTGATCCAGCCCAAACCAGAGACAAGGTTAATGATCTAGCACTACAGATGACTGAGTTTATTACTCTGGAAGATTTAGAGTAAGAGACACCTCCCATGGCAGTAACCTCAAGGAAGTCATGAGCAAGAATTAATCAGAAAACAATGGTGCTTTCAGGGATTTACTGCAAAAGCACATTAATTAGACTGCACCCCTGAAGGTACCAGAGGGCAAAATAGATCAATACTCCAGAAAGCAACCTCCTAACAGAGCTCGCGTTCAGCAGAACATTGCTTGGAAGGGCAAACTCAGGACTGTAAGCTCAGAAAAGTTTTTGTCTGCTTCTACAGCAAGGCAGTTGAGTGCTGCAGCGGGGGAGGCTGAGAAGAAGACAAGGGCATCACTATTTACAGACAAGACTGCACCAGAAGTGCCTGACTTACATAAGCAATTTGTTTTCTTGTTTGTGTAAGCAATCCAGCTAGACCACAAATACCATCCTGAGTGCTCAGGTGAAAAGTACTTCCAAGTCATTGTTCTGATAAAATGCCCTGAAAAGCAGAGCCCAAGGCTGTGACATCAATTGCAGACCTCTGTATACTGTGACTAGATGCTAGTGAGTCATGGCATACATAAACCAGCAGCATTTGAGAAGACCTTCATAACCAGGTCCAGTAAAATTTATTTTTTTTAAATTTGCAATTAACTCAGCTTAAATTTACATAGTTGGGAGAATCTGACTCATAGCCTCTTTATAAGTGTATTTTTAAATCTCATTTATACGATAAATGCATCTTCTGTTTCTGAAATGACATATTACTTTTTTTTTTTTTTTTTTTTTTTTTTTTTTTTTTTTTTTTTTTTAATGAAGCTATGCTTCATTTCACCCAGTAAAGGAGCCAAACCCTAGTTTATTAGTACTTGGTCTATGTCTGGCTGAGAAATGAATCAATACCCTTAAATCCTGCCCTAAATGAACTTTTGTGCTAAGTTGTGTCTTACAGCACAGCTGAGGATTTACATCAACACACTGACTCAGATCCTGCCTGGAGCCACAACTGGATTTTTGTTGCTCTTAGAGAGACCAAAGTCTTTCTTTGGCCCTCTCCCTCTTACTCTTTTTTTCATATAAAACCACTAATTCTATCCTGGACTGCAGAGCAACTTCTCCTATGTCAAGGGAGCCGGCCTGGGGTGGCAGCTGGATGGGGCTACACGGAGCAGTAGTGGCAAGAGCAGGTACTCGCTTAGCAGCATAAGGAGGTGTCGCTAGGCAACGAAGGTAACCATGGATACCTGCATCCCCGGCGGCCCGCGGGCTTCTGAGATTAGTCATTCATCTGGAAAAACACTTTGAAAAAATAAATAATAATCAATGTGTTACAATGCAACACTGTCCCTGCATAAATGTTGTTGTAATGACGAGATTCAATTTAATAGAACTTACTTTATTGGGACCTGGTGTTTGTGCCACCTGAAGGCTCTGAGAGCTCTAGGTCATAGAATCATGGAATCACAGAATACTTTGGGTTGGAAGACACCCTAAGGGTCATGTAGTTCCATGTCCCTTGCCACAGGCATGGACAACTTCCACTGGACCAGGTTACTCAAAGCCCCATCCAGCCTGACTTTGAACATTTCCAGTGATGGGGCATGGTCACCCACTTTCAAATATTTTGAGCTGCAGCATTAGTGACAGAACCAGATCTCTGGCCAAGGGTCGCATGTTTTTAAATCCTTCACTAGAGAAATAACCTGAAGCTTAAAATGCTACAAGAAAAGCAGTAGAGTTCCTTTACATATAAATTGCCCAGTGAGATTGACTGTCCCTTCCCCAGCAGTCTGGCATTGGTGTTTGGTTGGGAGGTATGATTGCTTACTGATTAATATCAAAGTTGCCAGTAATCATGTGCCCACAACTAATGCTCTCCTACTTTTCACATGTTGCAGGCTACCAATTAGCAAAGGCAGCTCAGAAAGAGCAGCATCCTGGAGGCCACAGAGCAGGACAAAGAGCAGCCAAGGTCACCAAGCACCTTCCCTTCAGCTCTTGCAGGAATGTGATTGTGTAAATACACGCGCATGATTTTAGCAAAGCCAGAAAACCTCCAAAATCCTTTGCAGTCTGTGGCCGCTACAACCTGAGCAAAATTCCTTCCCAGCTCCAAGCCTGGGAACCCATTCAACCCTATGCTTATGTGCCTCATTGCACACATCCCCTGCGATACTGGTATTACCAGTCTCTTTCCCACCACTTCTTTCCCCTAATGCTGAAAACTTGAGTCGATAAAATCAACCTGTAGTTAGCATAGGCATTTACAGGAGCATGGATTTGTCCTTGCACAAGTGGTGTACTCAAAGTGATTAGCTCAGTCATTCCTGATAGGGTCTTGTAAACAAATTATTGATTCCTGGGTGTTTGAGTGATGTTGATTAGTAATAGAGTCTACAGCAACAGCTCATCTTACTTCGTCAGAAGAAATTGTAAAAAAATGTATCAAAGAGATAAGCTGTTTAATAAAAAGTGATCTTTCTTATCATCTGTGATATGCTGGCTATTTTAAATATGAATGTAAAGGAATAAACAAACCAAAGAATGATAACACACATGCTATATATATATTACCTATCTTGCCTTAATTAAACTAGTTTACTTTGTTTACTACTGGAATGAGGCAGGCCCTGTGACTTACTTTAATCTGCTTATTCAACTTCTTTATTAAAATCATGCTTCTCAGCTGTGATCACTAAGCCAAATAATACACAGTATGAGCAAAAAGCTTATGAAAATCTGTATAAACTATTTTGATCAGTCTTAACCAAAAGTTGAATTTGGCTTCAAACAATGAACCTTTTTTTCTGTGAAGCCTTTTAGGAAATCCCACTGCAAAAATTCACAAGCTTAAATGGTAGCTACTGAGGATACCATTTGTTTGCTGGAAGCATTTAGAAAATTTGATTTACTGTGCATTTACTGTGTAGAAAAATGGAGTAGGGAGAAAAAAAATTTGACTCAGTTGTACATTTGCAATACTGACATAGTCATAAACTACACTTTGATCAATTTTGTGGTTCAGCTTCAGTGATGCCGACGTCCTTGAACTAAAGTATTTGTAAGTAGCTCCATAGTTAATAGAATTTGCTTCATGAAGCTTCATGCTAAATGTATATGCACATCTATACAGTGTCCTTGCACTCTCACACATACTTGTACAGTTAACAGAGATTTTGATTTAGCAGTCAGGAAAAGGCTTTTCCTCAGAGTTGTGAAGAAGTTAAAGCGCCAGCAATAGGGGCTTTCATTGTAAATGATGCATTGTGGAGTGGGAAAAGTTTTAGACTAGATAATTAGGATTAATATATTTTATATTAAGGTAACAGTCATCTTAAAACAACCCAAGGAAAGACTGGAACAAGACACACTATAACGGATGCTTGTTAGCAAAACCTATTTGATTTAGTTGCTGGACTACAAATCGCATCACAAATTTATTTTCACATGACTTCCCAGACTTTCTGCTTTAGACTGGATCAGAAATGCCTTGGCCTTTCTCATAGTGGTACTGAATTTCTGCTCCCCAACGCAGTCAAAAGCAGAGTCACATCAGGCTGTAAAAAATGAATGAATAAATTATTTACCAAGTAAATATATATATATATATTCCTGAACATTGAAGCTGATAAAGCCTGCTTTCCTTATAAATCTGTGCCTTAAACTTGTTTAACTTTGGCCGCACAAGGCACAGGAAACACTGCTTTTCACAAATTGTGCTGCCTAAATGAAGTTTTTCATTCCAGGCTTTAGGTTCCTTTTTCATGCACATTCTAATAGAGTATACATTTCCTGTTGCTGACTTTATTAACAGACTTTGTCTCCTCTAACTGTTAATTTATTTGCATAAATCTTGGGGCTTAATTGTTTTTGAAATGTTTACCACTTTGTCAGAGTAGTAGAAATCAGACAGAACTTTCCAGTTATTAGGGAGGATTCAAAAAAATCACCATATATGCAGAATTACCCCAGCACATGCAGCTGTACAAAGCCCATTTATTTTCTACAAACAAAAAACCCAGACTTTAAAAAATATGTATATAATTGTGGAATCCAAGATAGTTTTATTTTTATTGTAATCTGGCTTTGACTTCTTTGTGCTGCTATCACCTGGAAAGGTTTTGAAGACTGATTTTCAGTTTAGATTCCCCAGTGACAGCTATTAATCTCTTCATATCTAAACTATCTCTTAAAGGATGCAAAGCTTCTTTCCCACATCTTCTCTTCATTATTATCTATTCACAGACGTGTTGGAGTTGGTTCTGAATGCTAAGAAGGAGCATTTCTTAGCTTGTTAATGAGGACAAACATAACATCAATACAACTGTGACTAGCTTTAGAAGAATTTCCTGAGGTGATAAAACTGGTTCTTTACACAAAAAGGTGCTGAATATTCCCATGGGGAAAGGTTGTTAGTGTGTTTCTTGTACGTCTCTGCAATATTTATTTTTGAACACAGTGTTGGAACATACAGTTCATACAATGCAATCAAGTGAGGTTTTTTTAATTTCAAACTGCATTAAATGGATCCTATTTCACCCCTACTGAGCTTGTGGCTGAACACAAAATAGATTTCTTCTCAAGAGAATGCCCAAAATTGTCTGTTTTTCTTAATAATTTATTTCACTACTTAATGTCCTTCAGTTTCATAGGCCAGTATCTGTAATAAACTGCATTATTAACATCTGTTTTCACAACATTTTCCCCATGGGCTTCAATAAAGTCCAACACTATGGCATATAGTTTGTGAAATACAACAGTTCATGTTCAAATTCAAGCACATTAGAGTCAGGGTGGCGAAAATTGATCCCACCCACCTATAATCTGGACTTTGGGGCTGAATATGCCTGGACCAGAAGTGACCTCTCCTGCTACTGAGATGCCCTCACCTACAAGGAATATTACAGCTGCTGGACACAAACAGGCCTTGTGTATGCCAAGTTTGCCCACATTTGGTGCCTTAGAGTGTTCAGTGGCCTGGAAGGGCAAACACAAGGGCACATCTGTCTGCAGCAGTGTTTTCCCAATTCCTGATCTGAGCTCTGCTATACCCATTTAAGGGACATGGAATAAAAAGCACAAACAGTATTGGGAATACACATTTCCTCCTTTTACATAAGTTTTTGTCTTCCTGAGTCCATGAATTTTTTGCTGTCTTTGGCACGGTTATCCAACTTCATCTGCACTGTTGATTATCTGGCAGCCTGCTGCTTACCCAGACTCTGAGACAAGGAAGATGTGGTTTCATCATCTCCCAGAACAAAGGTGATGGTCAAGGTCTTGAATTTCTTGGGCAAGTGCTTTAATTCCCTAGCTGTTGAACAAAGGTAGGTATTTATTCAAATGCAGCTCAGGGCTGGGAAATTCCAAGGTGATGTACCCGCCTGCAATGCGTCCCCCCTCAACAAAGTTTCAGCCACCAAAGTGTAATGTAGATGACCAGGCTGTGCCTAGTGTCCATCTTGCTGAAAAGAGTTATTAGATTGTATTCTAAAAGATCTTACTCTAACTTTTCTTCAGAGATAAAAAGCAACTCGGGCTCACATAACAAACACATGGAAAATTGCCAGAGCTTGGCTCCTCAGCGATGGGCCCACTATAGTGAAAAAGTAACAACCTCCCATCTAAGATATTTAGCAACAGTATGATGTAGCAACAAATCAAGAGTGGTCTTTTCTGTCCACTGTAAAATAGTCTAAAACACCAGTTGATTCTCAATTAGACTACAAGGAAGAAAAACGTAGAAAATACTTGTCTGCTCTGTTGATTGATTAGAATTTTGTAGCCTATTTTTTGAGGCTTTATTTGTATATTTATTTGGTTGCTGACCTTGGCAGGAAATTGAACAGCATCTTGTAGGAGTGCCATCTGACTTGCTTAGCACTGGTGAGATATTTTCTTTCTATGGGAAATGCCAACCCCCCCCAAAACTAAGTCAAATATTGGCCCTTATGAGAATTAGCTGCATGAGGATCAGCTAACTTTCTGAAATTCTTTTTTTCTGTGTAATTCACTTTCAACTTCGATAGTCACTAAAAATAACACTACTGCATCATCACAAATATTACTTGCCTATCAATGCCATCTTTGACATCTGTGGGACTGCAAACTAAATTGTTGTATGATACCTTCTATCAACATAAAGTGTTAATGTGACTTGACTGAAGGAAGAATTTTTTAAGAAATCTTAGAATCTTAAAATTATAGAATCATTAAAGTTGGAAAAGACCATCAAGATCGTTCAGTCTGACCTTTAGCAGAACACCACCTTTTCAACTCAACCATAGTACTAAGTCCCTCGCCAGGTATTTCTTGAACACCCCATGGGATGGGATGTGTCCATCTCCCTCAGCAGCCTGTTCCAACATTTGTGGTCACCTTCGTACTGGTTTGAAAGCAAACCAGTGGGAGATCCCAAGTCAGAAATACAATTTAATAGGAAAATTAAAATAAATGCAATAATACAGAAACTGACAGTCAGAACCTGACACCCTGTTGGTCAGGGTGTTGGTTGCAGTCTAATTAAATGGTGGCTGTAGTCCTCGTGGAGTGACAGATATGGTTCTGTTGAAGCAGTGATCCTGTAGAAGGGTTTGAGCTTCCTCTAAAGGTCCAGTGGTGTTTATGGAGCCCTTGTCCTCTGGAAATTCAGTGGAAAAGGCTGATTGTGGTGTTCCAAATCTCAGATTATATCCAGGTAGGAATGCTTGGCTCCTCTCCCTGGTTAGAGTGTCTCACAATGGGATGATGCAATTTTGTCAGTCATGCAGTGAGACTCAGTGGCTCATTAACAGCAGATATCTCCCTGGAGGGAAGATGGGTCATGGAAGAGATAAAGAACACTGCCCCACCTAGTTTTAACAGCTGGCCCATTAACAAAAAATATCCCCTGGAGTTATCAGGGATGAGTGATGAGGGAGATGAAGTCTGCCCCACCTGGTTTTAGCAGCTTATGAAGATGGTGATAGAATACATATTTTTGGGTACATCTTACATTGTAACCTGAGACAAACCTCAATGAAGAAATTCTTCCAGATGGCCAACCTGAATTCCCCTGGCAGAGCTTGGGTCCATTTTCTATTGTCCTGTCGCTGGCTGCCTGGGAGAAGAGGCTGACCCCCACCTGGCTACATCCTACTTTCTGGCAATTGTAGAGAACAGAAAGGTCTCCCCTGAGCATCCTCCCCTCCAAGCTAAACAACCCCAGCTCCCTCAGATGCTTCTCATAGGACTTGTACTCCTTTGCTTTCCTCTGGACTCACTCCAGTCTCTCAATGTCTTTATTGCAGTGAGAGGCCCAGAACTGGACACAGCACTTGAGGTGTGGCCTCACTAGTGCTGGTGTCAAGAACTCAGAGGGACAATTTCCTCGCTAGACCTGCTGGCCACTCTATTACTGATACAGGCCAGGAATCCATTGGCCTTTTTGGCCACCTGGGCACACACTGGCTCATGTTCAGCTGCTGTTGACCAGCATGCCCAGGGTTTTTCTGCTGACCAGCTTTCCAGGCACTTTGTCCCCAGCCTGTAGTGCTGCCTGGAGTTGTTTTGACACAAGTGCAGGATGCAGTACTTGGTTGTATTGTACCTCATACTGTTCATCTTGGTACATCGACCCAGTCTATCCAAATCCTACTGCAGGTGATAAATCAGATTAAATTTTCATTGGTGAAATGTATGGAAGATTTCTGTCCTGATATTTTATTCTTTGTAAGCATGGGCAGAACACAATAAAGACAAGCAAATATTCTAGTTTTGTATGTAAAAGCATCTGATATGTATTAATACATATCAAGTATTCATACATCCATAAGGAAAAAGGAGGGGAAACTATCCGTTCCCCATCTAGCCATCTTAAATTAGGGGTCAGGTTCAAACATTTCACCAGAGATATAATATTGAGAAATCTGGAGGATGGAAAATTGGCAGTTAAAATTTACTTAAATCAAATTGCAAGATAACTGTTGCTTAATATTCTACTTTGATGTAGCTTATTTTCTGCTTGACACATCTGTTAAGCTGTAAATTCAGAACTGTTCTTAGTGAGAGTCTGAAAGCACAGATTACTCATCACCACCTAATTTGCTAGGGATCACAGGAAAGTACATTTGTATTCTACTATATTATGCCACATCTGAAACATACCTATTGTAGTTTAGGTCACGAAGTACATGACAGTGAAAAGGTAGCATTACAAATCTAACAAATTAGGCAGCAGTCATCTTTTGTTAGATGTTTGAAAACATTTGCAGTCCCAGACTGGTCATCAGTCGGTCTGTCAGTCTGTAGGAGGCTGTTGGTGAAACCTGTGAGCAATCCCCAGACAACTTCAGGCAAAGGTGTTCAGGCTTGTATTACCTCTCTCATGGGCTGTCTTGTCAGTCTTGTCTGAAAGTAGATTAGAAATTCAACGCAGGAGTGTTTTGGCAACCAAGTCATAGAGAACTAAATAGCACACGTGGGGCCATTAATGGCTTCAGCTGAGACAGGTTAGGAAGAGACATTTTCCCACAGCCTGATTGATGTCTTTCATGTAATTTATGTTCCTCATCCAAAGAGTCTGAATTTTCTGCAGGCAAAAGATTTGTATTGGAATTTGATTTGAGTACCTTTCTGAGATCAGTAAACTTTTTTTTTTTTCCTACACAATCATCTCCCATTCCTGTAAGTATTCTAAATATTTTTTCCTGGTTTATTAAAACAAATGAGACCACACGTGGTCATATTCATGGGCTGTGACAGGACATGGTACAAGGAACTTCCTTCCAGGAATTAAATAATTAAATGGTGGTGCAAAGTTGGGATATCACTTTCTAAGTCTCCTGCACACACATGACCCCGTGAGGCATGGTGCACTCCAGGGTTTAAGGCAGAACAAAACAGCCAGACTTACTGATGCAGAAACGGATTAGAGAAAAGCAAAGCAGTACTGAAGAAACACCACTGTTTCTGGTGGTCAAAGAAATTACTTTAGAGAAGGTATCCACATCATCCAGACCTGCATATTGAACTGCTTATAAATGCTTCAGCCATAGCCACATCCCTGGACAGCATACACTGAGCTCTGCAGAACACTGCCTGACACATTTTATTACACTTTTTATTACTTTTTTTTTTCCTTTCAGATGGAAATACCTTTTTTATCTAATGTTTCAACATGACAGTATTATATTATGCAAAGCGAAGAATTAATCAATAAAAAGTGGCATTTAAGCATTCTGTGAATAAAGCATGCCCATTCTTAAAAAAAAAACCAAAACAACAAAACACCCAAAACAAAACAACCAAAACAAAACAAACTATCAAAAGACTATAATCTCTGCAAGGCTGCTTTTTCTTTCCTTTTTTAATTCTGGCAAAAATTTCCCCTTGAAATTACCAGTTCCAGCTACAAACAGACATGAAACCTGTGGTCAGGTGCATTGAGACACAGCCAACAGAGAGGTGAGTTGGGTGCCTGGAGTGGTCCCAGCATTGGGACTTTCCCATCAGTAGGACACAGACCCATGGGGACAGGGATCCTCAACAGCCACAGACGCAGCACGAGATGTACCAGACCCAGGGGCCACCCAGGAGCAAAGGAGATAGGATCAGACAGACATCTGAGGGGTCCATCCAGGACACCAGCCACCTACAGCATAGGTCTAAGGTCCATCCAGGAGACAGGCACACCTGCTGCACAGCTCAGGCTCAGGAGAAATAAAGAGCAGGGGTCCGTGGGGAAAACAGTGAGAATCCCAGGGGGCCCTGACACATCTCACCATGAAGCAGCAGCAACACTTATTACAAGTTTATTGCAGCTTTCCTACAAGTAAAAATAAAATTCAGTCCCAGGGCTATACCAGTATCAGTGTTATCAAAAACACCTTACAGGTTTGACAGCAGAAAGTTTTATCTGATAATACATTTCACCTATCTTGAAAACCTTCTGAATGACTATTCTACATCTTGGTAGTAGATATATATATCTCAACACTGGACATAATTTCTTATCTTGCCATGTATTAAATTATTATTATCTCTCCCTTATAGATATTTCAGTTAAGGTCTATGGTGCTGGTGCTGTGCAAGTATAAAATACAAAGCCATTTTTTTACTTCAGCAGAAGTTCTTTAAACATAGCACAAGGAACTATAATAAATACAGTATATTAAATACAGTAAGTTGTGGGGGAAAAATGGAAAAGGAAGTCAAATTGTATGTTAACAAAAGGCAGCAAAATGAACCTGCATCATTTTGGTTTAATTCTTCAGCTGAGAATCATACCTAGTTGTCAGAAACCCCCTTTGGATATTTATCTTCAGCGATATTTCTGGAACACTGTTTCAGCTCAGTGTAAAATTCAACTCACACACTATTGTTTTCTTTCCTTTCCATCAAACATTTTCTAGAAATAAGAATTCCTGGCGCTGCATTTAAAACAAAAATATTTTCTTGACTGCCTAGGATCTGACCTGGCATTACTCAATATCCCCACTGCTGACTGGCTAAGGTAGTGTCTTGCAATAATGGAAAATGTATACAGGTCTGCTATTTCTGAAGAGAAGCAGCCAATGAATGTGAGTTTTACAGAAGACACTCTGCTCTTCTGAGATGAACTGGGAACACAGGTATCTCCAAGATACTCTCAAATCCTACAAAACTGTGAATTTGGGGGAGGAAATATGTATTAGTCACAAACCTTTAATGTTTATAGAAGGTAAATATAAGTGTCCTGCTTAAGTACCTCATCACCACATTAAATAGATTAAGGTATTAGATTAAATAGATTAAGAGTATCTGGTACACTAGATACTCTTAATTTGTAAATAGCCTATAGAAAAAGCTAGAAGTAGAGAAAATGGAATCACCTCCAACCCCAATGTATGCTAAAAAGAAGTTTTCTAAAGTCGGCCAAAAGGAACCACTTGTTATTTTTTAAAAAAGGCAGTCTGGTCTCTTTTTTGGAGATTTGATTTCTTTCATAAACCAGAAGTTAAGTTAATCTGTCCTCAGAGATCAAAAGCAAAGACTTACCCATGGATTGCTTGTTTTTAAAAGCCACATTTTTGAAAATGAGGCAGTGATGCTTATATTTAAAACAAATGAAAACTGAGGACACAAATCTATCCTTTAAATTTCACACAAGAACATCAATTTGAATGCCACATTTCTTTTCAGCACCCTCCACTACTTGAGAAAATTTAAGCCCAAATAATTTTAGATTGTACCTTAAGCACCAAACAATGGACTAATTTGATAAAAAGGGTACTAGTCATCATTTTTGCTTAGTTGCCATTGCACACAGAGGAACATAGCCATTTAGCCACAAAACACAAATGAATAAGGGAATATGACAAAGCAGGCATAAACATTCTTTTGGGCAAACAAGAGAGCAACCAGAGCTCTAAGCACTGATACTTTTCCAGAGGTGTTTTACATATATTACCTATGATGCTCTAATATTAACATTCATCACAGAAGGACTTTAAAATTCAAGTCACTCTTCTCCCAGCACACAATCTAATTATTACTCTGTGGGGTCAAGAACTCTATTGTCTTCAGTCTTCACAGCCCAGTGAAATGATCTGCTTTCATTCTCCAAATGCTTTATTTCCAGAAAAAGCATGAGCAGAATAATTTGTTGATCATAACACTGTCCACAGTAGGCTGAAAGCAGACTGCATCAGAACAGATGGAAATTATCCTTTCCTGGGTTTTGCACATCTTTTAGACATAGTAAAGCATCAGTCCTACAATACCTTAAAAAAAATTCTGACTATTTTTGTTGGGACCTCTACTTTCTGTTTTTGTGCTCCTATGTGTGTTTGCCTTATTCCCACAAATCATCCACCAGTTAAATGGGTCTGATCTATCCAGAGCATCTGTACCTGACTGAACGGCAGGGAGCTCACAACAATGCTTCTCACAGCAGGAGGAAAATTCCAGGCAAATTAAGGCTTTTGGACCCTTAATACTTTAGGCTCTGTTACAGTTACTTTTGGCAGGAGAAGGATAAAGTATAGTTTAAATCTTAGGATTTACTGGTCCCAGAAATAAATATAATGAGGTCAAAGGCATAGCTCTACAGAGTCCAGGCCAGCACAGTCATGGATGTCAGATGATATTTAAGAAACCAGGTATCTCTAAAGTCAGCTTGTATACTCCAAAAATATCAGTAACAAGTACAAGGGCAAAAGTTACTCAGTTATAGATTCAAACTATTGCAGACTGAACTGCTGAGCTGCTTACGCATGTAATTGGGTTAGAAAATATTCCACTGTAAAAGTTTCTGGAATTCTGGATGCTTTTCTGAGAGAACAATATATGTGAATACTTGCAGGTCTCCAAAATTTTTTCCTGGTGTGAATCAAGTATGCTGCTTTTGCACAGCCAAGATACACTTGGTACCTAGTTCCTGCAGTTAAGACCATATACATGCACATTTTAGTGACATCTCTGCTTGCCTGTTATCTCATGATCCCAAATGGGCTACTTTTATCAATGTGCACCAGTATGTCAACCCCATAGGGTAAGGAGCAATAAAAGAGATGAAGAGAAGACTGCCTACAGAAGAAAAAAAAGTATCTCTGTTGGGTAAACAAAGTATCTTGTGGAGCCAAGAATATCAAATACAGAAAGTGTAGTTCTGGTTCCAAGAAAATGGGAAGAGGGTAATCAGAATCTCAATCAGCCTAGCTTCCCATAAAATTTGAAGAGCCCTTTTTCAGGGTAGCTTTCTATGAAGCTGATCAGTCTTAGGAAACTTCTGTTAATAATGAAGGCATATTAGTTGCAGTGATGCACATGGTGACCTTTATCTCTGGTTACAATTCCTCTAATTTGGTAGTTAGTGTAAATCTCTAGACATTTCCTATCTGAATAATGATTTTAAAAAATATATTTTCCATCTTTCATCCTCCCATGTTAATCTTCTACAGGGTTGCTTAGCCCATTGAATCACAGACAGGCAACCAGCTGAACACATTGCTTGGAGATACTCAAAAACCAGCTTTCTGCTACTTCCTTGAGCTTTTCTTCATGACAGATTATGGTCTGCCTGGTGTCAAGTCAAGACTTTTCAGAAATGCAAGCATGGCTGAATTCTACTCCCAATCAAGAAGTATAAATTATTTCTATTATCATGAACAATAATTATCTCAATGAACCAGTATTTAATCTCCTCAATGAATTTAGAATGAATTTAAGAAGCTTTTGAAAAGTTTCTGTCACAAAGACTCTTTTAAAAAAGTCCAGTGTCAAGAGAGGAAGAAGGAAATTCCTCTCATGGTAACTTGTCAAAGATAACTAAGATCAACTAGAAAGAAATGGCAGATTTTTCACAAGGAAGGATGGTGCCAGAAGAGTCCCTCAGGTATCTGTGTTTAGACATATGATATTA
Source organism: Phylloscopus collybita (assembly GCA_027886175.1). Lineage (NCBI taxonomy): Eukaryota > Metazoa > Chordata > Aves > Passeriformes > Phylloscopidae > Phylloscopus > Phylloscopus collybita. The sequence goes on along the minus strand of JAJNNQ010000026.1, from coordinate 31,404,190 downwards.
AACATATTCTTAAATGATCTGGTTAAAAAATAAAAAGTGAGGGGAAAAAATCTCCAAAAAGAACAAAATTACCTACAAGAATCATCACTGGAAATGACAAGGACAAGCTGCAGAATGGTCTTATATGCCCCTGTATATGTGTGATAGAGGGGAAAATAAAATTCATCATTCATGAAAGCAAATCCATACCTATCATTGTGAAGGGGAAAAAACCATAACATGACAAACTTAAACTTATAAACACTGAACTTTAAATGACCTTGAGGAAGGTGATCCTGGAAGTCTATCTTATGTAAAGTTCTCTGAAAACATAGTTTCAATGTTAAGAAATGATCAAAGGTGAAAATAGAATATTGAGAACTATTATGAAACTAGTAAAGAATCAAATGGAAATGAGGTACTGTAATCCTACCTCAAAGAGACTCTTTAAAATCAGAAAATAAGTAAAATTGGAGACTTGGAATTAAATAAACTAAGATTTATGGTAAAAAGTGGGGAAATTGGAGAGATATGAAAGAAAAAATATGAAATTAGAGACAAGTATATAGAAACTGTTAACAGCATAGAGAGGGTGAATAGGGAATAATTGCTGATTTTTTCCCATAACATAAAGACAAGGTGGAACACAATGAAATTACCAGGCAACTGGTGCAGAACAAAAGGAAGTATCTTTTCAGGTGACACATAATAAAACTGTAATACTCATTGCTACAGGATGTTGTGGATGCCAGAAATATAAATAGGCTCAAAAAGCAATTAGACAAAATGAATAGGTGAATTAATGCAAGATCTCTGTTCTGAAAGTCCTAAAACCTCAGACTGGTGAAACTTATAACCATGGGAAAAAATAATTATGTCCTTGTCTTTCTCAAAATATCTACTAGTAGCCACTGTCAGAGACAGATCAGTAAGATTGATCAAACAAAGTTGTTCTTATCCTTCAACACAAGAATTCAACTCTTTTTTTTGTTGGAAGTAAGAACTTTACTCATACTCTAAAATGAGTATATTTTTTAAAAAAGGTCATGGTTAGACTTTTTTTTAGTGGCTGGACAGTGATTGGATAGTGGCTGCAAGCTAGTGATGAAATTACTGGTTTGATGTTGTGTAAGGTTGGCACTGGCAACCTTGTATGCAAGATCTTAGGATGAGCTTCTGTAAACCCTCAGTAATGTAACAGAAGACTAATTTTCCAAAAATTATTGATACTATTCAGGATCATTCCCTACATCTAACCAGTTTTCAGGACTGTGGCCCTTATCTAATTTTAAGTATTGTAGGGAAAGAAAATTTCATTCCATTTCTCCTTTCCATGAAAGAGCTCCAATCTAGATCATAACAAGAGACAAGATAGGTATTAGTGGAGGTAATATGAATGGAGCCCATGTTAGTAGACTTCATTACTTTCACTGATGAGGCTGAACTGGAGTTTTGCCTATTCTTTTTGTCTGTATTTCCCTAATAGATAAGAAAGCATTCTGCTGTGCTATCAAATATCCAAGGGAAGGTGATAGGGTAGGCAGGAAAAGGAAAAAGAAGCAGAGATTCTTTCAAATCTTTATTACTAATGTTTAGTTTATAGGATGCCTCCTAAGCATAGTGAAGGATTTAGAAACTCTTGACCATAGAACCACACATTCACAAAATATGAGACAGAAGAGACCTACAAAGGATCACTGGATCCAACTCCTGGCCCGGCAGAGCACCACACCCAAGAATCACATCATGTGCCCTAAGAGCACTGTCCAAACACTTCTTGAACTCTGTCAGGCTTGGTTCCATGACCACTTCCCTGGTAAGCCTGTTCCAGTGCCCAACCCCCCTCTGGGTGAAAAACCTTTTTCTAATATCTGACTTAAACCTTTCCTGACACAACTTCAGGCCATTCCCTCAGGTACTACCAGTGGCCACCACCTTTGGATGCTCTCTAAGTTTAACATCTTTCTTATATTGCATCAACCAAAACTGCACACAGCACTCAAGGTGAGGCCACATAACTAGTTCAGAAAAGACAGTACTACTGAGACTTCTTGCTAATAATAAACAATTTATTTTTTCCAAGCTGTGTAACTCTTTTTTTATTTTTTCTGTATCATTTTCATTAGAATGTTCTTCTTCCTTGACTATTGTGAGAATTTTAAATATCGTAATAATTATTTTGTGGAATATAATTGCTTTTCATCAATGTTGTTAAATAGTCTTGCTCAGAAGACAGGCAGATTGCAGGACATGTGGATTCCGAGGTGTATTTTGTTCTTCAGAAACCATCACTAGATGTTCAGATAACACAGATGATAAACCAGACACAGACACAGAACGGATTTTAGACAGATCAAATTTAGGTGGTTTCAACAGTGACAAATCCATACCTACAAGGTTCCATGAGAATAGAACAAATAAGGCTGTCTAATAATAGTTTAGCAAGTTTTTGTTGCTAAATATGTTGGGGAGAGACAATCTCTTGATACCTGTTAAATTCCAGATAGTCTGAGATGTGACTGAGATTCTTTCTGCCAGTTTGTGCTTACTGCACAGCATCATTGTAATTCAGGCACCAGATAGCTGTAAGTTTGTCAACAATGTCAAACCTTTACTTACTGCTGAAATGGGGCTATGAAATCTGAGGTCCAGAAGGACAGGCAGCAGTGGGAGGATGGCAGGAACTGCTTGCACAGGCATGGCATGGGGGTTAGATTTCATGGTGATCAGCATCTGAAGGATAGCAGCAAGCAGCTAATTGTCTATAAATGAATGTATTTACCAGTTCAACAGGGCAAATTCTAACCTAATGATACTTAAATGCAATAGCCTGCTACACAATCAGACAGACTACAAATTAAATTGTTTAAAATTACAGCTTTCTCCCAAAATAGGCAAACAAATAAATGAGAGAAAATAATGTTTTCATTTGTAGAGTTTGCACATTGATAGATTTCTGAGGTTTAGGTTGACTCAAATGCCACTTAACACTTCTGCACTCAAAGAAATGGATTGATTTAGCTGAAATCTTGTAAGAGGTTTTCACTCCAGCTATCTATTTCTGCCCTCTCAGGAGATAACTGCTTACTTTGCACAAAGTTGCAAGACTAGCACACCACTAAATGTTTTTAATGTATTTTCTTAATTCAGCTGTTTTTCTAGTTTTGCTTTTACTTGTTACTTAGAAGTGAAGTGCATCTGCAAAGGGGGTTAATTCTGTTTTATGTAAATTTTTGGTAGGCTGATGCATCTACAAAATGGGAAATAACATGTTTCAATCCTATTTCTTATTCTCTCTAAGAATATGAACACATCACTTTCTATCATACTTCTGTCTTGAACCTTCGCCACTGGTCTGAAATTAGCTTGTTTTATATTTCAGTTTTATATTTCTATCAGTTTTATATTTCTCTCCTGCTGTGACTTCTATGCCTTGAGAGGCACACAAATAAACAACTTGATCTTGTAAATACCATGGAAGTGTTTCTGCTTGTATTTTGGCTACGCTCTAGCGTCTTTGCCATGTAATGATTGCTTAGTCAAACTCTTTGCATCCACATTTCCCAGCCCCTAAGCAAAGGAGTAAGGCAAGCATCCTGCCTCCCACTTTTTCCCTGTTTTTAACACTGAGTTTTTTGCAATCACAACCTGTTGGAAATGTCAGAGCTTATTAGACATGAAATACTTCACTGGCAAAGCAGGTCTCCACCAAACCTTTTGATAAACTGCTAATAAATGTATTCTGATAAATGTAACCTTACATACTGAATAGATAGTAAATGCAGTAAGATATAGCTGCACATTGGTGTCTTTCAGACGCTGATACCTCCCTGGAAACAGCTTCCTCTAAACAAGTTCTTTGCCTAGGGACTACTGGATCAGGCAAACTACAACAGTTCCCTGAGAGCTGAATAGAATAAGCTGTGAGATACAGGGCTAGTCTAATGGAATTACACACTTATGTTGATGCCTTTTATCTGCATCCCCTGTGAGATATTAAAGCTATATTCAGGCTAGTAACTCGGTGCTCTTAAGTCTGACGCCCTGAGTGCAGAGGAGGATTAAATGAATGTTTGAAGCTGTTACTGACTTTAGCTGTTTGCCTCACACTTTCTTTGAAGGACCACCATGGACTACTCATGATGTCAGGAAAGAAAGGGCATTTTAAAGGTTTGCAGCAAACCCAACCAAATCTTCCAGATTATATGAAAATGCCTTCATCCTTTCTGGGGATGGTGACCTTGATTCTGGATTTTTTAATGGCTTTTCTGAAGAGCATACAACCGTCTCCTAATGTGTAAGGCTATTTGCTACAGCTGAAACCAAAGAAAATTAACTTCAGTGTCCATAGGGAGCTCTACAGCTAGCCCAGGTGGGCAGTACTGTTGTTTCTCCTCCATGACTATGCAAGGGTATCAGAATGTATGTGCTTTAGCTTCTTTTTTCCATTTTATGAGCATACAACTGGGCTCTGGGTGTTCTGCAAACAGGGACATCTTATGGGTTGGGTTTAAAATCCATTCTGCCTCAAGAGATATAATTATGAAACTGTGACTATGAAGCCCTACCCAGAATCCTATCCCAGGTTCCATTTTGTCTCTGGAACTGTGCCCTGTCTGAACATAGAGCACATATATTGCACATGTCAATGTCCTGTCACATTTCAGCCACTCAGTGATTGATTTTACAGATTGAACACAGTTTTTCCTTCATGTGCAGGCATGAAGCTTGTTCAAACAAATCATCACTCTCTTCCACTTGACCTATCCTATTATCACTGCAAATTTTTCTCACCTAGCAGAATCAGGGTGAGAATCAGAATTAATATCCAGGGAATAATAACCCCCTCCTTGCAGAAGGACATCTATCAGAAAGAAGCCTATTACCAATCATAGTAATGCATGGAATGCACACTTTGCAAAACTTTGCTTTTCCAGTGACACCATATTCCAGATGGCACTATTTGTTGCCTGGATACTTGCCTGTCCTTGCAGTATCATGTTTTGATGCACCATTAGATAAATAAATCTAGTCTTCTCTTGGCTTAAGCAAATGGGTGTTTTCATATTCTTACCAGGCCACTTGCCTCCCTTGCTGTGCTAGGGTTCACCATAGCCTTAGGTACTCCAGGATACCAAGGAAAAAGACACTCTTGAGCTCACAGCAGAGCATTGCAGGAAATTAAACCAATTCTCCAACATCTAACAGAGGCTCAGGTAAAAAAATTCTAGCAGTCACTCTTTCTTCCTTAGCATGTGGTACATGGGAATGTCACTGTCCTCATTTAAAGCTTCCGCATCAATTCACAGTCATTACAGCATAACTAACATCCATTTTTCTATTTAAAAACTCAGAAATTGAGTGGAATGAAGATGGGACCAACACAGGTGGTGATGAAGATAGCATGCCCCAGCCAGCCAGTAGGTCTGGACTGCACAATTTCCATGCTCAAAGTGTCCCACTGAGCTCATAAATGATTCAGAGGCTGGGCACATGTGGGAAATCCAGGCAGAGAAAATTCTCAAAATCTTGTGCATGTAGGCCCAAACACAAAAATGAATACAGGGTTCGACCTGAGACCTTGGAAAAGGCTTCCAAATTTAGAGACCATAAGCAAGAATGTGGATTTGTAGTTTAGATAGAAACGTACAAAGCTAGGTAATGTAAAGTTTTAAGGTTTTAACGTTTGGATATAGAAGTAGTTACAGAAATAATAAAAGGTTTTAAGGTGTAGCAAGTAGTTTTGTGTGTCATTATATGATGGGTTAAGAAAGTCGGCACTGCGGCAAAAATGTATAAGACAAATAAATTAGCTATTGGTGTGAAAGTAGAAACAATCTGTTTGGCTGTAGTTTATTGGCTATTTAAAAACCCTTAAAACCCCTTGTAACCTGTGATCCTGCGGCCACTGACCACAGAGACCTGACCTCTAACTTGTGCGGTGAAGCCGTTGTCACTCCCTCATGAGACTGAGGCAGTAAATGATGCTTTAAACATCACTCGGTGCTCCCGTCTCTGTCGCACGAGCCCGGCACGGGCACATGTCAGTACTGACCTGCAAGAGTCCTTCCAGTGCACTCTTTGTGCTCTCACTCCAGCCCAGGTGGAATGTCAGAAAGAAGCAATTGCTACATCAGGTAGACAGCTTTCAGGGCAGCTGCCTCCTGGGGCAGCAGCTGAGCTCTGAGGCAAAAAGCATATAAGAGAAGTGCTGGATATTGCAGATTTGTGGAAAGTGCATAGAAGACTAGTGAGTTAGTTTTGACTGGGACAGAGCAAGACACAAGACAATAATGATCACAAGAAATACACAAGATAAACTAGCACAAAATCATAATACATGATTTTTCCAATGCAAGCAGTGACCATTCATGACATGACCTTGCAAGTACATATTGAATGGGTCCTAATCTGCTCTACCAGATAATTTGGCTCTGCACAATAAAGTATAACTGCTCGTATCATTAAACTTCATCTCTGCATCTAAAATCAAATCAGCCCTACATTCTCAAACCTGTTTTATAAATTCGTATTTAAATTCCACCACATAGAAATCACAGACTGCCTTGTCTTAACAGAATACAAGACTAATTTTTGTTACCAGTTCCTGAAAAGTATAATCCAAGAAAGAGCTTTTGCTTTTATATCTATTCTAATATACCAGCTTGAGAGCTGTTTCCCTAACTAACAAATTGTGTGTTGACTAACAAACTGTTGCCCAAAGAGGTGGGTAACACAGCTTTCAGAGCCCCATCTGATCTGCTCTTGAATAGCTCCCCATCCCTGGAAGTGTTCAAGGGCAGACTGGATGAAGCTCTGAGCAACCTGACCTAGCTGAAAATGTCCCTTCAGAGGGGTTGGACTAGATGGCCTTGAGAAGTCCCTTCTGACTCAAACTATTTTATGATGCCATAAGAAACAATAAAGCAGGAGCTAAAAGAATGTCTTGTGTTGATGGCAAAGAACAACGCTGACAGCAACCAAACTGAGAACGACCAAGGAATGTGGTTTTGCCAAGATCAGAAGGTCTGTGGTCTGATAACAGAAGAATGACAATAAAGATAACATCATGTTGTGTATATCATTCCTGTTATTCTAAAACCAAGGCTGACTGTAAGCTTAAAGATACCTCAAATAGGAAACATACAATGGGCAACCCCTTGTCTCAGAATTATGAAAAGAGAAACTAAATTCTCTTTTAACAGAAACAGAAACAGAAGAATCACCCTGAAATAATGTTTGATTTTGAAATGGTATTGAGCAGCAGTCCAAAAACCCATTTGATATCACCAGTTAGTAACAGAGCAAGAGAAGCAGCAGGGAATCAACAACCATATCCTCTCCCACTGACATAAACGACAGATGATCCTTGCCAGACTGCTTAGACAAACACATTTGTGCTTTTATGTGGCTATGAGTGACTGAAAATCTAAGGCTGAATGAAATCAGGGAGGTTTAAATAATTTTCTTTAAGTTCTCAAGAGTATTTTTCTCCACAAATTTCCTATAAAGCTGAGAGAAAAAGGTTGTGACATCAAACACCTAAATTTAACTATTACAGGTATCTAAACTGTAGAACTGTTTTATTTGCTAGTAAGGTCATAGCCTGAATGTCTGCTCTGAGGTGAACTAAACTGTTTTTGCAACTCCAGCTGTGTTGATTAGAATTCTATTGATGATAATGGGGCTATAGGCATGTCTATATGCATCTAAATATCAAAAATCTAAATTGCAGGATCTTAATATCTAGCCCAGTACCACTGTCTTGCACACATCTTGTTCTAAATGTAATTTTTCTTTGCATGTGTATCTAAATCACAATTTAGCAATGTTTTTTATTAATGTCCCTCTATTTTACAGTGTAGACAACATTTTTAATGTGACCAATTGGTATTTTTTATTACTTTGTTCAAGTAGCAGCATTAAATATTCTTAATTTATGCTTAAATGATGTATTTCTTGAATTCATGTTTCATTTTGTGCAGTAGATTTTTTCACTTATTAAAATTTAACAGATTCATAAGTGCTCTAGTTCTTTGGTGTTATTTATGCTTAGTGCAAGAGGGTTAATGTAGCCTGGGTTAATACTTCCTGAAAGATTAACAATGTACAGATTATGTAATGTGAAATTCAGTATATCTGGAGCAATTATTTGCTCACTTAAATTTTCCATTTTTCAGAGATAACATGCCATGGAAAAATGTTCAGGTATTTCCATTGAAACAGATCAGATTGCCTTTAATTTTTTATAGTAAAAGTAAACTCTTGTTCTTGAAAGCCCTGACAACAATGATATCTGAAATCTTTTGTTTAGTCACATAGCAACATTCATATCTAATGATAAAGTAAATTCATCTGCATTTGACTGGCTATAGTTTCAGTGCTGAAAGAAATACTCGCATTTTCAAAAGAATGTGATTAAATCTCCTTTTTTTCATGCCATTCTTGCTTGTAAGCTCACTATGACTATAGAGTTGTAAGAGTATATGTAGAAATCAAGATGCTGAGGTTTTATTAGCCAGTTTTTGCTGTACTTGTGTGGTACCTTAATTTACATTTGTATGTTTCTTTGTGCATGGTGTTTATTGTACAGTCCAAAATCTCATAAAATTAGGTATGTAGACAAAATTAAACAGTTCTTGTTGTTTGCAAAATGTTGCTTTTTAAATCTTATTTACTCATCTTAAACAACAGCTGATTTTAGAATGAAGCCAAAATCACAGAAATGGGTCAGGTTGGAAGGGACCACAGTGGATCATCTGGTCCAGTTTCCCTGCTCAAGAAGGGTCATCCTGGAGCATGTGACACGGAATTGCATACAACTAGACTCTGTGCCACTGATTACAACCCTCAGGGACCTGCCATTCAGCCAGTTCTCAAGTTTTGATTATTCTTCTTGGTGTCACACACAAGGACCCTTCAAAACTTCATTTTGATTGTACTTATGTTTGCCTTGATCTGAGTCACTTCAGAGAGCTTCAGGAAGAGTGATTTATCTATCTATAAAACTATACTTTGCTCCCTCACAGTGGCTGTGGTATGAAGCCAAGGAAACAATGCTGCACTGGCAGTGCAGGAGGAATGCTTCCTCCTGAAGAGACACCCCTTTTCACCCCTTTAACTGGAGCTGGAACCTGTGGAGTTTTCCAAAAAGCTTGACATCCTTCCATGCACACACCTTTGACAAAGCTGAATATGGATGGAGCTCTGAGCAACCTAATCTGGTTAAAGATGTCCCTGCTCACTGAAGAAGGGTTGGAACTAGGTGACTTTTCAAGGTCCCTTCTAACCCCAAGCATTCTATGACTCTATGTCTTATTTGCTGATTATAGTGCTATAGTCCTGGGTATTTATGCATTATTTTAGTAAAGTTTTATTTCTTTCCATTTACAGCCAAGAAGCAGATGTCTAAGTACAAGGGAAATGCGCTCCAGAGGTGATACAGAAAGAGTTCCCCTAGTCCACATATATACTGACCATGGGGTAATGCACACACAAAGTCCCATAATTTTTTCATGTCTGTCACGAGAGGCATGATGTAAAAAACATCTATGGAAAATGAAAGATGAGTGGCAGAACATGAAATTCTCTTCTTTCTTGATTGCAGTAACAGCTTTGGCTTGTCCTATTGCCATTTAATTTTGCCAAAAATGCCAAAAGTCACTATGTAAATTATCCTCCAGAAGAATTATCCTTAGCCTAAAGTTTGAAGTGATTCTTTCCCTGTTTTGATACATCACTATCTATTAATTTTTAATATGTGCCCACTGTGATTTTCAAAATAGATGATTTTTTAAAAATTTTAGCTTTTATCCTTCATAGAATGGTTTTACAGCTTTGTTCCATTTTGCCAAACTCATATTTTTACTTTTCAAAATGAAAAACATAACATATACTAAAACAGAAATCTAAGCCTAACTTTCTTTTAACCCAGTTTAAAACTTCTCTGTTGTCTTCTCTTTTTGAACAAATAAATAATTACTTGGATAACCTGAAACTGTTCCAATGTGTCTTTTTCTCTCCTAACCCTAACCCTAACCCATACCCATTCCCATACCCATACCCATACCCATACCCATACCCATACCCATACCCATACCCATACCCATATTCTGTTGATTAGGGTGCTCACAAAAAGCACTTTAAAAGAGTGCTTTTAGAAAGAAGCAGAAGACTGCTCCAGATCCTGACATATTAGAATGATTTATTTATTTTTTTTTTTGCCTCCAGGTAAGTGGGAAAAAACCCCAACATTGCTTTTTTGAGGGAATTAATATATCCACTACCACATGCTGTCAAAGTCTTTGTATCATTCATTGGAAATGATATGAAACCATCCTCTAAATTGGTCCCCTAAGAAAAGATAGCTGAAGAGATGTCTGGTTTGGCAATCCTGCAGGAGATAGTTCTCAGTGTAGGTCCCCAAGCAATGCAGTGTTATCCAGTGCAAGGTGGCAGAAGCAGGAGCAGGCCAGTGGCAGAAGTTCACACGATACACAAATTGCAGGATTATGTCTCTGCAAAGTTGAAGAAGTCGCCTCTACCTAAGTGAAAGAATTTTACATTAAGCATCTTTTGGTATTAGATATTAGTGCCTCAGATAATGGAGAGAACCAATATCTGCCCACCTTGCAGAGACTCTGGGGAAAATCCATGCCTTAAAAATTGCAAGGCTCTGAGTCCAACACATAAATAGTTGTTCACCTCACTTTCTAGGGTAAGACATTTTGTTCAGGACCTATGAGAAAATGCTTAGTCTAAACAGATGGACAATGCAAAATAAGGGGGTGGAAAATTTGCAGATGGCACAGAAATATTCTGAGGAATGAAGCCAACACTTTCAAGTGTAAATTCTCAAAAACCATGCACACAGTAAAAGAAGCACCTTCTTTGAAGGAAGCTGCTCAGAAGTGTTAACTCCATCAATGCAGACTGCCCCTGGTTATTTATTTCAGGTTTAATTTTAGTTTTAGGACTTAAGTGAGCATTTTTTCTTGAAAAAGTTTGTCTGTTGCTCACTTTAATGCTCCAAACTAGGAGTAAGGTAGGTCAAGCAAGTCATGCCATGACTATGAGTCAGTCATACAGCCTGACTCCCAGGTATCAAGATAATTTTCATTATCTAAACAAGAATTAGAGTATCCAGCACTTGTTACTCATGGGCATCAACTGATCATCTTGGACAAAAATTTGTTCCAGGAAAACAGCAAACATGACAGTCTGTGTTGATAGAAAAGAGTCTACTGCAATATTCTCTTCTTTTAGTTTTCTTATTTTGCTCTATTTAGTTTCTTTTTTATTTTTGTCATTCTATTTTTTATCTCATTTAACCTCCTCCTGAAATTTTATTCCCAAATAAGCTTCCTGTTTCTCTAATTGTGACTCAGTAACTCCTACAATGGTGTAAAAAAGGCTTTGGAATCAGTGTACTGAAATTCTTCTGTGATTGACTAGTCAATGGTTAAAGTGCATTCAGAGTTCTGAAGGTGGCATTTCCTATCTCTGACTGACAGAATGAGTTCAGGACAGATGATTTTAACTTCCTCTCATTTTTTTTTTTTTTTCTTCTTTTAACCTAGCACAGATCTTTATTTTTACTCAGTGCCTTACAGGACTGAAATTTCTCATTTCTCTTCTTTTCCTCTTCCTGTTCTCTTTCCCAGTGATGTCTTCACAACCTTGTATTTTAGCTTTCCTTCTTTTTTCCTCTTTAAGTAAAATATCAATTTAACTTCCACTATTTCTTTACAGTTTTTATTCATATTTAAGAAATAAAGCACTCTGATGGTGCAAGGAAGGACTTCTTAAAGTTGAATACAGCCATACAATTTTAAAAATCGATGACAAAGAATCATACAGTATTTCACTTAGTTTATGTAGTTCACAAAACAATGTTATGCACTTCAGAATATATATCAAAACATCTGGTTAAATGTACACAATGAATAGATATATACTCATGTGGAAGGATGGGCAGGTGTGCATATCTGTGGATATATATCATCATTTCAAAAACAAGACTATGAATATAAAATGGAAATCTGTCATAAAAGCACATAAACGCCCTAAATGACTGAATTTTTACTTTTCAAAAAGCAACTGGTCTATGATTAACTTCTGACTTTATTTATCCCAATAAAATAGAATGGTTATTAATTTCTACATGTAAATTAATACCTTTGTGTCTTCTTTTTCTGTGTAGGCCACATGGCAGTGCATTCTCTCTTTTTGAAAAGAAGATAAAGGTATGAATATCAAGAAGATGTCAATATTTTACCAAATTTGGAACAGTTTTCTATTGCTGAGGATAAATTCCATGTACTTTCAGTAGAACTTGTCCTGCAGAGTTATGGATTCAGTCCCAGTATTTCCAGTGTCTCACCATGACAGACAGAAGATATTGCAGTCGTAAATAAAGCCTTCTAATTAAACCCATGACATTTCTTAAACCATAGCATATTTGAACGGCACTTAATTTTCTATGCCAAAGCATTACGAACATATGACCCTTGAAATGAATTCCCAAAGCAAATTTGGAGACAGACCATCATATCTTTTTGTGGAAAGAACAAAATTTTTCTAAATGTTGTATCTATTTTAAAGCCTTTGACAGCACGTTTAGAATAACTACATGTCGGACAGTTATTTAAAGGAGAATGAGAATTCAGCAGTGTGTAATTTAGAAAGGAACCAGAATACCACTGAGTATGGAAATCCAGAGAAGAAAGTCCCTGTTCCCAACCAGTCTTTACCTCATTCCTGCAGTACTCCTTCTCCTGGGCAGTAAAAGAGATTTTACTGAATAGTTGGTTGAACTGGCATTTTCACCTTACCCTAACTTATGATGATGAAAGAATTGTTTATTTAAAACTACTCATGTAGTAGTTTTAAAAATTTCCTGTGTTGTTTTTCTCAATCTCTGCAGGTCTTGGGCAAGCAAGTTGGAGGATGGCTTTAGAAAATGACAGTATAGCACAGACAGAATACATATTCTCTTGATGGAAGAATCCCAAGAGGAACAGCAGAGATGACATTTGACACACACTGGTTATTAAACACACTTCAGGGCATGTAACAGAAGTGGATTTGCCAGCCATGTCTCAGTTAATAAAGATGAAGTGCAGCAGCTACCATACTTTGAAACTACTGGAAAGTTAATTATTGAGATGATATGGGAAAAAATCCCATTTGTCTATAGCATTTGAGATCACTTTCATTTTCATGCAAAGAAAAAGGTGAAAAGTGAAAAGAAAAAAAAATGGATCTTCTTTCTCAATGAAATTCTGTTGAAACAACTCTTTAAATTGCAAGAACTCAAGTGTAATCCCTAGTAACAATTAGAGAGCCCTGCCAGAGAGTCATCATACTATTAAATTCTGCTGAAGATTTCTGAAAATGTGCACATCTGGGAAATATTTCAGCTGTAGTAAACTGGATATTTCAACATCTTTCCATTTTAATGAAAGTAAAACCACCTTAGTAATATGAATCCTATTTTGCAACTTCTCTAAGAAATTAGTTAAAAGGAATAGGAAACAAATGCAATGGAGAACAGAGATACTTTGTGATCCTCATTCTTCATGGGTTAATTCAGATCTCTTGTTTTCAGAAATCATAATTTTTTTTTACTTTATTTTTATTATTTGTTATCACTTTTTCACTGTTGTTCTTTTGCAGAAATGAAAATATTTTGGACTCGTACTGATGCAATTTGAGGCAGAATGAAGCCCTTAGAATTACAGGAAGGGTAGGTGGTTGAGACAACCATAGCCAATACTTTCCAGTAGAAATTGGATCAGATAATTTTAACTGCCCAACACCAGTTCTTTAGGATGACAGTTTCCATATTGGAAATCTGGCTGAGCCTGAAACCTTTTAGAAAAAATTAGCAGTAATACTTTGGTTATTTGCAAGAAGGAAAAAAAGAAAATTCAGATTGTTTTCTACATTAAAAAAAAAAGGAGGTCTTTCCTTCCCAATATTTTCGCCCCATCTCACTCTTCCTGTCTTCCCCTCTTCCTTGCTTTATGCCACAGTTTTAAACTTGTGCAAGACGTGGACATTTAAAAGCTGAACCTGTCATTGTTCCTGTGAAATACCATCTTAAATGACCACACTATAAACTTTAAAGTGCCACTGACACATACCCAGAGAGACCTGTGAAAGAGAAGTCAAAATCCTCAGAAATTCCATACTCACTGAACACATTTAAGCCATACAAGTCTTGTAGTGAGACTAACTTGTTCCTATTCACAGGTTCGCATGTTCACAAAGTGAATGATTTAACACACACATATATTTAGAATTTCTTTCATTTTCCTGGCTGTCTCAGCTGTTCTGCCTGGGACAAGAAGTGAAAACTACAACCATATAACCTGTGTTTTTAAGTATTAAGCACTCATACTGTAACAGTTGTTAGAGAAACCTCTGCTCTAGACATATGGCTTACTAAAAATACTACCTTATTTGAAAAATGAGGCCTCAGTCCTCTTGGTGAGATACATGAAATGAATGGATCCCTTTGACCTTAACCTCCCCATACTTCAGCTTCTTTCAAATCAGATAAGGATAAAATATTCCATTGTTTCACATGGCATAAAGTAATAAATCAATGAATTTTGTGATGCTTCCAGATGCAAGTGATACATCTCACAGAAAAATCTGTGAGAAAGGCAATGATTCAGAGAAGAATTTCAATAGTATGCACTGACAGCTGTAATGAATTAGGTAATATTTTAAATATGTGCTCCTGTGTCATAATACATAAGCACTGCAATGCCAAATAAAGACTGTAGATGCATTTTTCATTTTGGCATCTTAAAAACTTTTTAGTGCTTGGTTTCTCAACCTTAATCACATTTTGATGTTTGTGCATATGCCTGTATGTTTAAAACAGTGGGTTTTGCTCCTGCAGCACTAGAAGTCTGTAGTTAATGTCAAATTCTACAAACTCTGGATAGAAAAGGACTTATTTCTGAGCGCCAAAATTGTTTTTCCTTGCAATTGTTATTACTTATTACTAAGAGTATTTTGCATTTGCAGTTTTTCTCACTGTATGACCCGCTCTACATGTTTGCAACTCCTGTGTGAACTAAAGAGACACTGAAGAGATAATGCCCTTTACTGTTCTGCAATCTAATCTTTCAGCTGCTGACCATCAAGAAAAATAAATTATCAATACACTAATGGAGAAAGGACTCACTCTCACTACAGGCAATGAAATCACATAAATGAAAAGCAGAACAGATAACAATTTATCATTTCTTGCCGTTTCACCTCTAAAGGACATTTTTACTACCCAGTTTATTTTAGTATCACTTGACTTTGAAGGTTAGAAATTTTTGTCCATGCTACATGTCCTCAGACTTTACAGCATTTTTAACTGTTGCCAGCTAAAACCAGCCATATAAATATGTCCTTGATGTTAAATCTAGAGATGTAAATGGAGTTAGCAAGAATGTGAATGGGAGTAGGAGGAATATATTTTCAACTTTGTCAATGGCTTACTTCTATAAGGGTGGCTCTCAATTAATAAGGCAATAGATTAACCTCATAAGAAAGTGCCATATTTACAAAAACAGTCCAAGGAAAGTCACAGCTTGATGCTTAAACTAGAATTGGAATACACTAGAAACTGCAGTATTCAATATCTTAGAGTTGATAGAAAACTCTATATAAACTTCAAAACAAAAGCTAAAGCCAACACAGAAAACCACCAAAAGTAAATTCTGTGGCAAATTTTGCACATTGTCAGAAGAAGACTTGAACTGTTTTATTTGTATGCTGTTCAAGCAGGCAGATTTCTGGAAACAGCCTTTAAAAAAGTGCATAGCCAAAAAGACTGAGTCTGGACATAATGACAGTAAGTAGGTCACCAAGAAAACAGCAACACAACAAAAATAAAAAAGGAATAATCCTGAAGAGGAAGCCTACTCACAAAAAACCTCCAACAAACAAACAAACAAACAAACAAACAAACAAAACCACACAGGGATCTAGCTAAAACTATCATTTAAATCCCAATGAAAAAAACCCCAACCCAACAGGTTAGATGAAATAATTTCTCTAAGAGAGGTCAGTATAAATCCAGATCAACAAAGATTAAAATAGAAACAGGAGAAGTTCACCATAGCAAATCACTTTTACAAAGCAGCAGTCCTTTATGCCAGTGTTAAATTAAAGACAAACTAAAAGCATGCAGAGAAAATCATATAAAAGAATAACTGTAACCTTTGGTGTAATATATGAAAGTTGAGTCTGAAATGTTATCCACATTTTAGTATACATAAAGATCAAAAAACATGAAGAGAAGATAAAACTTTTGATGAATCCTGTATGTTAGAAATACCTCAAAATCCCAGACAGAAACAGAGTCCTGCGTACAAGAAACTATTCTAAGCAATGCAGTATGAGCAAGATACAGACCAAACTTGTTTTGTTCACTGGAACTTTTCCAAGGCAAAAATGATGGTGTTTTTTTTTTCAATAGATTTACTTTCCTGTTGCAAATTTATCCATAATGAAGGTCACAAAAACGATGGGTGTTAAGATAGCATACAAATACATGTGTAGTAGGCATTAATTAGACATAGTAACCTTCTAGGGAACAAATAAAACACCACAATAAAAGAACAGCTTTTAAATATTATATAGCCTAAAACTTGCAAGAAGTTAAAATTCATTTGACTGTGCACTGCATTGTGCTTCCCATGTTATATCAATAATAGCAATGTTTTAAACTTTCCTGCAAAATACATAGAGATCAATTGCATTACAGTTAGGCGACAGTTTGCATCACACATTACAAACATGAAAACAAAAATATTCTATTTTGTCTCCTTCTAGATGCTTCATCAGAATTCCTGAAAGACAAAAGGAACTTTAAAAATATATTGAAAGATAACAGGACCATGCCATCAACATTTTTTTCTATAAATTCCCTGTAAATACCAACCAGCCAGATGTGCTGTTGCAGTCCTGACTTGATCACATTTTTAATCTGTCTATACTTTTCCAAACCTTCCTCCAGAGATAAAAATGCTTTAATTTTGCCAAAAAATTATCCAAAAACTGTTCCTTCTCTACATTTTCCTATTTGATATCTAAATAAGATAATGATCTTGATTGCATCAAGTAAGTGCAAAAATGTTTGCAACTCTAAATAGCTGCCATCTTATGATTTCAGTTAATGAGAAGGTCCCTTAATATGGTACAGAATTAACAGAAGGCATGTAAGTGAGAATGAATGTAAAGAGCACTGGACCAACTCAGCTCATGGCATAACAAATACTTGTAGGATGCACCTCTAACATGAACTTCAGAAACAGACTCCCTAAGAGGTTTCTGCCCCATTCTTCTCCTTTTGTTAATAATAATTTTCTGTTTACATTCTACTGACTGAAATACTAAGGTCCTGTCTCAGTAAGCTCTGAACTCAAGAGAAAAGCTTCACTGCACAAAGTTTCCTTTGAGTCTTCAAAGTTAATTCGGGGACATAGCATGGATAGTCTACTCTTCTAGTTACTCAGTGATTTATTAAAATTATGCTGCTCTTAAAATATATCAGTATTTTTTTCTCCCTCAGCATACAAATGATTCAGCCGTATCTAGGGGCATGGAGACCTAACTTAGGAGTAAGGAAGATGAATACAACACATAGACAAGCACTGGTACATGAAAGATAACCTTAAGCTAACTTGGGCAAGGAGTTCACAAGCTGTCAGTACTTCAGTATCCCAAGGGCCAGTACTAAGACTTTCATTTAATTATGGACATTGGGTTGAAAGAGCAATTACAGTTGGATTCTAGGCTTTTCCAGCCACTAACAAAGGTTTAGAAGGTCTTTGCTACAGACTGCTCCCCTACATTAGCATTTAAGCAGGTAAAGAATATAAATACATGCAAAAAATTGCTGAGCTTTTAGAATACTCTCTGATTTGTAGCTTTAGAATGTTAAATAAGTGACTTGATTTCCTTTTACCAAAGAAGAAAGAAGGTTAGTTTCAACACTGCATTTTTACACACATAAACAGTTTCTTCTAGTACAATCTCATGGCTTAAAAAAATTCTCACTAAGGAAGTTTGCTAACTTTCTAACTAATCTAGCCTATTCCACTATTAATGAAATATTAGCAATAATAATAAAATATCTCTTTAAATATGTATTGTAACAAAACCAGCTCTTTGTGAATATCAATATTTGTTAATTTGTAGAATTTACTTGCAATTAGAAGATGGCAACATCATTGATTTGTTTGGTAATATATGAGAGTACAAGTTTGCTTAATCCTCATGGACATCAAAAAGGAAGTTTACACACTTTTTTTTTAAACTTCATGTTTTTATGCTACTTTTTATTATTTCTCTTGACAGCACAGCTGAATTGAATATCTCCCTTTGCCTTTCTCATCTCAGATCTCCAAATCATTAGACAGTGACAAAAGGTGATAGTCAATTATTAACAGGGAGTTCTCTGTACTTGTTTTACGTTTTAAAAGTGCAGCGTAAGTTGCATTATTCTTAAATGGCATTTTGCAGAAATTGAGAAGGTATCATTTCTTAACTATATTTTCCTAGTCATAACCGTGGAAGAATTAAAAACAGTAATAACTCTGGTGCTGGCTCACTCCTCATTGCCTCTGAAGACACTTGTGTTTAATGAGTATGAACAGCGGGTTTAAAAGGTATTTTAGCCTTCAGCAGAGCAGTAATGTATTGATTTTAATTCCAGTTCAAAAAGTTTGCACATCAAAATTGCAAACACCTTTTTCCATAATTTTGAAAAGAGAATAAAAGAAGTTGCAATGTTATTTTGTTGCTATGTTTAAATGAGAGAAAAGTATCTTGCCAAATGTGAAGTTTTCACTGAATCAAAAAACTCCTTCTGTAGAAAACATAAAATTATGTCTTTTAAATACTGTTCCGTAACATCTTTTTAGCAAAAATGGGTTGCAGTTGTCTGTTCTAGTAATAGAATCTAATAGTTTGGTAGGAGACCAAACTGATGCTAAGTCAATCTGCTTCTGTCAACTATTTCTACAGCATTTTATCCCAGTGCATCCAACACACATCAAAAAAAAAGCTTTTTTTTTTTTTTTTTTTTGCTTCTTCTTTCAAGTCAGTATTTGCCAGGAAGTAAGTCCAAGTCTTACAAGTCCAAATAAGTCCAAACTGCTCCAAGCCAAACACCACAAACTGCTCCAAGCCAAACTCTTAGTGGCAAATAGGCTAGAAAAGATTTTTCTAAGAATTTTCTTCTATGAAGTTCTGGAATGGTATCTCCCTTTGTGAAGAGCAAGTAAGACTGCAAATTTTAGGCTCTCCACTCCTTTGTGCAGTGTCTTTTTTAACCTACAATAAAAGAAGGGAGAAACAGAAAAATAATACCTGAGATGGTCATTTGCAAGCACATGCAATACCAGTGCAAGTTTTTTGGAAGACCTGTTTTTTTCCCTTAATGAGTCTAACCATCTCACCCATGTCCCTCCCCTCTTAAAATAACTCAGTATGGCAACAACCGCCTTCTGTCCCTCTCTGGTAAATGGCCTATCAACTAATTTCATAGAGCTAAAATTAGAGGCCAAAAAGCTTTTCTCATCTTGGCAAAAACAAACAAACAAACAAACAAACAAACCAACCAACCCCAAAGAAACCCCAAACACCACAGTTTCACAGCTTTTCAACATAATTTTGTTTATTTTTATATGTAAGAAGACATAAATTACATGAAGCTGAGCCTGTCTGTGAGACTTCAGTCCCCAAAATACCAGCAGCATTACAATCATAGAAACAGGAGTCTGTAGAGGCCATCCCAATTTAGCTAAAGTATTGCTCTCCTGACACTGTCATCCCATAAACACAAAGCTCTTCCTATTCTCAGCTCCCACTTGCAGTTTATAAATAGCTGTGGTGCTTTGTGCAAAAACAGGTTGCAAACAACATGAAAGGAACCAGCAGTTGGAAACAACCTACGTTTTTCCTGGGGTCTAATTGCTGTTTGTACTGCTGCAATGACCAGAGTCAAAGCACTTCAGTGTCCTGTGTGCTTTATAAATGAACTATGTCCTTTCCCTCTTCTCCAGGATTTTGTGTCAATAAATTGGTGTCCATTAATGGTAGGTTGATCATAGAGCAGTTGAAATTAAAAATAATTTTCCTTATTTTTTCTCCATACTACCATTCCTTCATGATTCTTCAGGTAACATTTCTGACTGGTACAAAGACAGTGAAGGAAGTGAAGGTTTGGTGGGATGAGGGCAAGGAGTACATAATGTCACTACAGCAATTAGGAGGTATCCAATGGCCCCAGTGGCAGCAGGAGTACAAGGAGGACCTACCAGTTACAGGCACTGGCACACAGCCCATGTCGTCTGGGCTGCCTGAGGAAAGGCATTACCAAATTGGACTTTGTCTGGCCAAGACTTGTGGGACAAAGAGCAATTTGTATAGGATGCAATGATATTGAAAATCCCAGTAGAAAAATGCTGGACTTCTGCCAATCAGGGTACTCAGAGCTTTGGGAACTTTTAAAGTGGTAAGTTTCCCCTCACAAGGAAACTGCCCTACACATGTACTCCTTTGCTTTTATTTTTTCACAGAGATGCTATTAATCTTGCAAAAATCCAGTGAGCCTATAGTCAGACTGTTCTTTCCCCAGCAGTTCAACATAGTGTCTACCAGGTCTGCTCTTAAGACTGAACAGACCTGTTTTTCCAGTAGTTTGCTCCAGTGCCCTCCCTGTCCCTGATATTTTCAAGTGGACACCCTTAGCCTAAAATATCATTGCATCCTCTACCCAAAAAAGATCTGAAAAGAGACCCAAAAGAAATATTCAAACAGTTGGTCCCTGAAGTAGCTTTCAAAACTGAGGGTTTGGGAACCACATGACATACATAGCACATAGCAGTATGTGACTTAGAATGACAGCACAACGTGATACCCTGCTGCCCAGACAATAAAAAATCCTAGGACAGTGACATGTCTGAAATCTGTCCTGTCCAGAAATGTTGTGTGTCCTGCCAGACAACATGCCAGACAGGCACTCCTCCCCCTTCACGATCCACAGTCATCAATCCTTGCTTGAGAGTAGGCTGGAGCCGTATTTATTCCTTCCCTTCTACATTGCAATGGCATGGCTCCTGCATAACTGCCTCAATGTTAATACTCTGCTAAAGGAGGGAGTGTCTTAGGTTTAATATTTGCCTTCAGCCTCAAATTTATATTTTCTATTTTCTAGAGAATTTCCTAATTGACATGCTAACTGTAGGTGGTAAATAAGGGTCCAGAAAGAATTCTAAGAATTCTAATAAGGTTCCAGAAAGAATATCTAAATATTAAAAAGGAGGAGTAGAGGTAATTAGGAATTTACAAACAACTCAGCCAACTGCAATTCTCAGAAAAACACTGCAATAAACAAGCCAATAATATGAATGCCTTTAAGGGATAGCCTAAAAGACTTTTAGAGAATCTCTGGCTTTAATCCAACTTAATCTCCTTCTAAACCAGGCAAAGATCATACATATTAACTTACAAAAAGTTTTTTGATACTTCCAAATGACTTTATTAAAAGCAATCACATAAAAATATATTGATGAAACTACAGGAAAATGTGGGCAAAACCACTCAGAAAACAAATTCAACTATCTTTTTTTTTAATTAAAATTAATAGTTCACTGTCCAAAGGGAGAGATGACTGAGTATAAAACCACAGAAATTTTCTTTATACCAGATTTGACTCAATAATTTGAATAAGTAAATTACCAAGTAAAAGAGTAATTTATTACAGTTGTACTTTATATTGTGCTTCGGAGAGTATACAAGCAGATTGAAAGGCAGAATCAGAATTTGGATGCTTGAATAAATTGGAGGATAGATTAAGAGAAAAAAAAAAGAAAAAAGAAGTGTACAATGCAAAGTATTATTCTTTTTAGAGTTTACTAAAAATACAACTGCAAGATGACTTGGCAAAATTTCCTCAAAAAAGAACCTGCAAGTCACTGGGGTTCATAAACCAAAGTCAATCAACACTGTCTTACCATTGTGAAATAAAATAAGCCATACTGAGATACATAAACAACAGCATTGTAGATACTACATTAGTAATATTTAACTCAATTAGTAAATACATTTTAAAAGATCAGTTTTAGCCTTTATAAATTAGGGGAATATTTACTGAAAACTAAGGCACTTGTGCTGCATGCCTCTGTTTTTAACCAGATGACTAACTGCTACCAATAGGAAGCTGGACATTAGCAAAGTCTTCCTTTTCACTCTTTAGTTCAGAAGAAAAAATTTGACAAAAAGTAAATAAAAACAATTATTTAACTATTAATAGTCAATTTAAACTTTTTAAAATTTGTACTTCCAATTTAGAAAGGCCTTATTACAAAGATCAGAAATTATCACATACTTTGTCCAGTCAGCAGAAAAACTGTTTACTTACATAAAGTAAACTTAATTTTGGATTATCGGACTTCTCTCCCAAATTACAAGGAAATGTCAGACTTTGATAATCAAAAATTTATTACAGACATCAAAATGCGTGGAAAATGGTGCTTCCTAAAGTCTGTATTTCATGTTAAAAGGCCTGACAAATGTAAATTCTATCTCCGAAATCACATCTGAATTCTTTCATTTCAAAACTTCGTATGGTTGGAGCCATGTTTTTAAAAGCATATTTAAGGGCTGAGCTACTGAACCTCTTAGATAAGCAGAGGAAAAAAAGGATTCATTCTGGCTTAACGCCCCCAACAGAAGGCAGTAAATAGAACCTAAATTCCTTTTTGTTTCACGCTAACTAACATTACGTCTATAATTCAGGTCAAGTAAATTCACAGCACAGAGCTTCATTAACCCTACAGTTGAGGGTTTTGTCCCTTCTAAATTGATACTCATTTCATTGTTAGCCTTCTAGTGCTCAGTCTTATATTATGCCAGATTGCTTAAAATATGTTTGAAATATGTTTGACCTCCTTGCCTTTTTAAATCCAGATAGTGGAAATAAATTACTAGTTATTAATGCACTTTCCTGGAATGTTTGAGACTTCTGGTTACGTCATTATCCATAAACAAACTGATGTAGCTTCCTACTCAGGATAAGAAGATCAGCTACTAGAACTCAGAACAGAATTTGTGTTGGGGCAGTTGGTGTACTGAACCACTGTTCCATTACAATTATACTGCTCCATTATGATTATAAAAAGTAATCAGTGAATCAAAGACCAAAAGAGTAGGAAGACAGGTAATTCACTAATAGGTTGGCATGTGTACTTCAGCAAAGGTTTTTGCATCTTGTTGGAGAGCCTCTAGTCACTCATTATGTACTGAAGATGTGGTACAGTCTGAGAATTAAGGGAGTCTTCTGAGAGATGAAGACTCAAACCCCAGAAGATGGATGAAAGGATTAAATTTAAGGTCTTTCACTTCTATGAAATGTGCTGACCCTGCAGTATTAGGCCAACACAGGAACATAGCTGTATTTGGAAACCATGTCAGACCCTTTGTTTTTTTGGGTTTTTTCCTTTTCTTAGAAGTACATAAATCATTTTATGTCAATTAAACCTTTTAATGCTGGAAAAATGAAATTAAATTATGACAGATTCTGTCCTTTACGGTTTGTAAATCTTCTCAAGGAAAGGATAACAAAAACATTAACCTATTACATAGGACAACTCAAAACATCAGTCAGAGTATGGGAACAGATACTGCTTAGAACTGAGTTGGACACATAGTGTGGTTTTCAACACTGATGGGGTCCTTTTCTTGGATAGGTGATATATTAGAGCCATTGGTAAGGAGAGTCCATTCCACTCAAGACTGGTAAGATCCAGGTTACCTCATGTGACCAGTTTGAAATATAGGTGCTTACTCTAATTGCATGTTTATTCTTTTTCTACAGTCACGATAAATTCTGCTGAAAAACAACTTGCTCCATCTTTAAGACTTATGCCAGAACAGGATTTATCAGCCTCTAGAAGGACTTCTCTCCCTCTCTGAATTACAGAAAAAGCCTAGACCACTTTCTGACGTTTAACACCTAACTCATGGTGGCAAAAGGAATTTGGATGTCTCCTACTACGGTGGGTTTCTACATGACATGCAGCCAAATGTTAGTAAGTCTCTTTTTCCACTTGAAGGGAAATGGTTTTGATCTAGCTTTAGTTAAATGTCTGAATTTGTGTAAATACTAATTTACAATAAAGAAGATAAAGGACATGAAGAAAACCATATTGTTGGTACCTATAATGCCAGCAGACAAAAAGCAGAAGGAAGGGTTACCAAACACAAAGAAAGAGAAAATCCTTAAATATACAGAACTTGTACTGCAAGTAGAGAAAGTAGTACACAAAAGCAGTTAAGATAATTCATTACTGTATCAGTGAAGAATGCATGCTGCTTTTGGTTCTAGAAAATGAATGGATTTGAGTGAAGCAGTGTGTGAACAAGAAAACTGTAAGCAAGTACTTTTATCACCCTTTTTTCATGACTATGATGGATAAATCGATAATTAAAAATAATTTTGTTAAAACAGTGTTATCCTCATAGTGTTGGGCTGAAAAGTGTTGATCAACTGAAAGGAGCAGTCATTTACTTTGCTGATAATTTTTTTCACCTGCAGGCTGTATTGATCTCTTCCCTTTTTGTGTAAGTATTCAGTATTTTTAGAAATATTTTCCTAGAAACCATAGTATCGTTTAAAAATGTCTTTCTCCTTAAAAATATTAATTTTGTGGTTATATTCAAGAATTTTATCCTGATGTCTACCTATTTTTCCCTCCTTTTGACCACAGCCTGGCTAAAAAAAGTCAGCTTTATCCTCTGTGAGTTGGCAAAGCTAATTAAGGTTCTATTCCTCTCCTCTACAGTTTTTGTCTGCTGTATCTTCCAGTGAGCCACGCTGACTCCTACTGATTTCATTTTAGTCTCCTAGTCCTTCTCATTCCTGTTTTGAGCAGGAATCTGTAACATGTAATTAAGGGTGTGAATTTCCTTATGCTGGAACTGTCTAAAGTTGAGCATTCCCAAGTGACTATTCCCTTAGAAAACATGACTTATGCTCTAAAATAATATAGATAATTTTGAAAAGTAATCTTTTAAACTAAAGGGCAACTTCCAAAGGCAAAATACACTTTTTGCTTAACTGTTTGATCAGAGATGAAGTCAGTTATTTGTTTCAAAATTAGTATCATACGTTAGACTGTGCCTGAACAAAGCAGAGTAAAATCTTACTAAACACTTCAGGCTCTTTACCTGAAAGAAGACTAAACAGGATACTGTTCTTCCCTAAATAAGGATAGTGAAGTTATGTAGAAATTGGGAAATAGTATAGGAAAAAAGCCCCAATATATGAGCAGTGGAAATGTATTTATGATCAGTTTTATTCATAGTGGTACCTTAAGAAAAAAAAAAAAAAAAAAGTCAAGATTCCTGCATTATCTTGCAAAGTATTTTATTCAAATAGAGAGCAATTGGTAGCCTTTATCTTGTACAAGTAGTGCTTGGTTCTGAAAGCTTCTGCTCAAATCGAGGCTTACTGGATCACTAACAGGATGAGAGGCTTCAGAGAATGTATGGATGAGAGCTGCTTTATGAGCCTTACAACAAAGGCAGTGGAGCATCTGCTCAGAGCAGCATAAGGAGCTTGTTTCCAGAGGTTGTCTCCAAAGTTTGTCGTGTTAATCCTTACGAACAGTGTCTGTAAAGCTCATTGCCTAGCCATTTGAAAATGTCTCCAGACTGCTTCTTGTTTGCTTGAAAATGATTAAGTAAAATTAGATCTTGAAATGTATATTGAAATTTTATTGTGTTTTCTACAACAGTGTTTATTTAAATACTGGGATTTCTAATAAAATTACAGGCTACAAGAATGACTTCAGTAGATTTTGGAGTCTGGTTTCTTTTAAAAGTACATTTTATGCAATGAAACTGTGAGAGTCTGCTTCTAAGCATCCTAAGTTATCCTACAGTATTGCAGGAAAAAATCATCAGTTTTACATTACTCTTGTCTGCATCCTAAGAATTTTCTTCTAATAACTAGGAGGCCTCTGCATCAAGTTTCTTTTGATATATTGAAATCTTTCCATATTTGACAGAGAATGTGCAGAAAATAGTGGCTCTACTGGCAGCTTGATGATCTTCTTCACTTTTTTCTATCATTGCAAATACTGTTAAACTGAAATACTTGTTAAGGCCTATTTAGTAAGACTAAGCACTTAGCTACTGTCTATATCTGTTACTATACTGTTACTAGATCTGCCTACTCCTTTTCCCTCCATTCCAAAGGTCAGCTTCAAGGACACGAGTTTCACTACATACAATTATCCACAGTGGGGTGTGTTGTCACATGACAGAGTTATTTTCACATCTACTCAGGCAACCTTGAACCAAATTATCACCGTTTATCTACAATTCCACACATCCTGAATACACAACGGTGCACTTGCTTACTTCAGTGGTTATGATGATATCCCAGTTTACATACTGCCCTTCTGAGTGGGGTGTCTCTAGGAACAAATCAATCACATTATTTTTCCTTTATGGCTCTAAGGACAGTGGTGATTGTAGCTTGCCACCACATACACCTGAGGTACCTCTGGTCCCTCTGACTATTCCCCACTTGCATCACAACAGACACATTACACATGTTGCCCTGACTTGAACTGTTTATGTTATGATGCAGACATCCATGTGATGCTTCATGTCTTTTGGACACTACTAGAATGTGAAATTATTACCATCATATTTTCATGACAAACTGGGTGGCCATGGAAACTACTGAAATTGTTACCCTATCCCCAAGTATACACTGGTGTTTCAGGCAGGAATTGTGCAATTCCACAATGGGAACATTTAAACAGAGATAGGGAGTAGTTGCAGAGGCTCCAAAATTTTGCATTTAAACAGATGTAGAAACAAACAAATGTGTTGTACTTTTCTTGGTGGGGAGATGCTAACTCTCATTATTAAAAAAAATATAAATCCATGTGGCATCAGAAACATGTTGAAGTAATAGATTCAGAGAACAGGATTATTGCTGAAATGCATATGCCTACAGCTGGTAGTTCTGGAAGCACATATGAACTGCAGGAACATTAGACAGCAATAGTCTGTTTTGGGCCTGGTGGCAGATTCAAGAATACTAGTTTGAAAATTTAAAAAGTGTATGGCACTAGGGGTACAAAAGAGGCAGTTCTGCATAAAGAAATTTGCACAACCAAACTACAGCATATTCAGTTATACTTTCAGTGGTGTACAGCTCCCTACCATTAGTTTGGTATGTATTATTTTGACCAACACTCTGCTGATCAAAGTAATATTCTGACTCTGCAAGCCCTGGGAAAAAAAAAAAACATTATCACACACATAGCAAAGGCTGGTGCAGAGGTTATCTGGCAGCTTGGAAGCAAAATTGCCTAAGACCTGGAGCACCATTGGAATGTCATTTATGTCACAAAAAGTACATGTTCATTGATTGCCTGACACAGTGTACCTGCTCTAAGACAAAACAAAGGTCTTTTTTATGACAAAGACTTAGCATATTTTTGATCTGCTGAACCAGTTTACTCAACCAAAAGGCAAAAGAAATTAAGGATCCAAAAGAATTCCAGCACTAGATCACAGAGACTGACAGTTCTCAGATGTTTTATTGTTTAAATCCAATTACAAAAGACACTACATTTTTTTGGGTGTTTGGAGAATTACTTATGTTTTCCTTAGAGTTTCCATCTTGATTTTTAAACACGTTATTTTTTTCATTTAGGTTAATACAAGTTAATCTTCCTTGTTTGTGAGCTTTAGATCATAAGATTACACATTTTGGTTGCCAAAATTTGTTTTTCCTGTTAAATTGAACACAGGTATATCTCTTCTCTAATACAATTATAATACTATGCAAAAGAGAAATGTTCACTAATCAAAGAAACAACAAAAGGACATGTATAGATACCAAGAAAATATAATTTATATTTTCTATAACATGTTCTAAATTTTCTTCTCATATAATAATTTTGCCGTTTAATGGTATAAGGTCATATTTGAGCATGGGATAGAATTGCAATAGAGCTTCCAATTGAATTACCAACTTACCAAATTACCAACTTTTGCTTCTATTTTTTAATTTTTAATAAAATGAAATGCAGTGATTTTTAATAATAAGGGGATTCCAACAGGAAATGACAAGATAAACTTTGGGTCTAGTGACAATACAGGATATCAACTGAAAAAAGAATATAGTGAGTTATACAAGTGGATGTGCAAAATTTTCCTGCCCCAATAAATTGTTATTTTGCTGCACAAAACAACAACAAAACCCACAGAAAAATCAATGAGCATTTCTCCCTAGCAACAGAGAGGAAAAATTCAGGAGCAGTGTGAAGAGGATGCTGAACAGGCAGTAAGTGACTGATAGCTGCAGTAATCTGAACAGACTAAGCAAAGAGATTGCAGTTTATTTCTGGTTGCAGCACCAATAACACAAGGCAATAAAATATGTGGTTTACATTTTAGAAACAAAAACATATATGAATTTTCACACTTATCCAAAGAAACTTTTCAAAAAGAAAAAAGTCCTGGTAATTGCTGTATGCTCTTGTAATTGCCATTAACATATTTGATATTACTATTAAAAGCACCAGTTTAGCAGTTTTCATGGGTAGCATTGTTGAAAAACTGTAGCACACGAAAAAAAACCCAGAAGTATTTTAACAGAAGCTGTATAGGATCCTTATAACAAAATTTCCCAAAAAGTAATAGTAAATATGGAAAGCACTATTAGCACCAAAAGCCCTGTTTGTCATCCCTGTGGCAGGGCTACAATTTGCCACCAACATACTTGAAAAAATATTCCCAGGCTGTCAGCTCAAACAGCTTCCTGAAATAAATGCTGTGATATATGCAGAATGTCAAACCATTGTACTGTTCCAAAAAGGGTTTGGAGAAAACCTAATTAAATTAAATCAAATCAAATCAAAAATGTCCAGTTTTCCTAGTGTATAGGCTTTATTTATTTCAATAGGAATAAACTAGCAAATATGTTGTAAAAGAGCCTAACAACAGAAATCTTACTTGTAAGCAATATTGTGCAAGTACTTTCTGAAATTATTCATCTTTATAATTACTCCTGTAATACTTAAATACCATCTACTCAGATTACATGTTGCCTAAGGGCCAATTATGGATGTTAAACTTACCATGTGACTATTACAGCACATGCCTATAAAAGATCATAATTTCTTCAGTCAAGAAAAAAATCCTTCTTTAAACTACATCTTCACAGTTTTAATACAAACTGGGCATTATAGAGACAATTCTTTTATTGAACAGACAGAAGCAATATGAGAAATTCAACATTTTTTTTTCCAAAAAACAGCTGAAAAGGGGCTTCATATTGGTGGCACTTGTGAAATCTCAGTAATAGTGTTCTAACATCTCTGACCAGTCCAGAGCCAATGCATATAATAGGGGTTCCAGAACAAAACTAAAATATTCATCTCTTCAGTGTACAGAAACCAGTTTTGGAGCTGAAAATGGAAAATAATTGTCATTATCACAGAAGCATATAGACAAGATCTAGCCCAAGATCAAGAAACCAGAAACCTAAAGGTTTGCCATGCCACACCTTGTACATGAAGTGCTCATTTACATGAATGGTGAAAAGGTCTGTGTTAAATCCTCATCATGAATTCAGAGTATTTTTTATAAATATGCACGGCCAAGGATGCTAAACAAATATGAAGAATCCACTGCCAAGTCTTTCAGTTTTGACAGCGTGCTGTCAAAAACATAGAATCACAAATAGATTTACTACAGTAAAAATCCTGTATCCCTCTTGTAGCAAATCAGCACAGAAATTTCCACAGCAGAAAGGTTCCCCTCTAGCACAGGCCTGTCCCCCCAATCTCACAGCAGAAGTGTTCCTTAGGTGCTGTTTGCCAGCAGCAGAGGGCTCCATGTGTGCCCTGGAAACAGACCCGCATCCTGACCATGCTATTGACTGAAATTTGGGATGTAGGAGAGAAATTAACTGATGTTTAACAACCATGAGGCTTTCTAAAGAACTGAAGAAAAGAAAGAAGCTTGAAAAAAGGTTTTGACCGAAGACATCCATCAAAAAATAAAGAAACATGCTAGAGGGGAGAATGAATGAGACCAAGCTGCAGAAATGAAGCTGACACAGTAAGAACTGACAACAGCAAGAAACTCAGTAATTTAGAGAGTTTTTATACACCGAACAAAATTATTATCAGTGGAAAATTTAAAAGAAGCACTCAGTTAAATTATTAATGTTATTAAACTTTAGAAATATTAAAAGCAGAATTTCCAGTTTAGACACAAATTCTACAGCTCCATTGAGATAAAAATACGACAAAGAGTTTGAACTAACTAAAAACCCGAAGTAGAGCAGTTTTTACTAAAAGTTTTCTTTTCCTGCTAAATTCACACTTCAAGATGTAAAAATCTGTATTTTACAGTTTATGATCTCCTGTACATCACAGCATATGAAATTTCAGCCAGTAATTCCTGTATGGAAGCCAGTATCTTCAGTAACTCCAGACCAAGTGAATTTGTCATCCGTTTGCAATCTACCTTACTCTTCAAATTAAGAAACTTTTAGAGGCCCATATTTTCACCTTGTGAGATATCATTGCATCTACTTTTTGAGTTAAACAGGAAGAGCCCTTTATATGCCTCACTGTTTCCAGTCTCTGAACATTTTCTGCAGATTTGTATTCTCAAAAATATATCACTTTCTCTTCTATGACATGGCTGTGGACCTACCACTCTCAAACACAAATTGACACAGCCCAGCAGTCCCTTCCACTCCATTATCCCATTCACCAGAAGACCACCAAATCCAAGACCCCATGGCACTGAACCTAACCTGAAATGGGAGGCAAAAATGGGCTAAGAGCTGGAGCAGTAAGTATAGACAAAGGAGTAAGTAACAGGGCACATGAGAAAGGCCACACACAGGCTCCAGATGAATTGGCTGGGTTTTTACATACATCAGAAAATCAGATAAGGTCTGTGATCAACAGAATTACCTACACACGGTAATTCAATAGTGAGTACTGATGCTACTAAAAAAAAAAATCCCTCTACGCCTCACAATTTTACATTAGATATCTAAACATCACAGAATGATCATTTTTATTGCTACCAAAGCACTGCCCAGGGAGTTCATATTGACTTGTCCATTATAATCCCTATACTCCTTTAGGAGTAACAAAATATTCTTGAAAACTTAAAATCTTGCTTGTGTTCCTTGTTCTAGGTGTATGACTTTGCAAGTGTCGGTACTAAAGCACACAAGTTACTAAACAGCCTAGATTACTCTAAAGAACTATGCTGGCATCGTTGCTACTTTGCTACTCATCAGTCTTTGCATCAGTCTCATTTGTTTTTTAGACTGATTATACTCCTTTGATAAAACTGTTTGAAAACATGAATATTTAGTGTTACAGCTATGCAGTTACTTTTATGTCAATCTTGTAATCTTAACAAAGCATAAAGTCAGTTTTCTTGGCAATAGCTGTTTTCCCTAGAACTACATTGATTTGCATTAATTACATTCCTTTCCTTTAATTATTTTCTGTTTTAATCTGCTTAGTTACGTATGAGTTTTCTACCAGACGACAGTCTAACCCAGTGATAGTCAACCTCACGTTTTTACACATTGGCATGAATAGGCATTAGCACAGCCTTCAGAAACCTCTACACAAAAGGCCACAGTAAATATCAGCAGATCAAAGATCTATCCAGTAGAACCTTAAGTGTATACATTAATTCTATACATATAGACTAGTAATAGACGTGACATCGAGAATGATACAAAATCCCCAAATCCACTAAAATTTAAAATAGGATTAGTCCATATAGACACAATGAAACTACTTCCAATGTTGGAATTCTGGAAACTTGTATTTTGGGACTTTAGTGTGTAGTAATACATGTGAGTTAAGATGGAGGACTTTAGGTGTGCTCTGAGTCCTTCTTCACCTCCTTCTTCCTTCTTCTTCATGGATTTATGTGGTTTTCTGTAATTGAGTGAAAAAGGTCCACATTGTGGGCCTTAGGTGGTCATTATTGGGTCAGAAATATAAATAATATAGGTGTCACCTCGTTATTGGGTAATTAGTGCTTAAATAACCTTGTAAAGAGTTAGTGGTGCTCTATTTTACCTCATTTCTTTAACTTGCTAGTTAGAGCTCATGACTAGTGAGTCTGTAAATAGATAAGAAATAATAAACATCCAAGTCCAAACACAAAATCTACATTTCCTGTGTATCAATCCCGACCTTTGGCAGAGAGAAAAAGAAGCCAGAACCGTCACAGTCCAAATTAACAAATTCAGATTCTCACATTTCTTTCCAGTATACAACTGTTTGTGGGGTTTTGCCCTAATGTTATGTTACAGAAGACCCAGACAAACATTAGGAGCAACTGACTGATTTTTAGAGGGACTGAAGAAATTGTGTGCAAAAGATAACAATCTTAATAACCAGTACTTTTTATTTAGTCTTTGAGTAATATTTATATGTTGTTATATAATGATACATAAAGCATGAGTAATATTTGAAAGTTTAACTTTCATGAATCCTATAGAAATAGCATTCTCAAAAAAGAACATACAGAGTAGTAATAAATTAAAACCACTCCAAAGTGATAAGTGGTCTTGGTGTGACTGCATGTTGAAAACTACTTCCTGTTCTGGTCCCTCTGACTAAAAAATAATATAATGGAACTTTTATAAGTACAGAAAGGTTAAAAAAGATGATCAAAAGTAAAAAAAATCCCTAATTATATTAATATTCCCCTTCTTTAAAAAAATGGCTAGCAAAGCATACAAAATATTCACACTTTTACATAGAGCGTCACAGAGATTTTTTTTTTTACTTTTTTTCCACTATTATTAGGAGAAAAGAAAGCAATCATAAGGTATAACTCACCATTTGGACTTCTAAAACTGGTATTCTCTAAACTTACTGTTTTACTGCACAATTACCTATTAAAACATTCAAAAACTCTTGAGAACAGTCAACTAGGCAAGGACATTCAGTTCATGCCCACATTTTGTTTTTCATTCCCACTGCTTCAAAAATGTATTCAAGTTTTTTCCTGTTACAGCCTCTTATCATAAAAGTTGTATTAATCTTCCTAATACCACAAAATGGTAATGATCACATCTTTGCTTCTTGTACTGGTAGTGTCAGTCTCTTCTGACTATACCCCACAGAATTCTTTCCAAGCATTTATTTCTTTCTTATATTTAAAGTTTCTTTTTCTGTTTCCTCAACCTGCCTTGTTTCATCAGTTCACCTTGTAACTATGCACTTGTCTCTCTCCCTTACAAATACCTCTGATTCTGCCCTATATCACATGAAATAGGAGACTATCCTGGTCTCCAAGTATCTCTTGACATCTCAGATCATAAAATACAGAAACTGCATAGTCAGTGACAACTACGATGACATAATTAATCACAACTAGGGGGACCAGATAGGGTCAAGTAATAAGAATTACTATTATATTGTTAAAATGATCCTGGCATTCTTTATTCAAAAAGAAAAAAATCCTTTTAGACCAGAAGTTTTCAGAGCTATATCCTTTCTTCTTTGGGTATATAATTTCAGAGAAACTGCCAGTTTCAGCGTAAACTACTGTGAAAAAGCACTGAAGGGATGTTGCAGCAGAATGTAACTTGATTTTTAAATCCTGATCAGTTTATTGTGCAATGAAGCAGTAAACAAAACCCTGCATTGTTGGAGGGAAAAAACCCAAACAAACACAAAAACCAAACAGCATGGATTAAAGCAGGTAAAGATCTGACTAATCACAGAACTCTGTGATTCAGAGCAAATTCCTCAAACTTGACCAACCATAGAAGTTGACTTTATTTCTTTATTCCCAAAACTTCCTATCACTGCAACCACCAAAAAATAATTATTACAAGCAGCCATTAACCTTGGGATCATCTTATTTTATAGCATTCTGAGCATGTTTTCAAGAAATTTTATATGAGAAATGGAAATAGCTGTGAGTCCACCCGACACATGCTCTAAGTCAGTAAATACACAACACAGTGTAAATAAATACAGCCCATATCTATTTATAGCCCAGAGAAGCTAAGTACTTTATCCTAGCAGAGACATGGCTCCTGATTAGAAATTAGCTTATGGCCTCCTGAAGCAAGGTGAAGTGAAAGATAGTATAGACACGTTCTGAATAGCACACCTCTCATGTGTCAGATATCATAAAAAACTCCTCTGGACAAACCACGGTTTATGCAGATTCTACAAACCCAGGACATTTGGGCAAAATCACAAACCAGCCATGCCTTTCTACAGGGCAATACTACTTGAGGTGACTCAGATTGGGGCTGTTTATTTTTAGTATCAAAACCAACTTCTGCAAGCTCTTGTAATCTGTATAGCAATAATATCATGCAGAAAAACTTTAGTTAAATACAGCCAGAACAGTTTCAGACGAACTTAAGCTAAAAATAGGCTGTTATTTCCCAAAGCTGGCAGTGACCCGCACTGAGGTGTTTCCCCGGCTGCCGGTGTCCAGCCGGGGACTGCCGGCCGTGCCGCCATCCCGGAGGCGCGGCAGCGATCCCATCAGTGCTTCGCAGCGCCGGCTGCACCTCCCCGAGCCTGCCTTTCGGGAATCCCTGTGCCCCGGGAGACGCCTTCCCAGGAGCGGGACGGAACACGAGGCTGAGCGAGCCCCGTTGTTTCTCACGTCTCTTCTGGCCTACCGGGCTGAGAGCCCCTCTCCAACAACAGAATCACGGTTTTCATCTCGACTTAAAAGACACAGGGTAGAACGCTCTAAGAGCTTCCTCTCGGCATTAAACTCGCCAGAGCGGTTTTGCAGCCCGCGGGCGAAGGGGCCGACGGATTAAACCCACGCGCTGCGCCACCCCGCGTCCTACGACCCGCACGGAAGCGGCTCTCCCGCCTCGCCTCGCCCTGCCACGACGGGCACAGGGCTGCGCAGCCCCAGCCAGCGGCGCGGGGCAGAGTCTGGAACTCTCCGTCCCGGGGGAGCCGGGGCTCGCGCTGGGCGCTTCCCGGCGAAGCCGCAGGCACGGGCGCGCGCGCGCGGGGTGTCCCGACGCGGCCCTGAGGGGCGCTCCCCGCGCCGGCCCCATTCACCAACCGGTTCCCGCCGGCCGCCTCCGCCGCTCGCGCCCGCCCCGCCTCCGCCCCGCCCAGCGCCCGCCCCTGACGCGCCAATGCCGCCGGTGATTGGGTGGACCTGACGCTCGTCAATGACGTGCACGGGGGGCGGGGCCCGGGACGCTCGTGCGGAAGGCGGCGCCGAGTGTCGCTCCTGGTGCAGCCGCGTCCGCCCGGCGCCGCCCGCAGAGCCGCCCGCCCGCCGCAGCCGCTGTATGGTCCTTCCCCGCGCCGCCGCCGCCGAACCCCCGCCGGCAGCTCCGCGGCCTCCAGCGCCTCCTCCTCTTCCTCCTCCTAGTTCTGCTCCTCCTGCCCCCGGCGGTGGCGCCCGCACCCCGGCTGTATGATCAGGCTACAGTCTTCAATGAGTAACCATATTCCTGTGAGTGCCGCCCGCCCGCGCCCCCCGTCCTGGCCCCTCGCCCCGATGGCCTCCCGGCTCCCGCGCCTCTCCTCCCCCTCTCCCCCATCTCCTCCATGTTGTTTCTTTGTTCCGTCGCCCGGGCTGCGCCGGCTGCGGCCGGCTTCTCTAAGCGCCGGACTGCGGCTCTCGACGGGCGAGCCGCTGGGGAGCTGAGCCCGTCCGGCTGCGGCACGGCTCGGCCTCCCTCCCCGCCGGCGCCCCTCTCCTGCCCCCGCCTGCTGGCGCCCCTCTTCCCTCCTCCACCGATAAAGGAGGAGATGGCGACCTCTCCGCGGCTCCTGGGCGGCCCGGCCCGGGCACAAAGCGGCTTTGTGAACTCGGCTGCCGCTCGCCCCGCCCGCCGGCCCGGGCTTCTCCCCGCCGGGCTCCGTGCGGCGGAGTCCGCCGGGCCAGGCTGGGCCGCCCGCCGGGAAGGGCAGCGCGGCCGTGGCTCCGCGCCCTGGGCCGTGCCGGGAGCCCCCTGCCGGGTGGAAGCCGAGCCGGGCGGCGGCTCCGGGGAACAAGATGGCTCCGCGTCGGGAGCCTGATCGAGGCGTGATGCGAACCCGTGACCGCCGCAGTCGGGGCGACGGCCCGGCCTGGCCCGCGGGGCGCTGTCACGGCCGGGACAGTGTCTCCGCAGCGGGGAGAAGATTGGGACAGACAGGCCGGGAACGCGGCACCCCGCGGCGGCGGGGCGGCCGTAGCCCCGGGCTGTCCGGGCAAGCCGGGGCTTGCCCGTGGGCGGCTGGCTGCCAGGCTGGTTGCCAGGCTTGGCTGCCGCGGCCGGCGCTCGCCCCCCGCCGCGGCCCCACGTGCGCGGCTGCGGCCGGGGCGAAGGCGGCCGGGCGGCTGCTTTGTCTCCGCCGTACTCGGGCGGGGAGTCAGTGCCGGCTGCGAGCGAGGACGTGAGTCCTTTCCAAAATGAGCTCTATGCAGTAGAGGTGGGGTATGCCCGAACTCGGGTGTGCAGCCGGCATTGTTCGGCAGGAGAAGTCCGCAAACGGGTCATTAAGTACACGTTGAAGCGGATGTTTCTGTAGCCATCTGCCTTAAGCCTCAAAAGCTTACGAATACAGTCAAGTACCTTAGTTTTGATTGAAACTGCTTTCAAGACCTTGCCATCTGTCTTTTCAAGGAAGGCATTTTCTTCTGGAGGTGGATCACAGTTCAGCTTTGGAAGGTTTTGCTTGCCGGTTTTTTGGTTGTTTTCCTTTTTTTAACTCGCCTAGTAATCTCGGTGCCTGTGCTGCGTAACATCTGTGACTACAGAGCACAGTGTGTATTTAAGCAGAAAAAGTCAAACAATGCATGGCTTGCTGGTGGTATGCCCTCTAAAAGCAGGGAGGCAAGAAAGACAAAGAATTAACAAAATCAAGTCGTCTACGACAATAGAAGCAGGATTGTTTGCTCACTGGTAGCCAGCTATACACATCGCAAGTATTATGAGCTGACAATTGTACAGTTTTGGTGACATGAAGGTACTCTAATCTGGTGTTTTCTTATTCCTGCTGGAGACAACTTTCCAATATGTCTACCTGCATCTGCTGAGTCTTCTGAAAGCAGTGACTCAGAAGTATGAACCCTGTCTCTTTGTAATCTCATAAAACTGCCAAATCAAGAAACCTGAAGATTACACCTAAATGTCAACTCATATTATTCCAATGATGAAACAGCAAAGGGTTTTGAAATTGTCTTACAGGAACAGAATTGTTTCAGGGGAAAGTGCGGAACAGATAATACAGAAATTGCAGAGCCATGAGAGGAGATATGAGAACGAGAAATAAAAATGTGTGACAGTTATAACAAGAGCCAAGGTAACAGGATTTCATTGTCTTACTGAAACTAAATGTGTCAGTAAGACAGTAAATAAATAGAAATTAGCCTTATCTAATAACTTCTATCAAGTGAAACTTTCCTGTTCTGACAAAATACACACCACATAAGAATGTCAGATCTGTCCCTGCTTGTAGGCTGACTGTAAGCAATCACTTATTTTAAACATTAACCAGAAGACCCAGATAAGGGTATTACTGAATCATAAACGACAGACTGTCACCTTCTTCAAAAAATTAAAACTCACTCTCTTGGATCAATACAAGAAACATTTCTGTGTTAAATGGAAGTCCTGCATGCTTTCTTCTCAGTTGCAACTTTTTGTTAGGCATTCATGGCTTAATAAAACTTGATGAAATGCATGCAGACATTTTTTACTGAACATGCTATATTTTTCATGTTATTACTTAAAACATAATGGAATAGTTTTTAATAGACTGACAGAATTTATGTTCTTTCCTCTTGAAGTGATGGTGTTGTTTGGAGATTCTTTCAGAAACTCGGGAGGAAGTGCTAGACAAGGGGGTGGATTGGTTTTTGTGATGTCTATTTTTTTCCAATATCTGTTAAGGCTTCTTTGCATGTTGTTTCTGTGGTCCAAAGCAGAAGAACTTCGAACCAAATCACATGGTCTCTGTTTCATCATCTCTCAAAGTTGCATTGACTTGTTATACAGGAAGTTTTCAGATAATTTTTTCTTCCCCCTTCACTGCATACTTGAACCACAAGAATATCCTTCCGGCATAGAGCATGTCACAACGAATTTATGATAAACCTTTGGATTCTCCCTTCCCATTGGTGAGATATGAATGTATGTTCATAGGCAATGGGTCTCTTTTCATGGTCCAAAATGGACAGTGTTACCACTGTGGATATCAGGCATTTATGTGCCCAAGATAGGAGGTGCATCTTGTCAAGAGTACCTTTATGAAGGAAGGTGTGCCTCTACCTTGCATAATGGCTTCGCAGTTCCCCTTACCCTCCCACTCTTCCCTGTCAGCTTGGCAGTTCCTACCGAGGCCTTGACTAGTAAGAGAAGTTGGAGGTATTTGGGTAGTAAGTTAGAGCAATGAACTTCCTTGCAGGTGTTCTCAAATTGTCGTGAAACATAGTTTATTTTTGTTTTCTGGCTTTAGTCCTGTGGTTTCAGTAGATGAGTGCGTGTCAGGTCTTGACTTAAAAGAGCGTGAGACCACGTAGTTGGTTCTGGGTATAAATGTTTTTGGTCTATGACCGGGTGGATTGAGCAACCATGAACCATCTTGCACATCTTCTGAAGGTAAAGTGCCATATGAATGTATTTACATGTGCTTTTGTTTGCATGCTTTTCAAGATGCTACCAAGTTGTGAACCAGACTGTCAGCAGTGTGGGATAATGCACCTCTCTGCGTTCCCCCTATCAGTAATGAACTAATAGATTACTTTCATAAACCATTTTTGTCAGACATGAGTGATTGTTTCAAACCCCAAATAAACAGCCTGTTAGTCTGCTTGTCAGTGATGACAGGTCCTTCAGCTTTCTGTCCCAGAGAAGGGCATGAATTAAAGCCTTCCTTTTCGAGATGCTTTCCTCCTGCTTAAACAGACTATTCTCTAACTTCTGGCTTGGAGTGTAGTAGATCACACAAGCATAATTAATGCAGCTATAATGGACAGGTTACTTTCTCTCAATAGGTGGTTCTGGCATATTAACCCTAGTTTTGTTTTTTAAGTTTATTTTGGTTATCTGAATGTTGAGCTTTCTTTTAGGATAGAAACTGCTACTTTTTCCAAAACCCTTCAGTGTTAAACTTCCTCAAGGAAAATTTATATGTTAATTGAAAAGAATGTGCTGGGGTACCTAACTTGATGGTACAAACAATGAGTTGGTGTTACTCTGTTAAAGAACCTTCTGCCTTTAACAGTAAGTTTGAATTTCACTTACGCAACTTTTTGCTTTCATGCACTATCTTGACTGTTTTGATAGCTTACCTACCAAAACTTATGAGACAATATAGTAATTTTAAAGTTGTATTTCCAGCCCTTTGGAAAGCTTAGTACATCATTTGAGTTCCATCAAAGCCTGAGGTCATCATAATTACTACAACACTGCTTTCCTAGCTGATTTCTCATCTTCCAGGTCTTGTTCCTGAGGGTGGATGAAGCCTTGTACTCTGGCTTACCTGCATAACAGACGCAGCATGCCCATGTACTACCCATCTTCAGTTTTTATTTGACTCCCAGAACAAAACGAAGCTAGGTTGCCAAAGCTGTCTTGGGATAGTACAGTTGTGTTGCTGCCTAAAGGAGTTGATCTGCCTGTGAAACTTCGCTGCTAGTGGTGAGAAGTGATGGCATTCACATCAAAGGAGCTTTGGTCCTCTGTAGTGTGGCAGCAGTAGTTGCCAAGGCAAACAGTGAGGCTTAAGTACATGCTTGGTTAGGTCTTTAGATGTGTGTATTAATAAGGTTCTGATGTGTCTAATACTGACTGTTAAAGTCAGTAATTAGCAAAATGAATTCCTTTGTAAGGGTTAATAACACATGGAACTCGAATGTATCATTGCATAATCTACTTGCCTCTGCTTTGTATGAGAATTTGAACTGTGCACCCAGTTTCTAAGATGTCATTAGCAATCTGCATTAAAAAGGATTTTTACTTAAGTAATTGTTGCCTATCCTTTTCTGTGTTTACTGGTTTGTCTGGTATCTTGAGTGCTCCTACTTGCAGACTAAGGGCAGCTTGCCTAGAAGACTGGATGAAACCTGATTATTTCTTTCTTCCTACCTGCCTTGGTATGGTGACATGTTAAATATTCTTTTCTCCCCAAAATCTCTGTTTTCAACCTAATGACTTCATTCTTTGTCCACAAGCTCACCTGCATGCATTTGTGTTTCTGGCAGCCTTCACTCCCTCATCCTTTAACAGGGCGAGGGTCTGTCTATAATTCTTAGCAGTCTTAAGAAGAAATCGATATGAGAACTGCCAGTGCAGTGCAAAAAGAAGCACAAGACCTTGTGCAGCTATATCTGCTTAAAGCTGTCCTGTCCCTTTTTGCTGTTCTGCTTTAAACTAATTGAAAGTGACTTTAAATAAGTTACCTTCAGTTCTTTTTTTCAGTTGCTATTTTAGCTGTTCCCTAGATCTGGTCCTAGGAGGCTTTTAAATGCACACTTGCCACCTTGCTAGGGCATGGCTGGTGAGTCAGATGATGATTCTTGGAGTTCTTCCCAATCTGAATTCTTCTGGTTCCTGTTACTCTGTTGACCTTTGACTTAAGAGGATCTGTCTTACTCCTTTTCCATGCCCATTATATTTAGAGTTCTTGCACTCTCTGAAGTTGTTAAAGGTAAATACCGAAGTAGCTTTTTTTACCGAAGTAGCTTGCAAACTTTATCCTACAGCCTACTTCACTACCAGGTGATGGTAGTATCTCTGGAGTGGTAGCAAAGTGGGTGTGAAATTGTCAACTTAGTTTCTTTCTCCTGTTTGTTAGCAGGTTGGGGTTTTATTGTGTGTTTCTTTGTTTTGTTTGTTTTCTTTTACAATTCATGCCTGACTTAACATGCACATTAAAACTCTTATCAGGAAGCTGTCTGAAAACATGAAAATAGGTTGACTGATGAACAGAAATAGTTTTTTCTGCTAAATATTTGTAGGATTGATTATGTTTCTCTCTAATATTTAAGTATATTTAGTGGACATGTGGTTCAGCTTTGTACCTCTCTTTTGGGAAACAGAACTCCCCTCTTATTTCCTCCTGTTCCTTAAACAGGTATAAGTAGTAATACTGGTAGAGTCGCTGGGCACAAAAAGCATGTATGTGTGGTTCATTTGCAACATCTGCAAATAAATTCACAACTTGGAGCAGTTAATTTGCCATCTTAATTCCTGGTTGCTTCTTGCAGTAATTATATGTATAAATTTAACAATAGCTAAGCAGCATACCACTGGACAGGAATGGCCTGTTCAATAAACTTGCCTGTGTATGTTTTTAGCTAGACCATTACTGCTGTTGCAGTATATTAATGAAGTCGTGGTGTAAAGAGACTTTCAGCATGTGAAAGTTGCCATTGGTCTTCAGCCTTTAGTGTGTGAAATGCTCCTTAGTTAGAAATCTGTGTACCTCAAAAGCTCACATTGTATTGTTAGGCCGCAAAGTCTATGTTTGCTTTCAAAGCCTCCTATTTGAGTCAGGTGGATTTATATGCATTTTTTCCACTAACTTTAGGCACTGTAACTTTAGTAGGTATTGTGATGTCTCTCAATTCAAAATGGAATAGGCACTTGTATGGGTATCCTGAAGAACTATTCTCTTTATAAATATTGGGGTTCTTAAAACTTGTTGCTGTGTTTAGCACATCTGAAATTGGTATTTTAATACGTTACTGGATTGGTGCTGCAAAAACCCTACATGGAAACTTTCTCTAATAAGTAAATGTATTTATATTCTAGTAATCCATGCTAAGAAATGTAACAGGATTCTTACACAAACCTAATTCTTGTGAAACTGCTTAGTTGCTGTGTTTTTATTTTTTCATTTATAACCTTGTTTCACCTGTACTCATTATGCTTTTTTTTCCCCTCCTCTCTTTACAGCAGTTCTGTGGTGTTCTTGGTCACACATTTATGGAGTTTCTGAAGGGCAGTGGAGACTACTGCCAGGCACAGCACGACCTCTATGCAGACAAGTGAACTGTAGAAATCCATTACTACTCCACCAAGAAGCCCCCCTAAGAGTGGTTGACCAGGATAAGAAGTGTTGAATTGAAATTGGCAGAGCATTTAACAACAGAATTCAGACCTGGATGGGGTAAACCTCAGTGCACTGCCTTTCTTTTGCCTCAGTATTACTGGATTGAAGAATTGCTGCTTCTTGTTAGGAGGTTCATTTCATTTCCCATTGCTCCCAACCTCATACTTCCAAGCACTGAGAATTTCACGTGGAGTATAGTGAAGTAGACTTCAGTTTCTCTACATCACTTCTGTATTAGAATTTTTTTTAATCCTTTCATAATCTTGTTGCATGTTTAACTAAATCAATATGGCCCGAATGAACCGCCCAGCTCCTGTGGAAATCACCTACAAGAACATGAGATTCCTGATCACACATAATCCAACCAATGCAACCTTAAACAAGTTTATAGAGGTAAGGCCGGTACAGAATTCTTACTGGTTTATTTTTTTAATCCCTGGACAGCATACTATATTTATAATTTCCTTTACTAGCTGATAACTGCTGCAAAAGCCATATGAGGAGACACTGAGACTGTATATTGATTTTTCTTTTCAAGTACTGGTGCTGTGCTTTGGAGATCTGCAGACATATACTTCAGCCTTCACCAATCTAATTCAGAGAGTAAAGCAATAATTATACCGTCTAGTACATGGTACATTAAGTACATTGTTTAGGTCTGAAAACAGGAATTATCTAGTAGAGTTATGTGTAGAACAATACAAACATCTCTTAGTGGTAGGAGCTCGCATTCAGATTGGGCTGAAGTGGTGTAATATTTGATTGCACTTTCTGCATAGTGATACATATTGTAGGTCAGAACCTTAGGAACTAATAACAGGATTGCAATATGCTTTCGCTGCCTAGCTTCCTTCACTATTAGCAGATCATGGTTTTAGTGTAGCTTAAGAGGATCCTCTGTGTCATAGCGTCTACTTCAGTGAAATTTGTGGCAATAGGCTTACTCTGCACCCAGAGCTGCTGAAGCTACTTTAAGTGCTTTGGTACATGCTGCTGACTAAAGCCAGCAGCTTGGCATGCATTGCTAGTACTAAGTTTATCATTTAAACCACATACTTAGCATGTTGAAGCTATAAAGTGCATGGTTGTATAGTGTGTGTGTATGCTACGTGGGCAGATCCCAGTTTGCTAAGTCCCTCCTTAGCAAGATTTTAGGTGTACTACAGCTGAATTCTGCATTCGGTACAGGATTATTTACAGGAAACAGTGAGATAACATTTGCTTGCCTTTATACTCTCACAGGTAGATCAGGTATTCTTAGGCTGTGCTTCAGTCGTTATCATGACAGTTGCAGTGTGCATGATATTTGTTGCAGGGAGAATGAAGAAGGATTGCTTTTTTTTTTTAATGTAGGGTAATAGCAAAATGGAAAGCTAAATTTTGTCATGACAACTCAGGAATTGGAATAATTCATTGTCCTGTGCTTGTAACTCTTTAAGAATAAGTGGTCTAACAAACCTGTTGCTTTAAGCAGAGAGAGGTGGGGGGAAGACTTGACCTTTGCTCAGAATACTTCTAGTGAAGTATGCAGCTTTGCAAACCAGGAAGCTTCCTATTCCTTTAAAAGGAATGATCTTTTCGAGAATGACTACTCGATTCATCAATATTTATCAGGATCTGATTTTAAAAGAAAAATGTCTTACCTGACATAACAAAACTTAGTCTGCGCATAAGACTATGTTTGCAGAACAGCCTACAGTATCTGGCATTAGCACACAAGTTTTTAGTCATTTCAGCTTTCTGTGACTGCAGGATGGCAAGCATTTGCCTGAGTTTTGCTACTGAAAACTTTGGAATGAGTTACTAAGTTAGCTTATCAAGAAAATTAAATGGTAGGTGAAGCTAGTTTACCCTTAAAATATTTTTTTTTTTTTCACTCCCTAGGAACTTAAGAAATATGGTGTTACCACAGTGGTAAGAGTGTGTGAAGCTACTTATGACACTGCTCCGGTGGAAAAAGAAGGCATTCAGGTTTTGGTAAGTAGTGTACAACCAGAGTTCAAAACCAATGTATTTCCCTCTTCACTCTACTCCCTTGCCACCCAAAAAAGATTATTTGACACCACCTTAGTAATTTTATGAGTGTATTCCAGCAACTGGTAGAGGAAAAAGATGTGGAGACATCTTTTCTTGTCAGGAAAAAAGAAAATCAGTTTTGAGCTAAATCAGGTGATTGATGAAAACTGGTTAAGAGGAATATATTTGTAATATTATATGCAATAGTTAGACTGTTAAAAAATTGTAGGTTTGGGTGGTTTCCTCAGCTGTCAGCTCTTTGTCCGTTGTGTCCCCTCTTTTTTTTGCCTATGCATACAGCTTACA
This sequence comes from Phylloscopus collybita, assembly GCA_027886175.1. Taxonomy (NCBI): domain Eukaryota; kingdom Metazoa; phylum Chordata; class Aves; order Passeriformes; family Phylloscopidae; genus Phylloscopus; species Phylloscopus collybita. The sequence goes on along the minus strand of JAJNNQ010000026.1, from coordinate 31,359,734 downwards.
AGAATTCTGTCTTTTTGTGTTTGTCATCCTGTATTCTAGGACTGGCCCTTTGATGACGGTGCTCCACCATCCAACCAGATTGTTGATGATTGGCTAAACCTCCTTAAAGTTAAATTTCGTGAAGAACCTGGTTGTTGTATTGCTGTTCACTGTGTTGCTGGTCTTGGAAGGTGGGTGAAGTTTTAAAGGTTTGTTAAACAGTCATCCCTGGGCAGACTTATTAAGATCTAGTGCAAAAGTTTTATTAGAGGCAAATGTAAAATAGTCACAATTCCAATAGTATTGGAATGACCTGATGATTTAAAGTAGTTAAGATAGCAGGAAACTCTTGTATGTATTTATTAAAGATGTTTAGGTCAAGAGATGATGCTTCGGTCACAGCTCTCACAAAGTCTACAGAATTAAGTATATTCTTGTCCTGAGTATATTGATGAGTGCCCCATGGAGATTTTTTTGTCTGTTTTTTCCCTAGTGGATTTGAGTTTTTGTGACTTGCCTGCTTTCTATCCATTTCCATTTCAGCAGTATTGCCAGTCTCCTTGAACCAAGGGCATTGTAACCATTAACCCCAAACAAGTGGATGGTTCTGGCACATCAAGACCAGCTTTCATCTGCCACCTATCTGGGGGATGAAAAGTGTTTTCCAAAGTCCTGAAGCTGTTTGTCTCATTTCTAAAAGTGACATGAAATTTTTAGGGATAATGCTAAATATTCTCCTCTTAGTTCTGTTCCTTCTGTCTGCTGCCACTCTCTTGAATAGAGTTTCAACAGTGAGAAAATAATGGGTTTTTTCTGTTCTAGACTACCTGGGAACTCGATCTGTTCAAAAAGGAATTGCTATGTTCTAGCCATGGATTTCAGCATTGTCCAATAAAAAAATGGAGGTTTCTGGTCTTGTCCATAAGCCTGGCTTATCCACTGCATTATGGGTTCATACGTAATGAAGTTCACTTTAGTGGTGAATGTTACCAAAACAAGTCCCTTCTGCTGCTTAGAATGATACCAGATGGTTTTTCCTCAAAAGGTGACAGTTAATTAGTTGAAAAGACAGTCCTGGCTTTCCGTCATGTGAGTTTTCTTTTGAATCCCTGAACATAAGAAACCACTTAAAGTTACCACTACATGCACAAGTCTCTTGCTAGTGTGTGGCATGAGGTTTTGTCTTGCAGTTTTTTGGGGTTCTTTTGAATCATAAATTGCTAATGTATTTGATTTAAGTCAGGCTTTTGTAACTGAAAATTGATTCTGTCAGAGGAGGAACACCATGGCTAACAAGGAAATCCTCAGGGGAGTGCAGCAGCCTGTGGATTGCATCTGTTCCCAAAACTAGTTCTAGGATTTGTCAGTTCTTAAGGAACTCGACCCCTCTTCTGACTTCTGGTTTGGCATCCTGACTGCTTCTAATGATGATTCATTTTGGAGAATAAAAAACCTGTACACAGCTCTTCCTCAGAATCAACTGATTTGAAACAAATGGTTAAAGATTACTTTGACTTTATTTCTCTTGTCCTCTCCTTACACAAAGCTAAGGTTGACCAGAGTTAATTTGAACCCGTATTTAATGAGAATGTCTAGCTCAAAACCAGGTGATTTTATGTCTTAGTGAATGTAGATAAGCCTTCTGCCTTTTCTGCTTTCCCAGCAAAGAAACATAATATAAGCAAGTAACAATGTAAATTGTTCTTCTGAGTATGCTTTGACAAAAGCTAAATTGAATTTATTTTTTTTGAACCAGAGCTCCAGTCTTAGTTGCTCTTGCACTGATAGAATGTGGAATGAAGTATGAAGATGCAGTGCAGTTCATAAGACAGTAAGTGTGATGCTAACATGTAGGTGTTCCCAAGATTCAGTATGTTGATACATCCTTGGGCACTGAAGGAAATTCTGAATGTTAATTCTGAATGTTACTCTTGTCTTTGATGCCTTTTTTTTTTTTTTTTTTTTTTTTTTCTTGGTAAGGTATTTAATTCAGTACATCTGAAATTGTACTGCATACAGTTAGTGTTGTAGGACTTGGACCTGTGGAATGGGTATTTTTCTGTTGAAACCAGAATCAGTACATAATTACTTGAGGAGGTTTAAAAAAATGTAAACAACCATTAACAACTACCCTAACTTTCAGTTAGATTTGCAGAGTTCTCTTTATTTATATTATATATGAGAAGGAGAATACCTTTGTCTCTTTTGGTGGTCTACTGAAGGCAAATATTTCCTTGAATTTTGTAATTAATATATGTAAATTGAATGAGAACAGTTTTGTCTCAGTGTTTAAATTTCTCAGGTTTCAGCTATAGTTAAAAGAAGCTGCATCCATTATAAACAATGACAAAATACTTCTTGCGTAATTGCCAGGCCTTTGAAGAATTAAATTCAGCTTGTACTGGTTGTATATGAAATGAGGAATAGGAAGCCGGTACATACTCTAAACAGCTAACATGTACCTTTTTTTCACATACCTATGGTTTGAGAAAACAAAGCTCAATTTCTGTTCAGCATCTTATTATGGGGAGTTTAAATATTTATATACTTTCTTATTATTGTTCTACATAATTATTTTAAGAGAATGAATAACTTCAGCTCTCAAGAAGACCATCTTGCATCTGCTCTGTAGCTTCCTTTTGAAGTTTCTTCTAAAGATCTTAATGTAAAATCTTTGGCTTTTGCTTATCATTGGCTAGAACACTGTCTGAAATGCAATATACTCCTTTGAGCTTGTGGTCCAGTGAGGTATTTGTGAAAGGAAGCTACCACCCTCTTTCCTGGCAATAACTTCCAATTATGCCTACTTTGGTTACAGCCTTGACTTGAAGGTGGCTTTTTTAAGTGACCTAAAAATATTTTTCTCTGGTTGGTGATGTTATTTCACTGGGCAGTAGATTATTGTTCTGTTTCAAATCTGTTTTTTTTCATCTAGGAAGCGACGTGGAGCTTTCAACAGCAAGCAACTTCTGTACTTGGAGAAATACCGCCCCAAGATGCGCCTGCGCTTTAAAGACTCCAATGGTCACCGAAATAATTGTTGTATTCAGTAAAGCTCAACAGCCTATAGTACTTCTTTGGGAATAAAGGATGGAAACTAGAATTAAGCAGACTGCATGTCAAAGACATCAGCCTGGTATTTTTTAGTAGTAAAGGAAGCTTCCTTAGGAGTATTTATTAGGCTAACAGCTCAGTAGAAATGCAACTTCTATCTTTAGATAACTATCTGTCTATTTGGAGACCCAGTAAATGTTTTTGCTGTACCCTGTTTCTGAGCTGTCTTGTTCATTAATTATCAGATCAAATATCCTTCAATCATGCCATTGAGTCTTACCTAGTTTCAACTACTAAAAATTGGGGTACTAAAATAAATCAATCTGTATAGAGATTAGGTGCCAAAATACCCAGCATATCAGCTATATGTTTTTCCTTAAAATGAGCATAGTTCTGATGATGTGAGAACTACCAGCTTATCTGGACCTTACTATCTTTTTTTCTACAGTCATTTCAATATTGAAGAATATGGCCTCTAAAGTAGTCTTGCCTGCTCACTGTATGTTTTGTCTCCCACAATCGCACTAGAATTATCAGGATTTGCACAGTCTGTCTTTTTAATACTATGAATTACAGCAACTTTTCACCCCTGCATCTGTACTTTTCTGTTACCTGAACCTCTCCATATTACAAGTCATTACTCTGGTTATTCATGTAGAAGATCTTTTAAATTGTACAGAAGCACACAAGTCTTTAATGTCTCCAGACAAAAAGCCTTACATTAAAATTAATGTTGGCACTTCATGTGCAACTTAACAGAGGGCCTGAAAAGGTTGGGAGGGGCTATTTAATATTTCTAGTAAAATGTTGCCTTTGTCTTGTGCAGGAAGTATAGAATATGCCCTTTACTTTAGTAAATATTTTTTTAAAATGTAGAAATGCTTTGTTATTGTAGCTAAAAATTCTTAATCAGAAAATTTCTGAAAAATCTTGTAGTTTTCTTTTACTGTACTTATTGAGAGTTGTTTACCAACTATTGCTTTGTTGAAAGTGTGATCTTTTTCTTTTCTTTTTGTTTTTCCTCCTTGAGTTTCTGCTACGACTTGGGCAGACCTCTGTAATATTTTGTATGCCTTTAAAGCTGCGTAACTTAATATTTGGATACTTGATAATTTGTTTTATTATGTAATTGATAAAATGGTGATGTGTATTAATGTTAGTTCAACCATATATTTATACTGTCTTGGGAATGTGTGGTTATAGTTCTGTGGGAGAAATACTTTTGCCAGTGTTCACCAGCTTGTAAAATCTAGTGCGAGAGCTTAAAACATCTAAATAAATACTGAAATGCACTTACGAAGTTTGCTGAAATGCTCATCACTTTCACTTATTTTTGTGTACTTTGTCAGCAGTCTTGAGGTGCCTAAATTCAGAATCTAGTCAGGCATCTGTTTTCCTCTCTTTTTTTTTAATCTGGGCCTGAATGTCTCCTTTGCTGTAATGTTTGCTGTTTGTTTTAGTCATAAATAAATGTGGACAAAAATTAATGGTAGAAAGTACAGTATTTTTTCATGTAGCTTACTTGTGACTTGCTGTCCCCAGTACTAAAACAGGTTACTTAGTATTCTTGAAGCTGGTTTTGCAGTAAAGCAGAAGAGGATCAGTAAAGCTTGGAGAACACTTGAATCGGTACTATTGGAATTGAGGTAAAAATAGTATAACAGAGTGCTTAATTGTCAAGACTGAAGCTATGTAGAGACAAGATGTCCCAAAAATTGTGTGAGCAAAGATGTGTTATTTGAGTTTCCAGAGTGGTGACTGAATTTCCTGATGAGAACTGAAAGGTGCTATTAGTAGCCAGCTGAGGTGATCGATGTGCATGTCTGCTTTGGTTAATACATCTCTTCCTTTCTAAACAGTGAGATGGGATCATAGTATCACTCAATGATATTTCTGAAGGGCTGCTTTTGCAGAAGTTATAGCCTCATTATAAAGAGCACTATATGATTTAAAAATGCCTAAAATAATGTAGCACAATCTTTAAAATAGTAAAATAACCTTTGGATCATTCCTTTGGAAGCTGAACGTGGTTTAAAAGGTATTTTGTTTAATGGAATACAGCTTCATTGGACTGAAGAAATGAGATCTTATGGAATGACATCCAAAGTCATCCATGTTTCTCTTTTCAAGATGGACTATATTATAGGAACAATGACAAAGACAAAATCATCACAAATTCTGTAACTCATCATTACACTGGGCTGATTGATGTAAATACTGGTTTAACACAGATGAGTATCTAGTTCAAGTTAAAAATCCTAATTTGGTCACCCCTGAAATTGGGAGAAGTCTGAAACAACTACAAGTAAAATGCCTGGATTTTTTTTTACTTAAAATTATTAATGTAATTTCTGTACATAGATCAAATTTTGTTCTGTCTTTACAGAATTTTTCATGGGTAAGGAGGGCTGTGTTTCAGTTAAGAGTTCTAACACGTTACTGATGGAAGCTTGGTTCATTGAACTTAAACTTGAGGCTGGGCTTGACTTAGTTGATCTAAGTAAACGAGGAAAAATTTGCACGAGCGTGTGTCTGTTAAAAGCAAAGGGTCGACTTCTCAATTCCTTCCCATGTCTCTAGACATGACAAAGGAACAGAAAATCTTTTCCTCTTTTGTAACAATTCTCGTAGTTTTCAATAATACTTGAATTGTGAAGATAGGATAGCAGATGGAACTACATAAAACGAATTAAATTCCATGTAATGAGCGTATATATAAAAATATATATATGTTTACATACTAAAAATTCAAGTGACAAAATGCTTACACTGAATTGCTGTATCTTAAGGCTAGAGCCTGGCATAGAAGACAGGCTTTAATGTAACATTTATTTTGGATGCTTAGAATGAGAGTGTAACTGCTTTGCCCCCATCAAGAGGTATGTTGTAGTGCATTCCCGTCATCTGCTAGACTTGTTTGTGCTGTGGACTTAATGGCTTGTGTAACTTGCCTTGTAAATGGTGGTAGTATTTACAGGATTCCTTGGCATGTAGCAGAAATGTTCATGGCAAATGGGGTGAGAGTTTGCAATTAGCGCAGCAGAAAACTGATGAATTCCCTATATTGTTCTGTCATGTTTAAAATTTCTTTAAAAATTGGAGGAAAGGTAGTCAAACAAGGTATTTTGTAGATTATCCAAAATTAGGTATAAAATTGGATGTGATTTTCTTGAATCTGATTCTTTAAAAGTGCTGAGCAGTCAGTCTTAACTTTACTTTGTTTCTGAACAGTCTTGAACCACTTCAGACTGTACTCAAAACTAATTAATACTTCTAATCTCCCTGTCTTCAGTTCTTGGTGTATAAAAATCAATTCAGTTCTTACATTAGTGGGACCATTCTGCAGATAAGCAGTAATTTCTGAAGTTTTCAGACCCATCTGCATTATTGCAGTAGAAACAATGAGAAAATATGTAATTTGGTATTGAGGATGAATCCAAGGTTAGACTTAAGAGCTTTGGCAGTAAGAGAAGTAGTAAAGCACTGCTCATTTATGTGAGCGTTGTTTATCCTTACAAATGAAATAGGGGAAAAGTGTTCTGTTATTAAATAAATGTACTTGAGAGGGCCAGACCGAGGGTTCATAGATGACCTTACCTTAATTGTTTTTAAGCTTCTGAGTGCTTGACTGCAGCATTAATAACACTTTTTTTTATATGTGCAACGTGATTTAAATAATTTGAGTACTCTCTTAAATAATTAAGAGAGTACTCAAAACAGTATCTTAGATCTGCTGGGATTTTGCTGTGTCATTAATAAGCAAGTATTTTCTGTCAGTACTGGGAAAGATATCAAACCAGAGATAACATTGTTCCAAGAAGATTACTGCTAGCTTTTTGTAAGTATTTGTGTAATCCTGCTGAAAAAAAAAAAAAGAAAAAAAAAAAATCAGTTATACTTCACAAGTTGAATTCAGCTCTTAAAACCTGGCTGAAATTTGGCGGGATTTATTAATAGTTGGGAGGGACTTAACTGAGGAAATGCAGATTTCTTAGTGAAAGGAATTTTGCATTTGGGTATCTCCTATGCTAAGAGATACCTAAAATAGGTTAGATGAAAAGCTCTGTAAAGATGAGAGCGTGTGTATTCTGTAAAGGGAGCATTAGTTGGCAAATTCAGTTTGCAGTATTAGTATCTACAGGTAGATTAAATAAATTTCATCTAACTTAAGTGCAATAGTTCAAAATGTCATGTAAAATATTTCTCTCCACACACCCTGCTCTTAATGTGTAATAACCATTAACAATTAAAACCCAATTTTTTCTTATTGATATGGGTTTATGCTACACATAACCACAGCAGGCAGCATTATTTTTGTCTTGATAGTCACCTGTATGACTGCTGTTAATTTTGTCCTAATGCATTGATTAATAACAACACAAGTTCCTTATCAGTGGAAAGCCTCTTTACTTTATTACCTCTGGTGAGGTAATAGTGTTTAAACAGTGGTCTGACAAGAAACGATAGGGACAGTGCCAGAAGATCAAGTGGCCTGCTTCAATTTCTGATTCAAATGAGAACTCTTAGAAGTGTAGCTGAAGAAAATCAGATACCAGTGTTTAGATACATAGGAATGCTCATGACAGAAATACTCATATAGTAGAAGATATTCAGTCTCAATACTATTTGTACCTCTGTGCAACAAAACCTAAATGTGTGGAATGGGAATTTTCTAGTGGGCTGGAGTCTTAATCTCACTTTATTGGTGGAGTAACAGCAGGAGCTGATTCTTATCCTTATAGATTTGCAGATTCTTTATCATCAAGTTTCACTGATGCTTGTTCTGAAGAAGGCAGAACTTGAATTACATTTGGACTTCAGAGGAGCGAGGGTTGCAAGTGATGAACTTTTCTTTCCCATTTATAGGAGCATAGTTATGATAGGATCTAAACAGGACAGTGCCACTCAACATTGTCATGCACTTCCATGGGGCTAGCAGGAAGCTACAAAAATCTTAGTTTGCCTTCTTCAATTCCCCAGTAAATCTGTGTGTCTTTAGGTAGGGCATGCAAACCCTGAACTTGCCTTTAAAATTTCAATTCAACTCTATGACAACTTTCAGTTCATCATAGCAAAAACATATAAAGACAAGAGGGACATAGCAGATGTGCAAAACCATGGAGTTCCCTCTTACTGCAAGTACACTCATCCCTTTACACTTAATATACAAAGTTTCCCATAGTAACACATCCCCTGTCTATCCCAGGGATGGGCTACCCTACTCTCTCCATGGTTTTATACAGCAGGATTCTTACCCTGCCTTCTGACTGGGAGTTCCTTGTGGGATGCCATGGAGGATGGGTACCCGGCAGGAACTATATACCCCTCGTGCTCTCAGATGCTACCTCAGGCCACCCTGCATGGAGTGTTTCTGCACTATGTCTTTATTCAGACAGAATTTTGCTAATGGGCAGACTTTTTTCTAGGCAGATACTTGCTGACTGTTTTTAATCAGTGGATTATGTGGATATTTTATAATATCCAATCACTTTGTGTTGTTAAGGAGGTCATCCTTCTGATGGAGGGCATGTAAACTCCCCCATATTTGTGTTAAATCACAGCCTTTTTTACTTCTCCCGTTCTCAGACTTAAGTTGCCTGATCTTGATTTAGCTCTTTGCTGCATAAGATTGATTTCATACATCGAGAGTCTTTACCTCCCAAGTTCTTGCCTTTCTTCTTTTGTTCCTGATTTCCCTTTCTAGAAACTCTTGGTCATTTCTGTTTCACTTGTCTGCTTATCATCAAAACTCCCTTCTGGGCTTCCTTAATTGCTACCTGGTTTTCTTCACTAGAAAAAAATTAAGTACTGTTCAGCAGCACTTTATCTTTACATTCCTGTCTCAATTGTCTTTCAGCACTACCAGAGTATTTATGCTACTTTGAAGTTAGGTCTCAGTAAATTCTATTACATGGCAAGCTCTTTGCCTTGGAAGAGGTTCTGAGCCAAGTCCAGGAAGGGAATTTGAGAGAATTATCAGATATTAGTAGGTTGAAGCATTACGATATTTTTGAAGGAAATCCCCTAATTGTGCCATTTAGAATATAGAGTAATTGAACAGAACATTAGAAGGTGATCTAGGCCAACCCCATGCTCAAAGCAGGGATAAACTTCACAATTAAATCAGGTTATTTAGGGGCTTATCTAGTCAAGTTTTTTATATGTTTAGGGATAGGGATAACAGCTCCTTCCCAGTATCTGCCTCTCAACTGAACACTCTTCCCTTGGGAGCTATTCAGAGTCTTCCCAGATGCAATTCCCATTTCTCACATTTTTTCACTGTGACCTCCAAGACACTCTTTTCCTCTCTACATTCATCTGCTAGGTAACTGAGACAGGACATTTCCCTCCTCAGTCCCATCACAAAGGTGAAGAAGCACAATACACTCTGTGCTCAAGCTTCTAATAATCTCAGTGACCTTCCACCAGGGTTCATTCCAGTTTGTCAATATTTTCACTGTACTGGGGAACTGGGCACAGACTACCATATGACTGACTTCACAGAAGATAAAAATGAAGGTAAATAGTACTGGAATGAAATCTCAGGTATTCAGAGAATTTGTAACCAGCAGCAGCTCCATAGACAACTGCCCAAATTAGTTTGGGATGTAAGTCTTAGAGTCATATTTTGTGCTTGCTACCAAAATTCATTTCCCTCTAGCACTAAAAAACCATTGAAGCATCTGTTTTTCCTGTTTTACACCAATCTCTGCATGTAACTGCAACTCTGTTTTATTTTCTGGGATAAAATGTATTTTTTTCGTCTTAGATCTTTGTAGAGAGGTGAAAAGTGTAGAAGCTACAAGCTATTAATGACCCAATGGATTAGACAGATTCACCCTTAGTCATGAAATCAATGGCTAAACATCCTTTGTCTTCAGGACCTTGCCTTTGTCCATGCAGCTGTATGGTTAATTTTAAAAGCCTCAGTCCCTTTCACATGTGGAACTGAATGTTTTTCTGCTGCTTTCTAGAGTAGGACATGTAACTTCTGTTTGATTCAACAACTGGCAGCTGTCAATGAGCCTTTTTCTCAGGAAAGATAATGATTATGTCATAAGTTTGGTGAGAAGTGGATAAGGGGGCACATGCTACTGTTCCTTTACTAACTAAAGCAAGGAAAGGTGGGGAATTAAAGGAAAAATAGTGCCAAATCAGATATTCTTAGTTAAAATGCGTGGACTATTATTATAGACTAGAAAATTTTAGATTATTGGCTGTTATTGTTCCGCATTTGAAAAAGTAAATTCTTACTACACAAGAAATAGAAAAGATCTGAGGAACTAAGTTTTAAATTCTGCTAAAGATATAATTCACAATAACTTACAACAGACTTCAACTCCTGAGCTAGTGATAATGGCAAACCCAGGTATACCTGGTATTGGTATCCCAGAGTGTCTGCTGTTCATCCTGGGAAAAATCATGGCAAGTGTGGTATGAAAAGCAGTTACCTAATTCTTAAGAGGTCCCAATGTAGTGAGTATTTCTGACTCTTTCAAAAAATAGTAACCAGAAAAAATGAGCTTGTTCAATATTTTAAATTCAGCAGATAAATGCAACTGGTGCATTTAGTGTAGTAAATACAATTTAGTTCAGAAGTCTAACTCTGCTTTGTATGACATTTTAAGTTACAGGATTTACAAAATAAATGCAGCACTTGGGTTTTAAAATAATTTAAATCAAGTACCTTGCAGCCAAAAGAAAGATGTTCCTGGGAGACATTGTTTGAATAGTTAATGGCCTACTCCTGGAACATATCTCAGCTTTTTGACAGTAGCAAATACTGTCCTAGAGCAAGGGAGAAAACCTGTTTGTCCACAACCATACCCAATACATTCTTTATCCAGATAAGCATATGGAGCAATCTAACTCCTTTCCACATTCTGACAACCAAAGAACTAGTAATTAACGCTCAAAAGCAGGCTCTGTTTCAGACCAGTGTGATCATAATCTGACTGCATATAGCATATTTTAAAACATGCCATTTAGAACAAAAACCATGGAAAGACTATAAGAAATAATTAATTAACCTCTTGGGAAGAATTGTGGCTGAATAGAGACTTGGAACTATAGGCAAGGAAACTGCCTTCTGCTGCTTTTTCTTGTGCTCAGGGCACTAGGTGACTGAAAATAAATAGGTTGCTTTCCAGTGGACACAACTTGTGAGATCTGGACTACTACCAAGTAGCTCATGGGTAAAGGGATGATATGATAAAAATACTTCTAGGAAAAATAGCAGATGGTGCAGTTGTAATGGTGTACACCTGGTCTGTCACTGTATACAAAGGCCTCTGTAATACCTATGAAAGTTGCTATTGGGGTGCTCTTTTTTATGCTAAACTGCAACACAGGTGCTACAGATGGTTTAGTTCATGACATAAAGGGAGTGGCACAGTATGGCCACAGCAAAAGAAAAGTGCACGTACTCTGTTAAACTGAGATGGGTCACTGGAGTTATGTGACTTTTGATGGTGTAAAGGAAAAACTGAATAGAGCAATGAACAATGATCAGATTACCAGCAATGCTTTGCCTGCTGATTGTGTCAAAAGAAATAAAATCAAATGGACTGAATGCTGTGAAATTTTGTGCAATGTGTATATTGTGTTTAACTGAACTTGGCTTTAGGAAGTAATTTCATTTCTATTTATAATATCAACAATATTTCAGAGGGTTGGCACTCTGTTGAAAGTTCCATGCCTAAAAAGTCTTTGAAGAAATTAGTGCAACCAGCCCAGTAGCTCAGTTCTGTGTCATCATAAGAATTCAGGGTTTTTTTGTTTGGTGTTGTTTTTTTTTTTTTTTTTTTTTTTTTTTTTTTTTTTTTTTAAGATGCTTGCTTTGGAAAGGAGAGAGACTTTATGAAACTGGGAAAGTACAGGAAGAAAACTGGAGAAAACCAACTTGCAGTTAACTTTGGAAGGGCAGGGAGAAGAAAAAATGTTGAATAGGTTAAAAACTGCTCCCCTTCAAAACTGTTTTGTTGTGAATATCTTGTGTAGTGCCTGTAAATATTGCTGTGTTACTATGCCTTCAGTTTAATGCTTCCTTTCTTGGTGTGATGGTACCAAGAGAGCTATTTAATGTATTTCAGCCTTCATGGCACCACAGAGAGCCCTAGAGAATGAGACTCAAAACAGAATTGAAAAAAAGGAAACAATCAATTTTTCAGTCTTTACATCATGTTTGTATTTCATTAAAAAATAGTAGGAATGTGTAAAAGCAGCATTAATGTAGCAATACATAAGATAATTCCAAATTTGATTTTTAGATATATTAAAAATCAGTTTCTCTTTTGGAGGTGTTGAAATTTGGTATGCAATGACCAGCCTGCACTGCACTTTGTGCCAGCCATCAAAACTGAAAGCAGCATAACAAATGCCGCACTCAATGCTGTAACACAAATTAGGAAAGACAGTCCTGCTCTTTGATAACATTATGTGAAACCAAATTACTCCAGATTCTGATGTCCCGACAAGCGCACAACGTGACAGACCCTTATGCGTCGACTGGTGTGAATGAATGTGCGCCACCGGTCCTGCAGCGCACATGTAGAAACTGTGACCAGGAAAAGAGAAGGCTACAAACACGCCTGAACCAACAGGCAGCAGGAGGCATGTCCGCCCAGGACCGACCGACTACGGACACTTTTCTATCCAACATGTAGGAGCCGAAGAGCCGGCCACATCGAGAGCTGCAGGAATCTGCCCGGGGCCGCGGGCGCACCGCACAGACCAACAAGCAGGTTGTGTAATACGGGCTGCGCCAACGAGGGGGGTGGCGGCTGCTCTCCGAAGACAAAAGGCCACATCATTGCACACGCACCAGTCACACCATGTGTGTCCTCAGCCAGGGTCTTACGGGAAAAACCCGCGGAGCCTCCCGGCTTCCATCCACCCTCCCGTGGGCCCAGCCAGGCCCGTCACCGCACGGCTGCGACTGCGGTTGCCACGGGGCGCCTCTCGGGGTTGCGGCCCCCGACTCCAGCGAGAGTGCGCAGGACACGCCCGGCTTAGCCACGAGGGCTGGTTCCGCTGAGGGGACCTCTCTACAGCGTCACCGGGCCGAAGCCACCGGCGCATCAGTCTCGGCCCAGCCCGGGGTCCCGCGGCCCTGCCCCGCCCCGCGCTCCCGGCCCCTCCCGCCCGGCGCCTGCGCGGCACGCGCTCCCGCCCGCCCCCATCCCTTCCCCCCAACAGCGCCGTCACGTGAGCGGCCGGGCCCGGCGCGCCGGAGGCCGCGGGGGCGCGCACCGGCGGGGCAGCGGGCACGCGGCCGCCACCGGGCCGGGCCGGGCCGAGCCAGGCGCGACCACCTGGGCGGGGGCAGCTCTCGCGCGCGCCCCCGCGGAGCTGCGCGCGCGCCGCCCTCCCTCCCTTTGGCGCGGCCGCCGCGTCCGTTCCCCCGCGGCCGCGGGGCAGCGCTGGGCGGCGGAGCGGGTGAGTTATTGCGGGCTGCGGCAGCGACCGGGGCAGGCAAGGAGGGCAGGAGCGGGGGTGGAGGGCTCCGCTGCGCTGCGCGGCCTCCCCAAGCCTTCTCCGGGCCGAGCAGGGCTGGGCCGGGCCTGCGGCGGCGGAGCTGCGGCCTGTGCTGGCCAGGCCCGGCCGGGTGGCGAGGGGCGGCCCGGCGGGATGCAGCCGCTTCCACCGCGGGGCCGCGGCACGGGCTGTGCGCGGAGGCGGCGCCGCCGCTGGCTCTTGCGCGCAGGTGACCTGCCTGCCGCGGGCCCCGGGGGCGCTCCCCCGGGGGCGCTCCCCGGCCGCCCCGCTCTGCCCGGCTGCGGCTCCGCGGCCCCGGCGCGGTTGTTGCGGAGGCTGCGACCCGAGGGCCGGCCGGGCCCGAGCTCCTCGCCCGGCACCTGACATGGCGCTCTGGCCCTGGCCTCGCTGCCTGCGGTGGCAGCTCCCGCCCCGTGTCCGTGTGGGACCCTGCCGCGGGCTTCTTGCCCGGAGTCGTGTTGCTGCTGAGATCTCTCCCACACTGCCTTCCCTGCCCTGTAGATGTTACGTTTTGATCCTTCTACGTTTGTGTCTTCTCACGCCTTGAGCCTCTGATGGCCTTGTCCCATACATACCAGAGAAACAATTACCCATGTAGACTCTGCTGTTCTTGCTCTTGGTCTGACCTGTTCCGGGCGCCTCCTCCCGTCTCTTAAACTTAGCATCACCAACAATTTCTGTGTTCAACTCCTGTGTATCCACTGTAGGATGTGCGGGAGAAAATGTGGTCATCACCAGTGCTATGGGATTCAGTGGCCTGGTGGTATTTCCAGATCCTAATTTGGGATGAGGTGCTCTTTCTGAGACTGCGTTTATTGCTTGCTGCTGGAATGCAAATAATAACTCTCAGAGTTTAGAAGAGCTGTCGTTTATGTGATTGGGAGTGTTCATTCTGTATGGTGTGCACAAGGGAGACCTGTTAGAGCCGGCGGGGAGTGTTTGGATAAAGAGCACTCCGAGGCACAGTTCAAGTTAGTAAAAATAACCTATAGAGTGAAGCATAAAAACCAGTAAGGAAAGACAGGAATGGGGCGTGACAGGAGCTATACCATGCAAATTGTAGTTGTGGGGTTTTTTTTAAGTAGTTGTTAATTCATTATGTAATTTTTATACATTTGCTTTTATCAAAATTAATGCTAGCATCACTAAATAGTGGAAATGTTTTAGGATTAAATGTAAGGATGGTAAATGTATGGCATCTCTTTAACACCACTAATTCATGGTTTGTTTTGCCTAATAAATTAGTCTGTTATGGTTTGTGACACAATGTAAGGGAGCCCTTGAAAACGTGGGGTTTTATATTTCGTGAAATAATTCCACTGGTGTTTACACTTAGTGCATATCCTGCAATGAAACTCTTTTTTTTTTTTTTTCTGTAACAAGTAGCTTCTGCTTTAAATTTCTGTAGTTGGCTTTAAAGATTATGCGTATAAATGTGGAGTTCTGAACACCTACATTTTTTTTTCAGCTATGTTGCCTGTTACTCAATCATTCAGTTTTTGTGTGCATTTTACATTTGCAGACTGGAAGGGTGCTTAACTACAAACCATGTTGGCTAGATTTAGTTCAGCACAGTTAGCTGAGATAACAGAAACGCTAAAAATTCTTACCTACTGTATTTCTGTAACCTTTCTCTTAAAAAGAGGCTTACCTCTACCACTTGTGTTGTGCTAAGAGTTGAGCTGATCGATTTTTTTAGTTTTTTTTTTCTCCATTAATTTTTCCTGGTCAACCTTAGTATTGTTAAATCCAAGCTTTAAGAGGAGAGCCATGTTATATTAGAAGCTTTTTTTTTATGGTAGGGGCATATTTTTGAAAGGCAATACTATGAAGTAGCAATGATGAAGTTCACTGTATTGGGATATGAGAGTTCATTTTATAGAAGCAGAAAGTGAAAACAAATACAAGCAGCTTGTCACATCCTCCTGAGTAGTGTCAATATAGCTACATGATGGATGGCATGTTTCTCTGAAAAACTTTACAAAGCTTAGCCTTTAGCTTTTAACTGTTGCTAATAAAAATCCCAACAAACAAATCCTAATTCTAATAGGTATTTCCAAGTGATCATTATGAGTGAGACACTGACAAATTCAAAAGGTATTACAAATGAAAATGTTCTCTGGAGTGACTGACAAATAATCAGTGTAAGCTGTTACACAGTTTAACATTTTATACTATGTTCCAGATGAAAATACTTGAAACCAAGTATTGAGAAAGCTGAAGGTGGAAGACTTCAAGAGAATAGCAGTAGTGATGGAAGTATAATCTCTCCTCATCTTTTTCTTTTCAGTGAAATGTCTCTTGGTAGTGAGAATACAAATTCCCAGGGTATATACAGCAAGAGAGAGTCTCAAAATTATGTATGATCTATGATTATGCCTAATTTTTGTGGTATTCAGAAGAATTCAGTGGTGGGACAGTCCAGCAAATAAAAACAGAGTACTTAATGTTTCACAATGTAAAAACTTTGCATTTTATATTTACATACTCCACATTTCACACTGTGAGGATGTTTTTTGACATAACACAAGTTTTAGTGCAGCACTTAATGCCTCTCTGAGCTATAAAGTGAGGGTGAGAGAGGTGGATTTTTTTTGAGAGAGGTTATACTGTTCAAAACATAACTGTTAAGATGATTTTCAGTTATACAGTTTGATATTGTATGATTAAGAAAAGGTTTCTCTATTCTTTCCGCATTTCTTTGTCTTCTAATTAAATCCTTTGTTTGAAAATTACTTTTCCTTTCTGTTCACTGAGGTACGCACTGATGTACGGTTATGGCTGGTGAATGAGCTTTGAATAGGGAAGGTTTAATAAAGCAAGTCTCTTGAGCTGTCTGCTCTCTTAAATACCATGATAGCAGGTAGTAAGATACCTGCTCTGTCGTTGAGGGGAGCAGCATGTAACTTTAGATTCTAGGTAGATTTTGGGCAGTGATTATTATTTATTATATCTGTTGCGATTTTAGTAGCAAGGGGTTTGTGTCAGTTGGTGTCTGAAGACTTCAGAGTGAGGTAAACACAAAAATAGTGTAGAAGAGCTTCTTAACAATGAAATGCTCAGATTTACATTTCTTGTTTTTTGGTCTTTAGCAGGTCTTTGTTTTGATGCCACTAAAAGCTAGATATTAAATTTTAAATAAGGGATTAAATTAATAAATAATAAGCAGAGGATTTACATAAGGGAACAGGTGGCGTATGGAAACCTAATGGGTTGATGTTTCGGTGTATAAGTTTGTCAGTGAGTGTACCTGGCTCTCCTTTACAGCAGTATTGATGATTCAAATAAACCTGTTTTTGTACAGTGTTCCTGTTAGGCGGGCTTTTGCCAGTGTCCTGGTTTTTGGGAGATAGGTGTATGAAGTAGGTCAAATTTGATGATGCTTAAACACTAAAGCTCAGGAAACCGTATTCTGTACAAGTGTTGTATCTCCTGTTTTTTGAGAAGGGACATTGGCATCTTTTTTTAACTGTTCCAAACATGTTTTTGTGGCTAGATGGCCGTTCATATGCTCATAAATCACGTTGCTTCTTCTGTCAAAAATATTTTGTGAGTTAATGTAATTCTTAAAGACAGCCCCAGATGATGGGATTTGAGCCAATATGAACTCAAGAGTAGAAGGTGCATTGGTGTGAGAATTGTAAACTCACCAAAAAGTTGTCAATTTGATATCTTCTTAGTGACACTGCCTCTGATGCACTGTCTAATATTGATTTTCTCTTTAATCCCATGATGTGTTTGGACTGTGAATGCTATTGGGTAAAATCTCTTGCTACGGAAGATGTGAGTCTCTGTTCTGGCTTTTGATGCAGTAGTATCCATGAACATAATGCATGCAGCTTCTAGTGCTTAAAGCATGGCAACATGGATACATGGCAACTTAGCATTCATTTTCAATTAGGTACTTGTGAGCTTAAACTTCAAAGATTGTGTAGGAGGAAGGAGGACAGTGGTAATAAAATGTGCATCAGGGATTTGAAGTAACATTGGTAGGTGGGTTTTGAGTGTCGAGGTATCAGTGAGCCCATGGAGTGGTCCGACATCACAGCCCCAGTGGACAAAGGTAGACGTTTCATACCTTGAGTGGCTCTTTTGGGTACAATAGTTGCCACGCAGCATGAGCAAGAGATATTTTTTTTAAGCTGTTTGTTATTACCTAATTTCATGCCAATTAAAGTTCAGTTCCCCTTTTTTTATGAAGAGTTTTTGTCAGTTATTGTTACTTACTGATTCTCCTGTGATAGTGCTGAGTCAGCTTTTCCCATTTGTTTTGACATCTAAGGTGATAGTCACCCAAATAACTTGCTCCTTTTGTTTACTTTCCTACCAGAATTTACTACTTGAAGAAAAAAATATAA
The DNA here is from genome assembly GCA_027886175.1 of Phylloscopus collybita. Taxonomy (NCBI): domain Eukaryota; kingdom Metazoa; phylum Chordata; class Aves; order Passeriformes; family Phylloscopidae; genus Phylloscopus; species Phylloscopus collybita. Next base: position 31,341,846 of record JAJNNQ010000026.1, on the reverse strand, counting down.
TACAGATTTTTTAATGGAGTCTGTTAGTTGTTAAGACTAGTGCTTGCTGTTGGTCATTTAGTGTGCATGAGCACAAGGTCCAGAGACCAGGTCTTGTATTTTGAACATTGCAATAGGTCCCACATAGTCCAGTCAATAACTAGATGTACAAAAGCTTTTAAAAGCACTAGACAGATTCAGCGAATTGGAAGCGACAGACACTATTCAGAAAGGTACTTCAGTGAAATGGAAGGAATTGTAGCATTGCTATGCTGTCTTCAGCAGTTTCAGACTCACTTATTCAGGCAGGTCAATAAAGTAGATAGGCTATTCAACATTAGGATTTTGAATATCCTAAATAAGCAGTGTGAGGTTGGGTTGTTTTGTTTTGTTTTTTTTTTTTTGCTTTGTTAGGTTCCCTCAGGTTTTTGTCTCTCCTTGTTCCCAATTCAGGGAATTCTTTTTTGATAAAATTTCTCTGTAGAAATGATTTATTTTTTTGTAGTCGAGCTGCTGACGACTTTCATAAACCAGATTTATTTTTGAATTGACAATTATTAAACATACAAAAGCTTCTATTTTTTATTACTAACTTTAAAATATAAGCTAAAAAATTAAGTCAAGTTTAAAAGGTAAACTGATGCTTTAAATGCACCCCCTCACCAGAGAGGGAAGGAAAGAGTAAGTGCAGTGAAACCTAACATTTGCTTAGTAAAATAAATTATGTGGGAATACTATAAAAATGAACAAAATGAATGTAAAGGAAAATAAGGAAAAAAAAATCAAGATAAATTTACCTAACATATATTGAAATATGTAGTTGAAAAATGAAATACTTTCACGTGCTGATGGTTAAGGGAGACAATTTAAAATGCAGTCAGGGGTATGCTTGGACTATCCATCAGCCAAAAAACACATGGAATCCTTGGTGGTAAATACAAATTGTGATCGCCCCTGCCTGGGGTGGATTTTAGGTAAGATAGTAGAAACATGCGAATGCAGTTGGAGATCTCCACTAAATTATTTTTTCTGTGTTGTGATTAAGAAAATAATATAATAGGAACTGAAGTAATTCTTTTCCTCTTTCATAGACAAACTAAGCAATGAAAAAGCTTAAAGATGTACAACATCTCTTGTCCAGTTTCTAGTCTTCCTTCCCTTCTAAGATTAGTTTGGAAGGATATGCTGATTTGAGATCTCAGTTTCTTTTCTTAGCAAGTGATCATTCTGGCTATATACCTTTTAATTTTAAAAAGTCATGTAAAGCTGTTAAAGATGTAATGAAAGTATGGTAAATGGGGAGAAGATAAAAATCTGCTATGGCAGATCCCACAGCACGTATATTTCATACCAGATTTATTGGGATTTGAGGCAGTATTATGGCATACCTGGCTTAATAAACTAATTCAACAGTGGAAGTAATTTTATTTTTTTTTAACTGAAAGACTCAGTCTGAAAGGAAACTGTGTTGAGAGCATGAAGAAATTTATGGTAAACATAAATGTGGGAGAAAGTCTGGAAGTCGTATTTAACTGTAGTGCTTTCTAACAGGGTTGTTTATAGTGTTGGATCACTTAATGGCAGATATTGATTGGTGAGTTACTTCGTATTTGTTGCTTCTGGTTTTGCAGTGGAGAGGCTGATAGAAACAAATTATTTTCAGAAGTGTAAGAGAAATGTATTTAGTGAACTGAGGAGAATGTTCTCTATACTTCAGGCTTTTCTTGATGGTGAGCTCTTCTTTTACCCAGACTCCTGTGTGTTGCTGTGCTGTAACAGTCTCAGTACATGGCCCTGATGGTCCAGGAGCCAGTGGGTGGGAGAAGTTTCACTAAGCCTGGCTGGGACTTGCTCCCTTTCCTCATTTATGAGCACTCCTCACTAGTTCTGCATGTGTAATACATTTCATATTCTATGATTTGCTACCCAGTGGGAAAGCACTTGTGAGTTACTTTGCGATGGGAGTGCACTTGGTATGTGCGCATCTGCTGGGAGCCTTGCCGAGGCACTGGCCACTAGGGTTCAAGTGGAGGACACAGCTGTGTTCCACTGGAATAATGCATTCTTCCTTTCAGGGGTTAGGATTATCTTCGGAAATAAGTGAGCATGAAAGTCTTAACTGTGATTTTACCTGTACCTCTGGCTATTTTTCCTGATGTTCAAAGTGTTTCAAATGCAAAAGGAACCATTCAAAATTCATACACTTAAGGCATTGTGCAGGGGAAGATTTTTTTTTCTTGCAGCAACTGTTTCTAACACCTGTCTAGCTAAAGAAGTTTGTCTTTCATCCTCAGTCCCACAGATTCTACACTTCTTATGATAGCTAACCTAGTAATGTTAGAAATAATTTTTTAGAATAGTTTGGTAGTGTACAAATTAGGAAAGGAATCGCAGAGTGGTTTTTTGAACTAGGTAAAGAAAAGTTTTGATTTGATATGTTTTGGTGGCATAAACTTTCTATTTTAAAAATGGTAAAACAAATTCTTTAAGATGAGATTTTGTGGTAGTAGTATTTTTATGCAAGCCCACTCACGTTTTGATGCAAAATTTGGGTGGAACTTATACTTGATCATAGGCTCATGCTCCAGAAATAAAGCTTTCAGTAAAGTTTTTCTTGAATTTCTCTGTTAGCTACTTAGGTCTCATTGAAGGTGTCTGTGGCCACTGCATGTATAGTTGCTTTGACAATTACTTCTCAGTGCTTTTAGTATTTTGAATGGCTGTGTGGTAGTCTTACAAAACTGTAGGTAATCTTTTTCTTCGTCACTTCACCGAAGACAGAGGTTAAGTTCTGTCAGGAGGGATTTTTGTAGCAAGGGCTAATATTCTTGTCAAGTTTTGCTTCTTAACACTGCTTTTTATGAAGTGGTCATCACTGCTTTGGAAACAGCAATATTTGAGTAACAAATATATAAGTGTTCTCCTATCCAGAAAAAAAGCTTGGGATATGTTATTGTGAGTGTCTTCAAAGCCTCTGCCACTTTTTAATGTTGGATGCAAAAGGTTTCTTGCATTCTCACAATGTTTAGGTGTTCTAGTGCAGTGTCATTGATGCTTGTTAATATCAGAGTTCACTATCATTTTATCCTGTGGCTGTTACTCTTGTGCTCATGTAATGCTAATATGAAAAAAAAACCTGTCATTACAGGAAGGTGCTTTAAAGTACCGTGTTGGGTAATTTTAAGGTTTGCAATTTGAAATTTGTAATTACTTTCTTACTCGGAGACACTGCATATTTTGTAGTTTATCCTGTGTAGTATCAGATTGTTGTAACTACTTGGTATAATAATAAAAAAAACCCAGATTATACAGTGCAGCATAGTACTTACTACATTAGTTTGCATCTTAATTTGTTGTCAGATTTGGAACTTCAGAAACAATGTTGGCTGCTATTGGTGCTAGTTGGTGTGGTGTATATGTAGATGCACTGTATTGCTTGATAAAAGCAGTCCATTTTTTTGGTGAGGGAGCTTTCAAATTATGACTTGATGCTGAAGGCTGTTAGCACTTTACAAATGCATGTGATTTGGCCAAACTTTCCTTCTTGCTGACAGGTCAGTAGGACCTCATGTATTAGACTGCTTTGTTGTGGTTAGTGTGTAGAAATTGGAAAGATATCATTCTCTGCAGAGCCACAGTGCCATACCTGACCATTGCTTTTTTCTGAGCTGCCCTCTGGGAGAAAGAAAAAAGACTGGCATGTTTGAAAATAAAACCCCCACAACCCCAAGCCCAGCAAAACCCCACAAAAACCCACAAGCAAACAAACAAACAAACAAACAACCCCAAAAAACCTAAGAAACCCCACCCAAACAAAATGAAACATGGTTTATGTTAAACCTGTAGTTTTTGTAAATTTGCGAAATAAAATAAATAGCATAAATTGCGTTGAATTTGCAGCAGAGCCCTTACATTTATCTGGATAGGATATTTCCAGTTGATTGCTAAAACAGAAATGTCCCATTAATGTGTCTAAGGAAGCATACTTAGTGTTCTATTAAGCATGAGTAAGTACTGGATTTATTTAGTGGCAGGTTGCGGGAATAGCCATCTAGAAAGTAATTCAAGCACTGCAAACTCCAATTCTCACTTGTCATTTTTCTTTAATTAGTGTGTTCATTCTAAAAAAAAAAATTGTCTCATGTGAGAGGAGGATGATGAAAGAAGGAGCAGAAAAGTATTTGTGTCCTTTTGCTGTTTCCCAAAGCTTTAACAGCTTTGTGTGCCGAAAACTGGCCTTTCAGACTATCCTGTATAATATATATCCTATATATCCAAATTAAGCCAGGCAGTGCTGCACTGCTCCATTTTCCTTATCTATCTGATCATATTATGGTTATCTTTCTCCACTTTGAGTATCTGCTAAAACAAAACTTCCAAAGAAGTGTTTTGCTAACTCTTTTCCATTCTGTTGTTTAGTTATACATACTTATTAGTTAAGTCTCTGCTTCAGTAGTTGCACTTCTGTTGCATTGCAAAGATCTAGAAAATAAAGAATACCTTGTAAAATGCAGTTGCTGTCTTTGTATACAATTCCTTAGGTAGACTTCTAGAACTTCACCTAAACTTCTTCAAAATTGAAGTTTGAAAAGGCTCCTCCTTTTGATGCCAGCTCAGAATTCTCATTGATTGAGATCAGATTTTCTGTAATTTTATTGATTGGTGAAAAATAATAGCAATAAAATCTTGCTGTTTAAAAATACTAACTTGCTATGAAGTACTTGGTAGTTGTTCTTTGAACAGAAATATAGTTCTTCTCAGTAGTACATATTAGTAGTGTGGCAGGCTCTGGAACGTTCTCAGCTCTATTGATGTTAATGGAAGCTGATCTCACATTTTTAGGTTTGAAAGGAGGAGTCATGCTCACAGTGCTGCTGTCTCCAGGTTCATTTGTTCTTGATATCCTCCTCTTGTGGTGTCCTACCCCCTTGGGTTGGTTAAGGTTAAAACAAATTTTAGAAAGGAGTTTAGTTACCTTGGTTATACACACTCTGTGGAAGTGTCAGCACTCAGATGCTGATAGAGGAGATTAGCATGGAATTTCTTTTAACAATAATTAGGGAAATGATTTTTAATTATGCAGTGGGTGATACTAAGCCATAGGCAGTTCTTTACTTATTTTTTATAATTCTGAAATACCTTAAGCATTCTTTATAAAACACAACAGCCAAAAGATTTGCTGGTGTCTTAGGTGTTTTACAATTTGTAGCTTATTTTCTTATGGTATTTTTCTTGTCTTTCTATAGGGCTGAAAGACACACAGGAGTCTTCATGGATATAGTTGATACATTTAACCATTTAATTCCTACTGAACACTTAGATGATGCCCTATTTCTAGAATCCAACCTGGAGAATGAAGTCTGTGAGGATTTTAGTACAAGTCAAAATGTCTTAGAGGATTCGCTGAAGAACATGCTCAGCGATAAGGATCCTATGCTAGGATCTGCAAGTGCCCAGTTCTGTTTGCCTGTATTGGATAGCAATGACCCCAATTTCCAGATGCCTTGTTCTACAGGTAAATCTTACAATTTTTTAAGATTACAATTTAAAATACAGTTTCACTCTAGTACCAACCCTTTTTCATAACGTAGAAATAATAAGTTGGGATTTCTGTCGCCTTGCTGCCCTTTTTCAATGCACTTCATACATGCCTGGCATGTAAGCTATGTGCAGGTCTTTTTAATTTTGTAGTGTAAGGATAGAGGAAAACTCTTTATGTGGATCAGAAATAGCCTAGGCTTTGTTAATTACTCTCAGTGAAAGTCAAGATTTGTTTAGTGTAGGTACTTGCCTGATCACTCAAGTCACTAATTAGCTTAAAAAACTCCATATTTCTGGATTAGCAGTAAGAGCAGGAGAGTTGTACAAATTACTGCTCTGACCTCAGGGTTATTCTGTTAGTGCTAGGCCTTCTGGTACTGAGGTGATTCTGGATTCTGGGTATTTTGCTTTGGTTGGCTTCAAGACCCTGTAATGATAATAAAATGCTTTTTTTACTGTTTGGAAGACTTGATTTGAAACAATTCAGAACAAAGTTTTAAATAAAAATAATCTCAGAATTTATTGAGAAATTTAAGAAGATTTTCTAAAAAAAGGTATGATCCAATCCCTAAAATTATTAATATATATGAAGAGTTGGAATAATTACACTGAATTTGATGCAAGAGACAAAAGTATACTCTATTCTTAGTAGTGTTCTTTATTTGACTGGAAGTTTAAAAAACAGTTTTTTAGCTTCATTACTGAGAAGTGTTGTAGATTTATGCAGTTACATGATTATATCAATGTTTAATTTTTTTAAAGTAAGTTTCATGAACTGTTTCTGAAAATCTTCATATAATTTCCTTATATAATATATATTTTGCTGTTACTAACAGACTAAATTTTCACCTTCACTAAATTTGGTGGTATTACATCATGGAAAACTATAAATCAAAGATTATATTGATTAAAGCAATGAAAAAGTGAGCTATCAAGCCAAAACAGGATACTTGATTTTTTTTCCTACTTCGGAAGAACATTTTTGAGGCCATCCTTAGTGCTTTTGTTTACTTTTGCAATAGTAAGTTACTTTGTAACCTGCCAAACAAAAATCATATCCCTCTTAATATGCATAAGACCTTACAACATACCCAACTAAACCAAATTCCACCTCACTTGCAAATTCCTTTGTTATACCGCTGTGCATCCTCCAGTAAACCTGTACTGAATTTAAAAATTTTTAATGAACTCATAGGGTATAGCTGGATATTTTGGAAGGTATGGAGAAACTTTTAGGTGCTTCTTGGCATGTATTTCTCCTGAAAGTGATCAGTAGTGCGATAATGAATACTATTAATACTTAAATAATCACAATTAATTTTAAGGTCCTTAGAAATAAGTGAGCTAATGCATTTACTTAGGGGCTACTGTTTTAGGCTGTCAGAAGGCTAAGGGATTCAAAGCTGGTTTGATTTATGCTGTTTGTGAATTTAATGTTTTGTTTTTAAGTCTGAAAGTACCAAATGAGCCACATTTCAGTAAAGAAATTAAAACGCGTAATTTGGAATTAATGTAGGTGTCTGAAAGAACATGAATTGTTCTTGTTGCTTGTTCTTTGTAGGTCTTGATAAGAACTGTCCTTATTCTGACATGGTAGGACTGCAGTATGTGTTTACAATTTTTTTAGTTAATAATGAGTATCAGTTTGAAGTACAGTTTCTTTACTTGTCTTTTTTCCTTGAAAATTCATATAGTTGTGATTTATTTGATTTGTCTGACACTGTTGGTGATCTTTATGTTGCTGGTAAAGTCTGCTGGTAAGAATGTGGTTATGCAAGATAGTAGTACCCTTTGTATGAATTAAGCCATGCAAAAGGTATTTTTCCCAGTTTAGGTAGAAGCTCATCTGCACACCAACTTCAATTTGTCTAAAAAGTAAAAAAGCATAATTCTCCAGACAAAACTTGCTTTAATATATTCTGTATTTTGCATAACCCGTGCCTAGACTATTAAACAGTTTAAGAAAAGTAGCAAAGTGCTCATGGAAATTATTTCACAGGACCAGCAAAGGACAGATTTATCATATTTGATGCTTCTTTAATAACTGGAGTGTATGCTGTTTTGTAGAACTTTTAAAGTGGTGCAGATTTCATGCTTCATCTTATTTCATTGCTGTGAGCAGGCTGAAGAGATAAAGGTAGTAATAGTTAAACTGAAGGACAGGTGTTGTAGCTAAAATGGTAATCAGGTCTTCTAGATAAAATGGAGGAGCAGAAGGCTCACTAATACTTCTTTGAAAGCAGATCTGAGTTCAGGAGTAGAAAATCCGTGCACAAACAAGATGCTATCTTTTTAGTAAGTGTGAAATTTCTTACGTGAACATGAGTATATGAGAAGGGCTTGATTCAGGGCTGCTTCTTACCCACATGCCTAGTTTCTCAAGGTTGTGACATTTTCTCTGCTTTATTTCAGAGATCATGCATTTTTGTTTTCAGAACCCCCTTCTGTCTTGCCCTTTAGTTGGTTTTGAGTGTGGGTTTGTTTCCTGCTCTTTTTCTTACTGCTGCATGGGCATCAGTTTTTGTTGGGAGTTTTTACTGGCTTGATCCAAAGTTGTTCCTCATGAATATGTTTTGCTGAGCTTTAGGGTTTATATTGCACATCATTCATCAAGATTTAAGCTTTTTGTTAATACTAAGCTCTTTTTGTTGTGAGTTACCTGTTACCTGACTGTATGTGATGGATACTAGTGACAATTAATTGTATGTCCTTTAGACCGTTCAAGTGCATGCATGTAAGAAACACATAGAGACATGTATTCAGAAAACACAGATTTTGTAAGTTGAATTATGACTATATCTCTTGGGGAGTGTAGTAGCATAGAATCATGTGGTTTGCAAGGGACCTCTAAAGGTCATCTAGTCCAGCCCCTCTGCAATGAACATGTTCAACTACGTCAGGTTGCTCAGAGCCCTGTTCAACCTGAACTTGAAGGTTTCCAGGGACAAGGCATCTACTGACTCTCTGGGTAACCTCTTCCAGTGTTTCACCACCTTCATAGTATAAAAATTCTTCCTTACATCCAATCTGAAGCTACCCTCTTTTAGTTTAAAACCACTACCCTTGTCCTGTTGCTGCAGGCCATACTAGAAAGTCTGTTCACATCTTTCTTACAAGCCCCTTTTAAGTATTAAAAACCTGCAATGAGGTGTTCACCTGTTCCTCAGGTCAAATAACCCCAACTCTCCCAGCCCTTTTTCAAAGGACAGGTGCTCCAGCCCTCCAGTCATTTTTGTGACCTCCTCTGGACTTGCTTCACCAGGTCCATGTCTTTCTTGTACTGTCTCAGTCAGCACTGCTGGTATATGACAGATAGAAGGACTATGACAATGTTTGTTGCCTATCTATTGATAGGCAGAACTATATCAGTACCAATAAAGCAGTCACATGTTTATTTCTTGGCCTGAATGCAGATTGTTTTTCTAAATGCTGGATTTAGATAGTTTCTTTAGTTAGATGACACTGTTGGTCAGACAATGACCAGCAGAGACCAAACACAGAACAGACCAAACTTGCTGAGCTTGCTCTATAATTGCTCTGAGTAATAGAATGGGGTTATCTTTTCAGCTTTGATTGAATAATTACATATTCAGAGAAGAGAACAAGGTTCTTTGTGGGTGATCCTGATCAAGGCTTTGAGCGGAAGTAGACATAACTCTTCATGACTCTCATAATTCTCACAAGCTGGATAGGGTAGGGGTCAAATGATGCTGAAATCCTTTTAGAATGTGTTTGTGAAGGGTGACTGCTGAACTATAAAGATGTAGTTAGGTTGCTGGTTTGTGGAGCTGGACTGAGGAGAGTGCTGGTCTTAGAGTACAGCGAAGAAGTTCTGTTACCTCTGTGAATCAAGGTCCAGACTATCCACATCTTATTCACTGCAGCTTGTAGGAGCTTAGCTCCTACAGGAGGGCTCTTCCTGTCCTGAAGTAAGTTTAAGCAGAAAGACCTTGTGTCAATAGCAGAAATTGATATAATTACTCTCCTTGGCAGTGAAAGGACAGAATTTGACAAAATGAAACTTTTGAGAAGTAAATGAAATCCGAATCCTTGGAGCAATCACAGGTGTCCCAAATTGTGTTTTAGGTACCTCTTTTATTCTTTTCATTAGTTTGATGAGGTGGCTGTTCTTACAAGCTGGGCATGACCAACGTAGAAAATTATATTGTGTAGAACAGCTCTTGGGCCTCTTAAATGTTTGAGTGGTGTGAGTGGGTGTGGAAACATGCTTTTGGGGTTGTGTTGATTTTTTTACCTTACTGAGCAATTCATTGATAAGAAGTGGAAACTCTGAAGTTCAGAATATGACACAACTCTTTTAAGAGCAACACGCTTATTTCAACTTTGAATGGTAATGAGAGGTTTTCTGTTTTGTTCTATTCTTGCTGGAAGACATGCTGGAAACGTATCCCCCTGTGAGCATAGCAGGTGATACTGGTTGTGTGCCAGTGAGCTAAATAACTTAGCATTTGTACTAAACTGGTAATTCTTAGCTGTCACAAACTCTATAGCTTTTCGGGATGTCATTTACTGGGGTACTTTGATTTGTTATAATACAGAGAATGAAATTTTAATTGCATATCATCTGGAGACATTTCCAGATTTCATATTAAAATCACGCTTTTAACTAATTATGGGTATGTATGGGTATAGGTATTGAATAAGGTACTTACCATAAATGGTGAAGAAGACTGATGCTGTAAAAATGGACAAAACGTGTTAGGGACATCTTTTTAATTGCCTTTTTTTTCCCCCTGTCCCTCTGGATTGTTACTGGGAAAGTGTTTCTCTCAAATTCAGTCTGCTTTTTCTAGTTTTAGCCTGTGTTTTCATGGGTATTGTTAAAAGCATCATTACACTGCTAAAATCGTGATCACCTACTGAATCTTTGAAGCCGAACCAATTTTTCTGACTACAAATGCTCTTTTCTTCAGCTGGGGCGATCTCTGGTTGTGTTAGGCATTTCAGACTCTTTTCACTAAAGCCAAATGTACATGTATTTTTCCTCCTACATTTAAAATAATGTTGAATGTAACTTAGAGATTCCAAAATTTGGTCTACAGTTGTTTCTCTCAGTTTTCTTACCTCTTTATGCCTTCCTTCCTGTATTGGTATTGAGAACCTGGAAAATATTTATTTTGTGCCTTTTTCTGTTTGTAGGTAGCAAACTACCTGTATTCCCCAGCTTAGATTCTTCTGAAGTATTTAGTTATTTATGTCTTTGGATCAGTTTCATGGGTGGAGAAAGGTTGGATCTGTACTAAGATTTGCAAAGCAATTTAGATTAGGTCTCTGATTTGTAAAACATGAAAACTCCCTTCTTAATAAAATTACTTAATTTACATTAAAGTAAATGGTTGGTTGGTTTACTTGGTTTAGTGTGGTGTTTTTACTTTGTTGTTAAAATTTGGGTTTTTCTGTTGCTTATTTGCAGTGTAACAGGCTTGTGTCACTAAAGAACCACAATTCAGTAGGCTTGTGATGTAGCTCCATCTTTTTAATAAAATGGGTATGCAGTCTTCTGTCAAGATACATACTGTATTAAGTTTATTAATCCTAGTTGATTTTCATATGTCTTTATTCTAAATATATTCATATGTCTTCTATTCTCTTTACAACACAGACTTTAGTGGAAAATGGGAGCAAATGTTTAGCTAATATTTCGTGTTACTTCCTGTGACTCTTTTCTTGCACTGGGCAGTCAGCCCAAGGTACTTTCAGGCAAATTCTCAGATCAATGGGTTACAGGCAAGCTTTTGTAAAACAGTTGGAGTTTGATGTTTCCTTACGTAAATTATCAGTCACATAATTTCTCTTGAAAATACATCTTGTTTTAACAGAAAGTATTTTTAATCTTGTTCCCTGAAGATGTGCCTCAAATGTCAATAGGAAAAAGGTTTTTCATAGAAAGTATACCATCTTCCTTTACCATCTTGAGACTTACTGACAAAATATTGCTCTCTCTATGTTTTGTTGCTTCATTGGAATTGATTAGCTCTTCTGAAGGCTTGTCTAGACATGTTGGTTACTGCTTTAGACTGAATCTGTTCTTTTCATTGAAGCATAATGTTACAGCTTTATGCTGTTATTCCCATATAACAAAGAAATTTTAAAATGTTCAGATGTTCAGATTATTTCCATATAATCTGTGGTCCTTACGGAGTCTTCTGTGGATTTGCACATTCCTGCCATTAGTGTGATTCAGCTGGACATAGCATTTTACAGCAGTGCAAAGCAGGAACAACAGTGACATTCTGTTTGGTGTGGTTACCTAAACAAAAGAAATCCAAGGCTAATATCTACAGAAAATAAATTCATTTCTACACTTGATATTTACCTTGGTCAGTGTGTCAAAAAACTGAATATTTCTGTCTTAATTGTGGCTAAAAGTAATCAGCGAAATTCTTATGTTAATAAGAATAAAGATCTATAAATGTCATAGTTTTTTGATGATGTATTTAGGAGTGTTTTCTTCTCCTTACCTCCTCTTTCACCAGAAAGTAAGGGTTGTTTTCTTCAGTTTTACATTGATAAAGAATTAAAAAATGTTCATGGTTTTAGCATAGGGAAAACATTGCTTTAATTTTGCAAGTAGGCTGTTTTTAGTGTATGTTGTTCTGTTATGGTATAACATATATAAAAGTGAGTCAGTAGTACAGCCCAGCAGTTTGGAAATTTAGTTACAATGGAGAAACTCAAAATAGTAAGGTAAAGGTCAGTGGTGCCTTTTCCAGTATAAATATGTTGAATGTGACTCGTACTTTTCTTATTTGCAGTCTGTTCAGTTGTACACTGGTGTACAGCTCTTCCTATTCAGATAAGTTTTTTTTTTAATCTATTCCTTTTCTATTTTTTCCTATTTTATTTTTCTAATTTCTATACTTATTGCTGAGATAATCTTTAGATACTTGTTACTAAGATAATCTCTTTTTTTCTTGCTGATTTTGCTTTTGTTGGTTTACGTTTCCTAGGGTTGTTTATTTACCTCCACTTCTTCATAATTTACTTTCTTTGTCTTCTTTGTACCTATTGCTGTTCTCTGTCGCTTTTTCTCTTCCCAGCTGGGTCTGTGTGGAATGCTCCTCATCAGGGGCCTCATGAGGCTGTCTTTACTAGCTGAGTTGTAGCTCAGCTGGTTTGCAATTAGCAAGATTCTGTGCTTCAATTTCTCTAAAATTAAAGCCACAGCACAGAGTCTTGTAAGTAAATACTTCAATTCTAATATTCGAACTGTCTACCAATAATGGACTGAATGCATCTGTTTTGTTATAAGTATAGTAGGGTGTATAAATTCCTTAACTTGAGCAAGAACATTGTAAAGCCCAAGACTAATGTCAGCCCTTTAAAATGCTCCAGAGTTGTTTCAGAAGCTGTCCTAGTTTTTATTTTTCATGTTGTCTTCAATAGCTTAGTAGTTTAGTTCTACACAGAAGGAACAGAAGTGGATGTGAAAGGAGTCTCTTGTCACAGTCTGTTCCCAAAAGCCAGTTTCATGTTTTGCAGGTGCACTATGAAAACTCAAATACCAAAATGCAGAGCTGCTGGGAGATTATGATCTTTGAGAATACAAGAATGGGCAGCTGGAGTTAGGGTGAGGGTCTGTGTCATTCAGGTTTCCATCTTAGACAATGGCCAGTATTAGATATTTACTGGGAAAATAATGTCTAATAGGGCAGTTACAGTGTAATGTTTGCTAGTGTGTCCACTATGTAGCTTATAGCAAATAAGTGATTAAGGAACACTCTTGAGTGGTGTAAGACCAACTTTATCAGCCTCATGCAGCTTGTTTGTGATATCTGTATGTTTGTAAACACACATAGGTGTAAAGGTGGCTCTGTGCATTGGAGAGTGGAAGGGGACAGTAATTTTCACTTGTAACTTCACTTTTCCTTGTAATTGATGTGTACAAAGCAGTAACTAAAAATTATGGTTAAAATAAAATGAATGACCGTAAACTGTTAGCTTAAGAAACTCCTAGCTTTCAGCTCCCGGCAGCCATCTGATTACAGAGATTCAGAATGCTGATTGCCTGGTGCCTTGATAAGCCTTCCTTAAGAGGCTGATAAAAAACTTTCTAATATTTGAACTTCTAACATTTTGCTTGGTTCCTTTATTTTTTTAATTCTTCATGGCAGGTGATTGCAGATTGGTAGACTTGGTTATCATCAGTTTGGCTTCAGCAGTGTTTTACAGCTTCCAATTTTTTGTTATTTTAAAAGTATGCCTGTTGTAGCACCTTCACAAGGACATTGGTTTTTTTAAATTGCAGTAATATCAGACTTGAGAAGGACCAGGAGTTGACAGATTTTCTGAGCTGGTCTAAAAATGTTAACAATTTCTGATTTAACTTCTTGCTTTTTTGACTTTCATGATCGATGTGTTAATTTATATCATTTTAAAGTAAGCAAATTCTAGAAATTTTTAGATATCCTATATGTGTCATGTGAGTTTATCTTAAAAATGCTTCAAGGTTGGTGTCTTTAATAGTGAAAAACAGGCATACTTGATTGTTTGGAGTCTCTATTTGTTAGACCTTCCTATGTATTTTGTAAAATCACCTGGGTGTTCGGCTTGATCTCACAAATTTTGCGTCCCATGGAGACCAGGATTCATTAATCACACATAAGATCTTTAAATAGGAGAGGCTACCACTGCAAGAAACAAACTTAGAGCAAGGGAGGAGAATGGCTGGTATAGTGACCTGACTGGCTCTTAGGAAACCTGTTTTCAGGAGCAACCTCTGGGATCTTTCTCAGATTAGTGGAGTTCAGGAGTTCACCAAAGACAAATGTTCCCTGTTTCTCCTGGGAGTTTAAGTGCTTGCTGCACTTAAAGCTCTTCCAAAAAGGCATTGCAGATGCAGATACGTGATATGGGTGAGGCTGAGAGTTTTAAAAGGTATCCTGTGAGAAAAACTGTGATTTTTACACTCTGCACTTCTGGATCAGCTCTTTCTGCTGTTTATCTTTCTTCACTTTTTCTTAGGTGGGAAGGGACAGTGAGAATCAGCTGATCCTCTAAGACTGGGAACCTTCCTGGGGCAAAAAACCCCAATAAACATGTGACTCCACAAAAAAAGCTATGAGGACTATCTACGGAAGTTTCAAGTTGTGGGTGATATCTTCTTCTACACTGAAACTGCCTCACGTGGGAATTTTCTGTCCTTCATTTTTTCATTTTTTCCTCTTTTGTTTGATTTTGGATGGCAAATTTATTTGTTTTTTAGTGTCTCTTCCCCTGTCTTGCTCAGTATTATAACTGCAACACTTTTTGATAATTTTAAGTTTTAGGCTCTTCTTGTTTGTTTGTTTTTTTCCAGTTATTGGTCTTGATGATACTATGGATGAAGAAGGAGTTAAAGAGAGTGGTAATGACACCATTGATGATGATGAGGTTGCTTTACCTAATAGGAATTTGAGAAGCCGTGCTGAAGAATCATCAGTCACATCACCGAGGAAATCACCACGTTTAATGGCACAAGGTGATCAAAGATTGTGTTTGCACATTTAAAGTAAATCAAATCTTTAAAATCCCACCTCCAACATTTATGAATTTAACTTGGTTGTGTGAATTCCAATATAGAGGCTGCCCTTTTCATACACTGCAACTAGAAGCTAGCATCCATAGGGTATGAGTCAATTAGAGTTCCTCTTTAATAAATATTTAGTGTCTTCCTTATGGCTTACGGACATTAAACTAATTTTTGAGATTTTGATCCTTTTACCCATATTAGATTAATAATGTGGTTCTTCATCAACAAAAGCATGATGGAGTTGCAAAACAACATTGGAATATTACATTAGCATGTCCCTATTTCCGGTTAAAGTTTTGATTCTATTTTTATTTGCATATTCTCTTTCTGTTTTAAATTGGGTTATAATAATTGCAGTCAGAAAGTCTAATCAAAATATCTCAAGATACCAAATTTTTTAGTAAAATATTTAAATTCTTTGTGTTAGCTAATTTGTTATAGTTACAGGTTTTCTGACTTGTTGAACTGGAGTTATTTACTGCTCTGCTTTGTTTCCTCTATAGAGCAGGTTGAGTTAAAAAGATAAAATTACTTAATATGGAGATCAGAATTTACATAAGAGCCTGTGGTACAAAGCTGGTGATTATGCTGTTTAGAGAGGCACTGGAATGGTTGTTTAGAAAATATAAAAGTTGTCATCAGGTGAGAATGTGGCTGGTTCTCAGATACGTAGACTGTTCTATTTTTAAACTTCAATTATATTTCTAATCACAATACAGCTTGTGCAATTTTTGTTTGAGGTAGAAGAGGCTGAGAGGTAGAAAAGTAGAGTTAGTTTTGATTGTCTTTCTGTCATCACTTGTGTTCTGTATGTACTACTGAGAAATTTCATAGCCTTTAGAATAGTGGGATTTTACATCCAAGCTATGTCAGTGTAAAATTGAAATGCAAGTAATTTGGTTTTGGGGACATTTTTAAGTTTAGTAAACAACTAAGTTTTAAGTCTTCTTTGTATGCAGTAAGCTAAATTGGGGTAAGTCAGTTTTATTCTAGGCAAATCTTGTATTTGCAAAAAGAAGGAAGCAGAATAGCTAAGAGGTTTTCTATTTCCCTTCCTAGAACCAGTACGGAGTCTGCGGCAGAGCACGCTGGCCAAGCGTTCGAATGTTGCTCCTCCTCTTAATACCAAGAAATCATCTGTAAAAAGTGGATCTGCTCCAAAAAATGGACAGAAACAAGAGAGAAGTCCAGTTAAAGAGACTGATGTTGCTGCACGCTTGAAAACAGAGCAACCTAAGGAGGTTAGGCGTAGTACAAGACGATCAGGACAGGTGGAAGGAGCAGCAGTAGCTGTAACAGCATCCCAAAGTAATACAAAATGTCTGCCTGGTCCTGAAGATGTGAAAGAAATAAAGCCTGAAACCCCTGAGCAGGCAAAAGTTGAAGAAACATCCCAAGAGTTAAGTTGTGCTAATTTAACAGAACCCTGTTCTCCTTCTCCTGGGGAAACAAAGGAAATAGTAGAGGCTCCAATGAAGCATGACTCTGGGAGTGCTGAGTCAGTTTGTTCAGTATCTGCAGATACTGAAATGATTCCAGTTAAAAATGAAACAAGTGATGTGATTGATTCAATGGACTTGGAAAATTCTTCAGAAGAAAAGACTGATAATAAAGCAGAGGAATCAGAGAAGAAAGCAGAAGAACATCATGAAATTGAAGTAACTGGAAAAAATAACGATTCATCTAGTGTTTGCATGAATACAGATGACATTTGTGGGACCTTTACAGATCTGTCCAGTTCTGTGAAAGAGGGGGTTGATTGCAGTTCAGGTTCCCACAGTGTGGAAGCTCTTGATGAAAATTCATCATCAGGAAAGGAATGTGTAACAGAAGCTGGAGGTGATGACAAGGAAATGGAGAAAACTGAAACTCCATCTGAGAAACTGTTGGACAGTACAGACTGTGATAATAAAGACTTGAAAAGTAAAGAGTTTACTTCTGTTGACCCAGGAAACAGCATTTTAGAAAGCACTGTTGTTGACCAGTCAAGCCAAAATGTACAGCAGCAGATCAGCAGTACTAAACTAGAAGGCTCAGAGGCATCAAAATTGCAGGAAGATGAGAAACAAATTGATATTTCAACAAAATGTGAGAAGAGCATTAGGCCCCGGCATAGTAAATCTGTAGTACAGAATAAACAAAATCTGACTGCAGGTACTCGGCAGAAATCAGGTACAGTGCAACAAGAAATGACACGGTCAAGAACGAGAGCTGGTGTTGCTGTTTTGGGCCTTCACAGTCCCTCTTCAGCAAGTCTGAAGCGAAATGCAGATGAACAAGAGAGTCATCAGCATCCAAATAACCCAGTTAAAATTAGGAAGAAACAATCTGATCTGGGTGTAAAAGCAAAGAGTAGCATTTCAGGGGTGACTGTTAAAAAACAGACCAACACAAAGCTGAAAAAAATACCCCGAGTCCAGGCTTCTGGGCAAGCCCAGAAGTCATCAGTTCAAAAAGCAAGTGAGAAATCTCCTACTCATCAAAGCTGCTCTAAAGATACTCACCACTCTGTGCAGCCATTGTCAGGCCATGTTTCACATTCTGGTCAGAAGCAAGCCAGCAAACACCAACTTACAATTGGGCTAAAAGCAAACAGCTCCACAAAGGAAGAGGCAGACAGTAAAGATCTCCCTGTTGTAGAACATCTGAAGGAGGATGATAAAGAAAAAAAATCAAAAAGAAATGATAAGAATCTCCAGCCTCGCCAGAGAAGAAGTAGCAAAAGTCTTTCACTTGATGAACCTCCCTTGTTCATTCCAGATAACATTTCAACTGTTAAAAGGGAAGGCTTGGAACATGCCTCTGCTAGTGAAAGCAAACATATTTGGGTGCCCAGCAAGCAGTGTGGCTTTTGCAAAAAGCCACATGGCAACAGGTGTGTGTGGCAGTGTGTCTAAGGAATTTATTACTGGTCTTGGAAGATAATTGTTTCCCTTCCACCAAATGTTTCACGCTGCTCGTGCCAAATCAAAGTCGTAGTCTTGCAGTACAAGTCTGTATGTCATACAGTCAGTTAATTTCCTTTGCACTCAGAAACTTTTTTTTTGTTGTTCATTTAAACAGAGCATTGGAAACTAGTTTGGCCCAAAAGTTTGAATTGAAAGGTTTTATTATATAAGTACATAATTTGATGAATGTATAATTCTTCTACGCTGTTTAATTATGCACTTTAAACTTGACATTTTTTCATAGGAAAGAAACTTCTGTGTTCCAGGTTGTCATTTCCTTCTTTCCAGAGACCTCCTAAGTGGAAGGATCACCATAAACTAAAAAAATCAAATAGTTGTTTGCATGTGACTTTTATCTGATACAGGTCCAATTCTAATAAGTAGAGATGCAAGGCTTTTTTCACTTTGTGTAATCATTGCAGTGAGGTTTCATGTAACAGTAATTAAGTAGTTGGCAGGGAAGAGAGAAAGAAGAACATGAAAAAAACCCCACAAAACTTACATATTTGGGCATATTTGAAATTGCCTTTAAACTTAATAATGAGGTTGCATTTGAAGTTGATAATATCCCTCTGTGGCAAAACTTACTCTACACAGTAAGTGAGCTGAAAAAGACCATTGGGTTTCACTGATGATCTGTCAGTCCAAGAATAAGTATTCCTTTATTACACTTACTGTGTTTTAATACTGAAGTAATTTTTGTTGCTGTTCTACTGCTAGCCTACTTTTTGTTTATGTAATGTCAAATTGAAGATATTTTTGATTAGCTTATGTGAGAGAAAGTTTTAATAGTAATTTTTAGTGACTGTGCTTTAGAACTCCATACATCAGAGTGAAACATGGAACAATTACCTTTGACACCTGAGGGGGTTTTTTTGGCATTGGTTTGTATCTCAGAAGCCCTTCTGAGCTTTATTGACTCATTGTGTCATATTTGAAAAACAAATACATGAAAATTCATTTACTGTACAGCTATAGTAACTGCATCATTTTGACCTACTGAAAGAATTTGTAAGAGGTTTGCTCTGCCTGGTTGCCGAGGATTACCTGATTGAAGAAGGTGCTCAAATTTAGTTCCATGTGGTTTTATTTTAAAAAAAATCTTTTTTTTTTCAGACTCTTATAATTTGTGTCTTTGTAAGAGTGTTTAATTTTAAGCAGGTTGTATTTCCTTAGTTTTTGCCATCTTAGGCCTTACCAGGACAGTAGAACTGAGTAGCCTGCATTTCAGTGAATTACATCCCAGAAGGCTGCTTTCTGGATACAAAAATGCTTCTGTAGATATTTTTAAAGCAAAATATGGTATTTGGAATTTAAACTTAATTTAAGTTTAAATAGCTGTTAAAAATGCAGCTTTGACTTGAACTTGTGCTATATTCTTTCTATTTTTGCTAATTTTTAAGCATTCTGTGTTATTTTTTTAATGTCAGAGTTCAGAAAGTCTTGATTTTTATTACTAAATGGATCTGATCGGTGTGGGAAGATGTGGCAGTGACTCAGTTAAATCTACTTAGTTTAGTTTATAAAGTCAAAGTAGCATTACAGAAGATGCAGGGGTACACAGTGATGTAGAATTAAGTTCAACAAACCAAATTTTGCATTGCCAGTTCTCACTGCTGCCAGAAGAATAATACAGTGTATGAATCACCAGGTGAGGTTGGATTGAGACAGCCCATGAATTGCCACAGATGGCAATTATGGGTATCAGGGCAGTATAATGTCAGTCTTTGGTGTTTTAGGGTTTTTGTGTTGGAGTTGTCTGTGTCTGCATTGCAAAACCGTTGATACAGCCAGTGCTTTCAGCAGCAGATTATCAGATTTCCTAAATGTATAGAAAGATTTTTAGCACATAAACACAAAATCTTTGTATAGAGAACATGACTGAGACACAGTAGTGGAATAAGGAAGCTTGCAGTATTGAGCTTCATGCTTAATAACAGAAGATTGAAGAATATCAGTGCATGACTTTTTATCATTACTAGCCCAAGTAATAAAGTTTTAATTTATTCAGATTACTTCGTAGTTTTATGCTACAAGTAACTTAAACCTTGCAGATTCACTTGCTGTCATTAAGATACAAGAGGAAGCAAAACTCGTATCTCCAGTGTCTTGGCATTTTGTCCTAATTTAATTATTAGTGCAGTAAAAATAGAAAACTTCTAGTACAGTGCAAAAGAGAAGTGTAAGATGATGAATTTGAATTCTGTCTCTTGGAAACCAGTCAAAACTATAAACATTTACTGTAATAAAAGGGGGATTTTAATTGGCTATTTGGACTGCTTTTCAAGGAATTATTGTTATCCTTTGGAAACCACCTAGCTGGTCACTCCTACCCTTTTTTCTCGGTTTGTTGTGTAAGAGAAAATGAGAAAATGTAAGACACAAATGCTGTCAAATGACTGTATGTTCAAGAAATGTCAAGGGCAGAGCTAAGGTTTGAAACAACATTTGTGTTTCTATCTTGTTCTATGTTATTTCAATTTCGGAAATTTTATTCAATGCTGTGGTACAAATTGCTTGTAGGAAAAGAAGTTCAACTGAAGTTGCAGTCCCAAACTGGGAAATAATTTGCCAAGAGCTTTGTAGGATGTCATGTTAAAGTAACATATTTAAAATTCAGGATACAGAGTAGTAGTCGCGTGAACCTTTGTGTATTGCCTGTAATAAATGTAAAGCCACTAATTTGTAACACCAAGCTTGGAGAATTGATTCAGGTTGAAGATAATGTGTGGAAATCGTGGCATCAGCTTTCTTTGTGTACAGAATTCCCAAAGGTTGATGCTTACATAGGCCTTACACAGACCCCGAGTAATTTTACCCTGCCTGCTAAAACAACAGTAGAAGGATGGTACTTCAATGTTGTTTTATTTCAGATCAGCACGTGACAAAAGGAGTACATTTATATCTTTAGGAATATATGCAGTAATTTACTGGCCACATGCAAAGTTGAAGTATGCATACCTTGTGCTTCAGATACAGTGGATTTGTCTGGGAAAGGAGAAATTCTCTTTTATAAACATGAGATTTGCATGATCAAAAAGGTTAACAAGTTATAACATCTCGCTTTGTAAGACATTGCTTGCTTGCTTTCTGTTAATAGATCATCGTTGGGCATCTGAGCTTTGAACAATGACTTCATGCTCTCTTTTGTATTTGTCTTGAAGTTTATAAGCTGTAACCATCATAGCTGTTATATATATTTTTTCATTACTGAGAGAGTGGGTTGTCAGTAATTTGCTTTAGGGCTCTCAGCCTGTTTGCTTGATGTATTGTGAGGTATCTTTGCTACATTAGTAAAAAGAATTGCTCTTTCATGTGGAAACTAAGCCTTGTGTTTCTGCACAAGTCAGATGACAATTTACTTTTTGTAATTTTCAGCACACTTCAAAGGGTATTTTTTCAGTGCAAGGCATGAATTGTTGTTGCTCATAGTATTATTTTCAACGTGTTTGATGTTGCCAGCATGTTCCCATATTACTGTCAGATGTTTTCTAAACAGCTAATAACATAAATCATATGCAAAAATTTTCATTTATCTATAGATGAAAAGTGTGTATGGATATGCATATTACATTGAAAAATGTTAGATTGAAGTTACTACTCAAATTCCTAATGAATCTGAGTGATGCTGAAAATGCTGAGCTTTGTCACAAACAATAGTTACTTTTCCAGAATACAGATTAAAGGTTGTCAAAGATAGCTGAATTTTAAAAATAGTATGTAATTTCTTGGCATAGTGCTAAATTAAGATGGTAGCTCTGCAGACATTGAGAAATTTGCTAATGTAAGATTTGTCTGGTTTTTACTGTAGATGTTCAAATTCTCTGCAGGCTGGAGGGCTGAACTGGTTCCTTGTTTGTACAAACAGACAAAATCTAACAGACATTTTTCAGATTGTCTCCCTTGTCTGTAGTCCATCTTTAACAAGAAGTTTGATCAGTTTTGGATGAATAATTCGTAGTAGACAACTTGAGATACCCTGTTTCTAAGCAAATGTTCTAGAAAGCATTATCACAGAGCAAGTTTGTAACTTTAATTTGGTGACTTTCTCTTGATTTCAACAGTTCCAAGTAAGATTTTTTTTAAAAATGGTATGGGAGTTTGAGGATTCTCTTCTGCTGTTGTTTTGTGGGTTTTTTTCTGGTGTTGTTGTGGGGGGTTTTGGGGGGTTTTGGTTTTGGTTTTTTTCCTGGTTTTGTGTTTGGTTTGTTTGTTTGTTTGTTTTGTTGCTGGGGTTTTGATAATCCAGTTTGAGTGATCAGACACAAACTGACCTCAGACCTCACAGAAAAATTAAGTGATACAGTAGATTTTATTTAGGGTATTCCTTTCCCTCCACATTTCAACTGTGCTTTAATATGGAGGAAAAGTTAGTAATGTTCTAAAAGGTAATTAATTGGAAAGTGCTGAAGTTAATTTAGTAAAGGTACAGTGTTCCTGATCTCTTGCTTACATGTAATTCTTAAAAGTTCCTTCAGAACTGTAGTACAGAAAAGTACTTCGGCTGATGGGTGCAAACTGCAAACCGTTTTTACCTGTAGTAAAGGTTATTAGGAGATTTTTATTTTAAAAGTAGTGCAAAATGTCAGTAAATTATAGTGGATCCAGGTTATCATAAAATTTGCACAGCCAGTACAAAAGAGAGTGGTTGAGAAAGGAGCTTAAGGCTCCAAACTTACAGCCAGACTAAAATTACACATGCATATTTCTTTTAGGGTGGTGATATTTGGCATCTGTGGATAGTATACAACAATTTGTTGTGAGAACATTCTTCACAAGGAACAGTAATTAGAATAATGATGGTGCCTGAGTTCTAGTAAACCTTCATTAGATAGTATGACTATGTTAAGTAGCAGATTATGCAAGATATCATCAGTTTACAGTAATGGATGATGCTTTTAAATTTTCTGCCTCTGTTACTGCTTTCTTCCTCTGTGAAAAGCCTTGCAACATTAAGAGCTATTGTGCTTTTCCACTCACAGCTGTAGAAAAACTGAATGACAGTATAAACACACCAACATTGTAATGTACAGTTAGCGAATGGAAGGACTCCGCTGTGATTTTTATTTATGGTTGCATAATTGTATTTGTAGATTTTATTCAGATTATGTTACAATGCTGCAGTATTGGCAGGATTATTAATACCAGTGGCATTAAGGAACCAAGCAAATGGATACCATAAGTTGTCTAAAATAATTCTGTTAAAGACGAGCATAAATACAAAGTGCTTATAAATGCAGTTTGTAAAGCATATGATGCTTATCCTGCAACATGCAACGTGTGTAGAATCCACTGGTAATGGAGCTTCCCTTAATAATTGTATATATATATGTGTATATACATGTGTGCGTGTATATACATAATTTTTCAGTACAGATTTGTAATTAATATTAGGAAATACACTAATTTTTTTTTCAGGTTCCTGGAGAAATTTAGTGGTTTTGGCTTTGCTGTTTGGCATGTTTCATGAATTCATCTTTAATTCAAAAAGCATCGGGTTGTTTATCTTCCTGCCGCTTCCTTTTTGGAGAGGTTCCTGTAATATGAATAGCAAAGAAATTGATGCCTTTAAGGAAGAGAAGAAACTTAGGATGTAAAAATACAGGTTATTGAAATTTAGTACTTAGGCAATAAGTTTGCAGTGTCTTTTTTGTATGCTGCAAATTCCTTATAAAGAGGTCTTCTGATAGTGATTGAGATAGGTTTGTGGGTTTTTTCTAGAAGATCAGAACTTGAAAAATCATGTCACTTGTGTTAAACTTGGTCAAAAAAGAAACAAGTGGAGCTGCTCGTGTCTGTGTGCTTACAAGGCAGTGTAGATTTTTAATTTTTTTTTTGGACATTCCATACTTCATTTGAGCTTTGTATCAAGCCATACTGATGTGGAACATAGAGTCTGCTAAAGCTGCCATGCCATGAATATCTTGTCCCTGCTTTAACATTGACTGGAGTGTAGCATCAGTGCAGCAGGGAAACACAGTTGAAATGTTAATGCAAGTTGACAACAGGTCTATAGAAGATTGATGAATGGTGCCATAAAGGGAAAAAGTGCAAATGGGAGACTTGCTTTAAATACTGAAGTCTTTAAAAAGTGCACAGTGGGTTTACTCCTCTTAGATGAGTTTAGGACTAGGGTGTTATTTTGAGTAATTTGGTTTGGGTGGGGTTTTTTTTTGTTTGTTGGGGGGGGGGTTGGTTAAGATTTGGGTCCTGTTGTGGTATTTTTCCCAATTGCTATGTACCACTAATATGAAGATTTAAAGAGAAGCAATTGTTACGAAACTAGATGATACTCTGTGGCAATGCAACTTACATTATTAATTAATATTAAAATGCTAATTACCATCCCACACTGAATAACTCTTGACAGCTCCTGATTTTTATTTTGTTTTACTTAAGTATAGCTTTACAATGAAAAGCTCTTTTATGAGTAAGGTGGTTTCTGCCCATTTTACAGTAAAAATTTTCTCTGGAAACTTGCTGCTATTACATAATTTGAATATATTAAGGTAATTTTAAAACATGGCCCATGTATTTAGAAAATAAATTTTCCAAGCCTGATATTTTCATCTAACAAATGAATTAAATTTACTACAAATAACACACCAAAGAAAGTCTTCTGATCATAAGAGAGATTGTGGCAGGTTTGCTTTAATTATTCTGCCTTTTTTTATGCTTCATCTATTACTTTCTGATTTTAAGGTGTCTCTTTTCATGCTGATATGTGTACCACCAAGGGGATTCTTTAAAGGAATGAAACAGTAGCATACTCTATGCAAAGTCTCAATGAGCTATAGTACTGTCTGCTGTCACCTGTCAGTTTTTTAAAAACTTTTTCTTCCAAAAAAATTTTTATAATAAAGTCCAATGAAAGCTAGTCTTTCATTGAATGTGGCATGATTTAGTATTTTAAAACATATTTTTCTTTCTCTTTCAGCTTTACATCTTCCAATCCAGCCTTACAACATGGGTAAAAGTCCTGCACTTCAAATTTGAAGCAATCTGCAGTCAGAAACTTTGATCTTTTACTAGGCCAAGATACCAGAACTGCTTCAGTCAAAAATAACAACTGTGCAAAAGGACATCCTTGAGCCTTCAAAACAGGCTTCAGTTTTTCTTGACTCCCCTATATAGTTTGAACATTGCCCATTATCTAATTATAATTGCTACAAATCATAGTTGTTTTGTGTGCAGATGGGAGAAACAGACAGAGATGTAAAAGTGGCCTTATGGTAAAAAGGATTCTCTGCATTACTGGTATCAAAATCAGTATGTTCTCTCCCAGCCTCAAAAGTTCCAGTCTTGCATTTGACTAGTTGGGGGAAAAAACCCAATTAGTAGAAATAGTGATATTTTATTTTATTATTATATATATATATATATATTTTTTTTTTTTTTTAGGCAGGCAGCACCAGTATTTTTATTACCGTTTTGTATAACTAGGTTTAAACAAAACAATTGTAAACAATGCATTCTGTTTTATAGAACAGGTGTCATGGACATTTCCTGATTCTTTTTGTAGTCTTGGTTTCTGAATCCTGCATTTTGGAGTTTTGTTGTGTGTGTTAAAATACAGTGTAACTGAAACCTTGTTGGGAAGACTGGAATGAAGCCAAATGAATCTTCCGTCTTCAGTAGTTTGCTTGAATGACATCTCTGTCTCAGTGTGTAGTCTTAGTGAAGAATGATCTTTTCTTAGCTGAATTTATTATAGGGTTTTTTGATTTTTAAAATTTTTATTATTTATTTGATAGACGTGAAAATAAAGATTTAAAACTGGATACCTATCCTGGTGCCTTACTTACATAACATCTCTATTACCCCCCTTAATATGTGTGAGCTAAGCTGAAAATTCCATGTGCTGTCAATTTAAAGTTGAAAGTGTGCAGCATCTTGTGTATTTTAGTTTAACCTCTTCAGCAAATATCCGTTTTCTAAATACGAATCAAAAGTTTGTTGGTTACTGAGCGCTGCAATCCATCTTCCTCGTATGACAAATTAGTCTCTGATGCCTGAATTTACAAACTGAGGAAAAAATACGTATATTTTAATAAAAATTCAATTAATTGTAGTTGTGGCTTCATGATGGTGTATTCTTGGTTTCCTTTTATTTTTGAACAACAGGCATTAATTCCTTAGGACACCAAAACACCCTTTAAGCATGATGCTTTGGCTGTGTGGTTTGACTTTATTTCAGTTTTTAAAGAAAATCTTACGTGGGGAATTTTTGGAACCAGTTTCAGTGTTCCCAGGGCTTTACTGGTATTTTATTGGAGTGGTGCAAGATGTGTTCTGTGTACAGCACCCACTGTGGACCCTTACAGTTATGAAATAGGTGCTCACTTTATACTACCTCCCCATGAATGTTTGGCTCTAGGCTCTCAGAAAGAAGCAGTGAGCTTTGTGTAGCAGTCCTTTCACTTCTTTCTTGTTTTTCTGTTGTGTATGAAATACCATACCAAATGCTGTGGTATTACTCTGCTGAGACCATCAGAAGTAATTGTGCCCTTGCATTACCTTTCTTGCTCTTGCAATTTGCTGGACCATGAATCTGAAAAGATTGAGATACTGAGAAAATGTGAAGGAACCTCTGCAATCCTAATTAAAATTATGAAGTAGATGGGCAGATATTGTTTGCTAATGACATGTAATACTTGTTAATGTACTTGCATCTCAGAAAATGAAAATTCAAAATGGGAAAATACTTTTCTTCCCAAACTAGTTTAAAAACTGGTTTCTTCAAATCTAGCAAACATCATCATAGGCTTTTCCTCAATCTGATGGACCTCTAAAGCTTCTCATACTGCTTTTGCGTCAAAATAATATTTTCTTCAGCAGAGTGTAATCCTGACATATTTTCAGTAGGTAGGGACACAACATAAAGATAGTTTTTTCTTCTGTTCTCTTGTTTCAAATGTCTGCTGTTAATAAGAGTTTTCATCTCTTTGAGGTAAACAGTAGTTTTTGAATACAATACCTCCATCAGGCCACCTGGAACATTTATTTATAGTTCTGCAGAGTAAGAGTTGCTTTAAACACAACCTGTAATATTTATATGGTTCTGTCAAGTAGGTAAGTTTGCAGATCCTAGACTGAGTGGGGACATACATAAGTTAGGAACCATTTTGCCTAGAATCACCTTATGCAAGATATCTATAAGGTATTAGATGAAAGAAATAGGGTTTGCAGGTCAGTGTATTTAGCTCTTAAATATATTGCTGAAACAACCAGGTTTTCTTGAATTACTTTTTATGTCAGGTCTGTCTTCTATGAAATTCAAAACCTAGGAATTCAGTAAATAATTTTTTTAGTATTAACAAAGAACTTCAACTTTCTTGAATACACTTGCAGTCTTTCTGGGTTTTTTTGTCCAAACTATATGTTCAAGTACTTATCTTGGATATAGTTTATGTAAGTATAAAACAAAAAGAAAATAAGAAAGAAAGAAGAATTGAACAAAAACACATCAACAAACAAAAACACACACAAAAACAACAACAAACAACCCTCACTTCCCCTGCCACATCAAAAATATGAAAGGGGAAAGAGAATGTAAGTGGATATTGCAAGAGCTCTTCCTCTGTCATTTGAAGGCCAGATTCATTATTTCTTAAAAATAATTCCTACCTTGTAAGTCTCCTGGAAGTAGTTGGTTTTTAGCCTGTGGAACTTTGAAATTCCACGTCGTTCCCAAATACTTGCACTGGATATTGTACCTATCAGTGCATATAGGTATTCATGATACCTGATGAAGTTTTCAAAATGCTTCCACAAAATAGGCAGAAATTACGCTTTTATTTTAGACCAGGTGATCTTTACTGTGCTTTGAAAGTACTATTTAAAGTTGATTCTGCTTTTAAAATAATGCAGTTAAGTGACTTGTGAGTTGAAGGGTGTCCTTTAAAGGATAGTCATTTTGATGTTTGAAACATTCTTTAAATAAATATTAGCTCTGAATAAAATAGCTGAGTAGTGCAAAAGTGTATACCTTATTTAAAAGAAAACACACTCCAAGCTGGAGAGGTGGTTTTGGAAGCCAAGCTTCTGGCCCCATATTTACCAGTAAAGAGAATGAAAAGCAACTTTTCTGGAAATAATTTAGTAATAATGGTCTAAGGAATGAGATGTAAAATACCAGCTAATTTAGAATAGGTTGTTAGGCCCATTGTCTGTGGAAATATTTAAAGATCTCATACTGCTGTGAAAGATTGCAGCTGTTGATGTGTTTGTGATGAATGATGACAATCACATTTGTAAGATAGCAAGGATAATATCTTGCAGAAAATTTTCAAGTCTTTTCAAACAAATTTACTGTTTCTGAGAGTTACTGGGGTTTTGGTTTAGTGTTTTAACATTCATAGAAACATTGGTAGTAGTCTGAAAAGAAGCTTAGTAGGATTTGAGAGCAAGTTACACAGACACAGTGAGGTTTTTATAGTCTTTTGGACTACTGTAAAAAGCAAAAAGGCAAAAAAAAAAACCTCAGGAAGATCATACCATGTTGTAAGGCTGGAGATGGATGTAAAGCACCAAAGAAAAGCACTTGATAGGTAAGAACAAATGACTGAGATGCACAAATCAAACCACTTATGATACATCCTGCTGAAGGTGCTGTATCTTCTTTCATAGTCTTTCACAGTTTTCACTGAGTTATGTCTTACTTTTTTTTCAGGTTTATGGTAGGTTGTGGTAGATGTGATGATTGGTTTCATGGTGATTGTGTTGGACTGAGCCTTTCTCAAGCACAGCAGATGGGTGAAGAAGATAAAGAGTATGTGTGTGTGAAATGCTGTGCTGAAGAAGACAAAAAAATGGAGTGTTCTGATCAAAATACACCAGATACTCAAGTGAAACTTGAGCATAAAGAAGAAAAAACAATTGAGTGTGAAAAACTGGGGGTGTCAAAGCAAACACCTACTTGTAATCTAAATGCAACTGAAAAAACAAAGCAAACAGAGGACCCTGGGAAGCACAAAGTCAAAATCTTCAGACGAGTGAGTCTTACTTAATGTTTTAAGTTCTTTTCATTACAGGGGTTAGAAGGTTTCTGCTTGTCCCATTGCCAGTTAATAGACCATGTTTCAGATATCTTTGTGAATCTAATTTAAATTATTTGCAAAGTTACTTCAGTTTCTAAATGGCTTAACTCTTTCAAGAGGATATTGCTAAACTCTTCTTATATTGAGCAGGGATATGTGCATGTCATACGCATATAGAACATCCCAAGTTGGAAGAGACACGTAAAGATCATCGAAGTTCTACTCCTGTATGTGTATATAAACCTATACATACAGGTTTACAAAGAAACAGTGAAGAACCTAGTGCATTTTTCTTTCAGATTTCTAAATGTATTATAGGATATATGTCAATTTGCTATGTGTTATAAGCTGCAGATAAACAATATGAAACAACACGACAACAGTATTTTAGTTTTGATTGTTTTTATTTTGGATTGACTGTAGAAAAAAAACCACAGTGCTTTGATTGGGGCTTTTCTACTTTTTATGTCTAATTTTACTAACCGAAGGATAATTTACAAAGATTATTGAGACAATTTTTCAGTCTGTTAGTATATAAAGTTGTATTAATGGTAATATAATCATGAGTAATCCTGTCTTATTTCTGAGTAGTATTATTGAAATTCTGGAATGTAAGCTGTTCTTTTTAATTTTAAGTTACATGTGCTTTCTAAACATCAGTGACCTTTGTGGCTAAAATGGGTTGAGGGATGTTCATAGGACTTTCTAAAATGACTGCAAACTTAGTGGTTGTCAGCACAGAGCTTAAATGCAAATTGTCTGTTCTGTATCTTAAGCCAGTATTTAAAAAAGATTGCTAAGCAATGCTTGGCAGTAATTTGGGATATTGTTCAGTAATTCTTCTGAAAATTATATGGTGGCACATTAATCCAGGGTATACATTGTACAGTGTAAAAAGGAAGAAATGGGAAAAATATGTGATAATTACGTAGAGGTTGATTGTAGCATTCAGTAGCATGCTAACGTGTAAATGTTTCTTTCAGGAATCTGGGGATGGGAAGAATTTACCGGAGTCCAGAGACTCAGATACTAAAAAAGGGCAGCATGTTCCTGCTCGGAAAGGATCACAAACTGCTACAATTCCTCGGCGGTCCTCTGAAGATAAAAATGAAAAAATAAGTAAAGAATCCCCTAGTACAGTGGAAAGGTCCACAAAATCAGGTACCAAGGTTTGGGGATGTCCTTCATGCTGCAGTTCACATCTGTGTACAGTGGAGGATGATATCTTTCTTTATAGCATCGGTTTTTCAAATCATTTTCATAGTGGACGTGATGACGATCTGAAGAGCTGTTTTTCCCATAACATTTATCATCTTTTTTTCTCATTTCTCTTTCAGTTTTATTTAGTAGGTAGATGTGTCCTAGGTACGTGTGTGTTTCCTGTTTCAAGAGTAGAGGATGTTCACATAATCAAAAGTGGGAGAAGTACACAGACCTGTCTGTATTAAGTTTAATTTTATGTTGTATGAGACTTAAAAAAACTCTCTCATAAAATATGATGAAAGGCTTTGAATACATAAAACTGATTTAATAGCTGTATAAATTACATTTTGATTTACTGATGTCTTTTGATAATAAATAACAAATTGACAGTTTTATCAACTCATTTCAAAGGGGAACATTATATTGCTTGCTGAGTCGTCAGATTTTCATGTAAACTTCATTTGGAAGGTTGAAGGGACATACTTACCCTCCCAGCAACTTCTGTCCTCTCCCCAGTTCCCTTCCTGGAAGCATTTTTCTTCTAAGATCATTGTAATGTGAATTTGTTGCCATGTGGGACTGAAAGCTCAACAACAAAGCTGTTTGTGTCTTTTGCTCTGAAACTCAAGCTTTGAATTTTGGTTTAAAAATATATAATTCAGCTCTTCTCTTTATCAGTCTTCAATTTTTTCCTTTTTTTCTGACTATAAAATGAAAAAAATAATATTATTCATTTCCCATTGTGTTCCTAAATAGAAGGGTGCTGCTCAAAATTAGTGACGTGTTCACGTGGTGATACAAATGAACTTTCAGTTGACTTGCTGAAAATTAGTAATTTTTCTCTAATGATTTTGGTTTGATTAGACTTATCCATTATTTGTATTATTTGTGACACAAACCTTATAATGACCTTGAGTGTTACTTGAGTCAGGAGATTATTATAATTGAAATAATTTTGATGGTAACAGATGCAGAAATGCAAAGTTTAATGTAAAATGGTATTTTAAAGTAAAGCTTATTATGCTTGTATGTGCTTCATAGTATATTATTTCTCAATTTATTCATTGAAAAATGAATCTGTGCTGTTCCAAAAATTCAGAGTCAAAAATTAAGATCAAGCTAATGAGCACTGGTCATCTTGATTTGGTGTAGAAGAACATGCTGCAAATCAAAGAGCAAACCCGTTTTTGCTAAGGAAGTGTTTATTTTGGATTAATCTATGTAACATTAAGTTCAAACCAAAGAAGAAAAAAACCCCAACCAAACACAAACCATCCATCCTGGGTGTCCACTCCTTCTTCCTGAGGATCAATTCTTAACAGTTTAAAAATAAAATTTCATGAAAGTAATTCCATCAGCAGCAAAAGTCCATAAGTAAACCTACTTGACTATTTTACACTTTCTAACTGTGCATTTTGATAGGTATGCATGAGAAACAAGAAATCAAGAAAAAGAAAAATGAGAAAGGATCCATTAGTGCAACACACCTGCCAGCTGTGCCAGCTTCCAAGCCTTCTGCTGATCAGATAAGACAAAGTGTTAAGCAATCTCTTAAGGAAATTCTTATGAAAAGGTAAAGATATATCAAGAAATAAAATTATTAATTGGTATTTATAAATAATTTCCTTTGGAAGGTGGAGGAAATACTGTTAAATATTTGGATGCATTTTGTAATTTTTTACCATTGTGTTCTCTTACAGATTGACAGACTCCAGTTTAAAGATTCCTGAGGAGAGAGCAGCCAAAGTTGCCACAAGGATTGAAAGAGAGCTGTTTTCTTTTTTCCGAGACACTGATGCAAAGTATAAGAACAAATACAGAAGTTTAATGTTCAATCTGAAAGATCCTAAAAATAATGTATGTGTGATTTGTCTGTTTTCCATTGCAGAAATCCTTGATTTGCTGTAGATTAAAGGATGAATCTCCAGTGTAGAAACATTATCAATGCTCCTGCAGTTTAACCTGTTGGTTTTTTTTTTTTTTTTAGGATTCCTTGATTTTTTGATGTTTGTTCTTTGGGTGCTCAGTGTCCTCTGAGTTCTTCCCCATCATTAATTCTCCCAACTCCTTGCTCCCAGTGTACCCCCCCAGTGTATTTTGTTTGGTTTCAAACTGTAATAGATGTAGCCTGCCTAGTTTGTGTTTCTGTTTACCACAGAGGTGTTATTTAGACATTCCTGTCCCTGTCATAATTCTTTGTTGTTTATTACACCTACTGTTTTTCTGTCCAGGGTCTCCTCACTGTGCTTTTTCACATCCTGATTTCTCAAGCTTGGTCTTCACTCTTGTTCTGCTTTCTATGAGCCCATTATTTAGCATCATACCTCCTCAGTTTCTGTCTTTTGTCCTTTATCAGTTATTTTGATCAAGTCACTTTGTTTCGAGTACTTTGCCATTACAGTTAGCCAACTGTAAATTGTAAGAACTTCTATCTTAACTTCTATCTAACAGTCAACTTCTGTTTTCTCTTTGCTCATATGGCTAATTTTTCTCTTTGCTAATATGGCTAATTTGCTCATTTTTTTACCCTAGGACTTCATTTAGTCAAGAAGCATAGATATCCTCTGATACTTTCTTCTCTTTGTTATTTAAGGCAGAGGATTTGCACCTTTAGAAACAAAACCAGTAAACTGAGTTACTGCTGCAGTGGGCATAAACTCTTTTCTTCTTTGAAACAGCAGTTAATTACACGTTTGATTGTTAGGGGTATATGTAGATACACTGTTACATAGAATAAATGTAGCTCTGGAATTAAGCTTTTTATGTTATAAAATCTAGTACTGCTTCCTGCGGTGGAGATAATTACAAACCCACCCACTCTATTTAGCTGTACAGAGCATGTTGTATGTTACTTCTCTGATGTGTTTCCTCCTGCAAGCTATTTTTAATATCAATAGTTAATTTCTTCTTTCTTCTAGATATTATTTAAGAAAGTACTGAAAGGAGAGGTTACTCCAGATCATCTAATAAAAATGAGCCCAGAAGAACTGGCTTCCAAAGAACTGGCTGCTTGGAGACAGAGAGAAAACAGACATGTGAGATTTGTCAACTTACGTTGTTTATTTGACAGCCGAAGCATGTGTAACTTCTGTTTGCAGGTTAAGTGTGTGCAGAAAGGGCAGAACGGATGTTGCAACCCAGCAGGAGGATCTCTATAATTAATTTAGTACTCAAAATCCAAAGATGTTGTTAGGGCAGAATTGAAAGGAGTGTAGTCAGTTTCTGAGGGGAGGAAACCATGCACTTTCCTTTGCACAACTATGCACTTGCAAGTTTGTTGCTGCTTCCTCTTTCTTCTTTCTCTATCATGAGTGAAGGTTCCTTTGTCCTTACTTTCCACAAGATTTGAAAGCTGTTGCTGGAGCTTTATAAACACAAGTTTCTTAAAGAGGGAGAGAGATCTATTTGGACAAATGAAACCAGAGCAAACTGGTGTTGTTTCTAACTTACTGCTGAAGCGTTACAAATCAGTCCCCAAGAAGTAAATCCAGAGCTGAAAACCTGGCCTGCCAGTCAGAAAAGCAGCCTGACAACAAACAAATCAAGCAGCAAAAAAACCCCAAGCAAGTGTAGGAAGTTTACTAGGTTAGTTTAAGTATGACTTCTCAAAACAGAATGTCACTCTGTATACTGTGCTGACAGTTTAGAAGGAGAAACAGGAATAAGAGAACCTGTGTTATTTTTATAGAAAATTCCTTTTTGTTAGACATTGCTCCATTTGTTGGGCATTTAGTCTGACAATAACTGCAGCTGCTTGGAAATGGCCATTAAGAATTTTCTAGTTTACAAAATCTGGATTTATGTTGACAGGACCTTTGGTATTTATATTCTACATGATAGAACCTAAAAGCATGATGTTTGGGTAGTGTAAATTCATCTGTGTGCTCAGAATGAATGTTTGGTAATAACTAATTCAGTAGAGTTGGGGATGCTGTTTTAGAGATTGCAATGTGCTTTGCAATAATAATTATTCCTGTGTTTTTTCCTTGTCATTGCACATTGTGGCTAGGCTGTTTATGAGTCATGATAACTTTTTGCTACTTTCTGTGGAAAAACACTTGTTGATTATCTTGAGTTGTTTCAAGGGCCTATAAAGAATGAAAAGTTTGTTTACTCTGTATCTATCCAAAGCTCTATCTGTCTTTTGTAGTGGAACTATTTTGCATTTATTTTTATAAACATCAGTGAAATTCTGAAAACAGACCATGAAAAATAAAATTCCACTGCTATAAGAAATAGCTTCCCAAAAAAGTGTATGCTGCTCAGAAAATTGCTGATGGTCCTAATTATTTCAGAGAAATGATTCAGAATTTCTAGAAACATGTAAAATAAATAGCAATGTATCACTTGACTGTACTTTTCATGTTACTATTTAAGCAAGGCATTGAGACTGCTACTTACTAATTTATTTTTTTTTATTTCCCCAGGATGTTCAAAAGTATGTTGGTATTTTTCAGATAAAGCAATCATAGAATCCTTGTTTCCTTAATAAATCAGGCTTGAGATATTTGGTACAGCCAATAAACCCCTTCTTGGTGTAAGAAATGGACATGTGCTTTAAGAGGCAATATTAGAAATAATGGTTTATATTTTATTTTATTGCAAGAAAGCAAAGTAGCAGTGCTGTTGGAATTAGCATCTCCATTACTTTTAAAAATACCTTTAAATTTTTTTGAGAAGCAAAAAAGCATTAGGCTTATGTACTAAAAACCAAGCTGTTGAAAAATGATACAAATTTGCATCTATTTATATCCTACATTGTCCCTATTATTATAGGAAAAGAATGATTTTTTTTTTTTTTTGCTTTTGGGAAATCAGAATTACTGGTATTTTAGTGTTGAAGGTTTGCTTTATAACTTATTTAAATGCATGCTTGGTAAGTACTTGCCGCTATGCTGTAGGAGGAGTTAGGCTGCTTGCATGTTGGCTTTATGAAACCACTTGACACTTGCAAAATAAGAATGTATTACTTTCCTTCCTAGAGGGTTTCCTAGTTTCAATACAGTTATCTTTTATTTCTGGATTTCCAGATTTTACTGTATGGGAATAATTGCACATAACTTCTTGTTTTCGCAGACAATTGAAATGATTGAGAAAGAGCAGAGGGAGGTTGAAAGAAGACCTATCACAAAAATTACTCACAAAGGAGAAATAGAAATTGAAAGTGAGACACCAATGAAAGAACAAGAGGAAGTAATGGAAATTCAGGTAGAAAAGAAAGCATGGCACTACAGTGTATTTAGTTCATAGGCAATATGGTTGTGAAGCGTTTTGTTTATGATTTTGTTGTTCAGGTCTATAATTATTAGGTCTGGTTTGAGTTTAATTTTTCTTTTATCTTTACTGACTTCTTGGCCTGGTGATTTTGTTGGTTTCTTCTGTGTTGTTCTTTTGTTGGTTGTCTCTGTGACTGTATGATGAATTCTGGCAGCAGTAGGAAATAGAAAGTAGAAATTAGAAAATATTCTAAATAGTATCTGAAGATATTTGAGAATACCAATTAGTTATTGTAATGAATTTGAAGATTTTGTGATGGAATTTTAGGCGATGCGGCTGAAGGAAGAGCTGCATATCTGAAGGGAGGAAAACACCAGAATACTTCTAAGCAATATTAGACATATTAACAGAGGGATTAAAAAAGCCTAACTGAAATGTGTTTGACTTTTCTTAGGAACCTAATACAAAGTTGTTTGAGAAGTCAGAAGAAGCTGAAAAGGATAAAGAAATAAATGAATTTGCATCTCCAGACACCACAAGTCAACATAAAAATCATCTCTTCGATCTAAACTGCAAAATCTGCATAGGTAATTCAGGAAAGCACATGAAGAGAAATAGATTGCACTTCTATAAATCTCAATATATCTCAAGAATTTAAATAAATGTGGATTTTTACTTAGTTTGCTGACAAAGTTGTGGAAGGAATGTTTTACTTCATAATTTACAAAAGAGACTATTAAAAGGATAGTCTATTGGCATAAATTTGTCTTCTTTTAAAAAAACAGCTTCAGAGAGTGAAATCCCTATGGTGGATGTACGTATTACTGTTGATTCCTCATTTCTTTATCCTATGCCATTGCAGTGGCAAATCTTATGTTCAGAACTGTATAAACAGACACAAGGTATTAATTTATAGAGCCCATAAATATGTGTAAAATATGTATCCTGTTCCACTTCAGTGGCAGTATGCAGTACTTTTTGTGTGTCTCCCTTGTGTTCAGAGGAAGCTTTTGTTTCTCTAATAAAAAATGAAATGAAATGAAAAAAAAATGAAATGAAAAATTGTGCTTCCTTTTCTGCAGGCCGGATGGCACCACCTACTGATGACCTGTCCGGGAAGAAGGTGAAGGTGTCGGTTGGGGTCGCACGGAAGCAGTCAGACAATGAAGCAGAGAGCATTGCCGACGCGCTCTCCTCCACCTCAAGTATTTTAGCTTCAGAATTACTGGAAGATGATAAGCAAGACTCGTCAAAGTCATTCACACCTCTCCCAAAGTAATATAAGCTGGAGAAACAGTATTTTTAAATGAAAGACATTATTAATCTTGTTCAGCTATTATGTCTAAAGCAACTTTTTTAATGGCATTTCGTTAATCCATTTGGGTACTTGAAGTCATATGCATTTTTAGAATGGAGATATCTGCTGGAGTAAATGATGTTCATTTATATATATAATACTACATATATTGTTGAGGTTGCAAACTTCTAATTAGCCCATAGTTTACTTTTCCCAAAAAGCCAATGTTTTCTGGTGCAGCAAGGCTTAAAATGAGTTCATATTAGAAAAAATCAATATATAAATTTTGTATTGTCTTTTGTTGTTAAGACATGTAGTATGTATAGTGCTGCATTTAAATGAGTGAGTCTTTGTATATGTGTATATATAATTTCAGAGAATTTGAGATTCATCTAAACAGAGCATTTACACTGATAAATCAGGCTAGTTTCATATTCCACAATAGTGCTTTTCTAGAAATGGCAGGTAACAGCAGCTTGTTGGATGTTTTACTGTATTTGTTGCCAGCTTTCTTTGTTTTCTTCCACTCTGCTACTCACTAAAAAGGAAATTGCTGTTTATGAAGCTGTTTCTTTCTGGTTTGAGGGAGGCTTTTCTAGAAAAACATCAACTCCCAATTATTTAGAATTGACCAGAGTTCATGCTGAAATTTTGCCTTTTTCAGGACAATGTGATCTTTTCAAGGATACTGAACTTTGATTTTGAGTAGCTTACAGCAGGTTCAGGGTGATTTCCATCTACTGTGTAGACAGAAATAGGTTACAGTGTTACTGTAATAGCACAATATCTGGTACTACTGGGCAGCATAAAACTGCTAGTAGCACTCTTAGAATATTTTGATAGCAACATGTTGGGAAATGTTGAAATGTATAATTTTTTCATGAGGAAGCTCTCAGGTTGAGAAACACTCTCTTGTGAAATTATTTAAGTAATCCCATTAATTTTTTTCAGCAGCTTTGTAGACAAAACGGAGGCCTTTTTTTCTAAGGGAGGAAAAACAGTTTTGTACAGGTGGAATTGGGAGGAATCACTCACAGAATGTGTGGAAATAATGCATAGGTGAGAAGACACAAGGAGCTAATTGTGGGACAAGGAGAGAGTAGGGTGACACATGCAGTGGCGCAAAATGTAGGAATTAGGAAAGCAGTATAGGCCAGCAGGTAGTGTGTTGTCATCTTTTACCTGTGGCAGGGGAACATCTCTCTGGCTTTGCAGCACCTGTAGACATTTGAGTCCTCTTCAGTAGTAGCATTTGATAATTCTCAGACTAAGCAACTTCTCTGTTTTTAAAAAATATTGACTAGTAAACTAATGTGCTGCTTATTTGGCTTTCTTTCCTGTACCATAGAGCTACTCCACTGGAAGATGAGAAACATGTTTGTCTGCCTGTCTTTTTTTTTGTTGACCCTCCAGTATGCTAAACTGAAAATCAAAATTCTTGAAAATACTACATTTCTGTGATAAAGAAGAATTATGATTTACACTCTCTTGCATGATGTATCATGTTGTAAACCAAGAAGGTGTTTTTTTGTCTTTTTTTTTTTTTTAGGTCAGAAACGCCTGGTACCGTGGAATGTGAAAGTCTGTTTCTGGCACGCCTGAATTTCATCTGGAAGGGCTTTATCAATATGCCTTCAGTAGCAAAATTTGTTATTAAGGCTTATCCAGTTTCTGGCTCCTTTGAATATTTAACAGAGGTATTTATATTTATTGAAAAGAACGAACAATTCATTTATTAATTTTACTAACTTAACGTACCTTGTAGGCTGTTATTAGTATAATGATAGAAGACAATGACGCATGATCATTGTACTGAATAAAGTATTTGTGGGAGGACATAGGTTAGGGTCTATATTTGTAAGTCAAACATTATTCATTACATGAACCTCTGGTTCATCTTCCCATGTATGACTGAAACCTGTGTAATGGAGTTTGTTGGGTTTTTTTGGTTTGGTTTTTTTTTTTGCCTATCTGGCAATTCTGGTCCTAACATTGCATTGTGACTAAATTGTCCCTGAGAAAAAAAAAGTTACGTAACATTCTTTTCTGTGTCTGAGAGACAGGAAAAGCATGCAACTGCCTATAATAATTGCCTTCATGTCACAAAATAAAGATCAGAGAGCTTACAAGGCTCAGTTTTCCTTCTTGACAGCTACACAGGATGCATCAGCTTTCTAATTAAAAGAACTTAGGTCTTCTGTTAATAAGATTTCTTTACTTTGCTGTAGATCTTCAGGGAAGTGCAGGCCATGCAGTAATCCTTAATACTAAAGGATTGTTATATGAGTGTGATGTGCTTTTCTAAACTCTTCTGCTTTATTTCAAAAACATTAGTTTTCTGAAAGTCTGTTTATTTTGCTTGGAAACAGTGAACTCAGTAGTATCCAAAAAGAATTTACATCTGTATATGTGTGCACATGTAGGTTATGTTTTCCCCTCATGATGAAGATTTTGAAAGTTTATTATAAACATAGGTGGGGAGCTCTCATTATGGTGTGATCTGACAGATAGCTTGAGTGTTCTCAGAGCACAGTACAGTTATGTTTGCAATTATGTTACCAGAAGGGATAGTTTGGGCAAGGTATAGATGGGTATTATTGAATGACAACTGATTTAGTACATATTGTTAACTTTGCACTGAAAATCTTAAATGTCTAAAATGTACTTTTTTTTCTTCTGTTGTAACTTCTACTGATATTTTTAAATTACAAATTAAGAAATAAAAGAACTAAGTATGTTTTGAATTCATGAAACAGTACTGGATGAAATACGTACCACAAGATTTATTTGGATTCATATTTCTGTTGTCCTTTCTCATAGGATTTACCTGATAGTATTCAAGTAGGTGGCAGGATATCTCCCCACACTGTCTGGGATTATGTAGAAAAAATCAAAGCTTCAGGGACCAAGGTAAGAATTTTACCTAGTAAAGACTCGCTGTTTAATATGCATCTTAGTCATCCTGAAGATGCTTCATTTTTTTTTCTCTCAGCAACATTTGCAAAATATGTGAACTTTAGGAATATCTCATGGTTATGTTGAATGGAATGGGTGGCAACTGCTGGCATTTTTTTTCTTCCTGCCTAACCTTAAACTGTCGTCTGCTGTTTGAGGATACCTGTCTTCTTTGACACAG
Organism: Phylloscopus collybita; assembly: GCA_027886175.1. Classification (NCBI taxonomy): domain Eukaryota; kingdom Metazoa; phylum Chordata; class Aves; order Passeriformes; family Phylloscopidae; genus Phylloscopus; species Phylloscopus collybita. The sequence continues at coordinate 31,301,954 of JAJNNQ010000026.1, read as the reverse complement.
TAACTTGTCAGGAATGTTTGGATACCACTTCTCCTCTGAAGTGTTACACTTTCATTTTCAGTAGTGTTACATTGTGCAAAACAATCGGTGACTCTTGGCTGGACTTTTCCCACTGTGTACCAGTTGTCTGTATGCTGGGGAGCCCAGACTTGAAAGTGTCAGGTGGTGTCTCACAAGTGCTGGATAGAAAGAAATAGCCATTTCTCTTGGTGTGCTGACTGCTTTGATTCTGACACCCAGATTGCAGTTGGTCTTTTTGGCATGGACACATCATGGTTCGTACTGGGCTTGTCCACCAGGACACCCACATCATTTTATGCCAAGTAGTTTTCTAGCCAGTCAGTCCCCCATCCAGTCCTGGTGCATGGGGTTACTCCAGCTCAAAGTGCAAGATTTTGGATTTTGCCTTTGCTGACATCAGCAAAGGTCAGCCTGTTATTTCAGCCTGCCGAGGTCTCTCTGAATGGCCACCAGTACTTCAGCATATCCACCAGTGCCCCTGCTTAAGGTGCCATCTCAGTTTTGCAGAGGATCTTATGTCCAGTCTTCCAGGCTGTTCATGAAGCCATTTAAAAACATCAGTTCCAGCATCAGCTCCTGAGCTGGGCTTTGAGCATAATTCTGGCGTCTGAGTACTGGTCTTCCACTATTATTAATGGGTATCTTGGACACAACAAACTACAAAACACAGCTTTCTAGTGATGTTAAGGGTAGGGAGTGGAATTATTCATTGGAAGCTGGCAAGCTTCCCTAAAACTTGTTATTTAGCTGGCTGTTAAAATATAGGCTCTTTTGTTGAGCACTTCAATTAACTTTTTCATACTAGATGCTTTCTGTTTGTTTTATCTAGTTCTGAATTATTTTTGGCCATGTTTCTGCTCCTTCTGTCTCTTCTGTTCTCTGCCATTTTGGTGTAGCTTTTTCTCTGTAGCACTGTTGTTTTAAATAAAGAGCAGGCAGTAAAAAAAAATTAGCATTTCAAAGAAAAATGTTCTTGACCATCTTTTTCCCTCTCTTGTTGTAAACAGGAGATCTGTGTTGTTCGCTTTACGCCAGTAACTGAAGAGGATCAGATCTCCTATGCACTGTTGTTCGCCTATTTCAGCAGTAGAAAACGTTATGGTGTAGCAGCCAATAATATGAAACAAGTGAAAGATTTGTACCTCATCCCTTTAGGTTCCTCAGATAAAGTCCCTCATCACCTTGTGCCTTTTGATGGGCCTGGTAAGTACAGCTTGGAATTAGGAATTTTATTATCATAATGCTACTTAAAGAAATTGGCAACAGATAAATATAAGAGGAAATAAAATTAAAAAATACTATTTTATTCAAATATGTAATGAGTTTTCCATAGTATTATTATATTAGTTTCCTTGAAAAGACATTAATTTCCCCTTGCTAGCTTATTCTGATACTTCAAAGATGAAAAGATTGGTGTGCACAACCTTGTGTTATGTTTGCATCTATTTATCTTGGTTATAAAAATTTGCGGATAATCTTTGAGGTAGGCAGGGCCAAAATAAAGAGAAAATGAGCTACAACTCATTTTTTGCAGTTATACAGAACAAAATAGATAGTGAGGAGGTGGGTAATACTATGCCTTGAAACACAGTGCCTTTCCTGGAATGAGGGAAATATTTCTGAAATTTGGTCCGGGTAAATCTTTGAAAGAAGTATGCTTAACACAAACTGATGAGGAGACTTTTTGTTTGCAAATGTTGGTTTACTTTTCTTTTTTCCTGTTATAATTTGCTACCACTGTAACTGTGTTGTAGCTGTGTTAGACTAACATGTTTAACTTCTGTGCTGTTTCTGATAAGATTAAATGTCCTATATAACTGTCTTATATTCTTTATTTGGAAGTTATAGTGTACTTGAAGCAATTTTAATTTGCAGTGCTTGAAGTCATCATTTTAATACTAGAAATACATATTTTTATTATTTTAAGTATTGGTAATGTTTAACATGAGATAAGCAGAACAATTTCAAATGTCATAAGATTAATACTTTTGCTAGTACATTATAAGTATATGGGGTTTTTTTTTTGTTAAAAGTACTGCCTTAACCAAAATATAAAAGATGGTAAATTGCTGTTGCAATTTTGTACAGGGATTGAAATACATCGACCAAATTTATTACTGGGATTGATAATTCGCCAGAAAATGAAGAGGCAGATTTCTGCTGTTTCAAGTGTTGCCAGTAGTTTTGCAGATGAAGCTGCTGAAAGTACCTTGAGTAGCTTGCCACCAGAGAAGAAAAGCAAGCCAAGCAAACCTGAAGTCTCTCATCATGATTTGGCACTAGAAGAAGAAGAGGAAAATAATTTTTTTAATTCCTTCACAACTGTGCTACACAAGCAGAGAAATAAACCACAGCCGTCTAATACAGATGATGCTCCAGCAGTTATTGAACCCTTGGTGGAAAGTACCAAACATGAACCACCAAAGCCTCTCAGGTTTCTTCCTGGAGTCCTGGTTGGATGGGAAAATCAACCTTCTACTCTGGAGCTAGCAAATAAACCGTTGCCAGTGGATGATATTCTTCAAAGCCTGTTGGGTACAACAGGGCAGGTATATGAGCACAGCAAGTCAGAAGCAGGTCCTAGTGAAGACATACCATTATTAAATGAACAGGCCAACTTGAAAGAAGAAACTATGGATGTTGCTGATGTAACTGCTGAAGTTAGTGAAGCAAAGACTGGTTTGGTTGATCCTCAAGAATCCACTAATGCTGCTGTAAATGTGGATGCAGCAGCTGTAGGGACCTCAGGTTCTGCAAGAAGTGCTGGTTCTTTGATAGGGCTGAGTCTTAAGGGAAAACCTCCAGATGTTTCCACAGAGGCTTTTTTAGCAAATTTGTCTGCTCAGTCACAGAATAAGGAAAGTGAAGAAAGTAAAGAAAATGACCCAAAGCAACAGTTACTGGACAAGGATAGTGTTGCACAGGAAGTTAGAAGGAGCACAAATTCCAGCTTTTCTTCCTCATCAAATTCAGGGAAAAAACCCAATGAGAACAATGTTAATGTAGGCTCTGCTGAAGGTACTACTGCTAATACCTCTAAGTCACCACCATTTATTAATCTTAAAAGAGACCCACGACAGGCAGCTGGACGAAGCCAGCAGACTAACATTTCAGAAAACAAGGATGGAGATGTTAGCAGAAATGAAGACCGACAAAATGCTTCAGGAAATGATCAAGGAGAACCAGAGAATAAACAGCATTCTGGAGATGGGGGCTTAAACCTGTATCAAAGTGAGGCACAAACCAATGAGACACAGTTCAGTTCAGCTGCAGCTAAGGCAGATAACACAGTTGCATCACAAGCTGAAGATACCAGACATTCACAGGAAGATGCAGTGATGCAAAACATTGAAACGGTGAACTCATTTAGAAGAGGACCAGCTGTAACTTCATCTCATTTTGAAACTGAAAACTCTTCTCGTTCTGAATTTATTTCCAAAGTCCCAAACCCTGTTGCAAGTGGCAGCTTCTCATCTGTTGGATCGCCACAGCAGAATTTTCAGCATTCTAAATCTAATCCACCTGGATTTCAGTTTCAGGCTCCTGTACCTCATAACTTCCCTCCACAAAGCAACCCCATGTTTGGATTTCCTCCTCATTTACCACCTCCGCTTCTTCCTCCTCCTGGCTTTGGTTTTCCACAAAATCCAATGATGCCATGGCCACCAGTAGCCCATTTATCAGGTCAGCCACCACAGTATGCCGGACCCATTGGACAAGGGCTACCAGTGGCTCACAAACAATCAAGATTTTTGGGACCAGAAAATTTTTTTCAGAGTAAAGACAGTAGGAGACCAGAAAGACACCACAGTGATCCTTGGGGCAGAGAAGAACAGCATTTGGAGAGAGGATTCAGTAGAGGAAAAAATGATCGACAAAGACTTTACAGTGAACCCCATCACCAAAAAAAGGACAGACATGAAAAAGAGTGGAGCAATGAAAAATACTGGGAGCAAGATTCTGAAAGAAACAGGCGCAGAGACAGAAACCAGGAAAAAGAGAGAGAGCGGAAGAGTAGAGAGGAAGGACAGAGAGACAAAGAAAGAGTGCGATCTCCACACAGTGATAGAGCTGCTGATGGAAAAAGCCCCAGAGAGACTAGAAATCCAGAAAAAAAGACAGAGAAGCCTAAAAGTGATGAACAGGCTCATGAAAAAGATAAGGAGAGGGAGAAAAGTAAAGACAAGCATAGAGAACGAGAAAGTGAAAAGAACAGAGAGAGACATAGGGACCACAGTGACAGAACTAAAAGCAAAAGGTAAAAAGATGCAGGCGGTCTTTTAAAATCCTATTTAAATAAACTGTTAGAGTAATATCGTAAAACTTTGTATGACAAAAAAAAAGCCTGCTAGGATTGTGCCATCGTTTTTTATTCTGTGTTGGTGTTTTGCAGAAACAAGTCTGTGTTTTGGTACCACTCAATGTACCAATACTCATCCTTTTTTTCATTATACCAACTATCACTAGAAGTAGGAGTTTAATATTTTTAAAAAATTTACATTGCTGAATATTCAAAATTTTAAAGATTTCTTTTATTAATATGCAATAAAGGCTTAGGAGTTTTCTTAGCTGAGGAAGTTGGCTTTAGTCAAGTCTGCAATATAGTTGCTGCCTTTGGTAATTTGTGCTCTCTTCTGTTTTAAGATGCTCTAATAATTTTAAAGGTGGTTTTCATACAATAACCTTGTTTTTAAATTGCACTGTTTTTAAAGACTGCAGCAAAGCCTCAGAATCCACTTTACAAAAAAATGTAATATGCTCGGTGGTGTGAAGAGTTTGGGTTTTTTTAAATTATTCAGTAGTACAAAAAAAACCTCAAGTGTATTTCGTTATATTATATTTCAAGTTTTTCCTAAGCATCTGAAGCAGTTTGTGACCAGAAATTGGAAGGCTGAGCTGCTCGAATGTTACTGCTTTAAACTGCACTTGTTTTAATAAGAAAGCATTTCTAACCTAAATTCTTGAAAATAATTTGTAGTAGTAAATTCATTTCTCCCACCATTTTCCATGCTTCAAAAACTTGAATACCTAAGCTTGTACATTACTTTGTGTTTTGCTATCCTTTTTACTGTAAAATGTAAATATTTTAAGGGATATTTTGATTCTAAAATGATAAAACTTTCTCACATACTGTGTGTGTTTGATTTCATAGCTGTGAAACTGTAGGCTAAATGAATATAGAAGGCTGAGTCACAGAATGCCACATTTGTTGTACACTTCATAGCTCAGTTTGTTTTGAGTTTTGGAGAACAAAGAGGGGAGAGAAGGGCAGAAGTGTTTGTACCCTTGGGACTTCTGCTAACTTGGTATTTTGTGGACTACCATCCACCAATGCCAAACAACATGCAAATGTGAATACAAAATCACCTACTCTTACACTTATTAAAGTACACTGGGCATCTTGTTGAGTCTGTCAGAAACAACAAAAATATTCCACCATATAAAGAAAAACTGAGGTTTATTGTTCTGGTTTTCAGTGTTTTGTTTTTCCACTTTGAGTACGCAACCGTCCTATGCTGCTGACAGAGTATTTTGCACTTTGCTGTAGAAAAGCCCCTTCTTTCCAGAAAAGTCTTCCCAGTTTAACAACATCCTAATTGTTATTTTTAATTATGAATATATTTTAAAGTAAATTTTTACTTGTATACCTTGCAAGTATCTTCATGGTCAAATTGGCTAAAATTAAAAATCTTAGACTGAATAAAGGAAGTGGTAGACTTTTATTAAGAGATGTTTCTTGGGCTCATTGTTGAGAAGACTAATAAAAAAAATCCTCAGTAACTAAAAGTGGTACTCAAACATCTTCAAAATAAAATCAGTCTTTTCCAAATTAATTCCATGGTCTGTATAGAAGTAGTGCTGTTGAATATGTCTGGTAGTATTATACATGTGTTTTGCTATTTAAATATTTACATCAAGTTCTGAAGGCACAAAAATGTACCAAAGCATTGTTCTCATTTTTGGAGTAAGTTTTAAATTGACAGCTCTGCATAGGAAGATTTTTCTTTTGATCTAGTCAAAAGTAGTCTACTCGAAGGTCACTGGTGATCTGCCTCTCACATATGCATCCACCTCTGCTTTGAAAATAAACTGGAAGCAGTGAAAACTGCAGCTGCCTGTGTAGAAGGGATGGGAATGCTTTCTGCCAGAACTACCAGAAATATTTTGTTTAAAAGAGTATGTAGACATTTTTGAAGTTTGCCGAGTGCTTTGCCACCTGCCTTGTGTATGTAAAACCTGAAGAGAGCCACAGTAAAACAGCTCTTGAGGGAGAGTTTTGTTAAGTGTTTAAATTAACAAACAGCAAAAGTCTCCAGGATTTGTTCCTAGGATGCGAGTTAGTGTAATGGGAATAAATCCTGTGACTACAGGAATAAAGAATTTTACTTCTCTATTGCCTTCAGTCACTCTCCTTCCAACATTTGTTAGCTGGAAGTCCTCTGATTACTTGTTCCTTGTTTTACACTGAGTCACTGCTCAGATCACAAAAGGCAGTGTGGACTGCTGAGGAACTTGCAGTACACCAGAAACCCCAGAGAGAACAGGATAAACCTTAAATATGCTCTCTTCTCCAGCATCGCATGGCTATAAAAGCCCTACTGAGAGAAACTGGAAGAGAAGAATCTGGGGACAGCTCAAATGTCAGGTGGGCTTCATGAGCTGCCTATTGGGAAGAGTTGCAGAAGCTCTGTTGCATCAGGTTGATCACTTGAGGGCTCGGATCAGCTGAAGAAGATAGAATGAACCTCACAAAGATGTTCGCAGATGAGCTTGGGGTAGCTCCCATGCACTTTAGTTATCTTTAAGTCACCTATAACTGACTTGACTTGCTTTCATTGCTACACGCTAGTATGGTGATGTGGAAGCAAATGTGTGTCACCTAGTTCTAGGTGCTTATGGCCTCTGCTCCGTAACACACACCCCATCTTCATTTCCCTCTCCATCCCAAAATAGTTACTTGTTTGAGACACGTACATGCTGAAGACTTGCATTCAGAGAATTTCCATGCAAGGAGGTGATGGTTTGTTACGTGCTTTTGAGCAATAGTAAAGTGAAAAAGAAAAAGATAGGAATTAATCACTATTATTTTTATTTAATATTTTTACTTATATAATAAGCCAACAATCAAATGAGAAATGTAGATGCCATCATACATGATTGGTGTAAGCACATTAAAATAGAATTTGATTTTTTTATTGCTTTCTAAAGCAGAATATAACACAACTTTATGAGAAGAAATTGATTTTTTGTATTTATGTATGAACAGTTCTATTTACTTTTGAGATTATCAATTAATGAAAAATATATTTGCAGAAATTTGGTTTACTATGACCAAAACCTCTGTTCTCATAATTTTGAAATGTCATTTAGGGGCATTTAAGCTAGAAAGGTATAGGTAAAGTAGAACAGTTCTTGGACTTTTTAAGGTCTTAAGAATTAACGTTACTTATAGGCAGACTGTCACATTCCAGTTACAAATCATTAAATCTAAAAGTTTTCATGTAGTCAAATAGGGGAGACCTCTGCTGGAGAAAACCAGGAGGCCTATTCTCTCTCTAAAATATGTTTTCTGCTCTTAAAATCATTCTTTAAGTGTATATTTTAGCCGACTTAAGAGAGGCTGGAATTCTACCCTCCTACACATATACATACAAAATGGACACAGACTCAGAAGGGAGGGACGAAAACTTCATTACCTAATTAGTGTCTTTGTGGGCTTAACAAACAATTAGAGCTGTTACATTTTTAAAAATCTCATTACAATAACTGTGCTTTTTGACTCAAACACACTTTTTCTTCCCCCATCAATTTGAGTTTTTAGACTTGACCTTAATATTATAAAAGAAACATTCTAATAAAATTCAAGATTTGGAGAAAGAGGTAACAGTTGCCTCTTCTCATAAAGCAACAAATAACACTTGAATGATAGTTGGCTTTACAAGCTAATCACTACGTCTTTGTTTACAAAACTGTTTTCAGCACAATAAAGAAAAAGACCTGCAGACTTTCCCATTATTTTAAAGTAAATGCTAAAGAATATACATAAGTAATTGTAGGAGGAAAACAATTGATCATATTTTGTATGTATGTGCTATTAATACTCCACATAGATTTGTCTCTTATTACTGCTTAAGTGCTTTCCTATGTTGGTTGTTGAGTCAACTGCCAGCTAACAAAATAAATAGGAGGAAAAGCAATTTTATAATTTTTAAAAGAGTCTTGGGCAGTTTTTTCAATTAATTTCCCAAATTTCCATCATGAATGTTGTATCCTTCTGCTTTCATTAGCTGAACCTTTTTAGAATCTTGGAAGAGCACAACATCTTTAATTTTACCAAAGAATTCCTTCTGAAAGAGCCCTGTAGTCACTATATTGACTTTCCTGCCAATTTCAAATCCACCAAAGTAACAAATGCCACCATAGTTTAAAGCAGTGTATTTCCTTTGTGGGTCAATATCTTCAAAAAGGATTAGTTCCTCATCAAGATAAACCTTAATACAAGTTTGGTTTTGAACTACAGTAATGAAATGCCATCTTCCATCAGAACAGGTGAAGTATTTGCTATGCATTAGAGGAACAGAGATTCTTTCTCCAAGATTAATCACAACTTTTAAAGTTCCATTGGCAAGACCAATGGCAAGGAAGTCATTATCTTCATGTTCACTTTTTCCCATCCATGCTATTAAGCCTTCAGTTTGATTGGTAGTAAAATTTAAAGAAAGGCGGCTGTACTGGAGGTCTCTTTTTCCATAAAAAGGATCGGTGTATTTAATGTAGGAGTTACCAACGAACTTTGCTATATAAAATTTGATTTTGTTATTACAGTATTTACCTGCCCAACCTAGTGTACATGCACAGGTATATGAAAATGAAGAGGGCTGAGGAATACAGAGCGCGTGAGACCCACATGTGTTTTGTGAACAGTAAATAGATTGTTCACATGTGGTCCCTGTCCACTCTCTTGGGCAAGAACAAGAAAAGCCTGAGTTTTCAACTTGACATGTTCCATTATTTTTGCACACAGCATAGCCACAATTTGTTCCATCACAGTCACCAATGTTGGCTCCACCTTTGGGGTCAGTCACGGTAAGATTCAGTTCCCTGTTGTTTATAACAATTTCTCGAATACAACCAGTGAAGCCTGTGGGTTCGTTTTCTATTGCCATTGGATTAACAAGGTTTAAGGAGGATACCCCTCCAACAAAAAAATCTGTGTGTGTGTCTAGTGCGTTCATTCCAGGACTAGCTTTTTGAGTTACGTTGATACCATCCAGGTTCAGGTAGCCTTCATTACCAACTCTTCCTGCATTGAGTAAGTGCCATGTATTTCCATTTGCATGAACCTTCTGAAGAGTCTGTAGGATGATTGTTCTGTCTCCAAGGTTGTAGCGTAACTGTGTAAATCCATTTACTAATGATACACATAGAAAGTCACCTGTAAAAAACAGTATTAAATAGTTTTAATGTTTAGAGGGAGTGCACTTGAAGAATAACATATTAATGATTCTGATGCTTTCATGTCTACATTTCCTTGTACCATCATTATATCTACATCACACAAAGGGAAATGTTTCCTGATAAGCTGATTTTAGCTTTTTTTTTTTTTTCAGTATTGGAAACTGAGCTCATGTTTGCTTTAAAGTAAAAAGCCCAACCTTCTGAAAAGCTCTGCTTTTGTGCAGAGACTAGATAACTGGTAGGAGGAAACAGGATCACTTTGGCATCCAAGAAATGTGAGTCAGTGTTCCCATGGAAAAGAATAAAGTTTTGGCCAAGTTACAAAGGCAGAAATACTCTCAGCTTCAGTATGTTGAATAAATGCTTGATGGATTTGTGAGTTTAATGAACAGTTGTTTCTGTACCAGACATACCCTGCTTTCCCTGACAGCTGTAAGAACAGATACGCTTTTTATTGCATTGTTCTTCTAGAGGCCTTCATGACAGGAAGTATTAAAGTGAGTTCTCTCTTGTACTATCAGTGTTTCTGGCCTTACAGGCAGTGTAAAAGGAGAGAGAGTACTGCTTCAAACTGTACTTTCAAGCATGAAGAAGGAAAGCTAGGAGAGGTTAGGAAATGGGAGCTGGAGAAGTAAGAGCAGCAATAGACCCTAATAAGGGAAGGTGGAAGGGAAGCAGAGGAGGACAGCAGAAAAGTCTGCGAATTAAAGTTACGTTCTCAAATTTTGTGAGGTTTGCCTGTGCAATTTAACTTTTATATTCTTACTTTTGGAAGTAATAGGCATCAGTAATAGGCATCATTGTTATCAATTAAACTGGTAAATATGTTCTTAAATGCAAACTTTCCTAATACTTACCAGTCTAGTTTCCTTAAAGATTTTCAACATTCCTAGGGGTGAGCCTGTCAGTAGAATAATGAAGTTTGCTTTCATGTGTGTTTAATTTTTGAGCATTTCTAATCCTTGAATTACATTGCCTGTAGTGAAATTTAATGGCTTAATTTACTGGAGGCTTGTGAAAGTTGCTAAAATTATACCTCCCTATTCAAGAGGTGTTCAGGCTCCCATTTAGGCAGGATGGAGAGGTTTCAGTTGTATAAGTGGTTGTAGAGTGCATACTTCGTGCCTCACCTTTCCTGCTTCAGATACCCATGGAAATAACAAGAAAAAGGCTCTTCCTTCTTTCAGCACTGGTGATGGCAGAATACTTCCTTTTAGCTTGCTACTTCAGTTTTGATGATCGGGTTTACTTCCCTGTATCTAGTGTTCTTTTTGAGGATTCCTTCCTTCTTCCTTCCTTCCTTCCTTCCTTCCTTCCTTCCTTCCTTCCTTCCTTCCTTCCTTCCTTCCTTCCTTCCTTCCTTCCTTCCTTCCTTCCTTCCTTCCTTCCTTCCTTCCTTCCTTCCTTCCTTCCTTCCCTCCCTCCCTCCCTCCCTCTCTCTGTCTCTTTCTCTCTCTCTTTTTCTCTCTTTCTCTCTTTTTTATTTCTTCAGAAAATCAGTATAATTTCCTTCAATTGTGATTTCTTCTGTTTAGTGATTTGGCTTTAAGTGTGCTCAGTTTTCCAAGTGCATAGTTCAAATGCACTCATCTTGCTTTGTTTCACATAACCTGCTTGTCTATTTCTTTAATCAGGTCCTCAATTCTAGGGTGAGAAAGGAGCATGAGGAAAAGTTTCTGAACTAGTACTTTGGCAGCCTTCGATCCCTTCTCCTACCTAGAGACATGCAGACTTGTGTAAGGATACAAGTACTCATATTTTGCTGTCTAGGAAGGAGGAAAACATCTGACCAGGGTTGCTGTTGCGTCTGACCTGTAATCAAGACCTGGAGAAACTAGCAGTTCTCCAAGACTTCCTGGCCTGCAGGGGAGGGTTTTGGTGGCTTTGCACATTTGACAACAATGTATTTTGGAATCTTACTTAGTCTTATCGCAATAACAAATCCATGTTGCTGAATCTGCTGTCTACAGTGTAAAGAGGTTCTCTCTGAGTACTCTGTTCTGGCACAAATTTGAAGCCTCAATTCAAATTTGAGTAACTTCTGCTACTTTTGAACAAAAAAAATTACACTTTCCATTTTCATCTCACCCTGAGGCTCTCAAAGTACTTTCTTACTCCTCTGGTTAGACCTGCCATTTTAGTTGTTGACAAGAACAACAGAGTGTTGAGATAAATTTTAGGATCTGAAAGTTGATCCTAGGGTGCAGTCATCAGTATTTCTCCATGAAGTTTATTATATCATAGGTTATACTAGGGACACCTGGTTGAAAATACCTTAGGACTGTCATGTAAAGTCCTGTATGTTCATTGTCCAAGAAACTTTGTCTTAAAGTGAAGGCAAATGATGGGCTTGTCTTTGATCCTTTTCAGTTTAGCAACCAGTAATATTTCAACAAGGGATCTCCATCTGCCCTGTGTCTGACGGCCAGATTGCACAGCTAGAGCCTGTACAGGCCAATGTCATGATAGCAATTGAATCAGCAGTTTAAACAAATGGCATTCTTGCCACTGATTTTCTTTTCTCAGCAGTCTGTATAGGAGACCATGAAGCAGGGTGGTTCTTCATTATTTCAGTTTGATCGTTGCTCAGACCTTGTCTCATTTAACCTGTGGCCAGAGACCTTTCTGAGGAAGTTTACTTTTGTTAAGCATGAAGGAGATGACATCCTTAGTTTTTCCAGCACTAGACTGTAGCTGGTCCCTACTTTCTTGAAAATATGATCTATGCACAGAACACACAACGTCTGACTTTTTAGATTAGCATCTCATCTAATATAGGCTATTCATCTCAATAAGTGGTGTCACAAAAAAAGCAGAGAGGCTCCTGAGACACACTCACAGTTATTCTTTTATTGTGTATGCAAGTCTTTGCCCAACCTGTTGGATGGAAGGGAGTGTAAGGCAATCTATGTCAGCAAGGTTGAATCTGTAGAAGTAGGCTGTTGTAGCTTAGCTGGGCATTGAAACTGCAATGCCAAGACCCTGGGCATTGAACAAAATTATTAACAACATTCAGTTCTGTTCTGATGCACCTTCCTGTTCCTGTCATATTCTCTTTCAATAAAAGAATGATTTTTTATAGTCCAAATCCTAAAAGATTGTTATCTTCTCAAGGGAAAGGAATTTTGTAGCAGGCGTTGCCTTAAGGAAGAACCTGTTCTGGAGATAAAACAGCACTTCTACCTGCGAATCCTAGTTCAAGGTTTTCACCAAGTGACTGAAGGTCAGGTTCCTCTGTCTCAGAGAGGATTGTCTCTATTCCATATTAGAAGCCAAAACTCCAAAGCAGGGGTGAGTTTTTCTTTGTAACTTTATTTTCATGTTTTTCTTACATGTATGAGCCTCACCTGCTCCCATATCAGTCTTTATCTGGACATGCAGATGTGTCTGTATACCCCCATTCTAAGAGGAGATCATGCTCAAGCAGTATCAACTCTCCATGTTTCTGTGTTACCACAGGAAACTCATGTACATCATAATTTGTCAAAACTTGGTACAGTTGGAAATGCATTCTAGGGAAATTTCATTCTCCTTGGAGATGTCCTATTCAGGCCAGAAGCATCACTGGAGTAAAAAATGTGGTAATATTCAATTTACACAGCTGTGTTGGGAAAAGATCTCTGCCTTTACTGCCTACACTACCAGATATGCCAATACAGATGTATTTCTTAGGAGGGCTGAACAGAGTGTCAGAGTGTCTCAGGCTGACACACTATGAGCTGGGACAGCATCCTGGATGGTCTTTTAACATTTCTGTTCCAAGGTCTCTTCCCCACAGTGACTTAACTCTACCCTTGTGCTCTGGTGTGTCTAAGACAAGGCCTTTCTCACCTGTTAAAAGAGTACCTGCTGTCTTTCCTACACTCCACTGCAAATTAAAAAGGATTTTCCACTAGTTTGCAAGGCCAAAGGAACTTTGACAACATACTTTTAAGTGACTTTTGTAGTAATGGATGTAATCTTGTAGTCAGTGGTGTTCACATTTTGCTGCTGTTTCCATACAGAGATGCACGTGTCTCTGAAGGCTCCCTGTGTGCTCAAAACTCATTACTTCCTAGAACTACTAAAGATCTAGATTCCTTTAAGCCATGTGTTGCTTGTCTTTTGTCTCATCCTGTGTTACTGAGCAGAAGCCTCTATGCTAAGCTGAGGACAGAAGCTTTGATGAGCTCAGTGCTTCAGCGGCTTCTTGCAGCTCAAGTGTCCCAAGAGCCCTACACTGTGGTTTCCTGGTTACTGAACATCTTCAGTCTTGGTTCCTATAGTTGTTTCGGAGCCCTGAGACAGAACCTCTGGATGTATGTTTGCAGTCTGTGCCTTGGAGGGTTGGTTTTACCTCACCCTTCCATCCTCTAGCTCAAGCCCAGAGTGCCAGTTTCTATCACTGTGGTATTGAGTAGCATTTCCTCCACTCTCTCCACCATTTTTTTTCAGAAGTTGTTATTGATCATTGGTACCATCTTGATAGCAGAGCAAACCTTTGAGCCTTTTGTCCCCATAAGCAGTAACGTTCATGGGAATCATTCCCAGTTAATGAAACCTCTTACTCTCAGTTCTGCGATGTGCTCATCTTCACTAAAAACTGACCTTGCTAAGCCACCATAATGAAGTGCCTGTGTCTTGAACAGTATTAATGCCTCATACTGGCAATATGCATCCTGTAACCATCACAGCTCCAAGAGGTATCTGCTCACTGCACCTTCTTGCCTTGCTGAGTTTGTATTACTTTAATTCTTTTTTTCATCATTCGTTCTTCACAGTTTTCCTCTCATCCTGCTCTCCTGTATGATTTTCCATGGACCTGAACCACATCCTCTTGCACTGTCACCCCTTAAATATTCTTCCAGGAGCTGAACTTTTCTTCTCTAAAAGGGGTTGAAATAGCCCTATCAGCCTCCAGCTGAATAGCTACAATCTGTGGCCAAGGAAGGTGATGCACTGTGGTGTCCACCTGAGAGGAAACCTGACTGACCAGCTGTTGTCCTTCACATGCCTCCTGAGCATTTCCAGTAGCCAGAATAAGGCCCAAGGACAAGGAGAGAATACAGGGAAGAAAAGGAAGAGCTATAAAGAGGTAAAACAAGGGAACAAAGACCAGAGAAGAGATGAGCCTTCTTCCCACCCTCTGCAACTCCTGATGTTAATTGCTAGCTGGTAATATGTCAACATGGTTGAAACTGCCTTGCTTTGTTAACCTGGTCTTTGCCCTCGTCTGAGTGTGTGCATGCAGTTAGGTACCAGCTGGCTGACAAGGTAAAGGAGCTTGTTGGAGCTGTTGTAACTTGATCTTTACCTAGGGGTGACCATGGCCAGTGCCCCTATTGTGCACCCGAAGGAGCTACCCATGGATATGCTTTCATGGATTATTATAATTTACTCTGCTCCATGTGTGGAGTTCCATGTCACAGCTCAAGCAAGACTGAAAACTGGTGTCAAGCTAAGCCTGTATATTTCTCAAATCATGTAAAAAAATCAGTGTGCCAATAGGTAGAGTCCAGCCTCAGTTTGGAGCACCATCCCATAGCAGGAAGGGCATAGCTGGGATCCAGAAAAACCTTGCAGACAGTGATGCCCATGCATCTACAAGGGGTGGGCACTTACCTATTTGTAGATTAGACTATTTAGCCTCACCTTTCCAAAATGTGTTTCTTCTTTGTGAAGAAACTTACTGTGCTTCCTTTGGTCACCATTATCACCCTGGCACATTTTGGCAGCTGGAAGGAGCCACCTTCCTTGAGCAGCCTCAGTTTGCCAAACTTTTTTGGTTTGCTTGCCTGTGTCAAATGGGTAACAGTATCACTTACACGCAACAGATTTCAAGATCGTGGGGACCTCTGTTCTGTCACACAGCTGGCTGGCAGTTCTGCCTCCTACACAGCTGATTTAGTCCATACAAATTATTCCAAAACTAGTAACAAAGCAGAAATTATGTTCCTGTCACCTAAGGAAATATGTCTGCAAGGAGAAAAGACTTAACCACTCAAGGTTTTATTTTAAAGGTGAATGGATGATCAGTTTCTTTCTGATTAGGAAAATAATACTCCTGCCTTTTAGTTATTTCGAAGTTCTGAATATTTCCAGAAGATTTTAGTCCAGTTCCATGATTCAGTTTTCATCATAAGCAATGTTTTAGAAAATCATGCAGAGATCATGCACTTACACTGGCATTCACTTATTTTCATGTTATAGATTTATAAACTGAAATGCCTTAAATATCAGGAGTTAAAGGTTTTTAGGTTTTTCAGACCAGGTAGGTAACATAATCTGGCTGAAGAGAGGCAGAGAACTGCTGTTGCAAATGTTGAGTGCTAAATTTAGCATGAGTCACTCCATTCTGTTTATTGACCTGACTTCATTCTTAGTCACCTAGCATGACTGTTCTTTCTCATCTCTTTGGGGAGCAAACCTTTCCATCACCCTGGCCGGAACTCTGCAGGCAGTCTATGGCATATTCCACTTCTGCTAACAAATGTAAAGCTTCAGTAATGCTATGACTCAACAAAAAAGCAAGGCTCCTTTTAAACTTTTACCTAGAGTGCCAAGGCCTCCAAGTATATAGAGTGGTTGCTGTGTAAATGGACTGAATTATATACATTGTTCAAGCACTTGGTGGGCATCCAGCAAGCCCTGTCTGAATTAAAGGGTGTTTAATCATTAGGAGTCTCATGCTTTTATTAGTAATGGGATACACTGTCCTTAAGAAAATGTGAAGTGAGCTGGCCTTCTATAAACACGTGAGTTCCATAGTGTTTGCAGAGACCTTGCCCAAAAGCAGTGCATAGAGCAAGTAGTCAAAGATGGGAAGAAAGTCCCTTTGTCATTCTGTCCTCAAGTTTCTGAAGTCAACTCATTTGTTGGGTTGGGTTTTATCCCCAACTTATTATTAATATTGCTAGCCACATAAATTTTGTCGAACTTTGGAAATTATTTTCTTAGGGCCTACAGAAATCAAAAGTACCATACCTAAAGTCATGATGCACATTCAGAAATTGTTGACAAAGCAACAAAATGGATGACTGGCAATTACAGGAAATTGGGCTAATTGATTCACAGGGTGTTTTCCATTTTACGCCAGTTTGTGAGGTGTTTAAATGTGTATACTGGAGAAGTTATATTTTTAGAGGAACAGAAGATGGAACCAGCAGATCAACTTCAAAGTAAGGAGACTTGCCCTTTCTAGAAAGTTCCTGTCATGTTCTTTGGAAAGAACAAAGCTGGAAGAAAATGTTTCAACATGTTTTTTTCTTCACATACTAAAGATGTGATTTTATTTTTAATGATGGGGGGATTATTTTGTGGGACATGTCCCTGAAGGAAAAGTTCCAGTGTAGTGTTTATGTGGGTGACAAACCAAGCTCATACATAAGTGTGCTACTCAGTATCATTGCTAAATTAGCTGCATAATCAGCTCATTTCTTTTAAAAAACCAGCATTGCCTAGTGAGGAAAAAAAATTTCGAATTATTTCCTTTTAAAAAGGAATTTTAGAAACAAAATCCTGTGATTTCAACAATTAATTTATTAAATCTTACACAACTGTCTAGAAGAAGAAGCTTTATTTGAAGTGCTTTCTAAACTAATCCTCAACAGAAAGCTCTATCTCATCTGCTGGCTGCTAAGAATACTTCTAAGTCTTTCATCAATCTAATTCTGGCCTGGATTTGACAGGATTATAAGAAGGCAAAAATAAAAAGCCAGGTGATTAGCTTTTCCTGAATCTTTCAAAACTTGAGGATAATGAAAGTGGAAGTAAGAAATGCATAAATAAATGCCCTCTATATAAGAGGAATTTTATTTTGAAATGGAATTGCTATGATTTTAGAAAGTGATTGAAAGAAAACATTCTTTCCTGTGCAAACCAAACACTCAGGAATGGCAAGAGAATGAGGACTCGAACTACACCACTCCTGGCCCAAGTTAAACATACTTAGCACTCTCTCTGATGCTTCCAAAGAGGTATTTAATTTCATTATATGCCAGCGGCTTCCATGATCTCTAACATTCTTTTTGAGAGAGATCCCTTTTTTCTCCTATTTTTCATGGCCCATGTAATGCTTTAGTTTATGCAGGAGAGAACAATTCACCAAGTATCTCAGAATTTGGCCTGTAAGTGATAGAACTATAAAAGAAGTTCTTCATTTCATTATAGAAGACAGAGTTCTTTGCTAATACATGTATTTTTATTACAGATGCTCCATATATTTTTCTTTGAAGCTTCTTCTCTGTATGTGGTTGCAATTAGAATAAGGCAAACGGGAGGTGTCAGCAGTGTATGATGCATTATCAACCTGTTGAAACATCTGTGTACACAGTAAGGTGCTGGTGCATTGGGCATATGTGTGTTTATATGAATTTGTGGCTGAATATGTTTACTGAAATATCTTAGAGCTTTAGACTTTGAACAAACATGTAAAAATACATGATCAGTAATTTTTTTTGTCATATGGGGCATCATTTTTGCATAACAAATTGCTCAATAAAAGTGAAAAATTTGCTCTAAGCTGATGTTATGGATGACACATAATGCTTCTGTTTAAAAATCTGCAATCACCACTTAAATCCAATTAAGTATGTTAATAAAGTAATTACAAAAAATGTACACCTTAAAGACTAAATTTTAGAATGTACTTACATTATTAAAGTATGTTTTCTCGATATGAAGTTTTTGGAATGTTAACTTAGTAAAGTTTAAAATACTTCCATAAATATTTTATTTAGATTTGTCGCTCTGCATATCTGGGAAATACAGAATTTGCATGTTTTTTATGCTGCACCAGCATACTTTTCAACATTATATAGTAAAAAAACTGCACTTCTGAGAAGTCTCTTTCACACTGTTCACTTTCACTTCACTTGTTTGATCAGTTTTATATTGCTTTGGTTTTGGCTATTTAAAACACTGGGCCAGCTCCCCAAAGTGAAAATCTTAGTGTAGCTTCTAAAAAGCTGGCTGTGGTCACTTTTAGGGGAAAGCGCTTTCCTGAATCATTAAATAAGTTCATTAAGTACTTGCCAGCCTTGGACTAGGTAAAACTTTGGATTTGCATGTTTTTTTCTTATTAACTTGATTATTCATAGTTCAAATCAACTGTACAGTGCAGTTCTGGTGTCCCCAGTGTAAGAAAGACATGGAATTATTTGAGCTAGTCCAGAGAAAGGCTGTAATGTTGATAAGAGGACTGGAGAACCTCCCCTGCAAAGACAGGCTGAGGAAAGCTGGGGCTGTTCAGCCTGGAGAAGGCTGGGGACCTTACAGCAACCTTCCAGTATCTGGAGGGGGCTGCAAGGAAGCCAGAGAGGGCCTTTGTCAGGAACCACAGCACAATGAGTAATGGCTACAAATTGAAAGAGTGGAAATTTAGGTTAGATGTTAGGAGGACATATTTTACTGTGAGGGTGGTTAGACACTGGAACGGGTTCCCCAGGGAGGCTGTGGATGCCCCATGCCTGGCACTGTTCAAGGCCAGGTTGGATAAGGCCTTGAGCAACCTGGTCTAGTGGAAAGTGTCCTTACCCACGGCAGGGGACTTGGGACTAGATGATGTTTAAGGTCCCTTACAGGCCCCTAACATTCTATGATCTGTGATAACACCCAGCCACCACGGGCAATGAGTTACAGAGACTGAATGCCTGAATCACCCAAATGTACTCCCTTTCTTTTTCACAAAAATACCTGGCTGTATGATAGCAGCAAGCTGGAATCCCCTTACCTGACTGAGTCCCCAAATGCTGAGCAGTGTAGAACAGGATACCATCTGGAGAGAGAGGCTGGAACTGCAGTTTAATATGGGTCTTATGCCGGATATAAAAGGGTGCAAATGACATCCATGATGATTCATTATTTCTGAAGGATGCATCACTAATGGAAATATCTGAAAAATACAAGAGGAAATGTCTTCTGAAAGATATTTTGAGAGGACTGCATTATTATGGAACCAGATTTTTTTTGTATAGTATTTAAATGCTGTACATTATATTTCCAATTCTTTTCACAGAATAAAAATAACCTAGATACAAAATAAAACTTAGAGAGTAGCAAATCAATGCCATTGTCTTCTGGGTGCCTTATTTTCCTCAACAAGCAAGGCTGCAGTTCTAATGCAAAATAAATGTGATCTTGTTAGCATTCATTTTCAAATATATGTAAGTGTAAATTTCATATTGTTTAAGAATTGAAATGCAAAATACTGTTGCAGGAGTCAAAATAAACATTTATTTTCTCACCATACAGATGATAATCCTAGCGGAGGATTTGTAATGAGCTGCTTAATGGACATAAGGAAGTACCTTTTAAGTGGGAAGTGTTCATTAATTGTTGCTGAAATTTGTTTTTAGGATAAACATGCTGAGATGTTTAATAATTCAAATCGTCCTATCTTATAGTGAAAGAGAACACTCACACAATTACAGTTAGGATAAAATGTACACTTTTGAGCTATACACAACTTAAGCATTCTGTCTTACCTCTTCCCTCAGTTGAACAATCAGTGGTTGATTGTTCATATACCACTATAAAATCAGGCTGGTTCAACTGCCTTCAGCCAAATGATAAATTATTATACTTTTCTGTAATGTTTATGTGACTTGAAATGATTTCCAGATTTTCCCACTGTAACAACATTGCATATTTGAGATATAATTATCGTAGAATCAAAGAATGACAGAATGGGTTGGCTTGGAAGGGACTTCAAAGATCATCTAGGTCCAACTCCCTTGCTATGGCCAGGGACATATTCCACTAGATCAGCTTGCTCAGGGTTCCATCCATCCTGGTCTTGGACACTTTCAGGGATGGGGCATCCACAGCTTCTCTGGGCAACCTGTTCCAGCATTTCACCAGTCTCAAAGATTTTTTTCTTAATAGTTAATCTCAACCTACTCTCTTTCAACTTGAAGCCATTCCTCCTTATCCTGTAACTACATGCTCCTGTAAATAATCTCTCTAATCATGTTAGTTATTAGCTAATTCATGATCATGTAGTTATTAGTTTACTGTATTTGTGGTTTCTCTGGAATAAATCAAACTACTTAGATGTGCATTAGTGTATTTAGACCTGTGTGTGATAAACCATTTTTGCTATTTAGTTAAACAGCAGTATTAAATGCCTGAGTTGTAAATGTTCCCTCCTCACTTCTGCATTTCCCAGCTGAAGCTATGCTGTTTCCCTTCTAAGACACCAACATCTTTTTTCATTTTGGTGGTCCCAATTTCATTGTTTTATAGCAACTTGCTCTCAGTCAAATATACCTTCAGGATCTCCTTGAGGTGCAATCTGCAATCAATACCTTTTGCTATCTTTCCAAAGTTTTCTGCACAGCATCTGCTGTTGCACCCACTCACCACCCAGCTGCACCTTGTACTGCCCATCACAGATGGGCCTCTATTATTAGGCTGGAATACAGCCAGCATGCTGTGATTTACCAGAAAATCTTCTGATTTGCCTATTTGTCACACCACCTCCCTCAGAATAGGGTTCAAGGTGTCCCTGGTGGACAGTGTCTGGCAGGCAGATGCATCACTGTAGAGGATCCAGATCTCTCACCTATTATCAGCATAACCTGACCTTAGGATACCTCTTGAATGGGCAGTAACTGCACAGCTGGCCTTTTTATTAATTCCCCCTGGTAGATTACACATAATATTTCTGGGGAAGGTACATGGATTTGATGGCACAAAATCTCAGTAAGTCTAAGATTTAATCACTGGAATATCAATTATAACAGATTTATTAAATGCTTGAATGATCAGAATCAGGCTTTTGACGAGCTATTGTTCAATCTATGTATATATTTTCAAATCACTCCCATCCTAAGTATCATAATAGCTGTTATGCATCCTATTAAGGCTAAGCATTATCTGTAGTATGCATTATGTAACATCAAAAGTATTAAGTTCCTGGCATTGATACTTAAAAGTTCACAAAAATAAAAGTATTTAGAATAGCAGTTACCCTGGATGATAAATAGTAATAAAACTTGCTAAACAGATTTGGTGCTGTACTTTACATCACTAAAACTTATAAACATTATCAGGTACAAAAGACAGAGTAATGCTTATTATTCCATATGGAATTTTTTTTTCAGTAGGTAAGACAAGGCTCTCCATTAGTAGTTAAAGATACAATCCCTGTACTGGTATCTTCATATTTAAGAACAATCAGTAATAATAATTCATTTTGTAGATAGACATTTTTTCTTCGTGCATCATTTGTAAGTCATTCTCCTCTTAGCAGATTTTTGCACAGTGAGACGTGGAGGAACAGTGCCACAGTGGTCAATCTTACATGAAAATATGCTCTTGCTTAAAAGGTCACCTTAGGCAAAGTGTATAATGGGGTATCTGAAAGTCTCCATGGTGAAAGAAATTAGCCCCAGGTTACGCACTCCCGAGTTGTATTGTTACATTGTTTTGCTGTAAAATTAAAGTTGCACTGTTACTTGCTTGTTTCAAACCGTTCATGTTGAATCTGTACCCTGAATTTCTGTTCGTAATGTCCAAGTTCTGTACCCTTTCTCCCTGAGTCCTGGGCTTTCCCCTCTCCCGACGAAAAGCCCGCACGCCGCTTTGCCGCTCCGCCCCCCCCGCCGCTTCTTGCTGCTCCCTGCCTGCCTGCCCGTCGAGCTGTGGGCTCCGCCCAATATGGAGATGAAAAGAACTCCCATCGTGCCTAGCTGCGACCGGGAGTCCAGTTAGAGCTAAAAAAGCCCCTGATACAGCGAGCCAACACAGAAACTGGACCTAAGAAGGACGGGACTGTGCGAGGCACACATCCAGCTACCTGCAGGCAGCAGGCATTCTTTTGTTACTTTGTCGCCATAGCCTGAAAGAAACTGGAGAAAGGCAACGCCCCTGGACCACACGAGCCAACGTGATTCTATTGGAACCCCCGTGAGGACGGAATCCCGACTCTGCAGCAGCAGCAGCAGCAGCAGCAGATTCGACCTGCACCTCCTCCTCCGTGGTGTCTACTGGGAGCAGCGGCGGCGTGCGCAGCCCCCGGGCCCCCTACCCAGAGCTGATTTCCAATAAAGGCCTTTTAAAAGGAGCTGGTCTCCTGGCCAATTTATAACAAATTGGGGGCTCGTCCGGGATGTGACCACGCCTGAAGAGGACCGAGGACGGGACGGCCGACCGCCCTTTGGACCCCCTAGGACAGCTGGTTACACCGGACCAAGGAAGACAGCCTGGGATCGGACAGCGCGGAGGAGCGCCGGTAAAGTATAGCCGGTGGCGGGAGTGGAGACGAGCGAATGGTGTGTGAGTGAGACAAAGACCGGTAGTTCGGATCTTTGGAGCGAGTGTGGGCCTCCCAGTACCGCGTTTCCAGTCTCCCGCGAGGGACCTGGCCGGGAAAGGAGGGAAGCGAAAGGAGAACGGAGTGAAAGAGGCGTCTCCAGGGGCATAGGCGCCCCCCTCCGGGCGTGCGGAGGTAATTTAGAGAGTGAGTGGCACGTCACAGGGTGTGTGATTGTAGGATAGGCCCGCCCCATTCTAGAATCTACGGAGGCAGGCTGCTCAGGCTGATCCAAGCGTGCGGAAAGCCTAGAGCTGTGTGTGTAGCACGCACCACACTGGCTGAGGTTACGGCCCGGGGTGTCCACGGGTTGGGATACTGGCTGGGGTAGCTAACAGGGTGTGGGGAGTGAGAGAGGGTACTGGCCGAGTTACGGCCCGGGGTGTCCAGGCGAGGAAGGGGTGCTGGCTGGGGTAGTGACTGAATCTCTAAGGGCGAGATATCAGGCTACCGACAGGGCACTCTGAGCACTGGCAGGAGTGGTGGTCAGACCCTGAGGGCGGGTAACTGCAACCACTACTGGCTTGGGACACTGGCTGGGGTAACTACCGGGGTACAGGAGTGGTCGCACTGGTTGGGGGTACCTAGAAGTGAGAGGTATGCGTTCCAGGTGCGGAGAGCCTACAGGGCCGGGGGTTTTTTGAGTATACCGCCTGGGTGTAGGATGAATGAAAGTTAGGGAAGTCCCAAGGTGCGAGGGATTTAACGATAGGGAGAGTGAGTGAGTCGCACACTGTATGTCCGGGTCCTGGCTGTAGGTGGTGACTGGAACTCTGGGCCCAGGTTGACCGGCCACTTATGGAAACTCGATAGATATACAGGAGAGGAAGAGGGGTGCTGGCTGGGGTAGTGACTGAATCTCTAAGGGCGGGATATCAGGCTACCGACAGGGCACTCTGAGCACTGGCAGGAGTGGCCAGACCCTAAGGGCGGGTAACTGGGGCCACTAACGGGTGTTCGTGGAGTGAGTGAGAAAGGGGTGCTGGCTGGGGTAGTGGCTGAATCTCTAAGGGCGAGATATCAGGCTACCGACAGAGCACTCTGAGCACTGGCAGGAGTGGTGCCACTGGGGCCACTGACGAGTGTTCGTAGAGTGAGTGAAGATTACCTAGTGAGAATGGGAGGATATATAAATAAGCAAAAACCACCTGAGGAGGAAAAGGGGAAGATAAAGAACATTCCCCCAGATAGTCCATTAGGACAAATGTTGGAACTATGGGATACTGATGAGGCCACTAAAAATTTGAGCAAGGTTAAAATGATTCATTATTGTATTGAGGTTTGGCCCACTTTGAATTTGCCTGGAGGATGGCCGTGGTGTGGAACTAAGGACCCCTGGATGTGCTCGCAATTAAACCAGTATCTGAAATCCCGAGGGGACTCAGATACTGAGCAGATCCTTTATGCTGCCTGCTGGCAGAGACACAGAACTGAAAGTGAAACAGTTAAGATTTGTAAGCTACAAGAGGGAAAGAGGAAAAATGAAAAAGAGAAAAAGGAGGAAAGCAGTCACCATTGGGACCCTCTTGATTATTTGCCTCCTCCTGTTTACCCTGGGATACCCCAAACTGTCCCTGCTAACCCTCCAGCTTTACCTGTGAACCCCTTCCCATATCTCCAAACCATGATCCCTATTCCTCCTTCAGCTTGCTCCCCAACAGGATTACCCCCTACAGCTCCACCCTCTCTACCACCTCAGTCTAACCCGACTGTCTTGAGTACTAACCCCTTCTGCTCTTCAGCTCTATCCTCGACCTCTCCTAGCACTGGCCGAGGCCACACCCCCTCACCATCTACTGTCCCTGCACCCCCAAACAACTGGGAGCTGGACTTGCCAGCCAATAATATAGAAACCCCAAAAGGACCCTATTGTGGCACCAGGTCAAGAACAAAGCTCTTCCCCCTAAGGAAAGTCCCGATAAGTGGGGCAGCTGGGGATGCACCTCTGACAGCTTCAGAAGTTGGGGGCTTTAAGAAAGAGCTGGGAGGCCTGGTTGGGGACCTGGTGGGGGTGGCTGGCTGGGTGGATTGGTTCCTGAACCCTAATGTTTGCACCTGGAGTGAGATGAACTCTATTTTGGGTGCCTTGTTCAGCCCCAAGGAGATGGCCATGGTCCATGTCGCGGGGATGCGAGTCTGGGAACAGGGGAGCAGGTTTGGGCCCCGGGCAGGGGACGGGCTCCCGCGGGCGGATCCAGGGTGGGATCCAGGTGGAAAAGGGGAAGGGCAGAATGTGGGAGACTGTGGAACCCTGGTGGTGAGGGGCATTGGAGGGTCTGTTCCCCGGGGTGGCAGCACCAGGCTGGCCTTTGATGGGACCCAGGGGGAATGGGACCCCAGCCACCTAGTTAAGCAGGGGAGGAGATTTTTGGTTACGTGGATCCCGACAGTCCCGAGGACCAGGTGCTGTTAAAGGTGCAGTTCCTTGCTGGATCCTGGCCTGATATCAGGAAAAAGCTAGAAATTAGTAACCCATGCTGCTGTTTGGACCCAAGAAAAAGAGTGGACTGACGTTTCCCGTGTAAAAAGACCAGGATCGCCTCCTCCTAACTATGGACAAAACCCAGAAAAATCCCCCACGAGTCTCCCCAAGTGGACTGCCATCCAAGATCCTGCCAGCTGACAAAAGAAGAGAACCAATATATGATTAACATGAGTTGAGAGAAATAAAGAAGTTAGGGTTGTACCAAGGGAAGCAAGGGGAATGGTTAACCCCAGATAGATGAAAGTTTTTAAATAAAGCCCTAGCTTGAAAAAAATGCTAACAGAAATACAGAGCCTGACCCACTGGGGCACCCAAGGGTTATGTGATCATTTTTTTAAGAGAATATTTATGTGTTCGGGTGTATGGTCTGGCCAAAGCAGTAACTGAAGGATGCCTTATATGCCAAAAGGTAAATCAGAAAGCGATGGGGGGAGTGCCCCAGGAGGAAGACGGATGGCATTGGGACCCTTTCAAAATGTACAGGTGGATTTTGCCGAGGTGCCTTCAGTACAGGGTTGCAGGTATCTACTTGTTATGGTTGATTGTTTGGCCCATTGGGTGGAAGCCTTTCCTGCTGGGGAGGAGACTGCACAAGTGGTAATAAAGGTATTATTAGAACACATCATCCCCCGGTATGGGCTGGTGAATAGTGTTGGTTCAGACCGAGGCCCTCATTTTGTAGCCAAAATTCTACATGATGTCAATAAAGCCTTAGGAATCGGGTGGTAGTTGCATACACCCTGGCATCCCCAAAGTTCAGGGAGAGTTGAGAGGATGAATAAAACCCTCAAAAACGTATTAACTAAATTGATAACCGAAACAAGAATGAATTGGCTCAAGTGTCTGCCCCTAGCCCTTCTGCGAATCCGGGTCCGACCTAAATCTGACATAGGGGCTTCACCATATGAGATGATGTTTGGACTCCCCTTCTTACTGACCCCCTATAGCACTGGGGATTATTTAGAAGGAGAGGCCGCTACCCAAGAATATGTAAAAACAATTGGAAAGACATTGACAGATCTTAAAAGAAGAGGGTATCTTCCTCAAACCTCTCCCTTGGACACTGACATGCACCAAATAAAACCAGGAGACTGGGTTTTAATTAAGTCCTGGAATACCACCCCACTAACCCCTAAATTCGAAGGCCCGTTCCAAGTTCTGCTCACTACTCATACTGCAGTGCGAACCCAGGAAAAGGGCTGGACCCACATCACTAGAGTGAAAGGACCATTACCACCCCCGAGTGATCCCTCTGACCGCAACAAGAGGTCAAATCCCTCTGACCCTGCAACCCCAACAAGGGTTCCCTCTGAGTGGATTGCCACTCGAGATCCAGACACCCTCAAAGTAACTCTCAGGAAACAAGCAAAAACCAGTTAAAGCCAATAAGGGACAATAACAGTTATTATAAGCTGTCCGTTACCATTGTTAAAAATCCACATTGTTATAAGAAGTTAAAAAGGTGTTAATATAAAAGTGTAAAATAATGGTTAAATCTGATGTTATAACTTGTTATGATAAGTCACAATGTGTTAATGTAAAAGTAATAAGTAACAGTAATTCTTAATTTAAAAATTAAATCTCTCATAGGGCACACCCAAAGGGAGCTAACTAAAACTAAGAAAAAGGTGGAAAGTGGGAATAAGCAAGGGAGAACTCCACAAATCCAGCCTAAGAACTCCCCGACCCAAGAGGCAAGACCAGGTGAGACCAAAGAGAACCCTCAGAGCAAGATGGGGGCAGGTTCATATTGGACTCTTGGAGGGACTAATAGTAGTCCTACTGATATGATGAGGAGAAAGAACCCCCTGACCCAAGAGGCAAGGCCAGGTGAGACCAAAGGATCCACAAATAGAATGGTTCATACTGGACTCTTGGAGGGACTGATAGTAGTCCTATTGATAAGCAAGTTTACAGATGGGGCTTACTCCGAATGCTGTCATTCAGTTTGTGATGGGGAGAATCTACAATCCCTTATGAGAGTTCACACCCATGTGAATCCCACATGTTTTGACATGATCCAATTATCCACCTGTCAAAAAGAGAAAAAACAATATTGGATTACAAAAAAAGCTGCCACATTTAAGCAGTGCCTGACTGGGGAGTGCCCTATCAGAGAGTGGTTCTGTTTTAAAAAGTTAAGAAATACAGAGGGAGTAGCAGACCTGATAAAAAGAAAATACCAAAAGGGGAGGAGGGGCAGCACACAAACATGGAAAAGTAAAATACAGACACCAAAAGGAATAGTAAAAACATATAGGCCAGCAACTTGGACACAAGATAGATCATGGAGGTGCCGAACTCCAATTTACATGTTGAATAAAATTATCAAATTATCAAACAAAACAGCCCTTGCCCTTGATCATATCAGTAACCAATTGGCACAGACAAGAGCAGTAGTTCATCAAATCAAACTAGCAGTCAATTATGAAAGTAACGTAATAAAAAATATTTCCAAAGAAATACAAAAAATTGCATATGTAAGTACCCAAGAATGGAAGCCCTTAATTAATATAGGCTGGTGGGACAACTTCTGGTCCTTTGAAGGGATCTGGTGGGAAAAAGTAGTGTTCATTGCAATAAGTGCCTTTGTCAGTCTCTTACTTCTCCCCTGCATACTTCCCTGTCTAATTCGAACTGTAGCCACTACTGTTCCAGCTAGTCTCCAAATCCCTAAAGTAAAGATTCAGAAACCTACAAATACAATTAGATTGGAACCCCAAGAAAAACTGAGCACAGCAAAAAGAATTTATGACCAATACCAAGAATTAAAACAAATTTATTGCCTTGAATCAGACATGGCCAATTGATGCGGGCTAAAGCCCGATCAAAGAAATAGAGGGGGGATTGAAAGAAATTAGCCCCAGGTTACGCACTCCCGAGTTGTACTGTTACACTGTTTTGCTGTAAAATTAAAGTTGCACTGTTACTTGCTTGTTTCAAACCGTTCATGTTGAATCTGTACCCTGAATTTCTGTTCGTAATGTCCAAGTTCTGTACCCTTTCTCCCTGAGTCCTGGGCTTTCCCCTCTCCCGACGAAAAGCCCGCACGCCGCTTTGCCGCTCCGCCCCCCCCGCCGCTTCCTGCTGCTCCCTGCTGACGGCCCGTCGAGCTGTGGGCTCCGCCCAATATGGAGATGAAAAGAACTCCCATCGTGCCTAGCTGCGACCGGGAGTCCAGTTAGAGCTAAAAAAGCCCCTGATACAGCGAGCCAACACAGAAACTGGACCTAAGAAGGACGGGACTGTGCGAGGCACACATCCAGCTACCTGCAGGCAGCAGGCATTCTTTTGTTACTTTGTCGCCATAGCCTGAAAGAAACTGGAGAAAGGCAAGGCCCCTGGACCACACGAGCCAACGTGATTCTATTGGAACCCCCGTGAGGACGGAATCCCGACTCTGCAGCAGCAGCAGCAGCAGCAGCAGATTCGACCTGCACCTCCTCCTCCGTGGTGTCTACTGGGAGCAGCGGCGGCGTGCGCAGCCCCCGGGCCCCCTACCCAGAGCTGATTTCCAATAAAGGCCTTTTAAAAGGAGCTGGTCTCCTGGCCAATTTATAACACATGGCAGATTCAGTTTCACTTTATCAATGTAGTTAATTCTTTGCTGCTTATGGAGGAAGCCTGGACAATGACTAGTGTGAGAGCAAAATCAGCGGGATTGAATGCTACACTGCTTGTCATTGGGAGGGATATGAAAGGAAGATTGCTATGATAAAAAGCCTTGAAGCAGAGAAAGAGAACAAGGATAAAAGGTGATTTTATGGTATCCCTCAGAGAAAGAATTAAGTCCATGGTTTCATATTACAGATAGAGTATTAAAAAATAAGACTCTCAGCTTCAGCAACAGATGTCCGAATTCTTTAGTAAAGAGGTATTATCCTGATTTATAGATATCAAATACAATACTCTATTTAATATACTTCATTCTGGAACTTCTAAGATGCAAATATTTTATTTTCATTATCTTACAAGTAGGCTTACTACCAATAAATGTATCTTACAAGTGCCAGAAAGTAACATATTTTGCCACAATGCAGCAGGAGTAACTATAGGAAGTACTAGAATGACTTAAAATTTTCTTGCAAATGGTCTGTAGATCCTGCAAGTTCTGATTATATGCATGGAACAAATCTAACTTGACAGGTGTGTGGAACCCATATGTGCACCCATATCCCAAAACAGAATGCACTCACTCTACCTCAATGCACAGAGGTGAGCAGTATGAAATTTCATTTTTGCAAAATTGCTTCTATAGACAAACTTTTAAGGTGAAGAATATGACAATTTAAGCTTTTCAATTTTCTTTTATGGCAGGCATATACAAAACTAACTCATCAGAGGCTGAGGTACTCTAATGCTGTTTTCTTGGCAGCAAACCTTATTTTTCACCTAAGATAAGAAAATAAGAAGTTCAGCTAAACTTGCACAAGACAACACCTGTGTTACATACGCATACTCCTGAGACAAATGAGGTAAATGGATGCCTTTGCTGATCCTATAAGCTAAATTGGTAAGACCTTTGCTGTGTAACTACTGCATTACTCTCAGAATGCTTAGCACTGTGGGATGCATTGTAACTACAACAGGCATTTAAACAAATACTTTTGTTGTGTATCTGATTAATGGCTCCGTTTTCTAAGCTGAAGACTAGTATCTGATGATGCTACATAAAATCACAGGATGGTCGGGAGGGACCACAGTGGATCACCTGGTCCAGCCTCCCTGCTCAGGCAGGTTCATCCCAGAACCCATGGCACAGGATTGTGTCCAGACAGTTCTTGAATGCCTCCAGTGATGGAGACTCTGCAGCCTCTCTGGGCAATCTGTTCCAGCTTCCAACAAGAAGAGGAAAGGAAAATGTGAGTCACTGCTCAAAGGAATGAGTACCTAATAACAAAAGACATAGAAAAAGCCATGTCTGGCTCATTTTTTTCACTTGGTAAAGCCTGATTAAGCCTCCCCACAGCTGGTAGCTGAGCTAGGGTAAGGGAAACATCAGTTCCACCGTGATGAGGCACGTGTTAAGGCCCAGCCTGCAAATCAGTCTGTGACTCAAGGTCCATATCAAGTGAATCTTGATGCCGGTACAGTGTAGTTCAGCACAAGATCATGGGATATTTAAAGCTGCTCCTGAAGCAATGCAGGAGGAAACTCCTGCTGGGGCTCCTCAGCAAAGCTGTCTCTGAGACCAGACACCAGCCCCATCCCTATGGGCTGAGAAATGCTCTCAGAGCTTTAAACTCATAATACAAACTTATATATTGAACTCAATTTTAGACACTTAAATCTAGGTGCTTTGCCTTTAAAACCAGTCCCCACCATTAACTAACTATCTAACTAATTAATTCTGAACACCTTTACGAAGTAAGGTGGCAAGCACATTTCCAGCATATCCTTCATGCTCATAGAGAAAGTCTAAGTAATTTCAGAGTCATCCTGCTAAGTGCTAGTTAGCTGGCTGGATCTTGTTCTTACTCAGTTGGCTGACTGAAGGGAATGGTAAGTAGATGATTGAATTTTTATTGGGACATCACATCCCATGATGACATGGCTGGCTTGATGTGGAGGGTATTATCATCACTTTCATTTTATCATACATGACTTCCACTTGGGTTTATATATGATGTATTTGAGTAGGTAACTCACTTTATTCTACTGGGCATTTTAAATGATACAGATAAATATTACAAATGCATGTTCCCTTGTGCCTGCTATGCATATTAAGTTTACTGGACTGTTAATGATAAATCTGAGAGCTTAGATTGCATTTCAGGTAAAATTCAGACAACACATTTTATCCTTCTGTGACATGAATGCTGTGGCTACTATTTAAAGATTTTCTCATGTTCCTACAAGTTTTTAAAAATGTCACTGGATACCAAACTTGATGGGATTGGCAGTACTTAAATGACTAAAAGACAATAGTGACAATGGTCACTGTGCCTCAATAACAAATTGTCCTTGTGGTTAAACACGGAAACAAAAGTTTCCAAATGATAATTATGAAATAGACTGTGCAAGTCTAACTGCATTGTCAGGTGAACCCAACATATGGGTACATGTATGTGTGCTTGACTGTGTACATAAGGTGTCTTGTCATGTAAAGAGCTAAATTGTATTGTGAATTAATTTATCTTACAATAGCAGTCAAAATATGTCAAGTAACATACTATACTATGTAGAAAGTAAAAAATATTTATAGTAAAATTATTTCAAAGTCTAGGGGTTTTATTTCTTTCAGTTTATCAGGTATTTTCAAAAATTTGCTATACATTTATATCAGAATAAGAGAATTTGGCATCAAAATAATATCTAGGAAATTGACTTGAGCTGAATAAACATGGTTCAAGGAACTTGCTCACCCTTTGTTCATCAAGGAAATGGCTTTATTGCTTGGCAAGTATCTCATTAAACCAAGGACAGAACAATGAAAGCTCTTTACATTTTCTTTCAGTTCTTCAAGAGTTGTACATTGACATGCAGTATTTGTAGCTATGGAATTCAGAGACTAATACACAATTGAAGAAATCTATTTATTAACTTGTTTCTTTGTGAAAACAGCAGTAGCATTCTGTTGTCATGCCTTGAAGTCAAGAAAAATTATCATAATAGATTTTATGAGTGTGTGTGGCACAAACTATTCCTGCTAAAGAAACTCCTGAATAACTTAAAATTCATAGAAATACTGTGATGAAAACCCTGTTTATTTTTACCACTGGCAAGTGTTCTCCAATAGTGCCATCTATAGAATCTTTCAAATATTACATTGCTGTCCCCTTAAATGTCAACATTATCAGTCTCTGTTAGCTCTTAATTAAGTAATCTGAAATTATAGGTCTTCTTCTCTCCTCTGAAAAATTATCTGGGAAATAAATATGCTCAGTACCTATAGAAACTCCATCTTATGTGTAAATATATCTCAATGTGTAATAGAATGTCAGAGGAACTTCACTGACTTAAAACTTATTTTTGTTCAAGATTTTCATAGCCTTTGGTGATACTGTTTATGACAAGATTAGAGACTTGATTTAATCCATTAAGATAAATGGCAAGAAAAACAAAAAAAAAGAGGTAAGCCTTAAATGTTTAGATGCTGAAAGAGTGCTTCAGGGAGATGTATAGAGTTGCTGTATTAATTTTTTCTCTAAACCTCCATTGTTGGCCACTGCTGGAGACAGGATTACTGGCCTCACACAGGCACACAGCTCTTATGAGAGGAATAAGATGCTAAGATAGAATTTAGTAGAGATTAGAATATAATTGCAGACTGTAATTATGGATAATGTCTGTAATTTTAATGTTCACATGCCTTAATAATTACTATTTATGAAAAAAGATATTGTGTTTACATATGTAACAATGTGCTGTATAATCAAACTACCTGCTGCAAAAGTGTTTCACCATGTTCCTTCTTTCACAGGAAGAATCATCCTTGACATTTGATCTTGACCACTGTTTCTCACAGTAACAATCTCAGTGAAACCAACAGATCTACTATATACTTGCAGGGGAACTCAAAAAAGCAGGTCCTTAGAGACTTCTCCCTCCTCAGAAATGCTTTGAGAGATCTAATTACAAAGGTATTCATTTGCACTAATGGAATAAGCTGGAATTTGGTGTGCAAAGCCATGCAGGAGATTCCCCAGACAAATTATTGGAAACTCTTGTTGGTTTTGAATATTGTGTGTTATTGAAATAACAAAATTATTACGCTGCTGCAGGCTGAAGCTTCACATCTTAATCAGAAGAAAAGTTGGAATTGTCTGGTGCCCCAGTTGCAAACAGTAAGTCAAATACCAAAAGGTTTTATTGACATCATATTTTGGTGTCATGGAAAACATAACTACTTTTAAAAAAACTCTAGATAAACTACTTCCCCATATTCCTAATGCTTGTGGTTAGGGGAGTGCTAACTAAGAATTAAAGCTGGGCCCGACCATGGCAATGTTTGCCATTTATGCACCTCAGGAGCTGGGCTGGCTTTGCTGTGTCACTGCCACAGCTGTGACCTTTTCAAACCAGTGGAACAGTATGATTTGCTGCTTCATGTGTCACAAACAGTCTTGCAAGTGGTTTGAGTCCAAATGGCAATGTTAACACCATGTAAAAAAGACTCCTCCAGAAATCTTCCATTTCCTTCCCATTTCCTTACAATCACTTTTGTTTCTGGAAGTATAAATCAATAATATTTTTGTTTACAATAATATGTTTGTTTACATCAGTGTTACCTTTCAAAACCTAACACTCTTGTTTTATGAGTGTTAGCGAGTTTGGACAACACAGTGCACCCAAGAAGTGGAGTTTTAAGTTCTTGAACAAGTGTATTTCTCTGCCTTGCATGACAAGGCTTTATTTCTTGGGCCCATTCTGATCTAATTTACAACTGTGCCCTTCTTTCCTAGTGCTCATTATGGATGCTTGCCTTCCCAAAACTTGTCTTAAATTTCACAGGCATCTTCCTATTTGTCAGTCACCAGGGTGCTGTCTACCTGCTGAGCCTCTTGAGCTTTCTCTGAGAAAAGCAAGTCCTGGTACTTCCTTTGTCAGGTTGAAATATACAATGAAATATTTGCTCTCAGCATTTCAGACTACTACTGCACTACTTCCTGAATATGAATTGGTTGTGCACAGCCTATAGGAAAGGCAGAGTAATTGAAACTGCTAACCTCTTTTTGTCAAGTGGGTTGATTTCTTCTATTTCCTCTGAAACACATGAAATAACACACATCTTTCTGCAAGCTCCTGAGACTATTGCTCAGTTTACATATTGGCAAGGGTCACTGCGAGATAATCAAGTAAGCCCTGTGAATCTCGGGCCATAAGTGCTATGGAAACTATGTTCTTTAACTGATCTTTCTCTCCCTGTGTTTAGTCTTGTTCTAACTTAGTTTTCCAACCACTGAACACTTACTAGTGAAGCTCTGACATCTAAAGCTTAACCATAATGTACTCTATCTCTGTGCTGACAGTCATTGCATCCTTGGTGGCTTGAGTTGATGCTCTAAGCAGGACCATCAGAGTTAAGAAAAGCATCATCCTCATCTGCTCATATGCTTTCATCTCTCATGTACAAAGTTAATAAAGAACCTCAAACATTTTTAGTGTTTGCCAAACAAGTTAGTGCTTGTTTATTGGTGATTTATGCCTTTATAATTGTGTTCAGAGTACTCTTGTTTATAATTGTGGTTCTACCCCTATTGCCCCATTTGTTCACTTCACCTGACCTGTTCCTTGTAATCCATACATTTGTACTGTCTTTACCAGTTGGTAATATCTGATAAACCCCTGTTTGTTCTTACCCTTTGTTATTCTACTCTGCACTTTTTTGCCTCATAAATCTCTTCTGTCTTCTCATACTTTTTTCCCCATCTTTCTGGTACATTCATTAGTCCTCATCCTTTAATTACCCTTTGTTTTCCCCCAGTCCCTTGGGCTATTCATCGCTCTCTGTCTCTTTTTCTTTTGGCTCCAATAACCACCATTAATCCAGAGATGAGATATTCAATCTTGATAAGCAGCTGTTTTTTAGCAATTTGCCATCCACTAAAAGTGCAAACTGCTCTTTGAAAAATCTCATGATAATTCATTACTCTGCCACAGAGTAAGGTGAAATACAGGGCACAGAGTTTGGTCAGGATCCATAGTACCTATTCATAAAAGGAAAGCTTTTAAATAAAACAGAGAGGAACCTTCTAATGTGTTTACCAGGTGAAGAATTACTACAAGAAAGACAATCTGTAAGAAATAAAATTTTCTCTTGCTCCAGTATAAGTTTTGTACTGTTAATGTGACCATCACAAGGAGACCCAAATATATTTTGGAACCAGAACACAGGATTGTTTACCTGATTAATTACCTGCTTTGTGTATAGCACGTCCCGATGATCAGTATCCTGAATCCAGATGACTTTACTTTTGAAAACCTCACATGAAATGAGAATTCAAAATTGAAAAGTTCATATAAAGAGCCTCAAACAGCTGTTCCAGCAGAGGCAATAAATCCAGCACATTCTTACATGGAATAAAGACTTGAACAGTAACTTTCCAGAAGCTGTATTCTTTTTCATTTGCGCCTACCAATTCCACGTGTAATGGGATTTAAAAACTATCCATCTGTAGGGTGAGGACTGCAAATCAGGTCAAATACAGTTCAGCTTGTCAGTTTTGTGCTTCAAACTCACACAACAAGGGAGGCTGGACCTTGACAGGCAGTTTGGAAAGGCAGCTATTTAACAGTAACTGGAGTTCTCCAGAAGTTGTACAGAAAGCTTCTCAACAGGAAAACATAAGCTTGTACAAAATTAACATGAATCTAAGAGCTGTGGAATAGAAGGTGTGGACTGTACAACACCTCCTTACACACAGAGGCACACACTCTGGGCACTTGCAGGAAACATCTGTGAGCTTGTAGCACCTGTGTATCCACATTGTTGAATATTTATTTGTACAATCTCTCTGAGAAGCAAACAGATAAAGGATTCCTTTACATGAGGGTAAGAAATGCAAAAGCTGCAAACTGAGGACATATTTTGAGGGTGACATGTTGAAAGAAAGCCAGGGAGAATAATCACTTGTGGATTTTTACACTGATGCTTGCATCTTTTGCCATCGTTATCAGTGCATCCCTACCCAATAGGCTGTGAAGTCAACAGGAACCTCTCCATTAGGATCAGTAGAAATTGGATAAAATCCCAGATGCTTCCCTCTTCTGTACCACTGCTGTGCTCTCAAGTGTATTTCCTATCATACTTCATTACAGTGAATTTGGGGATTGAACTAAACACTGTAACATTGCTCTGCAATGCTTTCTGTCCCCTTGGTGTCTGACAAATCATGCTTGTGAATTCAGTTGAATGATTTGAAAAAATGGAAGGAAAAAATGGCATTAAAAATAAGCAGAGTAAGGAAACAGTATCTAACAATTCATTGCTTCAAATTACTTTTTCCAACAGAAAGGAGCATCACTTCCTTAAATCTATTTTGTATTTGGTGTATCTATGTCACATTTAATTGATATATTGCAAAATGCTGTGATTTTACATCACATAACTGTGTGTACAATGTGCTGTGCATTTGACATACCTTGTTCACAGTAGGTACCAGTTGTTCCAAGAGGACAGTGACATGTGTAGCCATTAGGCAGTGGCACACAGGTACTGCCTTGCTGACACAGATGTGGAGGATCATGCTCAGGTTCACACACTGACACAGTTTCTGTGCAAAATGCACCTTTCCATCCAGTGAGGCAGTCACAGCTATGGAGGGTAAATGAAAGGAAAGAATGCAACAGTATTATTTTGATTAGAAGAAATCAACATGTCAGTAGCAATCTAATCAAGATTTTCAAGTTTGTATACCTATATTTAATAACCTGATCCAAAATGGTTAACAGGAAAGGGTAGTAAACGAAGTTCCTCATTTATATTTTTTGGTATGTTCATTTTATTATAAGAGAAAAATGTACATAATAGTAGATATTTTATTTTGAATATTAACACTACAATATTAGCATCTCTTAAAAGAAAGAAAAAAAAAAAAAGGCAAAAGATTGTAGCTTTTGTATGTTTGTTTTGTTTTGCTCCACAACTCAAAAAGGCCCTGTCTTCATAAACTAGGAGAGGTTAAAGTGGGCATTAGAAGGGAATGGTAAGCAGCAAAAAATAGTCATGAAAATAAAACCAGCATAAGGAAATTGCTAACAGTTACAAATTTTAGCTACTAACAGGAGTCTGTCAGCAGCTGCCTTTCACTTAGTCATTGTTAATTTTCTAAATTCTTATAACTGGCATATCAGATGCAGGTTTGTTGAAGCACTTGACAGAAAAGAGAATAGTGGATATGGCCATGAAAGAGGTGGCAATCTGGGTTTCATATATCTATGACTGTAAATCTATACCAAAAGTGAATTTTCTAAACTGACTGAATCATTGAACTTGTTATTGTCTGCTACACTTTATGCCTTTCTTCATCCAGGCTGGGGAACAAACCCAAAAAAGTCACACTAACCTGTAAATTTAAAATTAGTATGAATTCTATAGAAATTGTTAAATACAGAATACACTTGGTATTGATGTTTAAAATGCCCTCTGTACTAAAGAGTTGAATTTAAATATATTAGACCAATT
The DNA here is from genome assembly GCA_027886175.1 of Phylloscopus collybita. Taxonomy (NCBI): domain Eukaryota; kingdom Metazoa; phylum Chordata; class Aves; order Passeriformes; family Phylloscopidae; genus Phylloscopus; species Phylloscopus collybita. Next base: position 31,264,568 of record JAJNNQ010000026.1, on the reverse strand, counting down.
TGTGTTCTAGCATTTTGTACCACTTTATGATTAAAAAATTATTCCCCTGAATAAAAACACTTAGGGATTTTCCCTGGAAGTTTTCTCTCTCAAGGCTAAAAACGAAAACTCATATATTTTGACTGGGTTTTGATTTGTCCATGTTTTTTGCAAACTCTTGAATTTTTCTTTGCACTGACTGAGCTGCATAACCTCCATTAATCAGCCCACTGTTTCTGCATAAAACATAATGAGGGCCCTGTGAAACTACTGTCTCACCAAACCTTCAGATCAGACAACATGTAAACAAAGCACAGCCAACGAACTCTTCAGAGTGATAAATACCCATTTGGAATGAAGGGGAAAAGAGGACAGGACCTTGCAAAAGCAAAAGCACCTCAATTCATCAAAGTCAGCATCAGAATGCTTTCTGTCTCAGCTATAAATGTTATGCTTTGACGCATGAAAGCTACTAAGAAGGGGAAGTGATTTAACTCCCTGAGTGCTAACAGCAGTGTCCCTTCCTTGTGCCATGAGAGAGGCTGCTGGAGCTGCTGCTGCTGCTCTTGGGCATCATACATGAGGGTTCTTACCCTTTCCCTGGCTTGTGTCTGTGTATGTCTGTTTAAATTTCTTTTAATTCTTGTCTTTTATGACCTAACAGAAGTCAGGTTTTTAAATTAATTGAAAATTATTTGCACAGAGCTGAACATGTTTGCTGGCTTACAGTAGCAATGGTCTATCAACAAATGAAGCCTATTTAACATGCCTAAGCAAGTTGGACTGGTGTTGAGAAGTTTAGATCTAAAATTTCCTAATCTTTACAGAAATGAAGGAAGAGGCAGTGTTTCAAATTTTTTCCATCATTTTCCCTGCCGTGCTGGTCTAGTTTTCTCTGTGTCTTCCTGATTTTGCTTGTTTTTCCAGACCGGGAGAGCTCAATAGCTTTCACTAGTGACTTGACTCTCAGGGATTTAAAGACACATTTAGAATCACAAAATACCTCAAGCTGGAAGGGACTCATAGGGATCTTTCAGTCCAACTCCCTGCTCCTTGCAAACCTACCTAAAAGTAAATTGTATGATGCTTCTTGTATCCCTTTAGGTGTAAGAGGTGAGATTCATTCTGAGATCAAGACAGTTCATTTTATGTTACATCAGGTGCCCAGTTGGCTTCCAGCTGCCCTAGAGGTACATGAGAGAGGCAGCTGCTGGCCAGCAAGACAAGTTTCTGACAGAGACCTGACAGAATGCTCAAGTTTAGGCAATGGGATCCTCGAGTAACTGCCTGAGCTCATCTACTAGTCAATCAGTGGTGATCCAGTGGAAACAGTCGCGGGAAGTGGAGCACTATCCATCCCACACAAAGCATGACCCTAATGATAAAGTCCTGCATCCAGTTGCCTCAACACAGACTAACGATATTAGCCTTCTGATCCATGGTGTGCCTGAGAGATATGTGAGCCAGCAGACAAGACAGAAGAGCTGCAGAAGGCTTGTGCTCTTCTGGAGTACTCCTCTTCTGTGCTCCTATGTAGACCAGAAAAATATCCCAGGACCTGTGCCATTCGAATGCCAGGGTTTAGACAACTGGAAAGGCTTGGATCTCCATTGACTCTAATAGGATCCCACACATTTAGATCACCTGGAGACACTCTATGTGTCTTAGGAGACAATGTCACTGCAAGACACTTCCCTGTTTTCAGGCTTTTTGAAGAACACGGATTAAATTAGTTCTTCTCTACTTGAGGTACCAGTATCTCAAGAGCAACTGCCAAAATGTATTTTTTTTCTTTTCTAAAGCATATTTTTAAATGGGAAAGGATAGAAAGGCTTTCAAATACAACTTTGATAGTGTGTCTGAAAACAAACTTTATAATCTTGAATTACCTGGTTTTGCAAATGAATCTTAATAGGATGCACTTCAGAGTAAATATAAGGCAAAGTCAGCCAGTTCAGGAAGAAAAAGAAACTCACTATAAATTTTGGAAATTCAAATACCACTTCAAGTTCTGAAATATTTGAATTTGGGAAGCTCAAGGATGGTTTAATTTAATGTTTTTTGCTTTTTTGCGTCTTGTAAAATGCTTAAAAGTGTCATGCAATATTCATAAAATGATTTATTCAGGTTCAAAGTCCCTTACTAAAGCCAAAATTAGCTCCCAAACAAATAACACAGCTTCTACATAAGCAAGGATGCTAAACATATGTCATTGTTGATTATGAACCAAACCCCTAAATTTTTCATCAAAATTCAGGCAACATTAAAAAAAGTAATGAAAAGTAATCTTACACATAAAATATGTAAGAGGTGTGTCTGTGTGGTACTGCACAAAATCCTGATCAAACTAGGAGCTTTTCTTGAACTTGAAATAACTAAAGATCCTAAAGGGTTTGTGAAGAATTGGAAAGATTACTTAGATCCAAAATTAAACAAAACCCATTCTTCCATTACATATAGAAAATATATTATTTAAAATGTTGTTCTCAGTGCTAATAATACATAAATAGTTATGCAAATATGGTGTCAAATCAAATAAATAATCTTATAGCAGAAAAGGAAGTGTTCAGATCTGCACATTCTGAGATCTTAATTTAGGATTCTATATGGAAGATAGGCATATACTCAGTGGAGATTGGAAGCTTAATTAATTTATCAAATTGGTTAGACCAACCGAGATTAGGCAGATGTTTAGTGGCATCTGAAACTCCCTAGGGTATCTTGTCTGATCTCCAAATACTTTTCCAGGAGGAACTGAAGCATTTCTCAATATCATACAAGTATCTCAGATAGTGCAGGACATCTCAAATTCATATTGGCATGTATTGGCCCCATCAGCCTGCCCAATCCACTGGGAATTTCTGGATACAGTTCTTGAACTTGTTTTGTAGTGGAAAGATGCTGAGCAAGGAAGGAAATTTCTAAATAAGTGTGGTTTTAAATTCACACAGTGGAAAACTAGGACATTAACAAAAACCAGTCTATCTTCAGGCTAGAAGGTAAAGATGGAGCCTGAAGAAAACAAGATTGAGACAATCAGCTGTATTTAAACAAAGAGAGCCATGGAATGCTGCAAAAATGTCCTACTAAATAAGGCATATTGGATAAAAAATTTTAGATGGCAAATTCACCCCCCAAAACAGAAACTTGTATTGTTTTGATGATTAAACAGCTAAACGTCTTTTCCTCACAGAGTATGAAAGTTTGTCCTTGTGTTATATATTGATTCTGTCCTTGCACTGCTAATTTATTTTAATTGAATCTGGCCTAATAACAAGACTACAGAAGCTCCTTTTATGGGCCACCCCACACATAGGATTTAATTTCTGAAACGTGAGTGGCTGTTGCTCTTTGAAAGTTATAGAGTACTGAGAAATCCTCATGAGGCTTGGAGATAATGACAGAGAACTTATTCAAGTCCCAAACTCTTCTTAAGCAGCAGCTGATGGCCAAACACCTACCCAGGGGTGTCTAAAGTGACACTACATGCTCACACTTAACAGACTGAATCCTCTCCATTTTGTCTGATGTTCTGTTCAAACAGCAAACAAGATAAACTTTTTTCTTACTTCACCAACAAAAAGTAGCCATAACACCTTGTAGAAAATCTTGTTATACGTAATTTTCTATTTTCTATGATTTTGTGTCATAAAATAATAGGGGCTGTTATTGTCCCTTGAAAATTATATTCTTAATTTTATTATTCAAGTACTTCCCCTTTGTTTGGTTAAAATACAGCAGTTGTGCTCTGTTGCTGGCCAGAATGTAAAGATTAATGCTGCATATTTCTGTTTCTATTTAAATCAAAGCATTATCCCTATAGCAACTGAATCTACAGCTTAACAGCAATGCACACTTTCTGGCAGGGTGGTGAAAGCAAGACATAAAAATAGCTCAAAATAGCAAACAAAACCTCTGGAGAGATCTCATTTCAGCAGAGAAAATATTTGAGCACAAATCCAGTTCCCTCAAGGACTCTGCTCTTCAAAGGAGCACAGATGATTTGAAAATAGAAAGAAGTTCCCTCTGAGAAAATATATTGAGACAGTATTGACAGCTACTCTATTTTGATAGAAATTATATGTAAGCTACATCCATGCCTCTTTGGCAATGCTTCACATCTTCTGTGAGAAGAAAAAGGGACCATTACTGGAACATGCAAGCACACATACCTAGTGTGTGAAGACCTAGCTGTCCTGAAATATGGGGACAGGAATAGAATTCAGTAGTAGGTCACTATAAATTAAATGCAAACAAACAAACCCCACAAAAACCAAATTATGCCCCCCCTTCCCCCAATGCCCCAGAAATTTTAGAATAATCCCTAAAGTAATCTGGAATACAAATTGTAATGATGAAAAAGAACTTTGCCTATAATACCAAGCTCACTATGATTTCCTGTCACCAGCTGCCATTCTAGCCTGCCACCTGCTTTCCAAATGTGCTCTAGATGCTGCTGGTGGTGGTTCACCTTATAGATATGAAGGTGTCTTAGCACAGCTGAGTAAATTGCTGAACCAAGGATTTAGGTGGGTGGGTGGGAGTGTGATGTTTCAGCTCACATTTATGGTTTTTTTGTCTTGCAATTTTTTTTTTTTAAATCACCTCTAATATGCTCATAATGGGAAAGATGACCTTTATCCTTTCTTGTTCCTCAGAAAGATCAAATGCCAAGGGTTTAACAGCTCTGGGAGCATCCTGCAAAGTGCAACAGTTGTGACATCCAGCAGTGCAACAATCAGAAAGCAATTCCAAATTGTGTTTCTTAAAGCGTTTCATTTATTACTGTATTTAAGAGAATATAAATACACTCATAAGGGGAATGGGGAGCAATCCGTGTGCTTATCCTGCAGTCAATTTTCCAAATAATAGTGCAATTTAGTAGCTTTAAAAGTAGGTCTTTCGTACCTGTTTTCTTAAAGGTGAAGATTTGTGTCATAGGCAGCAAAGCCAATTACCATATAATTCTCTCTCGAATACAGAGTTAGTAGATTGCTTTTAGTTTGACAGGTATGCAAATGTTTTTCTTTGTAGCACACAGGACAGGTTTTTGTTGTTTTAAGAAGCATCATACAGAGGCCCCACAGTGCAAAGCCTCTTTCCTCATTCAAATTTGTATTGCTGTCTGCAATGTTTTCAGTCAGTATCTTAACAAGTTTAAAACTAGAATTTTCTCTTTTTAAAAAGATAATGCAAATATATGGAAATAAATGATCACATGTGAAAGCACATAAGGGGAAGCAAGCATAACTAATCTTGGCAGATACTTTTAAAACAAAAAACGCTCATCAGCAAAGGTTTTACAGCTGCATTACAAAGTGTTTGAAAACAAAATTTATTACAATGGAAGTGTTGACACTCAACAGCAATTTGGAACTGCAAATGTACTTCCTCCTTCTGTGCATATAGCTTGGCCACTCAGCTCCATCTACTCTGAGAGACAAGGCATGGAAGACCAGACTCATCTTTTTGGCAGCCTCTCATGGCTACCTCCTCTCATCCCATAGACCAGCTAGGTGAGCAGCTTAGAGATGAACTGACAGACTTCAAACAATGTTTGGAGCTCCTACGGATTTAAACCAGCTCAGAACTTCCTAATGTTGGGCAGTCAGTGATTTACTCCACAAGGGTTTTTTTTTTTGATGGAAAATAATAATTCCCAGGAAACAGAAGTCACCAATTTTTGCCCCATCAGCCACATTTGAACATTAACACAGTCAGGCTCTCCTCTTTACTACTTCTTCTCTGCTATCCCAGCTGCTCTCTTAGTTTTAGAAAAAGGTCGCACATCTCATTCTTCCCATGCATTTCCTAGTAAGTCTGGATGCCAGTGACTTCAGTGGAGCAGAACCAGCCCATGGAATTTCTTTAAAAAATCCCCAGAAATGGTCCTTATTATATTAAATAATTTTAATATTTTTATATTAATGTGTTTGTCTAACTGAATGAATTATCATCAGCTTTCTTTCTTTCTTATAGCCTTGTTCTGGTATGAACACAATAAATTACCACAGTTATTAGAGACACTAGAGATAGTGTATGCTGTGTCTCAAAAAAAAAAAAAAATATATATACTTACTAAACAGTAGAGCCAGTTTCTATGCACTTGCCACCATTTCTGCATTTTATTAAACTGCATGGGGAATCTTTACATTGTCCAACACTGCGACCAGAATTGGGGTGTCCTTCTGGAATTCCTGGTGATTTAAACCCTTGATTAAGGCTGTTGCGAACTTGAACTTCAAAAATGCAACCTCAAAAGTAGAAAGAAAGAAATTAAATTTAAAACAGATAGCAAAAGTCAAAACAAACTGAACAACAGAACAGCATCAACCCTCAGTGAATGGGTTCCTCCAGAATATCTTCAGTGAATGTGCAGCCATACTATCTACAGGAGATAAAGGTAGGGCAGCTACTTTCTGTTCAGGCAAATGAGTGGATGATCAGAAGTCCTTCATTTAATAGTGGGTAAAACAAAAGAAATAATTTCTTAAGGAATAGACAGAATATAAAGTCAGTGACTAGGTGCAATTTTCTGTTTACACACTTATGCTCTTCCATGAATGTGTCTATATCAGATAAAAACAGCCACAGATGCCCCCCCAAAAATATAAACCACCAAAAACCCAACCAACCAACCAACGCCCCGAAACCTAAGGAAAAAAGAGAAGAACAGATAGCAAGAAATCTGCTTAATATAAAATACAATAGAAGCCAGATGGCACCAAATAGTATAATGCAAGCATGGAATGTGGACTTGAATTTCCATAGGCTGAAAAGGACCCCTTCAGCTAATGACTTAAATTCTTCCCTTCTCAAGTGAATGTTTCTGTCCTTGGTACATGCAGATCATGTCACATATGACATTTTAAAGTCAATACAGACTGCTCCTCCAGGCCCTTAATCTCAGAAAATAATTTTAAAAATGAACATATACTATTAAGGTAAACACTTCTGCGCCTGTTACGTGTGGTCCTGTGGCCAAGTGATGGTCACAATTTTATTATCAAACTTTCATTACTTTCCAGAACAGTACAGCTGCATGCAGACTACCCGTGGGAAATGATCCAAAGATTATTCTAAGTCCCTAAACCCACCAAAGAATTGTTTAGGAAAACAATAGTTGTCGCAGACCACATATTTGTCAGAAAATATTGTAATAATTTATTTGTAAAGATGATTGAGTGCCAGTGCCTGGATTTATGCTCTGATTTTCTTTTAATTTCATAATACATTGGTATCCCAACTGAAAGGAGGAGCTAAAGCTTCAGCTAAAGCTTCTACTTCCCAGCAGTTCCTGCTTAGCCTGTGAGCTTTCTGGGGACTGCCCCTTTGGAGAGTCTTTACTTTTCCTGGTGGTGTCACAGGATGGTCAGCCTTATAGGTCAGGCTGAAGCCACCAGTATTTCTGGACCATGTTTCTGGACCCATGTGTTTATTTCTATACTGCAAAACTGAAGATGATTCCATATAATATTTTTTTTTGGATCAAATCCTAAGGGACCTTTCAAAATATACCCCAGCATCCAAGTGATGTATAGTCACATTTAAAGGTAGCCTTAAACATTTTTGAAATGTCATCCAGATCTATACATAAATATATATATAAATTCAAACTAAAAATCAGGTTTAAAACCACATTAGTTAAACTAGTAAATAAATGTATTTGAAAATGCTCAGGCCTTTCTAAACGTAATTTATAAAATTTAGCCAAGATGCAGTGAATTCCCATAGTGCCTGAAATCACAAGAAGAGTTGGATTCAGCAGTGCATATCAGAGGCTCTCTGCTTAATATTAGAAGCAGGGAAAGGGTATGATATGGAGATTACAAATAATCATTACACTGATTTTAAAAGCATCACTTAATATGAGTTTTTGCATGATTCACTAAAATCACAAAAAAAGAAAAATGCTTGCATCTGAAAGACCCAATGAATGTACAATATGATTTTTTTTAATAGTTACATATTTTCTTTGGAAGAAAATATAAGTAATATTTACAGCATGATAACTATTTTAGCCCCAGTTTCATGATGTTATTGAAAGTAGCTTTCTTAGACTATTTCCATATTTCACAAATTTTGTAGCTCTGTCTATATTGACACATAGCAGTTAATTCAGAAACTCATAATAAATAACTTTAAAACAACCTAGTTTGATGATTACTTGCAATCTTTTTATTATTTCTTCTTTGCTTTTTACAGGGTTGTTTTTTTAGGCCGCCTTATGCTTGGTAAATCCTAACTAATGTTTCATCTCTTTATCAGCAGCAGATAAAGCATGTTCTGTTCTCCTGGGTCTTGCTGGAGTGCTAAGAAAAAAGCAGCCCAGAGCTCTGCGTAAACAACGGAAAGCACAGTGAGTCCCCAAGGACATTAAGGTCATCATGGAAAATAAATTGGCCTTTGTGTTTATGACTAGTTTAAGTGTACCAACCACAGTTTAACTGTGCCATCTAGGTTAGGAACAGTTCTTGAGCACTGGTAAACAAAGCATGTAACAGCTACAAGAGTGTTTTGGCCCAGCTTTCTAAGTTCAACTGAATCTTTTATTTAATGAGTCAGAGCAGCAATTTAAGCCTGTTGTCGCAAGCACTGTACAACCTTCTGCAGAGGGATCAGCTGATGAATGTGCCTTCTTTCTGACCTGAATTTCCTTTGCTCTGCCAGTTCTGGGCCCCTTTTCATGAGAGACTGCCAGCTAAATAATGGAGAGGTTTCCTGACACAGCCAAGTTTGCAAGAGGAACCCGAAGTTCCCGACTTTGTGAGTTAAACTTGGCATGATTCTGAACATCAGAGTTTTATGCAAGTAAACTGAAATCAGACACCAAGACTGTACACTCACAGATGATACACTACCTTTTTCTTTGCAATCTTTTGAATTGTGGCTTCTGAGACCACACCTAGTCCTTTCTATTACTGACCTTTTCTATTACCAGTTTATTTTATAGCTTTCACCCCAGTCAAGCAGAGCTCATAAATCACTAAAGAGGTTATTGAGGGATTACCATAAAACATATTACTTCATTCTGATGGTTTTTTTTTCTGATATATCCGTATCACACAAAAACTTTTTTTCCCATAATTTCTTGCTAGGATCCCTTTCCCACTTTGAAGCTTTTGGTGATAATTTGACTAAAAAGCAGGCATTTTCAAGCTGTAGTAAAAATGCAGAAAGAGAACTGACAGAAAGAGATACACTGATATAATATTTTCTATTTGAATGCAGTACTGAACTTACAGATTTCTTAAATCCTACCTATCCTTAAATCCTTTGCTTTCCCCCTGTTTTTCTTTGCTGTTTGTGAGTAGCATTGTGTTGGGGTGTTGGTCTAAAAGATGGCCCCAAACAGTGACTACTCAGTACTTCTCAAAGCTGAAGTGACCCGAACACCCAGAGGGCCTGTATGAATCATACAGCAGTGCTAACAGCTAGTTCAGAACTCACTTTCCTTCTGTGACACTGATGGTGCAGGAACATAAAGATAAGTATTCTTAACCCTGGCAGGCTTGTAATGTATTCTAGCTTATAATGAACTTAAGCTTTGACTGAGAAGCTCTATTTGTATCTATTTGGAACTCAAGTGTGTTCTAGGTTTTCTCTATTTTTAAAAAGTGACTGCAGTACCTGCCATTTTTTTTACTTTGCTTAATAATTTACTTGAATGAGGTGAAGAGGTGGCTCTTTCAGCATGAGAGAGGTTCTTCAACAGTTCAGCTTTGTGGTAAGAGTTTCTTTAGCCTATTTATTTCTCCTTTTAATAGTATTTGCTCTCAAACAACAGATTACTTCTATAGCCATGCTTCATCCTCCTTAGGAATAGGACCACAGAAACAATCAGTTGCTCCTCTTTCTCTGCTCCTCACTTAGTTTGTTGGAATGCATTTCCACACCCAAGCAAGTGCTTCTATATAAGGGAAAAAGTTTCAGCTTACCTTAAACATATAAAGAAGCCAAACTAGAAAGTTCTGTGCCCTACTCATTGTAACTGGCTCAGTGCCAGCACAGAAGCACTGATTGGGCTTGGGAAGTGTACCTCAAAGCCTGCTGCCAATTTCATTGGGCTAGGGGCCAAATAGCCCACCTGAACTATCGAGTGCTAAAGAGACAGCACAGAGGCTCTCTAGGCTTTTGGAGTGTTTTTAGCAAGGTGTCAGAGGTTTCTCTGACACCTGTGCTCGGCTTTTTCTTTGTTCTATGATATTTATTATTTTGCTATTATTAAAACCTTTTACTTTACTAAACACATCTGAAAAGCTGTCTCATTATTGATTTAAGACATTTTCTGTGAGGTGCTGGTCACCCTCAGAGGTATTGGAAAACCCAATATTAGTTCTAGATGCAAGCCCTGGTTCTCCATCAATTGTATTGATGGCTAGAGACTGCATTCTGGAGTCATGGTAGTGCACAGCATGAAACAGAATGCTCCCTCTTTTGTCCCTGACACCAGATTTCTTTCTGCTTCTTTCAGAGATGTAAGGGCTGGAAATTCAGCTGTAACTTCCAGCTTTTTCCAAATATTTCTCTGTCTCAATATGTGTAGGTGAGTGCTGAATTGTGCTGTGCTGTCAGTTGGTTTTATACCCCCATTTCAGACTGTCCAGAGTCTCTTTGGCCACAAGACTTTCAGGTACCTAAACCTCACATTTGACTTTTTAGAGCATCTGCAGTGTGCTCAGAAAACTCTCAAGGTCCCTTAATTACCCTGTTACAGGAAATGAAAAAAAGCTGAATACTTATGTAAACCATCTCATTTACAAAAAGCTCCTTTAAGCCCCGAAGGAACCGCACATTCAGATGAAGTGCAAAGAGCCTCAAAGTCCACATGAACTTGGTTGCTTCATCTGAACTCTATCTTTACCAGTTTCTTCAGCTTCTCATTGGGACTGAATGAAATTTTGCAAATTGCTTACAGTACCATAAAACACCCTTCAGCCTTTCAAAAGAATCTCTAGGTGCTGATTCACACATTTCCTAAATTAAAAATTCAACAACTTTCAATTTTTAAATGTCAATTTATTAGAAACATTTGTTTTCAGTTTCTTCCTCCTCTGTGGAAAATACTTGAACAAGTGCTAAAAGCATGCAGGTCAGGGAGGAAATGGTCTGAAACTGTAGTTGTACAGAGAAAAAATCCTAAATTATTGCACACTGACACTGGGGACATTTAGTCTGCAGCAGTAAGGCTGGTCTCAATGTTTCTTCATCTAGTAGTGATTTCTTACAAAAGGAGAAGTACACTCTGGTATTAGAAGCAAAATGGTTTTAATAAATCATGTCTTTAAAAGGAGCCAACAGCAGGGTTCCGAAAGTCTGAGTGGTTTAATCAACTATGTCCTAGATAAATTTATCTTGGCTATCACTTCCAGAGTTTCTGTGAGATCCCTACAGCTGCAGATTGGCTGAAGTAAAATAGTTCAAAATTTTCTTCTCTGTTACTGGTAATGCTGTTCTCATTCTTAAAAAATAAATCTATGAAGGTTTATTTCTGATCTTGAGAACTGAAACTGTGGAGATTTCTGAGCTACAAGAACAAATGAGATGCTGACTACATAAGACAACATTGGAGGAAATCGGTCATAGGAAAATGTAGATTTCTTGAGAGTCACTATTTTCTGGCGAACAGAGACAAGCTGCTGCTGGGAACAGGATCATGGTTGAATTAGCAAATATAATAGACTTAATACTGTAAATGATAGGGGAAAAGAGAAAACTGTTTATTTGCTACACGCTTCCCAAAATTTTGCAGTAATACTTCTTTTCAAAGAGCATGAAAAATCAACAAATAGTATGGTAACTAACAGTACATGAACTTTGTGTTTTTAAAAATTATTCATAGTAAATTTGTAGAAATCTAGTCATTGCAACATGAGGAACCTGGAAAACTCAAAATATTTGTGGTTAAAGTAAAGCATCAGAGATTCCTATTGGTCACATTAACATCAGCATGTCTGTAAAAAAGCTAAAAGTACTTCACAGATATTGACCCTATTAAAATAGTTGCACAGACACTGTTTTATGATATGCCAATTTGCATGCTGCTTAGAGGCTATGAAAGGTATAACTATACAATCCATACTTCCTGAAAAGACAGAGACAGATGATATGTTAATTCATATGACATTCTGAGTGAGAAGTTGAGTATACGACATGAAATTGAATTTAAGGAAATTTCAGTGTAAGAACAAAAAGTGAGGAAATAAAGCAGTTTACATGGTCTTAATGGCAGTCTTAATGGAAATGCAGTGTTTTAGTCTATGAAAGTGAGTTTTACTGCTATGCTTGCCTTTCATACATACCCTCAGCTTCATAATTGAGAACTCGAACTCTGTTTTATTATTGCACAATGTTTTCTTTTCATTTGAAAGTCTTTCCAGTGCTTAAAATGAATTGAAATTTTACCTTGCAAATATCAAGGTAAAATTCTTTGTTCTTTACTTTCTTTGGAAGTAAAGAACAAAAATAGTGTTATGAACAAATCCTTTGCTTCATGCTGATATGGTAGGAGTTGAAAACAGATTAATAAAGCTTCACTATCAGTTTTGAGGTAAAAATTATTATCTGCTCAATTAGTATTTGCAGAAGGAACTAGCTAAGTCTTGTCTTGAGAACTAGATCATAATGCCAGGAAAAAAAAAACAAAAAAACAAAAACCAGATTTTTTTCAGAAGGAGGTTTTCAGCATGAAAGCTATTACCCAAACTAAAACTGCCAGTCAAAGTGGGAGAAGAACTACTTCAGAGAAAGACAGTCATTTTGAAGTGATGCTGTAGAACAGGGACACATAAGTGGAGATTACATGGCAAACATTACAGTGGCAAATTTCCATTTTAGCAGAAACAAAAATATTAAAATTATTTATCTATGCCTCTTTTTGCATCATGTTTCAGAGTGAAGTAATGAAAAAAACACAGGAAATTCAGCCAAGGAGATTCTAGTTGGTATCCTGATAAGAGAGAAATTGTTTCAGTTGCCTGTGAAAAAAAAAAAATATAATCAGATGCACGTATTAAAATGAATTGAAAATGGTCTAATCTTTACCTTGAAAGCCATTCTTAAATCTGGGTCCCTTTGGTAGGAGTTCTGGAATATACTCAGGATAGCCTCCTAAATAAAACTGACTGAAGACATTGAGTCCAACCAGCCTTCCAGGAGAAGTGACAGTTTTATTTTTATGATCATCCACCTGCCAATGGAACATTAATACTTGTTACAACACAGCGGTTTGCCTTTATTTAGGAACTCCTAGTGAAGAAAATCCCCCCAGCTTTATAGGGAAGCACAGAAAAAAAAAATAGATTTTCCATGTAAAATGCAAAAAAACCAGAGAGAACACTTTCATCTAAAAGCTATTCTATCCTTCTAAAAGAATGACTTTTTTACCTTCAGCCAGCCTTTCTGGAGATTTCTGCCGAGATGGATGACGTGAACACTGAGCGTCAGATCGAGTGGTTTGCTAATGATTGTTGCTGTGCCAGAACCTAGATTGTAGCTATATACCACTCTCCCATTACGGAGGCCTAATTCCAAGAAATCATCTCCATTCAGACCTGAAAAGACAAAAAGAAAGGATAACTACTTCTTCCAGGATTTAGTGAACACCAGTGTGTAAAATATACTCCAAATTCACTGAGCAATTTGCCGTTTAGCAAAATTTTAGCCAAGAAGCTTATGAGCTTACTAAATATTTCTAATATTCTCTGTTTAACTTGTAAGACTATTTCCAGTATTCTTGTGGATTTAAAATAGAAACTGCAGAGATTTAAAACATTTATAGGATTTTTGACAGAAGATTTTTCATACTACAGTTAAGTGAATGATATCCACAAAACCTGTCAACCCTGGTGGATTTAGCAGTCATTGCTGATCCTGAACACAAATAAATTTTCAACTTCCTCTAAAATCTAAAAAACAAAACCAAACAAACAAACAACAAGTAAAATTGCAAGTTGCCTATGAGAACAGTCCCTGACTTAATCCTATTCCAGGATGCTCTCAGCTTTCATTATAGGTACTTCAAGAGCCTCCAAACCAGAGGGCACCTGCTATTTTGATGCAAGGGGAGTAACAGGGACACGGCTCTGAAGAAGCTCTAGCAGCTTCTAGCTGAAGCTTCTTTGGTTGTTCTTAACTCAGTAGCACCTGCAGACTTTATTGCACCTGCCCCTGATTAAGGCAGCTCTAGGATGTTCATTGATGGAATTTCCTTAGTCAACCAAGTGCTTTAATTGTTTAAACCTTCTTAACTTTCAGGTTAACTGATTGATTTCACAATTTAATTTCTTTACACTTAGGTCTGCATGCTGTAAGTGTTGCTTGTGCTTTTAGTAATTAGAGTGCAAAATCTCTTTGAAGGATTTTAAGTCTGACATAAAGCCCATGAATAAGAGTTCAATTCCTGGACGTGTTCCTGGTCATCCAAATAAACACATTTTTACACTGGCATCTTTAAAGAGCATTCAATCTCTCTTCTCATGCAGGCAGGAGAGGAATCACCACTGATGAGAGAAAACCTGATCAACTTGTTTTCTTTTATCAACCCCAACCTTTCTTTGTGTATGGTAAAAGAACCAGGATGCAAACAATGGTGAAAGTGAAGAATGTTCTCACTTGTGCCTTAGGATGTCCTGAATTGAAATTCAAAACTGTCCATTTCTTTTTACAACTCTCCTGTGTACTCAAGCAATTCAGTGCTCAATTTCATGGCTGTACAGTGTATTTTATTTGATAGCTTCTTCTGTTTTCATAAGGCTGTCTTGTTTTGTATTTGTTTCAGGGAAGATCTCTTCCTATTTGTTCCTCCAGTGTCACATGGTGTCCCTCATTTCAAATGTGTGTTTTGATGTTCCTGTCTCAAATACATGGGAAATTTTCTTCATTTGCAAAATATAAAGTAAGCTTTTCCCCAGGAAACAATGCTACTTATATTGTTGTCCCACTGAAGCTCTGCACACAGCTGCTTCACAGCCAAAACTGCTATATTCCCCTTATCTCATATTCTGGAAATGAATCTGCGGTATGCTGTGCTTTTTCTATACAGAAGTTTGGTTTTTTCTATAGAGTTACTATTCTGGTGCAATAGGAATCTATAGAAAAAGAAAAGTAAATCTTTATTCCAAAGAATATAAATCCACTGCCTCTGTAGAAAGTGTGCAGCTACATTCATTTGTATAAAACACAAACACTATTCATTTTTTATTACAATGATCTGTTCATGATTTATTCATAATGAATAAATAATGAAATCCCATTGCTTTCAGTTACACTGGCATATTACCAGTGAAGGACTTCCAAACTGAAAATAACAATTCTTTTTAAAAAACCTTTACTAAAGTTTCTGTTTTCAGCAGCGTCTACAATGTACTTACATCGTTTGACTGACAAAACTAGGGGAAGCACATTAAACACATTAAAAGCGTTTCTGATTTTTAAAAAT
Source organism: Phylloscopus collybita (assembly GCA_027886175.1). Taxonomy (NCBI): domain Eukaryota; kingdom Metazoa; phylum Chordata; class Aves; order Passeriformes; family Phylloscopidae; genus Phylloscopus; species Phylloscopus collybita. The sequence continues at coordinate 31,249,150 of JAJNNQ010000026.1, read as the reverse complement.
GCTTTTTCAGAATTAAAGTATGTTAAAGAAGTGCAACAGTGTTAGGACTCTACAAAATTGACTTGATAGTGAAGATAATAATAGAATCATAGATTGTTGACAGATTGGAAGGGACCCTAGTGATTATCAAGTCCCAACACCCACGGCCATAGGCAGGGATACCATGAACTAGATTGAGTTGCTCAAGGTCTTACGCATTCTGGCCTTGAACTCTGTCAGGATTGGGCCAAAATAAAATAATGTTAATAGTCTGCATAAATGAGACAGCTTTTAACTTTAGCTGTGTATTGGGACAGAATTTCATAGTAACTCACAAGAGGTTAGCTATGAAATTGATGCCTGTGGTTTGGGCAGAGACAACATTGGAGGGGAATCAGGGCGCTGCAAGAGAACATTAACTACAAGAAATGGGATGAAATGGAGAAAGGGGAAAATGCAAATTAAGTATTAAAAAATACTTCCTTACTGGAAGATCACTGGCTGTGAAAACCCTCATGCTTCTCCTGTTGAGCGTGCTCTTGTTCAACACTCAATAAATTGTTAAAACAAGATTATCTTTGTGAAGTAAGTGACATTCACTTGGTAAGAAACTGCTTTCTGGTAGTTAAAATGTGGGGTGCTCAGTCTCCCCAACCATTTAAACTAAGGAGAAAGTCACAAATTACCAACAGCATTTTACCATCACTTCATTGTTCTGCATTTGTTGAGTCTTGCCCTCGGCAGCTGTGCTGCTGCCCACCCGTTGTTCGACACGGGGATGCAGAAATGCCTGACTGCTGTACTGCAGTGCTCACACACACACACACACACACAAATGATATGCAAAGTAATAAAAAGCCAGTTTTTACTACTGCATTTCTGCCTGACAACTGCATAATAACTCCAGAATGCTAGTATTCTCATTAATAAAAATGACACCGTAAGACTTCTTTTTAAAACTCACTTCAGCCAAATATGATTCCAAGACCTACATTCCACAATGACTTCTGACAGTACAGGGTACACCCTGCAGGCAGGCCTTTTTGAGACAATTTTTAGTGCAATGCATCTTCTATATTTAAGCAATTTTTTGTGTTCTCTTTTGATTAATTTAACTGAAAAATAATCAAATTATTTCATACCATTGGCTTTCTACATTTCATATTTGCATTTTCTTCATCCTGAATAAAGACAGTGAATTAATTGGTATGATTTTTGTTTGGTTACATTTCCTACATTTGGAAAGGTTTCAAACAGGTGTTTGAAATTCTATTCCCAAGGCTGCAGAAACATGTCTGAATGTGGTGGTTCATTCTTGTAGTTGAAAAGAATGTTTCTAATGATTTCGTTGGGTTCATATTACAACAGAGCTCCTTATAAAAATTTAATGATGCAGACATTGGCTTTTGAATGCTGTTTTCTGAATGATTAGATGGAAAGGTTTTAGGTAATTTCAACTCTGTGAACCATTTCTTCTCAGCTACCAAAAAAAGAAAGACAATATTTCCTCTATCCACAAAAATTATTAATTAGTGAGTGAAAGGAAAAGCTGCCTGGGAGTGAATGGTGACTGTCATAGGAATAAAATGTAGCATGATGAGAGTTCTACTAGGATAAAGTTAAAATAATGTGAATGTAGTTCAGTTAGCAGGATCAACGAGGTTTGACCATGACTTTTGCTGAAGTTTAGGAAAAATCTTAGCAAATTCTGATTTCCACACATATAGAAGCAGAGCTAAGTTTTGAGTTAAATGCATTCAGAGTGTTTAATACCAATTTGTGTTAGGCTAATCTGGGTAATCAACCCAATAAATTAGGTACCAGGGTCTCAGGGCACACTAAAATGCAGTTGATAGCTGAGCTGCACTAGCTAAATTTGACAGGATCTTTGCAAATGAAAAGTAGCAGACTTAATTCTATCATAGATAAACTGCTGAACTGTTATATGCTAACAGGTTTTAGTTTGCATTTCAATACCATAACAGTCTGACTCCTGGAAGTCTGCCACAGGGAGAAAGGGGAAGAAGCCTTCAGAGGGTACAGGAATTTAAGGAAAGAAATTTAATAGAAAGGAAGACCTAAGAAAATATCAAGTGTATTAAAATAGCAAATGAGGAATCCCCTGTATCCTACTGATGGGATATACTACAATTGTTTTGTTAGATATATATGTAATTGCATACTGCAATTGTTTTGTTAAGTATATATATAGCTGCATAATGCCTCCCCAAAATTGATTTTTAATAATGCATTTTGGGAGTTCAGTATCTTAAAAGAGCAAATAATAATTTCTCCCCACCTTCACCCTTTTGAATCATTAATTTTCTGATACTGTTCAGCATAAATGTAGGGTTCCTGTAGGTCAAGGGCCATATCTGCAAAACTCATGTGATGTTTCAGATATGGTAAAACATTTACTATAGTCTCTGCTACTATACTCTATTATCTCTCTCTGCTCTACTCTGTTGTCATACCTAAATCACTCTCCCACTGTGATGGGTTTAGACCTAAGACACATCACCCAAACTCCCTCGTAGGCTTCAACAATCCCATAGGACAGCGCTAAACCCAAATGTTAGGTCATGTTCCAATTACAGAAATGATTAAGATATAAAAATAAGTTACTTGCTTCTTATGAAGTATCCATGATCTATGACTGCTTTATGTCTGCATCAAATTACATAAGATTTTCCTCAACTTTCATTAGTATGGCTTCTGTTTGGAGTAATGCTGAGATGGACAGAGAGCACAAGTAGTGTTACCCGTGCCACACTAATGCCATGCAGCCTGCCACCGAGAGGTGCTGTGGAGAGATACCTTAAGTATTGCTAAAATCTTATACAAATACTCTAAGTAGATCTACATAACTTGCTTCTCACATATGTTAATCAGACCAAATTGAATGCTTTGCTACACAGATCTCAACCCTGAGATCTCTCAATGTTAGCTAAGCCAAGATAGCTACACTCATAGCTAGCTTGGGTTAACTTGCATTGAGAGATCTCAGGGTTGAGGGTCTCCTATTTCATGTAAATAACACAGAGTTCAATGATCAATAACAAAATTTATGTTAACAACTGAAAAAATGGAACCTTGACTTTCTGGTTTCCACTTACTGTGTTCAGAAATATACTACTTCAGATTAACTGTTCACTTCAATTACTGGAAGAAATTATATTTCTCCTTAATAAAAAATAAACTTTTATACAACCCGATTTTATACAACTCTATCCTTACAAAACAGTTTTGAAGAGATTATTTTCCCACTAATGGCATTATATCTTAAATAGGATCAAGAAAAACCCGTTCATATTTTTATCCCACTTGCTCAATAAATATTTGAAAGCTTGTTAGGATAAGTGATACAAATAAAGCTTACCTTGGCCCTTCTGTCCAGTGAAAAAAATCAGGTTATCTTGTAAAGCTGAATGGTGGTTTGCCAACTGAAATTTCAAGCGAAATTCATAGTAGAAGGTGATATTTGGGATTGTAGAATAACCTAGGAATGAGGTATAGCCAAAGACATCTGTGCCACTGAAACTTGGTTGAGTAATATTAATAGCTGGATTAAAAAAGAATAAATTCAGTATTAGAGCAAAATGTTCAACATATGTGTTTACAAGTTCTATTTCCTAGTCTGGTTTTAAACTTAAAAGCTTATAAATAAAACTAATAACTTGTTATGTTGTAATATTTTACACACATGCAGATATAGTTCGACTTTCCTCTGAGAATAAATATCTTTATTTTTCAGCTTTAAATAAGCTTATTTTAAAAAATGAATTATTGGCAACTACTGCCATCTCCTGGATTCTAGGTAACATTGCTACAAATAAAGTACACTGTAATATTTACTCAAGACTCAGACAGACAAAAGAAAATACAGAAAGAAATTGTCCTGTTAAAAGAAATGCCATCTCTGACAGGCATTTTAGTGAAAGTGAGTACAAGCATGTGCTGATGAGGTTATGGAATAATAATTCTTCACAGGTAGAGGAAATAAAAAGGAGCATCATAAAAGTATGTATTTGCAGCACAGTGAATAGGACCTACATGAATCACAAATAAATCAAGTCTATACATGTCTGTGCAGAAAACAGAGCTCTGGTGCTAAGTACCCATATAGCCCCTAGGGCTGGCACCCAGTAGCCAGACTGCTGTAGTAGTTCCTGGAGCTGGTGCTCAGAGACCACATAATGCTTGTACTGACAATACAGTTCAGTAAAAACAGGAGAAAGGAATGACAGCTTGATCCTGAAAGACTGGGCATGGGACAAGATTTAAAAGATTTGAGCAGTTACCTCCAACCAACCTGTGCACTGAATGTGACTGGATACAGCTGGATATTAGTGAGGGCAGTATGAGGGATTGGGGGAAGAAGGAATACAAAGCTGCTCCATGCACAAAGCAGATGGGAAACGCTAGTAAAGAATTATAATACTCCCCAGGTAAATCTATATTAACCTAAGTACATCTAAGCACCTCAGTGCTTACAGGGTGGGAGAAACAATAACTTGTAATTGTGAGAATGTCATCACCACCTCTAGAGTGTGGAGTCTGTTTCTAAATTTGCAGCCTGGGAAACCTACCATATTGGCACTGGTGTGGCAGACATTGTCTTCATACCTGCATCTGAGAAAAGGTGCAGACACAGGCATGGCAAAACCTTTCTACACAGACTTGGAGTTTGCAGCAGTACAGAGTGTACTGTCCCACTTATTAAGCACTACTCCACACATGTGGCACATTATGCCTTGCTCTTGATCTTAAATGATAGCCAGGAAATTTCCATATGAAACAGTGGTTTTGTCCTAATCAGAAGGACACTGGAAATGAGTCTGACTGAACACAACCTCAAGCCTCAGACCTCTGTGAGTCACGGACTATGTTGGAGGCAAAACGCAACTTCCCCATATTTAAATCTTATGTTAGTTTCAATCCACCCATATTCCCTTAGATTACTTGAACTGAAAGAGTCTCAAATTCTGTATTTTTGCCAACTCAGGAAAATATGACATACAGACAGCTCTTTTGATGCAAAGCATTCATCCTTTTCTTTCTTTCTTTTTCTTTCTTTCTTTCTTTCTTTCTTTCTTTCTTTCTTTCTTTCTTTCTTTCTTTCTTTCTTTCTTTCTTTCTTTCTTTCTTTCTTCCTTTCTGTCTTCCTTTCTTTCTTCCTTTCTTTCTTCCTTTCTTTCTTCCTTTCTTTCCTTTCTTTCCTTTCTTTCCTTTCTTTCCTTTCTTTCCTTTCTTCCTTTCCTTTCCTTTCCTTTCCTTTCCTTTCCTTTCCTTTCCTTTCCTTTCCTTTCCTTTCCTTTCCTTTCCTTTCCTTTCCTTTCTTTCCTTTCCTTTCCTTTCCTTTCCTTTCCTTTCCTTTCCTTTCCTTTCCTTTCCTTTCCTTTCCTTTCCTTTCCTTTCCTTTCCTTTCCTTTCCTTTCCTTTCCTTTCCTTTCCTTTCCTTTCCTTTCCTTTCCTTTCCTTTCCTTTCCTTTCCTTTCCTTTCCTTTCCTTTCCTTTCCTTTCCTTTCCTTTCCTTTCCTTTCCTTTCCTTTCCTTTCCTTTCCTTTCCTTTCCTTTCCTTTCCTTTCCTTTCCTTTCCTTTCCTTTCCTTTCCTTTCCCCCCTTTTGGTTTGTGTCTTTACCTTTATTTAATAAACCATAAAATATTTAAGAGACAAGAAGATTTTAAAATAAAAGAGTCCTTTGTGTTTATTGTCTTTTCCTGCTCTGACTTATAATGGGAAAAACAAATTCTCTCATGTGCCTTCTCAGAGCCAGGTAATTTGGTTTGCTGGCAGAGATCACTGAAGAGTCTGTTCCTGACAAGTTATTCCCAACAGGGAATAACTCTTTATCCCCAGGATGAGATATGACATTGTCTCAGCTGTTTCCTTGGAGCATTCTAAGTGGGGAATTATTTTCTTGCCTTTCTACTTGCTCCTTCCAGTATTATATATAAAGCTGGATTAAAGATTGACAAAGGGCCTTCAATGCAAGAAAGGCACAGACCTGTTGGAACAAGTGCAGAGAAGGCCACTGAGTTGATCACAGGGCTGTAACACCTCTCCTATGAAAACATGGGAGAGTCTGAGAGAGATGGGGCTGTTCAGCCTGGAGAAGAGATGGCTCTGGGGACACCTGGTAGCAGCCTTCCAGTACCTAAAGAGGACTTACTGGAGAAGCTGGAGAAGGACTTCTCACAAGGGCCTGTAGGGATAGGAAAAGGGGGAATGGCCTTAAGGTGAAGGAAGGTATTTTAAATTAGATATTAGGAAGAAATTCTTTATTGTGAAGGTGATAAGGCTCTGCAGCAGGTTGACCAGAGAGGCGGTGGATTCCTCAGGCTGGATGGGGCTCTGAGCAACCTGGTCTAGTGGAAGGTACCCCTGCCCACGACAGGAGGTTGGAACAGAATGACCTCTAAGGTCCTTTCCAAGCCAAATCATGCTATAATTCTATGATTCTATAATCTATGACATAGATTTCTATGCAACTGACCACCTAGTGTTGCATTTTATGTCAGTAGAAAAACCAAGCAAATTTAGGATACGATTTCATATAAAGCACCTTCCTTATACAGGACAGGTGAAGAGTATTCTAAAATGCTTATTTCACCCCACCAAGTAAAAAGATAACATTGGGTTGTAAGTCAGAGTAAAGTATTTCAGACTTCTAAAGATAGGTGGGCTGAAGTCTTTCTGCTCTATATCCTGAAACCCCTTCTCATTCTGCATGTTCTTTGTCTCTGGTCTTCATTGCCGTAAAAGCTAAATGACTGTAAAGTTCTGAACTCATTCTCGGTGAAATCAAGGAAGCACTTTTTTTTTTCCTTTCTGATTTTAAAGACTAGTAACCGTAGGACGCTTGGAAACGAAATTATTTACACAAAATTGAGCACAGTTTGGAGAGTATGGAAGAACAGAATATAGATGTCTGAACTCCAGAACACAGTCACTAAAAATTCTTTGTTCCCGGATATCTGAGCACAGCTATCCTCAAAGCATGTGACAACAACTAATTTTCCTGAGTAATGTTCGTCTTTGACCATTTGAGCATCTCCTCTCAGCTCTATGATCTTTTAATCCAGTTTTAACTGTGCCTTTTTTTGGGACCATGAAGTACATTCCATAATATATCAGCATTATAGGGACTAAAGACATCCCTGCCTTCCTTAGGTTCCATAGCGGTAATGGACACCACTATCCAATAGGTTTTGGGATCAACAACAGTAACACAAATCAATGATATAATTACCCAAGTAAAAATAACAGTAAATCCAGTACATCACTAATAGTGGGCTAAACTTAATATCTGGGCAAACAAAGACGTAGATAATGGTAGCTTATCATGCAGCCAGCAGGAAGCAGGGCACATTCCTCCAGAGGAGCAATTGAGACCCAGAAACAGATGTAGGAAATTTCAAATTCTCTGGTTGGACTGTCCCTCTTTACTGTACACTTGCAAAGGTACTGCCTGCACTTGTTAACCAGTTGCCATATCCCAGCCCTGCTCCCCTCTGTGCTGGTCCTTCCCTCTGCATACATGGTGCTTGGATCCAAAGTGAAGTGACACATGAGCACCATATGGAGCTACACCTCCAACAGGCATGTAGTCCTGAAGAGGAATAATACTTTTTAGGGTGATAGGAGTCCCATGGGCACTTTTAATGAAAACCATTACAAACTATTTTGGTTTACTAATTCACAGTTTTCTCCACTATACTGAAATTTTTCACACCTAGTAGAAGTCAGATGCAGTATCTCATTAACCACCCTATTCTTAGCAGGTAGGCACATGCAGTAAGTATTTGCAAATAGTCCTCCCTATGCTGGTCTCTGGAGAGTAAAATGTATTTAGAGATGCTAATTAGTACTGAGTCAAATCCTTAAATTTCCAGCTAGCTCTATGTATCTAGCTTGATAGCTATTCCATATTTTATCTGTTTCCGAACTCCCACTTATAGATTTTATACCACATTTTAATCACGTTTCTTCTCTACACCAAGTATTGTTTGTCAAGAGATCTTTATCCAATCACATAAAAAAGTGAAAAGTCATCAGTAAATGTGCATCAGTGTTTGAGATTAATTTCATGCAATGACCTTCATTAGTTTGATTTTAATGCAGACTAGTTTGCCATACTCATACATATTTTTAACTTAAAAATGGAAATAAAAATAATAACCCTGTATGAAAAATACAATGATTGGCAAAATCATGTGAAGCAGAACAGCTCCACCTTTTCTTTTTATTCTCTACCTCTTCATTATATAGCTATTGAGCCAAGACTGCAGAAAACTGCATAATCCTTTTCTTGAAATCCAGTCCTTCTAAACAGTATTTGTAAAATGTTTGAGCCTGGTTGAATTAGCAGAGGGCACAGCTAACCTCATTGGTTCATTTTTCTTTTCTGGTCTGGACATCATCCAAACTGATTTTGACTCTTGTTCTTGCAGTCCACAGTCTGAAGTGGTAAAGAACAGAGATGTGTACCAATGTCTTTTTTATTTATAATTATTATGATTATAAGCTTTGCTCACACACTCCAAATCAACACTGTGACTAAAATACACATTGCTCTGACAGAGTACTTTATCAACCTTTTTGTCCTTGATCTTGTCCTGTTTCTCTCTGTCAGTTCTATGTCATTCATCATTCTACTTTTCTGCATTCCCAGTATTGAACAAGTAATAACACATGATATGTCCCATTGACTCACAAACAATGACAAATTATCCCATTATATAAGTATATCAATATGGTTGACTACTTACTTCCCTAAAATTGTATATCTCATTGGAGCTGAGCACAAAAAAATGGGAGTTAAAAAAATCAGCTATAGTTTGAAAAAAAATCTTAACAAAGTGAAGAGAATAAAGTGACAAAGAAAAAAGAGAATAATGGTTTCCTTATCTTTGAATTTTCTGTTATGAGTTAAAATTAATGTTCTTTCAGTATTGACTGGCAATACATCTTTAAAATACATTGCAAAAACCAAGACATATTAAAGGGAAAGAAAGAGATGAAGACTTCAGGCTACAGAACTGCAATCAGATTATACACTTTTTTAATATTAACACTAAGTGTGAACAGTTACCAGCTCAGTATCTGGCTCCAAGATCAGCAGCCATATACAGCGTGAGATGCATAGTATAGAGTTCTCCTAAAGACCTGCTCATATTTCATAGAATCACAGAATTACAGAATTATCAAGCTTTGAAGAGGCCTTCACAATCATCCAGTCGAGCCAAAAACCTGGCACCACCATAATCACCATATCCCCAAGTATCACATCCAGATGCCTCTCAAGCACTTCCAGGGATGGTGACTCTACCACCTTCTGAACAGCATATTCCAATTCCTAACCACTCTTTCAACGATATTTTTTGGGTAATATCTAATCTGAATCTCCCATGGTGCAATTGATGGCCATTTCCTCTTGTCCTGCGCCTTGAGACACAGCAGAAAAGACTGACCCCCATCTCACTGCAGCCTCCTTTTAGGTAGTTGCAGAGAGCAATGAGGTTCCCCCTGAAACTTCACCAGACTAAACAACCAGAGTTTCCTCACCTGCTCCTCATAGGACCTGTCTCCCAAACCCTTCAGTAGCTTCACTGTCCTTCTCTGGACATGCCCCAGCCCCTCAATTTCTTCGTTGATGAGGGGCCCAGAACTGCACATAGGATTTGAGGTGTGGCCTCACCAGTGCTGAGTACAGAGGGACAATCCCTGCCCTGGTCCTGCTGCCCACATCAGGATGGCACTGGCTTTCTTGGCCACACCTGGCTCACGTTTGGCTGCTGTTGACCAGCAACCTCAATTTCCTTTCATTTGAGCAGCTCTCAAGCCAATCTTCCCTAAGTGATACACAGGGCTGTGCAAAGACAAATTATTTGCAAAGACAATATTGAAAAATGAATGGAGATTACTACCAAGTATTGTACTTTACAGTGTTCCAAGCTGTGGTGGAGTGACCCTGGCTGGACACCAGGTGCCCACGAGAGCAGCTATGTCTCTCCCCTCCTTAGACAGAGAGACAGAGAAAATAGAATGGAATTACGTGTCCTGTGATAAGGGCAGGGAAAGATCACTCACCAGTGTAACAGTGCATCTCACCCCCCAAAACTTATCTGTTGTTACTTAACCTGTCAGGTAACTCCAGCAGGACAAGCTGTCTTGTAGTGGTTATTTTAGCACCATGGGGTTAACGCTGGTCTGGCATCTCCCAGCTGCAAATAAACATCTTAATGTTGAGGTGAGGTTTGGGAAGATAAGCTAGATTTCTGACTGACAGACCCCTTAATTTACAACTATATAAGTCAAACCAAACTTTCACAATGCAGAAATCTTCTGTACATTTTCCTGGAAATGTGTGGAGGCTCTCCCATGAGTAGGGATGCTTCACCCTCTAGTCCCCAGGGATTAAGTGATGGAATCTGTGCACATTATTGTCATTTAAGTGGTTACATTAGGAACTCCTAATCAATACTATTTCTTTTGCTAGCTTTAATATAGCTATATCCCTTGATATAGTGCATGTTTTATGTTACACTGTAATCTACTAGTAGTTCTTTAATTTTATACTGTGTAGTAAGCAATCTGATTAAGATCTTTTATCTCTTATCTCGTCTGTTTAATAAACAATTCATTTTTTATAAATAGATCTGTTTTGCCACCATTAAAACTTGTGTGCCAGAATAATTCCTTAAATTTAAGCTCCTGATGGATTCTGAGGCTAAGGGGGGGCTTGTCTGCTCTCATCCCATGACAACCAGTTACTGTCATGGACAAAACAGGCTTGACTTGGGGGAAAATCAACAATCACATGAGAGTAGGGTAATGAAAACTAAAACCTGTTCTTAAAATATTTGGCCCCTCCCTTCCTTTTTTCCTGGGTGTCCTGGGTTATGGAAAACAAAAATGTGTATTCTATTTTCATCTCCTGAAAGCACTGTTCTTCTTCACTCTGGGAGGAGTAGGGTGAGTGCCTTTTGTCAATGGGCCAACTGTAGGGCATTGTTTCTTATCTGTTTCACCACCAGTCTTCCCTCCAGGGGGATAGTTGTCTGCTAATGGGCCATTAACACCTCCCCAAACTAACACATCCCCAAACTATACCCTCCCCAAAGCAGTACATTCCACATTCCATCATCCTATTGTGAGATGCTCCACCCAGTGGGGGGAGCCAACCATTCCTACCTGGATAAAACTGAGCCACAGGAACGAGAAGACATCCAGGTTCACCTGATTCCTGGAGGAAGACTGGACCCCTTTCTCACCACCACTGGACTCTTGTTCTATGGGATCATCTCTACTCCACCAGAACCACATCTGCCACTCCAGGAGGACTCACTTTTGGACTGCTTCCAACACCCTGACCAACAGGGTGTCTGGTTGTAGCTCTGACTCTGTCAGGATTTTCCAAAATTGTTGTTTTTTTGCTGGTGTGGTTGGATGGTTTTTTCTTTCTACTACATTTGTATTGTTAGTATTCCTAGTAAAAAACTGTTGTTCCTATTCTCAAATCTTTGCCTGAAAGCCCTTAATTGTAAAACTATAATTTGGCAGGGGGTGAGGGGTTTACATTTGCCATTCTAAGGGAAACTCCAGCTTTCCCTGTCAGTTATCTGTCTTTCCAAACCAAGACAGATTTTGGCGCCCAATGTGGGGCCCGAGGGCATTGAGAGAAAGAAATAACAGTTCTTGTGTAGTAGATAGAAGCCCACTGGATAAAATCATGTGGTCTAGCTTTCCCTGGTTTGGGTGGCATGAGGTCATGGCTGTATTTCTGCCATTTGCAAGCCCTTATCTAAACATGGACCCTATAACTAAGGCTACTGTGACTGGCATCCAGTTTATTTTCAGCCTCACTTATGAGTTCTTTACCTCCTCCCCCATGTCTGGCACAGGGTGATGGGGCATAGGGGCTCTGGATGAGGCCTCTACCACTCCCTCCTCCTCAGTGAAAGACCTATTCATACTCTTCCCCCATTCCAGTGTGGGGTCCCTCCCATGGGACACAGTCCTCCATGAACTTCTCCAATATGAGTCCTTTCCTTGGGCTACAGTTCTTCACAGCATGGGTTTCCCACAGGGTCACAAATCCTGCCATCAAACTGCTCCAGTGTGGGCTCTTCTCTGCGTGGATCCACAGGTCCTGCCAGACCCTGCTATGGCCCAGGCTTCCCGTGGGGTCTCAGCCCAGGATCCTCCATGGCCTGCAGGTGGATATCTTCTCCATTGTGGGCCTCCACGGGCTAGAGGGGGACAGCTGCATCACCATGGTCTTAACCATGGGTTGCAGGGTAACCTTGCCACTTTTCTCACTGGAAACTCTGGGAAGTCCAAGGAGGAAAAGATAAGGAGTGATAGAGCTGCAGGGTAGTGCAGTGCCAGCTGAGGGTTCAAGGTAGTAGTAAAATATTCCTGATTTCTGGAAGACTATTGTATCAGGAGTTAGTGATCTACTTAATGGGTCATTCAGGTGTGTGACCTTCCCTCCCAACCTCCAAGACTTACAGATTCCTTTTATCTGTCTTGTAGCATCAGTAATTGTGGAGAAACCAGAGTTACATTTTGGGAACTGAAATTTGAAACAATAAAAGTGATTTCACTGCTTAGAGATGAAAATACGATTCTCAAAAACTGCTAGTACAGCAGTGACATTAATAGTGTGTGGGTGCCTATATGTGTTTTTTACAATTTTTACTACATTCCTCACATTGGAGGCGTGGGGGAAATTAAGGCCCAGTGAAAACAAAATGATCCAGAAAATAAATTCTCTTAAACAGTAAGAAGAGCAACCCTGAACAACATTCCCTAAGGTCTTTTATCACTGACCAGGAACCTTGCAATGCAGATTTTTTTTAGCTGAGAAAATTCCCTTTGGGCATCTGCTGTCACTGAAGTGCACAATTGAGTCTGCAGACCCAAACAACTCTGAAGGTGACATTGTGTGCCAAATATAGCTGCATAGGAACAATTTGCTTGCAGGCTGATTTTCACTCTACAGAACTTGAAGCAAGTGACTATTCCCACTTCAACACTTTGAAATTAATTTTATACATGCGGGAATACATCCCACAAAAAACCTGCTGGAATTCTTTAGACTGTGAAACATTACCATAAGTGTTGCTCAGAAATGTTTCAAGGAAGAACCTTACAGATTGCAGTGAATGTGTGCTGTGAATGACCCTTTTCAGGGTGTGTTTGCTAAATACAGTGTCCCAGTTAGGACTCTGCTTCATGTTGTCACACATGTGAACATATGTGAAACTAAAGCACTGATGTTTGGTCTAAAACACTGGAAATGACACAATTACTCATTTTAGCAATGCACACACCTTTGAAATCCTTCTCCCTTTAAATTTGCATTTGTACTTACAAAGTGCTTGCTCTTCATTCTCAGCTTAACATAAGGCCTCATGTTATGACCAACAGCTTCCCAGAAGAGCCCCGTTTCTTGTGCAACATATAATTACCAACATCACCAGGTGTTCATTTCCAGTCCTGGTGAATGAACCATCCCTACTTCACTTGCATTTAGGAGGCCATTACAATTCCACAGTACAATGATACACTGATATTTACTATTTAATATTTCTGCATCTTATATATCACAATTTTTTACACTCAGACATTTCAAACATACTGATCTTATATTTTACAGATTGTATCAATCTCAAATCAATTTCCAATAGAGGAAATGCCTCTATTCTGTGCTTAGATAGAAGTGTAAACAATAGAAAAAAGAAATAAATAAAGGCTGACTACAGAGATGGTAGCAATTTAACAATTTTAATCAACTCTGTGATAAACACTGGAGGAGATTTATAGTTTGCAAAGAACAAAATGCAAGCAACTTTTTACTAAGTTAAATGTGAAAGAAAATTTACCAGACTAAGGGTTTGAATGCTGGCTGCTTTCACACAAATCTACTGAAAAGCCAGAGCTTAAAGATTGGACTCAGTTTAAATGAGATAGATCCCTTTATCTGCAGCTTAAAGAAGCGAAGTCACTTGTGGAAATTAATCAATCTGCCCACGTAGACAGAGTCTCTTTTCCAAAGTGTTGTGCATTGATGGGGCTCTCCTCCCTTCCCCTCTGCCCCACCCCCAGCCAAGCTGGAAGTCATGGAGGCATTTAACTCTGCAAATCAACAGTCAAATCCCACCCCTATCCCTGGAGCCACCAACCCGTCACAAGTCCATCTCCACAATCCCAGAGGAGCACAGAGCATAACAGCAGACAGGATCCAAATTAAGGATTCAGAGGAAGGAGCACCTTGTCCAAACCCCTCCCAGGGCTGTCAGGATACCTTCAGCCCCAGGGTCAAAGTGTTGTGATGAGTCAATACTGGATCATCTTTTGGACAGAGGGGTATAACTGCCATGGGTTATGGGACATGTTATGGGATGTAGATGAAGAGCATTTTGGAATAGCACAGGACTTATGGGTGCCTAAAAGAGGAAATTAGGTGATTTAGAGAGAAACAAGTGTGGAAAATAGAGGGAGACAGAGAGAGTCGCACGTAAATAGATCAGAATGCTTGTCTGGCCATGTCCTCCACCTGATCAACATGGTCTATACTCTCTTCTGTTTTATGTTATCATCCTCCCACCCCTTGACCCATTGTGCACTAGCTGCGTAGGTTCTTGTGACCATTTCAATGTATAATGGTCAACTTGCAGTCAAAATAATGTGGTCATTCAGTAAAAAAAGCAAGAAAAATGTGTAGTGAGAGATAAAGCATCTTTTTATGTATATTTGGAAAAATGGACATGCTTTTGGAAGCTTTTATTGATGTCTGAAATAAGCATAGCATAAAAAACTCAGAGCCATTGACCAGCTTGCTTAGACTGCAGTATGCTCCATCTGATTCAGAAATGTAGGAAAAGTCCTTGTTAGTCCCAGACCTTGTCCATTTTTCCATATTTATATAAGTTTGTCTAACGGAAGTTGTTATCTGTCCTTACATTTTTACCTCATTTGTCATATTTACAATGGTCTTATAATTTTCTTCACTTTTTGAATGTCATGCCTTTCACATAAAATGATGTATTTTTAACTTGCCATGTCAAGCAACTTGGTTTTTCTTATATTTTATTTTATTTTATTTTATTTTATCTTATTTTATTTTATTTTATTTTTATTTTTTTCATTTAATAGTGACAATAGTTTTATTATAACTTTTCCTTGCATGCAACGCTGTTGTTCTTAGTATGACTTCCAACCCTTAACAGATGGCAACAGGAGCTCTGATATGGGGAAGATCTGTATCTGTGGGCTCATTTATGGCTCTGTCCCCATCTTTATTTATCCTTACTTTGTCTTTTGCAAATAATCTCTATTGGTAGGAGCAGCAAAGCTGGCATGAAATTGCAATTCTATTAGGTACATTAGTTATATTCATTTTATCACATAATCGCTGTGACATCTCACTTGTTCCATGCTGATAAAGAGCAACTATTATTTGATAAACATTTTGATAAACAGCTTTTCTTCAGTGTTTCAGACACAAAGTAGAAAGCATTAGGTTATAATCTGAATAGGAGAGACAACATTATTGTGTATTTTAAATAGAAGATGACTCATTTTAAATGTGTGCTTCTATGCCTTAATTTTTATGGACCATTTCTTTCTATTAAATTTATTGTCTGGGACACATATTTTGTCATAGTAAACAATTAAGTTTGCCTTCTGCTTCTAAAATAATTTAAATTGTTCTACCATTTTAATTAGGCAATCTATCATTATCTTCAAATATCTCCCAAAAGTATGGCTTTGATGCTGCTAGGGTTATCCATAAGGATCCAGCCTCCACTGCATTGTGGCTCTCTTTCTCCCTTCTTTGTTTTAGAAAATGCAATAAAGGGGCCTCTTGCAACCGATTTTAAGGCTTCTCTCTGTCCTCAGACAGAATTCTATTTCTTCTAAATTGTTAAGATACAGTTCAATGAAATAATTTTTCATATTTCCATAATAGTTTATTATGTTGTCAGATGATTACCTTAGATTTATAATCTTTCCTGCAAAGCTGAGTGTTCTTTCCCGTTTTGCTTTCTTTTAGTGATGATTCAGACAGCTCTCCTTTTCCATTCATTAAAATTAATTCTTTCTGTGCTTTCAAAGACTCCAGTTTTGTAGCCCAATCAAACTAATGAATTTCTGTAATTTCTCTCAATTTAGGCTCTCAATTTTTATGTAGTCTCTCAATTTAGAGACGCCTTAATACAAAGAGTTGCAGAAGAGCATCATCAAACAACTGTAGGGAAAAAAACATTGGATGATACTCAGTGTTGACAGATGTAAATTGGGGTAGATTACAGAAACAGTCCTAGCCTTCAATACAGAACAGTGGGCTCTGACCTCACCATCAGCTTTCAAAGGAAGAGATGTTGGAATTTTTAATAAGCATTTTAATGAATATATCAGTGTACTCATAAAAGAGAAGAATTGGTTAAGTAAGGGCAGAGAGTAAAACAAAAATGTCAAACACCGCAGTATACTTGGATCAACTCTGGAGCCTCATTTTGAGGAGGATATAGTGGAATTGAGAAGGAACAAAGAAAGGCAGCTTAGATGACTAGAGATGCAGCAAATGAAGTCCCAGTGTGTTGCTACTGTAAACTAGGAAAGGTTACCAAGAAATTATCATACATGTTTCATGTACTCACCTCTTCTATTTACTATCATGTATCATGGTTAGATTAAAACAGATAAAACATAAATGTTTATCTACTGAAAATTTTGGAAATAAAAATTTTAAATAAGACTTAAATATGTATATGATAAGACAAAAAACAAGCTGATCATTGTTTAATATTTATGTGAAAAGGCCCTTCATGTGCACCACTAAATAAGACCAGAACCTGTGATTATTTTCTATTTGTAGGCTTTTCAATCATTAGTTCTTGCTGAATTTGCTGTTAGGGGAAGAATACCTTGGATGTTCTCACACAGGAATTTCTGACCTAGAACAATCATTATAATCAATGCTCAAGGAATAGAAGTCCTTCCTTTGACAATATTAGTCAAAGTGACCTATTTCCTTTGCTTTATTATTTTCACTTCATCCTGTCTCCTGTTTCACAGCAAAGCACTTACTAAATTTTAAATTGTCCTTCTTTTTGACCTGAAAAATTAATCAAATGATGGTACTTTGGTGGTATTTTTTACAATCCAAAAAGTATTCTTTATACACTGCTTTAATATGCAGAATGTACAAAGCAATGCTTCTCTAAGTTGAGGAAAAATCAAACTGCAGGAGAAATCAATTTCCCCAAAGGAGCTCTCACTTGAATCTCTCAGTTTTTCTCCAGGTGATTTATTAAAATATCAGATGCCACCTGGTATTTTCCAGCTTCTCTGAGTAAACTCTCAGGTTCTTTGATCCCTCTGTCTACCTTTCTCTGGCTGGAATTTTTATGAAGCAACACATGGGAAGGGTGATCAGCTTAGCCATTCTTTCCCTATGATTGGATTTTGGGCTGTGTTTTTATGTGGGGAAGTAGTGACTTTCAGTGTTTTACCTTCAAAACATTTGACATGTTTCTTACCACAGCTTCTATGAATGATAGAAACTATGACCAATGCATGAAGAAAATATTTCTCACCATCACTGCAGAGGATGCCAGATCTTCCATATGGACACAAGCAAACAGCATCTCGCCTGGACTTTGGAAAACACGTAGCACCGTTTCCACACGGATTTTCATCACAAGTTGCAAACTGGCAGAGTTTTCCAGTGTAGAGTCTAGGGCATTCACAATACCAATTTTCTTCATCACTGACAAATTAAAACAAGCAAAAAATACTCCGGTAAGTACTAAAATGCACTCAAAACAAGCAGAATAGTATTTACACTTAGAGAAAATCTGTGGCATCTGACTTACAGTTGTAATAGATCTCTTTGTTTTTACTAGTGTTCCTGGCATTAGACATGCCAGAATGCCTTATTGCTGATTTGAGATTACAGTTTCTTTTGGGTTTAATTTGATATTTTAACTTTTCTTTCTTTTGCTGGTGAGATATGTGACTTTTCTAATGTCTCACAAGTTAATTGTGCTGCTGCTTTCATAGCATAGTCAAAATAACTGCTACAGGAAAACAGGCCTTCTATTATGTATGAAAAAATGGAAGTATGTGAGAACAAAAAAATGAAAGTTACTAGTAAATTTTGCAAATGGAAACATCATTTGTATATTCAAGTATAACATACAGCTTGTATGTATACATTAGGATGCAAAAAATCCTGAAATGTGAACACTTGCAGTAGTGATTTCATTGAACTTGAAACAGAATAAACAAGTAATATCTCTGCTATCATATAACTTATGTTCTTGGTCACAGAAAGAATAATAGAATGGGCAAGGATAAAAATAAGTTGTAATCAGTCTTGAGCGTTTACAAAACTGACATTTAGAAATGTACATATTCTTGTTGTACCCATTTTTTAATAGTATTTAAAGATAGCACTGTGACAGATATGGTAGGAAAACCAAAAACAGAGGGGAAAACAAAAAGAGTGCAGGACGTTACCATCTATCACTTATAAATATAATTTCACAAAAGGTCTTATTTGATTTTTCCTTTATATTATGGCTTAAAATAGATGACAGCTAGATAGGTCAGTTCATGTGATTGTTCAGTATTCATGTACATCCTCAGTATTGAACAGAAACATGTCTGCCTTTTACTTGAAAAGGTCACATGTGCCCGTGGGTATGAAAGCAGAAGACATGGTGCACATTGTATCAAATCACACTCCTGGTTTTCCAATAATAGCATAATCATTATGATGAGCACTGATAAAATTTCAAATACATGTGATTTCTAAAAATTCATTATCTGCTTATTATATCCATGCAATCAGGTTAAAAAAAACGAATCTGGAGCTGAAAGACCTCCTGTATTTTTTAAAAGAGGGAAATAAGTAAGTCTTGTGACAGTCTTTGCTCATAGCAGTTGATTAGTGTGTTCCTAAACTGACCACCTGCAGAGCTGGGGAGTGAGGATCTCAGCTTGAGAGTCTACCAGAATGAATCTCATGAATAATGCCTCCAGACACCTTTGCAAAAGAAAATTGCTATCAGCTGCAATAATAAATTTCTATGTGTAGCCTATTCTATTTATAGATCTGCTGCAGACAGCAGCAGTGGAATCTAAATGAGCTACTGGATTGCTTTCATTTGTGCAGCATTGAGAATTCTATTTCAGAGATTTTAATATCAATATTACACAGTTCAGCTAATTAAAAAAAAGCATTAATAAACTGAATTATTCCTGGAAATCTACAATTGTTGGTGATGATTTTTAGTTACCAAATATATTTCAGTTTGTTTATAGCAGAAAAGGCAGATCATTGCTGCTGACTGCCATAAGACACAGACTTCAGTCTTCACCTTTAAAGAAAAAATTTTCATACATTCTTTCAATAACCTGTATATGCCAACACTGGCCATTTATTTTTATAGTCTTACTTCTGCTGTTGTGGAGAAGATTAAAAATAACAGGTTTCATAACAAATTGTGAGTAGTTTATGGTTAACAAATGAGCAATGTTATGACACTTCACTATTGGTGCTGTAACATTCTAATACAAAAGAACAGTGATTCCTGATAAGGCAAAGAAAACAGTTTTTTAAAAGTTCTACAAACTATTATAAAGCTTGAAAATATAACAGCTAACCACAGAGAAAGAAAATTATCACATGCATTTCACAAGAACTAATATACAAAGCCCCAAATAACTTATTCTCTTTCAAAGCATGCTGTAACTGTACTGGGTTAAGAGGACATGATCTCCCATATTCTACTGAATTAATCTCAGATACAAGAAACACATAATGCTTGAATTACCAAGAACTTCTCCCAGGTAGATTTCACAATTTCATTATGGCCTTCTATCCTTTATAAATGCAAGAAGCAAATGAAAGGGGGGAAAAATTAAAACAGTAATATCTTTTGCTTATGCTGTACACCTGTTAATGGATTCAAGAAAGACTTATTGGATAATTACATACATGAGCTGAAGAAAGTTAAAAACAAGGAAAATACTAGAATTTTGAAGCTGAAGAACAAGAAACAAATTTGGAGTGTTTTGCTGAAATGTATTATGTGACCATATTAGTGTTTGAGTTCAGATCCAGATCATGCTTTTGAGAAAATCTCCTGGGTGTCCCCTATTGAAATGCCTTGTTCCATACTATGTCTCTAGAGCACATAAACTGAATTTCTTTCTGATGAACCGGCACCAGAAGATTGCCTCACACCTCAGGTTGCTTCAGCTGTACAGACTCAGCATTCAGACCCAGACCAGGTCTAGTGTGAGTCAAAGCTTCTTGAGGCATGAATAAAGGGAATGTTGGGTCCTCAGCACTAAAAAGACAGAAATAGTGTAGTAAAGGAGTGAGAGAGACAAGAAGAGTATTTCTAAGAGCACCATCAACTCATATCTCCAGGCTTATGATATAGGGAAAAAATGTGTAGGGGAAATGAACTATTTCCTGACATTTTTATAATCCTCTGAAATGGTGAGGGACATATTTTGTATTACCATTTCCCATGTTAAAATATTCCTTTGATCTTTGGTTTAGATATTAGATTGGAAAGAAAGTCACCAAGAAATATTTGCATGATATGACATGGTATTGGTAATTCAGCAATACAATTCCTCTCCTTGAATCAATGTTACATCAGTGGCCTGATTTAATGAAATCAAAGTTTTCTGTAATATTGACAGCTTTGGGATTCTAACACAGATGGTGGTAACTTATTTATTTTAAATATTGCACAATACAGAGGAGACTGGATTGTAATACATTAGTAATCCAGTCACAGCTGTATTTAACCAGCTATTAAAACTCTGATTTTGACTTAATTCTGTTTTAGAAAGAAAAGATTATAATCTCTTTTTACAATATGTTACTGACATCATCTGTACTCTATTGACACAGTGTTGTGTTTGCCCAAAGCAGAGTATAATTTTCTATATTCCTGTGCTTTTTCTGTCTCTAAAGTGGAGTACAATGAAGGCACTGTACATGCCCTTTGTGTAGTTTTATGCAAGAGGGCTTCCTTGAAAGAAAGCACACTCAACATATTTTAATCATGATCTTTAAGGTCCCTTCCAACACAAAGCATTCTATGATTCTATGATTCCATGGTTGTACTGTGTGTCACAATGGGTTCAATATTTAATGACATCGGTTCTTTTAGTGCTCTCATTATATTATCTGTAACAAAGCTATGGAAGTTGGAGGGAACAGCTCCTTCAGTCAATAAGTAGCAGATGTAATTCAATTTATTTTCAAGTTATTACTATTATGTTTTCCTAGCACTCTTTTGTTTTAAATTACTGGAAATGAAAGAACTATCATACTTTTCTAGTTTAAGTCTTAAGTTGAACTATGCTTCATGCAAAGATTCATTAAATTGCTTTCCAGAAAACACCAGCATAATGCAAAGGCAATTACAAGCTTCCTTTGAAAGCTTTGTGTAGTAGACTCACTGAATCCACAGAAACTCACTGCAGCCAGAAGGATAACCTTATCTCATCAATAATCTTAAAAATATCAGAGGACAATATATAAAGGAGGTGTTTCTTCCTTGTGCACAGGAGGTGTTTTTTGGCATATAATACATCTGCCAATCTTTCCTTCTATTATACAGCTCCCAAAATCAATTCAGCTTTCATGCTGCTTTAGTACTTTTCACTCAGGTTTCCTCAATTACGGTATCTTGTGTAGCTCTGAATGCTTTTGTTATCTTTACTGTTTTGAATCATTTTTTGTCCTGTCTGGAAGCATTATTCTGCAAGTTCTCTCAGTTCACTTCAATTTGCTTTTCCTTTCACTGAAAGCATTTTTGTATTGGGTTTGTGTGATCAGGTTTTGGTAGGGGCAGGGACCTTCTATGGGAAGCTGCCAGAAGCTTCCCCCATGTCCAACAGAGCCAATGCTAGGTGGCTGCAAGATGGACCTGCCACTGACCAAGGCCAAGTCCATCAGCAACGATTGCAACGCCTCTGGGATAATGTATGTGATATAGTAAGTAGGAAAAAAGTTCTGGCAGCAGCCCATGCTGGAGCAGGATCCTGGCAGGACCATGGCCCTGTGGAGAGAGGAGCCATGCTGAAGCAGGTTTGTTGGTAGGACTTGTGTCCCTGTGCCTTGGAACACACACTGGAGCAGGGCCAGGGCCTTCCCACATTGACAAAGCTCATGAAGGGCTGTTTCCTGTAGGAAGAATCCCACACTGGAACAGGAGAAGAGTGAAGAGCCCTCCCATTGAGGAGGACAGAGAAGCAGAGACTTTGTGATGAAATGACTGCAGCCCACATTCCCCACTCCCCTGTGCCACTGTAGGGGTGGAGGTAGAGAATTCGGGAATGAAGTTGAGGCCAGAAAGAAGGAAGGGGTGAAGGGAAGGTGATTTAACATTTGGTTTTATGTCTCTTTACCCTACTCTGATTCATTTGGTAATAAATTATTTTTTCCCCAAGTTAAGCCTATTTTGCCCATGACAGCCTGATCCATGAGCCTTTCATTATTGTCTCTCCCTTGTTCAGCTGAGGAGGATAGAGATAAATTTTCTAAACTGCTTTTCTTTATATGAAGGGTCTTTTTAAACCCAGACCAAATCACTTGTGAATTAAGTTGATTTAGAAAACTTATAGAGAAAATCTTTTGAGATTGGTTGAGTGTACTCATGGAGGAACTATTTGGCTTAAAATTTTCTTTGGGGAAGAGTTATACTGGTTCTATGGCAGACTAAATAGGCCCTCACTTTTAAATTATGTTTCTGAATTATTTGATTTAGATTAAAATACTGGAGTGGAAAGGTTACAATCCCACTTCAAAAAGAGAACATGAGGGACAAAAAGGTTCCAACACCTTACTTGCCTCTTGTTAACACAGGGGAAAAAGACCATTTTGTGCAAACTGATTCAACTCTAGCAGAAAAATAATTTATAGGACCCAAATAAATCTTTATCCATCCCAGTCAGACAGCAGAGGGCATCTGCTCTATCTTATCATTATGTATATGAGTTTCCTTGAGCAAGGAAATACACTCTTTAAACAATACCTAAACTGTAGAAAGTTTCCTGGAGTTTGATTTAGCTGTGATTTGGGAAGGACAGAATTAATTTATGGAAATAATGAAGAGAAACTCTTGCTTATTGGCAGATTATCTATTTCAGACCTTCAAAAATGCCGTTATTTTCAGGAGTTCAGGATGTTTTAAATTTATTTTGCAGTGTACTAATTGATCTTACTAACAGAGTACTATGTTTTCAGGATCATGAAGCCTATTCTGGAGTTTTTTATAAGCACTCTTTAGACTCCATTTTCCACTCATTTGGCCAACATGCAGGATTCCATAACCATCCCCTGAAGGATACATACCCATTAAAATGTATGATGCATAAAAAGTTCTGCCTGGTAACATCTCAGTTATGACCATTCCTGTCAAAAGGGGATGCACAGCCATGGTATTGAGCATTTCTAGATGCCTAACACTTAATGACAGATGGCTAAGCATCCCTCAGAAAAAGTATAGCAAGTAATGGTTGGTAAAAACAATCTCTCTGGGCAGAAATCCCTTCCCTGACCACATCTAGAAAGAGAAATAATGATCTGTCAGGCTGGATTCAGTGCAAGGGCTATAATTAGCTCAGACATAATTCCTTTCCCCAATCTCAGTCTTTTCAGCTAAATCTACATTTTTTCCTTGTTTTGTATGTGAAAAATAGTCAATAGATGTTGACATATGCTAAATGTACTTATAAAAAGGATTTTTATCCTTTTTATAAAGGATAAAAAATCAAAAGGCTATGATTTTGATAATAAAAAATTAACACTATGTGAAACATGTCCAGGTAAGCATATAGATGTTTTCAGCAGCATAAGGTTGAAGGCAGATCTCCATATCTTACTGAAATCATATGCAGCCTAAATTCTGTTTGTCCTTCAAAAATCTATCATAATTCCTTATGACAGAAAATTTCCAATTGCTCCCAGCAGTCCCTAGGGCTCTAAACAGCCTTTGCTTCTGTATCTCTACTATTTGCAGTAGGACTTGGAAGTACTGCACCCAAAGCAGTGACATTGAGCATTAGTCTGCACCATACTGCGTGTTGCAGTGCTTTCATTAAACTTGCGTTGTATACAATTACTAATTTCTATTAAAAATTTAAAGCAATCTTTAAGCACAAAAACATTAATTCAATTTCAGATGAATTTATTGGTTGCAGAACTACATGACAGTATTTTCCAAGATTTCAGCCTCATTACAGAGCAGCTGCAGTTTGCTAGAGTAATCATGAGGAGACAGGTAACAAAATTGCAGGGCAAAATCTTTAATAGTTTGTAAAATAGCAGCATTTACCTCAAATACACAACATAATAACTTTGAACTATAATGGCTATGTTCTAAATCCAGAGCTGTCTACCTTGGAAAGAGAAAAAAAATACAGTGCAAGCCTAGATGGTCATTATACTTTTCTCTCTTTATCAGTTTCTTATTAATTTCATTTCTTCTTTCTAAAAGAGGGTTTTTTTTTATTTATGTATTTATTATTTTGAGCTTCCATTGATGCAAACTATTCCCTTCTGAATTCAGCTTACAGAAAGAAGGTTCCATAGCCAATTCTTGATGGCGTTGTCACTAGTTCTACCAATTTGCAACTCTAATAATAAGCTAAGAGGCTCAGGATGGTTTGAAGTCTATTTAGCACCCGTTACCTTTTCTGTTTTAAAAACATTCTGAATCACAAGGGCTTGATCATCAGGTTTTTTTCTTTTAAGCCTAGTCTTGAGGCTGGAAGACATAAATCTCTTAAGAGCTCATATAAAAGGGTAACTTAAGCTTTGATCTTGCAGGGCATCATCACTTCCTATGGTGATTTTCCCTGTTGAACTAATTGCTTATACTTCCTGGTAATTCAAATGTAGAGCCTTCTCTTCAATCTTAGGTACCTCCTCATACCTTAGTTTCAAATCAGTCTCTGAGACTTTTGTTTCTAGCTCATCAAAATGGTTAATTTTCCCATATGCACATAACACAGTGTAATATTTACAGATAAGAATTTATGTTTATAAACATAAAAAATGTATTCCAAGCTATGAATGAAATAGCAATTGCTAAAGGCTCTATGAAAAGTTGACAACATCACAAGTGACCAGATAAACCACAGCTGCTTTGAAGTGACAAAACCTTTACCATTCACTTTGGATATTCCTTTTTTTAACTATCCTAAAAATAACACAAGAGAGAAATTCTAAAGGAATGAACTTCATGGAAGAAAACCTGAATAGAATCTTTCTTTGATTATTCATCTTTCCACACTGAATCTTCAACTTATTTTTCTCAGTGATTGCCCAAACAATCTTTGTACATTGCTTTGTTCATTTCTTAATGAAAACACAAAACTGGGTGCACAGGCATGTGCTCTGCTTTTTCTCTGAATAGCTAACAGAGCCACAAAGTGGGCCAAAAGCCACAGCTTAGAAAGAGCAAGTCCCCATGGATAATGCTTTTCCATGGAAGGGAATGACTATGAGTCACACTTCACAACAATATTTTATCCTTAATGAGAAAGTTATATCTCTCCACTTTGCCTGTAAATCTTGTACATAGTTTCTAATATTTAAATTCTGATAGTTGTCTACCCATGGGGCTTGGGAGATTTTTGGGGTTTTTTTTCTCATTCTTTAAGTTAAGAAAGGAAAAGATAATATTCCTCCACACAAATCATGCCTCAAAGCTGTAAGCAATTGCAGAATAGCATCTGTGTTTGAACAGTGACCAGTGAAATGTAACCCCTTGTTTTTTCTGACAATGCATCACAGAAAATATGATTCTATAATAACATATACTAATGTATATTAAAAAATGTACTTCTACCATATGACGGTAGTTAACATATTAAAAATGCACTACTGATCTAATCAGTAAAAATAGCACCGCAGAGCCATGCCTGTAGTATTACACATTTTTTGAAGGAGTATTTGAGCTCTAACAAAAAGTCATTTGTCAACAGAAAATATTTTTTTCAATCTCCTTTTTTCAGCCTCAACCTCAGCATACCAGACTGTAGCCTCTAAGACATCAAATCCTAGGAATGTTGTAGGCAGAGTTAATTCTATTAACACCTGTATCTAGACCATATTATATTATATTATGAAGCTTGAGGTGATCTATGAATGACACAAGCAATTGCATTTGCCATATATTTTACAGATTTATTGCTTACAAAAGGTGGTAGATTAGCCAAAATTCCTTGGACGGTGCAAACTAGATAATGTAAGTTTCCTTACCAATGACCAAGGTGATTTCTTTGCCTCAGAAGATAATTCAAATTTCTGTGCCTTTAGATTTAAAAGAGATTCTGGGAATTTCCCAAGTAGCTTTTTACAGCCTTCAGACTAACACATCATCAGTTACACGATGTGACTGAATTGGTAGGTCATATTTGAAGAACACTGGTTTTCAGGAATCACTTCATATATAATGGTACATAAGGTCTAGAGTTAAATCTTATCTCAGCCCAACAGTGGTGCTTCATCACTGAACATTTATCTAATTACACTGTAAGCATGGAATGTTTGGATTTCTGAATGCATGGATGCTGAAATCCAGAGAAGGAAAAAAAATCTCTGCACCTTAGACCTTTGTGTTCCTTAGAACAAGACCAGTAAAAATTGGCCTCCATCAGGCACTGGAACCTGTGCTGAATGTAGTATAAAGACTTCCCATAAAAAACTAAACAACATTTTTCTTTAGTTCCAAAATCCCCCACCTCCTAAAGTTTCTAGGTGTCTATCTCCTATATGTCTCTCTTATCTCTTTGAAATTCACACTCTTCTCCATGTAGTTCAGATATTTTCTTCTGCTGTTGGGAATAAAAGAGGAAAATAAAGCCTCAACACTATTTTTCTTGCTAATCCTTTCTCTAGTGTACCTCCAGCTCTCAGAAGAAGCAAGAAATTCCTGCATCATAAGATTTTTGTTTATACTTTAACTGAAGTGTAGGAGGTTAAGGAAAACTTCATAGATTCCATTTGTCCATGGCTCTAACAAAATTTCTAGAATTAATTCAATCTCAGTTCTTTCAAAAGCATCATCAAGGGTAGGTCACAAAAACTGAAAACAAAAGCAGCTAGAAAAGTAAGTGTGTCTGAAGAACCAAACCTTGACCACTCTGTCACAGTTCCCTCCTACTGAAATGAAAGGCAATGTATAGAAGAGTGCACAAAGCCTTCACTAATAGTAATTGCTTAAGCTTGCATAACTAATTGAACATGAAAAGGACAAAAGAACTTTTGAGTAGCGGAACTACTGAAAATATTGTCTGAAGTGAAAAGTTAGCAATCGGGGTGTGCTTTCAATTTATGTTACAATATGCTCTTTATCAATAGCTTGAGTTGTTCTGTCTTGTAGGTTGACCTTTTACTTTGATTGCTGCCTCAGCTCTGAATTTCACACATTCCTTGATACTGGTTATGACTTATGAAGGATATAAAATGCCCTAAAAACTGTAAAATCAAATACTATAAAACTGAGTGTTGGCATTTTTCAAATGTGCAAGAACTGTAGCTGTTACAGTTGTCCCATTGCTGAGAATTAGCACAGTTGGTGACACACCCAGAGAATCTAATCCAAAGTGCAACAGAAGAAGCTGCCTGATTTGCAGCTGATCTTTAAGTGGTACAAAAGGCCATTTATGTATCATTTTCTCAAATAGACCTATCTTTTAATGCTATGAGAATAATCTCTCTCTAGCTTGTACTCAAGAGGTCAGACAAGTCAGGTCGTCTGACTTCTTTGCAACAAAAGCTCAATCAGTATCTTGAAAAAGTAAAATACAGGAGAATGGAGAGGGAAACAGTTGATCATGACGTCATTAGTAGTACTGTTATTTGCTTGCAGATCCCTTTCAGAGAAACAACTCACTTTCTCTTGATATCATGATGCTGACCCATTTCTTTGCATTTATGTAGACGAATAACAGGAAGTTATTCTGTCAGTCTGGCTCTATTGGCTATCCCTGTAAATTCTGAGGAATGAAAATCAGCAGTTCTTTTAAATAAGACACTTGAACTTTTAAATGAATAACTAAAATAAAGATTAGAAAAGCATGTGTAACAATCTCCATTTAATCATAGAGGATTTTAGAGTAGTTTTGTCCATAAACAAAGATTTCATGCTATTTTCTGGATATAGAGTATCTATAACTAAGATTTAGGAAGGCAGTGCCTGTGACAATATTAACTTTTGAAGGTAAATGAGTTTCTTTACACCTTCTGAACACTTTATTTTCCAATGTGCATCAGCATGATGTCTGTCCATGTCAAATGAAAGTACTGGAGCAATTGCTAGTAACAATCTGATATTACATCTATCTCATTCTAATGTCTGAATATTTTACAGATACTGCTCTCCACTGCTGGGTGGAGTGAGGGGTGCTTCAACCTCTAATACATGTTGTATTCTTCTGACAAAACCACTTCTGGTTCAGTAGCAAGGATGGTGATTTGAAAAGTGTATCCATATTTTTGCCATAAAGTTTTGATATGTCTATGTCTACATAGAAGAATGAAGAGATCATGGAAGTGGAATTAGACATATTTGACTTTATTCTAATTAGCACTGCTACCACTACCACCTTCAGAGAACACATGATGGGATGTTTCATTCTGACTGCTAATTCTTCAAGGACAATAGTGCTTTTTTTCAGTTTACTGGCATGTATTGGTATTATTACTCATTCCTATCTTCATGAAAACTACCTTAGTTGTGCCTTTTCTGCAACCGTTATCTCTTTATTTTGCTTTATGGGGATTTCTGCTATGTAGCCATAGAAACAAGCACAGAATGAACTGTGATGCCTTGTGGTCATGTTTGCTTTAAAGTTACCACGTAAAGGAAGTAAGAATGCCTTATTAAAACAAAAGAAAAGAAAAGAAAAGAAAAGAAAAAAACAACAACAAAAGAAAAAAAAAGAAAGAAAAAAAAAGAAGAATGAGCTCTAATGAAACAAGAGGAAAGAGTACATTTTAACCGTTTCTGCTTACTTCCTTTAGTCAATTTCTAACAAATATGTTATAAAGCCATATTGGCTGCAATATTAATGAAGGAATTTCTTCCTTCTGTTCCTTCCTATTCATTGGTATCAGTGCTCCTATAAGTAAAATGCACATTAGAGTTAGTAAGGGCAACTAACACCTCAGTCAGGCTGTGAAAGAAACAATCTGCTTATGGTTGAAGGATGATTTAGTAATTAGAGTAGGGGCTTTGAGTTTTCCCAGGATTTCAGGTTCGCTTGACAAATTATGACAGTACTACTAAAAACAGGTGATCTTGAAAATCACAGCTTTTCACACACTGTAACACAAATAGGCATAATTAAAATCAGAAATTTAATTTAAATTCTCAGTTGAAAGTAGGTGAACTGGAATTCCATTCTCTACTTCTGGACTGCTTTGCTTTAATATTAGAGATTTATAGACAAAAAGTAACTCCCGAGTATCAACCTCAGTTCTCCCAATTTCTTCTATATGCCTCTTCAAAGGTAGGGGCAGATTATACCAATTATTCTGGTTATCCTGATTCTTCCTGGTTCAGAACAGCAAACTCTTTCATGCTTCCACTGCAGGTTTCAACATTCTTAATTTCTAAAGACAAAGTAAAAAATGGTCCCAGAAAGCTTCCAAGACATTTGGATACTTAAAGGCTAACCTAAAACAGGGCTTGCAGTCCAAAAGTCGATTCAGACCTATACCATAAATTTCCCCAGAATCCTGAGAACTTAATGGAGTCTCTGGTTATGTAGCATTTTTTTTTACAATTGTAAAATTTAAAATTACAAGTGTCATCTCTGCCATCCAAATGAATTACATGTTGGAAAAATGAAAATATTTTCTTTGTTAACTGATTCTATTTTCTGATGTGCAGAGTTTTTCTACAGCCTTTTTAAGACACTCAGAACGGGAAAGTAGTTCCCTGGAGTCAAGGTCCTACCACATCTGAATAACTTTCACATCAAAGAATGTTTCTCTTGAAACTCCCACTTGTAACTGAGTTCTCAGCATAACAGTGTTTAACCTGTGGAAGGGTCAGACCACGGTGTGAATGTTCAGCTTGTCTGAACCGGATGACTGGTTTCATGAGGATCATAATCTTTAGCACAATGGCAGACGCTTTAATGCAGACAATGATCTCTATGAAACCGCTTAAGAGCTACAAAAGCTAGTAAAACAGCTGAATTTTTTGATGCATGTGCTTCTCCTCTTTGCAGGAAAAAAAAAAATAAATTCTTGCTTTACTCAAGGTCATGGAATTCTGAAAAGTTAGCATTAAAAAATATACTGTTGTGTAACAAATCAGGATGTGAAACAAATCAAATGACTCCAAAATCAAAATAAGAAAGATTTGTCTGCAGAGTTGTTAATTACATTTTTTTGGATATTGAAGAAAAGGATGCTAGAAGATAGGAAATCCTATTGATGCACAGCTACCAGATGCACAGAACAGTATACTCTGCCATATACAGCTTCTGTGCTAAATTGATGGTCACTCAGTGGCAGAAAAACAGTGAATGAAATACCGCCACCAAAAACAAATACAATTGTTAATTTGCTTTCTTTTAAAATGTTTTAAATTAAATGTGTAAACCCCAATTTTATTAACATTAACTTAGAACATTTTATATGTAATCAATGTAGCAATGGAATATCATAACCACTGATATAAATACAATGTTAGTTTGACATTGTATCATCTGTGAGATAAGTTCTTTAAGAGATCTTTCACTAGAACTGATATTAACCATAGTTGATTATAAACACTTATTAGTGTTTATTATTTTCTGCTGAACTCCTTCAAACACAAATCAACACTGGAGGTAATTAGTGTGTTCTATTATGTGATGAGCAAATTCCTTTAAAATCTCACTTTCTTACTATACTTAGGCTATGATTTCTTTTTAAAGGTCTTAAAGAGATGAGTAACTGAACCATTTTAAAATATGTTAATATTCATAATATTTTCATTTGTCAAACTGCTTTGTAAAAATTATCTCACAGTGATGTTTGTGGGATGGGGATCTCTGGCAGAGGTTTCTGCTAATGCAGCTGAACAGAGACTACTTCCATTGGGATTGAATCTGCATGATGATTGTGGAGAAGGCAGAGTAAGAACAGTCTGTGTTGCAGTTGTTGGCTTGAGTCCTTCAAGATTTTACAGTGCATGAAATAATTTCTGGCAGAAATTCCTGTAACTCATATGGCTACCCTTAAGTGTATTTTCTGTGTGTAATATAATTCTATGTCTTCTAGTATTATCTAAAGCAGTGTTTGTGCCAAGGTATAATTTATGTGCTTCCTGTGTTCCAGCACTTTCTGTTAGACTGGAAATTGCAGTACTGGAGGAATGGAGTGATTCATTACTCTTGTGTTTCTATGGTAGATTTTCTGCTGCTGTATCTGTTCAGCTCCACAGGTGGTAGCTATGGCAGCATCACTTGTGCAGAGAGAAAACCATGCAGCTTCAGATGTTTTAAGGAAGGTTACGTTTTTTATTGTTAAAAGCAGTACTATACAGCACACTACATGCATATGGCTTTAATTACACTGTTATTGTTAAAGACTGGCTCATGCACAGTGGAATTATCTGGAAAAAATGCTAAAACCAGAAAAAAATAGATATGGAGTGATTTCAGTAAACAAAGAATACTTGAAGCTGTATGAACAGAAGTTATAAGAGAAAGATACATAAAAAATGGTTGACATGGCTTTAAAAAGTATATAATATATGCAACAGCAAGAAAGATATTGGTATATTTGTCCACTTTATCTAAGTGTCACCTTTATCTCCAAAGTGGTGCAGTTATGCCCCAAACAGGCAAGCAAATCTGCTTTACACAGGACTCCGTAAATCTCAAATTTTTGGGAAGACAAGAAAACCATATTTTATGAAGCTCCTTTAGCACTCCGTTTGTTATTTATCAAATATCTTTTTGTATACATAGCTAAGCCAATGTGATTCAGTAAGATGCAAAGAGCACTAGAATCATGAATTCATCTATGAATCATGAGCATAAATCACACAGGATCACAAAAGGTACATTAATCACCCCTTCCTCCTACGTCACCACCTGCCAGGGGACAGCCACTAATGTGCACTCTCTCATTCTTAAAGAGTTGCAGGCAGTGCCTGAAATAGTAATATGTCCCATTTTATGAAGGTTAAGTATCCTGGAGAAAAGGCATCATCCTCTTACTACCCAAGCTATTAAAAAGCTTCATCCCTCATTCATCATAATTTCAACGAACACTTTGCTCTGTAGTCACTCTGCACTCCTGCCTGCCAGGAAATCTAGCCCTCTGAAGACAAGAGTGTAATTGCACAGCAATTCCTACCACCTGTCATAGTTTAACAGCAGAGCTTTGTGAACACACGCCAGAGACCCTGTGAGAAAGCCCCCAAACACAATTTATTGCAGCCAGTCTGATGACAAGAAAAAAATAATCCCTTCCCACTGTCCCAGAAGAAATTAACTCAATGTTCACAGAGGCTTGCAGGATGCACAGCTATGCTCTGATCTTTCAATGAAAACCAGTGATCTCCCAGCAAGAGTTGTGGCTGATGAGGCAGCATGACACATGCATTGCTTTATGAGATACGAAAAAGAACTGGTGACCTATCTGAGTCATTTTTGACATGTCTTATCAACTCACCAGAGAAACTCAGAACCCTTCCTTCAGGCAGGCAAAGCTGCCCTTTTAGCTAACATGACATACATTCTTGAAGTGGAATATTTTTGCTTCAAAGAACTGACCTGTGGCCAAGCACAGTGACACCAGGCTATGCCTTCTCCCCTGGAACAGTAAAGGGTAGCAGAAGCACATACCGGTTTTGCTTTTACTACACTGGTAATGTTTCCAATTTTTGCAGTATTATGAGCAGCAAAGATAAAAGAGGTGAAAAGAGGTGTAACAGATCTGAGTATCAGGCTCTCAATATTTATTCCAGCTAGGTCTATTGGAAAGAGTTAATTTTCTGCAAAGCAGAAGGTGCGGTGCTGTATTGTGGATTTGAGACTGAAATAATATTAAGGTGTCAATGTTTATCTACTGCAAGCAGTGCTCGCACAGTGTACTGTTTTATGTTTTCTCACCCTGAGCAGGCTGGAGTGGGCAAGAAGCTGGGAAGGGACTCAGTCAGGACAGCTGACCTGAGCTGGCCAAAGGGATATCCCATAATCTAAGGGATTGTGCTCAGCAGTGAACCTGGGGGCTTATCTTTCCAAAGTAGCTGTTGCTTGGAAATTGGCTGGGCATTGGTCTGCTGGGGTAAATGACTGCTTTTGCATCCTTTGGTTTTTTCCTTTGATTCTCTTCATTTAATAAACTGTCTTTATTTCAACACAACAGTTTTCTTGGTTTTGTCTTTCCATTTACCCCCATCCTTCTGGAGGTTAGTAAGTGAGTAACTGGACTGGGGCCAGGCTGATCCCACCCCACTGAGTAAGTGAAAAATTCCAAATGTGTCTGGGAGCTGCCGTGTCAGGAACAAAAATATGGGCACTCTGCAGAAGTTTGCATTTGGCTAGCTATTCAAGGACAAATGATCTGGCCCAAAGACTGGAAAATCTGGACTTTGCAAGGGACATTAACTTCCGGCAATTCTGCTTTTTGATAACAACAGACATTTGTCAGAGTGAGTTCACTAGCAGGTCAAGATTTGTGTGACAACCAGGTTGCAACACATTTAATCAAGAAATAGAGAGTAGAAATGCTGCATATCCCTAAAGGCTTTCATACTTGACTTTGAATCTGTTCCTGCTGGTCGACAGCAGACTCCTTGCCCAGGTTCTGTGATGGCAAATGCACAAAACCCACTCCCCTGGAATCTATACAAATCCCAGGAGGTGTAAATACATCCTTGGAAGTGACACTGAGGGGGTCTGAACAGCCTTCCTGGGCTGGAAATATGTGGGGACCTTTTTGTTTTTCCTGGTGTAGTCCTTGAAATCCAGGAACAAAAAGGACCACAGGGGAGGCAGGCTGCATGCTATAAAGGGATATCATTGTCCTGTCTCTGACAGTGGACATCTCACAAGAAAGGGTAATTTTAATGCATTAAGTGACCTTCATCATCTCATGACCTTCAGCAAAGGTCATCTTGAAACAGATGTGTTTCATGGTCCTTAACAGATATATTTTCCTATGTGAACATGTCTGATAATTTTATAAACCTGTGTCAACTTTGAACATCTGCATTGTGTTGCATTATTCCACTGCTTATGCATGAAATATTTCTTATCATCTACCTCTGCTCTCTTTGAATTTTTGTCTCCTTTTTTTATATGATGTATGCAAGTTTCTCCATTAGAAGAAAAAAATAATGTCTGTTTGTTTTCTTGTCTCTCCTGATGTTATAGGCATGTCACTCTTCAAACATCCCTTTTCCACACCAGAAAACTTCAAAGTAATCTGGAAAAATTCCATTTTGTCCAGCATCCTTCTCTCTTCTTTTCCTTTAACCTTATCACTAATGTTTTTGAAAATAAAATGACAAAGTTAATGAAAAGTAATGGAGTCTTATCAATTAATATTTACGCATCATGACTTTTTTCCCCCTCATCAAGCATCTACACTTTACTTTCATAATTGTTACTGAGCACAGAGCTGGTGCATTTCATTGATTATTCAGAAATTGTTTCAAGGAATATTAGAACCTATGAAGTTCCAGAACCTTTCCTGAAGAGTAGCTGCTGGTTGAGAGCCCACCCTTCCATTTGGACTGTTAAGATTTTCCTCTCTTTTCATGCATTTTACTCCTTGAAACGAGGGCAGAAAGAACTCCACAACTAATAATAGTTGTTAGAGCAGTATGTATTTAGTCAGCGTCGAGATGCATGGGGAATAACTTCACCAAAGACACACATGAGCACCAGAGAGCTTGCCCCGCTTCTTATTCCCTGAGGTCTTACATATGCATGAGATTGCACAATCCACCTCATACATATTCATTCCCTGGCTCTGCCCATCCTTGCCTCGTATGGTAATTAACTCCACACCCCTCTGGGCATGCTCAGTTTGTTGTGGTGGTCTCTGGGGGTCTCCAAAAGATGAAGGAAACAGAGTCTTCCTCAGTGAACGCCTCTCTTTCGTCTGCGCTTTGGCCCTCTTGACATTTTTTCAAGGGAAAACAGCTTCTACCATCTAAGAGTCTATGTTCTCTTTATCTGCATTCTTAGCCCTATTATCCCATTGTGTTTGGGTTAACTCTTCTTGTCACTGAAGGGTCCCAGAATCTTGTAGTGCTCTAAAATATGCAAAAAGGTAACAGATACAGTGTTTGGTATTCATTAAATGCCTTCTAAAATGAGATTTAATACTTGTTCTAAAGCACCATTTGAGATACATTCTAAAATACAGTGTATATTCTTAAGTTCACTATAAAAGACCAGCTAGAATTTTCAAATCTCTGTCTCAGTCCTCAGTATTATTTAATTTATAATCATTTTCCATACACATTTATTTATCATATTTATTATCCCCAACATGGAACTTAGACAATATGGACCTCTTGGTACTGCAGTATCCTGCAGTAATTTTTGAGTTAGTGAGACTTGTTTGCAATGGTAGCTACTGGCAGCAGTTTTTCTTCCAGTCAGAGAAAAGGAGGAAATGAGGACATATGAGGGAAAACAACATGGTGGCACCAAAGTCAGTGGGAAAAGAAGGGGAGGAAGTGCTCCAAGCATTGGAACTGAGATTCCTCTGCAGGCCATGGTGAGGACCATGGTGAAACAAACTGTCCCCCTGTAATCCATGAAGTCCATGGGGGATGCAGAGATCCACTCACAGTCCATGGGAAAAGTGCTCATGCCAGAGAGGGTGGATGCCAAGGAAAACAGTGATCCAGTGGGAAACCTGAATAGACAGAGAAGGCCTCTGCTTCCAGAGGTAGAGAAAAACTAGAGCAGCCTATCCATAAAAGACTGCACCCTGTGGAAAAGTGACCCACACCACAGCAGTTTTGAGAAGACTGTTTGCCCATGGGAGGGGCCCCATGGCATAGCAGAGAAAAACTCCTCTCCCTAATGGATGAGAGGAAGATCTTGAGTGATGAACTGACCAAAAACCCCATGCCCTGTCTCCCTGCGCTGTCAGTGAGAAGGAGAGAGGGGCTGG
Organism: Phylloscopus collybita; assembly: GCA_027886175.1. Lineage (NCBI taxonomy): Eukaryota > Metazoa > Chordata > Aves > Passeriformes > Phylloscopidae > Phylloscopus > Phylloscopus collybita. The sequence goes on along the minus strand of JAJNNQ010000026.1, from coordinate 31,212,967 downwards.
GGGAAAAAAGTTTTTTTACAGACTTATTTTATTTCTCATTATTCTCCTCACATTCTGTTAATAATAAATTTACTTTATATCTTTAAATTTGAACCTATTTTGCCCTTAGAGTATTATTCTCCCAATCTTCATCTCCATTCATGAGCCCTTCATTAATTTTTTCCCTTTTCTCTGCCCAACTATAGAAGAAGGGTATGAGCAAACAACTTTCATTAGTGACTGGTTTTTGGCCAGTGTCAAACTCTGACAGCCTTTAGAGGTAAAGGATTGGATAATATCAGCAAAATATTATACCTGGACCCTGAGCAGGACCAAGAACCAAAGCACAGCAGAAAATATTGTAAGGATGGCCTACTTACCATGAACTTTAGGAAAGATAGCAAACCTCTGTACCTAGTGAACCACATCCTAATTCGTTGGCATAAGTAGAATAAGGGTCATGGGTTTTTTAATACTTCAAATTCTTGAATATGAAGGAGAATAAGTAAGCAATATTAATGCCCAGACACATGCTTATGCTGGTTTAAATGACGTCTCCATTATAGTGTAGTTGCAATTTTTTAAGGACTTAAGGAGCACAGTTGCCTGTCTCAAACACTGTTAAGACCCCAGGACTCTGCCATGAGATAAGCACAGAACGGAGCAACAGGATAAGGTTAACTTCAGGCCTGGCAGAAGCAAGGTCTGGTTAGCACATCTTGGGTAATGCATTCAGACAAAAATTCCCCCTGTGGCAAACTGTGCAGCTTCTTGTAGGCATCACCAGTCAAAGCAAGATGATAAAGCAAGATAACCCCCCAAGTTAGGGGGTAGATGGCGCCTGTGACCACCAATGACCACCAAAGCCACCTTGAATATGCCTCTCTGGACACCTGCAACTTGGACTGTAAGTTAAGACACCACAATGGGAACTTGAGATAAGATAAAGGTACTATTGTCTGGGTATTATCTCAGACCTAGGGAGAGGTTAACAAGACTGAGAGAGAAGAATTTATCACTGAAAATGGGCACAAAGAATGCCGAATTTAGAGGGCACAAGGAAAGTCAACTCAGGAACTGTGCTGAATCATCTCTGATTGGTTACAAGGTAATTCCAGTGAGGGGAGATCATGACCACAAACTCATAGCCCAGTGACGCAATAATGAATTAAACCAAGTTAAGAAATGCCACTTTCTGGATAGTAAAGACACTGAAAATTAGGTCCTGCTTAGTATGTCATAACCTGCCTTTGTTTTACAAAGCTGCTAAGTATAATCTAAGATGCTTTGAAGTAAACAGCAAATAAAATGTCTGTTTCTGATTGTGTTTCCATTCAAGGCAGATTAAAGCAATTTATCTCAAAGAGCTGTTGTGCAGAGATGATGAGGTTACAAACATACCCTATTTGTAAAGGGTTACTAGCCATTTCTGGAATATTAAGGCAGACATTATTATAAGTTAAGCTTGAAAATGATGATAAGAAAACATGACATTCACCTGGAATTTTGTGTATGTACATTTCCATCTATCATGTCATTTTTTTCTAGAAATCAGCTAATAGAGCTGCCAAGACAGACAAAATTGATAATATCTAACACAGATTTTTTTGCTGTCTAGTCTCAAAGTGTCAGAAGCAATACATTCATTGTTAAAAATTTTCTATAGGCAGAAGAGTCTCTTGTTCTGATGACTGCGATATGTGTCATTTCTCATGGTGGGCAGTTGTCAATGAAAATTACTTTTTAAAACTGCTAAGAAAGCAAAGAATGAAAACTACTAAAAATCAGATGACTGCTGGTCATCTGCCTTTTGAATAAATGTTTCTGAGGCACATTAATGTTCACTTTCTGATAAGTCTTGCTGTATTGATGCAGAAGATAAAGTAGGATTAGAATGTGATACAAGCTGTATGGGAAAAAATACTTGCTCTTGCCCAGATTTTCAGACCTTGGGCAAATCTCTAAGATGTTTTCACAAAACAGAATACTTAAGACAGCAATATCTTTGCTACACCTGCAGAACAACCTGGTGAGATACCTCTGCTATCACTGCCAACTTGAGTTAAGACAACATGATATGAAAATTTTTGGTAGTAAAGGAATACAAGTTAAAGGCTAAACACAACTTTGGATCTCAATAATTTTTCACCTAAAGGAAGACAGGGTATTTCTCAATGCTAAGGCTCTTCTTCTGTGAAACTAGTATAATTTTGTTTTTCTGGGTGCATTAAGGAGATCAGCATGAAGCACTGTGGAGCTACATCCAGATGAGCCTTTACTGCATATTTAAAAAATTTCCGTTTTAACAACTTTTGTTGTTTGCTCACAGACCATCCAACACTAGTAATTCAGTGGAATGAACGAATATTTCTTCTTCCATTTAGCAACATTTACTTCTTGGCCTTAGTTTCAGAATCTTAGTGTACTGGCTGGAGAGAAACACTATTTTATTGCCTTTCAGCAGGGAAAGATTTCTGTTTGGAATTAAAAGCTGAAAATAGCTGAATGTAAAATTACCCTTTTTATTCTGAATTAAGAAAATTACTATGATTACTTTTGTATTTGTGTTTGAAGCCAGGCTCATAAATGCAAGCTTTCAGAAGCAAAACCAGTAATATTGTAGCATTCCTAAAGTTTTGTAAGCGAAACTAATTAAAGGTATTTTCATGCAAATGGATGCGTGACTACCTTCCATTAGCTTGCTGAAAATGGCCTTAATGCCAGCCAAACTAGCCAAACACTACTGGTGTGATAATGGCTTCAGAACATTCTCTACAAGCCTGCCTGAGTTCTAAGTATTGTTCCCACATTCCCAGAAAACTTTTCCTTAAAACTGTATTCCCTTCATTGAAGTTCATGCACAAACTTTTCTAGCTTTGATGTGTCTACTTGTTTTGCCACTAAAAACTCTTGTTTCAGAAGAAACATATTTTCCCCTAAAAGAGTAGAAACTGGAGTTTATATGAGCATTTTTTTTTTTAAATAATCTTATATAGAACAAGATAGTCCTGCTTACAAAAAAAATCAAAGGAAACTCCCCAATAGTCTGGGACTTTTAACTTCAAGCCACTGCTGATATCTAGGTCAGATCAGAAAGGACAAAAAGGACAATAAGTAGTCGACAGGTATCACTATTACAAGCAGACATGCAAGCTTATCAAAAATCCAAGCAAATGAACATAAGGCTATACATGATGGCATACTGGATGTAATATATTAGGAAAAAAATTCCCTTCTACTGCTCTTTGAATAGCTGTCAGTAATTAAAAAAAAAAAAAAAAAAAAAAAAAGAGAAAAAGCACAAAAAACAACCCACAAGGGTAGTTGTTTGAAAAATGCCATAAATCCTGAATGCAGATGATAGCAACACCTCTATAAAAATAACTTGCAAAAAAAGACTGACACCCAGCCAGTGAAATAAAAATGTCACCCCCTGAAAGGATACCAGAGTTCATCTTTCAAAAGTCTTAGTTGTGGAAATTCAAAGTAAAAGTGCTGCTGGAAGAAATTGGTTTAACAAGTCTGTTTTCAGATTTTCAAAACTGACATAAAATTAGATGTGAAAGACTGTAAAGTTGACTAAAATCATTGCAGTTTGTATGGAAATGTCAAACTTCTATCTACTTCACTCCAGTTTTTCTGTTGAGTCCACGTGAAGACTATTGGTACCATGCCCATTTAATTCCTTCTGAGAAAACTGTGAGATGGTATGTGCCAAAATCTGCCTTGTTACAACCTCTTAAAATTGTTAAATATTATCTTTATGCCTTCATTTTCTTTATTCTTTTCCAGATTAAAAAAAAAAACCAACCCAAAACACACAGCTCTTTCCCACTGAATCTGAAGTGATGTATCCGTGAAAGTGTTTTAACATTGTAGGTTAATAATCACTCAGACGGTGCCTTGTGAAACCACTGAGGATTGGGTCCTGTTATAAAAGGAATTTAACACACAGAAAGATTCAGATTGGGCAATATAATATCTGAACACCATGGTAATGGATCTATTTGAGCAGTTGCTCAATTATAAGGATCTCAGTGACATAAACAGGAAGCCTAAATTTGTCATAGCTTCATAGCTTTTACAGTTCATCTGCTTCTCTCTCTGTAGGCTGGAAAGATGCAGGGATTCATATTTCGCTGCTGGCCCACTCCTCAAATCTGTATGTAAGCAGGAGTAGCATACCTCACCCACACATTCCTTAATACAGTTCATACTGCTGAGCATTATTTTTGCATCTCTTCAACATCCCAAAAGGATTTGTACCTCTAGACCATGACCTGCAACATTAATTCCTGACACTCAAATGCTTTAAAAATTAAACAAATTTGGTAATTTCACTGTAGATACAAATGCGGAATGAATGAATTTAGGAACTGAGAGTCTGCCCAGCATGTTACAAACACTCTGTGCTTTTGCAATTTGTTATTAGAGTGTAACTGACTGCTTCTGACTTTGATATCCACAGCAGTAGGCCAAAGTACAAGGCAGCACAATTGATGAGAGCCTTCATCAGTCAGGTTTCAGGATCATGTTATGACAATTTACAGTGTTTATGATCGTGGCAACTGTCTGTAATGTAAACTCCATGGTCATCTAAATAAAATAATGCTCTTATGCTAATATGATAAGGCAAAACTACTATACAGAATTTATTATATATATTATGATGCCCTTGGTTTGGCATTATCTTAATGTACTTCATTGCAATAAGGCTCTGTACATTTGCAGTAATATACTGCAATTTTATACAGTTACATAAAAGCATTATTGAAATAATACTGCACAGCTTTTTATGTAATTCCTAAAATAGCAAAGACATAATGTAACGGCAGAATCATAGGCTATTTAATAATGCATGAGATGTTAAAATTATGCCACTTTTGTGTTTTAAATTGTCCATTTTTTCTTCATCCTAGTGTCTCAGATGTTCTCTTCTACACTGTGCTACTTCACCCTTCTCTGATCTTAATGCAAAGAAATATAATTTTGCAGCATAGTAGTGTTGTGTTTTTCTTACCAATCTGTAATGCATTATAAGAAGCTGTTAAAGAGTAAAGGACTTCCTGTTGCCCCACTTCTCAAATTTGTTTGCTTCATTTGCAAACATCCAGAAAAAGCGGGAGTAACCACCATGTTTATCTTACTGAATGCTATTACAGACCTCATAAAACCAAGGGAAAGATTTCGGGCTGCTGCTAACCTTATACATAGTTTTATTGTCCTTTGGACACCCTTAGATATCAAAAGCTGTGTTTCTAGAAATTAGAGCCTATATGCAAGTCTAGGAGTCTGTTTTTCAGTCAGCGTAAAGATATTGCTGACATCAGTGTTCACACAGTTTACCAGGAAGGAATACCCTTTCCTCTTAACTCCTGGAGTAGTCAGCCATTGCCTTTACAGTAAAACACATTTCTGTCACAAGGGGACCCTGAAGCAGTACAATCCTTTTGCTTAGCAATATCAAGCAAACAAGATTAAAATCAATTCTCTTCATCCTATTTTCCTTTGCCCCACACTTGTTACTTCTCTGAAATATCCACAGGCGTTTGTAACTAAGCCATACTAAGCTTATCTCCAGAACGATTTTTTCTAAGTATGAAAAAGGCACCTTTATGAAATCCTTTAATAGAAGTACTAGCCATTATCAAATGTCTAAAGTTATTTGACTGCCACTAAACCAGAATAATACACTTAACAAAAGCAGCTGTCAGATTCAGATTCCTTAAAAGATAGAGGAACCAATATTGTACCAGAAGCAGATTTTATTGTTCAAAAATGAGAGAATTGGAGAATTGTTGAGATTGGAAGGAACCTGCAGAGGTCAGCAGGTCCAAGCCCTCTGCTCAGGGTCACCTACAGCCATTTCCCCAGGACTGTGTCCAGAAGGCTTTTGTGTAATGTCCAGGGATGGAGGCTCTAAACCTCTCTGGGCATTGTGTATCAGGATTACCTTAGCTAGTAATGTAATACAATGAAAATTATAATTTCAGAGTATATTTTATTGCTCATTTCTCTCCTCATTAAGATAGCTATATGGGAAAATCAAGAATGCTGGCAACCTGACAGACAATCACTTTAATTTCAAGAAAGATTTTAGCTATTAATAATTACAGCAGTCAGTCAAATGGAAGTTGCTTACACAGGTGAAATAACATTAGATCAGGCTAAATGGACAGTGAAGGATATTCCCTGCATTTTGAGCATTTTCAATGCTGAAAATGCTTAGTTGTCAGTTGGCTAACTGGCATCCATAATCAAATTTTCAGACTTGCTGTGATTTGCAAACAAATGCCAAGCAAGATACGCTTTTCAAAATCTCGAACACCCAGCTGTTGAACTGAATTCTTGTAATTTCAGAATGTTCCATTTTTCCCAGCATTTTTTTTTCATCAAAGAGTTCAAATTATATTATTTTATATTCTACAGGAAAATTTAAAGAATATTCGTAAATGTACACCTAACATGTGAAAGATTGCAGATATCACAGATTAATCTAAGCTGCAAATAATTGAAAGAAATGCTCTAGATGAGGCAAATGGTGTAGGGTCAAAAGAACTGAAAAATGCCCAGGAAATAATTCAGCACATAGAAGGAGCTATGTTGCACAGGGAAAAAATCTTTAGAGTAAGAAAAAATATATGTTGTTTTTTTTCCCATTTTTAATGATAAATCTCAACACTTTGAAAGGTATCTCCCCTTTTACAAGCATTTCCAGTTTAGCTTGGCGATAGGCTATAAAATGCACTAGATGGCAGCAAAAAGTAAGAGAACAAATCCATAGTGTAAAGGTACGCAGAGACGCGGTACAGACAGCCTGAATGATTCCAATGCAGAATGAAGGTGAAAGAAATTCCTTCATTCTTTTGCTTATGCTTTCCATTAGGTAGTGCAATACCTAAGCCAATTGTCCATTGCACTATTTATTAATCTATGTCAAAACTGAGATGTTCAGAATTGCCTTTCAAAGGGGATGAAATGCAGAATCAATACGTGGCTCAGTGCAAAGAAGGTGGGTAACAAAGTCAGTGGTGTTCATTGGTGCACAAATGACTGTGTCAACTTTGGGTCAAATATTTCCGTTAAAATGACACTCCATATTTAAATATAAGAAAATGCCAAATAAGTGTTCCAACATAAGATTTTCTTTTTCAAATTATACTGTTGTCTCCTCTTCAATGTATTTGAGTTTCTATAATTAGGATTTCAAAATGCAGTCATGCAGAAGATTCTCAGAAGACTTAATTGACCAGTACAATCTGATTAAAAGTGGGTCTCTTCCCTAAAAAAACCCCAACAGCAAAAACCTACATAAAGCTGTATCACCTAAACCTTGTCTGGAATGGTTGCCAGAATATTGAGTATAATACAGAGGACAGCTATAACGACATTACACTCTGAAAAACATTTTGAAGCTGTCGTGTTTTACTTGCCATGGTTCCCTTTAAGGCTAATTGCATACACTTAACTGCTTCCTTGCCTATGCAACAAATGCAAAATTTACAACTATTTAAAAAAAGAATAATATAATTCTTGCTATTTCACAAGAGGGAATCCCTTAAAAATGTTTCTCTACTAAAGGAAGCAGGAAAACTGCAAACAGAGTAAAGATTAAGAAGGAAGCAATACTAATGCAAATGTGAAAAGCAGAGAACTTCCTATTTATACAGATTTTTTATATTTTTCTCTCTTCATATCTTCCATTCTATCATGGTACTACAGACAATGAACCATTTTCAGTAGCTCACAGATTACATCCCAGCTTGCTCTCCTGAATACTCTTCTCCCACAGGGATTGCTTTGTTTAGGAGTGGAGGAATAAGGAAAATGGAACAGAAGGCTCTGTTTAAAGATCGTGACAGTGACTTACTGAATTTCAGTTTCTTCAGTATCTACTGTAATAGGCATTAAATAATTTATTGCATAATTTAGGATTTGCAAACCTTTGTTGCAAATTTGTATTATTTAGCAAATGCATCATGTGTAAAAACACAACTATGTTGAAATGTTCTCTCTTGGTCATCACATAAAATCTGAATTAACCTGTAGACTGTAAATTTAAACTACAGAGCCTGATTATTATTCTGTCAAAAAGTAACAACACTCTAAAAAAAATCATTTGAAGTGTGTGTATAAATTAATAACTGATCTTACACACATAATCTTTAATACTAAAGAACATTAGTTTGAAACTCCCATCAGTCTAATGAGGGTAGATTTTCTTATCCAAAGAGGAATTTAACCTGTATCTATTTGTTGTAGCATTTTTTCATCAACATATTCCGACTCTTAATACTGTGATTATCCATTTTTGTTTTCAGAAAGGTTGATAAAACTTTCCTACAATATAGACAAAACTGTTCTAGTCTGAACAGAATCAGATGGCTTCCGGCATCTCTGTTTCTATGCATATGGATATGGACCTATGTTCTCTGTTCCTTCCATTGTGCTATGAACAGAGCTTGCTCTTCTCTATTGCCCCTTCCCTCTATTTTCCCAGAAGGAGTTTCTTGCTGATGCAATTTTTGCTGAATTCAACAAGTTGAAAGTATATTTCTGTTGAAATAAGTATACACACAAACCCATATGCATGTTTTTTTCCAAATGGCTTTTAATTAAGATTAATTTTCATTATTTTTGTGCAGTACAAACTGGCATTATTTAATTTTTCTTTCTGAAAATCCAGTTTATCAGTGAGGGCTGAAATCTGTAAAAGTTTTTCTATTTTAAAATGGTTCTGGAAAGATGGAAATTAGCTTTTCTGCCAAAGGTTGCCATGAATTCAGAATCAGTAAACACAGCAGATGATGGTAAAGAAATTATTTGTAGATTTTGGAAAAAAAAAATATTTTCTTCAGCTGATGCTCAAAGGAAGAGCCAGTTACAAAAGAAAAAATACTTTGAATACTTTTAATAGTACCTCTAAAGAGAAGTAACTCTTCAAACATAGTCAAGAGGGAAGATTTCAGCAAGTTTTATCTAGCTAAGAGGTTTTGCTGTATTTGGAAAAAAATGTTCCAATACAATAAATGACACTTCTCAAAGTTGCATTTTATCTCCTTTAATTAATATGTTTAATTTACAAAAAAACCCCCACAAACAAAGAAAAAACAACAAAACCCCTGTTTATCTGAATAAACAAACAAAGAATTCACTTTTAAGAACTCAAGGTAGGGATACAAATTTGGTCATAAATTCTATTCGACTATATTCTGCATAATGAAGTGATTGAGTGCCTTACTAATGTGGGGAGCTCATCATGACTTAAGCTGTGGAACACCAAAGCACAATTCCTGAGGACAATAAATCAAATTGAAAAATATCCTTAAAAGATCCATTTCTCTACCAGTGAAGGGTGGCTTTTTTTTAGGAAGGAAAACAATAGTGGCTGAATGAGAACTGAACATTTGGACAGGAAATGATCATTTTTTTGGATGTGCAAGCAGAACTGCAACAATCTTGTTTTTCAGACAGTAGGTTACTCGTGTAAATCTGCCATATGTATTTTTGAATCTAGCAAATTTATAGCAAATTTCTAAAAGTTTAGCAACTAGAGGCAACTAAGACTCATGCCCAAAGTCTCATTTAAAAGAAAACTGCCAAGTCCCTTAGCATCAGACAAAGATATTTAACCAGAAGTGATTTAAGGAGATGAGTGTTCCTTGCTGAATCAACAGTGATGATTCTTTGCCACCTGGGTCTTCTGAAGAGGTTTCATATTTGAGCACTAAACCAGCATCACATAGCTTCAGAGTTTTAACAGTTTCCCTGCAAAAAAGAGTATATGCCCACAGAATACCTGAATCTCCATACTATCCTACAACCTTTCTTTCTAAAAGGCAATTGTTTTTCTGTTCCTCTGCTTCCCCTTTTAGGTCATGTGGAACTTGATAAGATCCTTTACTGATGCAGTATTGCGAACCATGTCTGCTCAGGTAAACACATTTATAAATGCAGCTTTAAAAGTGTCAAAATTTTCCACATATTTCAGGGGCTTCCTTGGAAAGAAGGTATATAGACCTGAATTGAAGAAAATTTATTTTTCTAATATAAAAAATAAATTGTAAGGAAGCTGTAAGGAATGATTTTATAATCATCCCTGAGGCAGAAACCATTTAGAGCAAAACCGGTAGCATGCGGGCTTCATAAAAAACTCAAGAAAGCATTAAGAACATTTATGATTGTTGCAGAGGAAGTCCAATTTACATTGAGTTAAAGCATGATGGAATTACCAAGTGCCCACGTAAGTTGAGCAGGTCAGAATAGGATCATATCTTTAGGTACATCAGATGTAATGTGTGCTAATGTATTATTTAAAGGATTTTAATGAAAACTGAATCAGATGAAGTGAACTGTTTCTAATCTGATTTTCACTGTATCAGGCTAAGCCCTGAGATAATAAAGCCAATGAAAAATAAAGAAAAATAAATAAGCAATGATCAGCAGAGTGTAAAAAACTTCAATCTGCAGGACCGAGAGTCAAGTAATAACTTTCTGTTATTAGTTGATTCCCAGCTTGCCAAAACACTTATGCTTTCAAGACAAATTAGCCATTGATAAAAAATGGCCACTTTTATCCACCAAGAACTGTCAGGAATTACAACCCCTAGTTAGGATTTCTCAAGTGGAATACACATTATTCGTTTCTTTTCACCATCAAATACTCCCACAAAACTGGTACTTCTCATCTGTAATTAACAAGCAGAACACCAGGTAAAATGCCACAACTATCAGTGGTGCAAGTAATGATGTGAAATTGTTTCCACAGGCTCCAGGTCCTTTGAGAGGAATAAAAAGGCTCCACTATATAACCCTCTCCAGACCATTTCAGACTCTAATCCTGCTTCTTTCCTAGAACACAATCCTCTGGGGCACTGGGAGATCATGAATTAATAACATTGATTTCTTTTTCCAGTAGCCAGTTGACTCAGAAAACTGCATCAATCAAAATCCTTTTTTTCTATGGTCTGTTAGTAGTTCCACAGACATTTCAAGCAAATTGCTGTGAAGAAAAAATAGCCTCAAGAATGCAACTACATTATGCAGGGACTAATAAACTGGCATCTACAAAATAAAAATGTGTTTGCAACCTGGGGTTAACATTTGGCTACTTTCAGCCAAGATGAAGGAATATTTTGACTTTACTTGACCTAGTGACTTCACAGACTGAGCAGTCTAGAAAGATTTTGCTAGAACTGATTGCTGACCTTGACGTTGACATATATTGATGACATCATTCCTTGCAACATTTCATTTACCTGTTCTAAATTTTGAAACCTTTCTTGCTGCAGTCAGTAAAGGCAAGGTAAGAGTGAGTAGTATAGGTACCTCCAACTCTTAATACCCTGCCTAGTCCTAGGAATTATATTCAGAATGTTTCTAAATTATGAAGAAAACAAAATCTCTGTTTCCCAAGGGCTTCAGTTTATATTTTACACTAATTATCATAATTTGTCTTAGACCTTTCCTTCTTATCTGTTATGCGGACTTGTCATACTTCAGCATCTTCCCCCATCAGTCCCAGAGAAACTGATTCAACTTTCATGTTTTAGCACTACACTCTTTTAAATGTTGCAGCTGGTAACATGACTTCCAATTATTTTTATGCAAATGCATATGACAACAACCCACGTCTATCTTACCTCTCACTAATTAGATTCTAAGTTTTTGAAAGCATTTTTAGCTTTTTAAATTTTGCAACATGCATGAAAAGGTATTATTTCTGTAACATTGCTCTTCTTCAAGCAGCTTGGTCTTTCTAATAGTTTCCAGATAATTCCTCCTTGACATATTTCTGCTATATGGTATGTCTTTCCCTCTGGGCTTTTTAAGGAAAAATATTCTCCACAAGAAGCTCAGGAAGACATTTGCTGCGTAGCTGCAACTGCCAAAAAATTACTATTCATGTCATATTGCTGCTTCTACAGAAAGGGTATGGCACTTCTTTCTATAAACTCAGATGTGCCAGTTAAAACTTGAATGTCCAACTTCATTTTTACTTTATTATTTCTTTCCTATTTTCTTGTCTTTGGGTTCCAAGCTAAAGTTCGACCTTGTTCTACATATTTATAGATGCATATTATATGCAGAGCCATGAATCGTTGATGACTATGTAAAAAAATAAATCTCATTAATGTTTCAAAACAATGGCAGAAATTATTTAACATTATATCTGTCTTATCCATCTTTTCCAAGAATATTTAGTATATTCTTGGCACAGAAAAGATAAGGAGGTGACCCAAGGCAGCCAGGATAGCTTTGCTAAGGGCAAATAGTGCCTGACCAATTGGAGTGCCTTCTATGGGAGAGTGATAGCAACCATTGACAAGGGAAGACTGACAAATGCCATCTATTTAGGCTTCTGTAAGATCTTTGAGATGATTTTTATCTCCAAATTGGAGAGACATGGATTTGATGCATGGACTGTTTAATGGGTAGGGACTAGATATGGACTAGATAGACACAAACAGAGTCTGTGGATGACCTGGATGACCACAACCAGAGTTGTGGTCAATGGCTCTGTGTCAGGGTGGAGGCTGGTGAGGAGCAGTGTCCCTCAGGGCTCTGTCTTGGGGCTGGTGCTCTTCAGTGTCCTCATCAGTGACACAGACAGTGAGAACTGGGAACCTCATGAAGTTCAGCAAGGCCAAGTGCAAGGTGCTGCACCTGGGTCGGGGTAATTCCAGACATGAGTACAGCCTGGGAGAAGAACTGCACTGAAAACAGACCAGTGGAGAAGGACTTGGGGGTTCTCATGGATGGAAAGCTGGACATGAACCAACAGTGTGTGGTCACAGCCCAGAGGGCCAACTGCATCCTGGGCTGCATCAAAAGAGTTGCTGCCAGCAGGTCAGGGGAGGGGATTCTCCTCCTTCCCTCTGTGCACAGGATTACTGCATTAAGTTCTGGGGTCCTCAACACAGGAAAGACATGACCTGTTAGAGTGGATCACAAAGATGACCAGAGGAGAATACTTCCCCAAAGAAGACAGGCTGAGAGAGTTGAGGTTGTTTGGCCTGGAGAAGCAAAAGCTTTGGGGAGACCTCACTGTGGCCTTCCTGTACATTAAGGGGGCCTATGAAAAGGAGGGAGAGGGAAGGTATAGATTAGATATTAGAAAGAAATTCCTTACTCAGAGGATGGTGAAGCACTAAAACAAGTTGCCCAGTGAGGCTGTGGATACCTCATCCCTGGAAATGTTTAAGGCCAGGTTGGATCAGGCTCTGAGAAATCTGGTCCAGCATTTCATCCCATGCCAGTGGGGTTGGACTTAGATGATATTTAAGGTCCCTTCCAACCCTAACTGTTGTATGACCTTGTGATTTCCAGGCTATAGATTTCCATTTGCACACAGAATCTCAACAGCTAAGAGTTCAGCTTCAGAAATCTATTTTATGAAATATGCCATCTTATCCGTGTGCCTTGGAGAGTCAGTGTACATGTGTAGCTGAACCAAAACCACCTGAAAATAAGTCACACATACTGTGAGATAAGTAGCTTGGGTTCTGATTATTGAGAAAGGGAAAAAAACACTGAAGCGATGTCAATATGTACTAATGAAAACCAAAATTAATAACCCAATCTTTTAGTGATTTCATAAACCAAATCTATTCCACTAAGGTGTAAATATTAAATGATGTTCAGGAATGCAGAAATAAATTCTTCCAGCTCCTGAGAAATCATATGGAAGTGTCCAGTTTTGTTGCCATTATCAAGTACTAAAACTTAACTGAAAAATGCAAAATCCATTAAGGTAAATTTAGGTTTTGCTTAATAAAAAAGTAAGGTTTAGGAATTAATATAGAGCAATGACTATGTAGTATGTTAAGAAATGTAATTGTGAGCAATTCATTGGGCTACCGATTTACCCAACACTTAGCAACTCAGCATGGCCAGCTAGCATGTTTAAGGAAGAGAGCAGAAATATCTCAGAATATTTCAAAATATACAAAGACATCAGAATAAAGGACTTCAACCTTTTTAAGAAAAAAAGTTATTCTCTTCAATTATACACTGATCTCTGAAATCCAGTGTTCTCCTATTCTTATGAGATAGAACATTCATTAATTTTAATTTATGAGCCTAAAGAGTGAGCAGCTATCAAAAACAACACTGTTAGTGTGGTTCTGGCACTCATTCTCCAGCAAAGAATGAAAACCTTCTTAGAACATATTGTGCAAGAACATACTGTGCAAATGGGCAAATAAGAACAGGATGCAGCTGGAAAAGGGGTCATATGGAGGTAGGGCAGCAGTTTTCTGGGACATGCATCCTTGTTCGGGCTCCTGGAGAAAAGCACAGCACAGTACAAGCACAAGAATATGGTCAACAAGTGCAGGAATGAGGTCAAAAAGTGGGTAAGACAGCTCAGTGGGGGACGAGACCATGGAAAACTTCCAATGCCCACTGACTCATTTCCAGGAAGGTGTAGAAGAATGTGTGCATGACAACTCAGTTGCATGGAATGTGAGAAATGTAGCCTCAGGGCAGGGAAAACTTATCTATAAAAAGACCTGGTGACATCCCCTGGACCTTGGACACCTTGTTGGCCAGATCGATGCTAAATCCAGGACAAGTGATACCTTTACTCTGTCTCTGTCTTCCCCCTTTTCAAAAAATTATTTTATTTCTATTACTACCAGAATATAAGGTACTAACTTATTCCAATTTCCATGACATGTATAATTTACTAATAAAACTTCGTAATTTTATTTTTACCCTCTGGAATTTGTTTTTCCTTTTCAAACATGGGCATTCATTTGGGTGTTCCTTTCAGAAGTGGAACACCACAAGCATATAGATTAGAACACTGTTTAATTTCATGTCTGCTACTCTCCATCTTTCACATTATATGAAACAATACCAGAACATATGCTTATGACACCCTTCTTCACTTTTTACATGAAAATAATTAAAAGTTATTGTCAGAAAGGAGGAAAATCAGCAAGGCAGATACAATATTTCTTAACAGACAAAAATCTCAGCTTTTAAATGCAATGCTGAATTGTATTTACTTAAGTCTGAAAGAACAATGAAATGCGATGCATCATCAGAAGGTTAAACCCTTGGCTATACCAACTGCCTTGAGAGAAGAGTGACACTGCTCTATCTCAGGAAAGACAGAGGTACATTAGTGAGTTCCACTGACAGCAAATATTACCAGTCAATACCTTCTTGCTGCAAATGTGTCAGAAAACACAAATTATATTGGAGCAGTTAAAAGAACTGAAGGCATTTTAAAGGATACACTACAGTTAAACCAAAAATAATAATAATAAAAAAACCCTAATAAAAAACTCCACTATATCTAGCAAAAAACCCCAACTACCAGGGAAGGTAAGTTACTGTTCTACTTCTCTAATCTCTGGCCTTCATGTACTTCATTATCAGCCAAATTGGCCAGGAGTCTCAAGCCCTCAGTGTCTGTACCATCCCCTATTGGAGGCCACACCACCTCAGGACAATCTGTAGTACAGAATGGGTAACCATGGTTCAGCTGCTTCTCTTCACAGCTCAGTACCTTAATACAAATCCACCTGGCTCACACTAAAATGCCAAACTGGGTGATGAGATGCAGGCGTATATTCCTTCATCCAACACAGAAGTGGAACAGACAGCTTCAACAGGCACTGCCAGCATTATCTGTCAAAGCTTTGAATGAGTTCATCTAGAACTGGAAATTTATACCAGACAAGGGCAAGTTTATGTGACACCTTTCTTTTTGAACTTTATGTGTATATCTAATTGGGAAAACAAATATGACAGATACCTTAAATAGCCAAATAATGCTTATGCAAGTGTATTTGGCTACAGTTTGCCCTAGAAATGTTAAATTATCATTTTCTGCATGCTTTCTGCTGCTATACATCCATAATTTGATATGTTAAACTATGTTTCTCTGGTCCTTCTTGTGATAGTTTATTGCACCGTTACTCTATATGTGATGCTACAGAATTCTTTTTTAAAAATCTCCTTCAAAGTTATTTTTAAATAGAGGACTCTGATGATCAGATTTTTTCATGAAGCTTAATCCTGTACATGCTCATTTTAGTGCCCATAAACAGTTTTTGCAGCTCCTCTATTGATTCCTAGGTGCAATTTTTTTGTTGTTGCTGTTTTTTTTTTAATAGTTGTCCAGTCAGCAAGATAGTACTTCAAAACTGAATCAAATATTACCAAGATGCCTTGCTTCCAATGCTTTGTATGGTGCATATGGCCTGCTAAGACATTGATACCCTCACTTCACCATCAAAAAGGGTGGGAATTCTCTTTTCTAACTTGAATGGTCTGAAAGTTACACAGCTAGACCAAGCCAATTATTCGCTTATGTTGGACAGTCAAATAGGCAGAAAAGTACTTCCAGAGAAGGATTTAGAATTATAGAATGACCTGGGTTGGACCTTAAAGAACTTCTAGTTCCAACCCTCCTGCCATGGGCTAGGACCTTTCACTAGCCCAGGTTGCTCAGAGCTCTATCCAGCCTGGCCTTGAATACTTTCAAGGGTGGCACATCCACAACTTCTCTGTTTCTGGTCCTCACCATTTTCACAATAAAGAATTTTTTCTTAGTATCTAATCTAAACATACTCTACTGAGAATTAAGGCCATGCCTCCTTGTCCTGTCAGTACATGCTCAGCATCCACATCTCCACAGGAGGGTCTGCATGTGGCAGACCCACACTTTTGAGTGTTTGCAAAATCCACACTGCCTGTGAGGAACTGGGTATGCACACCCTGTGTGTGGTTGTGTGTAAGTTATTGAAAGTTTCTTAGACACTTTTAGGTGTTTATTAACCTTCTGCAGTGTCTGATATTGTGGTTTATCAGTGGGATTGCTGATACTGATCCTGAATTCTTAGTTCACTTATTGCCACTCTTCATTATTAAATCAATAATTATGCACCATTAATAAATCAATAAATACTTTTATCCCAATTTAAACATCATCAATTAAGCAACTCTCCTCTGTGAAAATTACCTGTAAAAATTTGAAGATAGAAAAAGAACTGCCAACATAGCCTGCATCTAGCTTCTTATACTACATAATTCTGAACATGCACGGCTTGTTTTGCTTGTGCATTTAGGAAAATCCATAAGTCAAAATGAAAGTACCAGCTAATATTACACACCACTTGGATCTAGAAAGTGGTTGGAAACAAGCAATCTAAATTACTGTCTGAGACAACTTAAAGTTTGTCTAAATTGAGAAAATAGGTGGAGACAGAAAAAAAATGCAAATGTTGGCATCTGAATAATTATTAATATTGTACTGTGGCAAATTTGTTTCCAGCTGAGTCAAACACAGATGAAAGCATTTAATGGGAGAAAATCTTTGAAGCATTCAGGTGTCTAAAACCAGATGCAAAAGTTCACAGTGATGTTCTCTGTAGAATAAAGGAGAGCCCTCCCTTTTGCAGAGACTCTGACTTTTCAGACATAATTAATTGGTTATTACATAAGGTTTCTGTTCTCTGAAAACAATCAAGCCACATTCTTTTTTTTCCTTGAAAAAGAACTGTAGTCAAACCAGAGAGAATCAGGCAAACATAATGTTATTTTCCAGTAGCTATGGTGACTGCTTGTAGGAAAAAACCCTCACTGTCACTTCTGTAGGATAAAATTGAGCCAAACAAAACCATTTAATTTGTTAATATGTATTTCTTTACCCAAGTAAGCAGAGTGGGAAGGAAATTAACTTCCTATAGTTCAATGCTTTAATTGGAAAATTGTTCTAGGAATAGTGTTGTAACACTTCAGAAATGTTATCATTATATCATCTCCCTGTGCTAAAGATCACTATAATATCTGAAAGCTTTTGTAATAATTAACTCCTTCCAGAAAGCAGGAAGATAGTGAGGAGGGAAAATGTTAATTCATGAAAAAAAGTATGATTATTGATATACTATCATTATAAATAATTGAATCAAGTAAGCCTCCTCTCTGTAAGATATCCTTGAGGTGCTGGATTCTTGTACATATTGATGTGGCTCTGGGACATAATATTGATTTAATCATCATTATTAAATTATTAAGTCAGATTGGGAAAACAGGCCAATTTTATACTCCTCTATGTGTTCATTCTTAAGTAGGGAGACCTGAGAATGTTTATTGCAATTGCCCTCTTTGCACTGCACTTACTCAGAACCCATTTTAAGCTGGAGCACAGAAAATCTGGATTGCTTAATCATGAGCTGGTATGTATTCAGCTAACAGTGGGCTCTAAGGAGTATATCAAAGCATTGTACTTCAGCTACATTAAATACATGTTAATGCCTAAAATATTGAAAAACAAATATGACAGAAGTGGCTTTATATTAGTTTACAGCTTACAGCCTATCTCTGCTGTTATCCATCAGGCCTGCATGGATCCCTTAGCCACTCTATAGTAAGGGTTGCAGTGTCATCCAATGACGGAAAGACTTTTTTTTTTCCAAAGGATGAATTCTCAGACTTCCTAGCAACACATACAATTAACTGTGACTGCCATCACTAGAGGTAGAACAGGTAGTGCCCTTTTCATTGTTCCAAAAGTGGGAGGCAAGTGGATTTCTCTTTTTCCTGGTTTCACTTTATGTTGACATCCACAGGTACGACACACATATCAGTAGCAGCAAACTAGTGACACCACAGCAATTTTTGTCCTACAGAGAATTAATCTAGCAGTGAAATCGTACTTTATTGCTCTGTTTTCCTTCTCTTGTCATGTCACCCTGTCTCTCACCGTCTAGCTGGCTATTCTTCTCTGAAAGGAATAATAAAATTTGGACAAATTTTTAATCAATAGGACTGCAGTGGTTTTGGTGGTATCCCCCTCTACCCCAACTCTTTACCTTCTATCCATAGAAACCACTTTAAAAGTTCAAGACATTTTTATGCACAAGTCTGACTGCAGGTTCTTCATTGATTTCTAAGGATGATCAAGCCAACTACAGCAATGCAACAAGCACCTTAAGAACTTTTACTAGGTTCTAATTGAGACATCTGTTTCTCAGATTTTCCTGCTGTTGTTTTCTGTTCAGTTCTATAATGCAGATCAATACAACCCTAAATTATTCTTGGTGAACAAAAATTGTTGAATGTATCCAGCTGTGGGGCTTGATTAGATTTTCATTTCAGTAGTATAAATCAGAGTAACTCCACATAAGCAAGGAAATCTCAGTACTCTCAAAGGGTGTAATCTCAGATGTAAAATCAGAATCAAATCCCATTTTTCTACTTTTTGTACTGGCAGTGTTACATCCCAATCCTGCATCAGAAGATTAAACTCCTTTACATGTAAACACTGAATGGCACAATTACTAATTATTAACTAATAGAGTATTTAGAAGGAGAGGAATATGCTCTTAACATCTGCTGTCAAGAAAGATAATTGGAGATGATGCCTGAAAGAAATCAGTCTCTGTGACTCAGATATCAGTGCATAATTCCTGTTAAAAGAAAGTTAAGTTTTCTCAAAAAATGCAGATTGCAGGCATAAGTTAGCTCAAAAAAAAAAAAAAAAGGCAGGCTGGACGATGAAGCATGGCTGGAATATGTTGATTTTAATTTTTTAAATAACATAATGTGTACCTGCAGTTTATCCTTATGCCTGTTCTGCTTTCAAAAATGTAAACCGGGTGCCAAGCTTAATTTCAATATTATAAACTCAAGATAAAAACATCTGTTCTCTGCAATGCAAATGAAAATAAAGTAGCAGTGCCATGCAGGCTCTTGCCTATGTGCTTGCAAACCTCACTATGAAAGGATACTTCTATGAACACAGCATTTCTCCTAAAGTACGTAATTTGCTAAATCTCACTGGGACTATCTGCATAAGAAATCCTTTATGGGATTGAAGTAGCCTGATCGATCCACATAGAGCACTTTCCTTCATCGTTGCATAGAAACTGAAGTGAAATCAGGAGAGCACGGGGAAAAAGCCCTCAGATATCACAGAAACAGTGAAAAAAGAGAATATACTTGAAAGGAAACTAACAACTCCCCATCCTTCCCATGCACACAGAGTTTGTCATGCCAATATTTACTAGGTTAAGCAGAACAGAACAATGTTTAGATGGAAGCAACCCTGTATTTTCCTTATTGAAAAAAATACTGCAATAAAGCTCAGAACAAAAAGTGTTGGAGCAGTCACAGAAAATGGCACACCACTGCTGGGCATTATTATTCCTGCTCTCCTGAGGTCTTAATTTAGCATGCTTCTTTTTTGTTTTTCCTTTTAACAACTGGAGGTATATAAATGAAAGGGGAGGAGGGATGGAAGTTATAGGGGACAACATTCCAAGCATCTTAAAATATTTGCAACACACAAATCACTGTGACTAAATATACCCTGAGTACAATCTTCCTTTTTTTTTTTTTTTTTTTTTTTTTTTTTTTTTTTTTTTTTTTTTTTTTTTTTTTCTCCTGGCAAATCTCAGAGCGTTTCAAATGTTAACTGACACAAGATTTGTCAGACACTGAGTTTTTTTCTCCTCTCTATGAAATTTATTTCTGCAAGCTACTGCCAGTTGGAAGATGCTTTTATGAGAAACAAATTGCTTGAATATGCTATCGGAGGATTTACTTTCTCTGTACCCCTAGTTTTATTTAAATGCCATAAAGAGCTGGCAAAACCCAATTACTACTAGCTCTGCAGAGTCCTCCTTCAGCTCCCTTCTGTGATCTACTGCTTTCTGTCCACAGGGGCTTTAGTCCATTGCTCCGGCAGGGAGCCAGCGGCACTCCAGCTGTAGGTGGCAGCAGCCCACAGCTCTTCTTTCTCACAGCCTGGTGGAAGCCTAAAACCAGCCCGGAGAAACAGAGCAGTGTTTTACTCAAGAGGAGGCAGAACAAAATATGGATAATAAGGATTTTTCAGAGCCAAGGATTGTAGGATTTTCCTGGCGAAGAAAGCAGTTTCTGAAGCACCACTTTACCTAAGATATTATTTGTTGGGGTTTTTTTGGTTTTGTTTAGCTTTTTTTTTTTTTTTTTTTAAGGTTTTATTTTACATACACAAGCTCTTGGACAGTGTATAATTGTATAATCGCATGTCTCCAGAGCATAAAGATGAGATTTGACAAAAACCCCAATGTTTCTCATTTTGTATTCAATTTTATTTTTGTAAGTTGGAGCATTCTGTGGTCAGTGGCCTTGGGATACTCTGGTTTTTTGTGGGTCAGGTTGCAGCGTTCTGGTCTAAGGAAAGCTATTTGCACATGGATGTGGCTTTGCAGTGTGAGTTGATAGAATAAACATGGAATCAGTGTCAAGGATATGAGAAATACATGTGTATTGCCCAAGTTACTAAAAACACATATTATCAAGGCTTACTTACAGAAAATGCTTGTCAGTTTAAAAACCCAGGAATTAGGAACTGTCCAATTCATACTAAAAAAGCCCACCCAAATATATGGGCAAAAACATACTGATAAAAAAATCAGTATATATGCATATATACCAATTTACCTTTGAATACACCTTATAAATATATTTTCTCCTATATACACACTACAAGGATACAGCAATACCCAACTGGTTTTGCTACTACTCAATTATTTACCCATAAAAAATTGATCCAAACTGAGGCTTGACTATCTTAATAGGCAGACAAAATAACAAAATGATATAATAATCTCAATTACCATTTTTTATATATTCTGCACTTAGCAAGATTAGATCCTAACCACAAATGCCATCTTGTTCATATTAAAGCACAGCACTTTACCATCAGAGTACAGAACAAACAGAGTACAGAACAAATCCTCTTATTTTAAAACTGTTATAACTCCACATCTGCTCTTAAATCATCACCCTAGCTTTGAAAAACCTGATTGAACACAAACAAGCAATTGTCCATAAATAGTGTCCAGATATCGAATCCTGCTCCATCTCAGTATTGACTCTTGCCTTGCAGTAGCTTCTATGTACAACATGCTCTCCTATAGATGGAATTCACTCAACCTTGCTATTAAGTGAAACACAGCAGGACTCAGAGAGCATTTGCTGATGCTGAAAACTGACGTTAGAATGCAGCCTTGAATTTTGAGCTGGCATAACTACCGCCTTATAAATCTGGATGCTGAGTCTCAGCACTTGTAAAGCTAATAAAATAAACTCCTGATTGCTTTGTCTTTTTCATTGCAGTTTAGGCATACATACTAAAGTTACATTTTAATGTTAGAAATGTTTGTCCACTCAAAGAATTTTAATGCCTAACAATTACATAGGTATCTGTGAAAGAGTTTGTCTACCTCATTGTTCTTTAAAGCAGGCAAATAGTAAGGATACTCAAAGACTGCAGCAAATATGAGTGCATGCTGTTAACATACTGTGAAACCAAATGCATGTTTATATATTGCATTCTTGCTCTATCATCCCTGAAACAGTGACAAAGCAATGAGCTGTTTACTGTGTCCTGTGTCCCTCTTCATCTGTGCTTCCATGGTTTAAGTGAATCTTAAGAAGGCACATCTCACCCTGGGGAAGATGAGAGTGTAAGAATTGTACTGACTGAATCAGAAACCTAGAGAAAGCAATCAGGAAAAGGAAATGCTTTGTAACTCTTTTTCTGTGTATTCTCCAAGCTGGAAGTGGTGGCATTTAGACCTTCTGCCTATTTTAGAGGTTTGGTATTACTCACCAGGGAGGTGTGGGGGGTTTGTTTTGTTTTGTTTGGGTTTTTTTTTTTGTTTGTTTGTTTTGAAATAATAGAAGAATAGGGTTGTATTAGGCATGACCTGAGGGGAAAAAAGAATTCATGAAATTATCAGTCCTAAATGTATCATAACACTTGGAGTAAAACCACCTTATGGACTGTGTGCCTGAAGGAGTAGAATGATTCCAACCATTTGGCAAATTTTCACTTTAATTTCTCTGTGAAATCTACTTGAGGAAAAGCAAAAAAAAAGTTTAAAAAAGGTAATCACCTTTGCAATACACAATTTATTTGTTAATGGTTCTTAACTGCAAATGATTTTCACTTCAATTTACCCTAGGTTTTCTAAACAGTTTGTTCTCTCCACTACATTAGTATTTTTTTCCAGGTAGTGACTCTGATCCCTGTAACAATATCCTGAATACTAATGAATGCAAAGAAAAAAAAAAATCTGGCTTGCATAAAATGATAACATGATGAAAATGAGCTTAGCATGAATTTTGGGATTTAAATCAATCTCTGAATATTTTGGTAAGGTATGATGTCCATAATTAATCCCTGAAGGTATCCAGGAAAATGCTTAAATCTGGGCAATGAACTATCATACTTAGTTTCCAACCTAGAAATATAATACACTATTTCTGAAAATGGTTTACAGAATAGAAAAATGGATGAATTATTAGGCAAATCTGACAACTGAAATACAATCATGCTATACCAACATATTATGTTCTACTGCAAAAAAGAATAATTATTGGATATTATCCAGCCTACAGATAGTAGTCTTCGTGTTTTATTTTAAGACTTGTGCTAAAAATACTAACCATTTGTAACTCAAACCCCCTTGCTTGCTGTGAAGAATTTGTTTAGATTGAACATCTCTGTTAATGATGATGTACCATTCTCTAGCATATTTCTGTGTATTTTCCTTTTTTCTTTTCTTTTTTTTTTTTTTTTTTTCACCAGACCCCATGATATGGATAATCCAGAAGAAAACAAATGAAATTAAAGCTGTGAATAGGAGTCAGCAGTGTGCCCAGCCGGACAAAAAGGCCAGGGGCATCCTAGTGTGGATCAGCAACACTGTGGCCAGCAGGACCAGAACAGATTGTCCCCCTGTAGTTGGCACTGGTGAGGCTGCACCTTGAGTGCTGTGTTCAGTTCTGGGCCCCTCCCTCAAAACAAGAAAGACATTGATGGGCTGGAATGTGTCCAGAGAAGGACAATCGAGCTGGTGAAGAGTTGGTCTAGAGAGTAAATCATAGGAAGAGCAGCTGTGGTAGCTGGAGTTACTTGTCCAGGAGAAATGAAGTCTCAGGGAGACCTTATTGCTTCCTACAACTCCCTGAAAGGAGGTTGTAGTCGTGTGGAGGCTGGCCTCATCTCACAGGTAGCAAGTGACAGGACAAGAGGAGATGTTGTTAAGCTATGTCAGGAGATATTCAAGTTGGGCATCAGGAAGAATTTCTTCACTGAAAGGGTGGTCAAGCACTGGAACAGACAGCTCAGGGAGGTGGTAGTCTCCACCCCTGGCAGTGTTCCAGTTATTACTGGAGATGGCACTTAGATCTATGATCTAGTTGACAAGGTGGAAATTGGTCAAAGGTTGGACTAAATGATCTTGGAGGTATTTTCCAACCTTAATGATTCTATGATTCTAATTGCTAAAATTGTAACTGAGAAATATAGAAAAAAGTATTTTATTTACAGGACAGCACTCACACATCTTGAACAAATGCTGTTCATTTATATTCAATTAATAGAATTCACTCCCAATGTACTCCAGTGCATGTGCCTTTTTGGGATTTTACATATTTTCTCAGTGTCGTCGTCTTTGAAATTGGGGTGAGATATGAAATTAAAAAAATCACTCTTAGCTCCCTCACCAACAATATACTGTAAAACCCAAATGTATAATTGAAGACAGGATTATTTTGAAGAAAGGAACAATACATACAGCACAACTATAGTCAACATATAATTTTTTTGAGTGCACGTGTTTGTATCTGTGTTTTCACACAGATATTTATCTCACACTTCATAAATTTCTCATGATTACAGCAAAGCTCATGACATGGTGACAAACAATGAAACATCACATCCTATTAGTGGCTTCAAAGGCTGTTTGGAGACAGAAAAGTGATGTCATGACCAGAGCTTCTGAAACTGAGGGCTTACATATCCTTCTGCAATCCTGAGAAAATTTGCTGGGAAATGTAGAAAGAAAACTCTAACATAACTAACAGTGATCTAAGTGATCAGTAATAATAGTGATCTAAGTTGATGACTAGTGCTGAACCAGAACAGGGGTGACTCATTCACACTTAGTTGATGTGAGGGTTCCTGAGTGCTCCCTCCAGCTAAGCAAGCCTTGCTGCCAAGCTCCTCAATTCCCAGCAGCTGCTTGTACTGGCCAGATGCTCGGATGGTCACGGGCCACCAGTTTTGCTATGACCAGTGCAGAGACCCACCACTAGATCAGTAATCAAAGTGTCTTCTGTCTCTCCAGAGCAATGACTCACCATTAGACCCCAGCCATTGGACTGGGCCAGCTTGCCAGTGGAGCCCTTATGACTGGAAGTTTCAATAACTGTTTAAAACAAAATTTCTGGCTCTGAATAACTGATTTTCCATCCGGGATTTTTACCTTGAGGGATTCCTGAGATGCTCACTCCTCCTGGAATTTTTTAGAACTTGCTCGCATTTCTACTGCAACCTATTCAAACCTATTAATGAGTGTGAAAACCTGTTAGCACATATGTGTTCCTTTATGTACACATTTAAATATCCATTAAAGTACTCTATGTGTTAACATATATTGAAGTGTTCTAGGCACGGGCATGAGTAAGATGCCCAAAAACTCATATGACATCATATATATGAAATATGTATCCCACATTATCATCATGATAATGACATCAGCTTTCAAGGTGCAGTAGTGTAGTGATTTGTCTTGTTCCACAAAAGGTCTACAACAATGCTAGATGTCTCCACTAATTATGGAGGAAAGTAATGACCTTGTTCTGACCTCTTCTACTCTGAAGTAACCTGAGAGAGGTCCTGGTAAAGGACAAAATGGGTTTTGTGGATCTAGGGTCCTTTTACCTTCATATTTCCATTGATATAGATTTCAGAAAATCAGTCTTCAAAAGCGGTTGTTTAATACATATTTTTTTGGCAAGGCAGTCTCTCCTCAAGAGGGATGTACTAATTTTCTAGCAGGACACCAGGTAATTCTTAAGTCTCTGGATGCTTTGAGAATAAAATAACATATTGATCTTCTATGTTCTCCTTCACTTCAGAGTAATACACAATTTCAGTAAGTCTTCCCTAGTTAAAAAAAAAAAAAAAAGGTCCCTTCTTCACAACATGCAAGATCAATATACAATCTGATATAACTGAAGCCAGTTGTGAGGAAGACTATATAAGCACCTTGGGTATTGGCCCATTCCAATGGGCAGTGAGAAAAAAAGTGAGGTACTAGTGAGGTTACCTTTGCCTTTGAATAGTCAGCTGGATCTTTTGGATCACTTACGCATCTTTTGGCAAAATGTCTCATCTATTTCTGTCTTTCTTCTTCCTAAAAGCTGTCTTTTAGCTAGGTTTGGCTACTTAAAAGACACCTAATCTAAATTCATTCTGTGCATACACATGGAACATGATATCCTCATGACTATGGTGGTACCACTATTTGTATTCATCTTTTCAGATTATTACAAATTTGGCTGGATTTACTACAACCAAAAAAAAAAAGTGATTTCCCATTTTAAAAAAACCAAACTATTTTTTATGTTTCTTAAAGGCAAACTTAAATAAGTGCTTTCTGAGAAAGACATAAAGTACAATACCAAATCAGGTGTCATGATAACTTTCTATATCAATATGATACTTCATATCCAGACTTCTCAAATTCTGTTTGAATATTAAGCATGTTCCTCAAGGCAAAAAAGATACCAAAGGCAAAGAAAGTTTCTCTAAAGCATAATCAAAACCTTTTCTGTTATGTGACTTCTGATAAGCTTCATTGTTTTGTTTCAATGATAAGCTCCCAAGCACAGTTTCAGAACAATCAGGTCCTAACCCATTCAACCTTCATCAACCACACTAGTGGTACTGTTTTGTAATTTTCAATACTTGAGGTGTAGAAATCTATAAGTAGTAAGTAGGGGTATATGTTAGGTCAGTAACAAAGGAAGAAATGTTCTTACTTGTATTACAGATACTGCAGATTATCTGGTGGTTTGACCACTTCCCTGGGCAGCGCGTTCCAATATATAAACTTTTCGGTTAATTTTTTCCCCTTAATATCTTATCTAAATCTTCCCTGCTGCAACCTGAGGCCATTTCCTCTAGTTCTTATTACTTGGGAGAAGAGGGAAACACTCACCTTGTCATGACCGACTTTCAAGTTGTTGTAGAGAGCAATAAGGTCCCCATTGAGACTAATTTTCTCTCGACAACTCCACCTCCACTGCCTTTCTCTGGTCACACTCTAGCACCTCAGAGTCCTCCTTACAATGAGGGCTCCAAACTGAACAGAGGATTTGAGATGTGGTCTCTCCAGTGCTGAGTACAGGCAGACAATTACAGCCCTGGTTCTGCTGGCTGTTGCTGATACAGCCCAGGATGCCACTGGCCTTCCTGGCCACCTGGGCACACACTGGTCATGTTCAGCTGCTGTCGACCTGCACCCCCAGGCTCTTTTCTGCTGGACAGCTTTCCAGCCACTCTGCCCCCAGCCTGCATGGGGTTGCTGTGACCCAAGTGCTGGACCTCACTCTTGGTGTTATTGAACCTCAGACAACTGGCCAGAGGCCACAGACCCAGCCTGTCCAGGTGTCTCCACACAGCCTTTCTGACTTAAGCAGATCAACATTTCTGCCCAACTTGAAGCTGTCTGTGAATTATTGAGGGTGCACACAATCCCCTCATCCAGATCATCAATACAGAAATTAAATAGGACTGACCCAACACTGGGTCTTGGGGAACCTCACTAGTGACTGGCTGACAATTGGGTGTAACTCCGTTCACCACCACTCCCTGAGCTTGGGTCCTCAGAAAAACTTATACTGAAAGGATTATCTATATGGTATTTTGTAAAACCACTACTACAATGAATATGACACAGTAGTCATTTTTCATACATATACTACATGATACACCTTACAGCAAACAGTCTGAGCTCTACTATTTGTCAGGGTTCATAGTGAAATGAAACTCTTGTAAGAATCTGCACACTATTTCTCCAGTTGGAGAAATTTATATGAATAGTGTTTTGAGTATTTCTATTTATGCTTAAACATCTCACTTGCTTTGGAAAAAGTATTCAATTAATTTTGCTGCTGTATTTCAAAGCTTCAAACTTGATATCCCTTCTGGAATTAAAGTAATCAGAAATTCTGATTAGGCTGTAATTCGCAGAAATAATGCTACATAGTATTTTTAGGCATTCAGTCAAAAACATTCTGAGATGACTGGTATAATAATGGCATTTACTGGTATTTCAATACCCACACTAAAATTTTAGCAATGATTTAAGTAAAATTCAATAGAGATGATGTATAATATGATGTGTAAAAATTTTTGTGCACAGTTTGCACATTATCTAAAGAGTCAGGAATTTGAAGCCCTATTTATTCTGGAGTCTTGATTTTCTTGCATGCACTGTTTTCAGGGTGCCACTTTTCACACTAATCAAATATTAAATCTGTGGCACAAACATTTTTAATAGAATCACCACAATACTGCCAAAACTAGAAGCAGAATGCTTTATGGTTTGAATATCACTTTTTCTAACTTGTTTTGATTATTTTACAATTGCCAGAAATTGTTATTACAACAGTATTTCTAAGATAATTTTATGTTCTGAAGTAAACAAATTCTGAAGAGAGTACCTCATTTTAATCACTAGTAAAGAAGTTCCATATTTTAAAAATGCTTATTTAAAAAGAACAACCATCCAATACAAGCATATCCAATAAAAAATATGATTTTGTATTTTGCTATGTATCCATACATTATCATCATAGAATTTCCTGAGGCCTTACATACGTTTTGTTTAAAATCTAAAACATCATCACTTAATGCTGTCAGCTTAATGGAACATGGCTTTGATTTCAAATCTCTCCTCCACACTGCTATAGCCGAGGAATATAATGCCTAAGAAATTAAATATGATAAAATGGGAATCTACTTCTGATGCCAAGAGTGAGACACACCTTGTTCAATTAATTTAGTCTTGAAACAGATATCCTAACAAAACTGTAGAATAGAACAATTTACTGTCTAATTTCAAGGGCTAGAAGGCACTAAATTTTAGTTTTCTGTTCTGATTTAAGGAAAACTAATGTAGGAGAAATGTAGATTTTATTCAGAAAAAAATTGTGCAGAGTTTTTATATGGGACTTAAGCCAAATGAATTCCTTCTACCAGAAAGGCCATTCTAGGAAATGAATTCTCTATCTGTTAATATTTAGTGCAAGGAAAAATGGAAATTAAATTTTCTCTTGTGCTTATTTGACCTTCTTGTGACAATATGATGCAGCAAACACACATCCAATGGATTTTTGGCCATTATGGAAGCATCTTTCATCCTTCTCAAGTATGATTTTTTTTTCTTAACAAGAATGGCATTAAGTTTTCCAAAGATCATGAGGAACCTAAAAGGATGAACAATCTCTCTCCAAAAAAAAAAAAAAAAAAAAAAAAAGAAAACAGCTTGGAAATAAATTTAAATTCTTTTCTTCTCCAAAATCAAATTTGAATTAAGTAATTAGAAAAACAATAGATTCCCAAATGTGAATCTCTTTCATAAGTACCAAACTCCCACAATAATATCTAATCTCATTAAAAGAACAGGACCCCAAAAAATCAAATCCCTGATGGTGTGTGTAAGCATGAATCATCATCATCATCATCATCAATCATCATCACAACAACATCAGTTTCTAGAGTTGTAAAAAGTGAGCATTTTTGGTACTGAGTGATCTGCCTAAAAAAGCACTCATTTAAAAGGAGGGAGGTTGTCTTAATACAAATCAGCATTGCATAAGTGCATTTGTTTTAAATTCTGAAAAGGTGTGAGAATAAACAATTCCCATCCGGAAAGTTTTTTTCATTTGCAAATCAGCTACAAGGAAATTTATTTCTTTTGGTTTATCTTTCTGCAAAACCTGAATATGGTGGAACTTAAAATATTAGTTCTAAACTTAATATGGATGTTAGTGATGCTAACTAGGATTTAGATTAAAAAAAAACAAACAACAAAACAAACAAAAAAAAACCAAAAAAAAACCCACAAAAAAACCAAACCAGAACAAAACAAAACAGAACAAAAAAAACCTCCACAAAATGATGTTCTAGATAATATGTTGGTCTGAGTCTCTTAGTCTACAAAACACATCTATAAGAAGTTTCTTGATAGATTGATTATCAGTTCTGGTATTTCTGACTAGCTGGTACCTTTCTTACCCAGAAACACGTACATCTGAAGCAGTGAGAGAAAATCCATGAACAATTCTAAAAATTTGTCCTGCAACACTCTTGCTAGTTTTGGAGAAATGCTTCAGTATTCCTTAGTTTGAAAATGGACACTTACTCATTCTAGGGTAACCATTCTATCTTTAGGTCAAGAAACACAGAAATCAGATTTTGCAAGCTGGAAGCAGACTGCAGCTCTGTGCTAAAAATGAGAGAAAAGAATTAATGAAGGCATACAAGCCTATCTTTAGATCAATACCTTCAGCTGAAACCTGCCAGAACATGCAATTTTGGCTTATGGGCATAAGCAAGCATAAATGCATTTTTGGCACATGGCTGGGAAAGGATCACCAGGAGTAGCCTTTGAAATAAAAAAAGAGATGTAAAAAAATGTTGAAAAGAACATTCTAGTGTTTCTAAGGTCTATGGTTTAAGCTCCTTTTTTTCCTCTAAAAATTCATAATTACTCTTTCTACTGTTTAATTAATATTCAGGATATGTACTAAAAGGGCACCACAAAGTTTGTTAATTCACTTCATCTGGTCTCCTCAGCATCTACATCATAAGATAGTCTAACACTTAACCAAGTTCAACCACAAAATTATCTTGGACTTACAAGCTCACCTAACCTTGAACTCATTCTCTATTTTTTTTTCTAAAAGACATCCAAAATGTTATCAGATGAACTTTAGAAAGAGTTTGGAGACAAATTTTCATTTAGTGATCTGTTCTTAAAGGCTTAAGGAGAATTGCATGATTTTCCAGAATGCAGAAAACAGAACATAAAATTTCTGAATTAAAATATGTATTTTTGTATTTATAGCTAAAAAGATACTATTCAACTGAGACCTACATGTCTAGGAAGGGATCTCTTACATTGTCAGGAGATGAAAATTGGAATTCCTTGTATATTTTGTTGATTGCAGCATACATGGCAGTCAAAATCTGAAGATAAGTGTCTCTCTATTGAAATTTATTGCTAATTGAGTTTGATTTTTCAGTCTTGGTTAATTGATTAACATTAATGGACCCATCTGCTGCATCAATACATGGGGAATAACAACAGTAAGAATAATCACTGTGAGAATAGTTTGAGACACAGTAAACATGATTGTTTGTGGAAGCAATTAACTTTGAGATTGTACTCTACACTATAAAAGCTAAGTTTGTGTATGTTCACATTTTTTGAGTCTTTATGTGATTTAAAGAAATGCATTAATCAACTGCTACTAGTGTAGTGGCTGACATAATTGTCAAATCATTGGTGAGGTAATTTTGTGAGTTTATTTCCCACACACAGATGTGTCTTCTTAATTAACACTAAGCTTGGTTTGCAACATCTGGCTCATATGATCAGGGGGCCACACAGAATATTAAGTGCTTCCAAGGTTAATCTTTCCATGCCCATTTCAAACACATACAATGGGCTTCGAATTTTGCAGAGCTATGTGGCATCAAACACTTAAATTTACTGAGTAGTTGCCATTTTTCCCCCTCTGAAATTAATCAGCCCCTGGAATTCTAGGGAATACTATAAATTTAAAGTGCAGTAAAAGATCTGGGAAGTAGAAAGTGCTGTTTAAAGGAGTAGAGGATTTACATAGGAGACTGTTTTGGTTTTTAATCTAATACATAATGACTATGTAAAGAATTAAAAATTTAGATTTCTACTGAAGCATTCATCTGATGTAACGCATGTTTAAATACTCTTGAAACCAATGTTTTTTGTTCTATTGTGCAGGCTTTGGCTGGGATAGAGTTGTCCTGGTTTAGGGAAAATTTGGGAGGAAACCTCCAAATGGGATCCCTCTAGAATTTCAAGGGGGCCTTTTTTGAATTTCAATTTCAATTCTAGAAATTCAAGCGGGCCCTTCCCCAACTGGTTCAGGAAAAGACTTCCTTGGAGAAAAGTGTAAAAAACTATTTATTTAACAATCAAAGTATCTACAAGCACAAAAAAACTAATAATATGGAACAATAAAACCTCTCACTGTCTGAAGAGATGACAAACCCAGAACGTTCCTGCCTTGGCTTGGCTCGCCCAGTCCCTTATCAGTCCCTCCGGTGCTGGAAAATGCCGTCCTGAGCCCTGATGGGACACAGGTGTGAACTCCGGGGGTTTTCTGGGTTTTTCAGTCCAGAGCAGGTTTAAAAAGTTCCAAGAAAAAGAAAAAAACAGTCCAAGGAACTTCTCTGCCTCAGCTAGCTAAAACTAACTAAAAGCAAAGGAGATCTCTGTCCTGCTGTCTGTCTGTGCTGCAGACAGTGGAGTGCAGTTTCTGCAAACAAACTCAACACTTCTCTGCCTCCTCGCTTCGCTCTCAGAGCCAGTCTTAAAGGTACAGAACACAATATCCAACACAAACAGGACAGACAATTAGGGATACAAGCATCACAAAGCCACCCTAGGACAATATTGTACACAGTAGCTGGCTGATGTGGGGCTGTGTTTTAGGTTTGTGCTGAACACTGGGTTGATAACACAGTCAAGGCCTTTCTGCTCCTCACCCCATCACGCCAGCGCAGAGGTTGGAGCAGCACAGGGAGTTGAAAGGAGACACAGCCAGGACAGCTGACCCCAATTGACCCAAGTGATATCCCAGACCATACAGCATCATGCTCAGCCTATTGAGCAGGGGGTAGGAAAGAGGAGGTGAGGCACATTTTGAGTTATGTCTTCTGCCTTCCCAAGTCACCATTACACATGCTGAAGCTCTGTTTTTCTGTCACCATTGCCTTACCGAGGCAATTTAGGGCTGGGTATGGCCCTTGTTCCCTTTTCTGAGCTTGATTCTGATCCCCCACCAGTGAACTCATGTCCCAGTCCTGCCTCAGCATTTTGCTACCCAGGGGATATCCCCAGTGTCCAAGGGGTGGGTCTGTCCTGATGTCCTGCCTGGTGCCAAGCCCTACCTTGACAAGCCCCAGGGGAGCACCTGCTATAACCAATGATCAGAACACAGGGTCAGCTGCATCCTGAAGTTTTGTGTCTGAAAACTACGTTCATTCTAATCCTTGTCTTCTTCTACTAAAATAACAAAGGTTGGTGTTTTTTTTTTTTTCCTTTTGTCCTGGGTTATGGAAAACAAAAATGTGTATTCTATTTTCATCTCCTGAAAGCATTCTTCTTTACTCTGGAAGGAGCAGGGTGGGTGCCTTTTGTCAATGGGCCAACTGTAGGGAATTGCTTCTTATCTATTTCACCACTGGTATTCCCTCCAGGGAGACAGTTGTCTGCTAATGGGCCATTAACACCTCCCCAAACTAACACATCCCCAAACTATACCCTCCCCAAAGCAGTACATTCCACATTCTATCATCCTATTGTGAGATGCTCCACCCAGTGGGGGGAGCCAACCATTCCTACCTGGATAAAACTGAGCCACAAGAACGAGAAGGCATCCAGCTTCACCTGATTCCTAGAGGAAGACTGGACCCCTTTCTCACCACCACTGGACTCTTGTTCTATGGGATCATCTCTACTCCACCAGAACCACATCTGCCACTCCAGGAGGACTCACTTTTTGGACTGCTTCCAACACCCTGGCCAACAGGGTGTCTGGTTGTAGCTCTGACTCTGTCAGGATTTTCCAAAATTGTTGTTTTTTTGCTGGTGTGGTTAGGTGGTTTTGTCTTTCTGCTACATTTGTATTGCTAGTATTCCTAGTAAAGAACTGTTGTTCCTATTCTCAAATCTTTGCCTGAAAGCCCTTAATTGTAAAATTATAATTTGGCAGGGGGTGAGGGCTCTACATTTGCCATTCTAAGGGAAACTCCAGCTTTCCCTGTCAGATACCTGTCTTTCCAAACCAAGACACCTTTCAAATAAATTTCTTTTGCATAATCATTGTAATTAATAGGCTGA
The DNA here is from genome assembly GCA_027886175.1 of Phylloscopus collybita. Lineage (NCBI taxonomy): Eukaryota > Metazoa > Chordata > Aves > Passeriformes > Phylloscopidae > Phylloscopus > Phylloscopus collybita. The sequence goes on along the minus strand of JAJNNQ010000026.1, from coordinate 31,179,008 downwards.
AGACTACAGTAGTATTTTTGTATTCTGATGAGAAAAGGCAAGTAACTAGCTTTTAAGAAAAACTGTATAAAACGTTTCTTAAAAAACACACCTGTCCATACAGTAATATGCACTGATAAACTCCTTAAAAAACATGGTAGAGATATTTGCTATGTAGTACTTCATGGTGTTTCAGAAGCAAACCCAGTTATTAGTTGCCAAGCACCTGAAGAATAAAATGCAATGATTTTTTTTTTTTTTAATTTTTGCCACTAAGCAGTGTAATTGAAACACCTGGCACAAATCTTTCTATGACATCAGATAGTTCCCTCATCACTCATGTGAATCCCATCATGTCCCATGGGTATATGTCCAGCTGATTTAAAAGTTCACTAGTCTGATTCTCGTCTGCCAAGTGTAAATCTTCCTTTCTTCAGACTTTCTCCTACAGGAGAGGGATAGGATTCCTGGAGACTAGTTATTAATATAGACTGAGGCAAAGAAGGCACTTCAGTCTTTCCTGAAACTTTTGTCACCAGAATTTTTCCCCTTTCAGCAGCAAGCCTATATTTTCCTAGGTCTTCCTTCTGCTGTTGGTATCCTTGTATAAGCTGTTGGTTTTGCCCTGCATGTCCCTGCCAGATTAATCTCCAGATAGGATTAGGCTTGTTCCATATCTAAGTAGCAGGATTTTTTGTCTGTACTCTTCCCAGATCAGTTGGCCATGCTAATATCTCTTGTATACCTCTCTTTCAATGTTTGAGTTTTCTCAGAAGCATGTTATCTATTCAGGCTTGCTGACAGTTGATTTCCTGCTTATTAGGATGAATCATTCTTGGGTTTGGAGCAGGTGATCCCTGAAAATCAGTTGGCTGTTGTAGAAAATCATGGAAATCCTGCTACTGCACAGCCACTGATCCCTGGTTTGCACATGCCCAGTCTTCCATGATGCCTCTGGACAGAAGAGAAGTGACCTATTTCAAAACAAAAGCATTTCTGAAAAGGTCCCAGGCCAGCAGTTGGAAAGCAGAAAGGCAGGAAACAAATCCAATCCTCATGAATTATTCAGGACACAAATTCAACTGAAACAGTATTCTATAACGGCAGCTGACAGGCCAAGCGGTAGAATGGCAGAGATACAGTAAAGACCAACAGAGAAAAAACAGATTCATACGCCAAAGTACACACTCAGTTTCACCAGACTGCTAGGAAAATTATGTGTTTTCATAAAACTGCCTTGCTTTCATTTGTGCTCTAGTCAAACAAGACTTGGAGATCAAAGACTTGTTTGGTATTCTTTGTGTGTTCATATCAATCAGGAGCAAGGCAGAGAAGTCCCTCAAAAATTTGTTCAAGACCTCCTCAATCAAAGAAACACAGAGTGGGCCAGAACATCAAAAGAACTTTAGATTGTTCTGTTCAGCAGTTGCCTTGAAGTGAAGTACAATTTTATAAAAAATTTGGCAGCTACTTCAAAAATTCTATAATTTCTAAACAGAAATGTGTTTCTAAATGCTGAGTTCCTTAGATAATGATCGAGTTGCTATGGCTTAAAAAGTTACTGTGCTCCTACTGAGCCATCATTCAACTGAACCATCATCCTCTGTTCTTTTAACTCATGTCTCTTTCAGACTCCATTTCCTCTTCCAGCATGATGCAGCTTAACTTTCAAAGGTTATTTGACAATACCTTTTCACATACACTGAAGGTGAACAAGGAAGTCATTTGTTAGTGTTTTCATAGTATGATGATGAACATTTGCACCGAGGAACACACCATGAGGATGTGTGAGGATACATGACTGAGTAAGATATGGAGCTGTTAGGCAAAAGAATGACATCCTGTGTGCCTTCTGCCCAAACTGTCTATACAAAGGTTTAGATTTAGTCTTGTAGCAGTACTGATCTGCTACAAGTGGGTTGCAAAGGAATCCTGGCTTCAACAAAATATATATCCTGTGTGGACAACGTCATTATATTTTATATCACTTTTCATACAAACACATAAAGCATAAGATCTCTCTGGCTGGCATGAAGATGTCACATTTCCTATTTGAAATTATCAGGACAAAACATTGGTGATTATTTCATTACAGAGAAAACAGCAGTATTTTTTTCACCAAGAATAAATGATAAAATGGGTAAAGAAATACCTCTTACCTAGTGCAGGTCCCACCATTGTGACATGGATGATAATCACATATTGGAACATTGCAGTTCTCAACATTCCTTCCTTCAAGAGCCTCATCTATGATGAACAACTCTTTGTGGTTAACTTGAAAATCCCTAATGCATCCTCTATAGCCATGTATCTCCCCAGCACATCGATGAACCTCCTCATGAACAGGAACCTTTCCAAGGTAGATTGATCCAAGGGTGATCTGCAGAAACAAAAAGAGACTCATCAGAAAAAATGTGATTTGTGATGTTACTGTAAACAATGAAAGAATAATAGATACTGATAAAGGAAATAATCATTACTTGAAGATGGCCAAAAACTCTGATAAGTTCTGAAGTGATTATTTTTAAAAATGTTATTTTTTTTCTTTTTCTTTTTTTTTTTTTTTTAATAATCATTATAAAGAGGGTGGTTAAATATGCTTTCATATTTTCAAATACGTAAGACAACATACATCCTGTGAAACACAAATTGGAATTCCCAGCCTTAACCACAGTGAACATGGTAAGTTTTTTACATAGATGCCCTCATCTTGTATGATGAGTTGTACATTCATGGCTGAAGTTTGCTGCAGGAACACAGGAGAAACTGTGGACTTGAATACATTTCCTTTAGGACCTGGGACCTAGGGGACCCCAAGATAAGAGGAATACAGAAAAAGATTTTATTTTTTTTTTATGAATGCCAGAAAACAGACCGCTGTATTGAAACCCAAGAAAGAAAAAAACCAAGGAAATATTCAAATTTTCAAAAGCCTAGAACATCCTTATAAATGTGCAAAGAAACAACTGTAACTTTTTCACACAAGGTCTGACCAAATCCTATTAGTGCTCACTATGGTAATTCCTCTGTTGCCAGACCTAGGATTCAAGCCCTTAATCATCACATACAAAGAATCTGTGACTCATTTAAAACTCTGTTTTAAATTCCACTGAGGAATTCCACTCCTCAAGCTAATTCCTGACTTTCTGGAATTCTGACATGGGACTTAATAATTCCTAAATTCATTTGCTAAGTGCCTGCCAATTCTTAGGAATTAAAAAAAAATAGATTTTCATAGTTGTATCACACAGTAATGCATCTATTTGTGCAATACCGTTAGTCCAGAAAGAGGGTGATACCTAGCCCATTCAAGTCAAGCAGGAATAAACCAATGCAATCAGAAATACATCACAGCATATGTAAAATATGTAAGGGGGTAATTTATATTGAAGAGGCCCTTTACTATCATATTCAGACACCTTTAAAGAAGTAGAAACAGGAGGAAAACATCCCATTGATTTATCTGGAATTCACACATCCATATGATTTTTGCTTTGCTGTTTTAAGTATTGCTTTTGTCAGTCCTGGAGCTATGTTGCTGACAATTTCAAGTGAAATTTGGTGATACAAAGAATGTGAATACTGCCACATACTCTTCTACTTAGTGTCTTTCATTCTGAAGAGAAAAAGAAAAACACCTACTTCTTTTAGAGCGTGGATAAAATTAAATCAGATTTTCCATATCAAATGAATTCAAAGACATTGGCTCTGCACTTGCTGAATTAATTTCAGATCACTTGACTTCATCCCCTTTCAAACAAAACTATGAAACACTGCAGTGATAGACAAGATTTGTAAGTAGTGTTTGCAGACATATTCTCTCTGCTTGTGAATCTCTTTCAAGAATTAAGCAAAGCACTGGACTGCTTTATAAAATGTCTCTGATTAAGAACAGTATTTTTAACACTCTGCTTGCAACACAACCTCCTTTATTATCTGGATTATTTTACAAAAGCAGTAACCTTGGGGACAGATCCAGTGTATTTCAGAACAACTTCAGTAGGCTTTGCTCAGTTTATAGCATCACTGGATTTTGTCATAACATATTCGATGTTCAAGCTCATGTTGCTACACCTTTCTAGAAAGGTCCTGCTCTAAATTTAACTGACTTAACCAGAATACATTTTAAGGAGGCACAAAGAAACAATTCCTGTAAGTCATGTTAATAACATAAAACGCTTAATATACTGGTATATCAATAACTTATGAAATACTCATGTTTAACTTTTCAAACACTAATTTGAAAATATCCTTCTTCACTTTGAGCCTGAGTGGTAAAAAGGATTATCTTGAGCTACAATGGGAAGATATTCATTAGTCCTCTTAGAGATAAGAAACATCTTTTTTTCTTTCTTTGAGTGTGTGATTTGTAAATAGAGGTTCTGGGAGATTAGGAGCAGATCTGCAAAGTGTAATAGTCATGAGGATTTGACATTCATATTACATACCATGCAAGGGAAGAAATTCTGTTATAAACCAGCAGTGCATACTGGGAGATGCACATCAAGATTAGCATCTCTGCAGATAACTGGTCTGTCTTCTAGTGAACAAACTTATAAAGTAAGCTGTCAATCACAGTTCCAATTCTTGTCTAAAAACATTTTAAATGTTTCATGCAGAAATAATCTTGCAATGAGAGAATGCATAAATAAGATAGGCAATAAAATGAAGACAAAGAATAACTGAAAAATTCAGGATTTGGGAAAGTTGGCCTCTTGTCCATTCAGAATAAGTCTTCTGATACCGGTTTCAAAATAGAGACAGATATTTTTTCAATACTATTAAGAAGCGAAGTCCTAGCAAAAAATAATGATACCAGAATAAATCACTAATGATACATAACTGTCCTCCACTAGACAGTGTGGCTTGCAACTAAAAAGTAACTAGAATTGCTGCTTAATAATATCTGAATTGTTTCTAATAACCCCTTGGCCTTAAGTAAATGATGCTGTTAATATACATTTTTTTTAACTCTCATAATATCCGTGTCCTTTTTATGGACTTTGTACAGCAGGAGCAGAAGCTTCAGAGTCAAATAAACTAAGAAATTAATGGATATGTTGTGGTTACTCAAGGTGAAAAGACCTTTTAGAAAGAAACTAAGTACTTATAATGATATCTGAAGAGGAATTACATTTCCTCCTTTAGAAGATGTTAGAGTGTACCTATTCTCATTCATAAATAACTGTAGCGCATATGCTGATGAAATGTTCAAAGCAAATAGCTGTTTTTTGATGTTTTGCAGACTCACCTGAGACACTCGATGTGGGAAAGAAAGTCTGTGCTGTACAGAAGGGTTTCCATCTGTAGCCACTTCAATCATGCAGTAACCTTCAGGACTGCCCACAGGCAGCATGTAGCTGTAAGGAAGCAGAAGATCCCATTGCTGTTTATTCTGTTGGTCACGGAGTATTCAAACCTCACACGGCAAAGTTAAGGTGAAAGAGATGTTCATGCTTCCATAAAGGATGAAAATCTCTGGACACTACTAATTCCAGTTTCATGGCTATTGAGCTACCCAGGAGAAAAAAGGTGTTTCATCTACTGATGTCATTCTTCGGTTTGCCTTCTTACTATTCTTGACTAGTGTTTGAAATATATACAAAGAAAAGGAAAAAAAAAAATCTTAAAATATTTAAGTGGGTATTGAGAAATTTTAAGTGCTAACTGTGGTTGACATACAGTCTCCCTAGTACAGAAGATTTTTGGACAAGTGACATCAATGTTAAATGATGCTGAATAGCCTGGGTTGAAATTTCCTTTTCCTGACTTACAGAGGGAACAGAAATGAAATAAGAAATGAAAGGCTGCATACCTCTGAGCAGAAAAATTACACTGCGATGCAGGTATTGCTACTTGTAAAGTGTGTTAGTACAAACTCTGTTATTGAGCCTCAGAGATAAAGAAGAATGCAAGGTTAAGGGAATTTTTGAAGTAAATACTGGTGAGTGTTCAATAAAACACTGAGAATTCTTCAGTTTCTTTCTGCGATGAGATCTGATAAAATGTTATTGATATTATCAGCAATAAAAATTCAATTTAAAAAAAGGATGGTTTTCAAAAACACTGATTTTATATTTAAAAAGCAAATCTACTTAAACATTATCACAGCAAATGCAGAATAGGATAATAGTAGTTCACAGATTCTTAAAAACTGACTTCTTCTATTTCTGTAGAAATGCTTTCTAATTCAATTTTCATGTGCTGTAAAAAAGAATACGATTGGGAAGCACATTGAGGTTTACTGAGTACATGTACTTGGCACAGGAAACTCTGCTCAGCCAAGTCACCATAATTAGGTTTCCAGGGTACAGCTTCTAACAACAATTGTCTTACATTTTTTATGTAATATATCACAAATGTTAGATGACCAACTGACCAACTTAAAAAGTGTTTCTGAAAAAGTTAATGTGTTTAGATGGACTACCAAATTTTCCATTTCTTTTAGCTGAATAAATGGTAGAGGACGATAATAGGAATTTCATAAATTGTTTTTTGTTGGGGTAGATGAATTTTTATGTTAGGTCATACATATATGAAAGAGTTAAAATATTTTAAAGCCCACTACAATCTGTACACTAGAAGCATACATTACTAATCATAGAAGTTACTTCAGCATTGGCAAAGACAAATTTACTCCTGGAGAAAACACATCAAGATGTACCATGGTCTCAAATGGTACCTTTTTATATATCACCACCTGGTTGGTTGTATGCAGCTGCCATGGCGTGATTTATTCCAGGTTATGCCTTGAGTTTGTGTCTCTGCTCCTGTGTCTAAAGTCTACTATTTCATCCTCTTGTCTGTAGATTCATTATGAAATTTAGAGTCTCAGTGTTAGCCTCTGAAGTTGCTGGGAACTTTGCATTGACATAAATGGATATAGTATTGGTCCCCTAATGAATATTTATAAATTCACTGCACTACAGTGATTTCTGAGTGAACAGCACAAAACCTGTCCATTAACTAACTTGTCCTATAGCCAGTACATCCATATCAGCAGCTGATGCTCAAATATTAATAAATCCCACCTTTCCAATGGTTATATCATTGCTGGTTCACAGCTAAATCAGTCAATAATAATTCATTGACTTTTCACTGTACTCTGATGCATGGGGCTGAAATGTGCTAAATTATTTCTACCTTGTAAGTATGAAACACTTTTCTTATTTTTAAATCTTTCTTTAAAATTCTGAGTTATTTGAATGGCATTTTCTACTATCACCTTCTGAAATGTGATCTAGACCCCTAGACTATTCAAATAAGTTTGAAGAATGTTTATTTTCATTTCTAATTTTAGGTTAAAAAGAGTCATGTTGTTAAGTTATTTTGAACTGCATTCTTTCTTGAAAAGTTTAAAGTAAGCATAATATTTTGATTTCAAATATAGGGAGCCAGAAGCAGTGCCTGCTGTTTTGAAGACCATCTGATTTGCACAATTTCTTTATAAACTACTAATTAAGTAAACAGAAGTTTCTCCTTAATAAACAATGGGTATATTGACAGATAGTTGGTGATCTCCTTTTTACTTGAAAAAAGGACAATTTTGGAGAAAATAGTTCCATTATTGTGTTTTCCAACCAATTCTTGAAATGTAAAATATTCTTTGAATTCATACTCCTTTCAGCTGCTGGGAATTATCTCAGTAAATCAGAGAGCAGAAAAATAACTTTCTCAGATAATAGAAAATAAGCTCATTTAAGATTCTCTCTTGGGGGAAATAAACTCATAGCCTTTCCTTGATGATTTCTACTCTGAGTGGATACTCTAGTAGAGACCTAACATATTCATAGCAGAGTCTACTCTCTTCCCCTGCATTGTCCCTGCTTTTAAGGAAGATTTCTGAAGTCTGCATGTTTGTTTTTCTAAATAACCTCTTATATCACATATTACAATTGTCCAGCCCACAAGGAGCAAAAGTTTAAGTGAAGTGACAAAATTAATTAAGAACACTCATCTAAAGAAAACTAAAATCACAATGAGGTCTGTGTCAGTGTGACCATCTTCAAGCAATTAGCCATCCACTCAGCATTGTAAACTTCCATTGCAAATGTCTGGTGTACGCACGTTCTCACTGCTTTGTACACATAATTTCTATAGTTTTGATTCTTTAAACATAGATGCAACTAAAATAAGCCTTAAAAGCTGATTGATACTGACAAGTTCTTAACTTCAGGTATCTTTATTTAGACAAGCCCAAGTATCATAAATTCATTTAGTTGTTTACACAATCATCCCTACTCAGGCATACCTGGTAATCTGTTCTATCTTTAAATAAATATGTGAGAAAAAAAAGAAAAAAGAAAATCCAAATAAAACACCTCAGTATCCATAAACAGCAGCTTATTATACAGTGATTTTGATCATTAGATCTTAACTTCACAAAGACATGGAGGTGCTTTGCTTTTTTTTTTATATATGCAGTAATGAAATCTCAAAGAGCAGAACAGATTTGTCTGATGTCAGCCAACAGATTAGTGTCTGAGTCATGAGAATAAAACCGCAGGCTACAAGCAGAAACCTACTGTCCTGTATTCTGGAGAGCATGTTAGGAATGCAGTCCATGCTACTACTATTTTCTTCAGCATTTGCTTCTTTGTAAAGATTTCCAATAAATTAATAATTGAAATTTCTCTCTGTCTCATCACAGGATGGAAAAACTGTCATTTGAAATGTGAACAAAATGGATATTTTTCATGCTTATGTTACCACCAAGTTCGGACTGTTTGCATTTGCTAGATTACTTAAATATGCCTAGAATAGCTTTTAGAAAGAGACAGAGCATGAAAAATTACAGTCCAAAGGACAGAGTTCTTAGAAAATTATAAACATATGAAAAATTGGCAATTAAACCATAAATGCTGTCTCAGTCTTTATTTTAGCATTTAAACACAGAAAGTGCTACAACATGGACACATGCAAAATATAATCATATTAGTTTTTAAAAACAATGGTGGAAAAAAGAAGGGACTTGAAATATTCTGTCACAGAAATTACCTGAACTAAAATGCCATTCATGTGATTCTATAACCTGGTTATAGTTTTCTTATAATCTGTGTTTAAATGCCTTAATCTTGCAATTGAATAAATGCAGTTGGATTATTTCACGCACCTCAGAGAAGATTGAAATCCGTTATCCGCAATAGAAAAGAGAAAATGAAACTGATGATTTATTCTCTTGACATTTTTTCTTTATTTTTCTAATTAACCTCATATTATGAGATACTGACCTCACATTAAGAACACCTGAGATGAAAGTGGCTAATCACTGACATCTCTAAATTTTGAAGTATTTTTAGTTCAGTGGTGCTTTTTCACTCGTTTAGATGCTGAAGGCATTTCAGTGCATCTGTCTCGCATCTCAGTGGCATATTCTGGCTGCATTTAAAGCCAGCATATTTTTCCCTCCAGAGACAGTGACAGGAGAGAATGCAATTCGATTCCTATTGCAGGATAATTTTGTCAGGCACCAGAATTGTGATTCATGCAAATCACACTCATAATGATATAAAAAGGATTCACAGGGAAGTAAAGAATTGGATGTGTGAGGAGTAGTTATGGGAAATGTGTATATGTGGAGGACATATGGGCAAGGTTATGCACAACAATCTAAAGAGATCTGGAGGCATGTGAAGCCCAGCCTGTTCCTGGAGATGCTAAGATATAGGCCTGAGGAATTCAAATATTTATTTCCATAAATTTGAAATGAGAAGATGTTCAGCCTTCTTATTTGCTTTGTCTTAGAATATCATGATTTTTTTTTTTTTCATAGTTGGTGTGGATTTTATATAAAGTTAAAAACAAGAATAACAAAAGATTTACTATTTTTTTACAGAAGACTTGTGAACCTCAACAGGTGTAAAAGAATAGTTATATACTGTGTCGTTACTGGTTGCATGTTGATTAATCATGTGCATGAACACTGGATTTCTAACAAAGTGCAATGTGTACCTCACACACTCATGACACAACTGTGGATATTAGGTATTGGATTACTTTAGGTCTGGAACTGATAGTCAAAGAACTCCTCTTAAGTTAGCTAGGATTGGAGGACCTCTAAATCAAATGCTACCTGATATGATCTTGCTCAACTAAATGTTTTAGCTTAAATTATCATAGACTACTTCTCCAGCTGGAAATAAAGTCATACGTTTTTTTCCTTTCAAGCTAGTCACCAGATGGCACTAAAGGAGCACACTAGAAAGCATGGATGCAAAATCCCTACTAATGTCTCTTCTAATAATTGGAAAGACTGACTTAAGCTCTAATTGATAGCATGATTGCTTCAGCTTCCAGTTATATCAAGGGAAACACAGTAAAGTATCTTAAACTGATTACACATTTGACAATATGGATGAGAATAAGTCCAGAGACTGGAACTTCTGGAAGACTTTTAACTGCTTTCATACACTTTAACTACGTAATGTAATCATGTAAAAATGGTACATTCATGGTTATGTAAACATACTTAAGAAAATTTAGTTTACAGCAATTATATTTTCTATATAATGCTGAAGGTGCAGACATATTTCTAGCAGATTAAGGAGAGGTATAGCAAAATTAAAGTGTCATCTCAGCAGGTATAAATAACCCCAAACATTATAAAGAGAACCTTTGTTTTTATCCAAGCTAAAAAATCATGGTAAGACTTATGAACAAAGACCTCACATTGCTAGCAGACCAGGGTTTCTGGTCTTCTGAAAATGCATTAGAAACTGTTACAACACTCTCCATTTTATAATGCCACAACTGGAGGACTACATTTAGAACTACTTGCTATTTTTCTCCCTACAGTCTGAAAAACGCTAGCCCAGCTTAACAGTTCAACATAGGAAAAAAATCCCCACAAAAATCCCTTTACTAAAAAAGTACTGATATTAAAGACTTAAAATAAAATTGTCCTGCAAAACACTGACATAGTGGCTTCATTTACACCCTTGATTAACCAGAGCAGTTGTCAAGGGAGCACCTAACCAACTGTCAAGTAATACAGGAGGTTTTTCAAGAACAATGATTTTACTTTTGACTGAGCATATTCAATTCACAAGTGTGAAAATCTGTATTGTGCCTTGCAGTTTTAATAATCTCTTCATACTTTTCCAAAATTCTTGCACTTACTACCTTTTTTCCCCTTAAAATATATTTCTAAAAATTCTATTGCTTTAAAAACCACACCTTTACTTCCCAAAAATTAACTTCAGCATACTTCTTCCATGGAAATGTTGGCATGTCTCTTTATCATCTATTTCAGTAAGGTCAAATTTCGGTATTTCTTACCAACTGAAATTGCAACCCTCAGAAGTGACAATTATAAAAATGAATGCTGCATTTTATGTCTGACATTTTACTTGAAATCAATGAAACATATTTCATAACCTCCAGCAATTCAACATCAATTCTCAGGTTTTCTAGTTGCTGTAAACTGACCAAATAGTAAAAGTGTACAGAGAGAGAAAGAGAAAAGGAGACCAAGGAGAAGAGTAGATAAAAATGGAAGATAAAAACTCTAAATTACTTTGACTCCTAAAGTGTCTTTCAGGAGTCCCTTGATGGCCCTTTCTTTAGGGTAAAAAGAAAACAAACCACACACAAAAAGAGGTGTGTGAACTTCGGGAATGCATTAGGGAATGATAAACTCCCAGCTGACTCTGAAATTTTTTGAAATTTGCTGCTTCAGTTGTATGTGCATACATCTCTGGGTCCTGATGAGACTTACCCCGAAGCACTAAAAAATGTGTCCAGTTGTCATCACAGGACCTGTTGTCATTATTTGTCAATAATCATGGGAGTCTGGAGAAATCTCAAATGACTGGAAGATGGCAAATATTGTTCCAAGTTTCAAGAAAGGAAAACTCTGTTAATTACAGGCCTGTCAGTCTCACTTCAGTGCCTGATAAAATATGGAGAAGCTTATTCTGGAATTATTGTAAATTATTGTAATTATTGTAAAACATCTGAAAGACAACATCCTCGTTGGCCAGAGAAAGCATGGGTACATGAGAGGAAAGTTTTGCTTAGCCAACTTAATCACCTTTTAGCACTAGGTCAGCCATCTAGTTTACCAAGAAAAGAGAGTAGATATGGTGCATTTGGATTATAGCAAAGTTTTCTGTACTGTTTCCCAGAGTATCCTCCTGGATGAAATGTACAGAGCACAGAGAAGTCCATACATAACACACTGGCTGGGCAGTTGGCTCAGAGAGGTATTAAATGGGGTTGTGTCAGGCTGGCAGCCAGTTGCCAGTGGGCTCTTCAGGGCTTGATTTTAGGCCCAGTGTTCTTCAACATTTTTATAAAACATCTGGACACAGAAATTAAATGTACATTAAAGTGAATTTGCTGATGACACTAAACCAGGGGGAGCTGTGGACTCCTCTTCTCAGGGGCAGAGAAGCCTTACAGACAGATCTAGGTAGACCAGAGAGCTGGGCAAGTACCAATCTTATGAAATTTAACAACAGCAAGTGCCAGAGTCTTCACCTGGAATGGGTAATTGTTGTTATACATGAAAACTGGGAGATGGGAGGCTGGAGAACCTTACAAGAGAAATCTGAGGATTTGAATTCATGGCAACTTGAATACAAGCCACTAGTGTACCCCGGCAGCCAAAGGGGACAGCTTGGGATGCATTAGGCACAGCATCATGAGCCAGCTGAGGAAAGCAACTGTCTCAGTTCACACTGAGATAAGTGTGAACTTCACACTGAGTGAAGGCAGACCCATCTCAAGTCCTGTGTGCAGTTTTGGAGGTCTCAGTAAAAGAAGGACATAAAGCTATTACAGTGTGCCCAAAGCAGACTGACTAGGATGGGGAAAGGCCTCAACAGAAAGACTTAAAAAGAGTGTCTGAGGTCACTTGGTTTGTTCATCTCAGAGAACAAAAAACTGAAGAGTGACCTCATTCTAAAGGGGAGCAGTGTAAGGAGAGATCCTGATCTCTCTCTGATGACCAGTAATAGGACATGAGGAAATGGAATGAGCTGAGTTGCATCAAGGAAAGTTCAGATTGAACAGCAGGAAAAATTACTTCACTGAGAGGGTGGTCAGAACAGGTTCCCCAGGAAAGTGTCATGGCAACAAAGTGTCAGAGTTCAAGGAGCATCTGGATGATACTCTTAAGTGTGTGGTTTAATTTTAAGTACTGCTGTAAGGGGCAGGAGCTAGAATAATTAATCCTTAGGGGGGGCCTTCCAATTTGAGAAAGTCAAACAATATCTCTTTATCATAGATTGAATTGGGTTGGAAACTACCTTAAAGATCATCTAAATCCAACCTCACTGCCATGGCCCTTCCAGTAGACCAGGTTGCTCAAAACTCCATTCAGCCTGGCCTTGAACACTTCTACAGATGGGGCATCCATGAATTGTCTGAGCATCCTCTTCCAGTGCCTCACCACTCTCATAGTGAAGATTTTTTACCTTGTATCTACCTGCCCTCTTTCAGTTCAAAGCCATTCCCCCTTGTGCTGTCACTACATGTGCTTATAAAAGGGACTCCCTTTTCTCTATTTGCTATGGGGGTACGAGTATAATTGAAGAAAATAAGGAAAACAAATATCCTTTACCTTGCCAAATACTATCTACTTGGCACAGAAGATGCAATTTCTTTGCTTAATGTTGGTATACAGTTATTTCATACATTATACAGCATGTAAAAAAAAATCCAAATTCAATGTTTTTGTATAAGCATATTAGTAGCTGAAAATGGTAATACCTACATTAGGTGAAACAGATACTGTTTATTAATTTGAGGTTTTATTTTAGTTTATTATTTATTTCAGGTTATTATTTTGGTTTATGCTTCATTTACTCCAGCTCTGCTAGTCCAACAGTCAAGTTTATGATCCTTTAGTAGACTGGCTAATGGGACTCTTCCTAATGCATATATGGCCAAGCATACTGCAGACAGCATACACCCAAGGATCATTTATTTCAATGGAATGCTTTTCTTCAACATATATACTTTATGAATCTTGACTTTAAAGATATGTGTTCCCAGACTGAATCTTTAAAGGAAAGTATAAATTCTGCTTTTACTCATATATTTGAAATTCCATTGACTTCATAGGGACTTCTCTGGTGTAAACACTGTGCTGTGACAACCAACTGTGACATCTCCATTTCACACATGCAAGAATGGGAATAACACAAAGATACTGGAATAATTAGTGCTGACACTTAAGCAGAGTTCTGAAGTTGCAACAAAATTGAATTTTTATCATAATCATTATCATAGTCATTATTGTTGTTCATGATCATGACAGTATTGGAAGAGTAGACTGCTACAAAATTCATCCTCGCAGTACACACCAAGTCCTACAAAAAACCTTATGTTCTACTCTGAGTTTCAGGACAAGTTTGTACATAGAAAATGCAGAATATATATTGTAATTGTTTTTATATCTGTTGCATCTTAAGGCCTCATAGCATATTTTGTGGTCTTTTTTGTCTGTTAGATGAATTCATTGAGATTTCATTACTAATAAATACCTTGTATTTCTAAACCCAGTAATCCACCTTTAAGACTGAATACACTTGCTTTCTCCTATTTCTGGCTGCATTGCCTCAGGTTCATGTACCAAGTGGGTATTTGCTGCACCTGAACAAGGCTGTTTAATTTTCATTATGGTTACCTTTACTTTCCCTTTGAGTCTACATTGTATCAAAGAGAAAGACTTCTACTCTTCTATTCTTTGGTGCTCCAGAGATAAACACTCCTTAGGGAAGGTGCTTGTGGTCTTTTACACAGCTCATTCTTACCCTATAATGTGGCTTGTCTAATTCAATGATTTTTAATATAGATGTAATTGGATTCAAGCAATTTTATTAAAAATTATATAATGTCAGAAAAGAAAGTTGGCCTTCCTCTTTCAGTAAAAAGCCTCCAGCTAAAGCTTATGCAACAACTAATAAAAAATACGTAAAACATGAAAATTGAACTATAATCTTCACTGAAAGAATATGCTGGTGTGAAAGAGTAAAACCCTTTCTTATGAAGAGTCATTAGATAATAGGTTTTGGCCAGTTCTTCCCTTAAATGGAGACAAAATAATTTCAGCAAACAAAATGGTAATGCTGACTTATTACCTAAAAAGTCATATGCCTTTCTCTCTGAGAAATGGGGAAAAAAAATTTCTAGGGATAACAGCTGATACTAGGGAATTATTTAAGAAAAAGCCAAAATTGTCATCAAGTGCAATGATGCAATATTACACTGATGAAGATTGGAAGAAGTTGGAAAACTGCTAAACAATAAATAAAATTTGATTGCATGGAACATATGAATGTTAATGTTAAAAGAGTACCCTAAAAAGTACCAATTAAGAGGTCTTTTAGTCTCAAGTGAAACATGACTCTCTGACCACTGTCAAGCATTTCCTTCTCTTTGAGTACAAGGTCTCTTGAGGTAGAATGATTTTGAAACACTGAAAAGGAGTCTTGGACTGTGTTTCTGTTTAAGAAAACATTAATATCAGTAGAAGCAGAGTATAACTCCTTATAATAAATATTCAGTATTACCTCCTGGTGAGCAAATTAACACTGTTGTAAGCCTGGTAAAATGTGAAAAAGGTTCTTGATAAAATTTCAAATTTCAAAACTTGTCTACATTGTTGCTTTGGTATCACATCTTAAACTATTTTTATGCCATTTATCTACCTAACAAGTAACTGAATCTTATGCATATGAATAGATTGTGAAAATAAAGAGAAACAAGAGAATAGTTTATGTACATATAGAAGCAACGGTTTCAGGTGAAGTGGCTATAAGATACAAAGTTCAAAGAAAATGTATGTATACACATATTTCTGACAACAACCAAAGTTTAAATTTTCTTCTTATGCATACACAATTTATGTATGCATAAGGTGTGCTTCTTAGAATGGTTAAATCAGAACAAAGAGAAGAATAAAGGAAAATAACATCGCTGAACCATCATATTTTGAGGGGGATGATTTCCCCTCAAGACGTTAAGAAAAATGGTAAAATCAAACAAATGCTGAGGGTTCAATTATCGTAACATCTCACCAAGAAAATGCCTTAAAAAACCATTGGAAAAGTGCTTGAAGAGAGACATCGTAAGCAGTCTTCATATTATATCTCCCCTTCCCCTGGGAAGGCTATCACTCCCAGCAGCACTTGGACTCTTCTGGAGCTAACAACAGCTTGGTATTGCACTAGAGCATAGGAATTAATTATTACATTTAACCATCTTCAGATAGAGTCTTCCGTTTATTGTCTTACATAAGCCTGACCCCATGAATAAAAATTAGGAAGCCATTTGACATGTGAATAAAGCTCTATCAATGCAGGGCTGTACAGATAATTGCAATACTACAATGATCTCCTGTTGTGGATCTTTTCTTACCTATTACAGACAGAAGAAATACAATGATCAGTACCATATATTACTTCTACCAGGCAGTACTAATTAATTTTCTTTTGCAGACTCTGATGGTCTAAAATGAACTGTTACCTCCCCTCTACATGGGAAAACTAGGAGAAAAATATGTTAAGCAATGTGGTTAATGAGAAAGTGACTCTTCAATTTGAACACAAAGAGAAGGTACAATTTATATACTAGTCCAGGAAATCCTGGGTAGACTGGAGAATAAAGACCTTCTATTGCCAACTAGTGCAAATCCTGAGGTTGTGGCTGGCATATTTTTTAATACCCAGGACTGAGAGACATCCTGCTGTATTTCAGTTTTACACATATAAATATCAATTAAAAAAAAAAAAAAAAAAAAAAAAGAGTCTTTTTCTTTCAGACTCTTTAAGGCTCATGTCTTCTAATCCTTTTTATTCTTAAGCCTTTGGACCTTGGAGCTACAATCACATTTCTCTAATTATGACTTAGGCAAGCTTTATGTGCCAGCTTCTCATAGTGGTATTCAAACAGCCTGTTCTTGGTCCCTTCTGGTGACATTCTCAGAAGCATCCCAGTAGGAAAAAAGAGATAGGCAGGCAATTAATCTCTCCTATAATTCAGCAACAACTGCTGAAACAACTATATCCTCCACTAAGCTCTTCTATAATGGTCTATGAATGCCTAATTCAGTTGAATTACATCAAGATCAACTGAAAATATGGCAAGACAATGTGAGTCAGGGCATACATAGTTAAAGGTAGATTCTTAAAACAGGATATTGAATTCTCCACTGTATTGCTTAAGAAGTGAAGGTACAAACATGTTATTACCAAAGAAAAGTTTTCTATTTATGATAAGAATCACTTACATATTCTTTGTGTTAATCTTTACTTGTGCTGTCACAAACAAAGGGCCATGAAGAACTACAGAGAAGGGTAATGTACCATTTGTAACACAGATAAAACTGGAAATTAATAACTGATCTTTCTTACTAAGCCGTTAACTCTCTTAACACCAGTTAAGAGAGTTATTTCTGCACCTCCAATCCTCACCAACCTTGTGCCTCTCCTTTTGACAACATCTGTAAGAAAGAAGGTAAGGCCTTGTCATCTCTTCAGGCCCTCTTCAGTACAGGTAAGAATAACTGATTTTTGGAGAAATGAGGAGCATCATTGCCAAAAGTGCTGGGTATGTTACAACTCTACTTTCACGAAGCCTGAACAACTCACCTAAAGTCAATAATACAAGGCAGAAACATTAAATAACACTCCTACTTACCAGACTTAAGATTTACTGATTTATGAAGCCTAATGGCCACACAATGCAACCAGTTCATTGCATTTTTTTGAAAAATGGTTTTTGATAGATATTTATTGCTTTGAACACACAAAGGAACAGAACAGAGCAGATTTCTGATTTCAGAATATATGCATACAGAATTGCACAGAACTTGAAGCTTACTGTTCTCATCTAAACTGATAAAGTTCTCTACTCATCTTTATCTGGACCAGACTCATTAAATGTTTTATTGCAGTCTGCTTTTGATAACACATGTACTCTGTTTTCCCCATCAGAATGAATGTATGAGCTTTAGAACTGCTCTGTCAAAGAAATTAATATTCTCATAATCATTTCATGTGTAATTTTGTACTTGAACATATCTAAATCAAAGCATCTAACATGAACAGCTAAGAACATTTTGCTAAGCTATAACCAACTATTTTTAAAGAAAAGAGACTGCTTTATGGTGGTATGTTTTTTACACATTTTAGCTGCAATCTTAAACACACATGAAGGTACAGGATTAGGATGCTTATTGCCTATTTGAATATCAAAAGGAAAAATATAGGTTATAATGTAATTTGGATTTTGTCATTGGGCTTCAGCAGAAACTATCTGAAAAGCCAGATGTATATTTCCTAGTGTATTATAAATGTCTCCCCTATTTTTCCGTTCACTTTGTTTAGTGATATATTTGGAAATTGTATTATTTGGAAAATAAATATTGCATAAGGTTAGTGAATATTAACTGCAAAAAAAAGAAAATCAAGGTAAATACAATACATTTAGTTTGTATGTGTAAATGTGTATTCACAGGGCATCTTTTAGGAAGATTTTTGGTTTTTTTAAACAAGATAGATTACTTTCATTAGATGGTAGAAACAAAAAGCATGAGGTACTCACAGAAAGAAAAACAATCTTGTATGATGTGAAATGTTCCTCATTTCTTCATGGATAGTCAAAATCTTACACAGGCCTTTTAACAAGGTTAAATTTTATGAATGCAAGTCATTAAGGAAATTGTGGAAGAGTAAACAAACACCACAATGCCTGTTGCTATGCATGTAAAATCTGGTTTTGCTTACAGATGAGGTTCTTTATTTCTTGATTTTTATGTCCAGTTTGCCACTTTCCTATTATAAATGCAACAACACACATACTGAATTTGGAAATGTTAGAAATTATTTCATTACAAAACTGCCCTGTGATTAACTATTTCATTTCAGAGAGATGCTTGATGTTATTAACCATGTAGATACTTTAGGTCAAGAATCAAGCACTGAAAAATGTATGAAATTATCAGAATTAATATTTCTAGCTGACAAAAATTAACTTCAGATTAATCTGTTTCTAATTAGCAACAAATTAAATCATGTACAACCGGGGTTTACCAGTTACCAGTTATATTCTCTTCTTTACAGTGTAAGCCCTAATGAAAAGCATTTTAAATCAGTATCTGCAGAGTGAGAATCCCTGCAGACTGGGAGAGTTAATGTTCATTATCCTGAAAGGTAGGGAACTCCATAGTGTGTGACCCAGGCCTGTCTCAGACACTGTCCTGCTCCCTACTAGCTTATACTTAATGTTGCAGCTCACCACCTGAGAGTGCCTGGCAGCCTCTGCAGCCAACAGTACAAATTGCTGAAGTGGCCTGAATGAGCCTGAAGGACAGACAATTTTTAGGTACTCTAACACCTAAGTGTCCTAACAAGATGTTAAGAGCAGACACTTTTCTATCGTGGCCCACCATAGTGCCAAAGTATACACTGATTTTTACTTTTCACATGGAATCACTGAATGGGCTGGGTTAGAAGGCGCCACTGGAGGTCATCTCTTCCAGCCTCCCTGCTGAAGCAGAGTCCCCTAGAGCATGTTTCTCGTGTTTGCATCTGAATAGCTTTTGAGTATCTCCAAGGAGATAATGCCCACAGTCTCCCCCGGCACTCTGTTCCAGCGCTCAGCAACCCTCACAAGCAAAGAAGCTCTTCCCCATGTCAGGAGGAACTTCCCATGTTCCAGGTTGTGGCTGTTGCCCCTTGGATGACTTCTGTATGTTTGTATTCATGACTATAGCTGGTCCCTTCACAGCATTCCCTTACCACAGCTTATTTTATGGGGTTTGTTTGTTATTTTTTTTTTTACTGCAATAGATAAAAGAATATAGGACTCTAGAAAAATGGATGGTAACATGATCACATCATGGATGTCTTTTAGTTCAGAGGATTCAATACTGACCTGTTGTTGAGTTCCATCAAATAGATTGTAAAACAAGAAGTCCTGCTTTAGAATGAAATAAAATCAAAAGAGTTGTCTTTCAAGTCACTCTTTCAAGCTTCAAACATCAAAATACCAAGAACAAACCAAGCTTATTTAAAAAATGATCAAACTAAGTATATCAACATATTCCCAGCCTATATATCAGATACTTGCAAGGTTTGGAGAAGAAAGCTGTCCTTCAAATTTAAATAGAAAAGGAAAAATGGAGTAATTTCAGATAATTGTGTATAGCAAAAACATCTCTAATGTGTTCAGAAGAGCATTCATGGGTGTATACTTCAGACACACCTCTGAGGCAAACCCTAGGAGGTCATACTGGAAGATTCTTTCCCTCTGAAGGACCCAGTGAAAAACTTTATTTCCCTGGCTCACTTTGAGCACTAAGGGATGCCATGGGTAACTGATAGCCAGATAGACAATGCAATGCTGACCAAAAAAAATTTCTACCCACTTAGCTGATCTGGATATAAGGGTATTAGGAGAGCCTTGAAAAGAATGTTCTGTCTGAATGGCAGTGTATTCTAGGAAACAGCTTTACCTACGTAATATAAATTATTTTTAGAAATTATTTTAGTCTTCATCTATGCACCTCAGAACTTTGTGATTAATAGTGACTTTTATAATAAAAAGATCTCTGTAAAACTAGTATTACAGAGAAAAAACTGAAGGACATGAAGAGACTTGCCCAAGATATTGTCCAGAGAATGCCAAATACATCAGGTAATGAGTACAAGTTCTGTGATTTTCATGCTTTTATTGATCTTATGTGAAGTTACTAGAAATTAGGATGAATTAATCTAAACAGAAATTGCTTTAAAAGAACATACCCATTGAACTTATTAAATTGCAGCAGTCCAATATTTGCCTGTTTTCAGTCAATATTAAGTGCCTTGCTTAATGATGAACCTGGAAAACTTCGCCTGCTATGCATCTGCCTCTCATTTATGTGCCAGAGAAAGAGAGCTGGCAGGAAGATAGGGTGAGCAGGATTAGGTCAGCTAATTCTACTGTTGTTTACATTAAACAACTATTGCACTTTTTTTTTTCAAAAACAAACAAACAAAAAAACCAAAAACAAACAAAAACCCCAAAAAAAAAAACCAAAAACCCACACCCCCCAAAAAACCAAAAAACCCCAACCAAACAAAAAAACCCCACACACACAAAAAAACCCCAAACAACCAAACAAAACACAAAACCAAAAATAACCCCCAAAAACAACCCAACTAAATCAAACAGGCAAGCAAACAAAAACCCCAACCAAAATAGGCTACTGTTTGGTCAGGAAGGAAAAAAATCCCATACACCTGTGCCTGACATATAAAAGGTAGGATACCTGCTGATGATTCAACTATAATACGTGCTGCACATAGTTAGATAAACAGAATAAATTGTGTGGGAAACCAGTTATGGAAAATCTAATTCACAAGTATTCATTTTTTGCTTTACCCTGTCTTCCTTTTATCATTCCTTCTTCAGGAAGGGTCAAGGGAGCAAAGGAAGTTCTGTGTTTGTCTTCTATTGTCAATGCAAGTCTGGGCAAGTAAGGAAGAAACAGCCCTTATTTGGCTTGAATCAGATACAAACTCTACACTGACATAAAAAAGAGGACATGATTATTTCTAGAGGGAAAACTGAGAAGGAAAGAGGAAAAAGCTTATTAAGCAAAGTTTTTAATCCTCGTCTTTGATCAACTGAATCTTTTGGAATCTGCCATCCATGATAATGATTTAAGGCACATTATTTTTATAGGGGAAGTTATTTAGAACCCACAGAAAGCCATCCTCAGATATCTGGGATTAAAATGAGCAGGGATACTCTCAGCTACTGACATGCAAAATATTTCAACAACTCAATATGCAGTTTGGAAGAATAAATATCTGAATTTTTGTCTACTTTTTGTTTAAAGGTATGCAATGAGATTTTGAAAGTACAGAATATGTATGTAAAGTTTTCTCAGTTATTAGGCAATATAATTTATTTCATTATCTGAAGATGCAGCAATACTATGCTGTGAAAGTTTCAGGTCACAAAATGTTAGTTCATGTTTAGTTCAAAAACTTGTGTAAGGTGAGATGAGATATATACTAGCTTCTTGCAGCTCATCTTGAATTTAAACTGAACAATTCTGTGATGGTTCATTTCCTACTCAATGTAGCTGTAAATGTTTTGGCCCTTTGGTTGTCTGTATTCAGTACTCAGCCTTTGGTGTACTTAACTGTCTTTTCGCTCATAACCGAGAAAAATGGCAGCAGATTTTGAGTAGTTTAAAAAGAAATAGCACAAAAGGAAAAAACCACAAAATATCGTAGCAAGAATTCTAAGTGAGCAAAAATACATGTTCAGCATTTAATCACTAGTATAATACTACATGACCAAGGAGATAAAAGATACCAAAAAAATTTCACAAACTTGCTGTCAACCTTTCAGAAAACATGATCAGATATAATAAAAATTATATGGACAAATCACTTAATTACTTTAACTCATAAAACAAAGATATGAAGTAATTCTGACAGTGTTGGATACATTTAATAATGTTTGTCTTCTACACAGCAACTCTCCAGAGTAAGAATGAGAGAACTTTCCAAGATCTAGGCCTCTTTATGGACTCAACTGCCATACTTGCTTGAGTGGTAAAATATTTCATATTTAATCTACTGTTAAAAAGGGACAGCTTTAGTCAATATGAAACTGCTGCTACCAAAAACAATGGTGCCCAATTGAAGAAACTGTTTAGAGAGTATAACAGTGATCTGACCTGACTAAAAACAAAATTACCAAATCCCCCAAAAGATAATTTTTTAGTCAGATCAGAATTTCTACAGCAGTTCACAACTAATCAAACCAAGTTAATCACTCTTCTGTTTAATTGCCTGCTTAGTAAGACTGACTTCCTGAACAGAGGGCTTTAATAAGAGATGTTAATTCCAAAAGCTGTAAGATGCTGACCAGTGTAAAACTTCCAAGAAAATAAAACACCACAGATGTATATTGCCTGAAAATATGTTATGTGAAATTTAATATATGCAATAATAGAGGGCCATTTTCTATTCAAGGTGAATGAATGTTCTTGTATTGGAAGGTGTGAATACCTAAATACCATAGGATTACTTTCTAGTGTTCTGAGACTGTTTGCAATTTTTGTTTGAGACAAAGAAAATAGTCATGCTGGCAGTGTTTCTCTATTATTAATTAGAGAATGTCACAATTAATAAATATGGAGGTTTTGTTCTGGAAAAACAGAGAAGAAAGAAACAAACAAAACCCCACAAAATAAAACCAAAAATTTTCTGGCTCAAATTTGAAGGTTCAAGTGTTTAAAAGGAAAGAGATGAAATTATATGGGCTGTAGAAAGCATTCATAGCCCTTGGAGTGGAGACTGAGTACTTGGCAAGACCATCAATACCACATCACCCTCTGTGCATCACCAAACTGAGTTCTAAAATTGGAAAACATGGATATACATTTTGACATAGGCTGCTGCTGAGACTATTGTCTGCATCAAGCAATCAGCAAACTCCACTCATGTGTTACCTTGAGCCTTTTTTTCTCACATATCCCCACCTTAAATTTCCAGTTAAACTTCTTGTGTGCCTGCTTCTCCACATAAGAATTGAAGAAATGTAATTTAAAAAGTGGTAAGATAGAAGTGCCAGATGCACTACCCCCATGAAATACATTAAGAAATCTTGAAAGCTTACAGGGTTAAGTATTTGATTGAAATAAATCCATTAAAAGAAAGTGATGTGTTCTCTTCTGTTGAAAGTGAAGGAAAAACTCAGTCTCAATAATCAATGCCTTCCTCTTTGTCTGGTTGAGGACGAGTACTCTTCAGCCAAGGAAAGAAATGGTCAGAACATACCTTGGCTTCTGTCAGGAACAGACTGGTGTTTAGTTTTGTGTTTTTCACAACATTTGTTGTTAAGCAAAACTTATACCTGCCCCAGAAGGCAGGCAAGCATAATCCTGTTATTTTCCAGATGGATGAACAAAAGAGGTTGCAGAAGATTGTTTCTGACAGTGTTGGGAACAAAACCCAGGGGCCAAACCACATGTCAGATTTACATAAAATGTATTCAAATCAAGAGAAAATGTATTTTCTGAAGGTGTTTTGAACGGTTGCTGAGTAATTTAGTAGCAACACAGCATGCTACACTGCAGCTCTCACATTCACATCTTTCATTACTATTGGTCTGCTGGCAGCTCTGACAAGACAATGTGAACCGTAGGGGGGATAAAAAAATTTCTGTGACAATGAATAGATCCCTAGTTCCTGGTGTTCTCACTAAAACCCCTCAGTGCAGTAGGAAGTCACATCCACCGTCTCTGCAAACTTGAAGAGCAGTACTGCAAATTGCATTGAAGCTGCAGAAGAAAAACCACAGAGATGCATATCCCAAGGCACAGATGTGAACTGGTGCCATAAAAACACCATTTCCCCAAACAGGGAAATGTACAGCAAACATGTGACACTGCACTTGAGCAAAGCCTCCAGAAAAGGCAGTCCACAACTGGAAGAATATTTTTTTTTATGTACCTCAAATATTCAACAGTTATATGTCTATTTAATACTGTTCATTTGAAGTGTGAGCCCAAAAGCAGATTTGGCATTATATAATGTTTTGCTATTTTATAGCAAAGCACAAGGTTTCCATAGACACAGAGAACCTGTTTACAAACTGTTGAAACAGTTACTTTATCTGGAAATACTCTCTAATGCAGCAGATGCCTTTCACACCTCTGGAAAGGCCACAGCAACAGCAGTGTGGGACAATAATTACTTTTCTATGTTCACTGCATGCTAACACTTACCATGTGACTACAAGAATTCTCCAATATACTGATATTTACATTGTGTTGAACAACAGAATGCAGCCTTATCCAACACAAGGCAGCACTACTTATAATTTAAACAAACGCACGAGATCACATATCTGTTACAAAATTTTGCCCACACAACTACACGCGGAGGGAATGCAGGAAAATCATTTTCAGTATCACTTCCCTGCTCCTTTCGCAGTGGGTTGACCTCAATCAGCTGCCAGCTGCTCACCCAGCTGCTCTCTCTCCCCTCCCTCTCAAAATGACAGCAAGGGTGGGAAAGCATGATGACAAAACTCCTGGGCCAAGATAAAGACAGGGAGATCACTTACCAATTATCATCACAGGACTGAGATGGGAAAAAATTATTTAATTTATTGGCAATGAAATAGATTTGGATAGTAAGAAACAAAGAGAAAAATTAACCCCCTGCTCCCTAATCCTCTTTTTTCCAGGCTCAGCTTAGCTCCATTCCCAACTTCTGTATCTCCCCCACACAAGAAGTGCAGAAGGAAGATGAGGAATATGGTTCAGTCCGTAAGAACTCCTCTCTGCTGCTCCTTGCCTCTCACACCTTCCCCCTTGTCCAGTGTGGGATCTC
This sequence comes from Phylloscopus collybita, assembly GCA_027886175.1. Lineage (NCBI taxonomy): Eukaryota > Metazoa > Chordata > Aves > Passeriformes > Phylloscopidae > Phylloscopus > Phylloscopus collybita. The sequence goes on along the minus strand of JAJNNQ010000026.1, from coordinate 31,153,677 downwards.
TGTGGGTCACAGTTCTTTCATGAAATACCCACATGCTGCAGCCCCCACTGCCTCTGCCCGGGCACCTACACTCTGTACATCTCCTTTCTATAACCTCTGTAGCACTTGCTAAAATATTAGGTTATCAAGTAATGGTCACAAAATGACAAAGCATCTTTGGATGAAGCTGATCACAGATTTAACAGCAGCATCACTAACTCCATAGAAAATAGATCAACAAAGCTAAAGAGCATGGGACAGAAAGCAAGTGGTACACAATGGTGAGCAAGTAGAGAAGAAAGTTTCCCAAGCACTTCACAGTCTAACAAAAAGCCAGGTTAATGTGTGCTTCAAAGAACAAGCTAATAGTGACAATCAAAATGGTGGAGAGACAAAATAACTTCTCCCACCTGAATTAATTATATCAAAATATAAATTCCTCACAGAATCGATGTACTTCAGTTAAAGGAAGAGAAATACCTTCCTTCCTATGGTGTGTTCCACAAATGAGTTTCTTGCAGACTCACAGAAAGATGCAGTAGGTGTTTCTCTCTTTCTCTTAGAAAGGTTGACATCACACTCTTTTTTCCTCTCTCTCTTTCATGACTGTCAAGAAGGACTATTTAATAAATGTATGTGTGAATTTTACTGAATATTCTCTTTAATCAAGTGACTCAATTTGCAGCATCAAATTTTCTTACTGCTGGTATGCAGAAGCAGACCTAAACTGGCTAGTCTTTAAAGAAACAGCTGTCTGATGTCCTGTTTTGTTCTTTCTTCTTTGCATATGTGAAAACCATATATTAAAAATCTACCTGAAATTTATTTATAAAATAAAAATTTTTAAAAAATAAGTTTATAACAATTAAAATTAAATTATAACCATTTCTGGTTCTTTTTTCCTTCAACCTCCATGGAAAAGGTTGTCCAATGAACTGTATGAAACAAAGATCCCCAGTACACCCGAGGTCCTGTGAAAACTTCTGGTTACAGAGAGGGACAGAGTATATCACAAAATACAGATTATGCACCAGAAGCTCAATATCACATTTTTAAAATTATTTTCCTCAGAACATTTAGTGTTTTGAACATTTTTTGGAGATAGGTAAATATACGCCCACGGACATGAAGCAAAAAAGGAGTTGTGAGAATCAACAAGCTAAATTTAACCAAACTTTTTGAAAGCATGTTGAAAATTTGCTACTGACCTAGGAGCTGGCCACCTAGACCAAGAAGAACTGCTCTCTTCTCACCAAACAGGAGAAAATTCAGCTTAGTGCCACAGCAGTCTGGACTGCACAACTTTGCTGTCTGTTTTGCTCTTTGTGGAGCACTGCCTTCTGACTCTGTAGTTGTTGGTGCTCATGAGATTAATCAAAAAGAGCCAAACTGGCTTGTTGAGAGATAGATATGTTTTCTTGCCCTTCCCTCTACCACTGCTTTTCTGGACACTTATACAAAGGCTGGCTGACTATTGGTTTTTATTTTCTACTGATTTTCAATACCTACAGAGCAAATAGCATTTCCTATTGCTCTCAGCTAAAGCAAACCTGAAGAGAATTGCCAATTGTTACAAGCACACTGAACCAATTTTATTTCTGTATTGATCTTTCACATACAGAACAACAGGTTTGAGGGAGAGAATTAAAAAAACTTCTTCTTCCCAGTTTTGTTGTTTAGCTCTTCAGAACTCTCAAATACAACAGTGTAAACTATCATCTCACTTCGGAAGAAGGTAACATGGCACCTTAGTAAGATATTTGGCTCTATACTCTAATGCTAGAGTTCTGTGTGCTGTGCCAAACCAACAGAAAGTAAATTGTTTTCTGAAAAGTCCTCTGTGAAAATCATTGGGTGACCAGACACAGATGATGAATTTTAGAGAATTTTATATACATTATAATGAATGAATGAATTAAATAAATAAATAAATATTGAAATGATAAAAATATTGAACAACATATCAGACTATCTTGAATTTTATTATTTTATTATTCCTTCTGTAATCCAGTGACTCGTTTTGTCCTTCATGTCAGTGATATCTGCACTGTTTCATGCATAATGTCTAGTGTCCCTTCAGCAGTACTGGAATCTCTTTGTGTTAGCATGTATGTGGAATAGCTGTTATTCCTTCCAAGCAGATAGAAGAGCCGTGCATCCCACTTCCTCCCAGGAACAGTGGGAGTAGCCAAACATTTTGAAATCTTTGTTGTTTCACCCAGCCTGACCAAAACACAAGAAGATGCAACAGTGAATCATATGAGATCACAGTCTATGCAGAGAAACCACAGTGAGTAAGCAATCACATCAACTGTACCTGGAACTAAGTGCTTATTCAGCACACAGAAAAAACAAGACTGTGTACAAGTCTGTACCATTAAAGCAGTGTCTTTTTTAATACAGAAAGGGAGGTTTCTAAAGAACTTAGCATATTTAGGAAATTTAGGTTAAATGCAGTTTAGAATTTCCATGATATAATAAAAATTCTCTTACATATGCTTTATCTGCAGCACTGCTGAAAGGCAAATAATATAATTTTCAAAGCAGTGTATCCAGAAAATGGAAATTGGGTTATACAGACTATCAGAACTTTAGTTTTCCTATTTTTCTTGCAGAAACGCAGCAATTCTTTGAATATTGGAATTTTAAAATTACAACACATTGCCAAATCTAAAAGATAAAGAAATGTGCATTCATTATGCTTTGTAATGTATACTTTAATCCTGGTGAATTCACAACTCACTATCTTTAGAAGACCTGATAAATTACGGCATAAAATAAAATCTCATAGAGAAATAAATGCTGTTAGCAGCATCCCTCACTAAGACAGTAATAAATAATTACTGCAATTGTCAACAACACATTGGAACTGTTTGTTTAATGTGATTAATAATCTTATAACTTCCTTTGGAAAATCAAATTTTCTGGTTATTCTGAAAATTACACTAGCTATAATTTTATCATGTTTGATAAGAGAGTCTGCTGAACAGGAAGGTTTTAGAATTTTCTGAATTATACAATACTTTAGTCATGCTTTTGAAGGTTAGAGCATGAAAACCTAGCAATCTATTCACATATCTAATTACCAACATATTTTTAATATGCTTAAGAATGAAATACTAAACATACATTGGAGATTACCATGGTCATTAAACACCTGATCCTGTTTAAAGATGTTAAAATTGATTTCTCAAGGTTTTTAAGCATTCCTCAATTGTCCTTTCCATTTTACCACTTCTGTAGGAAATAATACAAAGTAAATTTACTGTTTGAACCACTTGGTTCAAGTGGACTTCTTTAGAATCCATAACTGGAATCAATGGAATTCAGAGCATGAGTATGAGGGGTATTACTGAAGTGTGTGTCTTACCCTAGGAAAAAATGGACATAATAAAAACATTGATCCAAACTGATAATATCAACCTTCATTATTATTTTCAAGTGGTCCTCTACATTAGAGAGGAAGAATGGTGGAAGAACAAAAAAATATTTGGGCAGAGATGCACCTTAACCACAGGAAATATTGAAAAAAACTTTCCATTCTACCACTAGACTATATAGAATATATAGGCACTCTCATTGGGACAGTCAGTATATAAAATATAAAGCTGGACTCATGTCAAAGTGACCATTGACATGGCAGAATTTTTTTCAGAACTATGAAACATTTTTTGCTCACCATCATAAAACATTTTTTT